>CM066328.1:64041150-65446150 GCA_033807585.1 Hydrophis major | reverse complement strand
TCAGCGCGCATGTAACAGCTGGTGTATCTGGAAATCTAGGCAATGCAGTTCACAACAAATATGACACAGGACTATCACTGTGGACAGTTTAATCTATGACAGCATTATTCCATATGAAGAACATTAACTCATTAGTGGGGAAAGGGCCTTAACTGGAGGAAATATTATTTTTTCCTGATGTTAAGCCAAAATTTAGACTATGCCATCATTGACTTTAAACAAATATAAAACATAAAACGATCCCTGGAAGTTTATTCAGACAAACCTTCATTAGGAGGGTGGGGGAAAGGAAGGAAGGAAGGATCTATACCCAATTCAGCCAGAGCTCTTAAATCTGAGTTAAAACTTAGTTTCAGGGGTATTGGAGCAATAACACTTTGCTTAAATCTAAGGCCTATTTCACATAAATACATGAGGTAATAAAAATGTTCCAGGACTTTTTTTTGCAGCTTGCAAATGATTAGTTGTTTTTTTTAAAAATGTATAAATGTCAGGCAAAATAATTCTGTCTTCATCCTGACTTTATTAAAATGCAGATTGTAAATCTGCAGGAAGTCTTCCTGAGGAAACACTGAATTCCCAAAGTGGCATATTCTAGAATTATGTCAGTCAACCAGAAAACTTCCCTTTGCTTCCGCCCTTGTGAGACAAATAAAAGTAATTGTACTATTCCTCATCTAATGTCTCACATTAGGTTTATAACATATTATAGATAAATGATTGAGAGAGAGAGAGACAGACAGAGACAGACAGACAGAATATGCACAAACTTACCTATTACTGTAGATCAGAGGGACCATATTGCACTAGGAGAAAGTCACATGACCTCTATATATTCATCACCTCATTTTCCACGTGACTGAGTTGCATCGCTGCAGCATAAGTAGCAGCAGGTGATGGTCTGATTGACTGGGTCTCTTATTCAGAATTACTGTAGCAGACCAGGAAATATGGACAAGTTGACAGAAAAAGTGACAAGAGAAGCCACAGTTGGATTTCTGGGCAAATTCATTTGAGCTTGCTAGTCATATTACAGAAAATTTCACTATCATCATGAGATTTGCTTCCCTTGTTGGTTTTCCACTGACATAGTTCCTTACAGGGATGGGATTCAAATTTCTTAACAACTGGTTCTGTGGGCATGGCCTAATTTGTGGGTGTGGCTTGGTGGTCCTGTGAGTGGCTGGGCATGGCTTGTATATAAATATTATAAATATTTATGTAAATATTGAATTTTTTATTTAAAAAAGAGCAACTTTTACCCCAAATCAGGCAAAGCAGGCAGGCAGATTGAATTGATCACAGAATCACTCAGAGATCTATCTTTCTGCCATTGGCTACCTGAGTCTATCACATAAAATTTGCTTGCAAGCAAACTCACAAAATTAACTCACTAACACACTATGTATGTAAATATTGAATTTTTTATTTTAAAAAAGAGCAACTTTTACCCAAAATAAGGCAAAGCAGGCAGGCAGATTGAGTTGCTCACAGAATCACAGATTCATTCAGAGATCTATCTTCTGCCATCAGCTACCTGAGTCTGCACTGAATAATAGAAGCTTCAATCCTAAGGAAGATCTAAAGATTAGCTAGAAAGATTAGCTAGAAAGATCTAAAGATTAGCTAGAAAGCAAGAAATCCAACAATTTCTTGCTTTCTAGCTTATCACAGCAGAACTCCTGATGGTCGGGGGGGGAGGAAAAATAGCAACTTATCAGATAAGTTTGCCAGGTAAGGAGTGAGTGAGTGGGGAGGGTTCCCAAAGGCCATCTGGGTAGTCCAGCCTTGTGTTCCCACGCAGCCTAGATTAATTGCTTGGGGGGGGGGGTGCTCTAGGGGTCTTTCTCTGCAGACCTCCAAAATTTTCTCGTGGCCTACCGGTTGGTGACCACTGGCCTAGACTGCACTTGAAGGACTTTGCCAAGCTCTCAGCACTGAGGATTGGACAATATAAGATAGAGAAGTCAAACTCGATTTCATTGAGGGCCATATCAGGGCAGGGATGGGATTCAACCGGTGTTACTACTGGTTTGGTGAGAGTGCCTTTTGAGCACACACACAGCATTTCCAAAATCCTCAACTGTGTCATCCGGACAGCTGACAACCGCTGTGTGCAGGTGCGCAGCATTTGAAAATCCTCTTCTTTCCTGCTTTTTCAACCTCAGCTGTGCCGCGCAAAGCAGCTGAGGTTGAAAAAGCAGGAAATAAAGAACAGCCAAGATCCCGGGTGGGCGGGTAGGCCAAACAGATGAACAAAAAGTTGTTGCAGTGAACCAGTTCAGTGTCTGCTGCTCTTCAGGGCTACTGGTTCTATAGAACCAGGCCGAACCAGTAGTATCCTATCCCTGGTTCCTATCCCTGGTTCCTTAAGAGTTTTATATGGTTTCTCCCAATTTATTTATGCATTCATTCCTTTCATTCAATTTCTACAGTCCACACACACCCCAACTCAACCAAATGACTAATTTATTGAATTCATTTGCCATAGACTCTATCTTGTTTTAGGGGCTTTTGTTTGTCTTTGAATGATCTGCTTTGCATTTGGAATGTTTATGCCTCTTTCAGACTAAAATACTACAGGTTTAATATGCTGCATTATGAAGTAATGTACTAACTCCTAAGTACTACTAAGCCATTAAACTTTTTAAATAACCATGACAGAATAACCATATTTTTGACCAATAAGAAGGCTGTAAATCCTATGAAGATGGTGAGGTGGTCTTTGAAAGCTAACCTTTTAAGAAATCTTCTTATCAGTTTATAGAAATATCTTTATCGATTACTTTTAAAAGATTGACCTAGACACCAGGAGAGAATCTGCACTGAACTGAATTATCAGGCGTTACATCATGGGTGTCCAACCTTTTGGATTGCCTGAGCCACATTGAGTGAAAAGGAATTTTTCAATCTTGTGGGGCCGCATAACTAGCTGTCCGGAGCCACATATTACAGGATAATAAGTTCTTTTCATTCCTTTAATACAGAGGACAGACAGGTCATGAATTTCAGTACCTTATTCTTTTGTTCCAAGTTATCTTAGGACAGATAAATGCTTTTCTAGGAGACAAGTTTCATTCTATTCACTTGAATATACATGCAAAGAAATGATTTTACAAAGCTTTTATAAAAAGTAAAATATTTTTTTATAAATGGCCCAACTACTTGAAAGTGTTAGGTTCGTTATAGGCAACTACATTTAGTAAGTATCTCACTGAATGATATCGCCTTGATTAAGATGTAATTCAGAAGCAGAAATCATAACCAGAAACATGTCTTGGCTAAATATTTCTGAACATGTGTATACTTTATCACTTAGCATTTCTCTTTATATTTCTTCCTATCACCATCCACTACCCATCATCCCAGGTACTTTGATTCATTCAGGCTCTGTCCTAGACCCACCTCCCTCTAAAATGGAAATAGTGTGAGGAGTAGTACCTTTGTTGTATTGGGATTCTATTGGAAATATGGATTACAGTATTGTGTGAAAAACATTTATTACACTGAACTGTGACTCAGACATTGTTGCATTTCTAAGGTGATAGATTTTTCCTTCAGCTAAACTAAGGCTGTAAGTCACTGTGACAACTGTAATGTGTGCAGAACCATAGAACCAGATTCCATTACATACATATTTTTCCTAGAGGTTTTTGATGTTAAAAATGTTTCTTCTGTGCCCTCTCCTCCTCCTTTCTGTGCCTGTTGTGTGTATGTATAGGAGAATATAACATTGAAGTCAATTTCCAGATCAAATCTTCCCAGGTATACTTGTTTGTCTTTTGAAAAAAAAATGGGGGTGGAGAGAAGACTGAGGGAAAGTGGAACACAGCATACAAACTAATTATATTCAAGCACAATATTGAATTGTAATAAAAGATGAATGACAGAAAGCCTGTGTCATTGTGAGGAATGGGAAAGGTTACAGAAAGCTGAAGCTGGGAAAGGATTTATCATGTGCAGTGGCTTCAGGCATTGTGTTGAAAGATCTGCAAGCTTATTTGCAAGGGTGTTTGACAGGAAAATAGAGCAGACTCCACTAGAAAGAATGGTGATAGATTTTTATCCTTTATACATAGCAAAGATAGAAAGATGAATCAGGTTTTTCATTTTCAACAACAACAACAAAAATCCATGGGATATTGCAAGGCAGGGGAAAGAGCGAGGGGAAGGAATCATCAAACTCATTTTAAAACCCCGGTGTTGTGAATTAATAAAAGTGCTTGAATAAAGATTGTTGAAACCTAAAAGTAAAGTGCAGGGTTCTGGACCTGCACTTCTGATTGGCCAATAATAGCGATATCGGATTGGTCCGTTCAGGAGAATCTGATTGGCTATTAATGAGCCTTTCTCATTGGTTAAAAGAGCTAACGTTCCTGTGTTTTCATTGGCTAAATTCCTCGACGCGCTCTGCCATGTGTGCGAGAAAAGAGGCCACATCGGACAGGTCTGTAGAAGCAAACAAGGACCCAGCCAGCCCCCGAGGGGGGCTAACTATCGCCAATCTATAGGAAGCCATCCTGTAAAGCGAGAACCCCTGAACCACCAATGGAACAATCACTCCTACAGAAACAAACCCCTAAATCACTCAACGAAGCGAGAAGAGGCGCACCAAATTATTACGATTGGTCATGCTTCATCACTGGACACCAAGAAGATCTGGGTGAAGGTGGCCATCGAAAACCAGCCTTGTATGATGGAAGTCGATTCAGGATCGTCCCTCTTGATGGTTTCCTGGAAGACCCTCAAGCAATTCATCCCTACTGTCTGGCGACAAGACCTCCGATTCCAAAGAATCATACTCAAAGATTATCAGGGAAATCGAATTCCAGTCATTGGATCCAGCCAAGTCCGTGTCTCATTTAAAAATCGTACCGCATCTCTACCCTTGACTGTAGTCGACAGGGATCGGCCTAGCTTGTTAGGCCTCCAATGGTTCGCTCCACTTGGAATTGAAGTAGCCGGCATTCAGCGAACCAGCAGCAACGACTGGGAAGAGGCTCTTGTCCAAGAATTCCAGGATGTCTTTGCAGATAAACTAGGCGAGTACAAGGGGACCCCAATATCATTTAACCTCAACCCCGAAATAGCTCCCATCCGCCTTAAGCCTCATCGAGTTCCATTCGCCCTTAAACCAAAGATTGACGAGCATCTTGATAAATTAATAGCCCAGTGGGTGTTAGAACCAACCGACCATTCTCCCTGGGAAACCCCGATCATGACACCCATCAAGCCGGATGGATCGTTAAGAATTTGTGGGGACTACTGAGCCACCCTGAATCATGCCCTGCAACAAAACGCTTACCCGGTACGGTGGTGCAACACCTTCTCCATTCCCTGGGGGGCGGAAAAATCTTCACTAAACTAGATCTATCCCAGGCATACCAACAACTGCCTGTAGACAAAAAAACGGCAGAGGCCCAAACGATCATTATGCACCGAGGTGCATTTAAATGTAACCGACTCCAATTCGGAGTAAGCGTGGCCCCGGGAATCTTTCAAAGTTTGATGGAAAGACTATTACAAGGGATAAAAGGTGTTGTCCCCTATTTTGATGACGTTTTAATTGCTGCTCCGACTCAAGAAATACTAAGGGAGCGCCTGGGGTTGGTTCTTCAGAGATTTAAAGACTCGGGTCTCAAAGTTAAAAAAAACAAGTGTCAATTATGTACGGATCGAATAGAATTTTTAGGATATTTAATAGATAAACCAGGCATTCACCCCACCGATAGCAAACTTAGGGCAATCAAAAACACCCCAAAACCCCACAATAAGGCTGATCTCCAAGCTTTCCTAGGCCTTATCAATTTTTATAATGTCTTTCTGCCTCACAAAGCAACCGTAGCCGAACCCCTACATCGTTTATTGGATAAAAAAGCAACCTGGGTTTGGGGGCACCGAGAAGAACATGCGTTTCGACAAGTAAAAAACCTATTGACCTCTGACGCTGTTTTGATGCAGTATAATGAGACTTTGCCTTTAACGGTTACATGTGATGCATCACCCTTCGGAGTGGGCGCCATTTTGAGTCATGTTTTACCAAACGGAAGTGAAGCCCCTGTTGCCTATTTTTCAAAAACGCTATCAAAAGCAGAACGCAATTACAGTCAAATCAAGGAAGCTCTTGCTATTGTATCTGCTGTTAAACGATTTCATGAATATATTTATGGGCGAGCTTTCACTATAATAACTGACCACAAACCTTTACTGGGAATAATAGCGGGAGATAAACCAACCCCTTATATATTATCTCCCAGAATGACTCGCTGGTCAGAATTCTTGGCTGCCTATAATTATAAGTTGCAACACCGCCCGGGGAAAGCCATTCCCCATGCTGACGCATTGAGCCGTGCACCACTTCCAGAAACCGTTGACGACCCTGCTCTGACCGTCACAACACTGCAGATCGAGACACTCCAAAAACCGCCACTGACAGCTCGCAATATCGCGATTGAAACAAAATGCGATCCCGTTTTAGCATGTGTCCTCAGCTGGGTAGAGCGTGGATGGCCATTGGACCAAATCCCTGACAACTACGTTCCCTTCAAAAGTCGACAGATGGAACTGTTTTCCCAGAAAGGCTGCATCATTTGGGGCGATAGTCATTGTCCCAGAGCGGTTACAGCGAGCGGTACTGAGAACCTTGCACGATGGCCACCCCGGCATCGTGCGCATGAAAGCACTCGCACGAAGCTATGCGTGGTGGCCGGGCATAGACAAACAGATCGAAGCCTGGGTAAAGACTTGTCACAAATGCCAGGAAGTCAGCAATGCCCCACCGAAAGCAACCCCAACAGAATGGGAAACACCCAGGAGACCATGGTCCCATATTCATCTGGACTTTGCAGGACCTACGAATGGACACACATTTTTATTAACAGTGGATGCCTACTCGAACTGGCTCGAAATCCATGAGATGAAAAATACAACAACCGAATCAGTCATCAGGAAATTGGACAGATTATTTGCAACACACGGACTACCGGACGTTCTGGTATCCGACAACGGGCCCCAGTTTACCACGCTTTCTTTTGAACAGTATCTGGCGGACCACAGTATTCACCATGCGCTAACTTCACCGGTGCATCCTACGGCCAATAGAAGGGCCGAGCGCATGGTACAATTCGTCAAAAGAACTCTATATAAAATGGATTATGGCGATATCGAAGACAAGATTAACCGGATACTCCTTTTGCAGCACATCACTCCACACAGCGTCACCAACAAAACTCCTGCTGAGTTATTGATGGGATGAAAACTCCGCTCCCACCTCGACCGACTACACCCATCGTACGAACCTGAAAAACCACACGGATCCAGCGGGAAATGCCGTGATTTCCAGGTAGGCGACTTGGTTTTCACGAGAAACTTTTATGGCGACCCATTGTGGGTCAAGGCAACTGTAATCCAAGTAACCGGACCCAGATCGTACCGAGTGAAATGTCGCGACGATAGAATATGGAAGCGCCATATTGATCAGCTGCATTCAAGGCTGCAGTCTGGGGTCTGTGATTCCGGTGATTTCCAAACTGAGGGGGGAGGAGACGCCGAGGAGGCTGAGTTTGAAACGGCGGCAAGCACAAGCGGAAGAAATGATCGCTCAGACACAACATGTGAAGAAGGATCGGGAATAGGGGTAAACTCACCTCAAAGAGATACCGAGGACATTAGTGGTAACGGAAGTTTAGATACAGAACCAGAGGCACCCTGTTCACCAGATAACGTCCTACCCCAACAAGACTCTAGACATATACCTGGAGGACAACGTAAATCAAATAGACAATCAAAACAACCTGCCTACCTCAAAGACTACATTACCGCACCCCTTAAACGGAACCCGGGGGGAAGGGGTGTTGTGAATTAATAAAAGTGCTTGAATAAAGATTGTTGAAACCTTAAAGTAAAATGCAGGGTTCTGGCCCTGCAATTCTGATTGGCCGATAATAGCGATATCGGATTGGTCCGTTCAGGAGAATCTGATTGGCTATTAACGAGCCTTTCTCATTGGTTAAAAGAGCTAACGTTCCTGTGTTTTCATTGGCTAAATATCCAAGAGCTTGCCTTTATAAAGGGGGCTGTTGTGGCCGTATTTAGAACTATTGCACCCTGTTAAATAAAGGGTTGAAGTTCACTGTTCATCGACTCGTCTCCACTTCTTGCGCCACGCACAGAACATAACACCCGGCAGTTCCCTAAATTCAGAGAATAAAGAGTTGCTAGAAAGCAGCTGATCTGTAATTTCTCCCATTGTACGCATAATCCATTCCAGGGAATTTGGACAGAGAACAAAAACACCACAATAGACTACCAGAATGATTTTGAGTGTTGCTTACAAAATTCCTCAGGTGCAATCCTAGGAAAATAAACCCTTTTAGGTACTCCTGACAATTCATACCTAGTAGCAGTGGTGGGATTCAATTGTTTTTACTGCCCAGTTCTGTGGGCGTGGCTTGGTGGGCGTGGCAGGGGAAGGATACTGCAAAATCTCCAGTCAGAGGCGGTATTTGCCAGTTCTCCAGACTACTCAAATTTCCACTACTGGTTCTCCAGAACTGGTCAGAACCTGCTGAATACCACCTCTGCCTAGTAGTCAGAATGCTGCAGTGGAAGTAGGAAAAAACAATGATCTGGATCAGTTACTGAGCTTTCAGAGTCATGCTGTAGCTCATCCTCGGGGAATTTCTCTCTACCAGAATGTGTGCTTTGGGCTATTCTATTTGACTGACTCAGATTGGATCCTGTAAAATTATCCTAGGACATATATATATTTGCCTTCATTCATGAGAAAACAATGACTTTCTGCAATTGTTAAAATGCAAAGCGGTATTGTCAACAGGTAAGATCATCCATAGAAGAAGAATCAATCAAATAAACTTCAACATTTTGGGGCGGACAACAAACATTGAAATTTGATAACATCAAAATGGCAGGCACAATCAGGTGATCCACCTTTTTAAGGTACCTCCTGTGCATTGCACACAAGTAAAGAAAGCAGGACTTCCATTTCACAGTCAGCTGTGCTATTTTGATTACATTCATACAGATACCACTGTCAATCTGTAATTTTAAGTAATATCATTAGTGGTCAAAAAGAGAAAACAATACAATTTGGCTTTCCCCAAGATGACCCTCTCAAGTATGCTCGGGAGTCTCCTCCCAGAATTCACAGCCATGTGGCTGGAGAGAATTTGTGGTTCTGAGTCCAGAACTAGAGACGGGTGATATGTTGAGCCAAAATACTCCATTATTGTTCTTTAGCATAATGCCACATCAAACCATTGCTTACAAATGACTTTCTGATATAATATGCTTTCCCATATAGCAAACAGCTCATCAGGTATGACTATGGCCAGAGGGTTGTAGTGAGAATGAATCAGAATAATTCTTATAGTATTTTGGTGAGCTCAGTAATAAAGCAATAAAGTAGAAGGATGGTAGTTGGATGAACAGATGGGCTTTTTGAAAAAAATTATGTCTGTTTTAAAAAATGGTGACTTGGTTGTATCATAGCAAGGTCAGTTTCTACTACCTAATAATAAATCATTTATACTTCTGCTACAATAATATTTCCAATTAACTCAAGTACCAGAGTTTCTCTCTTCTGCTACAGAACATTTACCATGTTCAAATGGGAATTATTATTAATGACTATATCCAGCTTTTTGTTATACCTCCATGCTGCTGTATCACTGCATGTGTATTACAAATTTGTACAGCACTGGAAACTGCTGCTGTATGCTGAGTATATACTGTATGGCAAAAACAAAAGCAAAGAAGGATATCCCAATATCACTGCCAAAGCACTAAACAATTTGCTTCCTGATACACTATCTGCTATATTGCATTTGATATATTGGAGCAGGATAGTGAGGAACCCCAAATTTGTTAAACTGACTCCTACAGACCAAAGTAACTTTTGAATGGTGACATATCGCCATTTTGGCTGGTTGGATTTTCTTATAATACTAATGCATTTTATTAGCAAGAGGCAATTGTTTCCAAAAATCAGGATCCTTGTTTTACTGACCTCAGAAGGATGAAAGGTTGAGTCAACCTTGAGCTGCTGAGAATTGAACTGCTGGTAGTGGGCAGCATTAGCCTGCAATACTGCATTCTAACCACTGCACCAACATGGCTCTTAATGGTTATGGGAGATTAACTGTCATGCCTCTGTCAGAGTTTGAATCCAAGGAGGAAGACGAACAACTGACAGGGAGCGGGAGTGTGGCTCCATTGGCTGTGGAGGAAACTGGGGAAGAGCAAAGTCAGGCTGGGCAGAGCAGGAAGAGGTAGAACAAGGGTGAGGGAGTTTAGAGGAAGACCCAGGCCCACCCCTTCTTCATCCTAGGGCACACAGGGAAGGACGGAGAAGAGAGCAATGTGGATTGCGTGGCTTAAGGGGAGGGCCCTGATTCCCTTCATTAGGCACACTTGGGAACAGAGTTTAAAGGAGAGGAAAGTGAGAGCTGCATTTGCTGGTAACAAATATGAGTTTATTTCATGTTGACTGCTGAATGTTGATCTGCATTCCTGGCATCCTCCCAACTGGGTTGATTTACTGCCATGCTATTTCCTTTCTGGAACTCCTTATCTTGCCCTGTCGAATTAATTACCTCATCTTGCCTTGATTGGACTTATAGTTAAAGTTTTATGTTGACAACATTTTGGACTTGAATCTCTGCAGCCAAAGGCTGTTCCTGGGAGAGATTTTCTCAAGACTAAAAGGTAACCAGGACATTGGGGGCAAAGCTTGGAGCTAATAAACGGATTCCTACCTATTATCTGGTTGTGTTGCCTTTGTGCCAAGCCCCGGGTCATCACATTAACCCTTTCCCCTGCATTTGTCTTGTCACTGATTTTTTTTTCCCTCTCCAAATTGCTCTTTATACTTAAAGCACTGTAGTAGTGATTCAACTATTGGAAAAATTGCATTTTTTGAATAAGGAATGTTTTTAATGAATAACTATTGTAGGAAAAAGGGTTTCTCTTCCTTCCAACTCTCTTTTTAGGAGGTTAAAACACCATGAAAATTGTGCTCCACTAGAGCAGAAGGTAAGAAAGAAAGACCAACCAAATCCAGGAAGAGGGCAGTATGGTTTTCTAGCTGTGTCCAAGAAGCTATTAAACTCAAGAATGCTTAACTCAAGAAATGAAAAGTGTATCTTAATGAGAAAAGCAAAAATGAGCACGAATTCTGGCAAAAACATTGTAAGGTTATAATTTATTTATTTAGCTTCCTATCTCAAAAATAACTCTGGGCAGAAAACAATAATAAAAATAAAACACATACAGATATAAAAATACATAGCAACTGAGATCATCATCTAGAAAAGAAAAAAAGTATATATGGTGCGCATACATAAATAAATAAATCCAGGGCAATTATTTTGGAAGGAGATGAAAAGGACTGGAAAGCAGCATCCAGCAGAGTTAATAGTTAATAAAAATAATATTTTAGAGTTAATAGTTAATAAAAAATAAAAATAATTAAATTATAATAGTAAAGAACTAAAACCTGGGGATGATGGAAGAAATATTTTGGAGATTTGTATGGAAATGATAGTGATAAAGAGTAAAATGAAAATCACTACCCAAGGTGGGATTCAGATAATATAACAATTGGTTCGCCCAGGGTCAGGTTGGCTGTCATGGGAAGCATGGCCCAACCTGACCCTGAGCAAACCAGTTATTAAATCCCTGCCCCTCTATCAAAGTGGATCCTGGGCATGCGCTGTGCTGCAATGGAGAAACAGGCAATGGAGAGGCCAGCACGAGGTGAGGAGGAGGAGCAGGGAGAAGAAAGAGGGAAAACGGCCTTTTCCTTCCCTCATGCCAGCCACTCTGTTGCCCATTTCTCCATTGCAGCACAGAGCCCAGGATTCACTTTGATGGCGGGGGGGGGGGAGAGTAATTTAACAACCAGTTCACGTGAACTGGTACGAACTAGCTGAATCCCACCACTTAGAACTACTATAAATGCTAGTGTGCAAGAATGAAATGATGAAAAGCAAAGCAAATTGTGTTAAGCAACCAAAAAAACTGCAGGTGCAGATGGTGAAATCAGAAAAATATAAAAATATGTGTGTGGCTTGGAATGTTTGTTCAGCATATCTATAAAAGCTGAATTGGTACAATAATTGGAAAAATGTTGATAATGTTCCTCACACATAGAGAAAGGTAAGAAGAGTGAATACACAGTTTCGGGAGAATCCTGGGTGGGAAAGTTTGCAGAATTCCAGCTGAAATTATTCAAGAATCACCATGAGCAAATTTTTGGAAGCATTTGATGGGTTTTGGTTTATGAGCAGACCCAATATTTGATCTTCAGCAGATCATTGGGAAATGTATGAAATGTGAGAAAATTTATTGTACGCATGGAAGACTACATGGATGATGATGTAATCAAATGCTACACTTACATACTTGCATCAGCCTGTATCATTATTTGTCATTGTCTGAGGTTGCAACTGACTAAATCAATACATTTGCTGATTTAGAAAAAGCATATAATGAAGTGAATTGGCCAGCATTATGGAATATTTTGTGTGAATACGAAAGTTGGTTGCTAATTGTAGAAAGATTTTTTTTATTTTTATTTTTATTTTATTTTTATTTGTCAATTGCTTATAAGATAATAAGTATAAGTAAAAACGTAGTTATGAATACATGGATACATATAAGAAAAATAAAAAAATATAAAAGAATCAATAGGACAGGGATGGTAGGCACGTTAGTGCGCTTATGCACGCCCCCTACAGACCTCTTAGGAGAGGGGTGAGGTCAATAGTAGACAGTCTAAGGTTAAAATTTTTGGAGTTTGCGGAAGAAACCACAGAGTCAGGTAGAGTATTCCAGACATTGACCACTCTGCTGCTGAAGTCGTATTTCCTGCAATCAGGTTTGGTGCAATTAACCTTGAGTTTGTATCTATTGCTTGCTCTTGTGTTGTTATGGTTGAAGTTGAAGTATTCATTGACTGGCAGGACATTGCAATGTATTATTTTATATACTATACTTAGATCGGACCGAAGACGGCATAGTTCTAGGTTTTCTAGGTCTAGAATTTCAAGTCTGGTGGCATAAGGTATTCTATATGCTATAAACTGAAAGTAAGTCTTGCTTGGGAATAAATGCATGTGTACTGAATAGCTTAACACAGCCAGAAGTAATGCAAGGATGTCTGATGTGTCTTTAGTCCTTTAACCTAATTATAGATAAGTGTGTTGGTTGAGAGCATGAATATGTGTGTATTTTGAATGCAGATGACACTGCATTGTTATCTGATAACCCAAATGATTTGCAGTGAATGTTTGATAGAGGGCATGGGATCTGGGAAGAGATGATAGAGGAAGCCTTTGTAAATGATCTTAAATGATATGAGCTTGAGAATAGTTCATTTTTCAGATCAAAGTGAAAATGTTCATAGTTTTTATACAATATACCACCACATATTCTGGTGTCTTTGATATATGTGATCCTACTTTATTTATTTTTCACTTCTCTATCTTTTGTCTCAAACTATTATCCTAAGATCACTAACCTATCATACATATTTACATGTCCTTATCATGTTTTTCTCTAAAGCATCTGCATTATCAAAAATAGTTACAACCAAGATAGAATTTATATTGGCGCTTCTTCCATGTATTGGGCACTGAGGCAAGAGCAGTTTTCTATAAGCAGCTGTTGTTCAGTAAGTACAAAATAGTTAATACAGTAATAATATCTGTACTATATATAACATGAGCACAAAATACACATCTGTGGGAGAAAGACCCTAGAAAAGCTATGCGTTTCCAAAGTGTGCACAAACCTGTATTCTAGCAATATTCTGAATGTACACAGAGCATTTAATTAAAGTATTTGATGTTCAAAAGCATTTTATATTGAATGTTGTTTGTGAGATAGGAGTTGAATTAATATAATTTAGCATTCAGTAAGAATCAATAGCTGCTGTACAAAAATATTTAATATTTGGATGTATTTCATAGCCAGCATTATAACAGAGCTAATAAAGTTTCTCACGATAACCTATTTTATGGACACAGTTCCAGGACTGACTTCCTCATTTATTTATTAGCTTTATATATATCACTTTAATCCAACAGGGCTATAAGTAGTTTGCAGACTTCCAGAAGAGGCATAGTGATCTAGCACATCTCCGAAACAGCAGAGATGACAACCATGGCAAAGACTGAAAAACCAGTGTGATGACGTGGGGCGTGGCACAAAGGCAACACAGTCAGTTAATCAATAAGAGCCCCTTTATTAGCTCCAACTTTGCCCTCAATGTCCTGGTTACCTTCTGGATGGAGAAAAACTCTCCCAGGAACAGCCTTTGACTGCAGAGAATCAAGTCCAAAACGTGGTCAACAAAAAATGTAACTATAAGTCCAATCAAGGCAAAATGAGGTAATTGACAGGGTAGGAGGAAGAATTCCAGACTTGAAGGCAGGGCAAAACTCAACATGGTTGGAAAGATGCCAGGAACACAGATAAGCAAAGTCAACAGAAGATAAACTCACATTTGCTCCCATCAGCTGTCGCACATAGCCTGCATGTCTCTTAAACTTTCTGCCTAGGTGTGGCTAATGAAGGGAATTGGGACCCTTTCCTATCCCGTAAGCCATACAACCCACATTGCTTTTTTCTCTGTTCCACTCTGTGTGCCTTAAGATGAAGAGAGGGTGGGCCTGGGTTTTCCTCTGAATTCCCTCTCCCTTGTTCTACCTCTTTCCTGCTCTGCCCAGTTGGACTTTGCCCTCCCCCAGTTTCTTCCACAGTCAACAGAGCCACACTCACACTCCCTGTCAGCTGTTCGCCTTCCTCCTCGGATTCAGATTCCGATGGGGGCATGACAACCAGCTATGGAATCTTTCCAGATAAAAAGATGATAAAAGATTACCTATATATACTTCAGACAACTGCTTCTTACAAGGCGACCACAGGGCAGCAACCTCCCATGGATATGAAAAGTAGGAGAGGAAGGGAAGCAATCTGTCAGGCCCAGAGACAAGATAGCGAGATTCAACTGGGCTCGGTCCTTTATTTGCTTACACCTAATGGATAGAATCTTGCCAAATTAATGTCATACGTTTCTAACCTAGTAGATATGTCCTGAGAAATTCTAAGGTGTAGCTATCATGAACCTTTTCCTCTCTTCCCCATCCAGCCCAGGACTGCACAACCTCTTAATCTGTGCCTCTTTCTGGGAAAGTTCTGTTTTAACTAAAGTCTCTTCCATTGCTCCTGCAGGTACATATTTCATCATACTATTATCCTCACAATCATAGCAAACCCTATAAAAAAACACTGGGTTCACCAACCTCACTTTCTAATCATTTTTGGGGATTGTCTATTTTAACTATTTTAGAGTTTGAAAAGTCATCTTTAAGTTATCTTTATTCTTGAACAAAAAAAATTTTTTTTAAACTTAAGAATTTAAAGAATTGGAAAGGCAAAAAACTACAGACGTTTTTGATCCAAAAAGTTGTAAATGGGTTAAGGGAGTTTTTTTCTACAAGGATTTTGAAATAATTATATAAACAGCCTTTCATTGGAACTAAATTGTTCTGTCTATCCTAAGTCATAACAGAGGTTTGATACCTTATAATTTTAGAAATTGAATACTTGAAGAGACTAACAATTTCAGGCAGAAAATGGGGGAAAATAAAGGTTTCCTTTTGATTTGGTTAGTCCTGGAATTTACAAAATGGCACAAAATGTTATGATATTTAGAATACTCGAGGAGATTTTTGAAGAATGGGGTCAGAAATTAGCAGCTACAGTATCAGCAATGATGTCTATGTCTACGGAAAACTATGTCCAAAAGATGTCAATGAAGGAATATCAAATGTAAAATAAATTTTGCTTGATGTAGAAATATTAGAACCAGAAATACTGGATGATAATAATTTTTAAAGCTATGGATTAAGACAAAGATGACAACTAAAGTGGAAATACAAATGACAAGAGAATGAGTTTTATAAGAACTTTCTACACAAAACTTGGATAAAACTTTGACAATTAAAGTGAGAAAACAAATGCTAAACCAAGAGAACTATCTAGATAACTTTTTATTGGATTTACAAAAGGGCTTTGCTTAAAGCCTTGAAGAAGCCTTTGAAATGGGAGAGAGAAAAATTGAAGACTGATCAAATCCTACAATGACATCTGAATGAATTAAAGATCAAGATTGTCGAAGTAAAAGGAAGACATGTTTCTATAATGCTCTGAGGACCCTTTATATACTTTTTGCTGACACTTTTTGCTGAAAAGTTGATGATTTATGGATTTGCATACAGATATGTGACATTTACAGGAAGAAGATTAATTGGTTTATAATGATATAGTAGGTGAACAGTTATTGAGTTTGTTTAAACTTGTGATGAAGATTAGAAATCACTTCTTTAAATATTTCTTTTTTTATATTCTTTTTTTTCTTTACTTACAGTTTTTATTCTTTTAATCTCTTTTTCTCTTTGAATTTAGTTTACATTTGCTTTTACTATTGAAGTAAAACTAAAGACTTTAATATACTTGCAATAACAAATACATAATAACGATACAGTATTAATACATTTTTTAATGCAACATACAGCCTCTAGGCAAGGGGTGACAAACTCGTGGCCCATGGGCTTGCTGCGTCACATACTGGCCACACCCACCCCAGTTTAGCGAAGGGGGGTAGTTGTAATATGTCATGTGACAACAACATGTTGTCACGAGTTTGACACCTGTGCTTTAGGGAATAAAGATAAATAGGAACTGTTTTAAATTTAGATTCCCTCACACATTTTGATTATAAGTAAAAAAAGGGGGGGGGCATAAATAAATCATGGTGTCTTGTCTACATGGAATAGGGTGACCGGATCTGTAAGTGGAAGTAGATGGCACCAAGATGTTAGAGATGGCTGTATTTATTTGCTGTTATTTTATGGTCCTCTAGATTTTTGCCACTTAGATCTGATAGGCTACCATATAGTAGGAGAATTAGGTAGGAAAGCTGAGTTGATTTCCATTTAGAGTTTGCATTATCAGTAATTAAATAATTCATAACAAGCAAGGGTATGGATTTATTCATGAGCTTTAGTCATGCCAGAAAACCAAGATCAGCTTTCTATTTTCCTATGTTAGAATACCTATGTCTTTTTTTCCATTTCTTTGGGGGGCATTGCAATTACACCATTACAAATGAATTCACTGTAGTTCTTGGGTATGTTGTCCTGTTTCTTAGCCTACTGCCTGAATTACATAACCTTCAGGTGCCTTTGAAGGCCAGGAAGTCTATGGAAATGCTTGAAGAAATTCCACAGCACCAGATAAGAAACTGATAAGAAACCAGTTAAGAAACCATGATCTCACAACTGGCTACTATTGCCAAAACAGCATTCTGTTCAAATTCATTCTTCTTGAATAGCAATATTTGTTATACTTTTTCAGCAGGGAATGATCACCACTAGACACCTTATTACAAACTTCTACAGTGAATGTTTTGAAAAGATTTTCCATTTCTACAGTTTTCTGATCCCCTTTGTTCTTTCTGCATTGTTTTGTTTTACCAAGAGAGCATGGTGGGATTAAAGAGGAAAAAAAAAACCCTAGAATTTTAAATCATTTCAGTTATGCAGCTAATGCTAAAACAAGAATTGAATACAAAGCAAGAACAGGAAACAGCTCATTAGAAATATATACACTTTACATCGCTTTAAAAATACATTTATATCTCCTTGGTAGAACAAGGCAAATAGCCAGCCATACAGTAACACCAGTGTTCCCATCTTAAATGTGGGCTTTGACATTGTAACAGCTTTCCAAGGACTGAAACATTAAACTACCTCATGTGGTCAAAGAAGCCACCTTCATTCAATATAAATCAAGATTTCCCAATGGCTATTTGTGTTTTATAAAGGTTTATAAAGTCTCATTGCATACTCGGTGTTGCTAATAAATAGATGTCTTGTCTACTTCGTTCACATCCTGTCCTTGTCAACTTCCAGGCATTCTGCCCATCGCAAAAAGCCTTAAATCTTACAAGAAAGAACTGGTGAGTACAATTATCCTTCTTAAGGTCATTTCAAAATCTTCAATATATGTGTGAGCAATGTTTCCAGAAAAAAAGTTCAACTGAGAGGGTATTTATTTAATAATATTTTTTTAAAAAATAGCACTTCCTGTGCTTTCACAGATTGGAAATGAAAATAATTCTTACAATTGATTAAAAGTCAGAGTAATTGGAATAGTCTTAATCTGCAATTTTTACTTCAGCCTATTAATGAACATTAATTAATATCCCACTTAAGAGGGTTTTTTAAAAAGTTTTTTTAACTCTCTTATTTTATAGAGAAATGTAATAACATTTCATATTAAATGAAACCTGTTCATTTTTGCTGATGTTAATCATTAGTGAATTCAGATGAATTTCATTTATGTATTGCTCCTGCAAAGGCTTTTCTACTTTAATTACTGTAGTATAATAAAAGAGCTTTATGCATATGTATCAGTTTCGCTTGGAACTGAATAAGGAAGAAATGTACAGCACTGCATTTTTCTTAAGAGAAAAAAAAAATCTATACACATTTATTTATCCAGTTAGTCATAAGATTAAAAAAAATTAATAAAGCCAAAAGGAAAAAATTGAAAACAAGAATTAAATAAAATAAAAAGATTTGTTTGCAAACCAATTCAGCCATGTTGTTTTTTTTCAGTAACCTTTTTAATTAGAGACATAAATACATTTGGCATAAATAATATAATATAGAATTTGCTACATGCTGTGTAATATACTTTTTTATATTATTATTTGCTCTTATTTATTTCAGGCACCACCCAGATAAACTCTCTTCCAAACATACTCTTTAGTGATCTCATTCTGCCTACCCCCATGAACCAATTAAGTCTAATGGTATATTTTAATTTCTAATTTTGAAACAGCTGGTTAACAATAACAGAGATCTTTAATATCCTGTTTTCCCAAAAATATCACCTACAAAAATCCTAGCTTGATTTTTATATGCATCAAATATAAGCACTACTCACAAAAATAAGCTCTAATTAAGATCCCATCCACTCCAGAGTGCATAGGTAAAAATTAAGCTAGGGTGGGATGGGGGATGGAGTTGCCCTACTACTTACCTTTGGACAGTTGTAGCCAGGCCTCGCACACCCAGACACTTGCCTTGTGGCCCATTTTTTCTGCAGCCAGCAAGGCTTTCCTAAAGGCCTCTGTTGCTGATAACAGATTCCCAGATTGATCAGCAAGGAAAGCCTTGCTGGCCACAGAAGAAGTTCCTAAAATTAGCCTCTGACAGCAAAAAGGAGGCAGGGGCGATGCACGCAAGTGAGGTTAGTCAGTGGATGACATTCCCTGAAAATAAGTCCTGGTACCTTGTTTTGGTGGCAAAAAAATATAAGACAGGGTCTTATTTTTGGGAAAACATGGAAACATAACCTACTAACCAACAAATGGTGTATTGGTTGGGCATTTGTTCACACCAGCAGATGTATTCTATATTGAATAGCTAATAGCACTGAATGAAACATTTTGTAAACCATTCCATTAAAGGCTTTATCACTCATCAGTACTAAACTGATCTTCATGTTTCAAAGTGATTGCTATTATCGTAGAAATGAAGAGAAGCAGTATTTCTTCAGGAAACCTTATAAAACTTCTGTAACATATGCCATTTCTACTAACCACTATAGCAGTAGTTCTTAAACTATTTGGCCTAATTATTCCTTTTCTGTGTCTTGAATAATGTAATTACCTGTACAAAAAACCCCAAAGTTTACTGTTTTACACAAGCATCTCAGCAATTGGCAGTCCCAGTGGATTCTTGATTGACAAACAAGCAATTACAAATTGCTCCATTACTCCCAGGCCATGCCTGTATTACCCCCCTTGAGGCTAATTGCCCCTAGTTAAGAACCACTGCACTATAATAAAACTTCCCTTGGATTGAACTTGACTCTGGGACAGGAGGGATACAACAATGTCCATGAAGTCTTTTTGGCAATACTTGAGCTAGTTCATAAGATAAGGTTCTCCTGGATACATAGTTCCTGCTTCAGCAGCTGGTAGTGACTTGCACAATTATACCCAAAACAGCAATAGCAATCCTTCTTGGATATAAAATAGGAAGTTGGTTTATTCGTTCAAGGTTAAAATAGATGTTATTTCTGGTAATAGACTTCTGCTGATCAGGACTAAAATGATGAGATTTTAAGGATTTGTTTATAGATAAGAGATGGATATTGGGATAAGAAATCATTTCTTATATAGGGTGGGAGAGTAATAACTTATCAAAGTTGGTTATTATTATATTATTAATTTATTAAATTTGTTTGCCACCCAAATAAAGTTATACTTGTTGTGATGAAGGGGAAAGTCATTCGTTATACAGTATAATGAATATAATAAGGGGAACAATAATTCCCCTTACTGTTATTTTTAACAGTAATTTTATTAAAATTACAATCACCCCAACAAGACTCTAGACAAATACCGGGAGGACAACGTAAATCAAATAGACAATCAAAACAACCTGCCTACCTCAAAGACTACGTTACCGCACCCCTTAAACGGAACCTGGGGGAAAGGGGTAGGACGTTATCTGGTGAACAGGGTGCCTTTGGTTCTGTATCTAAACTTCCGTAACCACTAATGTCCTCGGTATCCCTTTGAGGCGAGTTTACCCCGTCCCCGATCCTTCTTCACATGTTGTGTCTGAGCGATCATTTCTTCCGCTTGTGCTTGCTGCCGTTTCAAACTCAGCCTCCTCGGCGTCTCTTCCCCCCTCAGTTTGGAAATCAACGGAATTACAGACCCCAGACTGCAGCCTTGAACGCAGCTGATCAATATGGCACTTCCATATTCTATCGTCGCGACATTTCACTCGGTACGATCTGGGTCCGGTTACTTGGATTACAGTTGCCTCGACCCACAATGGGTCGCCATAAAAGTTTCTCATGAAAACCAAGTCGCCTACCTGGAAATTACGGCATTTCCCGCTGGATCCGTGTGGTTTTTCAGGTTCGTACGATGGGTGTAGTCGGTCGAGGTAGGAGCGGAGTTTTCGTCCCATCAATAACTCAGCGTGCAAGGTTCTTAGTATCGCTCGCTGTAACCGCTCTGGGACAACGACTCTATCGCCCCAAATGATGCAGCCTTGCTGGGAAAACAGTTCCATCTGTCGATTTTTGAAAGGAACATAGTTGTCAGGGATTTGGTCCAATGGCCATCCACGTTCTACCCAGCTGAGGATACGTGCTAAAACGGGATCGCGTTTAGTTTCAATTGCGATATCGCGAGCTGTCAGTGGCGGTTTTTGGAGTGTCTCGATCTGCAGTGTTGTGACGGTCAGAGCAGGGTCGTCAACGGTTTCTGGAAGTGGTGCACGGCTCAATGTGTCAGCATGGGGAATGGCTTTCCCCGGGCGATGTTGCAACTTATAATTATAGGCAGCCAAGAATTCTGACCAGCGAGTCATTCTGGGAGATAATATATAAGGGATTGGTTTATCTCCCGCTTTTTTTCCCAGTAAAGGTTTGTGATCAGTTATTATAGTGAAAGCTCGCCCATAAATATATTCATGATATCGTTTAACAGCAGATACAATAGCAAGAGCTTGCTTATCGATTTGACTGTAATTGCGTTCTGCTTTTGATAGCGTTTTTGAAAAATAGGCAACAGGGGTTTCACTTCCGTTTGGTAAAACGTGACTCAAAATGGCGCCCACTCCAAATGGTGATGCATCACATGTAACTGTTAAAGGCAAAGTCTCATTATACTGCATCAAAACAGCATCAGAGGTCAATAGGTTTTTTACTTGTCAAAACGCATGTTCCTCTCGGTGCCCCCAAACCCAGGGTGCTTTTTTGTCCAATAAACGATGTACGGGTTCAGCTACGGTTGCTTTGTGAGGCAGAAAGACGTTATAAAAATTGATAAGGCCTAGGAAAGCTTGGAGATCAGCCTTATTGCAGGGTTTTGGGGCGTTTTTGATTGTTTATCTATTAAATATCCTAAAAATTCGATTCGATCCGTACATAGTTGACACTTGTTTTTTTTAACTTTGAGACCCGAGTCTTTAAATCTCTGAAGAACCAACCCCAGGCACTCCCTTAGTATTTCTTGAGTTGGAGCAGCAATTAAAACGTCATCAAAATAGGGGGCAACGCCTTTTATCCCTTGTAATAGTCTTTCCATCAAACTTTGAAAGATTCCCGGGGTCACGCTTACTCTGAATTGGAGTCGGTTACATTTAAATGCACCTCGGTGCGTAACGATTGTTTGGGCCTCTGCCGTTTTTTTGTCTACAGGCAGTTGTTGGTATGCCTGGGTTAGATCTACTTTAGCAAAGACTTTTCCACCCCCCAGGGAATGGAGAAGGTGTTGCACCACCGGTACCGGGTAAGCGTTTTGCTGCAGGGCGTGATTCAGGGTGGCTCGGTAGTCTCCACAAATTCTTAACGACCCATCTGGCTTGATGGGTGTCATGATCGGGGTTTCCCAGGGAGAATGGTCGGTTGGTTCTAACACCCCCTGGGCTATTAATTTATCAAGCTGCTCGTCAATCTTTGGTTTAAGGGCGAATGGAACTCGATGAGGCTTAAGGCGGATGGGAGCTATTTCGGGGTTGAGGTTAAATGATATTGGGGTCCCCTTGTACTCGCCTAGTTTATCTGCAAAGACATCCTGGAATTCTTGGACAAGAGCCTCTTCCCAGTCGTTGCTGCTGGTTCACTGAATGCCGGCTACTTCAATTCCAAGTGGAGCGAACCATTGGAGGCCTAACAAGATAGGCCGATCCCTGTCGACTACAGTCAAGGGTAGAGATGCGGTACGATTTTTAAATGAGACACGGACTTGGCTGGATCCAACAACTGGAATTCGATTTCCCTGATAATCTTTGAGTATGATTCTTTGGAATCGGAGGTCTTGTCGCCGGATGGTACGGATGAGTTGCTTGAGAGTCTTCCAGGAAACCATTGAGAGGGACGATCCTGAATCGACTTCCATCATACAAGGCTGGTTTTCGATGGCCATCTTCACCCGGATCTTCTTGGCGTCCAGTGATGAGGCGTTACCAATCGTAATAGTTTGGTGCACCTCTTCTCGCTTCGTTGAGTGGTTTAGGGGTTTGTTTCTGTAGGAGTGGTTGTTCCATTGGTGGTTCAGGGGTTCTCGCTTTACAAGACAGCTTCCTGTAGATTGGCGATAGTTAGCCCCCCTCGGGGGCTGGCTGGGTCCTTGTTTGCTTCTACAGACCCGTCCGATGTGGCCTCTTTTCCTGCACACATGGCAGAGTGCGTCGAGGAATTTGCAGTCTGATCGGGGGTGGTTTGCCCCACAACCAGCGCATTGGTACTGCGATCTCTGCCGTTGGTCTCGTTCAGACCGGAGCTGGTTGACCTCTTCTTCATCGCTTTCCGATGACGATTCGAGGTCCTCGTGGTGGGCTGTCGTTGCCGGTTCTTCTAAGTGAGGTGAAACTTCACTGGCGAGTTGGCGAAGGGGGGCGTGGGGGCAGCGCATTCAGGCAGCTGACTTCCTGGTTGGTTCTGCTGCAGTAGCGTCAGTGATGGCATCTGTAAGGCTAATGTCGCCTTTCACCATCAGCTTACTCTGCACGCCTGGTGCATCTAATCCCAGAACTATTCGGTCTCTCAGGGCTTCTTCGAGGTCAGCAAACCCGCATAGGCCTCCCAGATTCCGGAGATCAGCTATGAAACCAGCAACACTTTCGCCCTTCCGCTGATCTCTCTGGTAAAATTCATGCCTTCTAATGAGCGTTGGTATGGTCGGTGCATAGTGGGCCCTTAACAGGGGTTCGAGGACGTCCCAGTCCATGGACTTCACTTCTGCCGGTTTCGCTAGCGCCTTGGCCATCTTGAATACGGTCGGTCTGCAATGAGTTAGGAATACCACCTGTTTCTTTCTGGTAGTGGCATCCTTCAAATTGTTGGTCTCCAGAAACATCTGGAAGCGATCCATATATGAGTCCCAGTCTTCTTGTGCCGGGTCGAATGGAGCAGGTGGTATGATGCTGCCAGACATGGTTCCGCCATTTGTGCGTTTCAGCCACGTGCTCAGTTATCGCTCTGTAGTGTTCAGTCAGCTCTGACGTCTCCACATCCCACCTTCGTCGCCAGTGTTATGTTCTGTGCGTGGCGCAAGAAGTGGAGACGAGTCGATCAACAGTGAACTTCAACTCTTTATTTAACATGGTGCAACAGTTCTAAATACGGCCACAACAGCCCCCTTTATATGGGCAAGCTCTTGGGTATTTAGCCAATGAAAACACAGGAACGTTAGCTCTTTTAACCAATGAGAAAGGCTCGTTAATAGCCAATCAGATTCTCCTGAACGGACCAATCCGATATCGCTATTATCGGCCAATCAGAAGTGCAGGGCCAGAACCCTGCACTTTACTTTAAGGTTTCAACAATCTTTATTCAAGCACTTTTATTAATTCACAACAATTCCTATGTGATCTTATGAAGTGACTGCACCTGAAGGACATGTGAGAAGAGGATCAAGCTGGAATTGACCAAGTCTTATTAGAAGTGATAGAAACAATAGCGGTTCACAGCCAATCCATAATATGAGGTACCTTGCATGACGAGTGTGTCAGCTGGATTCTTCTAAAATTCATTTAGCCTGGCCAACTGGACTTTGAGTTGGATAATTAATATTAGGGCAAGCATAATATTAGCTCCAAAAATGAACAATAAAAGTTATACGCCTGAATTTGTTTTTATATATCCTGATTCTCTGGATAAAAAAAAAACAGAAAGTACACAAAGTGTTATATAAATAACTTCTTTATAACCCTATATGTTATAGTGGCACCTTTTGACATGTTTTACTGGTAATATAAAGAAAAATGTGTTTTATATCACCTTTGTTGTTGTTATTAGTCACAAAGTCATGATAACCCAGCGTGATCCCATGGACAATGTTCCTCCAGGCCTTCCTGGCTTCTACCATCTCCTATATCACCTCGATATATACAAAAATAGAAATGAAATGTTCCATATCTTTCCAGAACATGTTTCTGTTAGAGAACCTGCTAGGCTATGTTAATCTGGGGATAATGTGATAGTTTCCAACAGTAAATTATGTTCAAGTTATCCTGGATATAGCATTACAGACAAAAAAGCCATGGTCCAGGGTTCTCTAAAATGTTTCATTCCCTAATCACCAAAGTTTACATATATCTCATAGATTCAAAATAAGAATGACAGAGTTGGAAGGGACCTTGGAGGTCATCTAGTCCAACTCCCTGTTCAAGCAGGAAACCCTGTACATTTCAAATGGTTATCCAATATCTTCTTAATCAGTTTTCCTCCATACTTCTTATGCATTATTCTGTCATTCCCAGGGAATGGGGAAATGAAAATTTTGTTGTTGTTGTTTTTAACTAGTGTTGACCAATGGCAGTCAGATGGGTTAGGCCCTCATTCAACGCACATTTCACAACACATGAATAATTTCCAGTGACGGGATGAAAATTTTCAACACAACAGTCAATCATGAAAGAAAAGCAAACTGCATCTTATCCTATAGTTGCCACAGCAATTTTTTTAAGCACAAATAGAAGTTGGGCCTTTGTTGTGGCAGTGGTTAAACTGTACAAAAATCAGATTTCATTGTATTGCACTGCCCTCTAGAGTTAAGGAAATATTTTTTTCACTGCTGTCTTAATAGCTTTTTCATATACAAAAAAGTATAGAGAACATTGATTCTACCAAAAGGAAGATTATGATAAATGAATGATGTTTGATGAAAGAGAATAATTAAAGAAAACCAATGTATTGATTTCCAAATCCTATTTTTTTATTAAACTGTCAGACTGAAGATAAAATTATTAATATTATTAAAATGTATTGGTACAATTACATTTTTGTGAGCATTTATCAGTTGCCAGAATCTTTCTCCAGAGATTCTTCCACTCTTCATGAAAAACAAAGATGAGAAAATAGGTAATAAGCTATTGGTTAGGCTATCAGGCAACAAAAAATGGCATCATGAAGTAGCTTTCTAAAAGACAAGGTTTCAAAAAGAAAATTGGGAGAAGGGCTATACAAACCATTGTCAGAAAACAAAACATTGCTACCTCTCAAACATGCATGTCATCAAAACAGAGGAGAAAGGGTAGATCCAGTTTTGTATAGATCTTTTAGTGTGGAGAGAAAGAGCTTGCAAAAGATAGATGCATGCTAACATTTTATCACAGTAAGATAAATAGGAATAATTGATGGCTCTCCAATAATGACTTAGACCAAATTAAGTCCAAAATGCTAAAGAATTAATGGAAGCTTGGCACTCAGAAAAATCCGCCATCAACAGGCACATAGAGATAATCAGCATCTACATATCATTCAAAAGAGACAATCAAGCTGAAATGGAAACAAAGATGCAAACTATCTCCTTGCCAGCAATCAACAACCAGAATAGCAGAGAGCAATATCAAGAATCAGACTAGACCAACAACCAAATAAACTCTCCACTCCAATCAAAAAATTACCAACTCTGACTAACAATCAAACAGTAAACAACAGCCTAATTAAGGAATCATCAAGCACACTCCCACCAACACTGACAGGGCAAACCATTTATATATAAAATCAAAAAGCAAAGCCCACCCACTTCCAGCATTGATGACATTACCTAATTGAGTAATGAAATGTCTGCAAGGAAACAACCAATATCAAAGACTCCACAGTATTACTCTCTTCAAAACCTCAAACTTTTCAATCTTATGCTGGACTTTATTTTTTGCTCTTTGCCTAAGCCCCTACCTATTTAACCTCTATCTTTTATGCCTTTGCTTTTTCCATCTCTTGATAAACTCCAGATCAGTATTGCTCACTCTCGGAATTGCTAGGCTGCAGTGGTGGGATTCAATTTTTTTTTACTACAGGTTCTGTGGGTGTGGCTTGGTGGGTGGTGGCAGGGGATGGGTACTGTAAAAACTCCAGTCAGAGGTGGTATTTGCTGGTTCTCCAAACTACTCAAAATTTCCACTACCAGTTCTCCAGATCTGGTCAGAACCTGCAGATACCACCTCTGCTCAGCTGGCATGTACACACCCCCAGTTTGATTTGGGACTCATTTCAATTAGCTGTTTATCCTTAATGATCCATGTATGAACCCAAAGATTGTGAAGAAGCACCAACCCAGAGCTTTAATGGAGAATCTCCTGCAAATGCTACCAACTCTGGAGGAAAGGCTGAAGCCAATCAGAGAAAAGTTTTCATGGTAGTCTTATGTGGACTGCATTCCCCAAATCCAGTTGTTTAATGATTTTCTCTTTCACCTCTTCAAATCAAGACTCATTTTTTTCTGTTTTCTTTTATTCTTTCTTTCAAGCAATCCTTGCTAGAACAAAGAAACAAAAATATCCAAAGCAAGTCACCTGCTGGGGTATGGTCTAACCACAATAAAAATATAACAAATAAAACTAATGAACAGTTGAATTTACTCCAAGGGTAGAAAAATCAACATTCACTATACTCAACATTCACCGTAAAGCATTTTAAAGTCATGATTAAAATAATGCTACAATTGTAAGAAACCTGACCCGACCTAACGTCTAACTTTATTAATAAGATTTACAGTGTCTTATCATCCTTCTCAGCATCTGCTCACAACGACTTCTACAATCAATCCACTTTATTGAATAATCAATCAATGAAATGCCTGCAGTTAACAAATAATAATACAAATTTGGGTGAGGAATATTGCTAGGCATAGAGCCAAATCAGCAGGGGGAAAGATGGCATTTGTTTGAGCCAAGAAAACCACCGGGAAATACAAAATATGCATGGAAGTTTCACTTTGCTTGTAGGATAATGTAATTAGCACTATAAAAATGTTGGCACATGAGCGTCATCCAAACACATTGTTTTATAAACACACTATAAGGATTACTATTTTCACAGTGAATTTATCACATTCCCCTCCATGACCAGTTAAGAAACACCACGCTATCTCATCAAGAGGAACAGAGCCACTGCTTGTAGTGTTTGTCTTCAATAAAGGAAATCACAGAAGTCTTTTATCATTCTCGTGGTTATATAAAAATGGACGGGTGACTGTAGAAACATGAGTATTGCTGAGAGCTATCATTTTTTCTTGCACATAAAATGGTTATCTGTTAGGAGGCTTTGAAGCTTTGTTACAGTATTTATTCACTTTATATTACTGCCTGCAGGCTACATGGCTTACTGCTTACTAACACCCATCTTTCCAATATTTTTATCTTTGCAAAGACTGTACCTTCAGAATTTTAGTAACAATAATTAATAATAACAATGATAATAAAAGATCATTTAGCAAATGCTTTGTTAGTTTTCTTGTCAAGGACATTATCGTCTTCAATGGTTGCGCATCTGATTACATTTTTTAAGTGTCTATTTTGTTCTATTTCTCTTTTTAGTGGGGGCTAACGTTGTTACTCTTTGTCCTTTTTTATTATGAGATATTTACAAATATTATCTGTGGGAAAAGGTGTCAATTGTCAACAGAGTTAAAATCCCCATAATTAATATTTATTAAACAAATTTATATTGCCACCTAACACACATAGTGACTCTGGCCAACTAACTACATTAAAATATCACCACCATATCTCTTAGTTCAATAGCAAACTGCTTGAGGAAAAAAAAGATTGAACTTATTCCACAACACACTACAATGTAATCTGAAAAGTAGGGTATGTGGGTAAATATTTTCATAAGCAGTACTTCTGAAGTACATCACAGCTTTTTATTCATATGTGGCATCCTTTACATTCCAACAAAAGAATTATCAATTTATCATCGATTACCTTGCAATGGTTGTAAACTTAAATTCACTAAATACAGACCATTGATATATAGATATATAGATCTATAGATCTGTAGCTGTAGCTATTTGAATAAGCAAATATTTCCTTCCCCCAAGTAATAATATGTAATAATAATATCAGGACCATATTGTGTTACTTAGCACTGATTTGAGAAAAAATTAGAAAGCCTGAAGTAATGGCATTGAAATAGAACAGTCTAGCTACTGTATATTTGCTGTTGGTGTCGTTTTTAGAACCCTAGAACAATATGAAATGCCCAATGCCTAGCTTTACATTTTAGAGTTTGGATTTCCATTTTATAGTGATAAAGAGTGATAAGTTCAATATCTTTGCTCATAGGTGAAAACTACTGGTATCAGCATTCCCTTTAATACTCCTCTGCTTTTAGCATGATAATAATCCTAGAGGATAATGAAGTTGATAGTTTAGGAAAATGATTTCTACCTCCCCATGCTGTTTTCAATATGTCAGATTTACCATTAGTAAAATGAACTCCCTTATTATAATAGCATATTAAATTATTCTTCTATAACTCAGTGGCCTTATTGGCTGGGAGTTGTAGAAGTTGTTGTCAAACAGGTCTGTCATCCATAAGATTGGGAAGGCTACCTTAAGACACCTCAAGCAGTGACCTCAAATTTGATCAAGTATAATTCTAGAATTACCAAGATTTTGATGGGGAAGAAATATAAGGAAATATCCTAATTTTCTCTGGTGATCACCACATTTTCTATAATAACAATATTTTTTTCAACCAACTAGATTCAACTTTTTACAGTGAAAACTTCTCTATTTAAAAAGCTTCAGGCATTCTTAAGAAAAAGAAATAACCAAATATGTCTGAATATTTAATTATCTACCCAGGAAATGAGAAACAGGTGTAATTAAACTAACACTTTTTAAATTAAGTGACCCCTCTTGACCAGCCATCTGTGAATAATTCAGATTTTCCTCCCATTATTACTGTAAAATTAAAACTAGGGCAAATAAATGGCTGGATCCTCTTTAACTATATTTAAGCACCAGCAATATATATTTTCCACCAGTTAAAATCCTTAATGATACAAAAAAAAAAAAATCTGTCAAGCATAACTCCCCCAATTCATTTGCCTGAAACCATCAATATTTTATCATGCACTTGCAGTTGGCTTTAATTTAACAGTCCAGGTTACTAATCAAACAAAACACCTAAGTCATTAAAAGTTAGCGTGCCATTTAGAAAGTGCATTTCACGTTTATTAAAATATCTTTCATGGCGCCATTAGAAGGCTAAAGTTTTAATTACAATCAGATATTTAGTTCTACTTCAGTTATGCTTTTGGCACTCTCTTGCAACTGCCTTGATTAATCAGAGATCATCCATTACCTCCTGAAATTATTTTCCTCTTTACTTCTTCATAATTCATCTCTTTTTATTCCCCAAATCACCACAAACTATCTTTCTCCAAACATGTGTATTGCATTAAGGAGGTGTATACCATACTTAACTAAAAAATAAGTCACTAGAAAAGATTCCATTTCAAATGCAATTTTACATCTAGTTTGCTAAACCTTATACAAATAGGACTGTGGAAAGTGAAATATAAATTTAAGTTCTTTGTGTTGTCATCTTAATTTTGCAAACAATTTTTCTAGATATGAAACATTAGTGGAAGTCTCCTTTTATTTTTCTTATTTTAGGTCTTGTCTGACTCATTCAGAATACATCATGAACCTCAACATGCCTTTCATTTTTATGTTCTTTCTAAATGCAATAATATTTTCTCAGAACAACTGGAGGAAAAGAATCTGTTAAAATCTGCTGGGTAAATGCTGGCCAGGATGATGGAAGACAGGAGACGCTGTTTGTTTGTGCTCTCTCTTTCTCTCTCTCCACAAAATAGGCTGTTCTCAAGGAATAAAGGATACTTTATTTGCATTGTAGTTCCTTGGTCTCAGCTTTAATACTCTGTCAGCAGAACTTCAGCAACCCAGGCTTTTAGCTGCTGCTTCTAAAATGCATGGCCAGTCTGTAATAAGGCCTACCTCATTAGTGAATTAATCATTGATGAGAAAGTTGATGTGGCATGTATCACCAAGAACCGATTGTCTTTGGAAGAGGGGTAGCCCTTTTAGATTTATGTCCAGCTGGGTTTCAGGTGTGGCATCAGCCAAGACTTGGCTTTCAGGTGTGGCAGCACCTGGGTTTCAGATGTGGCATCAGCCAAGACAGCCAAGAAGCAGGGGTAGGAGTATGGTAATTGTTGTGAATGAATAAATGTTAAATAAAGTTATCTTGAGCTTGAAGTCAAGTGCAGGGTTCTGGCCCTGCACTTCTGATTGGCTGTTAATGGCAAGATCGGATTGGTCCATTCAGGAGAATCTGATTGGCCATTAACAGGCCATTCTCATTGGTTAACAGAGCTAGTGCTCCCGGATTGCTATTGGTTGAATAGTTAATAAGTTGCCTATATAAGGAAGGCTATAGCAGCTATCCAGTTTGAGCTGTCACACGATGTAAATAAAGAGTTTGAAGTTCACTGTTTTCACCAGCTCGTCTCCATTATTCGCACCCATGCTCCAGACTTAACACTGGTGACGAGGATGGGATTGGATGACATCAGAGCCAACTAAAACAACGAAGACAACCAAGCATGTGGCTGAAACGCACAACGGCGGAACCATGTCCGGTGGCGTAGTACCACCCGCTCCGTTCAACCCAGCGCAAGAGGACTGGGAGTCCTACATGGACCGTTTCCAAATGTTCTTGGAAACAAATAATCTGAAGGATGCCACAACCGGGAAGAAACGGGCGGTATTCCTGACGCATTGCGGGCCGACCGTATTCAAGATGGCCAAGGCGCTAGCAAAACCGGCTGAAGTGAAGGCCATGGACGGGGACGTCCTCGAACCGCTACTAAGGGCCCACTACGCACTGACCATTCCAACACTCGTAAGACGGCACGAGTTCTACCAAAGAAACCAGCGGAAAGGAGAAAGCATTGCCGATTTCATTGTGAACCTCCAAAACTTGGGAGGCCTCTGCGATTTTGCCGACCTAGAAGAGGCTTTGAGAGACTGAGTAGTTCTAGGATTAGATGCTCTAAACGTGCAGAGCAAAATAATGGCTAAGGTCGACATTAGCTGAGGCTACGGCAGCGGAAGCAACCAAGAAGTCGGCTGCCCAACTACACCAAAATCGCGCTCCGACACACCAACCAGCCAGCGAACTTTCACCTAAGTCGGAAGGACAGCTGCCGATGGCCCACCAAAAGGACCTCTTTTCGTCGTCAGACAGCGACGAAGAAGAGGTCCATCAACTGCGGTCCGATCGGGACCATTACCCGAAGTCCCAGCAACCATGCGCTGGCTGTGGGGCCAACCATTACCGCTCTGATTGCAAATTCCATGACATGCTCTGCCACGAGTGCGGGAAACGAGGCCATATTGGACAGGTCTGCAGAAGTCTCCTCGGACCCAGCCAGACCTCGAAGGGGGCCAGTTTTTGCCAATCGACAGGAAACTGTCCTGTAAGGCGAGAACCAGCAAACCACTCCTACAGAAACCGACCCGTGAATCGCCTAGCGAGGCGAGAAGAGGCTCACCAAACAATCACTATCGGTCACGCCTCTTCATTGGGTGCCAAGAAAATTCGAGTTAAAGTGGACATCGAAAATCAGCCTTGACAAATGGAAGTTGACTCGGGATCGTCTCTTTCAATGGACTCCTGGAAGACCCTCAAGCAACTCATCCCTACCATCCGGCACCAAGACCTGCAATTCCAAAGGCTCGTGCTAAAAGACTACCAGGGGAACCGGATTCCAGTCGTAGGATCCAGTCAAGTCCGGGTTTCGTTCAAGAACCGCACAGCATACTTACCTTTGACGGTGATCGACAAGGACCAGGCTAGCCTGTTAGGCCTACAATGGTTCGCACCACTCGGCATTGAAGTGGTAGGCATTAACCGAATCGGCAGCAGTGACTGGGAGGAGGACCTCGCCCACGAATTCAAGGACGTCTTCACGGAAAAGCTAGGCGAGTACAAGGGGACCCCAATATCCTTTAGCCTTAATCCAAAAATAACTCACATCCGCTTTAAGCCTCATCGAGTTCCGTTTGCACTAAAGCTGAAAATCGACAAACAGCTTGATAAGTTGATAGCCCAGGGAGTGTTAAAGCCAACCGATCACTCCCCATGGGAAACCCCAATCGTGACACCAATTAAGCCGGATGGCTCCATTAGAATTTGTGGGGACTACCGAGCCACCCTGAACCACGCCCTGCAACAAAATCCATATCCAGTGCCGGTGGTGCAACACCTCCTCCATTCCCTGGAGGGCGGAAAAGTCTTCGCTAAACTAGACTTAGCTCAGGCTTATCAACAACTGCTGGTTGATGAAAAAACGGCACAGGCACAGACTATTGTAACGCACCGGGGTGCCTTTAAGTGTACACGGCTCCAATTCGGAGTCAGTGTAGCCCCGGGGATCTTTCAGAGCCTAAAGGAGAGACTTTTGCAGGGGATCAGAGGCGTTGTCCCCTACTTTGATGACGTGCTCATTGCTGCCCCCACTCCAAATATCTTACGGGATCGTTTAAGACTGGTTTTACAAAAATTCCAAGAAGCAGGCCTTAAGGTGAAGAAAAATAAGTGCAAGCTATGTACAGATCGTGTTGAATTCTTAGGGTACTTAATTGACAGTCAGGGTATTCACCCTACCGATAGCAAATTGAGAGCAATAAAAAACGCTCCAGACCCGGAACAAGGCCGACTTCCAGGCGTTTTTAGGCCTCATCAATTTCTATAACGTATTCTTGCCGCACAAAGCGACTGTTGCTGAACCTTTACATCGCTTACTAGATAAAAAAGCCAATTGGGTATGGGGTCATAGAGAAGAGCAGGCGTTCCGTAAAGTGAAAAAACTACTGACTTCTGACACTGTACTAATGTAGTACAATGAAACCTTACCATTAAATATCACATGTGATGCATCGCCTTTTGGAGTGGGCGCCATTTTGAGCCATGTATTGCCTAACAGTAGCGAAGCCCCTGTTGCTTATTTTTCAAAAACACTCTCGAAACCCGAGCAAAATTATAGCCAGATCGATAAAGAAGCCTTGGCAATTGTATCGGCTGTTAAAAGATTCCATGAGTACGTGTACAGCCGGGCTTTTACCAAAGTGACTGACCACAAACCGTTGCTGGGGATAATCGCTGGGGATAAGTCAACTCCCTATATACTTTCTCCCAGGATGACCCGCTGGTCAGAATTCTTGGCTGCCTACAATTATCAGCTGCAATACCGCCCCAGTAAAGCCATTCCCCACGCCGATGCGTTGAGCCGTGCACCGTTTCCAGAAACCATCAACGATCCCGCGCCAACGATAACAACGTTGCAAATCGAGACACTTCAGACGCCGCCATTAACTGCCCGTGATATTGCGAGAGAAACAAAACGCAACCCCATCTTAGTACGAGTCCTCATGTGGGTAGTACGTGGATGGCCATTGGACCAAGTACCAGACAACTTCGCACCATTCAAAAGTCGTCAAACAGAGTTGTTTTCTCAAAAGGGCTGTATCATCTGGGGCGATAGAGTCGTTATCCCAGAATGACTCCAACAGGCACTACTCAGAACTTTGCACGATGGCCACCCTGGCATCGTACGCATGAAGGCCCTCGCACGAAGCTATGCGTGGTGGCCAGGCATCGACAGACAAATCGAATCGTGGGCCAAAACTTGCCAGAGATGCCAAGAAGTAAGCAACACTCCACCAAAGGCAACCCCAACCGAATGGGAGACACCGCGGGGACCCTGGTCCCGCATCCATCTAGATTTTGCTGGGCCGACCAAAGGCCACACATTCTTGTTAACTGTTGACGCCTACTCAAATTGGCTCGAGATTCCCGAATGAGGAACACGACTACCGAAGCGGTCATCAAAAGACTGGAAAGACTGTTTGCAACCCACAGATTACCAGACGTTCTGGTATCCGACAACGGGCCCCAATTTACCGCGCTGTCTTTTGAACAGTACCTGGCTGATCGTGGTATCCGACATGCGCTCACTTCACCTGCGCACCCTGCGGCCAACGGTAGGGCTGAGCGCATGGTACAATTTGTTAAGAAAACGCTACAAAAAATAGACTACGACAACATCGACGAGAAGATCAACTGAATCCTTTTCCTACAGCACATCACACCTCACAGCGTCACCAACAAAACTCCCACCGAGCTGCTAATGGGACAGAAGTCCACTCCCACCTCGACCGGTTACACCCAGCCTACGAACCGGAAAAACCACTCGGATCCAGCGGCCGATGCCGTACCTTCCAGGTAGGCGATTTAGGATTCGCTAAAAACTTATTGGGCAATCTGCTGTGGGTAGAAGCGACGGTAATCCACGTAACCGGCCCAAGATCATACCTGGTACAGTGCCCTGACGATAGACTTTGGAAGCGCCATATCGATCAAATACGATTGCGGCCGCAATCACGCAATTCCGAACTCCCTTATAACCAAACTGAGAGGGGGGAGATACAGAGGAAGACGAATTTCAACTAGAGGAAAATCTTTTCGAAGAGAACGATAGCGGAACAGAAACTCGGGAACAGGAACCAGGGATGGGAGTGAGTTCACTGTTAAGTTTGAGCATGGGCGAGAAAGAATGGAGACAAGTTTCTGAACGGTGAACTTCAGCTCTTTATTTACATTGTGACTTGCTCATTTAACATCAGTAAAACCCGCCTTATATAGGCAAACCTTGTAACGTTTAACCAATAACAAGCTAGGAACGCTAGCTTTTATAACCAATAAGAACTCTCTGTTAAGGGCCAATCGGATTCCCCGGAACGGGCCAATCCGGTCCGGCCACTTAACAGCCAATCAGAAGTGCAGGGCCAGAACCCTGCACTTACTCCAAGCTCACACTTTATTAATTATATTGCATACACAACACCCCTTCCCCCTGGTTCCTTAGTTCAGGGCGCAGTTACATAGTCCCTTAAATAGGACGGTTGTCTTTTTAGTCTCTTTGATTTTCGTTGTATCGGTTGGTTACAATCTCGCTGAGGTAGATCGTTGTCTGGCAGTGGGGCTGTCTCTGGTTCAGAGTTCACTTCTACGTCGTTGCCCACATTTTCCGCGATTCCCTGAGGTGCAAACGTTTCTCCCTCCGGCTCCACTTCCTGAGTTTCAATTAAATCGTCGTTTCCTTCGAACGGGTTTCCTAGGGCTTCATCTTCTTCCGTATCTCCCCCCCCCCTCAGTTTGGTCATAGGGGAGTTGCGAATTGGCCGCTGGAAGCCGCAACCGTAATTGGTCGATATGCCGTTTCCAAAGTTTATCGTCAAGGCATTTCACGAGGTAGGATCTAGGGCCGGTTACACGTACTACTGTCGCCTCCACCCACAACGGGTCGCCCGATAGGTTTTTTGCATAAACCAGGTCTCCTACCTGGAAAGTGCGACAGCGGCCACTGGATCCTAGTGGTTTCTCTGGTTCATACGCAGGGTGCAACCGGTCAAGGTGGGAGTGGAGCTTTCGTCCCATTAGCAGTTCAGTCCCATGAAGTCCAGGTGAATTCGGGACCAGGGTCCATGTGGTGTCTCCCATTCAGTAGGCATGGCTTTTGGTGGGGCGTTGCTGACTTTTTGGCATTTGGGACAAGCTTTAACCCACTGTTTGATTTGCTTGTCAATACCCGGCCACCATGCGTAGTTTCGTGCAAGGGCTTTCATTCGCACGATGCCGGGTGGCCATCATGCAAAGTTCTCAGCAGTGCTTTTCGGAGCCATTCTGGAATAACGACTCTATCGCCCCAGATGACACAGCCTTTCTGGGAGAAGAGTTCGGTCTGTCGAGATTTGAATGGTGTGAAGTCATGTGACTTTGAATGGTGTGAAGTCATCTGGTCCAATGGCCATCCGCGTTCTACCCAGCCTAGGACTCGTGCTAGGGTGTGGTCGTGTTTGGTTTCTATCGCAATATCTCGGGCGGTCAGTGGCGGCGAGTTGAGCGCTTCAATTTGCAACGTGGTTACCGTCGGTGCCGGATCGTCGAGAGTCTCTGGAAGCAGTGCTCGGCTCAATGCGTCAGCATGGGGAATGGCCTTCCCCGGGTGGTATTGCAGCCGATAGTTATAAGCAGCTAAGAATTCTGACCATCGGGTCATCCTAGGGGATAATATGTAGGGAGTTGGCTTATCTCTGGCTATTATCCCGAATAAAGGCTTGTGGTCAGTCACAATAGTAAAAACCCTACCATACACGTATTCGTGAAATCTTTTCACAGCTGAGACAATTGCGAGGGCTTCTTTATCGATTTGTCCATAGTTCCGCTCCGTTTTTGACAGTCTTTGAAAAATATGCCACAGGGGCTTCGTTCCCATTAGGCAGTATGAGGCTCAAAATGGCACCCACCCCATAAGGCGATACATCACAGGTTATAACTAATGGCAAAGTCTCGTTATACTGCATTTGTACAGAATCAGAAGTGAGCAGTTTTTTAACATTTCGGAATGCCTGTTCTTCACGTTAACCCCATAACCAAATTGCTTTTTTATCTAACAATCGGTGTAACGGTTCAGCGACAGTTGCTTTATGCAGTAAAAATACATTATAAAAATTGATGAAGCCTAGGAATGCCTGGAGATCGGCCTTGTTTCTTGGCCTGGGAGCATTTTTGATCGCTTTTAATTTACTTTCGGTAGGGTGAATACCCTGGCTATCAATCAGGTACCCTAAAAACTCAACACTGTCAGTACACAATTTACATTTTTTTTTTTTTAACCTTAATTCCGGCCTCTTGGAATTTTTTTAGGACTAATTTTAACCGGTCCTGTAAGATTTTTTTGGTAGGGGCTGCAATTAATACATCGTCAAAATAGGGGACCATGCCCTTAATCCCTTGCAATAACCTTTCCATAAGGCTCTGAAAAATCCCCGGGGCTACACTTACTCCGAATTGCAGCCGGGTACATTTAAAGGCACCTCGGTGCGTCACAATAGTTTGGGCCTGTGCCGTTTTTTCATCTTCTGGTAATTGCTGATATGCCTGAGCTAAATCCAATTTAGCGAAAACTTTCCCGCCCCCAGGGAATGGAGGAGGTGCTGCACCACCGGAACTGGATATGCGTTCTGCTGCAGGGCGTGGTTCAAAGTGGCCCGGTAGTCCCCACAAATTCGGATTGACCCGTCTGGCTTAATGGGTGTTACAATAGGGGTTTCCCACGGGGAGTGATCGATGGGCTCCAACACCCCCTGAGCTATCAGTTTGTCGAGTTGTTCGTCGATTTTCGATTTTAAGGCAAATGGAACTCGACGGGGCTTTAGGCAAATGGGGGCTATTTTTGGATCTAAGCTGAATGAGATCGGGGTCCCCTTGTACTCACCTAAACTGTCCGCGAAGACATCCCTGAACTCAGAGATAAGGTCTTCCTCCCAGTCACAGCCACCGACTCGGTTTACACTGGCCACTTCAATGCCGAGTGGCGCGAACCATTGGAGGCCCAGTAGGCTAGGCCTATCTCTATCGATGACCGTTAAAGGTAAGTATGCTGTGTGCTTCTTGAAAGAGACTCGGACTCGGCAGGACCCGACGACGGGGATTCGATTCCCCTGGTAGTCCTTGAGGATGAGGCGTTGGAAACAGATATCTTGGAGTTGAATTGTGGGGATGAGTTGCTTGAGTGTCTTCCAAGACACCATCGAGAGGGACGATCCTGAGTCGACCTCCATGTGGCAAGGCTGGTTCTTGATGGCTACCATGACTCGGATTTTCTTAGTGTCCAAGGCTGAGGCGTGACCGATAGTGATAGTATGGTGAGCCTCTTCTCTCTGCAAAGCTCGATTTCTGTAGGAGTGGTTTACTGGCTCTTGCCTTACAGGACGGTTTCCTGTTGATTGGCGATAGTTAGCCCCTTTTGAGGCCTGGCTGGGTCCTGGCAAGCTGCGGCAGACCCGTCCAATGTGGCCTCATTTCCCGCACTCATGGCAGAGTGCATCGCGGAATCTGCATTCGGATCTGGTATGGTTGGCTCCACAGCCAGCGCAAGGGCGTAAGGGCTTCGGCCGAGGGTCCCGGTCAGACTGCAGTCGATGGACCCCTTCTTCGTCACTGTCTGACGACGAAGAGAGGTTCTCGTGGTGCGTTGTCGCAAGCTGCCCTTCTGAACTAGGTGAGATTTCGCTGGCCAATGGTGGTACCGGAGTGCGGTTTCGGCGTAGTTGTGCAGCCGACTTCTTGGTTGCTTCCGCTGCGGTAGCATCGGCAATGGCATCGGCAAGGCTGATGTTGCCTTTCACCATCAGCTTGCTTTGGACACCTGGTGCATCTAATCCCAGAACTATGCGATCTCTTAGTGCTTCTTCTAGATCGGTGAATCCACAGAGGCCTCCCAAATTTCGGAGGTCTGCTATGAAGTCGGCCACGCTCTCTCCCTTTCGCTGACTTCTTTGATAAAACTCGTGGAGTCTCATGAGCATAGGCATGGTCGGGGCGTAGTGGTCCCGCAGGATAGGTTCGAGGTCGTGCCAATCCATGGCCTTCACTTCTCAGTTTTTGGCTAGTGCCTTAGCCATCTTAAATACGGTTGGACCGCAATGCGTCAGGAACACCGCCCGTTTCTTCCCGGCTGTGGCGTCCTTTAAGTTGTTCGTCTCTAGGAACATTTGGAAACGATCCATGTAAGACTCCGAGTCTTCTTGTGATGGATCGAACGAAGCGGGTGGTACGATGCCGCCGGACATGGTTCCGTTGTTGGCGTCGTCTGTCACGTGCTCAGTGTTCTTCGAAGTTTTGTTGGTTCAGATGTCTCCACATCCCACCCTCGTCGCCAGTGTTAAGTTTGAACATGGGCGAGAAAGAATGGAGACAAGTTTCTGAACGGTGAACTTCAGCTCTTTATTTACATCGTGACTTGCTCATTTAACATCAGTAAAACCCGCCTTATATAGGCATACCTTGTAACGTTTAACCAATAACAAGCTAGGAACGCTAGCTTTTATAACCAATAAGAACTCTCTGTTAAGGGCCAATCGGATTCCCCGGAACGGGCCAATCCGGTCCGGCCACTTAACAGCCAATCAGAAGTGCAGGGCCAGAACCCTGCACTTACTCCAAGCTCACACTTTATTAATTATATTGCATACAAAACATTCACCTCAGGGAGTTACCGAAGATATTGGTGACAATGGAAACGCGAACTCTGAACCAGAGGCACCCCTTTCGCCAAACAACGATCTACCTCAACAAGAGTGCAGCCAAATGTCAGGCGCACAGCGAAAATCAAAAAGACTAATAAAACAACCGTCCTACCTCAAAGACTATGTGACCGCGCCCCGTAAGCAGAAGCCGGGGGAAAGTGGTGTTGTGAATGAATAAATGTTAAATAAAGTTATCTTGAGCTTGAAGTCAAGTGCAGGGTTCTGGCCCTGCACTTCTGATTGGCTGTTAATGGCAAGATCGGATTGGTCTGTTCAGGAGAATCTGATTGGCCATTAACAGGCCATTCTCATTGGTTAACAGAGCTAGTGCTCCCGGATTGCTATTGGTTGAATAGTTAATAAGTTGCCTATATAAGGAAGGCTATAGCAGCCATCCAGTTTGAGCTGTCACACCATGTAAATAAAGAGTTTGAAGTTCACTGTTTTCACCGGCTCGTCTCCATTATTCTCACCCATGCTCCACACTTAACAGTAATTTTATCTGGGAATCTCTTGTGCCTCATAGGTTGTGAGATGTGAGATTTGATTTCTTAAGATGGTCTCTAGGGGTCAAGTTGGGCCTGTTGCTGTTGCATCAGCCTCTCTGTTGCATAGAAATTTCCCTGCCTGAGCTCCTTGAATCCATTTCTGATTTGGCAAGTTATGGTTCTAGGGAACTCCAGTCTGCCTTCTCTAGAAGTGGAACCTGAGGTGGCTTGGAATGTATGGCCATCATAATGGCCATGGACCTAGATCAGTGGTCCCCAACCTTTCCAGCTTGGTGGCTTGGCCTGGAAGCAGGGGGGCATATGAGTGGCAGACACACATGCATACACAGCTCCATTATAAACCCATTATAAGGAGGGTGCTTGCACATGAAACTCCATCCATGTAAATGGAACTTCGCACATGAGCATTAGCACTCTCCTCTCATGCAAGAGGCTCTCCACTCACACAAATGGAGTTTCATACACGTGTTTTCGCTTGCCCGCTGCTTGTGCAAGTGAAGCTTCATGCAATTGCCTATTGCTCACACAACCTGTTTTCAAATAGTCTTATATCTGAATCACTTTTTTTTTTTTGCATATTAGAAAGATTAAGACCTTTCACACTGGCCAGGTTTTATTGTATTCATGAGTTTCTGCCTCCTTAAAAGACGAGGGTGTACATTTGATTTTTAAGGCTTTTAAAATATATGATCTTTTTGGACAACGCAGCAAAAAGTGCTTCATATGTGGATTTTTGAAAGTTAATAACAGATTTAGGAGCCAGAGGGATTTGGAATTATAGTTTTGAATTATTTAGAAGATATTCTCTCATTGGAAAATTGAGGTTGCTTTCATTTTTTTTTTTAATGATAACAGATTTGAAAGCTGAACACTAGAGCCAGAAGATAAAAAAAAATACAACAGAAATCCTTAGTGCAAACCTTCGAATATCTTTCAGTCAGGTTTTTGGACAAAATAGATCAAATGCCAGATAAAATTGACAGAGCATGTTCTAATGAAGTTGTAAAACAAGAACAAGCTGCCATGGAAGTCCATGAAATTAATTTGAAGGGAATTTAAATGTAATACCACAGATCAGATGGATGACTCATTCCTTAAAGGAGAAGAACAAATATTAAACCAGGAAACTGATCTGGATAATATTTTTCATCTGGTTAGACAGAGCTCCATTAAAATTTGAAAATATATTTATTTATGTAACATTTTAATGTCAGATAATGCTCTATCTATATTACCTTTGAGAAATACATAACAAACTGGAAATATTGGAAATGAAAACAATAAAAAAAGATTGGCACCCTGGACCTCTTCCCAGCGAGAATATCTGGGACTCTATAGCTTGGGGAGAAAAGCTACTAATATGGAACATGATCAAGGTGTGTTACATGTACAGATGGAGAAAGAAAACAGAGTTTTTTCCCCTTTCTCAAGCTCTAGCACCAAAGAAGTTGATTGTAAGGCTTTGGTATAGAGAAGGGGTGTCAAACTCCTGGCCAGCTTGATATCACTTGTGTTGGGGGACACCTCTGGTGGCCTGAGCACTCTGCCAGTGAAAATGGACTCCCAAGTTCCGTTTTTGGCTGGGAAAGCCTCCTGCAACCCTCTGCCAGCAAAAAATGAGCTTGTGGGGGGCCATATGTGGCCCTCATGAGCTCTGTTTTTGGTTCTGTTTTTGGCCTGCTGCAACCCTCTGCCCATGAAAACAGAGTGCACGGCCTTCCCGAGCTCCATTTTTGCTGGCAGAGGCAGCACAGGCTGGTCCTTTGCTGTTTCTAAACACCCTGCAGGCTGGATCCGGCCCCCAGGCCTTGAGTTTGATACTTCTGGAATAGAGGAAAGAAAACACTTCTTTGCATTAGACACAATTAACATATAGAATCCATTGGGACAAATCATGGTGATTGCTACCTACTTTTATGGCTCTAGGAAGACTGGATAAATCCATGGACAGGAAAAAAAAATCTATCGAAGGTTTGAGAATTTAGCATTCCCAATGGGCTGGGTGCAGCATGCCTCTAAATTGTGGCAGGGTAATAATAGCAAGACAGAAGTATGTTTTCATTTCCTACCATGAGTACCCAAGCAGCATTAAGTTGATCACTGTAGGATTAAGATGGGCAGCAGTTGCCTGATCCAGCAGGGCTATTCTTAGGTTCTTATCTGACAGAGAACAATAAACAACCTTTAATAAGATGCTGGATGTTTCTGATCTCACTAGCCTTCCACCCTATCTTCTAATCCCTTAATTGTCTCTGCTTCTACTTTCTGTATTCTTGTTAACCAGCCACAGATATCAGTTATCCAACTCAGCTAATTATCTGGGATCCTCCTTAACTCACTGTTTCTCAACAGACATGCTAACTCCACCCATCACTTCATCCTGGCTTTGCTGTCAATCTTTCTTCTACTCATTCGTCTTCCTTTCAAGTTTATTGAACCATCACTCCTTAATTTATTGCTGTTTTTAATGCATATTCAAGAGGCCTGCTTTAGAGAGTTTTAGCTCCAGCAGGCTAGCCTAGTCCTATGCTGGATATTAGCAAGATCCTACCTACATGCTGACTATTGCATTCATAGAATCCCCAACTCATACCCATTATCCTTCCTGTCAATCATTTCTTCCACCAGGACAAGAAAAAAAAGAGTACTAATTCTCTTATCCATCTCTAGGATAAACAATTTTGCATTTTTAGATATGTGTTATGTTTAAATGCCCATATATAGAAGTGTTATGATATGACCTGCATAGCAATTGATTAAGATTAAAAAAATAAAGGCCATACTACAGATTCTTATTTGCTAACATATTTGACAATACGGCGTCATCTAGTGTTGGATACAAGAATAACATTGCATTCATATCCACCAAATATTTTCTATTCATTCCATCAAAAGTCTCTAAAGTTCGATACAATTATAATATGCATTTACAAAGAAAGATATCATTTCTAGATCATCCGTATGTATATTTTATTAATAGAAATATCCATGGATATTTGGATATATCCATGGAAATGACTCAGGTATATTCCATTAGTATTCACTTTTCTCTAGTTCTTGTGGAACCTAGTTACTATAAAAATTGTACTTTGGGTGTGACTCATCTGCCTACAAAATCCTATTGCTGTGACACGACAATAGGAAATCTGATGGAATCAAGAAACAACTGGCACAGGGAGCAAAAACTGAGAAAGAATAGAAAATAGTGTATCACCAATGCTTATGTATTTCTTCATGTTTATCATACACATATAGAAGTATATATGTCCAGTAAGGCTGCCCAAAATGTATCATTATTTTAGACATATCTGATTTTGACCCAGCTTTCTGATAAAATTCTTATTAGAATAAACGAGGGCACATGCATATCATGTTGGATCTCTTTAAAAGAAAGGTCAGATCAATATTACAAGGACTGGGAACTTCCGGTTTGCGTGGCTTCGGGGCAGCAGGAATTCGCGACAGCTCGCGATTCCTGCTGAGCTAGCCGTCGAGGTACCCCCGATCCAGATGGGTCAGGGGGATATGGCTGCTCTGTAGGGACAGCTGAAGATAGAGGGGAGTCGGAAAGGGAGGTGGGGGCATCGCAGACCCCCCCTTTCTCCGGGAAAACCCCTTTTTCCCAAGGCGGTGGAGCGGCGGTCAGCAATGGCCGCCACGAAGAAGCCAGCAACCGGGTAAGAACTGTGCTGGAGGAAGTGTGAAGAGTGAAAGTTCTGTCTGAGCCGGGTCAAGTAACACCTTTTAAATTGCCTGGAATTGAGCTGTTTGTTGCTGGAGGATACATTGTATCCCTAAGAAGAGCGAAAAGCGGCGGAGAAGCTGTTAAAGGGAATTTTTTTTTTTTTTACTCTCCCACCCCACGGAAAAAGCAGAAATATTTGGATATATTAGACATTGAAAGTGGATTGTTTTGAAAGCTAAGATAAGAGACAAAGGGATTTTTGGACATTGAAAAATGTGAGAAATTGGAAAATCTCTGCTGGAGGTATGGATTTTTGATTATTAAAATTCTCATTGCAAGTGGGAAGGGAGAAAAAAAAAAATTGGAGCAGAAGCTGAAAAAGGAGGAGATTGATTAGAACGTCTTTGTGGATCCCAAAAGAAGATATATGGTAATTGGACCTCTTTGATTAAAAATTAATTCAGAAAGAGAAAGAGAAGAAGGAAGAAAAGTATTAACTTTTGGAACTTTTTTTCTTTTTTTAATTGCTTTTGATTGTCTTTGATTAAAAATTCTTGTGGTTGTTTTGGAAAAAGTTTCCCTTTTCATAATGGCATCGTCTGTGGATGAACTAGAGATTGAATATCAAAAATATAAAAAAGAAGATACTTTGGGCGCTTTGTTTCAATTCTTAGAAATGGCGTTATGTTCCTTTGAAAAGTTGATTACGCAGCAGAAGGACTGGGACAAGGAAGAAGAGGAAGAAGAAGCCATCTTTGATGAACAATGGGTCCCTTCTGGAAAGGAGGACAAAAAGGATAAGAAAAAGGGGATTTTAAGAATTATAAAAACAACCAAAAGAGAGAAAAATGAGCGAAAAGATGGAGGCAAGGTTAGAAAGCAAAGGAAAAGGAGCAAGAAAAGCGAAGAGAAAAAACAAAGGGGTAGAAAGGGCAAGGAGAAGAATAAGCAAGAGAGAAAGGGGGGGAGGAGAAGCCTTAATGTGGGGAAGCAAGACCTAAGGAAAAAAAGTTTATTTAGAGATAATGGGTGAATTTAATTTAGATTAAAAGAGGGATTCTGGAGGGTATATAAGAGTGTGTTTTTATATGTATATTTAGAATATAAAATTTATTATGTAATTTTAGAATTTTTTTTTTTAAACAGAATCCCAAGAAAGATTGCTATATGTAGTATTTCTAAGTTAGGGTAATGAGTTATAGATGTTACTCCAATTGGTGTACAGGAGAAGTATAGTAAAAGAAAAAAAAAGATGAATGGATAATTGGAAATAGAACAGACAAAGAATGTTATTGAAAATGGTAATAAGATATGGAAGGATATATATGCTTTTTTTTTTTGGATTTTGTGTATTGATAAAAGGCAATAAAATTTTAATTAATAAATAATTTGGATGGAAAAGAGAAGTAGGGACAAGATATGAAGTTAATATTATATGAAATATTGATATTATAATCTGGAAATGTTATGCTTTATTGGTCTATTATTATTATTTTTTCTTAGAAAAGAATTTATAAGCTGCTATGCCTTGATTTTTTGTGCATTGTTTTTATAAAACTGATAAAAATGGTTTTTATATATATATATAAAAAAGAAAATGATAATAAGATTTGGAAGGAGATATGGGTTGAATATGATGTTTGAATTTGTGTCTGTGTAAAGAGTTTTAACCCGGGAACAGACAACCTTCAGAAAAGATCTTTTAGTTTTGTTTATGTTTTGTGTTTGTATGTTTGTGTACTGTGCTTATGGTAAAACTAACAAAATTTGTTTTTTATAAAAAAAAAAAAAAGGAAAGAATCAATAAAACCTTGGAGGAATCCTAGACGAGAATAATTTATACAAGCCAGAAAGAAAAGAATATGATGACTATAAAATGGATAAATATGGAAGAGAAATGAAATTGAATAGGAGTAAAGAGAAAAAATGAGAAACTTGCTGAAAGATGTTTGTGTGTCCATATGGAGATGGGATAAATTGGAATTATGCTGTATAAAAATAATGTTTTGTTTGACTTGTAAGGATTTACAATGTTAAGAGGTTTTATGTGTTTATGTATTTAATGGTTAATGATGTGTTGTTTTATCTTTAAAATTAATAAAAATTTGTTTCAAAAAAAAAAATATTACAAGGACTGAATGAAAAATAATGCTTCCAATATTATACGTTTCCCAAAGATGATAGCAATGGTGTGCTAGAAGATCTCATGAGTTCTTTAATATTTGGTATGTCCCCCCACCCCATTTTTTTCAGTAGAAACTTGCTATGAGAAAAGATTAAATTGCTACTGTTCATGAAATGGAAGCCAACAATAAATACTAACCAATGCACTGTGATTGAACTTTTTACAATTGAAGGAGTCCTTCCAACTCAGTGGTATCAAACTTGTGGTGTCATGGTGTGGGCTTGGGAGTGCATCTGGCCCATAGGGTGTAAGTTTGACACCCCTGATCCAACTGATATTGATGGCCAAATGCAGTGGACAACTTGTGACATCAACCAGAGAGTTTTGCATGAGAAGAATTGATTAACTGATCAAGGAAAAATTGAGCAAAGTGGCAGATCATGCAAATGGAAATTGCCATCAAACTTGGGATTTCATAGAAATGTGTCGGTCACAATACAAGAATGAAAATGAGAACATTCTTCAGAACATTGGGGTGGGGGGAGAAGATGGTCTCATCATTACCTGAAAACAAAGTATCAGTCCATTAAATAGCATCATAAGGTGGAGAAATGTCCTAATAGTGAGGACAATTAACCAGTGGAACAGCTTGCCTTCAAAATCGTGGGCATTCCATCACTGGAGGTTTTTAAGAAGCTAAAAAGTCACTTATCTGAAATAGTATAGGTTCTCCTACTTGAGCAGGGGGCTGGACTAGAAGACCTCCAAGATCCCTTCCAGCTCTGTTCTATTCTAAATTCTAAGGTTTTACCTGAAAGGGGGTGGGGAAACCCACAGCCTTCAGCAGGAAAACTTGTAGCTCTTCTTTGGGGGATGCAAATAGTTATTCACCTGAATGTCTTTTAACCTGGCACTGTTATCAGCTTAGAGTACAACATTCCAATGCTTAAAATGAGGAAACAATAATTAAGCAGAGTTCAGAAGCACAGGAAGAAAATTTTGCTGCAATGTAACAGTGATAGAATTAATACCTTAGGAGCCACTCAAGAGGCCATTGTGAAGCTGGATCTCATTGTTTCGTTGCATCCATCATACAGCCCAAATCTGATGACTTTTACATTTTCCAGAAACTGGAAGAAGATCTTCATGATCATCTATTTGATTCAATAAAGAGGTAAAAAGGACTGTTTGAATAGAAATAGGTATGAAATTTTTTGTCATTGCTTTAAGAATCTTGCCCACTGTTAACAAAATGTGTAGTAAATGCTAATGATTAAGTGAAGAAATAAATCCAAAAGAACAAAAGAATTGATTTTGAGGATTATGTTCCTGCTTCATTTATTCAGATATCCCTATTAATACTAAAATTATAGGAGTGGAAATGGGGGCATTATTTTTCATCCAATCCACATACATAGTTATTTACAGCAAATACTTGGTTTTAGAATAGACTAAGTTACTCTTACTTCTATAACTTGATCCCCTCATTTCTGAATCAACCTACATATTCAGTTGGTGATGTTACTTATTTTCTGGACAGCTAAAAATGAACATGGCGTATATATTTTGAGAAGGGATGTCAGCCTAGTGTTTCTGTGTTAATGCTGCAAGATTCTGGGTCACGAGAGAATCCAACACTTCTTTATAAAGAAGGTGTTCGTATATTGGCTACAATAGTAACCTGAAGGAACGGGGAAGAACCAATAGGCTATTGGTAACTCTGGATAGCAATTCTAGGAAAAGCAGAAAATAGCAAACAGCAGTATTTGTATTGGATGGGAATGGGGATAAAAGAGTAGAATATGAATAGAATGGAATGGAGATGCATAATAAGCCTGTAATGGGGTAGGGAAGGGCTTTCTTTGAACAGAAAGCATGAATGTGTGCAGAAACAGTGAATCTTAATTAGAATAGGATAGGATAGGATAGGATAGGATAGGATAGGATAGGATAGGATAGGATAGGATAGGATAGGATAGGATAGGATTCTAGAAGGGACCTTGGATGTCTTCTAGTCCAACCCCATGTTCATGGTGTGATGTGAGCATGGTAAACTGACTAGAATCAGGGATGGCACATATACCATTTAATTTATTGCCATGGATGTTGAACAGGTACATATTTAACCTCAAGAGAGGACACTTCTAAAAATTGCTGAAATAAGTTGAAAGGAAAAGTCAAGAAGGTTGTATCTGTCTCAAAAAAAAAAAAAAAAACCCAACCTCCTGATAATTGACACAAAACCACAATGAGCAGCCTTGATCTAATAAAGTCCTTAGTAATAGTCTTTGGTAATACTTACATAGGATCCTATTCAATAGCTAGCCTGCCAATTGTATAGGTGGTTGTGCAGCACAGCTTTTGGCAGAAGTTGTGGTGTAAGATTACTGCTATGGCCTATGACATGAACTTCCCTTCGTTGATCTGTTTATAGCAAGTTGAAAAGTGTGTCCTTATAATTTCACCTGCAGCCAGGCATACTGGGCTATGATTTGAAGCTGTCCATCCATAATGAATTGGATTCTAGCAAAGAGGGTTGGATAAGAATTATAACTCAATGAATCTTTGGATGAAATATGGCCAAAGTACTTTCCAAATTCCAATCACTTGTGGCTAAAAGGTATATTTGACTGAAAGGGATGATGGGCTACCAGCAGGCAGCCCTTTAAATTAGATCATTTAAGTTCAGCAAATACTGTCTGTCTGTGAGCATACTTATTTTTAGATTTTTGAGCTGTAGGAGTTGTAGTTAAAGTGTTGGATTAAACTAAAAGGGAGCGTAAGATTGTAAATGTCAAAGAAAAATATTATTTTTAAAGGTCAGAAAAGTTTCTTAGAACTTAGGAGGATGACAAGGCTGGATCAGGCAAGAGAAGGTGTTTGCCGTCAAGACAAATCTTGTCTATTTTGCTGTATGACAGAACCATGAGAGTACATGAGATTAATTCTTAATAGTAGAACACATTCTCAAAGGGTATGCATGAATCCCCTACCTCAGGGGTATCAAACTTGTGGCATCACTTCATCGTCACATGATGTATTGCAACTTTTCCCCCTTCAGTAAACCGGAGATGGGTGTGGCCAGCCTGTGATGCATCCAGCTCACAGGCCACGAGTTTGACACCCCTGCCCTCCATCAATACATTTAGCTGGGGAAATCCCCATTTTAAGACTGAGCTAACAGGTAGTTGTTGACTTAAAACCACAATTGAGTCCAAAATTTCTGTTGCTAAGTGAGACTATTATTAAGTGAGTTTTGCCCCATTTTACAACCTTTCTTGCCACAGTTGTTAAGTGAATCCCTTCAGTTCCTTCCTCATTGACTTTGCTTGCCGGAAGGTCGCATGACACAGGACACTATGCAACCATCACAAATACATGCCAGTTACCAAGAATCTAAATTTTGATCACGTGACCATAGGGATGCTGCAACCATCGTAAGTATAAAAAACAGTCATAAGTCTCTTTTTTCAGTGCCATTTTAACTTTGAACAGTCACTAAATGAACTGTTGGAAGTCAAAGACTACCTGTACAAAATTTGTCAAGTCTTCCTTAGTGCTAGAACTCTTTTATCCTCAAAGTAGGCACCCTGGGAGCTTCCGGTTTTGCGTGGCTTCGGGGCAGCAGGAATTCGCGACTGCTCGCGATTCCTGCTGTGCTAGCCGCTGAGGTACCCCCGATCCAGATGGGTCAGGGGGATATGGCTGCCCTCTAGGGTCAGCCAAAGAGAGAGGGGAGCCGGACAGGGGGTTGGGGGTGTCACAGACCCCCTCCTCGTCCTGGAAAACCCCTTTTTCCCAAGGCGGTGGAGCGGCAGTCAGCAATGGCTGCCACGAAGAAGCCAGCAACCGGGTAAGATTGCGCTGGAGGAAGTAAGAAGAGTGAAAGTGCTGTCTGAGCTGGGTCAAGTAACATCTTTCAAATTGGTTAGAACTGAGCTGTTTGAATTGCTGGAGGATACATTGTATCCCTAAGAAGATCGAAAGCGGCGGAGAAGCTGTTAAAGGGAACTTTTTTTTTCTTTACTCTCCCACCCCATGGAAACAGCAGATATGTTTGAACATATTGGACATTGAAAGTGAATTATTCTGAAAGTTGAAGCTAAGTGATAAAAGGGTTCCTGGACATTGAAAAACTTAAGAAATTGGAAAACCCTTATTAGAGGTATGGATTTCTGATTATTTAAAATTGATGTTGCAAGTGGGAAGAGAGAGGAAAAAAAATTGGAGCAGAAGCTGAAAAAGGAGGAGATTGCCTAGAATCCCAAAGAAAGGTATATAGTAATTGGACCTCTTTGATTAAACATTAACCCCAGAAAGAGAAAGAGAAGAAGGAAGAAAATTATTAATTTTTGGATTTTTTTTTTTGAATTATTTTTGATTAAGAATATTTGTGGTTGTTTTGGGAAAAGTTTCTCTTTTCATGATGGCATCGCTTGTGGATGAACTAAAGACTGAATATCAAAAATATAAAAAAGAAGATACTTTGGGCACTTTGTTTCAATTTTTAGAAATGGCGTTATGTACTTATGAAAAGTTGACTACGCAGCAGAAGGACTGGGACAAAGAAGAAGAGGAAGAAGAAGCCATCTTTGATGAACAATGGGTTTTTTCCGGGGAGGAGGAGAAAAAGGATAAGAAAAAGGGGATTTTAAGAATTATAAAAACAACCAAAAAAGAGAAAAATGAGCGGAAAGGTGGAGGCAAGGTTAGAAAGCAAAGGAAAGGGAGTAAGAAAAAGGAGGAGAAGAGACAAAGCGGTAAAAAGGGCAAGGAGAAGAATAAGCAAGAGAGAAAGGGGGGGAGGAGAAGCCTCAATGGGGGGAAGCAAGATCTAAAGAAAAAAAGTTTATTCAGAGACAATGGGTGAATTTAATTTAGGATAAAAGAGGGATTCTGGAGGGTACATAAGATTGTGTTTTTTATATGTGTATTTAGAGTATAAAATTCATTGTGTAATTTTAGAATCTATTAAACAGAATCCCAAGAAAAATTGTTATATGAAGTACTTTTAAGTTAGGGTAATGAGTTATAGACGTTACTCCAATTGGTGTATAGGAGAAGTATTGTAAAAGAAAAAAAGATGAATGGATAGTTGGAAATAGAACAGATAAAGAATGTTATTGAAAATGGTAATAAGATATGAAAGGATATATAAAGGTTTTGTTATGGTTTTTTTTTGGATTTTGTATATTGATAAAAGGCAATAAAATTTTAATTAACAAGAAACAATTTGGATGAAAAGGAGAAGCTGGGATAAGATATGAAGTTAAATAGATAAAGTATTGATACTATAATTTGGAATTGTTATGTTCTATTGGTTTTCTTCTTTTATTATTTTTTCTTAGAAAAGATTTTATAAGCTGTTATGCCTTGATTCTTTGTGCATTGTTTTTATAAAATTGATAAAAATGGTTTATATATATATATAAAAAAGAAAATGATAATAAGATATGGAAGGATATATAAAGTGAATATGATGTTTGAATTTGTGTCTGTGTGAAGAGTTTCAACCCGGGATCAGACAACCTTCAGAAAAGATCTTTTAGTTTTGTTTATGTTTTTTTGTGTTTTGTGTATTGTGTTTTCTGTAAAATTAATAAAATTTGTCTAAAAAAAAAAAAAAAGTAGGCACCCTGGAGGACACAGGCATCCTCCACCACCTGAAATTCAGTAATACAATATTGTTCAAAAGCCCAGGAGTATGGTTAAAATCATGGTAATACTATCATTTTTCTGTATCCTTTTTTAAAAAGACTCTTTAATATAATTTACTTTTTTGTCCTGATTATATCATCTTTTCAGCATTACTCCCTGGCATTCCTTTGCCTGTGGACTCCAATGTACTTCACAGTAACAGAATACCTTGGAAGAGGTTGCCCATCTCTGACATTCTCTTTGGAGTACACAGAAGTTACATTCTTACAGCCCTAATCCTATATCTATGTATGTACATGTCACACACTTTCCCTACTTCATACTTTCCCTAGTACATGTGTGCATGCAGACATACTCACATAATATCATACATATACAACCAAGATCCCAGGCTAACAGAACCAACTGATCTTCTGGGAGTTTCATAGTTCAGTGAGAAATGGGGGGGGGGGGGGAGAAACAGGACACAGATATACTGTATCTTTCCCTGCCAAAACAAACATGGCCATGGCAGCTCATTGAGCAGTGATGCAGGGAGGAGGCATTTTCACTGCAAACTTCTCAGGCTAGTTGGAAGTGGGCATATCCATGTTCCTGACTGCATCATCTTTAAACTTAAAGCACCTTAGATGGTCTGCATGACAATGCATAAGCAAGTTTGTATTGGGAAAAAAGGAAAGCACCACTTCCAACATGGAACGACTAAACCCAGTTTTAGGTTGATTGAGATTTGAGAGTCTAGCTGGGGATAAGATGGAGGTTACATTAGGAGGATATGTTTCTTAGAAATGGTTAGAAGTGTGTCTTAATTAAGCAAGACTAAGCAAGAAGTGAGAATGTGCACAAAGCTGGCTCTTTTTGAAACAGGAATAATGATTGTTTATAAAATGCACTTTTCCTACAGTTTCCTTGGTTTACTGTAATATAACCATTAATACAGGTTTGTGATGCACTGCAATCATCTGCCAAACTTCTTTATTTTGATAGTGACCACATTTTCATTTATTCATTTCATAAATCATGAGTGGATAAATGAAAAATACATAAAGGTGCAATATATTCTTTTGGGAATATATTGAGAAACTTATATCATCCTTTTATAGGTAAAGATTATAGGTATAGATTCTGGGTTTTTTTATTACGACTATTTATATCTCCTTTTTCTTCAGTAGTACAAGGCAATGACACTCTCCAGCTATGTGAACTTCAACTCCTGGAATCCCTCTTATCAGCAGAACTACTGCCAAACATTCAGGAAGTTAAAAAGTCCAGAAACCTGGAAGGTGGCTATGTTGCTCTAACCAGTATCATGTGAATAAACAATTTGTTTACAATTTGACACTATAGTTTGTTTTTTTCAGAAATTATAATTTTCTTTCAGAATCACTAACCATTACTCAGCTGGCGGGCGGGGGGGGTGCAAAGAGTCTTTAAAGAGCCAAAAGGTAGCTTACCATCCATACCAATTCTCTTTCTAGGTCAGTATTATCCAGGGGTGGGATTCAAATTTTTAACAACTGGTTCTGTGGGCGTGGCTTAGGTGGTGGGTGTGGCTTGGTGATCATGTGACTGGGTGGACATGGCTTGGTGGTCATGGCTGGGTGTGGCCAACTCAATATCACTCACATCGAGGCACGCATCTCCTCGCCTGGCCTCTCATGACTGTGGGGATGCTGCAATAGTCATAAGTGTGAAAAATATAAGTCACTTTTTTCAGTGCCATTGAAACTTTGAATGGTCTCTCCACACAAGCAAAGAACCAGCAAAGGAGGGGAAAAAACCTCCAGAGAGGTTCCTGAGACAGGAAGTCTAGTCCTGCCAAGAATGTAATAAGGGTAAATGGACAGGCAGTTTCTGTAAGCAACACCAGAATGTTTTCTTCCTGCCTTCCTTACAGGATTAGGCCATTAATTTCTTCTAACAACCGGTTCTCTGAACTGCTTAGAATGTTAACAACCGGTTCTAGCGAATAGATTCGAACTGGTAGAATCCCACCCCTGGTATTATTTTTACTGAGTGGCAATAGAACTGCTCCAGGATTTCAAGCAGAAGTCTTTCTCACCATTGCATAGAAATATTATTTGCTGAGGCTGGAACTCTTTACATGTGAAGTATATGATCTCCCCCGCCTCCCCGCAAAGCTCCCTTTTTTAAATCTCTTGGCAGTTTTCCTTTTCAGAGTAAGAAATTGTTTGAAATAACTCTTCGGGGGCCTTTAAAGGTCCCTCTAGATAACTCTCCACTCATTTCTCCAGCACAAACTACTCCTGCTGCTTTTCAGCAGACCCTGCCAATTTTATACAAAGGCTGCTGCTGCTACTGCTGCTGCTGTTGTGACCTTTCAAAGACATTGCAGCTGAAGTGAATTATAGAATAGTGCACTGAGGGTTCAGCATTCAATGGGAGTAAAGCTAGTTAAACAGATGTCTTCAGCTATAGTAAAATGCTATTACTTGTCTGCCTTGCTGGATTCCAGGCTTCATTTCCTTTTAGCCCAAGCCCTTCATTGTTAAATTCTGCGCATGGGTGCAAGGAGGGAGACGAGGCAGTGAACAGTGAACTTCAACTCTTTATTAAGCATACTAAACAGAGCAATCACCTAGGGCAGCAGCAGCCCTTTTATAGGGTTGGCTGCTGTCCTATTAGCCAATGAAAACATGGAAGTGTTAAACCCTTGAACCAATGAGAGTTGGCCCGTTAACAGCCAATCAGATGTCCCAGAAAGGACCAATCCAATGTCACTATTATCGGCCAATCAGAAGTGCAGGATTAGAACCCTGCTTTTTACTTAAGGTTGCTAAAACTTTATTAAATGCCTTTATTAGTTCATAACACCCCTCCCCCCTAGGTTCCGTTTGAGGGGTGCGGTGACGTAATCGCGTAGATATGCAGGTCGTTTCAATTGCCTATTAGATTTGTGCTGTCCCACCAGTTCCTGTCTGTAGTCTGGTTCTGGTGGAATGTTTTTTTATTATCTGGTACAGGCGGTTCCGCATTCCCCGCCGCTAATTCTGTCATCGTTGTCCTCCGGTTCCTGCGGGCTCGCCTCCGTTGAGGTATTTCTCTGTGGCGAGACACCACCCCTTCCTGATTCTTCTTCACTGAACGTGCCTGGCTGCTGACTTTCTTCTATTTCGTCATCCAGCATCTTGAATTCGGTTCCCTTGACATCCCCTCCCCCCTCAGTTTGAGAGTCACAGGAGTCGCGGGAACTGGGTTGCAATCTAGAGCGAAGCTGATCAATATGCCGTTTCCATATCTTTCTGTCCAATGTTTGCACGCGGTACGATCTGGGCCCGGTGGTTTGGGTTACGGTTGCTTCGACCCATAATGGTTCACCGGAAAGGTTTTTAGTGAAGACTAAGTCGCCTACCTTGAACTCACAGCATATTCCGCTAAATCCACAGGTTTTCTCTGGCGCGTAGGACGGGTGGAGATGGTCGAGGTGGGAGCGGAGCTTGTGTCCCATCAACAATTCAGCTGGAGTCTTGTTGGTGACGCTTTGTGGGGTGATGTGTTGGAGTAGGAGTATTCTGTTTAGTTTGTCGTCAATGTCCCCATAGTCCATCTTGTGGAGAGTTTTTTTAACAAATTGGACCATGCGCTCGGCCCTGCCATTGGCCGCAGGGTGTGCCGGCGAGGTTAGCGCATGGCGGATACCCCGGTCCGCTAAGTATTGTTCAAATGCCAGGGCGGTGAACTGGGGTCCGTTGTCAGAGACTAGAACATCTGGTAGTCTATGTGTTGCGAATAGTTTGTTTAATTTGCGGATGACTGAATCGGTTGTAGTAGTCTTCATCTTGTGGATTTCGAGCCAGTTGGAATAGGCATCCACTCTTAGGAGAAACGTATGTCCCTTGGTAGGTCCCGCAAAGTCAATGTGGATGCGGGACCACGGCCCCCAGGGGGTTTCCCACTCCATTGGAGTTGCTCTAGGTGGGGCACTGCTGACTTCTTGGCACTTTAGACAAGTCTTCACCCAGGCTTCGATTTGCTTATCGATGCCCGGCCACCACGCGTAGCTTCGTGCGAGCGCTTTCATACGCACAATGCCGGGGTGACTGTCATGCAATGCTCTCAAAACTGCTCGTTGTAACCGCTCTGGGACAACGACTCTGTCTCCCCATAGGATGCAGCCTTTCTGCGAGAAAAGTTCTGTTTGCCGGTTCCTGAAAGGGGTGAAGTCATCAGGGGTTTGTTCTACTGGCCATCCTCGTTCGACCCAGTTGAGAACTCGCGCCAGGACAGGATCTCATTTCGTTTCGATAGCGATGTCTCTGGCTGTTAGCAGCAGTGAATGTAGTGTTTCAATCTGGAGTGTCATGAGGGTTGGAGCTGGGTCGTCAACGGTTTCCGGAAGTGGGGCACGGCTCAATGCATCAGCGTGGTGAATGGCTTTCCCCGGGCAGTGTTGCAATCTATAATTGTACGCAGCTAAGAACTCCGACCAACGAGTCATTCTAGGTGACAATATATAGGGGGTTGGCTTGTCTCCCACTATAATCCCCAGCAAAGGCTTGTGATCGGTAATAATAGTAAAAGCTCGTTCATATACATATTCATGAAACCGTTTCACAGCAGATACAACAGCAAGAGCCGCTTTGTCAATTTGGCTATACTTGTGTTCAGCTCTCGATAAGGTCCTTGAAAAATAGGCAATAGGGGCTTCTCTACCATTTGGTAACACATGACTTAAAATGGCTCCTACTCCAAACGTGTAACCACATGTAATGGTTAAAGGCAAAGTCTCGTTATACTGCATTAAAACAGCATCGGAGGTTAGTAAGTTTTTCACTTGTTGGAATGCGTGCTCCTCTCAGTGTCCCCAGACCCAGGTGGCTTTTTTGTAAAGAAGTCTATGTAGGGGCTCAGCTACGGTCGCCTTCTGGGGCAGGAAGATGTTGTAAAAGTTAATGAGCCCCAGGAAAGCTTGGAGATCTGTCCTATTCTTGGGTCTTGGGGCATTTTTGATCGCTCTTAGTTTGCTATTAGTGGGGCGAATTCCTTGCTTATCGATTAGGTACCCCAGGAACTCTACTTTCTCTGTACACAGTTGACATTTATTTTTTTTAACCTTTAGGCCAGAGTCTTTAAATTTCTGGAGAACCATTTTAAGAAGCCTCTCTAGTACTTCTCTATTCGGGGCCGCAATTAAAACGTCGTCAAAATATGGCACGACCTCCTTGATTCCTTGCAAAAGTCTCTCCATCAGACTTTGAAAAATCCCTGGGGCCACGCTCACTCCGAATTGGAATTGGTTGCATTTAAAAGCGCCATGGTGCATAACGATCGTCTGTGCTTCCGCGGTTTTTTTATCTACAGGCAGTTGTTGGTACGCGTGTGCTAAATCCAATTTAGTGAAGACTTTTCCGCCCCCCAGGGAATGGAGAAGGTGTTGAACTACCGGCACCGGGTAAGCGTTCTGTTGAAGGGCGTGATTGAGGGTGGCCCGGTAGTCCCCACAAATCCTTAATGATCCATCCGGTTTGATGGGTGTTACGATTGGGATTTCCCAACGGGCGTGGTCAGTTGGTTCTAAAACACCATGGGCTATTAATTTATCAAGCTGCTCGTCGATCTTTGGTTTTAGGGCAAAAGGTACCCGATGAGGCTTAAGGCGGATGGGGGCTACTTCAAGGTTAAGGTTAAATGATATCGGGTTCCCCTTGTACTCACCTAGTTTGTCTGCAAAGACGTCCTGGAATTCCTGGACGAGGGCCTCCTCCCAGTCATCGCTTCTGGTTTGGTGAATGCCAGCTACCTCGATCCTGAGTGGGGCGAACCATTGAAGGCCTAACAAACTAGGCCGGTCGCAGTCAACAACGGTCAGCGGTAACGACGCAGTACGATTTTTGAATGATACTTTGACTTGGCTGGAGCCGACGACCGGAATTCAGTTCCCCTGGTAATCTTTGAGTATAATTTTTTGGGCTCTGAGGTCTTGACGCCGAACGGCAGGGATCAACTGTTTAAGGGTCTTCCAGGAAACCATCGAGAGGGACGACCCTGAGTCGACTTCCATCATGCAAGGTTGGTTCTCGATGGTGACCCTCACTCGGATCTTCTTTGCATATAACGATGAAGCGTGACCGATGGTAATGGTTTGGTGTGCCTCTTCCCGTCTTGTTGAAGTGGCAAGTGTTTTATTTCTGTAGGAGTGGTTGTTCCATTGGTAGTTCAAGTGTTCCCGACTCACAGGACGATTCCCTGTGGTCTGGCAGTAGTTGTTTTCTCTCCGAATTGGGCTGGATCCTCGCTTGCTTCTACAGACCTTCCCGATGTGGCCTCTTTTCCCACAGGAATGGCAGAGCGCGTCGAGGAATTTGCAATCTGATCGCGGGTGGTTTGCCCCACAACCCGCGCATTGGTACGGTAAACTTCGATTCCGCGGGTTGCGTTGGCGCATTCGGACCGGAGCCGGTTGACCTCCTCTTCATCACTTTCTGATGGAGATTCAAGGTCCTCGTGGTGGGCCACTGTTGTGTGCCTCTCTAGGCGAGGTGAGGTATCATTGGCGAGTTGATGGAGCGGTGCGTTGGTGCGGCGCATTCGGGCGGCTGACTTCCTGGTTGCTTCTGCTGCAGTAGCATCTTTGATGATATCGGCAAGATCGATGTCCCCTTTGGCCATGATCTTGCTCTGCGCCGTTTGGTCATCTAATCCCAGAACTATTCGGTCTCTCAGAGCTTCTTCGAGGTCTGCAAACCCACAGAGGCCTCCCAGGTTCCGGAGGTCCGTGATGAAATCTGCGATGCTCTCTCCTTTCCGTTGGTCCCTCTGATAAAACTCATGTCTTCGGACAAGCATTGGTACGGCGGGTGCATAGTGGGACCGTAGAAGGGGCGCGAGGACGTCCCAGTCCATGGATTTCACCTCAGCCGGTTTCGCTAGTGCCTTGGCCATCTTAAAGACGGCAGACCCGCAATGGGTCAGGAACACTGCTCGCTTTTTTCCCGTAGTTGCGTCTTTCAAGTTGTTGGTCTCCAGAAACATCTGGAACCGGTCTATGTACGAGTCCCAGTCTTCTTGTGCCGGGTCAAATGGAGCGGGTGGCATGGCGCCGCCAGACATGTTTTCCGTTGTCGATGTGCCTTCAGCCACGTGCTCTGTTTGGTGCTCTGTGAGTGTTCAATCAGTTCAGATGTCTCCGCATCCCATCCTTGTCGCCAGTGTTAAATTCTGCGCATGGGTGCAAGGAGCGGAGACGAGGCAGTGAACAGTGAACTTCAACTCTTTATTAAGCATACTGAACAGAGCAATCACCTAGGGCAGCAGGAGCCCTTTTATAGGGTTGGCTGCTGTCCTATTAGCCAATGAAAACATGGAAGTGTTAAACCCTTGAACCAATGAGGGTTGGCCCGTTAACAGCCAATCAGATATCCCGGAAAGGACCAATCCGATGTCACTATTATCGGCCAATCAGAAGTGCAGGATTAGAACCCTGCTTTTTACTTAAGGTTGTTAAAACTTTATTCAATGCCTTTATTAGTTCATAACATTCATCCCACATAAGGATATATGAAAATGTTTGTAATATAAGCTTTAGCATATTTAATTTGTAAAAACTCCATTGATTCTAGTAAAAACCTACTAAGAATTCGCTTACGGAAAATAAACTATGTAAAAATGACAAGCCAACAGGGCTCTATAGCAGTGGCGGGATTCAAATTTTTTTACTACCGGTTTTGTGGGTGTGGCTTGGTGGGTGTGACAGGGGAAGGATCCTGCAAAATGTCCCATCAGAGGTGGTATTTGCCAGTTCTCCAAACTACTCAAAATTTCTGCTACCGGTTCTCCAGAATTGGTCAGAACCTGCTGAATACTACCTCTGATTTTTAAATTTAGTTTGCCCAAGGTTTCCTAGTTGACTGGTTCCAGGTAAGACTACAAATAGACTGTCTCCAGGTCAGCAAAGGATGAAATAAGGTTACTCTCTCTACCTATTCAACCAATATGCTGAACATATATTGTAAAAAACTGGGTTGGACAAAATCTTCATTCAGTTTTCTAAACAAAGAACTGATCTTCACTTCTCCACATCCAGAAACAAACAAACAAAATCTCACTGCAATTGCATTTGGAGTTGGGTGGGGATTAGGGAAGTTCATAACAATAGCACTTAGATTTATATACCCCTTCATAGTGCTTTACACTCTCTAAGCAGTTTACAGAGTCAGTATATTGCTCTCTCCCAAGTAAACCAGACCAGAAAAGGCTACATTAACAGAATCTTGCACATGTGAAGGCATAAACCTTTTTTGTAAGGCTACATTAATAGAATCTTACACAAACTTCTCTTCACTTTAAACTATTTGGTCAATTAGAGTGGGCCTTTCCTAAGTTTGTTTCACCACTAAGTATATGTGGGCTGCTATCAGACCTTCTTGTCTGATTGATTCCTAGGCAATATCTCTTCCCATCTTTCCCCAAGGACATTCATACATTCCAGTATTATTATTTAGCTCCTAGTTCAGAGCTAGAGGTAGAGAACCAGATTATAAAATTTTGGAGGGTGACAAAATGGCAAAAGAGAGTACATTAGTGATCATCCACATTACAGTCTAGTTTATAGCAGTATTGTCTATATGATGGATAGAGCTGTGGTCTCATATAATTTTTCAGTTTGTGAAATGTTTGGATAATGTTTAAAATTATTCTTCCAGTGGCATTTGGTGTGATGTCAGATAGGAAAAAAATCTTGTAAAGCTGGTAAATGGTTTATTTTTTAGTAATAAAAACAAAAAACAAAAAGGTACGAGTACTCTTTAAGTACTCATGTACTTAAAAAGTTGAGGAAGTCCAGCACAAAGATTTCAGATATATAACTTTTGTAAGTGGTAAGTTGAATGGGATTTATTTCCATGGAGGTGTGTATGTGTGATATGTCATTACATAAGGAATTCTGGACTTTATATATATAGCTATTGAAGTGGACAAAATTTTTGAATTTTATGTTTCATAGAGATTACCTACTTTTCCATTCTGAATCTAGGAACAGGATTTGGATGTTTGATGTCTCAACTTAATCAAGACATTTAAAACATTACTGTACAGCAGGGAGAAGTTGGGTTATAAAACCAGTTTTGATTAGAATAGCTAACATTCAGAGGAAACTTTGAAGATTTTAGATGAGAAATTAGAGATGGTGTTGGAAGGTGATAGGAGCTTGTAAAATGTAAAACTCTTTGAAGTTATCCTTTCTGTGAAATTTGTTCTCTGCTCACTGTATGAGCATTATGTAGTACAGTATAGATACAAAATTATTTTATAAACTTTCTAAGTTTAGAATTTTTTAAGCTCTAGTCCTTTATGCTATCAAAAGTTCTTTTTTAGATTATTCTTGTAATTTGTTTCAGTTATATTGGTGATAAATTATTTACAAATAAAGTCTCCCAAGTCAAATTTCTAAAAGAGTACATGGGTCTATCAATGATATTTGTTAGATCTGGGAGAGTGAGCGCAAGAACGGAGACGAGGCATCGAATAGTGACTCCAACTCTTTATTAGTGACTTCAGAACAGAGCAAAAAACTAGGGCAGCAGCAGCTCCTTTTATAGAGCTGGCTGCTGTCACAACATCCAATGAGTTGAGTTTGCCGCACTGGAAGCATCCAATCAGTGGCGACCCACTAACAGCCAATCAGATCAGCCGACAACGACCAATCACGATCCGCTATCAGCGGGCCAATCAGAAGTGCAGGTTTACGAGCCTGCTGCGAAAGTAAAACTATTAGAATTGCAAGCTAACAAGTTTGCTTAGTTCGGAACACCCCTCCCCCCTAGGTTCCATCTCAAGGGTGGGGTGATGTATTCTCACAGGTAGGCAGGTCATCTCACCTGTCTATCTGATCTACATTGCTCCACCAGTCTTTGCCCGGACTCTGGTTCTGGTGGGCTGTTTGTTGAACTCGGCAGTAATGGTGATCTGACTTCTCCGATGGGTGACTCGGGGTTGTCATCTCTACTACCGTCAAGGCTGTCATCTGGATGCTCTGGGGTTGCTGATGCTGCCGTGCTGCTTCGTGGAGAGATGGCCATCTGCCCCGGCTCTTCTTCGGAAGGTGAATAATCCAGGTTTTGGCTGCGCTGATTGCTGGTTTTTGAGTACTGGGTCAGGTACTAGTTCGTTTTCGGCACCCTCGATTTCCCTTCCCCCCCTGGTTTGGAGTTCAGGGCTTGTGAAGGGGTTACGTGCCAGCCTGGAGCGTAGCTGGTCAATGTGGCGCTTCCACAGTCTCCCATCAGTAGTTTGTAAGTGGTAGGATCGGGGACCCATAAATTGAGTTATGGTAGCGGGGACCCACAATGGGTCACTGGTAAGGTTTTTTGCAAAAACCAGGTCGCCAACCTTGAATGTGCGATACTTGCTGCTGGACCCCAGAGGCTTTTCCGGCGTGTAGTCAGGGTGTAGTCGGTCAAGATGTGATCGAAGTTTCCTGCCCATCAGGAATTCGGCTGGGGTTTTGTTTGTGGTGCTGTTTGGAGTAATATGTTGGAGGAGAATCATCCTGGTCACCTTGTCGTGGATGTTCCCTTGTTCCATCTTGTGTAAGGTTTTCTTTATGAACTGGACCATTTGTTCAGCCCTACCTTTGGCCGCAGGGTGAGCCGGCGATGTTAAAGTGTGGCGTATCCCCCGGTCTGCTAGGTACTGCTCAAATGCCAAGGCGGTGAATTGTGGGCCATTGTCTGAAACCAAGACATCTGGCAAGCCGTGTGTAGCAAATAGTCTGTTTAGTTTTTTAACGACTGTCTCTGTGGTGGTGCTCTTCATTTTGTGGACCTCAAGCCAGTTGGAATAGGCATCCACTGTTATGAGAAATGTATGTCCCTTGGTGGGTCCCGCAAAATCGATGTGGATATGGGACCAGGGACCTCGGGGTGCTTCCCATTCAGTTGGTGGTGCTTTTGGTGGAGCTGAGTGTATTTCCTGGCATTTGTTGCAAGTGGCGACCCAGGTTTCTATTTGCTTATCTATGCCTGGCCACCAAGCGTAGCTCCTCACTAGTGCCTTCATTCGCACGATGCACGGATGTCCATCATGTAATAGTTTTAGAACCTTATGTTGCAGTCTTCCTGGGATGACGACTCTGTCTCCCCATAAAACACATCCTTTTTGGGAGAAAAGTTCTGTCTGCCTGTGTTTGAAAGGCTTGAAGGTGTCGTTGAGTTCGTTGTCAGGCCAACCTCTTTCCACCCAGCTGAAGACTTGTGCTAAACAAGGGTCCTTCCTTGTTTCTGATGCGATGTCTTGTGCAGTCAGTGGTGGTGATGGAAGTGTCTCAATTTGTAGTGTAGCTAGGGTTGGAGCTGGGTCATCCAGGACTTCTGGTAGTGGAGAACGGCTCAGGGCGTCAGCGTGGGGAATGGCTTTCTCCGGTCAGTGTCGCAGTTGGTAATCGTATGTGGCTAAAAACTCTGACCAACGTGTCATTCTTGGCGATAAGATATGGGGAGTTGGTTTATCCCCCACTAAGATGCCAAGTAGTGGTTTGTGATCGGTGATTATAGAAAAGGATCTTCCATATACATACTCATGGAATCGTTTGATCGCACACAATAGCGAGAGCCTCTTTATCTAATTGTCTATAGTTTTTCTCAGTTTTAGATAAAGTTCTAGAAAAGAATGCAATGGGCGTCTTAGTACCTTTTGGCAGGATGTGGCTCAGGATGGCTCCTACTCCAAACGGTGAGGCATCACAGGTGACAGTTAAGGGTAAAGTCTTGTTATATTGTATTAGTACAGCATCTGATGTTAAAAGGTCTTTTACTTGCTGAAAAGCTCGCTCTTCTCGATGTCCTCAGACCCAGGAAGCTTTCTTGTCGAGGAGCCTATGCAGGGGTTCAGCAACAGTCGCCTTCTGGGGTAGGAAGATGTTATAAAAGTTAATGAGTCCCAGGAAGGCTTGGAGATCTGTTTTGTTCCTAGGTCTTGGGGCGTTTTTTTATTGCAGCCAATTTTTTCTCAGTAGGGTGAATTCCCTGTTTGTCAAGAAGGTAACCAAGGAATTTGGGTTTCCGGTTTCGCGTGGCTTCGGGGCAGCAGGAATTCGCAACAGCTCGCGATTCCTGCTGTGCTAGCTGCTGAGGTACCCCCGATCCAGATGGGTCAGGGGGATATGGCTGCCCTGTAGGGACAGCTGAAGAGAGAGGGGAGTCGGACAGGGGGTTGGGGGTGTCGCAGACCCCCTCCTCCTCCGGAAAAACCCCTTTTTCCCAAGGCGGTGGAGCGGCGGTCAGCAATGGCCGCCACGAAGAAGCCAGCAACCGGGTAAGATTGCGCTGGAGGAAGTAAGAAGAGTGAAAGTGCTGTCTGAGCCGGGTCAAGTAACATCTTTCAAATTTGTTGGAACTGAGCTGTTTGTATTGCTGGAGGATACATTGTATCCCTAAGAAGATCGAAAGCGGCGGAGAAGCTGTTAAAGGGAACTTTTTTTTTTTCCTTCACTCTCCCACCCCATGGAAACAGCAGATATGTTTGGACATATTGGACATTGAAAGTGAATTGTTTTGAGAGTTGAAGCTAAGGGAAAAAAAGGGTTTTTGGACATTGAAAAACTTAAGAAATTGGAAAACCCTTGTTGGAGGTATGGATTTCTGATTATTTAAAATTGATATTGCAAGTGGGAAGGGAGAGGAAAAAAAATTGGAGCAGAAGCTGAAAAAGGAGGAGATTGCCTAGAATCCCAAAGAAAGGTATATGGTAATTGGACCTCTTTGATTAAACATTAACCCCAGAAAGAGAAAGAGAAGAAGGAAGAAAAGTATTAATTTTTGGAATTTTTTTTGAATTATTCTTGATTAAAAATATTTGTGGTTGTTTTGGGAAAAGTTTCTTTTTTCATAATGGCATCGCTTGTGGATGAACTAAAGACTGAATATCAAAAATATAAAAAAGAAGATACTTTGGGCACTTTGTTTCAATTTTTAGAAATGGCGTTATGTACTTATGAAAAGTTGACTATGCAGCAGAAGGACTGGGACAAAGAAGAAGAGGAAGAAGAAGCCATCTTTGATGAACAATGGGTTCTTTTCGGGGATGAGGAGAAAAAGGATAAGAAAAAGGGGATTTTAAGAATTATAAAAACAACCAAAGAAGAGAAAAATGAGCGGAAAGGTGGAGGCAAGGTTAGAAAGCAAAGGAAAGGGAGTAAGAAAAGGGAGGAGGAAAGACAAAGGGGTAAAAAGGGCAAGGAGAAGAATAAGCAAGAGAGAAAGGGGGGGAGGAGAAGCCTCAATGGGGGGAAGCAAGATCTAAAGAAAAAAAGTTTATTCAGAGACAATGGGTGAATTTAATTTAGGATAAAAGAGGGATTCTGGAGGGTACATAAGATTGTGTTTTTTATATGTGTATTTAGAGTATAAAATTCATTGTGTAATTTTAGAATCTATTAAACAGAATCCCAAGAAAAATTGTCATATGAAGTACTATTAAGTTAGGGTAATGAGTTATAGACGTTACTCCAATTGGTGTATAGAAGTATAATAAAAGAAAAAAGATGAATGGATAGTTGGAAATAGAACAGACAAAGAATATTATTGAAAATGGTTATAAGATATGAAAGGATATATAAAGGTTTTGTTATGTTTTTTTTTTTGGATGTATATTGAAAAAAGGCAAAAAAAAATTTTAATTAATAAGAAATAATTTGGATGAAATGGAGAAGTTGGGATAAGATATGAAGTTAAATAGACAAAGTATTGATACTATAATTTGAGATTGTTATGTTCTATTGGTTTTCTTCTTTTATTATTTTTTCTTAGAAAAGAACTTATTAGCTGTTATGCCTTGTGCATTGTTTATATAAAATTGATAAAAATGGTTTATATATATAATATAAAAAAGAAAATGATAATAAGATATGGAAGGATATATAAAGTGAATATGATGTTTGAACTTGTGTCTGTGTGAAGAGTTTCAACCCGGGATCAGACAACCTTCAGAAAAGATCTTTTAGTTTTGTTTATGTTTTATTGTGTTCTCTGTAAAATTAATAAAATTTGTTTAAAAAAAAAAAGAAGGTAACCAAGGAATTCAACCCTCTCCGTACATAGTTGGCACTTGTCCTTCTTGACCTTCAGGCCAGCGTCTTTAAATTTTTGGAGGACCATTCTTAGTCGTTTTTCTAGTATACTTCTAGTGGGAGCAGCTATCAGGACATCATCGAAATATGGCACGACCCCTTTTATGCCTTGTAGCAATCTCTCCATCAGACTTTGGAAAATGCCAGGTGCTACGCTCACTCCGAACTGGAGTTGATTACACTTGAATGCACCTCTGTGTGTAACTATAGTTTGGGCTTCTGCGGTCTCTGCATCTACGGGCAGCTGCTGGTACACCTGGGCTAAGTCCAATTTTGCAAATATTTTTCCGCCCCCAAGGGAATGAAGGAGGTGTTGGACCACAGGCACGGGGTAAGCGCTCTGCTGAAGTGCATGGTTTAGGGTGGCCTTGTAATCCCCACAAATTCTCAAAGATCCGTCAGGTTTTATGGGGTTACAATTGGGGTCTCCCATCGGGCGTGGTCAATCGGTTCCAACACGCCTTGGGCTGTTAATTTGTCCAATTGTTCATCAATCTTTGGTTTGAGTGCAAAAGGTTAAGGCGAATGGGCGCAATATCAGGGCAGAGATTAAATGATATGGGGAATCCCTTGTACTTGCCTAGGTTCTCAGTGAAAACTTCCTGGAATTCCTGGACAAGGGCTGCTTCCCAGTCATCGCCTTCGGTCTGGTTGATGCCTGCCAGTTCGATTCCCAGTGGTGCGAACCACTGTAAGCCTAGTAAGCTGGGTCAATCTCTATCGACGACGGTAAGAGGTAGGGTTGCGATGTGGTCCTTGAAAGAGACTTGGATGTGGCTGGAACCGGTGACTGGGATTCTATTCCCCTGGTAGTCCTTCAATATAATTCTCTGAGTGCTGAGGTCCTGGTGGCAGATGTCAGGGATCAGCTGTTTGCGGGTTTTCCAGGAAACCATCGATAGGGACGACCCGGAGTCAACTTCCATAATGCATGGTCACTTCTCAATGATGACCTTTACTCGGATTTTCCTTGCATCAAGGGATGAAGCGTGGCCAATAGTGATGGTTTGGTGTGCCTCTTCTCGTCTGGTAGAAGTGGCTGGTGCTTGGTTTCTGTAGTAGTGGTTCCATTGGTTGTTTGGGTGGTCCCGATTTACTGGTGGGGTGCCTGTTGTCTGCCAGAAATTATTTTCTCTTCGGTTCGGACTGGACCCTCGCTTGCTTCTACAGACCTTTGCAATGTGGCCCCTCTTTCCACAGGAATGGTAGAGTGCGTCTAGGAATGTGCAGTCTGGTCGTGGGTGGTTTCCCCCACAACCAGCACACTGGAATGAGGGCTTACGACTTCGTTGATCTCGCTGATCACATTCTGATCGGAGTCTGTTGACCTCTCCCTCGCTTTCTGAGTGGTCGTTGGTGCCTCTCGGGACAAGGCGTAGTATTACTGGCGAGTTGGCGGTGCGGTCCGTTTATTCGGTGCATTCGAGCGGCCGACTTCCTGGTTGCTTCTGCTGCAGTAGCATCGGCGATGACATCTGTGAGGCCGATGTCTCCCTTTGCCATAATCTTGCTCTGGGTTGTGGGGTCTCTTAGACCCAGAACAATTCGATCTCTCATGGCTTCTTCGAGATTGGCAAAGCCACAGAGTCCCCCCAGGTTTCTGAGGTCCACGATGAAGTCTCCAACACTCTCGCTCTCCTGCTGGTCCCTCTGGTAAAACTCGTGTCTTCTGATGAGTGTTGGCACCGCTGGGGCATAATGGGCCTGGAGGATTGGGGCGAGAGTGTCCCAGTCCATCGTCTTGACTTCCGCTGGTTTTGTGAGTGCCTTTGCCATCTTAAATACAGCGGGCCCACAATGGGTCAGAATACAGCTCGTTTCTTGCCAGGCGTAGCATCCTTCAAGTTGTTGGTTTCCAGGAACATCTGAAACCTGTCCATATACGAGTCCCAGTCTTCATTAGCCAGGTCAAATGGAGCGGGTGGTATGGCGCTGCTGGTCATGTCGCCGCGATTGGTGCGCTCTCAGCCACCTGCTCTGTTATTGTTCAATGAGTGATCAGTCAACTCTATCATCTCCACATCCCATCCTCGTCGCCAGTGTTAGATCTGGGAGAGTGGGTGCAAGAACGGAGACGAGGCATCGAATAGTGACTCCAACTCTTTATTAGTGACTTCAGAACAGAGCAAAAAACTAGGGCAGTAGCAGCTCCTTTTATAGAGCTGGTTGCTGTCACAAAATCCAATGATTTGAGTTTGCCGTGCTGGAAGCATCCAATCAGCAGCGACCCACTAACAGCCAATCAGATCAGCCAAAACTGACCAATCACGATCCGCTATCAGCGGGCCAATCAGAAGTGCAGGTTTACGAGCCTGCTGTGAAAGTAAAACTATTAGAATTGCAAGCTAACAAATTTGCTTAGTTCAGAACAGTATTCCTCTGGTGAAAACGTGAAAGTGATTTACCACAGCTGATTCTAGATTGTTTCTTTTCAACTTTCCAAATTACTTCACAGTTTTGTGATATGCTGGTCCATTTCAATGCTTTCCTCTCCAAAGTAGCTCAACATTTTTAAGTATATGGAAATATAAGTTGAGTATCAAAAAAGAAAAAGAACCTGTGCCCCTTTTTCAATCAGTAATGTCCAGAAAATACAATACAAATACTATAAATAATCCTATGCATATTCTTACCAAATTTTCATAATCTAAATCAATACTTAAAATACTTTTTAAAAACCAATTGTTTCTATTGTATTGGACAATGAATTGAGCTACAGCTGTGACAAATCAATCTTCACCTCTCACAATATGTTGTTTTCTTTAAAATAAAAACCCAATTTGCTACATTGCTCAAAAAAATAAAGGGAACACAAAAATAAGACATCCTAGATCTGAATGAATATTTGTATTAAATACGTTGTTCATTACATAGTTGAATGTGCTGACAACAAAATCACACAAAAATTATCAATGGAAATCAAATTTAGCAATCCATGGAGGTCTGGATTTGGAGTTACATTCAAAATTAAAGTGGGAAAAAACACTACAGTCTGATCCAACTTTGATGTAATGTCCTTAAAACAAGTCAAAATGGGGCTCAGTAATGTGTGTGGCCTCCACGTGCCTGTATGACCTCCCTATAATGCCTGGGCATGCTCCTGATGAGGTGGCGGATGGTCTCCTGAGGAATCTCCTCCCACACCTGGACTAAAGCATCCGCCAACTCCTGGACAGTCTGTGGTGCAATGTGGTGTTGGTGGATAGAGCGAGACATGATGTCCCAGATTTGCTCAATTGGATTCAGGTCTGGGGAACAGATGGGCCAGTCCATAGCATCAATGCCTTCATCTTGCAGGAGTGCTGACATTAGGTCTCGCATTGTCTTGCATTAATTAGGAGGAACTCAGGGCCAACTGCACCAGCATATGGTTTCCCAAGGGGTCTGAAGATCTCATCTCGGTACCTAATGACAGTCAGGCTACTTCTGACGAGCACATGGAGGGCTGTGTGGCCCCCTAAAGAAATGCCACCCCACACCATTACTGACCCACTGCCAAACCGGTCTTGCTGAAGGATGTTGCAGGCAGAAAGTTCTCCACAGCATCTCCAGATCCTGTCTCATCTGTCACATGTGCTCAGTGTGAACCTGCTTTCATCTGTGAAGAGCACAGGGTGCCAGTGGTGAAATTGTCAATCTTGATGTTCTCTGGCAAATGCCAAACGTCCTGCACGGTGTTGGACTGTAAGCACATCCCCCACCTGTGAACGTCGGGCCCTCATACCACCCTCATGGAGTCTGTTTCTGACTGTTTGAGCAGCCACATGCACATTTGTAGCCCACTGGAGGTCATTTTGCAGGGCTCTGGCAGTGCTCCTCCTGTCCTTCCTTGCACAAAGGCGCAGGTAGCGGTCCTGATGCTGAGTTGTTGCCCTCCTACAGCCTCTTCCACATCTCCTGATCGACTGGCCTGTCTCCTGGTAGCACTTCCATGCTCTGGTCACTACGCTGACAGACACAGCAAACCTTCTTGCCACAGCTCGCATTGATGTGCCATCCTGGATGAGCTGCACTACCTGAGCCACTTGTGTGGGTTGTAGACTCCGTCTCATGCTACCACTAGAGTGAAAGCACCGCCAGCATTCAAAAGTGACCAAACCATCAGCCAGAAAGCTTAGGAACTGAGAAGTGGTCTGTGGTCACCACATGCAGAACCACTCCGTTATTGGGGATGTCTTGCTAACTGCCTATGCTTTCCACCTCTTGTCTATTCCATTTGCACAACAGCATGTGAAATTGATTGTCAATCAGTGTTGCTACCTAAGTGGACAGTTTGATTTCACAGAAGTGTGACTGACTTGGAGTTACATTGTGTTGTTTAAGTGTTCCCTTTATTTTTTTGAGCAGTGTATATTAAGGTTATTTTGCCACTTTTTAAAAGCTATTTTATAAACGTTAGAAGGAATACTAATCCCTTATTTACAAAACAAAAATAACATTGATATTGCAAACAAATCCATTAGACCTATTTGAACATTTTCTCCAAAAAACCACTATCCAGTCAAGATAACTATTAGAAGTAACAACTTATTATTTAATCATAACCAAATAATCCAATTTTGTATTTTTATCATTAAGTTCCATAAAGTTCTAATCTAACTGCTGTTTTCTTCTGTTATATTTTTCTCTTCTCTCAAAATTTTTGTCATATTTATTCAAGCCAATTTGTAATTTCCATGTAATAACTCCAGATCTCTTATACTCCAATTTAAAAAGATGACCTTGATCACTCTTTATATACATTATTTGTGTATTGTCAGGGTTCCAGATAACACCTCCAACGGAATCAATACTCCAAGGCAGGCATATTCCTCAAAAGCATTGATTTATTAGGCATGTCATGTTGGCACATCTACGGAAAACCTGATTTTGAGGGACCCGAGGTTTTCTGCACCTAAATCAAATGCCAGAGTTTTTTCCCCCGGGTCACACATCCGTCACATGGCTCAACCAGGTTGCATCCTCCATCTTTACTGGCTTTGCTCCACACCTCTCCAACACCTGGTAGGACATCCTTGGCTCCTACACGAAAGAATATAGTTTTGGCTGCACATCCCCAGCTATCTCTATCTCCCCCCTCACGTTCCCACAGCTCCAACCAGCCTTGCTGTAGCAGCCCTGAAGATGCTTCCAAAATGGCTCCAGGGCTGATACATATCTTAAAGAGAATTGTTCCTCTTCCATTATGACTTTTGGGTCCAATACTGTTAAAAGTAGAAGGCTCACATAAAATATTAGTTCCATTATATACTGCTTTAGTAAGACCACACTTGGAATATTGCATCCAATTTTGATCACAAGATACAAAGAAGATATTGAGACTGTAGAAAGAGTGCAGAGAAGAGCAACAACTATGATTTGATGACTGGAAACTAAAACTTACGAACAATTGCAGAAACTGGGTGTTTCTAGGCTAACAAAGAGGAGTAGGGGTGACATGATAGCAGTCTTCCAATATTTTAGGGGCTGTCATAAAGAAGGGGGTAACAACCTATTCTCCAAAGCACCTGTGGGCAAGACAAGAAGTAACAGATGGAATCTTATTGGAGATGCAACCTTGAACGAATAATTTAAGTGGATGATTTTAATGAGATTATATAATTTGCATAGTGCTAGGGTTTCCAGTGTGGCACTTAGGCTGTCAGCGTGCCCAGACATTTCCCATTGTCTGTCAGACTCCTTTCTCAGATTTACAAATTTATTCCAATGATGTCTTTTAGCACTGTAAGATTTCTTAGGAAATGAAATCCTAGATGTCCACAATTAAGTGCTATTTGGAAATGTGCACATTTAATCAAAGACAGAAAATTAAACTTGTTTAAAAATGGAGCATCATATAGAAGGCAGGAGTGGGACAAGTGGGTAACGAGTTTCTGAATTGGTAAACTGATTGGCAATTGATTATGCTTGCCCATGACAGTCATTCTGTAAAACAGTAATACCCCAAACAATGACTTTGTGAAAGTGCCATTCAATGCACCCTCAAAACCTTGAGGAATCTCTGATGTTGAGTATTTAATATAGTTAAACCATCTTATTCTGATGATCCTGCAAATCAATATAACCAATACCTATATAAAAAACTGGGGAGAGAAATTAAAGGCAAGAACTTGTCTAAAGTTCAAAACTGAGACCTGAGCATTCAAATTCTAACTTGGTTCTTTCACCTGCCATCTTATGGTATCTGGTCTACCCAGTTTTTCTTTAAAAAGTGTTGATAAATTTCTATAGCATTGTCCATTCCTAAAATACATTTACCCATGTGTTCTTCTAAAATTAAGGACAGATATTAGGTATCAATGCTGTTTTTATATTTTTTGCCCCTGGAAAATAACATAAATCGCCTTAAAAAATTCCATCTTAAAGCCCAAAATACAAATCTGAAAAATGCTATAAAAACAAAGAAAACTTTTAAGACCAGTAGGCAACTCCTTACTGCTGCATGTTTTAAATCAAATTCATACCAAACTTCATATTTTGATGATGTGATTTAAATATTCACAAAAGTTTGAAAACCATCAAGAGAGGGTTCAGAATACAGACATGATTACACTATAGTCAACACCCATAGTCTGTCTTTTAAACTTGTCAGTAATAAAATATGTTCCTTGGAATATGAATATGAATATATATATATATATATTGTGGGAATAAACTTTGACTTCAGTATTGGGTAATGATTAGTCTAAGACCTTATACATACATGTCTGCCTAAGGGTCACTGAGATAAGCAAGGAAATTAAAAACAAACACCAGGAACAATTAAGCAGCTCAGACAATTGTAAACAATTCTGTGTGCTATAACTAATTATTGTAATCCACAATGTGAATGCTTACTATGTACGAAATTCTCAATAAAAGGGAGCACTAGAATTTGCTCTAGACTCCCATCCCGAGTACACCAGCCTCTGTGTCTCATTCTTTCCATGGGAGACCACCACAAGTAGTGACCCCGACGTGATCCACTGCAGGTGGTACATGTCCGGACCTCCGTGTTTCCTCGCCTGGAATAGGTAAAGTACATACTTAACTATTGCTGGACAATAGGATTATTCAGGGAACATGGGGGGAAAACTCTCTCAGCCACAGGAATGGCATGTTAGTGAGCTGCTGAAGTTAGTCAGGACAAACTTCTTTATCTTTAAACCCTCTGGGGGGGAGCAAATAGTTCTTTCAAAAGATAATGTGAGAGAGCTGCTGCAAGAGATCTGGCGGCAATGTCCCTGATATCCAGAGAAAGGCTCTTTAAATTTAGACACATGGAGGAGAATTGGAACTATCCTTCATGAAGAGCCACGGGCAACAGCTGAAATTTTGATATATTGGAAGGTTGTTATGACTGCTTTAGAGACCCAGCAACAACCTCTTTTAACAACTTTAGTAGAACCTCCTCCTTATAAAGGAATTGTATTGCACCCGCCCTCCCCAAAACTGGAATGTGCTTTATCATTTCCACAGCCTATGCCTGTGGATGAGAAAATCCAACCAAAAATGGGAAAAGTTCAAGCCATAATGCATCAGGCTTTCAATGAGGGGAAATTAGAGTCTGATGAGATTACCCAGATGAATTTGTTTCCAGTCAATAGGCAAGTGGATGCTCAAGGCAATCTGCAAACTGAATGGGTTCCGATTCCTTTAGCAGTTCTTAGGGAAATTAAAAAAGCAGTAAAAGATTATGGTATTCAAAGTCCTTTTACAAAGGGGCTTCTGACAAGTTTGGCTACCTCACGCATGATTCCTAGTGACTGGAAAGATTTAATGAGAATGATATTGAGCTCTACTCAGTATGTGGTCTTTGACTCAGAATACCAAAGGGAAGCTATCACAAGGGGAAGGAATTCAGGAGGGCTGTATACGCCAGACCAAATCTATGGGGCAGGCTTGTTTGAATCCACTGCTGATCCAGCTGCTAATTTGCCTGATCACGTATTTCCAGTGGTTATGGCAGCTGTCCTTGGGGCGTTGTCCCGCATTCAGGATGTGGGAACCCCAGCACGGTCTTCTTCTCAAATTAAGCAAACAGCATCTGAGTCTTATAATGATTTTGTGGAAAGGCTACAATTGGCTATTGCCAGGCAAATCTCTAATGAGGAAGCTGCAAAAGAACTTTTGCTGAAATTGGCAGTTGAAAATGCAAACGCTGACTGCAAGCGTATCTTACAGCCCTTGGTGGCTAGAGGTGAGGTTACTCTGGCTGATCTGTTAAAGGCATGTGCAGTGGTGGGTTCTCAGGCTTACAACATGGAGACTTTGGCTATGGCATTGCAAAAAGGGATGAAACCTACAGGGAATTGTTTTAATTGTGGAAAGCCTGGCCATTTTAAAGCCCAGTGCCGTGCCCCTGGGGGGGGGGGGAATGGCATTTAACAAAAACAAAATTAAGGACATCCGTCCAAAATCAGTCTGTGCAAAATGCAAAAAAGGGTTTCATTGGACAAATCAATGTCGCTCTGATCAGAACCAAAATCTGGGAAACTAAATTTGGGGCGTGCAGCTAGCCCTGCTCCCAAGGCTGTCACAAAAGCATCACCTGCAATTACTGGGAGTGCAGGTTTGGGTTTAAAAATGTTGAACTCAATTAATGTAACCTTTTCTAATCAAGTGTATATTGAGGACTCTCATTTGCATGGGCCACTGCCAGAAAAAACAGTGGGATTAGTACTTCCCATGTCTTCTGCATCAGAAAAAGGGTTTTTTGTTATTCCAGGAGTTATTGACCAAGATTATAAAGGGGTTATTAAGATACAATTGTACACTGATACTCCTGCATCATTAATGGCCGGTGACTCTATTGCCCAGTTATTATTGCTTCCATACATCCCTATAAATCCTTTAATTGGGATCCCACGAACTGGTTCTCCAGTTGCTGCAGAATTGCTCGCGCTGACAAAAAATTTGACTACAGACCAACCAAAAATGACAATTGAAATTCAGGGAAAATCATTTTCTGGCCTTATAGATTCCGGAGCAGATGTCTCTGTGATACGCCAAAAGGAATGGCCAAATGAATGAGCGCTTGAGGACTCTCCGGCTGTTCATGGAGTGGGTGGTATGCAGTTTGCAAGAAGTAGTGTATGTTGGTTGAAGGCATTGCATAGAGAAACTGGTGAGACTGCAAGGATTCAACCTCTTGTGTTGCTCCTGCATATAAACTTGTGGGGTAGAAATTTACTGTCACAATTTTGCACAAAAATTGTTGTAGGATAATGGAAAAATTACATGATCAATGCATTCCTGATACTTCGTTTGCTCTGGCAATTTTACAAACTCCAGCCTTGCCTACTGCAGCTTTATTTCAATTACATGAAGCGCAGGTTTATATCATTTAATAGTTGCATTTGCAAAATACTCCCCGAAAAACAGTTTCTACTATGGCTATGCTTTATAGTGAGTTAATCATCAAAGGCAGAAATCGCAGTATGCATTTATATGGCATAGATCTAGTTCAGTTATTTTTACCTATCTCCTTCACTCTGTGGGAAACTTGGTATAGTCAAGCCATTGAATTGCAAATTGCTCTTGAAAATTGGCCAGGGAAGATTTCTTGCCACACCCCCAGTGACCCTCGTTTCCAGTTGCTTCGAAACGTATCTGTAAATTTTAATTCAGTTATTGCTAAGCAGCCAGTTGGGGGAGTGACCGTTTATGTGGACGGTGGTAAGACCTACGGCGCTTGTGCATGGAGACAGGAAGGGGTATGGAAAACAAAAATTACCCCTCCTCAGCAATCAGCACAAAGGGCTGAATTAGCTGCTGCTATTTTGGCCTTACAGGAATTTGCACAAGAACCACTAAATCTTATTGTGGATTCTCTTTACATTTATCAATTGATATTTAACATTGAATTTGCTTATCTTTCTCCATCTGTTGATGCTAATCAACAAACTCATGTTTGTTTCTAGCTCTGCAAAACTGTCTTCATTCTCACACACATTCTCTACATATCACACACATTCGCAGCCACCAGCCACTTCCCGGGGAGCTGCAGGAAGGGAATGACGTGGCTGACGCAGTGGCCTCGGCCATGTCCTGTCTCTCGCTTTCTCCTGTTACTCCATGGGACTCACATAGCTATTTTCATCAAAATGCCAAAGCTCTTTGTAAACAATTTGGTCTCACTGCTGCTGAAGCTGCAGCTATTATTCAACGATGTCCTAGTTGCAGTGCTCAATCCACTGCTCTTCCTCAAGGAGTAAATCCTCGGGGGACATCTGCTTGTCAACTATGGCAGATGGATGTCACACAACACCCTCCCTTCAAACCATGGCACCATCTGCATATCACCGTTGATACCTATTCAGGATTTATTATGGCTTGCCTTACATACAAAACATTCTTAATATTACCTTCTCCCGCTGCTACGGCTGCCAGTAGGCATTTTGCTTCCTCCCCTTCTGCAAGACCAAAAGTTCGGTATAAGAGACTACTAGATCCAACGTGGAAAGGACCTGTCCCACTGATAACTTGGGGGCGAGGATACGCTGCTATTGAAGATGAGGGGACAGTTGTTTGGGTTCCTGCTCGCTGTGTGCATCCTTATCATCAGCCAAAGGGGCAAGGGGATGGATTTGGGGGAATGGAAAAGAAACATGTTGATCCAGGACATGGGGAAGCTAGCAAACCTTCATAATAAAACTGATTGTTGGATATGTATGCACATGCCAACTCACAAAACATCAGGGCTTCCAATGGTTGCAGTACCTCTGGCCGAAGGTGACTGGTATAAGGGACAATGCTATGGTTGTTCAGGGATGTGGTCTAACAGTTGGACTAAAAGTAACATAAATACATTGCATCTTGGAAGCCGAATCCAAGAGGTGGCGGGTATCTGCTGGACTCACAATGAGACAGTAGAGAATATGACTTACTTGGGAACATATCCATTTTGTAACAAAACAATTATTGGCAATGGAAGTCGGGTTTATCCGGATGACATGAAAACTAAAAATCTCACTTACTTTGTACATATTTCTAAATTTGATATCATATCTTTGATCAATGAAAATGGGTGTCCAATTATCCCTGCCATATGTTGTCCAATCATGATAGAAAACCAGCTGCCCAAATGTGCAAATGGGAAATACGCACCACCGCCCACTTATTTGGCTATGTTAATGGAATCTTTTGCACGATTAATCTATGCTGAACCAAATACGGTTGGCCATCTCCTGGGAGCAAATCTATGGTTGCTGTGTGGACGGATGGCCTATGATCGCATGCCAGCACGATGGAAAGGAGTCTGCACCTTTGGGAAAGTAATCCCATCTCATGTCATTTTAAAATCTTCGGGGACTGCTCATATCCACAATGCACGTTCCGCAACGGAAGTAAACTCTGTTTTGAATCATGACAACTGGACACAGATATCAAGGGGAGTTATTCCTCCTTTAGGAGTTATGATGAACTATAGAGATTTGCATCGTTTAAACAATTGGACAGTTACTATGTTTAAAGACACCATTAAAACGCTAAAGCTGCTTGAAGAAGAGCAAGGAAAAATCCTTGACTTTGTCCTGCAAACCAGATATGCGGTGGACACTATTTTGGCTGCGCGAGGGGGAGTTTGCGCTGTGATTCATACACATTGTTGCATGTATATCTCTGATTATTCTCCAAACATTACAGCTACTATACAGCATATAGAACAAACCCTGAGTGAGAATCCATTACAATCGGAGGACGAGGGACTGGATGTGTGGTCTGCACTTTGGTCCTGGTTGCCAGATGGTTCATGGATTCGTCACCTAACTGTTGGAGTGATATTGCTTTTTATACTTTCTCTTTGTGTATGCTGTTGTATCCAATGTCTCCCTGGACTTTTAGTAATGTGTCGGGTGAAGCCTACGGAAGGAGAACTGTTGTTGCAAATGGCAAAAAGCTACCGAGGCATCCGCGATCATCAGAAAACTAAAACAGGGGAGATGTGGGAATAAACTTTGACTTCAGTATTGGGTAATGATTAGTCTAAGACCTTATACATACATGTCTGCCTAAGGGTCACTGAGATAAGCAAGGAAATTAAAAACAAACACCAGGAATAATTAAGCAGCTCAGACAATTGTAAACAATTCTGTGTGCTATATCTAATTATTGTAATCCACAATGTGAATGCTTACTATGTACGAAATTCTCAATAAAAGGGAGCACTAGAATTTGCTCTAGACTCCCATCCCGAGTACACCAGCCTTTGTGTCTCATTCTTTCCATGGGAGACCACCACAATATATATATATGTGTGTGTGTGTGTGTGTGTGTGTGTGTGTGTGTATGTATATATATATACACACACACATGTTAATTAGTTAAGTTAGTTAGAAGTTATAATAGCAGCATTAAAGTGCTGTCATAAAATTCCAAATAACATGCATGAAATAAACATTTCATATGCAGATAAAGAACAAATCCAGGACTTTCTTATATTTCATACTGTTGTATATATACAATAGTAAGTTTTGATGTTTTTCTCCAAGTACAAAGAAAAGCTTTCCATTTATTGTTAAAGCAAAAGAGAGCTACACCACAGTTTTAAACAATTCAGAGAGCAACTCAAGCACCGAAGTAAGTTTTATAAGAAAGTTTTATGAGTATATCCACATTTATACATGAATCTAAACACTTCCTTACAAAATGTTCTACTAGAAATATACCCAGATGGACATAAGTATACAACAGCAAAAGCTTCAAGCTCCACTGAATAAGGTAAGTTGTTGATTAAAAAATAGAAGGCAAAATGTACCTAAAGTTACATTAGGAAAAGCTTTTATAATGTAATACTAAGACAGTCACAAAGTTAAGAAAATACTGATATCAAAGGTACAAACAATCACAGTATTAATAGACAAAATATACAAGGGAATCTTATTCATAAATAAAATGCATTTGCATCTCCATGTGCCCCAGTGGCTGCCACAATCATCAATTGGTGCTCATCTTGCCATCTGTAGGATTCCTTAAGTTATAAATAATCAGTTTTCTTAGCAGTCTAATCTTCACTTCTAAGTGGCTTCTTTCTGAGATTCTTCACTGCATAATTTCAAAATAATGCAAGATGGCCATTATATGTTGAGGCATGAAAACATAGCCAGTGTAAAGTGCCATTCCAATAATAGAAACCAACATAGAATCTGAATGAGAGTAAAGGAAAGCATAAAAGTCTGCAAAAACGGATTATCAACATCTCAATGATATAGTAAAAATGTTTAACATGCATTCTTATTATTTACCAAAATCCTATGAAGTTAAATAGTTTTTAGTACAGAGACTGTACAACTATCAAAAAAGTCTTAATCAACAAATAACTGTTCAACTTCTCACTGCAAATCTTCAAGGTAAGAGCTTTTGCAATTTTGACAGAAAGGAAAAGTGATAATAATCAGACATTTGTAAGAGACTAAAACCAGCTCTCAGAAGCAAATTTAGCATATTTATTATCTCAGATCATTGCTTAAATTCAGGCTCAGCATAATTTATTCACTAATAGCAATCAAGCAATACACTGATGGGAATATATAGATGCAGAGACTGCATAAACTGATGTGGATTATAGAATGAGTTTAAACAACAGTAGCAATTAGGACATACTATTTCAAATGTCAGAAGAGAGGCAATTTAACCATTTCTCTTCTTATTCACTTTCAGGAAGAATTCTGTACAAAGGGGAGAAAGCAAGAGTCTTCTATGAAATCTTGAAATGTTTTGTAAAGAATGGAGAAATGTTGTATTGCATCGAGTCCATGAAGAGGAAATGGATATTGCTTCTCAACAGGACAAATCAAGCTGAACAATTGTCAGTTCTGACCAAAAAAAAAAAATTCCAAAGACTAGGAGGTGGGATCCAATTCCAATTTTCTATCGTTAGGACAGTTTTCTTGAACATAATTGGAAAAGATCCACACCTCCTCTCCCTCAAAATCTGTTCTGAGAGCTTAGGGAAGAAATGCTGGAGCTGCAAAATATATTTCTGTTTACGCAGTGCTCAACACATTTGTAACAAAAGCCACAATGTAAGTACATTGTAGAGAACAGTACAAATGTATTCTATGAGAAACTGAGCTAGCAATATTACATAAAAAATACAATTAGCAAATAGAAGGAGTTATACTACTGTTACCCAGATCTGAGGGAATTATGATAGCAAGGCATATATGTCACAAAATACATTTCAAACAAGACTATCTTGCAGTATAAACAGTAACTTAGATAGAAACAAAAGAGCATTGTTGAAGCATTATTGTTAGTTTCTCTGCAAGATTTGATCGCTTTCTCCATGGGAGATCATAAAAAATAAGAGAAAGGATCATTTGCAAGAACTAAGAATTCTATACAGGGGTCCCAATTACTTATTTACCAACATAGATATTAAATATTAGCAGGTGGCAAGCACCATTTTAAAGAGGTATTCTTCTGAAAGGAGGAATTGTTTCTGGATGGAAAGCCAACCAAGTACTATGTTCATTCCAAGGCTAAGAACAGAATAGTACATGGAGGAGATAAAAAACAAAACAAAAAAGAATTTATAAAAATGATTATACCAGATTTTTTCAGCACATATAATCATATATATTAATGTAAATCATTATTAGCATACTAATTTAAAACAAAGATTTTATCTCCTACATTAAAATATATATATGTTTAATGGGTAGGCATCAAAGAACTATTATAAATCACATCTACTATGATTTCACTAAAAAGCACAATTTATTATTAAATAACCCACCTTTCCTACAGCCGCTGAAGGTGGATACATAGCACTTCCTCTTACAATGTTTCCACACACACACCGCCGAGAAATACTCTGTGAAGTCTGCATCCTCTACTTATGACAATTGATCCCAAAATTTCTATTCTAAGACAACTGGTGAGTTGTGCCCTATTTTATGATCTTTCTTGCCACAGATTTTAAGTGAATTGTTGCAGCTGTTTAGTAACACAGTTGTTAAGAATCTGTCTTCCCCACTGATCTGTCAGAAGGGTGCAAAAGATGATCACATAACCCTGGGACACTGCAACCATCATAAATATGAACCAGTTGCCAAGTATCCGAAATTTGATCACATGATTATTGGGCTGCTGCAACAATCATGAGAAAAATGATGTCACTTTTTCAATGCTATTGTAACTTCAAACAGTCACTAAATGAACTTCCACAGCTAAAGAGCTACATGAATCTAATCCCCCCCCCCCCAGTCCTATTCAACTGTTAACAAACCACTGTACCAACTGGCTTCAGAGCTTTGGTTATCCTATCAATTGCAAAATGTTGAAATGTATATTGTGTAACTTCTGCCTTTAAAGATTTTGGTCAAATAATTAAAATATTGTTTTTAACATTATAATTAATTATTCTGGAGCATTTGCTAACAATTCGGCAGCAAAAGAAAACTAAATTAAGGAATGTTCTGAGGGCTGGCAAGAAAATCAAGAAATTCTTAAAGATATAACAGATGCCTGCTCCTTCAGGATAAATACAAAGGACTGCACTGGCAGCAGAGATCTGTTACATGTTTTTAGACTCTAAAATAGGATGATACTTTGAAATTGCCACAAAACCATGTAAGTTTGAAATAAATTTTTTAAATGAATCCTGATTGAATAACTTTATTGATATCAAAACTGAATATATCTATCTCCACAACAATCCTGTAAATAGACAGAAAACTACCTATTTGATTGTCACCCAGTGAGAATATCTTCTTTAACGGTTAATATATCCTCCATAGTTAAGAAAAGGGAGAAAATATGGCTTCAATTTCCACTTTGTGCCTCCTTTTTAACTGCCAAATACTAAATGCCTAAATTGAGGAAACTGAACAGTGCAAATCCAGACATTGTCTTTAAAAGTAAAATACTAGGCACTAAAGAGCAAAGTCTTTTCAAGGTGGGGTATGAAAATAAAAATGATAGGTTAAAATATGTCTGAAAGCACATTAAGCTTAGCCACAACCTTCTTCCTAAGGTATAAGATTAAGATGGCAGCTCTGAAATAGAATCAGACATTAATTTCCATCTCTGGGCTTTATTCCCTTCCAAACCAAATCACAGCGCAAACATTTCTATTTTCGTACCCAGCCTGAGCAAGGCATCCTTAACTGCGTTGTTGTTGAAGTAGCACTTTAACCAAAAACCTTTGAAGTCAAACAAAGTACAAGGCGAGTATGCAGATAGCAGCAACGCCTTAAAAACGAGTAAAGGCTGGAAATAGAGCAGTGAACGGAAGCAGTTAATTTACGCGACAGTGGTTTTCTGCCTTCTATGGAGGACTTCCACTCCACTGCGGGCGAAACCTCTCCAAGCCAGTGGCGCACATACAGGGCAGCTTTCTCGCCTCCCGCCTAAGGGTGGCCCAGCGAAAGCAAGATCCCAAGGCCGCTCGCTTCCACCCATTCCCATCCGCTCGTCCGAGCCCAAACCGGCCACGGCAACCTGCATTTGGCTTAAACGGGAACTTTCCCGACGGATCCAGGAATTTCTCAGACTGGGACGACAATAAAGTCAGCGAGTAAAGGATACTGAACACCGTCCGCTCCCAGGGCTCCAGCATGTAAAGAGCCGTCACCAGCAGATACTGGTAATAAAGCCACGACATTCGCTTCCAGGCCGAGCTGAACGCCATTTCCCCAGCAGGTTTCGATACGTAACAGCGCGCCAGTGAAACACACAGCTGAGCTGAGGACGAGAAAAAGGGCGCTTGTGACGCCCAGTTTGTTCGCGGATTGGCTGAGGCGCTTCCCGGCGGCCCATTCTTGTCCTTTGCCCGGCCGAGCCACGCCTTAGAGGCGGGAATCCATGCGCCAAGTTTCGCAATAGGGAGGAAACGATGCACTTTCTCAGCCGGCTGGGAAAAGTAGGATGAGGCGGCGCGGCGGGGTTTTTCCGGAGGGCCCGCGCCTGCCGTGGACTAGCGGGAGCGCTAGCTTGAGGGGGAGGGAGTCCAGTTCATAGTCGCGTAAGGCTCTTTTAATTTATCCCCAAAGAAAAAAAAGTTTCCCTACCACAAGACAGACCATATAGGTTTATTGAAACTATACTTTAATTTGCCCTTCAACATAAATGTTTTTTCCTCTTTTGTGCTCACAGCTCTGTGGGGCAGGTGAACCTAAGAACTCCCCAGGGCCAACTTCCTATTTTATTTTATATCACTTCCTGAACGGGGAACATTTTATTTAAAATTTAAAAAACTAAGGGTTGTTTCCCGTTTGGCAAACACGCATTTTTTCTCCTGTCATTTGGAGTTATGAAAGGTGGCTGGGTGGCTTTTGTTAGTTTCTCTTCTCACACAACTTATTTCTCCATAGGACAGTGGGGAAACTGAGGAGGAGAGAGCATTAGGTATGTTCCTGCCTTAAATTATTGTTTTTTAAATAGTAAAGGTGGGATTAAGAAACTAGTGAAAAATTAGGTGCTGCTAATCTGGCAGGCCAGAGCAACAAGAAAGAGCTTTATTAATTATGGATTCATTTTGCAACAAACGTTTGTCTATGTTTTCATGTTTTTAGCTGGTAGTATTTTTTATTCAAAACATGTAAAAATGAGGGGGGAAATAATCAACAGTGCCATAAGGAAAAATATGCAGTTGAAGGGTATACACCCTATTGAGATAACACCAAGAATAAGAATTTTACTACAACTCCAAGTTACATTCATTTTTCTCAAATCTTCGCTATTTAATACCATCCTTCAATTAATTGTTTTCTTTATTTTATAATATAAAAGAATACAAAATAAAGTAGTAGGGAAATAAGAAGGGAAAGGAGAAAATATAAGGCAGAGAAAAAAAGAAAAGGCAGACTTCTGACTCCCTTTGGTGCGGTATAATAAGATAATACCATCAAACCTCAACTTTTTACTTTTTTATAATATTAATTAGCCATTTCTATAACAAGCCTGTCTAATTGATAAAACCCAAAATCATTTTTTTCATATCGAGCCCAAAGTCCAAAAGCAATTTCCAAGTAGAAACAAAAGTAATTGTATTTTTTTCTTTGTTCAAAGTAGTCAATTTGGCCATTTCTGCTAACTCCAACTTTTGCAACCATTCATTCATTGTAGGCATCGAAGTGTCTTTTCATTTTTGTGTGTAAAATAATCTTGCTGCCGTCAACATATATAATATCAAAGTTCTAAATCTTTTTCAAAGTCTTTTTCCATTAAACCCAGAAGTTGTTTCTGGTTTTATCTTTATATTTACTTTGAGAATCTTCTGTACTAAGTGTTTGTAAAATTATGCCCTCTGTAATCATTTTAACCTATCTATAATCAAAGAACATAGTATGCAAAGAATTTTCCAGAAGATATTATAGTGACTGTACATGTAATTAGGTTTAGAAGCAGTGTTATATTATGAGAAAATTATTTGCTGATGACCTCAATATTCCATCTCCTTTAATAATAGATCCACTTTAATACAGACAGCACATAATTCAGGAATTATACAAAATAGTAGGCGGGAAAATATATACTGGATCATAATTAAAGAGAATTAATCATGGACTGTTCAATGCTGAAATTATGATTTTTTTTTAATAAATCAGCCATTAAATAAAGTATAAACATTGACTGATATCTCTTTAACTCAGAACTGTTTTGATTCTAAACAGAATAAAACTGTTCAACATGTACATAAAAGTTCCCTTGTTTAGTCTTTACAGAGAAGAACACAGATAGCATAATCTCCATTTCAGATTAGGGGGCTCAAGCAGAGTTTTTGAGAATACAAAAGGGGTCTTAGATTAAATCATCTTTCACTTTGAAATTTTAATATAATCTTAAAGGATGTAAAATAGTGCATCTTAGCAATGGCTTGCCAATACATTGAAAAAATGAAAGACTTCATCCTTATCTAATGCAGCCACTTCTGTTGAACATTCAGTACATTTTACTGGGTGATATATCTCTTCTTCCTGGCTTTCTGAGCCAATAATTGATTCACTACTCTGCTTAATTTTCTTGTGTCCTTTCTTTGTCTTCTTTTTCAGTGGGTATTTGTATTTCAAAATTTCTTCTTTGACAACTGTGCAGTTCATCACAAACATTGCTCTGTATTGAGTTTTGTATAATTCATGCCTAAAAAGAACAGCAGGGGAGAAGGAAAAACATAGTGACCTTGACTGATTAAATATTTCAAAATTGATAACCCTTTAAATATTGAATGCAACCAAAGGCCCTCTGTGCTCCAGTTATTGATCCACACATGAGCACCTCACTTAACAATCATGACTTGCAACTGTAACCTGCAGGCTCTATTACAGCTATAACTCAAGGACTATCTGTATAGCTCATATTACCATTTTATTCTGAACTTCAAAAACAATGAATCTCCCTTCTCTACACTGTATGTGTTATTTGTTTTTAATTTATAACTTTAAGACAGGGAAAGACTTGCTATATTGATGTGAGCCATCTTAGATAATAATTGCCCACTATTTACTCAATCTATTGCAAACAGCATCAGTGAACTGGCAGAAGTATATTCACTAGTGAAACTGATTCCTCCTCCTAGTGTGCTGTATAAGATGGGAGAATCCATGACAGCAGACTCAGGGCAGGCTGCATATGAAGAATGGAAACTTTCATCACACAACAAATATTGGTCTGGATATGTTTACACATCTAAACGTACTGGTAAAGAAATTATTTATTTCCATTGTTCATATTTTCACTACTGACAAACTTATGATGAAAAACTATGTGCAGTACCATTCATTTAATGACTGTTCAACATTATGACAACACTGGGAAAAGTGACTTATGACCAGTTTTCCTACATCCCCTGGTCATGTGATAAATATCTAGGAAATTGGCAAGTGGCGTGTATTTATGACAGCTGCACTGTCCCGAGATCAGATGATCAACCGTTTGTAACCTTCCCGGTTGACTTTCAACAAGTAAAATCAATGAGAGAAGCCAGATTCGCTTAACAACTGCAGTGATTTCGCTTAACTGTGGCAAAAAAAAAAAAAAAAAGGACATAGCTCATTTAACTGTCTTGCTTAGCAGCAGGAAGTTAGGACCCAATTGTGGTTGTAAGTCAAGGACTATATATACTAAGTCCCTATTTATTTATTTTTTGAGGACATGCAAGGTAAATACCTTTGGAAACTAAATTTAAAATTAAACTATTAACCTAACCACATAAATGCTAGTTTATATTATGCAGAGTTCAAATAATTACCTTTGACAATCAAGGCATAATGTTGTCATACAAGCAGGACAGTTCAAAATAGCATCACTGTTGGGAATGGCAGGAAGTTTTTCCTGTGATCGAACATTTTTTATATTATGATAGCTACAATAAGAAAGCACAAAAGTAAAGAAACATCACTATTAGTGTATCAATCTTTATTGAAATGATGCATCCCAAAAAACTAGTAGAAATGGTGGGTGATGATATTTCAATGTTCAGTGTTCTTAGTCCTAACTATATAAATATCACACCCAAAACGTAATGGCTTCACCATCCTCTACCATCCATTTGATAACAGGGTTTACACAAATTCTTATTTCTCCCTGATTACCCATATTATTCGTATTTAATGCAAGCAGGAGCAAATTGACATGAAAAACCCAACAGGACAATCCCACATCACTCCAGGAACATAAACAGATGTCACCCTGAAGAATGTGCTTAATGTCATTAGACCCATACCGGCAGAACTAGAGAACTCTTATGTAATTATTGGATAGTTGGCATTTACACAATCCCTCCCCTCCCCCACCAAAAAACAAAACTCCCAATTCTTATTTAACTGCATGGAGGGGAGTCAGATCTAAAGTTCAAGATTATCTGATTCTTTACATTCTCTCTAGTATATGGATTTCAATGCAATTTTATTATATGTACATTTGTATGATTACTAGAAAATCCAGCAATGCAAATCAAATGTCTTCCTGCCTTAAATTAGCTCAAAATATTCCAACTGGCATATCTTTCCCCAATTGAATGCGCAGAAAGGAGTCACCAGAGTCTATTTGATGTACCAATAATTAAACATAAAATTACAACAATGGCAGGAAATCAGAAATATGTAAAACTCTTATCATAATTTATTCCAAATTTTTTTAAAAAAATGCTAACAGCAGGTGGATAGATTTGGTGAAATGATGAATGCACCATGGGGAGACTTGAAATAGGTTAGAGATAGACTGCAATAAAGAATACCTATATCAGTAGTTCCCAAACTTTTTCAGTCCACTGCCCCCTTGGTGCTACAAACTCATCCTCAGTGCCCCCCCCCCCATAAATAGCATTATTCGGAATAGCGGATTGCACAACCCACTAAGGAAGATAGTAACAATAAAATTCAAAACTGTAACAATTGCACATTTATTCAAAATCCAATTTAAAAATCTTTTTAGTTCATGTTAATTCAACAAAATTGCTGAACGTGATCCAAGCGATACCAAGTTTTCAAAGTCTGATAGTCATTTATCAAGAACCTTAGTAACTAGTAACTTAGTAAACTCAGTAAAATTTAGAAACTACTTCACTGTTCAGGAAATTCTTAATGTGATGGATAGGCTTGATGAAGTGATACCAGTTTCCCAATGTCTGGTTTTAAGTCACTAAACAGGAGTCTTAAATCACCACATTCAGTAACCTGGAGTCAATTTCTTTGCTTGGAGAGAAGTTGGATGACCACACTGAAACCACGTTCCACTAAATATGATGTTGGAAATGCAACAAGGAGCTTCTTAAACCACTGTTCATAGTGCAGGATAGCGATCAGAAATTTCCTCTGTAACCAAAACTCTTGGTACGATTTCTTAAAACTTTCGCTTCAGCTCAATGTCATTTTTCAGTTCTATTAGTTGTTCCTCCACTATCCTATCTTCCTCAATATCTGAAAATGGATTTATCACCCAATCAGGAATTTCCATCAAAAGAAAATCCTGATATCACTCAGACATATCTTTATGCAGCATGTCCAAATGGTCACAAAAAACTTGCAGATCATTATCTTGTATCCCACCTTTCTTTTCTAGCTCAGACAAGCTTGGAAATTGGTATAGCTCCTGACGGCCTATATTGGCTTGAATAGAGTTGACTTTGAAATAAACATAGAGATAACAGATTTGGCCTTAATAAGATTGATTTCATTCCCTTGCAACTGCCAATTCACTTCATTGAACTTTGCAAACAGTCCTGATAAATAAGCAATGTCATGCCTGATCTCTTTGAGTTCATCAATGAGTAAAGAATTCTTGTCTTCAAAAAACTCCACAACAGTGTCAGAAAGATTATAAAAGCATTCTCACACAGTTGCCTTTTGATAGCCAACAAACTTCTATATGAAGCAGCAAACAACCAAAATCTTCATCATTCTCAACACAGAGCTCTCGGAAAGTCGATCATTTAGAGCATGTACTTTAATTTTGTTCACTGCAGTAATGACAGTGTGTAATGACTTGTGCAAGTGATCAGTGAGGTTTTTTGCAACCAGATGTTGGCGATGAATGACACAGTGAATGGTAAAGACATTTGGCACTGCTTTTTTAAAGTAAGCAACACACCCATGGTAGCGATCAGTCATTGATGGTGCTCCATCAGTTGTACAAGCAAGTATGTTGGTAAGTGGAATTTCCTTGTCTTTGAAAAACTGCTCAACAACATGAAATATTGACTCTCCTTTAGAATCCGTTTTTAGTTGCCTCGCAAATAACTCTTGAGTCAAACTTTCGTCTTTAATAAAGTGCACATAAGCAAGAAGCAAAGATTCATTGCCTGGCAAAGTTGATTCATCCAGCTGTAATGCAAAGTCTGTTGTCCATAGTATGCTGCACAATACATCTTCCACATTCTCAGCCATTTCATCTATGCGTCTTTGCACTGAATTATTGCTGAGAGGAATTGTCTTACTCATATGGTGACTTACGCAAAACAGTACTCAGAACCTCACTAATGGCTGGTAGGACGAGTTCTTCACCAATAGTATGTGGCTTTCCAGACTTAGCAATCAGCAATGAAATATATGATGCACGCAAACCATCAGTGTTTTGTTGGGAAGCATTGTAAAACATGTGTGACAGTATTGGGCACTTTTGAAATTTGTCACAAAGTGATTGAAAAAAAGTTAGGTTCTTGTCTGCATTGTCAGGATGTGCCTTCTTCAAATGTTTGTTCAGTCTGGAAGTCTTCATTGCCTCATTAGAAAATACTTTTTCATATAGTAGCCACTGTGGCAGCTACTGGTTTGATGGTGCTGGTATAAATCCATACTTCAGATATTCCACACTATATTGTCTACATTTCTTCTTTGATTTTTCTGCTTCTGCCATTTCTGCTCTGAAAATCAGAATACTTACAATGTGTGTGTTCACATCTGATTTGAAAAATGTTACAGTTGCGGGGGGGGGGGGGATCGTAGAAACCTGCTTTTTTATTTTAAAAAATAGGGAAAGTTTGCCAAGCCAGGCAAAACAGAACAGCACGAGGCTTAATGTGGCTGCCAGCGTACAGTATGCGCAGGTGCAGGACATGGGGCAAGTTGGGCTGGAACAGGAAGTGCTCAGCTGACTGGCAGCTGACAGAGCCCCAGGCAGAATTGCGCCCTGCGAGGGGCCCACCAGCACTCCTCTGCCATCCCACTTGCCTCATCGCCCTCATAAGTCATCCCACCACTCCCCAGGGGGCAGTACCGCCCACTTTGGGAACCACTGATCCATATGGTCACTAGGAGTTTAAAACGACTTGGTGGCACACAAACTAATCTAAACATCCTTAAGTAAAATTAAGACTTCATGCTAGGAAAAAAAAGATAAATAATGAAATTTGCAGTGACATAAAATACTGACAGGAATAAAAGATTCTATGATATAGTCTTAGAAATCTCAATAATTAATCATGGGGATTCAGAAAGGAAGGCAGTGTTACGGCAATAAGATGATATGTGGACCACATAAACTGCATAAAAATGTGACTGATTGATTGATTGTATCAATTTATATTCCACCATATTTAGGAAACTTTAGGTAGTGTCTAAATTTAAAGGCATAATCTAGTTAAGTGCAGAACTTTAAAGCTCTGAGTTCTTAATATAAACTAGTTTTGGCTTTAGTCATAAAGTTTCACCATTCTTCTTACCTTCTTCTCATCATATCTACCCATTCCTGATCTCTATCGTCTTCTTCTGGATCATAAAATAACTCATCATTAGTTGGAATTCGTCGTTGGTGATGTTTTCTTTTTTTTCTGGTTTCTGCAGAACCTGTCATGTTTCAGACAGATTATATTTGTAGTCATGACACAAAATGTGTAACTCAAAAACCGAAGCCCCTGTTGAATTAACATCCCCTGGGTGGGAATCTATGAAAAATATTTCAAACAGATATCTCCTAAATGTGATAGTTTAAATTTGGTCTTACCCAGTCTGATATCTCCATATGTGATAGTCACATATATTAACTGCAACAGAATGGAAATGCCTCTTTAAAATTAGCACAGCTTAAACAACAAGGTTAAATTGCCACTGTTTTCACAAAGCACAGCAACATATAGTAATTTAGAACAATGACTGTTTGTCTCCATTAAAACAAATAATGGTTGAAAACTTCCGGTTTGAGCTTCTTTGGTGACAAATCGAAACCTCATCTCTCCGAGGCTTCAATCCATGCTTGCCGATGGAGTGCCCCAAGCCGGCTGGTTTCGGGGCTAAGCTACCCCGTAGAGGTGGTGAAGAGGGGGGAGACTACCTGCAGGGTTGAGGAGAGCCGCATCTCTCCTCGCCAGCTGGCCACTACTCCCTTTCCCGAAGGCGGTTGTAGTGGTGGTCAGAAATGGCCACCACAGAGAAGAACCCAACTGGAAAAGAATATGCAGGAGGAAGATAAGAAGAGAAAGTTTTGGTTGACTGGGTCAAACAGCAAAAACAACAAATAAGGTACCCTGGAATTTAAACTAAACAACATTGTTCATAAAGAAGATTTTCAAGCTGCGAAGGAGAGAGAGAAGGGAAAGGATTAGTTTATTTTTCTTCCCTTCCTTATACTGGCAGCTAAGAGACTTAAGCAAGAAACTGAAAAAAAAAAAATCCACTTTTACATTAATAGGCATCTACGCTGAAAATAAAAGTCATGGGGATAATAAAGATTTCTGGACATTTAAAAGTTTTAAAAGCTGGAAAGGAGAAAAAAAAGAATAGAAGGGCAGGATCTGAAAAAATGGAGGAGACTGCCTGGAATTAAGGAATGGAACTGTAATTAAAAGGAACTTACAGTGAAATTTTAACAAGATTCCTCAAAGATACATTTTAATGGAAACTTGGTAACAAAATAATAGAACCCCAGGAAGAGAAAGTGGAAAAAAGAAGCAAGTAGAAACAGCTTTGGATTATTTGGATTACTTGGTGATTTTTGGTTTTTGCATCTAGATGACTAAAATTAACTGGGTGGTTGTTTAAAAGTTTTTAAAATGGTATCACTCTTAGAAGAACTGAAAAAGGAACTTAAAAAATGGAAAGAAGATGCACAAGAAGGGAGAAGTTCTTTTGGCTTCGTGTTTCAATTCTTAGAAATGGAGATCTGGAACTATGAGAAGCAACAAGAAATGCTTGCAGAACAAGAAGATTGGGACAAAGAAGCCATCTTTAATGATCAAATAATTTTAAGTGGGGGGGGAAAGAAAAGGGGGGAGAGAGTGTGAAAGGTTTTAAGGCTAGAAAAAACAACCAAAAAGAAGAAGAATTTGAAAGATAAGCATAATATTAGAAAGCAACAGAAGAGGGGATTATAGATGAGAGAGTTAGAAGTAGAAGGATGAGGGGGTAAAAAGGGGAGGGAGAAGAAGAGGGGGAAGAACGCAAGGAAAAGAAGTTGTAAAAGACAGAAACAAGAAATGGAGAAACAGGGAAAAGATATAAGGATTGTAACCATAAGTTTGTTTAGAGATAATGGGTGAAAATTTAATTGCAAAAGGGATTCTGCAAAGGTACATAAGATAGCATTGTTATATTATAAACAAAAATAATTTTAGAAAATATGATGATGGATAAAATATTTATTGTAATGCTGTGGGATGTTTGTTAATAAATAAATGAATTAAAATGATTGAGAGTATTAAAAGGGAACATTTTTAATTATTAGTAATGATTTATAAAAATATAATGAGAAATATGGGGGGGAAAAAGAATTAACTGTGGAAAGTTTATAAGTGTTCCCAAGGAAGTATGATATTTAATTGAAAAGAAATGTTAAAGATGTTAAGCTTTTAATGCATATTAATGATAGAATTGAATTGGAATGGAATGTGTTTTATTTACATATATATATCATTTTTTCTTTTTAAGAATGTAGTGTTTATTTTAAGAATGTACCAAGCAGAATTCAATTGGAAGTTATGTATTATATTGAATGTTATAATCTTAAAACTATACACTGAAGCTTAAATAAGAGCTTGAATTGATAAAATTAAAGGATATAAAGGTGTCATACTCTAATTGGTAACTACAGGGAAAAATTTGCTTAATAAGATAATGTGAAATTGTAACAGGACAGACAAAAGTATAAATATAATGATTTCAATTGAGATAATTAAAACAAAGTTGAGAAAATTAAGAGTGGAAAAACTATGTAGAAAATATAAAATGGTAATAAGATATGGAATAGAATATAAAAATGAGCATGAAATTGAGTTTTGTGTCTGTATGAAGCAGTGATAACCTGGGACCATGCTATTTTCAAAAAAGATGTTTTATTTGTATTTTGTTTTTGTGAAAACCCAAATAAAATTTTCAAAAAAAACAAAAAAACAAATAATGGTTTAGCATAATTAAATGGATGCTAGATTTTCTCAAACACAAACAGTAAGCTTGTGAATGCTTGTTCCCATTTAGGATGACATTTTCTTATCTTCTGAATAGAAAATGATTAATCAATGGATACCGATTCAGTCAGACTTAAATATGTTTTAAGATCAGCCTTGACATCTAAATAAATGATTAACAATTATTAGCCTTGTAAAAACTGACATAAGCTTGCTACGAATGGGTTCTTTTGTAGCTACCTGAAGAACTTAATAAAATAACTTGACAGATTAGAGGAAAGACCTCAATGCTCTGGCAGCTTGAGAAGCCAAAAACCATCACAGCAACAGTCTACCTATTTATTTTCCAAGGACTGATATGCAGAAGTTTTTTTTATATTGTTGTTCATTTAAATTGTATGACTCTGGGTAGCTAACCACACACACACACACACACACACAAACAAGCTAAAACTATATGCAACATAAAATAGTAGCCAGGAAATAACATATAACAAACATCCACTATCAATACAGATACTACGAAGAAACAGGATCACCCATAGTATGAGGATCCCAGGCTCAATGGCAAAACCAGATTTTCAAAGCTTTTTTAATTATATATTGTTATTGCTTTTAAAATAACAAAAAAGAACAAAACACAAAGAGGTGTACATTATAAAAAAAGAATATAACAAGTGCTTAAAAATTAACAGAAAACAATCAAACAAACAGGTCTTCAAGGCTCTGTGAAAAGCCAGCAAGGTTTAGATGATGAGTCTGATCTCCAGAGGACTGATATTCCAGAGCTTGGATACAACATAATTAGTCCTGCCAGATAAAACTCCCTCGTGACTAACACCTCTCCTAACAGACCTAACAATATTGCCAAGAGAGCATGGCCATCTGCCACCCCATGAATTTTTCCAAATCTATTTTAACTCATATGATTTAATGATTGACATTTTTTGTTTCAGAGTTTATACGATGTACCTCACATACATACTTTACTGTACTGTCAAAAAAGAGCAACTATCTTTCTTTAGCAACCCATTTGATTTCTATGCCAGGCACAGAAAATCCCCAAGTTCTTTACTGCTGATGGCCCTCAGGTGAGCACTGAAATGTAATAATAAACAGCTGCCACAAATCTCAAGCTCATACTTTCCCATTTCATGTATAAAAGGAGAGAGCAAAGTTTTACATTTACACTTCAGGTCAAACATAGCTACCAATTTTAATAGTTTCCTTGTATTATATTTTTAAACCTAGATAACTTGAAAGAGCAGATTAATAAATAGTACTGATAGACATTATTCCTCAGCTTCAATTTAAAAGAATCTCAAACAACTTTCCTGTCTTTTGATGATTATTGAGCATTTTATCAATTATGTGTTTTAAATATATAACTGACTTCGTTTTAAAGAGTCAAAAGCCTCGACTGTAGGGTACTGTATGAGTTGATGCTATTGCCACCCTATTCAATGGTTGAACAAAGTCATTCATCGAAAACTCAGGTACCATCAATATTTTAATGTGACTCAGCTGTATATTTCAATACTGGACTGAACAAGTTATGTCAAAGTCATATTTCATTGCTTGAAGCTTTTTGGATGTGGTTGGGGGACTAAGTGGATATGGTCAAATAGCTGGTGATTCGCCATCACTGATTCTTAATGGAGTTGCACTCTCTGATCAAAGCTGATGCATACTCTGGGAGTCCTTCTGAACTTGCAATTCCTGCTTCACAGATGGCAGCTGTGGCCTGTAGGATCTTTGCACAGATTAATTTGATATACCATTTTCGGACTAAGAGTTCTTTCTCAAGTACTGAGGTCACAGACCTAGGTGGTGTAATGGTTAGAGTGCAGTACTGCAGGCCACTTCTGCTGACTACCAGCTTCCTGCAATTTGGCAATTCAAAGCCCACCAGGCTCAAGGCTGACTCAGCCTTCCATCCTTCTGAGGTGAGTAAAATGAGGGTCCAAATTGTTGGGGGCAATATGCTGACTGTAAAATTGCGAGGGCTGTAAAGCAGTATATAAGTCCACGTGCAATTGCTATTGCTAATACTTGGGCGCCCCATGTATGGATTAGTACAATGCATTCTAGATAGGGCATTCAAATAGTCCTTGCAGACTACTTGAAAGTTACAATTACAAATGTAACATCTCAGTTATAAGTTTGGTACCTGTATGCTATAAGTTTGGTACATGTATGGTTTGTTTTGTATTGTTAAGAAAAATGTTAAGAATGACTTGAATTAGATTTTCAATTTGCTTGTGTCTGGTCATTGTGTTTTTATTTATTTATCACACCTATATACCACCACCCATCTCACCATCCAAAGTGACTTTAGGTGGCTTATAATATGTTCATCTTCATCATCCAGAATATATTGGTTAAGATGGGAAGTCATGAATGTGTTTAATAAATAAATAATTTATATTTACAGTATTAATTTACCATTGTTGTCAAAAATAGACAAAACTAGGGGGAGAAGGCGGAGCTTCATTTCGGCGATACGGCTGCGATCTTGGGGCTCTGAGATCGCAGCCGATATTTTCGCCCCTGGTCGGTCCCAACGGATCTAAACCGTCCCGTAGAGACGGGGATTGAGAAGGGTACTGTTCCAGGATCCCAGAGATATCGCAAAATCTCTGGTTTGATCCGGGAGAAGCCCTTTTACTGGTGGCGGAGAGGCAGCCCCCAAAGCTGCTGAAGTCGGGACAGCTCCGGAAAGAAAGTGCTGGAAAGAAGTGTGTCGGCTGGATGAGAAATTCCTTTTGTGTTGTAAATTCGCTGAGGCTTGAAAGGGCATCCTGAACAAAGAAGAAACCTGTGAGGCTTTTTTTTTTTTACCAAAACTGTTTGAACGGCGTTTTTTTAAAGTAATGTCAAATTGAGGCTTGGATTCTTTTTTCTTTTTCTTACTTTTTCTCTGGGGACTTAAGTGTGACTTTGTAGGTAACTGGATTGAATTTTCTCTTATATATATTTTTATGCTCCTTTTGATTTTTTAATTTTTTCTAGGATAGAGGCTCCCTTTAGCTATTTTCTTTTTCTTTTTGTATACATTACTCATTTTTTCTGGCTGGGGGGGGGAAGAGCATTAAGAAAAATTGCAACACTGCCAACTAGAGGCTTGAAAATACTTTAAGACTCCTTCTCAAGGACATTTCAACGTGATAAGATAGAGGGAGAGCATAGCAAAATATTATTACAGGTGTTTTCCTGGACTCTTATCAATATTTCAACATTTGAGGCTTAGCTTTGAAGCTGCTGGAGAAGAGAGTCATAATAAGAGCCTTGGATAAATAAATACAGTGCAGTGTGCTCTCTTATATATATATATATATACCCCATTCGCCAGCCTTTTTGTAAATCTCAATTCTAGTAATATTCTTATTTTTGCCTTTTATTTTAAAGGGAAAGTCTCAGAGTTTTTTCTTTAGTTTTCTTTTTTTCTCTTTATTTTTATTGGCACTTCTTTGCTTTTTCTATCCATGTTTTTGGACCACTTTGTTTTTCTTTTTTGATTATTGAGATTAAGCTGTGAAGAACCTGAAGGAATTTCTTTTTTTTTTTTTTTGCTCTTAATCAATAATACCATTTTTGGGTTTGTTTGTTTTTTTTCTTTCTATTTTTCTTTTTTTATGGTGGACTACTTTGTAATTGGATTAGGGTCAAGAAGAACCTGAAGATTCTTCTTCTTTCTTTTTTCCTTTTTCTTCTTTGGTTTTGGGTCTTTTACTATTGTTTTTTTTTTAATTTTGGATTATAATTGACAATTCTACCAGTTGGATTAAAAGTCAAAAAGAATTTGAAGCTTTGGAGGCATTAAAATGAGCAGGAAATCAATACCAGTTGGCATTTCTACTTCTACCTCTGCTTCCCCACCAGCTGTTTAATTCAGACAATGTTGAAGCAAAATAAAGAACAAGAAATAGTAACTTTACAGATGATTATGCAAGGAATCCAAGATCTCAAGATAAAATCAGACATCATTGAACAAAGAATAGAGAAGACTGATGAAAAAGTGGAAAATATTAAACAAATGATGGGGAAATATGAGGAGAGATTCCAAAAAATTGAGGAAGAAGGAAAACAAAGAGAGGAGAATATTGGAAATATTGACAGTAGATTAACAGTGGTTGAACAAGAAAAAAATGGGATGTTGAGGTGGGAGATGGAAAGGTCAGAATTTTATCTTAGATTTCAAAATATAGAAGAGGAAAAAGGAGAAAATTTGGCTGTGATAATAATAGAAATTTTGGCAGATGCTTTGGAAATTACAGAAGAAAAGATGATGGATGGAGTAGATGAGGTATATCGAGTGTATACAAGATATGCGATGAGAAATAAATTACCAAAGGAAGTCCATATTAGATTTACCAAAAAATCCATCAAAACACAAATATTACAAGTGGTAAGAGAGAAAACATTGAAATACAAAGGTAAAGAGATTGTGGTTTTAAAACAAATACCCAGAAGAGTAAGAGAGATGAGAAGAGAATATCGATTTCTGACCAAAATGCTACTGGAAAACGAAGTGAATTATAGATGGCTGATTCCAGAAGGATTAACGTTTACGTGGCAAGAGCAGAGACATAGAATTGATTCAATTGAGAAAGCAGAACTTTTCCATGCAGAATTTTTTGGAAGAAGAAGAGAGGAGGCAGAGAAAGAGGTCTCATTAATTGAGTTTCAAGAGGAACAACTGGAGACTGAAAAAGAGAAAGGAGCTGTAGGTGGACAGGTGGACAGTAAAGAATAGCGTGAAGTGAGATCCACGAGAGCTGTTAGACCTAAATATAAAGCATAATCATGGAAGAAAGAAAACTGATTACAATGAATACAAATGGACTTAATTCAGCTGTTAAAAGAAGGAAAACTTTTCATAAATTAGAGAAATTAAAATTTGATATAATTTGCTTACAAGAAGTTCATATTAAAAAACAACATGAACAATTGTTAGTACAGCCAAAATTGGGGAAAATATTTACTTCTTTGACTCAATGTAAGAAAAGAGGAGTGGTTCTATACATTAAAGAGGCTATCCCAGCAAAACTGATCTACACGGATGAAGATGGAAGAGTATTAATGGTGGAAATAATGGACAATAATATAAAAATACTCTTGATTGCAATTTATGCTCCGAATGAAAAACAAGAAGAGTTTTATGAAAAACTACACATGAAAATAATTGGACTGGACCATGTTAATATAATTATGATGGGAGACTTTAATGGAATTGTGGACAATAAACTGGACTATATAGCAACAACAACCAAGCAAAATAGAAAGGCTCTCCCTAAATCTTTTTTTAAAATGACAGACGAACTATCTTTAAAAGATATTTGGAGAGAAAGAAATGTTAAAGCTAAACAATATACTTTTTATTCAAATAGACATTTATCATGGTCCAGGTTAGATATGATTTGGATCTCAACAGAATTAATGTCCAATATTCAAGAAACAAATATTGAAGCAAGTACTTGGGCAGATCATAGCCCAATGACAATTAAATGGAAGGGACAAAAAAAAAAGATCGAGATGGACATTAAATAATACTATTTTAAAGGAGAAAGATTTTATACAATGGATGGAGAAGGAATTGGCTTTTTTTTTTCAGAGAAAATAAAAAAGAAGATACTTCAACGCAGAATGTTTGGGATACAATGAAGGCATATGCCAGAGGTCTGATAATAGATTATACAAGAAAAAAGAATATTAGGAAAAGGCAAGCTTTTAAGGCCTTGGAAGATGAGTATAAAAGACTTGAAAAAGAATGACAGAAAATGCCACAGAAAAAAGATATTAAATTGAAGCTGGATGTAATTAAACATAAAATGGAATTAATAGAGAAAGAAGAATTGGCACAGAAAATCAGAAATTCTAAACAGAATTACTTTGAAGATGCAAATAAATCAGGTAGATGGCTAGCATATAAATTGAGAAAGGAGAAGGAATCAAGAAAAATATTGAAGTTAATAGATGATCAAGGCCAAGTTTGTTATGGTAATAAGGAGAAAAAGGAAATTATTCGAGATTTTTATGGGCAACTATATAAACAAGAGAATATTGATAAGGAAAAAGTCAAACAATATTTACAGAATGCTAATTTACCGAAGATACCTAAAGAGACTGAAGAAATGTTAGAAAGCAATATAACAATGATGGAATTAAATGAAGCATTTAAGAGACAAAACAATGGGAAAGCACCGGGTCCAGATGGGTTCCCGGCAGAATTTTATAAAACATTTCAAGAATCATTGAGTATCCCATTGTTAGAAGTCATGAATGAAGTTATGTTAAAGAAGATGATACCCAAAACATGGTCAGAGGCTTATATCACACTTATTCCAAAAGAAGAGGCTGACCCACTGCAAATTAAGAACTATAGACCCATCTCCTTATTGAATGCAAACTATAAAATCTTTGCTTCAATTTTAGCAGAAAGACTTAAAAAATATTTAAATAATTTTATTCACCCAGATCAAAATGGATTTCTGCCAAAGAGACAAATCAGAGACAATATGAGAGTAATCTTGGATACTTTGGAATACTATGAGGCTCATCCTGAAAAGCAAATGGCTTTGATATTTTTAGATGCTCAAAAGGCATTTGACAACGTGAACTGGAGATTTATGTTATTACTATTGGAACAGATGGGTTTTGCTAAAAAATTTATTCAAGCAATCGAAGCCATATATAATAAACAGACAGCAAAGGTAATGATGGAGGGGGAACTTACAGATTTTATTAATATAAGAAAAGGCACAAGACAAGGGTGTCCCCTATCTCCTTTGCTATTTGTGTTGACCTTGGAAGTGTTGAATAGAAATATTAGGGATGATAAAAGCATAAAAGGAATGAAGATTAAGAAGGAAGAATTTAAACTACAAGCTTTTGCTGATGATTTAGCTTTTATTCTGGAAGACCCGTTAGAAACAGCTCCAAGGTTATTGGAAAAGATAGAGACATATGGTGAGATGGCTGGTTTGAAAATAAATAAAGATAAAACAAAGATTTTGACAAAGAACATGCTATTGAGACTAAGAGAAGAACTGGCAGATCTTTTGAAAATCCAAACTACAAATAAGATTAAGTATCTGGGGATATATTTGACAGCAAGATGTAGCACATTAAAAGAGAATAATTATATTAAACTCAAACAACACATAGCTACAGATTTGAAGAAGTGGGAAAACTTGCAATTGTCATTAATAGGGAGAATTTCAACAATCAAGATGAATATTCTACCTAGAATTTTATTTTTGTTCCAAACAATACCAATTAGGCTTAGAAAAGACTATTTTGAAGATTTAAATAAAATCATGTTGAAGTTTATATGGCAAGGTAAAAAAGCGAGAATAAAGCTAAAGCTTTTGCAAGACGCTAGAATTAGAGGAGGTTTTGGCCTGCCTAATTGGGAATTGTATTATCAAGCTGCAAATTTGATGTGGGTTAAAGAATGGATAACATTAAGAAAGCATAGATTGTTGACATTAGAAGGTCATGATTTGCTGTTGGGCTGGCATGCTTTTTTATAGTATAAGGGAACTAAAACACAAAGTTATTTTAGAAGACATTATATGCGGGAGTCTTTGTGGTTAAACTGGGAGAAGATAAAAAGACAATGTTATTTGAAAATTCCAGTTTGGTTATCAACTATTGAAGCATTTTCCTATCCTATAATTTATAAGAAGGAACAAACAAATATGGGGAACTCTTGGATGAAAAGGGTGAACTTAAAATGATCCAAAACTTAGAGGAACAAGGTATAAGGATGAATTGGTTTTCATATGCGTAAATACATTCAAAGTATGATGAAGATTCTAAAACGGAGGGATTCTATGATAAGCAGACTGATTTAGATAAGATCTTGATGGGTACTGATGAGAAGGTGATTAAAAAATTATATGGTTATTTACTGGGAATGAAATTAGAAGAAGAACAAGTCAAAGAAACTATGATTGTTTGGGGGAAGAATTTTGGATATGGGATTGATCTAAAGAAATGGCAGAAATTGTGGTCTCAAAATTATAAAATGACAACGTCAACAGCATATAAAGAAAACTTGTATAAGATGTTTGACAGGTGGCACTTTCCCCCGACAAGAATAGCAAGAATGTTTAAGAACAAATATGAAAAATGCTGGAAATGTCATCAGATACCCGGCTGGTATTACCATATGTGGTGGACTTGTGAGGACGCTAGAAAATATTGGACTATAATTCGCATGTGGTTGGAAAAAATGACAAAGAAACATATAGACTTGAAACCAGAGATCTTCTTATTGGGAATTTTACCTGATATATATTGTAAAGATTTGAAGTACCTGATTGTAAATATATTAACAGCAGCTAGGATTGTATTTGCTAAAAATTGGAAGAATGAGAAAATACCATTACAGGAAGAAATTATTAAGAAAATATTGGAATGTGCTGAGATGAGTAGATTGACATTTGAAATTAGAGAGCAAGGGGATAAACAATTTTATGAAATTTGGGATCTTTTTTATCAATGGCTAGATGATAAAATACGATAATAGAATATTTAGAATGCTAGACAGTAAGGAATATCTTTATTTTGCTATTATTTTGTTATTTGACATTACATTTATAAAGGGTTTTTTAGGATTGATTTGATATATGATTTGTTATAGAGTAAACTGGTTTAAAGTATTGTTACCTCATAAAGCATGAATGATTAAAAATATAGTCAAAAACTTCTTTTTTAAGTGATATCAGGATATATAAGTTTGGATTGACAATATGAGTTGTTATGTAACATAATTGTAATTGAGACTGCAGAATGAATGCACAAAAATGATGAACCAACTGACACACTGGATGTACATATGAGAGTTGATGTTTTTATGTTTTGTTTGTCTTGTTTGTTTGTAGAAAATTAATAAAATCTTTTTCAAAAAAAATAATAATAGACAAAACTAGAATCAACTTTCACAGGCTGAAAAGCAATGCCATTTTCCAATGGCTTGTAAGTGTGTATTGGAGGGGGAAGGGGGAAATACATTCAACTTTTGTGCAGATCAAATTAATAGATTAAAGATAATACTGCAATTCTTAAGGAAAGATAAACACATTAGTAGCCTTACTCAACACAAAAAAAATCACCTGCTTTCACCATTTCTTTTTGGATAGTGAGATGGGCAATGTATAAATGTAATTAATAAATAAGTGGCATCCATAGAATTGTACACTAAATTTGCATGGAGATGTATATGTATTCATTTCATTTCAATTTTTTAAAATTAACAAACAAAATATAACTAGCACTTCAGATTTTGAGAGCTTATTCTATATTTGGAGACAAAGGAATTTTACTGTTTATGTTTTTGGACAGGCTATAAAATTATTGGTTATTTACCTGCTACATCTTCATCATCTGAATCGGAATCAAAATAAATGTCATCATAATACTTAGAAGTGGAGACAGTTCCAGACTGCCCAGCAACAGAAGCATCACCTAAGTCACAAAAAACATACAATTATGAGATCACTCTACATGTGCAAATATGTATTTTCCTATTTATACACTGAAATTCCATGCAACGGTAATTGCTTTTGTGTTTCTTTACATTCTTTACATACAAGATCAACTGTATTCAGCCCAATTAGCATTCTGCTTTCACAGTAATCAACCAAATACTTACAGGAGCCTACAAGCAGAACATGGGTCCAAATACACTGTCTGTCTCAGCAACTGGTACCAATTTCTAATCCAGGAGGTAATATATAATCAGTGTAGCACTACACATATAGATGGTCTTATTCTTCATAAATTGTTCTAATTCTCCTTTAATCCCATGCAGATAGCCATTCCAAGATGTTCATTAATAATCGTTCCTTTTTAAGCAATAGTTTAGTGAACGATGTATTAATCTTTATTCCAACATCTCTCAAAACCCCCCAGAGATGATCAGCCTGCCAATAATGCTGTGAGTGATTATGTTGGAAGAATATACTTGTTCAAACTACCTATAATGTAATCCTATACAAAATACACTCAAAAAATAAATCCCAGGATTGGATTGCATTGTTAGTTAATTATACAAAGGAGAAACTATTTGATTCAATGTCAATATCCTGGCCTCTCATTACAATGATTCTGTAATTGAACAAATTAAATTGATTTCTCGGTGAATATGAAAAACCTTGTATCTTCTGGACTTAAAATTTCAAGCAGGCCTGAATCTGCCTCAAATGCTTTGAGTGCCTTGACACAAAAATAACACACACAGCAAATTATTTTTCAATCTCCAAAGTATAGTTGCCTGAATGGGATTTCTGTTGTTTAAAATTTTAAATGTAGCTGTCTTATTACAGTAGAAATTGATATTAGCAACTTTATTAACATTCTCTACATTTATTGATGGAAAATGTGAAGAGACAGATATGGAAATATACTCGAGTCCTGTTGCCCTGTTCACATTTTGTAATTGCATAGAATTTTAAAAAATGAGCACATTGATATATTTTGGTTGTTATTTTTGTAGCACAACTGGGCTCAGGATTATATTTCCATTATCCAGTCTTCATATTCCTCAATACTTAAGAGTTGAGTATCTCTTCATGGTTACAGCAAATAGGTGAAATTAGTTGAAATGAGCTGATCTCTCAAAACTAATCAGGGTTGAAAAGACCTGAAAAACCCATTCATATTTTTAAATTTTGGAAAAACATTTACCTGGAAGTTGTGACTTCCATTGGCCTTCCATATTTTTCATGGTGGAGCTAAGTTCAGCTTCCATTTCCTTTTGGAATTCATCATCACTAGAAGATTCACTTTCTCCTGTGAGACACTCCCGTATCAGTTTACGCTTCTGCTCTGGGGTGCCATGTAAAAGCACATCCACTTCATCTTCAGAACTACAGTGGTGTAGATGATGAGATATTAGAGATCATTATTTCAAAATGAATATCACACAGGTAGTCCTCGTTTAACATTACTTAAAGAAGATATTTCTAAGTAACTTTTTAAATTAGCAATTGGCAAGAAGCATCAGCTAGCAGGAACAAATGTGAGTTTAAAGGTTCACCTCACCTCAAATAATTATTTAAAGAACATTTATGAAAAGCAACTCAAGTAAATTTATGTCTGTCCTTTCATGACAGCATTATATTTCAATCTATACATTGCTAAAACTCTCATTGTCATGAACTTTAACTGGGCAAAACTGGGCATAATACAGCAACAATTTTAAACCAAGGTATCTCAAATGGGATAACTTTCAGAATGTGTCCAAAACCCAGGCCTGATTATTTATGAAGTCATGAAAATTGGGAACGATATTCCTGCTTCAGGGCTACTGGATGCCTCTGTGGTGGCATGACCTTCATTTTCAATGTTCCATGGCAGTTTTCCAGATAGTCTGCCATCTCTCCCCCACCCAGCCTCATCTATTTACCTGCCTGCTGGGAAGAGGTAAGAAGGGAAAGAGGGAGGAAGATTTAAAAGGCTCCTTGCCAAGGTGCAGGAAGTCTAAAGTTGCTCCATTCTGTCATTCTGTTTCTCTATTCAGGTAAAAGAAATGTTTCTGAAACAATGACCGAAAAGAGCATAGAGTTTCTAGTATGGGTAATACTCAAAACACATTACAAACCACTGTACAAAACACAGGCTAGGAACCGCTTGTTAATTTCTTGGTGAAAAACAAAGCAAGAACAATTCTAAAAATCAAAATTTACAAAGCTCTTAAAGATATAACGTCGGAAAGGAAACCGTGAAGATCTCAAAGTTTTTTGTTTTTTTAATGCAAAATATAGAAAGCGGCAGGTTGCAACACACAGCTCTTTCACCTGATCTCAGAAAAGTAACTAATGATCTCTCCACAGTAACTAATTAAAAGGGAATAGTTTCGGCTTCGGCTGACGATCGCGAAACATCCCAACCCCACGAAGATGTAAGAAAACGAAAAGATATTGCCAGCTGCCTTCCCAAACCCAAAAGACCTGCTCTCCGCTGGGTCCTCGTCGCTCGGCTCCTCGATCACATAAGGATCATCTTCTTCCCGCAGAGAACTCATACCGGCCACTCCGTTGTAATAAACGATCCTGTTCAATTCGTTCCCCCCAACTAGCACAAAACGCCTTGTCCGTCACTTCCTGTTCCGCTAAGCCTGGGGTTGGTCCCACCAATTCCCGAGTCCGCATAGAAATCCGGAAAATGTTTCGTTCCGGTTTCAAACTCATGCGCCCGCGTCTGCCTCTCTGCGCCTATATCTGGTGCTCATCCGGATTTGCAATCCGGAATTCCTGATCTTGGCAGTGTCTATGGAGATTCTCAGTCATCCAGGTTGTGGTTGCCCCAAAGGTGCTTTTTCAAGAGGCAATTGGATTGGACTTTGTTTTTTTTCTTTGAAGACGTTTCGCTTCTCATTCCAAGAAGCTTCTTCAGCTCTGACTGGATGGTGGGAATGGAAGGATTTATATTCCTTGCACATCTTCAAAAAAAAAAAAAACAAGAAAGTTCAGTTGCCTCTTGAAAAAGCATTTTTGGGACAACCTGGTTTTGGAAAAACACGAGGAAAAGGAAAAAGCAGCCAATTAAAGCGACGTGAATTTTCCAAAATGCCTTCGCTCGAAAGGAAAAAAAGAGGAAAAAAACTCCACACTTGCAGAAGGTTCATTAAAATCTGGAGTGATGAGACTGTGATTGAACGGGAAACTTCCCATTTGTAACAGGAAAGTGTTTTGGATTCATTAGGAGTCTTTCAAATGTCACCTGATACAGGTTTGTCTACTAAGACTTAGAATTCTGATAGGCTGATAGGTTTTCTTTAACTCTTTAGGTACAGAGTAATCAATATTTTAATTTAAAATTGTATTGATGCATTTTCCTTGTCAGTTTCAAAATATTGTAGCCTCTCTATTCTACCAGTTAAGATGCTGTAACATATAACATAAAGCTGCTATTCACATATTACACCATACCAGTGTTTCTAAAGCTCAGCATTTTAAAGATTTGTGGACTCCCAGATTTCCCCCATTTTCTGATTATTTAATTGGATATAGCATGGTGCTGGATAGCAATAGCACTTAGGCATATATATCACTTCACAGTGCTTTATAGCCTAAGTGATTTATAGTGAGCATATTGCCCCAATCTGGGTTCTCATTTTACTGACGGAGTAAATCTTGAGTCAGTGATTTGCCAGCAGCCAGCAGCACTAGCTTGCAGTACTGCATTCTAACCACTGTGCCACCATGGCTCATGGGTGAGTTTTTTACATGCTGGATGTAAGAAAATCAAGCTCCTGTTTTCAAGATAGACCTGCTCTTGCAACCCTCCATGCCTGTAGTTAACTGATAACCTCTGGTGCACAATGGGAAATGAGCTATTTTTATAGGCTTTAAGCCTCAGTACTTTTAAAGATTATACAGCATGGGAAATTTTGTATGACAACTACAAGGGAGTTTAGCAACACATGGTACTGTTAATTCTAAGATACATACACAACATACCTCAAAGTCTAGATTTAGAAATCCTGTTTAAAATGTTAATCTCATTCACATCTTCTTTTTCCCTCCAGTCTTATTTCTATAAATAGTACTTCTGAAGTTTGATGAATTTTCCTTTTCTTTTTGAAGACGGGGAGGATAAGTTCTTTTTCAGTCACCCTGCTAGTTCCAATTTCTTAGATACATGAAACATTTGACCAGACCATTAGTTCCTTCAGTATCCTATTTCATAATGATTTAGTTTCCAAATACATTTTTTATCATGTTTCTACTAATATTTAGCCCAATCATTCTTTGAATTCTTCAGTTTTTTACTGGCAAATAATGTTGTTGAAGAAGGTTGAACCAAAATAAGAATTGAGTAACTGCCTGGTTAACTTCTAAGCAAATTCCTCTTATAAAAGTTTTCCTATGAGTCAGCAATGTGATGACATTCCAAAGAAGGCAATGCAATTTTACATGTGTCAACAGAAATTTCCAAATCATGGCAAATAATGATTTAAAGTGGTTCATAGAGTAGTCATGAACTACTCTATATTGTGATCAGACCTTACCTGAAACAGTGTCCAGTTCTGGACATTACACTTAAAAAAATTGGAACAGGATCAATGGACCAGAAATTATGCCATGTGAAGAGAGTGAAAGAACTGGGAAATGTTTAATCTTAAAAAACAAGGGAGGAAATGAAAGATGTCAAGTCCTGTGTTTCCTCATTCCAAGGTATAAAATACAGAACAGGCAATTGTAGAAAGGCAAATTCTAATTGAATGTGAGAAAAAAATACTTCCTAAAAAAACAGATTGACAGAAATTAATTACCCAGTAATTAGAGCCAGTTGGTGGGCTCTATTTCATTGAATATATTCAAGTGGTAACTAAAACCTGTGTGGGATGCTTTAATTTGGATTCCTCCTCTGAGCAAGAAACTGGACTGAAGATCCCAAATTGCCTTTTCCAATCCTGCATTCTGTATGATGTACTAAACATGTGTCTCAATGTATATATAGTAGTAGGGAATCAAGTATTTATTTAAAACAAGCATAATTAATGAGTATAAAGTGAAGACAATTATTAGATTACCAGACTTAACAATTACAATGATACAATGACTTGCGGTTTTAGAAAAATTCAATGATTGCGCTGTTTATTTTACAGTAATTGGGATTAGTCTACAAGTTAAGGCAAATATACTAATGCATTTGCTTTTTTTTCTGAGGTTGTATTATAAAGATTACATAAAGTTTGCTCCAAAATTTCTAGGAAATGTTATTTGAAAAAGTTAAGATGCTTGATAACAATATGCGAAATAACCAATACAATGCTTTACGTTAACATTATCCAAACACCTAGTGGCAATATTTAATTGATTTGAAACCATGTTTCAAATCAGCTTCAGACATTACAAAGATAGTAAAATAAGAATGACAGCAATATTTAACACTAGCTTTAAACAAAAACGTAATTCTATTGGCTATTCTCACAAAAGAAAGGCTCAGAACATTTGGTTTCTTGGACAATAAGAGTGTACAGTGATTAAATTAACGTGAATATTTGTATGTAGCAAATATATTGTTGCTTCATATAATTTGGAATTATTCTGATACGTTTATGTGTTTTTGGAAAAAAGGAACGTGTTTGTGTATCCTTTGTCACCAAATACACCAAGTTGTAAATATTAACTCAAAGTCGTAAACTCCAGTGGAAGGCAGCCCTTATTAACAGGATGACACATTCTAGTTTATGTATCACCATTAAGCACCGCCAGACAGCTCTGCAACAGCTGTAAATTGCCCTGTAGGGATGAAAAAAACAGAGGTCACTGTTAATTTGTGATTTCTTCCTATCTCAAACTAGTAATATTATTAAAGATGTACATCATTATAAGTGGACTGACAAGACAGTATTTTATATAATCCAGTTTCAGTAAAATCGTACTGGGATTTAGTAGTTCTAGACGTTCATAAACTGCTCTAAAGAGTTACCCATTACTAAGACTGGCAAAAAAAAAATGAAATTCAATATAGAAAATGAAATTCAATATAGAGAAAAATAAAGTCCTACACTTAGGCAAGAAAAACTAAAAGGACACATATAGACTGGGTGAAACCAGGCTCAATAGCAGTAATTGTGAGAGAGATCTTGGACTCTTAGTGGACAACCAGCTAAATATGAGCCAGCAGCTAATGCAATCCTAAATTGTATTAACAGAGGGATACAGTCAAGATCAAGGGAATTACTATTATCACTCTATAAAGCCTTGGTAAGACCACACCTAGAGTACTGCATCCAGTTTTGGTCACCACATTATAAAAAAGATGTTGAAACTCTAGAAAAAGTACAAAGAAGAGCAACCAGGATGATTAGGGGACTGGAGGCTAAAACATACAACGAACGGTTGCAGGAACTGGGCTTGGCTAGTCTAGTAAAGAGAAGGACCAGGGGAGACATGATAGTGGTCTTCCAATATTTGAGGGGCTGCCACAGGGAAGAAGGGGTCAAGCTATTTTCTAAAGCACCTGTAGGCCAGACAAGGAATAATAGATGGAAACTGAACAAAGAGAGATTTAACCTGGAAATAAGGAGAAACTTTCTGACAGTGAGAACAATCAACCAATGGAAACGCTTGCCCTCAGAAGTTGTGGGAGCGCAGGAGAAGGCGGAACTTCGTTTCGGCGATACAGCTGCAATCTCGGGCCTCTGAGATCGCAGCCGATATTTTCGCCCCTGGTCGGTCCCAACGGACCTAAACCGTCCCGTAGAGACGGTGACTGTGAAGGGCACTGTCCCAGGATCCCAGAGATATCGCAAAATCTCTGGATTGATCCGGGAGAAGCCCTTTTGCTGGCGGCGGAGAGGCAGTCTCCACAGCTGCTGAAGTCGGGACAGCTCCGGAAAGAAAGTGGCTGGAGTGAAAGTGTGTCGGCTGGGTAAGAAACTTCTTTTGTGTTGTAAATTTGCTGAGATTTGAAAGGGCATCCTGAATAGAGAAGAAACCGGTGAGATTTTTTTTTTGACAAAAACTGTATGAACGGCACTTTTTAAAGCGACGTCAAATTGAGGCTTGGATCTTTTTTTTTCTCTTTCTTTTACTTTTTTTCCTGGGACTTTAGTGTGACTTTGTAGGTAACCGGATTGAATTTTCTTTTACATATATTTTTATGCTCCTTTTGATTTTTTAATTTTCTTTTAGGATAGACTCCCTTTGGCTATTTTTTTCTTTTCTTTTTTTCTTTTGTATAAATTATCCTTTTTTTCTGGCTGGGGGGGGAAGAGCATTAAGAAACTTTGTAACACTGCCAACTAGAGGCTTGAAAATATTTTATTTGAATTGAAGAGAATGGTAAGAAAATTCCTTCTCAAGGACATCTTAATGTGATAAGATAGAGGGAGAGCACAGCAAAATATTATTACAGGTGTTTTCCTGGACTCTTATCAATATTTCAACACTTGAGGCTTGGCTTTGAAGCTGCTGGAGAAGAGAGTCATAACAAGAGCCTTGGATAACTAAACAAAGTGCAGTGTGCTTTCTGAGATATATATATATATTACTTATGATACCCCTACTCACCAGCCTTTTTGTAAATTTTAATTCTAGCAATATTTTTATTTTTGCTTTTTATTTCAAAGGGAAAGCCTCAGAGCTTTTTCTTTATTTTTCTTTTTTTCTCCTTATCTTTATTGGGACCCTTTTGCTTTTTCTATTCATGTTTTTGGACCACTCTGTTTTTTCTTTTTTGATTATTGAGACTTCTCAATTGGATTAAGGTGTGAAGAACCTGAAGGAATCTCTTCTTTTCTTTTCTTTATTTTTGTTCTTTTTCTTCTTAATCAATATTATTATTTTGGGTTTTTTTTTCTTTCTATTTTTTATTTTTTACTACTTCGTAATTGGATTAGGGTCTAGAAGAACCTGAAGATCTTTTCTTCTTCTTTTTTTCTTTGGTTTTGGGCCTTTTACTATTGGATTTTTCCATTTTGGATTATAATTGGCTATTCTACCAGTTGGATTAAAAGTTAAAAAGAATTTGAAGATTTGGAAGCATTAAAATGAGCAGGAAACCAATATCATCTGGTGTTTCTACTTCTACCTTTGCATCCCCACCAGCTGGAGGACAGCGTTTAATTCAGACAACGTTGAAGCAAGATAAAGAACAAGAAAAAGTAACTTTACAGAAGATTATGCAAGGAATTCAAGATTTCAAGATAAAATCAGACACCATTGAACAAAGAATAGAGAACATTGAATAAAGAATGGAGAAGTCTGATGAAAAAGTGGAAAATATTAAACAAATGATGGTGAAGTATGAGGAGAGATTCCAAAAAATTGAGGAAGAAGGTAAACAAAGAGAGGAGAAGATTGGAAATATTGACAGTAGATTAACAGTGCTTGAACAAGAAAAAAGTGGGATGTTGAGGTGGGAGATGGAAAGGTCAGAATTTTATCTCAGATTTCAAAATATAGAAGAAAAAGGAGAAAATTTGGCTGCGATAATGATAGAAATTTTGGCAGATGCTTTGGAAATTACAGAGGAAAAGATGATGGATGGAGCAGATGAGGTATATTGAGTGTATACAAGATATGCAATGAGAAATAAATTACCAAAGGAAGTTCATATTAGATTTACTAAAAAATCCATTAAAACACAAATACTACAAGTGGTAAGAGAGAGAAAATTGAAATACAAAGATAAAAAGATTGTGGTTTTAAAACAAATACCCAGAAGAGTGAGAGAGATGAGAAGAGAATATCGATTTCTGACCAAAATGCTATTGGAAAATGAAGTGAATTATAGATGGCTGATTCCAGAAGGATTAATGTTTACGTGGCAAGAGAACAGAGACATAGAATTGGTTCAATTGAGAAAGCAGAACTTTTCCATGCAGAATTTTTTGAAAGAAGAGAAGAGGAGGCAGAGAAGGAGGTCTCATTAATTGAGTTTCAAGAGGAACAACTGGAGACTGAAAAAGAGAAAGGAGCAGTAGATGGACAGGTTGATAGTAAAGAACGGCGTGAAGTGAGATTCACAAGAGCTGTTAGACCTAAATATAAAGCATAATCATGGAAGAAAAAAAACTGATTACAATGAATATAAATGGACTCAATTCAGCTGTTAAAAGAAGGAAAACTTTTCATAAATTAGAGAAATTAAAATTCGATATAATTTGCTTACAAGAAGTTCATATTAAAAAACAACATGAACAATTGTTAGTACAGCCAAAATTAGGGAAAATATTTACTTTGACTCAATGTAAGAAAAGAGGAGTGGTTCTATACATTAAAGAGGCTATCCCAGCAAAACTGATATACACAGATGAAAACGGAAGAGTATTAATGGTGGAAATAATGGACAATAATATAAAAATACTCTTGATTGCAATTTATGCTCCGAATGATAAACAAGAAGAGTTTTATGAAAAACTACACATGAAAATAATTGGACTGGACTATGTTAATATAATTATGATGGGAGACTTTAATGGAATTGTGGACAATAAACTGGACTATATAGCAACAACAACAAAGCAAAATAGAAAGGCTCTCCCTAAATCTTTTTTTTAAATGACAGACGAATTAACTTTAAAAGATATTTGGAGAGAAAAAAATGTTAAAGCTAAACAATATACTTTTTATTCAAATAGACATTTATCATGGTCCAGGTTAGATATGATTTGGATCTCAACAGAATTAATGTCCAATATTCAAGAAACAAATATCGAAACAAGTACTTGGGCAGATCATAGCCCAATGACAATTAAATGGAAGGGACAGAAAAAAAGACCGAGATGGACATTAAATAATACTATCTTGAAGGAAAAAGATTTTATACAACGGATGGAGAAGGCACTGGCTTTTTTCTTTAGAGAAAATAAAAAAGAAGATACTTCAATGCAAAATGTTTGGGATACAATGAAGGCATATGCTAGAGGTTTGATAATAGATTATACAAGAAAAAAGAATATTAGGAAAAGGCAAGCTTCTAAGGCCTTGGAAGATGAGTATAAAAGACTTGAAAAAGAATTACAGAAAATGCCACAGAAAAAAGATATTAAATTGAAGCTGGATGTAATTAAACATAAAATGGAATTAATAGAGAAAGAAGAACTGGCACAGAAAATTAGAAATTCTAAACAGAATTACTTTGAAGATGCAAATAAACCAGGTAGATGGCCAGCATATAAATTGAGAAAGGAGAAGGAATCAAGAAAAATATTGAAGGTAATAGATGATCAAGGCCAAGTTTGTTATGGTAATAAGGAGAAAAAGGAAATTATTCGAGATTTTTATGGGCAACTATATAAACAAGAGAATATTGATGAGGAAAAAGTCAAACAGTATTTACAGAATGCTAATTTACCGAAGATACCTTAAGAGACTGAAGAAATGCTAGAAAGCAATATAACAATAATGGAATTAAATGAAGCAGTTAAGAAACAAAATAATGGGAAAGCACCAGGTCCAGTTGGGCTTCCAGCAGAATTCTATAAAACATTTCAAGAATCATTGAGCATCCCACTATTAGAAGTTATGAATGAAGTTATGTCAAGGAAGATGATACCCAAAACATGGTCAGAGGCTTATATTACACTTATTCCAAAAGAAGAGGCTGACCCACTGCAAATTAAGAACTAGAGACCTATTTCTTTATTGAATGCAGACTATAAAATTTTTGCTTCAATTTTAGCAGAAAGACTTAAAAAATATTTAAATAATTTTATCCACCCAGATCAAAATGGATTTCTGCCAAAGAGACAAATCAGAGACAATATGAGAGTAATCTTGGATACTTTGGAATACTATGAGGCTCATCCTGAAAAGCAAATGGCTTTGATATTTTTAGATGCTCAAAAGGCATTTGACAACGTGAACTGGAGATTTATGTTATTACTATTGGAACAGATGGGTTTTGCCAGAAAATTTATTCAAGCAATAGAAGCCATATACAATAAACAGACAGCAAAGGTAATGATGGAGGGAGAACTTACAGATTTTATTAATATAAGAAAAGGCACAAGACAAGGGTGTCCCCTATCCCCTTTGCTATTTGTGTTGACTTTGGAAGTGTTGAATAGAAATATTAGGGATGATAAAAGCATAAAAGCAATGAAAATTAAAAAGAAAGAATACAAACTACAAGCTTTTGATGATGACTTAGCTTTTTATTCTGGAAGACCCACTAGAAACAGCTCCAAAGTTATTGGAAAAGATAGAGACGTATGTTGAGATGGCTGGTTTGAAAATAAATAAAGATAAAACAAAGATTTTGACAAAGAACATGTTACTGAGACAAAGAGAAGAACTGGCAGACCTTTTGAAAATCCAAGTTACAAATAAAGTTAAGTATCTGGGGATATATTTGACAGCAAGATGTAGCACATTAAAAGAGAATAATTATATTAAACTCAAATAACAGATAGCTACAGACTTGAAGAAATGGGAAAACTTGCAATTGTCATTAATTGGGAGAATTTCAACAATCAAGATGAATATTTTACCCAGAATTCTATTTCTGTTTCAAACAATACCAATTAGGCTTGGAAAAGACTATTTTGAAGATTTAAATAAAATCATGTTGAAGTTTATATGGCAAGGTAAGAAAGCGAGAATAAAGCTAAAGCTTTTGCAAGACGCTAGAATTAGAGGAGGTTTTGGCCTGCCTAATTGGGAATTGTATTATCAAGCTGCAAGTTTGATGTGGGTCAAAGAATGGATAACATTTAGAAAACATAGATTGTTGACATTAGAAGGGCATGATTTGCTGTTGGGCTGGCATGCTTTTTTATGGTATAAGGGAACTAAAACACAGGGTTATTTTAGAAGACATTATATACGGGAGTCTTTGTGGTTAAACTGGGCGAAGATAAAAAAACAATGTTATTTAAAAATTCCAGTTTGGTTATCGACTATTGAAGCATTTTCCTATCCTATAATCTATAAGAAGGAACAAACAGTTAGATATGGGGAACTGTTGGATGAAAAGGGTGGACTTAAATCGATCCAAAACTTAGAGGAACAAGGTAAAAGGATGAATTGGTTTTTTATATGTGCAAATACATTCAAGGTATGATGAAGATTTTAAAACGGAGGGATTCTATGATAAACAGATTGATTTAGATACGATCTTGATGGGTACTGATGAGAAGGTGATTAAAAAATTATATGGTTATTTACTGGGAATTAAATTAGAGGAAGAACAAGTTAAAGAAACTATGATTGCTTGGGGGAAGAATTTTGGATATGGGATTGATCTAGAAAAATGGCAGAAATTGTGGTCTCAAAATTATAAAATGACAATGTCAACAGCATATAAAGAAAACTTGTATAAGATGTTTTACAGGTGGCACTTTCCCCCGACAAGAATAGCAAGAATGTTTAAGAACAAATATGAAAAATGCTGGAAATGTCATCAGATACCTGGCTCATATTACCATATGTGGTGGACTTGTGAGGACGCCAGAAAATATTGGACTAAAATTCGCATGTGGTTGGAAAAAATGATAAAGAAACACATAGACTTGAAACCAGAGATCTTCTCATTGGGAATTTTACCTGATACATATGGTAAAGATTTGAAATACCTGATTGTAAACGTATTAACAGCGGCTAGGATTGTATTTGCTAAAAATTGGAAGAATGAGAAAATACCATTACAGGAAGAAATTATTAAGAAAATATTGGAATGTGCTGAGATGAGTAGATTGACATTTGAAATTAGAGAGCAAGAGGATAAACAATTTTATGAAATTTGGGATCTTTTTTATCATTGGCTAGATGATAAAATACGATAATAGAATATTGACACTATATTTATAAAGGGTTTTTAGGATTGATTTGGTATGATTATATGATTTGTTACAGAATAAACTGTTTAAAGTATTGTTATCTCATAAAGCATGAATGATTAAAAGTATAGTCAAAAATTTCTCTTTTTTTAGTGATATTAGGATATATAAGCTTGGATTGACAATATGAGTTGTTATGTAACATAATTGTAATTGAGACTACAAAATGAATGCACAAAACTGATGAACCAACCGACACACTGGATGTACATATGAGAGTTGATGTTTTAATGTTTTGTTTGTCTTGTTTGTTTGTAGAAAATTAATAAAATTCTTTTCAAAAAAAAAAAGAAGTTGTGGGAGCGCCATCAGTTGAGACTTTCAAGAAGAGATTGGATTGCCATTTGTCAGAAATGGTGTAGGGTCTCCTGCTTGGGCGGGGGGTTGGACTAGATGACCTACAAGATCCCTTCCAACTCTGATTATCTGTACCTGTATGTTCAGCTAAAATGCAACTGAAAGCAATTACAATATATAATAAAACATAAATTCAACACTTATAACTCAATTTACCAATTATATGTAAATATTAAAATGTACAGGACTAAAAACCTAATTTACTGCCATCATTTTCTGAGTACTCCAATGATTTCAATACATTGTTTGATTAGTGTCTGCCAGATTCTCAGTCATTGTCATATTATTTTAGGAATTGTGATAATTAAAACCCACACAGCAAAAGAATACCCAGGCTGGGGAAGTCTGACTGTAGTTATTTTTATTTATTAGGCTTATAAGCTAGTTCAATTAAAGCTGACCCTGAGTTTTCAAAGATTGTTTTCAGAAAAGAAACATTAAAAACTTGAAATTTAGAAGCTTAAATAACTTTAAAAATATAAAAAAAATGGCAAAAAGACTGGATTAGTATTTAAGAAAAATTTTAATGGGCTCAAAAATTTTGGAATATTAAGACTTTTGCTAAAGTTTTGAGAAAAAAATAGTTAATAAAACATTTCCATTGGAATGCACACTGTTTATTCTACCAGAAAGATCATTGGTGAAAAGTTGAAAACAAAACAGTAATGAAATTTGAAATTTCATGAATATATAAATGGACCATTCAAGGGAATTAAGTTTCAGGCAAGAAAAAGAAAAGTGAAATCTGCAAAATGAGAAATAAAGATGACATTTGAGACATTTTAAAAGATTTTTTTAAGAATTGGGAAAGAAATTTATACCCAATCTGACAGCAATTATCTCTGTATCTGAAAATGTATTTTTAAGATTATAAAGAAGAAATGAAATATGTAGCAGACAAAACTATGAAAGAATATATGGATAGACAGGATGAAGAGGGGATACAAATATTAGTTCGTAGAGAAATTAAGGGGGGGGAGAAGTTGAGGGTTATAAGACAGGTATAGAATGAAAACACACATGATACAAAGATAAAAAAGGTGACAAAATAATACAGAAAGAACTGGGCAAGGACTTATTTTTGGATTTACAAAAGAGATTTCTGAAAAGTAATTATAATAAACTAATAACCTGCTCTAAACAAAATTGTCTAAGAGACATAACATTATCTCTTACTTCTTTTCATTAAAACATCTACCTAAAGTACCTCACTGCTGCTATGAAAGCCTCATCCCCATCTTCCCTTTTTTAAAAAAGGTACTTATAGTTAATGAGTTGGAAAATAGAAAAAGGATGCAAACTTGTAATTACTTGCTGCTTCAATTATCAAAACTGATTCAGAAATAAATATTATGTATTAGAGGTAATCCTGAAATATTAATTCAAATTGAGGTTGTTCATCATTTGTCTTAAAAAGGCTATAATCTATGTATCACTCTATGTAATTTCAATCTCAATTTTTAAATTAACACATATTGTGTATAAAGTGCACAATATTTAAATTATAATAAAAAAGAAAACAATAACCTTTGCATGTTTCAGTTCCAATTCTGCCAGTTCGACTAAATTCTTCCGGAATGCAGCAACTCTTCTAGTTTTAAAGTCTATAAGTTCTGTGGGAAATGAAAAGATTTGGCATTTCAGTCATAAAAATGTAACATTTAAAGAAAAATCTGCTTAGATCCAAACAAAGTTTGATCCAGCAGCTCTTTTAATAAGCCCTATATATCAAGTCCAATACTGTTAGATCAAAAAGCATTGAATCTAGCCAAGTGATTTTATATAATTAAATTATGATGTCATCACTGTTTTGTGTAACAGATAAAAATTTTAACAGTATTAGAATCCATAATCTTCGTCATATTTGGAGTCTAGGATAAAAACTTACTATGATTTTAATTGGTTTAGATTTTCTAGCTACAGTTGCCTACCAGTCTTCTATTTTATTGAGAAGGAACTCAGATTAAAAGGATGAGTTTCCGGCAGGTAATCTGGTTATTCAGAGACTCTAAATTGATTTCATTACCATTGTAAGAGCTTTAATATTGTTAAACATATCAATCAGCATTACAATTTCTAATTATAAGGACAATTTAACACATGTATTCTATATAAAAGCATTTTCTTATAGGAATAAATATGAACTAATGAACAATATTTATTTTCCAGGTATTAAGTGCATTTTTTTCAAAAAAAAATCTCCATATATTACAGAATCTTAAATGTTAACAAAGTATAACCTTTTGTGGATTTCAGTCCATTCATGATATGCTATCTGTATATTCTTGTATTTCAGAAGACTGAAAAATCTGATGAATTGTACTGCAGTCCACAACAGATTACACCATAATTAATTTGTTAGCCTTAAGGTACCATAGGACTTACTCTTCTAGAAATTAATGTATTGTAAAATTTGACAATTTTCAAGACTATTTCAGTACCTTGTTTTGCTGATTCAGATATTTTTTCAAATTTATGACAGCAAAGCTGCTGGGTATTTTCAGCTTGCAATACATCTTTGTTCTTGGCTCTTGCTTTGTCCAGTGCCTTATTAGCATTTTCATAATCCACCAATGACCTTGATCTCCTATACAGAAGGTCCTGTAATAAATAAAAAAGGAATAAAATCCAATTGTGTGTATTAACTTTGCAAAGATTATTTTAAAGGATGATTCAATGTTATTCCAAATAGTATTTTTACTCTATCTATTATTACTCCAAATAGTATTTTTACTCTATCTATTATTAAGATAGTCATTTTACAAAACTAAATAACTTTTTCCTATCAATAAAATGAAAGCTCATTTTTTAAGGGAAACTATATCAGAAAACAAGTAATTACTGAAGTAACCAACTGAAAGAATCAATCATCCTGTCTTTTTAAAAAAGTAACTAGAATGGAAGAATATTTCTGTTTCCACTATGCTTGTTTCATTTCCCTATCCTCACACATCCCCAAACTGAAAGGACCATATGTTATAAGTTTTTAACAAATATTGCTTAGTACAAACCAGAGAATGGGAGCATCTAAACACTATTTTAGCACATCCAATATTAGTTCCGTTGAATTCTACTTTCTGAATATTGTCAGGCTGTTATTCTATTACAACACAAAATTTACAAGATACTTTTCCAAAGAGAAATTCAGTTCACCTTTGCAGCTTGTGATTCTCTTAGATAGTATTTTAAAAGATCTGAGAGTTTAAGATCCTCATCAGCAGACACACGGGCCTCTACTTTCTAAACAAGAAAAGCAAATCAGAAATATTTTAGGTAGTACAAACCATCTTCATTTATAGTGTCCCAATTATATGCTCCTACTTTATTATTAAAAGCAGAAAGCTATTGTCTACATCTTAAAATGCCTGGTCTCCCCAACTCAAACAGTATATAGTAAAGCTAAAGGAAGTTCAGAGGAGGTTCAGAGAAGGCAACTAAGATGAGCAAGGAGTTTCCCTATCAGAAAGACATTTGGGCTTTTTAGTCTAAAAGAGTCTAAAGAGTTGAATAAAAGGAGACATGATTGAGGTGTATAACATTATGCATGATGAGGATAAAGAGGACAGACTATTTCCTAAAATACTGAGAATGGTAATCCCATGGATGTTCTTCTGATCAAACTGAAAGTAGGTTGTATTTTGTAGAAGTTTGTAGTCTTTATTTTATTTGTATTTTTGTTGGTACAGTCTGTGTTGGTTAGTTTATTAATTAATGTTTTTAGAGATTTGGACAGGAGACATTTTGGAATCATAAGTAATACTGAATAATAATAAAATGTCATAGGACCCCAAACCAGAGAAAAATACCAAAATCTGAAAAGCCCATGAGTCAAACAAATTGAAATCTTGCAGTCTTTCATAATACATACCCTTGTTTTATCAAACAATTCAGATACTTTCAGGAAAAATCTGTAAATGAAAAGTAAATATAGTAAACAGTTTCTAGTCATAATTTTGTTCATAATTTATGGTGAATATCATTCCATGTCAATAATTGCCTGGTGAACAACATTATCAAGTATACAGAGAAACTACTGAATCGCATTAGCGTTCAATAGTTATCGAAGTAACTTCCTTCATGTTTATCCCTTTCCTAAATCTTCAAAATGGCATACATTGTTATTTATCTGCCCCAATTTTTCTTCAATATAGCTCTAAATAATAGGCAGAAACCACCCAATATGAGCCAATGTCATCCAGTGCACTTTATAATTTGAAGACCATGGTCCCCTCTAAGCCTGCTGGAATATCCTGGTCATTTGACAAACTTCAAATGGGCAACAATGTGCCATCTAGACAGCAGTGCTTTTTATCCTGTGATCATCTGTGTTTGCCACATGATATACACATCAATTTAAAAACATTAAAAAGTATGTGCTATAATTTTTTATATATGTTTTAAAAGAGACTTACTTGCATATATCTGTGGAGTCCTGTGTTCCCAATGTATATAATGAAGAACCAATTCTATTGTAGTCGTCTGCAACATCTGAAAAAAAAAGATGTGGCATTAAATTCATTTCATATTGTTAGATTTTCTGTATTAATCATATTTGTGTATGAAGTACATCCACAATTTTGAGAGCAGCCATGTGATTCATATTCCCAGGAATTCCATCTTCTTTAAAGTCACAACTGTCTTAAATCTCAAAACTGATTTGGAAGATATAAGCGAAAGTTCAGGCAATATCTGTTTAACATCAGAAAATTCTGCAAACACAGATAAAAAAGAACAAAACAGATTTTGCCTCCATATTTGATCTTAGTCATAATTAAATATTCTATTTTTCTAAAATACCATTTATCCGTGTCATATATTCCAGATTTATCCCATAAAACAGAATCTACAAACAAATAATATCTTACAACTTAATAGTATTTATTCTAATGCCCTCTAAATACTTTCTAGGTATCAGCAGGCAACTTACTTTTGTGGGATCTTGTCATTTTATCAGATTTGAGAGAGGAATCCTTGACACGGTTGTGATATTCTACAAGGAATGTTCGTTCATGTTCAAAAAAATCATCTACATCCTGCATGCCAAGACACATCAAAAGTAAGCAGAATAATTTGAAGAGAAGCAATTTGTTTTCACTGAATAAGTTAAAATGCAACTGCCTCAAGATAAACAAAGATCAATTGTAGAAACAGCAGTTACATATCCATAATTACAGTGATGCTTAGTAAATTCCCAGTTTTAACACTCATAAAAACCCAGTAATTCTACTATAGTAGCATTTCAATATACTGATATAAAATATTTCTAGGTCATTTCTTTTTCTAAAGTTCAGATAAATAACGACACAATAATTCTGGTAAAATGGGATCAGTGTTCAAAATTGTTCTCCAGCATAACCTGACACCTTGAAATTTTCAGCCCATCTGAAAGACATCAAGTTGGGGAAAGAGGCAAAAAATATTTTAATCCACCAAGCTATGTAATGTATAAGTATAGAAAGGAAAACTATTCATATTTATATAAATATGAAAAAAAAAATCTCCTTTTCTGCATTTCCCTAGTTTCACATCTAAAAACATGGATAGCAAGAATCTATTTTGTCTTATAGGAGTCATGTACTCACTTGCATAGAAGGCTAGAGGAAATGGTGGCGAACAACTTTTAATGTATTAGTACTTTGTCACTGAACATACCACTTGTGTGAGAGTGCCCATACTAAGTCTTTAAAGTATTTCCAATGACCTGTCAAAGTTAGAGAACCTTAGACTGAGAATGCAGGTATGAGAACATTCTGAAATTATGATTACTTTGGCAAGCATTTCAAGATTAGATGGAGAGATCTCATATGGAAAAATGCAACATATTTACGCCTCATCTCTGCAGCAGTCCAAGGGAGTAAACAGACCATAAGAATCATCCTACAATTTCTATATCCAGAAGGACAGAAAGCAAGTTTCAATTCCTTCAGGAAAGCTAAAAAGATGCAGTGCTGCAAGAGTGCCAAGCAAAGTCCCTCTGAAATTCTTAACACTAGATAGATTGAAAATCAATGGTGTGTTGGAAAGAGCTACTCTTTGTATACAACAATTTTCTGTAAATTACTTCAGATATATTCCTCTGTTGCAAATTATTTAAATTCATATCTTTGAATAATACTCAGAAATGATACAATGGCTTTAAAAAGATCACCTTTACTCCTGAAACAATGACACCATCGGCAGACTTAACCATGCTTTTAAAAAAGTCTTCAAGTTTCTCTTTCTTATTTTTTCCCCGTACACTCAACTGAAATAAAAAAAAATCATAATGTAAGTTTACTTTTTCAGAGATGTTATTAACTCAAAGCAGTTCTCACTAAAGATAAACTAGAATGTTGTCAGTATCATTTTCATTTCTACCTTTGTACAGTAAAATTTCATTCGCTACCAGTTACAATGAATTTTGAGGTGCTTACTTTCTTATTTATTAGATGCATTTCTAATGTATCAAATTTCTTCCAGGTAATTTAACTGGCTAGCTCCCTTCATTTTACCCCACCACAATTTGTGAGTAGGCTGAGCTGGTAAAAGAATGACTAGCTCAAAGTAAATCAGTGAGTTACTTACATGATTGGGGATGGACTTAATGTCCCCAATTCATCACTTTAACCACAACACAACGCTATTTTCTTTCAATATTTGTATGTCTATTCTAATTTTCTACTATATTGCATTTATTTCAGGTTTTTCAGTGTCAGTGTTTTGTTCTAATACTTGTAATTTGCTAGGAGTAAAAAACTGGGTATTTAAAAATTATTATTAATGCTACATCCAAGTAAATAGGACATTTATTTCAGTATAACATGACTAGACCAGAGTAGTAACATGGTTTTTAAGTTCATGTTAAATAATTTACTTGTATTGCATTTTGATTATTTTTAGTAAGCATGTATTCTTCTAGATGGTTGAAATATTTCAATGAAAAATATGTATTATATAAAACATTGTACTTTTTAAAATATATGACTGCTTTTTAAAATCATCATTATTGATGTACTACGGTCTATCTAGTGCAGCCTCCTCCAAAATTAGCATCCAACCATCTATTTGTGGATTCCTTAGCTTCTGCAGCAATCATGGAAGGTTGATCAAACATTTTACTTCTCCATGGCTAAAAAGATGTTTCTGAAAATCCCAGTACCAGCATACAAAGACAACTGCATTCTCCTATGACTGACTACACTGACTAGCAATCATTTATCTGTGTAATCCTATTTTTAGAAACTAATAGCTGTCACCATATTTAATAATAGCAACCCTCAAAGTCTCAAATTTTGAATTAACCCTGATGAAGCAGCACTTAAGCCTGAATTAATTGCTGGTTGTTGACATTAGAAGGGCATGATTTGCTGTTGGACTGGCATGCTTTTTTATGGTATAAGGGAACTAAAACACAGGGTTATTTTGGAAGATATTATATATGGTAGTCTCTGTGGTTAAACTGGGAGAAGATAAAAAGACAATGTTATTTGAAAATTCCAGTTTGGTTATCGACTATTGAAGCATTTTCCTATCCTATAATTTACAAGAAGGAACAAACAGTTAGATATGGGGAACTGTTGGATGAAAAGGGTGGACTTAAATCGATCCAAAACTTAGAGGAACAAGGTATAAGGATGAATTGGTTTTCATATGCGCAAATACATTCAAGGTATGATGAAGATTCTAAAACGGAGGGATTCTATGATAAGCAGACTAATTTAGATAAGATCTTGATGGGTACTGATGAGAAGGTGATTAAAAAATTATATGGTTATTTACTGGGAATGAAATTAGAGGAAGAACTGTTTGGGGGAAGAATTTTGGATATGGGATTGATCTAGAAAAATGGCAGAAATTGTGGTCTCAAAATTATAAAATGACAATGTCAACAGCATATAAAGAAAACTTGTATAAGATGTTTTACAGGTGGCACTTTCCCCCGACAAGAATAGCAAGAATGTTTAAGAACAAATATGAAAAATGCTGGAAATGTCATCAGATACCCGGCTCGTATTACCATATGTGGTGGACTTGTGAGGACGCTAGAAAATATTGGACTATAATTCGCATGTGGTTGGAAAAAATGTCAAAGAAACACATAGACTTGAAACCAGAGATCTTCTTATTGGGAATTTTACCTGATATATATAGTAAAGATTTGAAGTACCTGATTGTAAATGTATTAACAGCGGCTAGGATTGTATTTGCTAAAAATTGGAAGAATGAGAAAATACCATTACAGGAAGAAATTATTAAGAAAATATTGGAATGTGCTGAGATGAGTAGATCGACATTTGAAATTAGAGAGCAAGAGGATAAACAATTTTATGAAATTTGGGATCTTTTTTATCAATGGCTAGATGATAAAATACGATAATAGAATATTTAGAATGCTAGACAGTAAGGAATATCTTTATTTTGCTATTTTGCTATTATTTTGTTATTTGACATTATATTTATAAAGGGTTTTTTAGGATTGATTTGATATGATTATATGATTTGTTATAGAGTAAACTGGTTTAAAGTATTGTTAGCTCATAAAGCATGAATGATTAAAAATATAGTCAAAAACTTTTTTTAGTGATATTAGGATATATAAGTTTGGATTGACAATATGAGTTGTTATGTAACATAATTGTAATTGAGACTACAGAATGAATGCACAAAAATGATGAACCAACTGACACACTGGATGTACATATGAGAGTTGATGTTTTTATATTTTGTTTGTCTTGTTTGTTTGTAGAAAATTAATAAAATCTTTTTCAAAAAAAAAAAAGCCTGAATTAATTGCTAATCAATGTTACCGGATGATCCCAAGTTCTAGAATTTGGGAAAGAAAGATTTTATTAAGATTCTCTTGATTGTGCATATGTTAAACCTCTAGCAAGTCCTACTTCAGAATAGTAATGCATATAAAATGCTTCAGTCCTATCATCTGGCTGTTGGTTTCCGTAAAAGTTCATTACTACAATATCCTTTGAAATGACTTCAATAGAAATGTTCATTTCATTACCCATCTATTGTCAAATCTTGTTATTCATGGTAGTTGTGTTCTATATAGTTGCCAAAACATTGAATTAGTAAATACTGATCTTCATCTGGGGACATGCAGATTTTTCCCCAGTCTGTCCATGTTCACAAATAATGTAAAAGTAGTGCAAGTATTGGTTTGGGGAGTTTTATTTTATTTTTTATTGGAATCCTGAATAATGAAGATCAACTGCATTTCAATTTCTTCATATGACCCCCAGGAGGCATTTTCCGTTTTATCATTTTCACACAATTACCAACACCTCAAAATCCTTTACCTGGAAAATACAAAGTTAGAAATTCCCATCCCTAATGGCATCCCATATTTATGCCAACTTTCACTTGCTATTTTCTCCCAACTTGAGAAACCATTTTTGTTCCCACAATAACCTTGAATTAAAATGAAAAATAAATGAATCCTACACATTTCCAATTTTATTGTTAAGAATTTCTCTACTTCCTCAGGGAGCTTCCTTCTTGATGCTCTTTACTGGAAGAGCTGCCAATGTTTTATATCTCTTCATCTTTTGCATTTTAACCTCTTTGATTCCTAAGAAAATGGTTCCTGTTATCCTTATCAAAGTTTGATCTCTGTAAAGGAACATACGCAACAATTTTTAGAACTGCCATATCCTCTGCATCATTTTTTTTTAATCTATTCAATGAAACAAGAGTTTTACTGCAGAGATCATGTTCTTTCTTTGTGAAGACTTGTTTTTAGATGCTAATTTTAGCCATCATGTTCACATATTTTAAAAAGAATTTATTTCTATACCTTATATTGGATTTTATTTAACAAAAAGCACCTAATTCTTAAATGAATACAACGTTCTACAATTGCTCAATATTATGAATTTATTGTTTTCTGGATAAGCACAGATGTTTTTATGATGTATTTCAGTACTCACATCCTGATTATATTCCAAGAAGACATGGAAATTTAAATCCTTTCTCAAAATGGGATGAGCAGCTACACGGCATAAGAAGACTTCGTGCATAGCTACTGTCTTTTTGAAGATTGCCAAGTATTCTCTAAATATGAAAAGTAATATTTTGTAAAAGTGTTTCTGCATGAAAACAATAGATTTAAAAACAAAATGCTGCAGTTAATTACACTTCATTAAAAGAAAAAAATTAAAATTAATCAAACTAAAGAGGAATTTTGAACAAAGTAATAGAAAGACCACCAATTCTTTATAGAGAAACTAAAGAAAAATTATCTTCTCCTAAGCTCTTGCCATTCTCTAACAGCTGAGAGTAAAAATTCAGAATATCCAACTATTGTCCTTTTGCTGACAGAAGATATTACTCAGCAGAATGTGATTTCTGTCAATTTTTCCTCTTTCCAGGACCTCCACAACTCTCCCCGATAAGAGATATGTGGTCCGATTAATGACCAAATATCATTTTCCTCCTTATTCTAATAATGTCGGAAGCTGGTTTCATATCCCCCAAATTACCTTCATAAACAAAGAGAGCAAAACTTCTAGAATTCTCAGAAAAGATTATACTGACAGATATTCTTGTAAGAGGAAGTCCACATACCTAGAAAGCAAGCAAGCTGGAAAAGGCAGAGCTAGATTAAACTAAAAGATGCCTTTAAAAGATGCACCAAGCAAGCAAAACATGTTAGATTATCTTAAAGTGACTGTCATAATCATGTATGTAGAAATTAAAAACGCATATACATTTCATTTCATTTTGTCTGTTATGTACAAAATAGGACATTGATCTTTTAGAAGGAAGTAATTTGCATTCTCAGTCCATTATAGTTTGCGAATTTCAATCAGTCAAATCTTCCATTATTTTAATACAAGTAAGATATTAATTCAGCTGTCATAAGCAAATATGCCATTATGCCTGAAACTTCTAGAAAGACTTGAGTTGGAAATATAAAAAAAATATGCACATACGCTTCTAATTCTTGCTTCATCTTAGTAAATTCTTCCTTAGTCATGGATCCTTCCCCTTCACCAAGCTTCTGCAATTTTTCTCTTGAAGCATCAAAGTCAGGCCTCGGTGGTGCTGGTGGTATCTGTCAAATGAGTTGATCAGGTTTACTTTTAACTCTTGTATAGTGAAAACTCTTTGGATAAGCATACTGCATAAGAACATTAACACAAACCTCTTGCCTTATACTGTCCACTGCATTAAGTCAAAAATCAATCTTACTACAACAACAATTTATTCATGCAATCTGCTTGAGCATTGTTTTAAATTATTTAAATATTATCTTTCAATAATAGTTCAAGATAAGATGTTTCCTATTCCAATTATGCTTATGGAGTTCATGATATTATGAAAAAGGCATATTTTAAAATATATGCTACATCTGTCATAAATCCATTATGGGTCATTCTTTAAAGCATTTCTAAATAATAGCATCTAAAAATTAAATATTACTGGAAAGTTTAGATTCAAAAGTAAATTTGCCTACTACAGCTAAATCAACAGGAAATACTGCTAAAGAAAATATTTAACTGTAGAAATAAAAACTAATAGGTACAATTGAATTTATATTCCAATTAAAGAATTTACAAATGTGCTGCTCAGTTAAAATATTCTTAATTAACTATTTTTTAAAATTATTTTCAAAAACATTTAATTCTTTAAATAATTCAGGATAATTCTCTAAGACTAGAAATCACTTCTATTAGTAGTGCATTCAAAAAGCATCCTACTTTTCCTTCATATTAAATCAATTTCCATTTTAATACAGGGAATACATTTCATATCCCTACTTTTGCAGTAATTTTATTTGTTCTTGCATACTTCCACTTCAAAAAAAAGTCCATAGCCTAATAATCAGTTTTGCCTTTTTCAAAGAGCATTTTTCAGAATCTCTAAGTATCTCTTCACTTTTATTGCAGCAATAAAAGTAGTCAACTGGATGCTTCAGTACACAGAGTTTGTTGTTTGTTATCGCTTGCAAATCAGATGTGAAATATTAAGACACGGAAAGATCCTGCTTTAAGCAGCAAAAAGGCTGATGCAGCAAGTAGGAAATTAAAGTAAGAACTGCATCCTGGAATTCTTTCAAGCATCTGGTTTCATTTTCAGAAGAATAAATTTTTATGAAACATTCTGTGGTCTTCAACAGGAAGTACAGGAGCAACATTTGCCACTGTCAGATCCTCTTCTTACAGTTCTTTGGGGAAAAAACTACTTACAATGTAGCCTGCATAATCTTCATTCTCAACAAAGGAATCATGAAGCCAGATAAACTCTTCATGTTGTCTGACAACTGAAAATTCATTTTGTTTAAAGTTTGGTAAAGAACTCTGCAAAACAAAATAGAATGAATGAAATAATGTGCTTTCCCTCATGTTAATACAAAAACAACACAAATATCTCTTCAGAGTAAAGTACAGAATAAACTATAGGATTATACCTCAACCACAAAAGAATCAGAAATAGGGAATTCAAAGCAAAAAATAATGAAGCAACTATTGGGGGGGGGGCAATCTAGGAGCAGGTTTGATATCCACCCCCCTGCCCATAGCATAGTAAATCTTTTATATATACTGTATATTACATATTTTCGCAGAGGAAAAGTGTATTATCAACCTAATCATGCATTAGGACATTTTAAATTTTAGTTAAATCCTACTGAAAGCTACAAGATAGACACAAAAATATTTAATCATTACATAGTAAGCTTTATTTACCTTTTTAAAAATTAATTATAGTATAAATAAAAGCAACGTCAAGGATTACCTTTGTATGAACAGTGAATTTGACTTTGTCCCTTTCACTAAGAGCATCTGAAATGTCCACTTGCAAAGCAGCATCAGTTTGCAGATCTACAGTAACAGCTCTAAGCTGAAAAGGAGAAATTAATAAGGGACATAAAAGGTTATTAGAATGTATTGGATTTTTATCGTACTTTAGCTTAAAAAACAATCACATTAGACACTATGAAACACTACAGACTAGAATGAATGGAAGCAGTAACACAGATCAGCATAAATTTTATTTATAAATATATGCTGATTTATGTTACTGCCGTCATTCCCTTTAATATAAAATTTGAATCCCATTAAGTTTTTTAAACCATTTATAATTAACTCAAAATTATTTGCTGATTTGAAATGATTCAGTATTTCCTTGATACTGGCTATAACAGAATTTAGGAATCTCTTTAAAAGAAGTTACCGTAAATCGCAAATTTAAAACACCTGATTTAATTATGAATTAATATTGTTCAATGGAAAGATTTTTATTAAATAAAATTGATCTACTGGCAGCAATGTAAATTTTGTATATTTGTATTCCTTTTGCTTGACACAAAATTAGAGTGGAACGTAAAAACTCTAGAATTAGAACCTTGGCTTTTTTCTTTTTTTCCATTTAAATTTATACTACTGGTAAAAGTTCTAAACTCCTGCAAGTTTTAATTAACACATAGAACTTTGCACTGCACATATATGCAAATATATCTATTATTTTGTCCAAGCTTTTCAGTAAACACTAATAATTTTTTCCTTTAAAAATAATGCTATTAATCAGGCTTGATGTTTTATACCAATGTTTCCCAAATTAGCCAAAACTGAGTAAAAGTTATTTTTCTTTGAGTAGCAACACACAATTCCATTACCCATCACAAGACATTTAAAGTGACTTAAAGATTACTATTTTAAAGATACTAAAATACATTTTAAAATCTCCCAAAGAATTCATATTAAGATAAAAATTGAAATTACAATGGTAATTTGTTGAAATTATGTGAGGATTATTCAATGATATTGTTTTATAATACAGGTAGTTTTCAAGATACAACTGTTCGTTCAACAACTGTTCAAAGTTACGAGAGTGCTAAAGGAAGGAAATCACAACTTATCCTTAAGTTTGATAAAACTTTATTAGCAATTTTAGATAATGAAGGAAAAAGGTTTGGAAAGCAGTTTTACACTATGTGAAACAATTTTCTGATCAAGCAACCATGTTTTATCTATTATTCTCAATGTGCATCAGTGCAACAAAATACAGGTAATCCCTTAGAGACTGTTTTGAAGTTATGCAATCAGCACTCCCTACAGTTTCCAAACAAGGGCCGAAACTACAAATCTTGCAGCACCATGGCAGTTGTTCGCCCTTATGAATAACCAGAGGATCTGCAACATTTTTTCTTGAATGTTGTCAGCCAAAATGGAGCTTCTGAGGGGCTTATCCACCCCTCAGAAGCCCCATTCAGGCATGCAGAGGCCTCCCCCAGCCCTTTGCTGGCTGAAATGGAGCCTCCATGGTAGCGATCCAGCCCTCCGAGGCTCCGTTCAGCCTTCTGTGGGCCTACCCATACTTACTGTACTTACTTTTCAAATAGCTCCAGAAGAGGCTGACCCACATGGCAGAGAAGCCAAAGTCTTTTATTCAGAAGCCCATGAAGCTGTAAGAATGTGAGATGTAAGGGAAACAGCTTTCCCCATCTGAATAAAAGACTGGCTTCTCTGCCATGAGGGCCTGCAGGCTTAGTTTGGGCCCAGTCTGGCCGGCATAGAGCAGCCTCCTGCTTGCTGCTAACTGGCTAGTTTGAATGAGCAACTACAGGGTTTGGAGCATGGCAAGCAATCAACAAGGGGCTTGCAGTTCAGCCCAATGAGACAAAGGAAACAAGCTCCTCGTTGATTGGCTGCTGTTGCTGCTTCAATTCCTGAAGCTGTCCTGAAGCAGGAGGATGCTGTGGCTCTGCCCAGGCCTTTTCTGCTACCAGATGCCTGCTAGCCACATGGTCCCAAGCTAAAGTCTTTTACTCAGAAGCTGGTGAAAATGTTTTCTTTATATTTTATGTTTTTATAGCTTCACCATCATCTGAATAAAACACTTTGGCTTCTCTGCCAGTGGGCCAGTCTCTTCTGGAGTTCAGGAGATCTTCAAAAAGTAAGCCACGGAAAATGGGGTGAGGAGGAGTAAGTGGAATCTGGGATGCTAGCAAACCAGGCCCAGTCTATGAAGACCCAGTGGGGCAAGATGGGGGGGGGGGAAGCAATTTTGGGGACCCCATAGGAGCATGAAGTATCTCAATGGATTGAGGGAGGACTTGGATGGCCTTCTGCGAAAAGCAGGGAGTGATCACATTCATTTAACATGATTCAAACAAATTCTTGGGTTACGAATGTAACTGGCAGGCTCCATTACATTTATAACTTGTAATTTGTAACCTGTATTTACCTTATAACTTTCCAACAAAGCATTTCACAAGGGAATTTATTTTTGTCAGCTGGGGTGATAGTAACCTAATGTTTACTTGGTACAAAGCATTCTTTAAAAAAAAAAATACTGCTTAGGATCAGTTGGCAAGAAACAGAAAGCACCACTCTAAATAGTAGCACTCTGTCTTCAAGAGTATTTAATCAACTGCTCAGATATTGAACATTTTATAACAATAATATTAGAATAGCAATATTAAGCCACTTTGAAAAACATATCAATACACATAGAGGAAAAAGATTATAGTACTCAACCCTTGCACTTATTTTCTACTGGCAGTAGAAAAAAAATCAGGAAGTTAGAGAGACAACTCCCACCAGTTGTGATCAGGTTCTCAAAATGATAACAAATATAATGTACAGTAGTACTGTAAATCAGTCAAGTATTTCTATCACTATGTATAAAACAATTATTTAATTCACAGAGCTCGTTACATTCGAGCAACAAGATTAGAGATAAATAATCCATGCCAGCCTCAACATGGTATTCTTCATATATGATAGGCTTCAGTTTCCAGAATTTACAGCTACTGATTGGCAAGTAGGAATTTTACTTAACAATTCTGAAGGGCCTGCAAATTGAAGGAGGTTGGCTCCAGCATTCATCTCATGATTTCCCTATAAAACACCTTCTGATATGTTCAGAATTTTTCATCAAATTGTTGAATTGTTCAGGACAAACTGATCTCACAGCATTTTTGCCATGGTACCATTGCCCTTTTTCAAGATGACAGTTAACTGTAATTGTGTCCCCAACCATCTGAACAGAAAGCTATGTTGAAAAGAACAGCCCTATGGGTTAATTCAAATATGTAGTTAATTCAGCTTCCCCAACCAGATAAGGCACTACTGCTTATATTATGCAGAAATTAGTATTGAGAAAAATGTAGACAATATGATTTATGTTGTTAAGTACAATTTTATTAACAAATTACACTATTTTACTGAATTCAGATTGTCTTACCATGAGATACATATGCATGGAATTGCAACATGATCATCTATTGGTTCAAACCATTCTAAAATAGCGCAACCTCATCCAAGCATATAGAAAATAGATACCATTTACATTATAAATATATCTCATTGGAAAAACCTTTGTACTTCAGGGTCAATTTCTACACAATTTTAGTGGAACATATATTCTAAACCACATATTAAATTATATATTTACATCCCTGTTTAGAAATCACATAAACATCATTGCTATGCCTTTGCAAGTAAAAACTCTAATGTTATGTCTATAATAGATAACTTGACATCAATCCACAATCTTCTCCAAAATATAGTATTACCTTAATTGTTCCAAGCTTAAGAGAAAACAGAACTGGTAAAAATAACCAAGTGGACAATGTGGTTTTTCCATTCCACAGCTGTGTTCACTTTTGAACTTCCAGTATTACTTTTTCAATCAGAATTAAATTTAAATTTAATTCCATTGTTTGGAAGCTATATAAAAAATAAAAGATGTACCCTAATTTACATTGAATTATTTTTAAAAAACAGTCAAATACAATTGGGTTCTTCAAAGAAACCTCTCATTTCAGAATTATAATTTAGGACAGACTATCATTTTCATGTAGTGCTTGTACAACAATTGAGAATCAGGAACCCAGGCTAATCTACTGCCAATCACCTGCAATCCACTAACTTCTGCATTTCTGAAAATCAGAATCTTATAGCAAATGGGGAAATTAAGAATTATCACTGTAAAGGTTTCCGGTTCCGCATGGCTTCGGTGGCAGCAGGAATTCGCGACTGTTCACGATTCCTACTGCGCTTGCCGCCGAGGTACCCCCGATCCAAATGGGTCAGGGGGATATGGCTGCCCTGTAGAGGCAGCCGAAGAGACAGGGGAGCCGGACAGGGGGTTGGGGGTGTCGCAGACCCCCTCCTCATCCGGAAAAACCCCTTTTTCCGAGGTGGTGGAGTGGTGGTCAGCAATGGCCGCCACGAAGAAGCCTGCAACCAGGTAAGATCGTGCTGGAGGAAGCAAGAAAAGTGAAAATGCTGGCTGAACCGGGTCAATCAACATCTTTTAAACTCTCTGGAACTGAACTGTCTGAATTGCTGGAGGATACATTGTATCCCTAAGAAGATCGGAAAGCAGCGGTGAAGCCGTTAAAGGGAACTTTTTTTTTTTCTTCACTCTCCCACCCCATAGAAACAGCAGATGAAGATTTGAAATTTATTTGGGCACTGAAGGTGAACTATTTTGAAAGTTGAAGCCAAGGGACAAAAGACTTCTTGGACATTGGATTTAAAAATTTAAGAAATTGGAAAACCCTTATTAGAGGTATGGATTTCTGATCATTTAAAAGTTGATGTTGCAAGTGGGAAGGAAGAGGAAAAAAATTGGAGCAGAAGTTGAAAAAGGAGATTGCCTAGAATCCCAAAGAAAGATATATGGTAATTGGACCTCTTTGATTAAACAGTAACCCCAGAAAGAGAAATAGAAGAAGGAAGAAAAGTATTAATTTTTGGAACTTTTCTTGAATTATTTTTGATTAAAAATACTTGGGTGGTTGTTTTGGGAAAAGTTTCTCTTTTCATGATGGCATCGCTTGTGGATGATCTAAAGACTGAATATCAAAAATATAAAAAGGAAGAACAAGATGGAAAAGATACTTTGGGCACTTTATTTCAATTTTTAGAAATGGTGTTATGTCCTTATGAAAAGTTGACTACGCAGCAGAATGACTGGGACAAAGAAGAAGAGGAAGAAGAAGCCATCTTTGATGAACAATGGGTTTTTTCCGGGGAAGAGGAGAAAGAGGATAAGAAAAAGGGGATTTTAAGGTTTGAAAAAGCAACCAAAAAAGAGAAAAATGAGAGGAAAGGTGGATGCAAGGTTAGAAAGCAACGGAAAGGGAGTAAGAAAAGGGAGGAGGAGAGACAAAGGGGTAAAAAGGGCAAGGAGAAGAATAAGCAAGAGAGAAAGGGGGGGGGAGAAGCCTCAATGGTGGAAAGCAAGATTTAAATAAAAAAAGCTTATTTAGAGACAATGGGTGAATCTAATTAAGGGAAAAAAAGGGGGGATTCTGGAAGGTACATAAGATTGTGTTTTTATATGTGTATCTGGAGTAGAACCTTTCTTATAAAATTTATTGTGTAATTTTAGAATGTACTAAACAGAATCCCAAGATAAATTAAGTGTTATATGAAGTACTTTTAAGTTAGGGCAATGAGTTAAAGGCGTCACTCCAATTAGTGTATAGGAGAAGTATAGTAAAGGAAAAAAGATGAATGGATAGCTGGAAATAAAACAAAGAATGTTGTTGAAAATGGTCATAAGATATGAAAAGATATATGAAGTGAATATGATGTGTAAATTTCGTCTGTGTGAAGAGTTTTAACTCGGGATCAAGCAGCCTTCAGAAAAGATGTTTTAGGTTTTGTTATGTTTTCTATGTTTTGTGTTTTGTACGTTGATAAAAGGCAATAAAATTTTAATTAGCAAGAAATAATTTGGATAATTAGAATGAAAAGGAGAAGTTGGGATAAGATATGAAGTTAAATAGATAACGTAAATATTGATATTATAATTCGGAATCATGTTCTATTGGTTTTCTTCTTTATTACTATTTTTTTTAGAAAAGAATTTGTAAGCTGTTATGCTTTGTTTGTGCAGTGTTTTTGTAAAATTAATAAAATTTGTTTAAAAAAAAAATATCACTGTAAAGAGCCCATTTTTGCCTAGTTTATTATTTTAAGGCAAAAATTCAGCTTAACTAGTTGCTAGCCTATTTCTACTTGATATTTCTTTCTATAATTTTCTCTTTAAAGTTTCTAAAATATTTGACTACCTATCACTGCCTCTATGACTCTTGCAATGAACACCACACAATATATCCTTATAACTTCAAAAAAATGGTAGCTATAGAAGAGGAGTCAAACCAAGGTATAACTCCCAAATCTTAAATAGTCAAACTGGTCTGGAGAAACAATAACTTTCACCCAACATAATTTGCAGGATTATTGCAAGGATAAAATGGGGAAAAAAAGAACTCACTACGCATTTAATATTCCCCAGTGTCGTTGGGAAATTAAGGAGCTACGCTAGGGCTATAGCTAAATTAATGCTTAAACCAGAAACCAGGGTGCACATATGCCTAAACCAAAATCAAACAAATTACATTATGTTTTAGTCTAATGTATAAAGTAAAGTATCAGGTTAAATATCTTTTGCTTTAGCACGTTATGGGAAGACGTTTACTACATATAGTCTCTTAACCGTGATCTTCGATTTCTGGTAAATTACATGAGCTTATTTTACGAAACTGACCAAAACCCAACGAAGTCGCTATTAACCCTTGGAATTGCAGACGCATTTACATTCTCGCAGCAAACCATATTCCGAAGCGAACATTCCGGTTGCCCTTGAGGCAATTACAGCCTTTCTCGATGGTTATTAATAACAGCAGTTATTAATTTTTAGCCCAACTTTACAAACCTTAAAGAAAAACTCCTCAGAACTGGATAAGCAGCCAGGGATTATTTGACAAATCAAAAGTGGGCCCAGAGCACCGGCCGCAACCCGTTCCTGGTTCCGCCAGACGAGGCTGCCCAGGGAAAGGCCCTTTCTCGCCGCCGCCGCTCACTGCCTGGCTGCCCCGAGGGAGCTAGGGACCCCCACACGCCGACCCATCCCCACCCCCGGCCCCGCGGCTAAATGAAACTGCCCGCTTCCAGCTGGGGACAACCTCCTCCCCTCCCCCTCCTGCAAAGGCAGCACTTACTCCTCGGTCCTCCTCGGAAAGGAAATCTGGGCCATCGTCCGAGCCTTCCTGTCCCGAGCAAAGGCGGTGGCGGAGCACGAGGTGTCCAGAGGCATCCCCGAGAGGAAAGGAAGGGAGAGAGGAGAAAGCGACACAGAGGTTAGTGACGAACCGGCCAGCCCTCCTTGCCCACAGCTCCCCGAGCACCTACCATCATGGCTGCTCTCCCAGCCTTTCCCTTCGGCCTCGCGAGCGCCGGCCTAACCCACCAGTCCGACCCGCCCAGAGCGAAGAGGCGGGATTAAGGCGGCTCCAGCTGGCTTTCCTCAGAAGGCGCGTAAGGGAAGGTTGTTTGTTTAGCCGAGGGGGCGTCGCGCTTAATGAACAGCGGCGTTGCGGACTCCTACTTTGCAGGAGTTGAATACAAATTTCTGGAAGTTGTTGCACCCAAAGGAGACCCCCTCCCTTAAAGCAAATGATCATTCCCTTCCGAAAAGGGGCTGTGGAGCTCGAGTCCGAATCCCACTCGAGGTTTGCGTGGCGTATTGGATGTGTATTAACGGAGGGGTCGGGAGGGCAGAGGAGGCGTCAAAGGATACGGGTGGGGAAAAAAACACCGCCGCAACTAGTTCGTTCCGACGTCGCTGCTGCAATCGCCTTACGCTTTTCAGAGACGTATTACGGAGACCAAACCATGTGTTTCAATCGTAGCAGAATACTTGAAAATTGCTATCATCCCATTATTGGGCTCGCTTCAGAGAAAATAGCTTGAGGGGGAAGGGTTGGTGAAGAGTAGATAGGTCCGTTGCAGGAGTGTAGTTTTACTCAATCCACAATAGTATGCTTAGGATAGAGTACAGGTAATCCTCGACTTACATTTTCATTTACTGAAAGTTACAACAGCACTGCAAAGAAATGACTTGACCATTTTTCACACTTATGACTGTTGCAGCATCCCCATGATCACATGATCAAAATTCAATACTTGGCAAGTGATTCATATTTGTGAGGTTGCAATATCCCAGAGTTATGTGATCATCTTTTGTGACCTTCTGTCAAGCAAAGCCAATGGGCAATCCAAAATAACAACTGTGACAAGAAAAGTCGTAAAATGAGACAAGCTCACTTAACAAATATTTTACTTAGCAACATAAATTTTGGGCTCCGTTGTGGTCGTAACTCAAGGACTACTTCTGTAGTAAAGAAACATACTTTTTCTTCAGACAAATGTTCTCCCATGAACATTTATTTGTACAGTCCCTCCCACAGTGTTTTGCCTAGGGTCAAACCAAGTTTGGCATCAATAATCAGTGTTAGACAGATATTAGAATCCTTGCACATCCTCCTACCTTGTGCAAACTCTAATTTCTCTCTGCCTTTACACTGAGGTTAAGCTGTTTCCTATATTATACAATGAATGACCAACTGTTGATTGGTCACAATATAAATCCCCACAGTGTCCCAGATTAGCACCATATCAGGAGTGTAGAGGAAATTGTTCAGCTTTCCAGGATATAATCAGGTTCTCTCAGGATCATTTTTGCTCTTGTAGACTCTGATCTATTTTTCTCTTTTTTATGTTAGCCTCCTCAGGAACACCATGCGATATGAGAAGAGGCCTTTCAAATTTAGAGCCTGTTCCTGTAATTGCAGTACTATTTAGGATTTTTCTTGTTGCATTAAGTTCTCATTTATTTTACCATTCTTTTAAAGTTAGACCATAACTCTCCATAAAGCTCCCAGTGCATTAAAACAATAAAAGCTATGCATACAAAAATAAAGCACATACCAGCATTCAATAAAGATAAGAATTAAAAGCCCTAAAAGACAATGTAAGGAATTCCAAAAATATGGAAAGCTATGCTGGCTGAGGAATTCTGGGAGTTGAAGTCCACAAGTCTTAAAGTTGCCAAGTTTGGGGACCCCTGCCTTAAAAGATGGTGACATCTTTAAGATCACACTGATACACTATGACATAGTTAAGGATCTGAGGAGTTTTGTATAGTACTTTTTGCAAGTCTGAACATAGTGATATATAGGTTATATTTGGCACATTTGCTCAGAAGCAGCTGGCTGTTTTGGTTTTTTCCTTATCCCATGTCTCCCAAGGACTCTGTTCCAATTGTCACAGTCTGTCTACTGTTAAAGTTTCTTAAGGTAGAAGCTTGTCACTGGCAGGGGTTATTCAGATCATCTGGTCCGGGTCCTTGTGGAAAGCTTCTGAACTTGCGGGAGTTGTAGTGTAGGCACTGACAATAGTGATAAACCAAGACTTGCTGAGAGGAAAGTGGAACTCCATTCATTTATTCTAGTGGGTAGAGTAGGGATGTTCTTCAGTGGAGCAGTTTTTATTTCAAAATCTATTCCTTAGATTTTGTGGTTTCTCTTTCCCAAAACCCCATATAGCCACTCACTGCTTCCTCTAATGAACCTCTCTAAGTGGTTTACAGAATCAGCCTTTTGCCCCCAACAATCTGGGTCCTCATTTTACCGACCTCGGAAGGATGGAAGGCTGAGTCAACCTTGAGCCTGGTGAGATTCGAACTGCCAAATTACAGGCAGCCGGTAGTCAGCAGAAGTAGCCTGCAGTACTGCATTCTAACCACTGCACCACCATGGCTCTTGCAGTATCACTTTTGCATGGAGTTTTTGCACTTTTCCTAGGAGCAGCATAGATTCAAGGGAAAGAGCTACACTGTGGGCTGATAATTAGGCCTGCTTTACAGTGCAACAAAATAAATATGAATGACGCCTTTTATGATACAATAGTGTGTATCATTGAATATCCTATGGGTTTTTTTAAAAAAATAAGGTGGCTTACATAATTATTTCAATATATATATATTTTGCAACAATATTTTATTAGTATATACAATACATGCTATCATTAAAAAAAATTAAAAGAATAGGAACACCAATAAAGCAAATTACATAGAAAAGTAATCTTAAAAAGCCAAACTCAAAAATCCATTATTTTGTGGCTAGGTGCATATGAGGTTCTTACCTGTGTTATTTAATAAAAGATAGGATTGTACTTCGCACTACAATTTAACTACACAGCTGTTGTTTGCATTACAGAATAAATAAAAATATGGTTGATTAATTTGTGACAAAATTGGGGGGGGGGTAGGAGACAATAAACCCATTTCCTCAAAACTTCTGTTTCCTGAAATTTGATAGCAACTATGACTGCAAAATGTGTCCAGTTCTGTTCAGAATTAGAAAGAACTGAAACAATTTCCTTTAAAAGGTCTGCTTGTATTTGTTCAACTGAAATCATGTCCATTTAGTCCTTTTATGGGGTGGTATCTGCAAATAAAATGTGATTCTTCCATAAAGCCTTTGTTGATTTCTTTCTCCCTTTCTTCATTATCAAGAGGAAAACATGCAAAGATTCACATATTCTGCAACAAGTCTCTGATTACTATTCAGGTTAAAGGAGACAGCTTAGGAAAATACCAGGAAATTCTGGAACCAATTTTGTTTTTGTTGCACGTATCAGTTACACGGTACACAGTCTCAGCGTTTTGGAGGTTTGATTCTCTACATGGCTAACAGGAAATATTTCATTTCCAAGGTAGTTCTGAATAAAAGCCAAAATGTTGGTCAGGCTACCAAGCAAAAAAGAATTTGCTGTTACAACATTCATGGAATAATGAATTTTTAAACCACAATCCTGACAGTAAAACTCACACAATGTTATTGACAAAATCAGGTGTTCAAAGTTCATGAGTTAACAAGATTTGGTTTGCTCATTAAACAAACCTTTAATAATTTCTGGCCTTTGTTGTGAAGAAAACTAATGAAATAATATTTGAGAACATGGCTATAAAATCCTTTTAAATATACCCAGGCTTTAGTTTTATCTCCTCCTTCAACCTTATATTCCATATGATTGCACAAAAAGTATTATTATGCAAGGCAGCCCTAAAGATCAGCTGGCATAGCCTGAAAAAGAGAATGTGTGGTATGCATGAAACAAAAGTATTACATTAGCCTTTCCCCTCGGTTTTGCTAAAATGCCACCCATCCACCCGTGCTTTGGCACAAAATAATGTGAGCGTAACTTTTGTTATCTCCATAGTTGATCCCCATTCCGCCTCTTGTACACTGTCCATCCTTATTTGTGACTCATTAAAGGCAAGTTTTATAACATTCCTATCTGGTTGCTGTTTTTACATCTAGAAGAAGCAAATTGCATAATTTAATTACAGTCCAAGTAAAAAGTTCCAGTCTGAATCTGCTACCAATCAGCTTTACTGGATGACTGTGAATCTATTATGAGAATGTTTTCTATCCACCTTCTTTCATGTTCTATACTTTATTAAATGTGTTGTCTTCTAAATGTGTCTGGAAGTTGTCTTCTAAAAATAGCCTAATCCAGTATGAGGATGTCTATGGAGATTCTCAATCATCCAGGTCATGGTTATCCCAAAGGTACTTTTTTCAAGAGGCAACTGGCTTTTCTGGTTTTTCTTTGAAGATGTTTTGATTCTCATCCAAGAAGCTTCTTCAGCTCTATTAGGATGGTTCAGTATCCATGAAATCCTGAAATGTGAGGGCTTTGAAAATGCATTCTGGTTTACATTAAACTATTCGTGATGCTCTTATAATAAATATGAATAGTGTAGTTTGTACCAAGTTGCTGTTTTTGGTTTTAACCAGTAATAATAAACCTTGAAAATCTGCTTTTTAGACCACCATTTGTCAGTGTATGTATGCCTAGTGATATTTGTATTAGAACAGGGTTTCTCAATGTTCGTGATAACCAGTAATCTCTTAAATAATTGAAGATTTATGCAAAGCAGAACATTCAGGCTTCATATGGGACTCTGGAATAATCATGTTGTGGGTCCCCAACATATTTTTGCATCAAACCAGCAACATTTTTCAGAAAGGAGTGTGAGGAAAGCACTCTGGAATGCTTTGACAAGTGCTGTATGAGGATACTTTCAGAGTTATACGTTTACAGTAATTGTAGGAATGCAGTATCTGAATGCAGTTGTACATTTGCAGCAAATTGCATGAATGATGTTTCCTGGTATGGTCCTGACCAACATATCAACTCTTGGTTGTTGTTGTTAGTCACAAAACCATGTCTGCCCCTTTGCTACCCCAAGGACAATGTTCCTCCAGGCTTTTCGGTTTTCTACCACCCCCTGGAGTCCATTTAAGCTCATGCCAACTGCTTCAGTGACTCCATCCAGCCACCTCATTCTCTGTCGTCCCCTTCTTTTTTTGCCTTCAATCATCCCCAGCACTGGACTCTTCTCCAGTGAGTCCTTCCTTCTCATTCAGTGGCCAAAGTATTTGAGTTTCATCTTCAGGATCTGACCTTCTAAAGAGCAGTCAGGGTTGATCTCCTCTAGGACTGACCGATTTAATTACCTTGCAGTCCAAGGGACTCACAGGAATCTTCTCCAGCACCATAGTTCAAAGGCCTCAATTCATGTACAACTACAGTTTATTCAGTTAATTTAATTGCCCGGGATTAAACAATATTCTAAATGCACAGGCATTATCTTCTTTGAGATGGACAGTTTAGAAGTGTGATGAATGAATGACTGAATGAATAATGAATGAATAAAATTGTTTCTGCTGGACTGAAGATGTTGCCAAATCTCTAGCTAATTATTTGAACTGCACTAATAATGTCTTATGTTGTTTCTAACTGGCTAGACCGGGTGTCAGCAATTCTTGGCTCTGGAGCCACATGCAGCTTGTTCGTCCCCCTGCTGCTGCTCCCTGTCAGCTGAACCCACCACTGGCTGGCCACTGGTTGGCCTCGCCCTCCCCTCCCAGTCACTCCTAGCCTGGGCTAAGAAGGTAAGGACAATGATGGTGGATGGAGACTCGCTCTATATTCCAGAGCGCTAGCGAAGCACCCCTGTGCTTGCCTCTTCTTCCAGCCCTTGTTGGTGCTGCGCACACCTCGGTTGCTTGAGATGTGCAACTTGCTCTCCACCCCAAGACACTGTCCCGGCCCGGATGCGGCAGACGCCACTGCTCTTGCTGCCTCCATGGCCTATTCGCTGCTCTTGTAGGACCTTGTGCAGCACACTTAAAATTAGTACGCTTCACAATGGGGGAGACAGCATCTCCTCCTCCTCCTAGGGCCGTGATGGCGAACCTATGGCACATGTGCCGGAAGTGGCACACAGAGCCACTTCTGCTGGCACACTAGAGGTCTCCCAGAAGAGCCCCACCGTGCATGTACACTCTCTGCCTGCCCGACAGCTGATTTATCTGGGATCCTGAAATGACTCTTGATTTAAATCATATGGTAAAAAGCACCCAAAGAAGAAAAAAGAACATCAGCAAAAATACAAACAATAACCATCACCTGTTTTAGAAATGGTTCAAGAGGGAACACACACACACCACGAGAGAAAGAGAGAGAGAGAGAGAGAGATGAGTGGGAGGGAGGGAGGGAGAAAGAGAGAGAAATGACGGAGAAAGAGAAAGACAGAGAGACAAAGAGGGAGAAAGAGAGAGATGAGAGGGAGAGAGAGATGAGATGAGACAGAGAGACAGAGATACCTATTTCCCAAATAAAAGAAAATACTAGGAGCCACAAAACCTGGGTAGGCGTGACTGGGTGGGGTTATGTGACTGGGCGGGAATGAGTGATGTCGAGTTGGCCATGCTCACCCATGTTTTGTGGCTCCCAGTGTTTTGTTTTCTGTGGAAAATGGGTCCAAATGGCTCTTTGAGTGTTTAAGGTTGCAGACCCCTGGGCTAGGCCTTCAAATGCTGATTGAAAACTCCCATTGTATAAATAAATTTATCGTACTAGTATGCACAGATTTCAATAAAAATTAATCGTGACAGACAACAATAGACAAATTCCCAGCACGCACGCACGCGCACACATACACATACACGCACACGAGCACACACCATTTCCTGACAGTTATAATGATCAGTGGAGCAACTTGCTTCCAAAAGTTATGAATGCTCTAACACTGGAAGTTTTAAAGAAGAGATTGGACAACCATTTGACTGAAACAGTATAGGGTTTCCTGCCTGAGGAGGAGTTTGGACTCAAAGATCTCCAAGGTTCCTTCCAGCTCTATTATTTTATTCTATTCTAGTTTGCTGCTATCTTTTTTCATGATGTTTTTGTCAATTTTCCTATCTCGCCTATTGCTCTGGGAATTTCTTCCATCCATATACAAACCATGTTTTCACTTTTGCTTTTATGAGATCAGCCAAAATCAGCTATAAATTGCCATCTGCTGTGTAGACACAGCTAACAATAATTTGTTTCCATTTTGTTCAGGAAATAAAATTCTGGAGCTTTATTTTACTTTGTGAGCATTTTAAATAAATGAAACCTAAGGTTGCCCTCACATGAATGATAATAATTATAGAAATCATGAGCTAAGTTATTTTGTTATTTAACAAGGTTCTATAAATACTATGGAAATAATTATTTTATACATCATAAGTTGCAAAGTATTTTATTGTCAGTAGATGGTGCTATGCCTATAATATTAATGCTAGTACCAATTCAGGCAACATCAATGAATAGTCTCATTAGTAAATTCATTTTCTTTTGTACATATAACATTGTAAATTATGATTCCCCCCCCCTCCCGGCAGCCCAGCTGTGAAGAAAACCCTAAAAAGTCTTAATAACCTTGAGAAATTATAATGGGCCCAACCCTGTTAGCCTTCCGTAAAACTTTAAAGATCTGGCTATCTACGTGTGCCAAGGCCCCCATCTCCTGGCTATATTGTTGAGAGGCCAGATGTCTTGCTGTGCATATATTCAAATTAGATGTTTTAATGCTTTTTAGTGTTTAATGTTTTTATTGTTTTAAAAGATTTTAATTATATGTGTCTGAATTTTGAGCCACCCAGAGTCTCACAAAAGTCTGGATGGGAAAGGATAAACTTCCTTCGGCCAGCAAGATGTTTGAGACTGCCCTAAAACTATAATTGCCAATGTCATTTTGAACTGTGGCACAGCCACATTTAAAATACTGTACTGGTTACAATTCCATTTAATAAAAGTATTGGAAGATCTTCATACCACAGAACTTTAAATAAATGGATGTTGATATAGTTTTGCTATGAACAAAGGACTTAATTAGAATGGAGAACAGCATGGAGCTAAATCCATAAAACTAGATTATTTCATGCCAATGAAAACTTTTCACTAATTCTTGTTTCATTGTTTAGTGAAAGTAATAGTCAAAAACATTTTTATGCCCACGTTCTTAGGGTCTAAACCACTTCATTCAGACTAAGATAGCCAGATTGTTTATTAGGATATATACTGTAGCTGAAAGTATATTTCTTCATTGATCAACACAATTTGAAGTACTAGTTTTTACTTTAAAAAAAGAGGGTCAAATACTTTGCAACAAACATGCCTCCTCCATCATCAAATGGTATTGCTAAGGTGGTAAAATTAGCCAGTTTGGTGTACTGGTTAAGGCACTGGGCTAGAACCAGAAGACCTTGAATTCTAGTCCCATCTTAGGCACAAAAGCCAGTTGCATGACTATGGGCCAATCATTCTATCAGCCCTAGAATGGAGGCAATAGGAAACCATTTCTGAAATATTGCCAAGAAAGGCAGTGATCAGAATTCCACCCTGACTTGAAGGCACAAAACAAAAGCAATGAAACATGCTTCAGCATTTGCAAATACAAGGTAGTCCTGCAATTGGAACCAGTACTTCCATCACAAAGTGATACAGTCATTGAGTCACACCAATTCTGTAATCTTTTTTGCTATAGGTGTTAAGCAATTCTGATTTTCCCCATTGATTTTGGTTGTCAAGAGGCCCTCTGGGAAGGTCACAAATGGCAATCACCCAATCCTGGGATGCTGCAATTGTCATAAATACAAGCCATTTGCCAGTGTGAATTCCTATGATGGTTTAAATGCAAGGATTGGTTGTAAGTCATTTTTTTTCAATACCATTGTAACTTCAAAAGGTCATGAAACAAATAGTCAAGAAGTAACCATATAAACTTCCATTTATTCAACAAGCATATATAATGGGAAATGTTTAAGTTGCTTTGAGATACTGTACTACATTTTTAAAATGGCATTATTTAGATGTTTGATGGTGCAAAAAGTATTATTGCAGAATGTAAGCTGTTCGATGTTGGCTTTTGCAATTGATATATGATGATTTTGTCAATGCTAATACTGTTCAAGGGGAGATCCAGATGTTCTGGGATTGCACCCTTTCTATGTTGGTACTACCAGTATGTTTGCTTTCATTTTGCCAAGTCCAGTCTGAGCATCTTGCTGACTGTACAATGAACCAAAATAACACCATTGCCATTGACAAAATCACCATCAGTCAACTGCAAAGGCAGCTTCACTTGGAACACTTTACATCCTACGACAGTATCTTCAACATCATCAAACATCAATATCTGCCTATTGTAGGTCTTTGGGAAGGACTCAATAGGTGGATAAAAATATCTAATCTAATCTGAACATCTGGTTATGTGATGAACCATAATAATATTTTATATTTTTCTGAACAAATTTATGAGGAAACCAAATACAGCTCCCTGGTAATTAGTATCTGTGTGAAACTTAAATGAATCCATACAGCAAAGTCATTAAACTCAGTTGGAAAATTTGATATCAATTATGTAATCAGACCAAATCTTCAGCAAAATTTTAGAATGAAAAAGTGATACCAGTTTGAACCATTCTGAGAAATATTCTGAGAATATTACTGGAGGTGTAGATGATATACATTTACTTCAAGCCAAAACCAGACTCATCGTATTAATACTAGTTAATTTTAAAAGTAGAAATTGTATCTTTTTTTTTGCAAATGATAGTTTCTAGTGTGTTCTACTTTCATTCTTGCACACAGGTAATTGATAAATCCAATAGTTCAATCTTATTTGCAATAACAAGTGTACATCCTTGTTTGTACAAACAGTTTTGTTTCTTTATCCATTTTTCAAATACTCACTGACTAAATCATGTTGATATTTACAGAATTTCTTAAGAAACTGAAGATACTGGTCCAAACAATAATGGAATATTATATGGGAAATATTTTCACTTACAATAATTAGATTATTACCCACAATTTAGTTTGTATGATTTCTCATAAAATGTGCAATTATTAAAAAGGAAAATAGATGAATATATGTTTTATTATAATTGGCTAAATGTGTAGTTACTTCATCCCAATCATATGCACTTTTTCTGCTTCTTTCAAGCTGGGGTGAAACAACTATACATTGCTGTTTTCTTCAACCAAAAAACTATTAGTTTTACTTGTGTAAAATTTCATCATTTAAAAAACCATTGCATGAATGTACTGTTGTGGCACAATTACTTTGTATACAAGTCATCCATCAGAGAAAACAATAGAGCTGATAGAGATTACTATAGAAAATTATATAGAGAAGAAAAATAGCTTACTGTCTGTTGCATTTGCCTTCATAGAAAACCACTCTATATAAAAAAATAAGCAGAGCTACCCATTCACAGAATGATGGAGATCAAGATTATTTGAGTGTATAATACAGGTAGTCCTCAAATTACAACCACAATTGAGGCCAAAATTTCTGTTAAATGAGACATTTGTTAAGTTTTGCCCCATTTTAAGACCTTTCTTGCCACCGTTGTTAAGCACTGTAGTAGTTAAGTTAATAACACAGTTGTTAAATTAATCTGGCTTCCCCATTGACTTTGCTTGTCAGAAAATTGCAAAAGGTGATCAGATGACTCCACAACACTGCAACTATCAGAAATGTGAATCAGCTGCCAAGTGTCTGAATTTTGACCACACGACCATGGGAATGTTGCATCGGTTGTGTGAAAAATAGTCATACATCACTTTTTCAGTTCCATTGTAACTTCAAATGGTCAATAAATGAACTGTTGTAAGTCAAGGACTACCTGTAAAAGGGCAAGTATTTACTCTGTTCCCTTTTCTTAAGTATATCAACAAAGCAGATAATTGAAACAGTATGGGAATTAGGGTAAAATTAATATAAGTATTACTACCAGTCGTCAAAGGAGAGCTTACAGTGTAAATATTAGTGATCAATCAATCAGTAACTGAAACAAAAAACACTTATTTTAACACATCAGTGTTCTTTATATCCTCCTTCCTGACATTTATTGACATTAAAAGAATTCTCATTTTATTCTAATATCAATAATGGGAGAAAAGCCATATGTTTAGGGAGAGCCAAAAAAATCACAACAATCCTATGAGCAAAAAAATCCTTAAGTTTCATATTTGCTTCAATATGTTTTCATATTTCTTCTTAATCCAGCACTCTTGCTTTCTAGCATGTTAGTATCCAATTTTAACTGGATCCTTTATAATCAAGCCTCTAACTACTTTGATAGGATTACACATTACTCAAAACTGGATTGCTTTGATTTGTATCTAATAACACAAGAGCTACCTGAAAATCACTGTTGATTTCAATGAGCCATACCCCCACATTAATGGGATCAGAACTGTCGCCTAAAATGGGAAAAACCTTCAGCTAAGGAAAACTGGCAGTTTAAATTAAGATCCATTATGTCAGAAGAACAAACAGCATCTGACATCAACTTAAAGGCATTATTGAAGGTTATTACCAAAGTCATTCTTAGTTTCTGAATCTATTTTTCATATTTTGCAATTTTCTGTTTCATTTTATATCAATCCACATGTTCTATTATTGTGTATTCAATATTTAAGCCAAACCTGTTCATTTTCAAGGTTTTTAAAAGAAAAAATGCGGTATCTGCAGAGACTTTCAGTATAGTCATGAAAACTTTTATTTAACATTTCTTTATCCGTAAAATAACTGAAGCAAATTCCTAATGCCCACCAGTGATGGGAAGCATGCAAGATGCTCAGATTGTGAAGTTTTCTTCAACGTTTAAGTCACAATGAAGCCTTCATTTTTTTTGCATGACAGAAAACAGCAGCTGATGAACCCTGGGGAACATGTGCCAGCCGTCTTTCATTTGTTTTATTGTCCAAGCAGTAGATTGGTAGCAGCATTTTAAAAAGCAAGTTATAGCACTGAAGTCAATCTCAGCACTGTTTTTCAGTTGTAAACAAAATTTGAATTATGGAGGGTTTCATATTAGATACACATAAATCAATTCTGGTTTTACATAAATTGGTGTGAACTTTTAAGTGAATGCATAATTTGAGTCAAATGTTTATGTTCTCTTCAATGTTCAGTTCTGAAGAGTGAAGAGATCCATTTTACATAATAGGCAGCGGTATATTACTTGTAGAAGATATTCAATGAGTTAAAATAGTGCTTTATACTGGATATGGGATAAACGTTGCAAACTAGACAGTTTTTTTTTAAATTAACACTCATTTTAAAACATTTGAAATTGCAGGCCTAGGTAAGGACTGAACAAAAGTAGGTTTTTATACCAGCCAGAACTTTTTAAGTGCACATCATAATATATCCAAGAAATGTTTCATCAACTTAATTCTTATTAGTCTCCTATAAATAAGTTAAATTTCTTTTTGCTAAAAACTGTTACAATCTGTCAATAGTGTGCATAGCTTGAAGGCTACCATAAAGTTTAGACAGTAAATCCTCTAAAAGATATACATTTCACTGGCAATAAGCTGGAGACAGCTGAAAGCCTGAAATAGTCTGAGTTCCATAGTATCAATCTGTAGAACTGAGTAATATTTGTCATCCACTTATTTTATTTCTTCCCTCAAAGGGTCTTAAAACAATTTTAAATCTGATTAAATTATATTTGTGTTCTCTGGCATTTTCTGTTGAGAAATTGTAACTGTTTTAAATTTTTGTCCTTTGATGAATACATTCCTTCTAGTGGTTTGCACACTTCAACAGCAATTGGCTGCCTAACAAAGTTCCTTTATGCATACCAATAGAACCCTGTCCAGTTTTGCCATTTGTGGAGAACCGATGACAAGATACAAAAGCATGTGTTCGCCATAAATAGCTTTGGCTAACGGAGGACTGCTCGTACAGAGCAGATCAAATTCTCTATATGGAGTGTAGTGTCTGGCTTTTAGCCAAATGTTCCTGATGCAAGACTCAGTAGCAGCAAAAGCTTTCAGACCTATTTGTACAAAAGTTAACTGGAAAACAGCTGCCCTATGACTAAACAAAAAAGTAGAACATGAAATACTATAACACAAAAACTGGGGAAAGTAACCTGAAATAACACTCTAGGTTAGCTAATAATTTTTATTGTAAGTTTCTGAAACAGGACAAGTTACTGGACTAATTGTTTCCTAATAATGAAACATATTAAAGCAATCATAGATTTGGGAAGGAAGGTTGCATATTCAAATCATTGTAAGAGCAAAATCACAATGTAATAGATTAGTGATTGAAGTGGAATATATACTAGCGGGATGGGAAGTAATACAAAATGCATTTGTATATGTTTGTATATTTTTCCATGAAAACAAAGGGGTATTTTGTAATAAACTACAGGTTTTATTGCAGTGTGGTGATTTGATATTTGATTTCAAAATCAGAATTTCATTTACAGTTCCTTTATATAGAAATTGCCATTATGAATTCTGCTTCACAAAATATATATAGGTTGCAAGATCTGCATGGTAAACAATTCCTACTCTTGTTCAGTAGCATATATTTCATGGGGGGGACAACAAAAAGGCACAATTACAGTTAGTTCATTTAACAGAAATGAGGACCAAGATACAACAGACTGATGACACAATTCCATAAATTAATTGGCATTCTAGGGAGATGGAAGAAGAAATCAAACATATTACAAAAAGTGCTTAAAATGCATAGTGTTAGGTGCTGCCATGTCACAAAAAAATAGGCTTATAAAGGCATGTGAGGTGTCTGAATGCACAAGAACCTCATGGAATTGCAAGTGCAACTGTAAAGTAAAACTGAATAGAGTCTCAGGTGATCATTGGACAAGAGTTTAAAGGCAATCAATTAACTTAAACCTTTTCTTTTTGCTTGGCTAGACTATCCACATCAACTATCACATTCACACATTCATTGTACACATTTGCAAGAAATGCCTACAGTTTGGGCTAAAATATAAGGAAGGCATTCCATGGATTCTACATAAAACTACCAGGTTTAAAAAATAGTCTAATGATGGTCATTTGTAGACTGTTAATGATATCTCCTTTAGGTATTTGGATTCTGGGAAGATGGGACCAAAAAAAGAATTAGTATTATTCCAACTGAATAAGCTGCAAAAATGGAAGCTCCAGATGGCACGTGCCTGTCCTTTTATAAGGGTTTTCCTTCAAGTGAAACTACCACATTGCCTCCTAGTTTATCTCCCAGTGTTGAACGATCTTTAATATCTTCATAACCATTTACCTGCCATTCGTGCTTAATACCTGGAAAACACAAATGAAAATACATATATTTTGTTTTGTTCTGTATTTTTAGTGGCATTTTTTTAAATAAAGTTTTGAAAAATAATGAATATATAGAAATTTGTCTACTTCCTTGAGCAGAAATTTAAGAAGGATTAGTCTGAATTCAATTGCTACTAAATTCAAAACTGTCTTATGGCATGTTTTCTACTCATACCTGTAAATTTCTTTTTTATGGCATCTTTAGAGCTTGCGTAGATCATCTTTGATTTTAAAGGGGCATTTTCTGGGGCCCTGCAGAGAAGAGGAGAAATTGGTTAATTCAGCTCTAAATCTTGGAAAGTCAACTGTGTTTTTAACAGTAATCCTTTGACTTACACACCAGAATATAAATACTAGGTCTTCCTTTTTAGATTCCTTTGTTTCATATGTTGCATCATACAAAGCATATCGGCAATCATTCAGTGGTAACAGCTTCACAAAGGCTATATAAGGGTCCTCGACTGTGACACCAATGTCACCAACTAATATCTGCTTTGCTTCTTCTACAATTATTTGCTTCTTGTCAGCACTTAAACAGAAAAGAACTGCTTTCTTTCTTTTTTTAATTTCTTCTGATGTTGACGATTTCCGTACTTTCATATCATTGAAAACCTTGATAACTTCATCATTCACTGTTACCCCAGAAGCCTATAAAACAAATTAAAATAATATTTGTTAATATAAACTGAATCTGAAGACATACTAAGAGTAGCCCTATTTAATTCAGTAATATTTACCTCAAGGGAGATATGCATAGAATCAAGCTGTGAGAATCTTGTAACTTGGTCCCCAGTGAAATTTGGAAAATTTTGAACACTCTTTGAAGTGTAATATTTGCTAATGTTATGTGAAGTTATTTATGATTAATTCCTATCAAATTCAAAGAAATGTTAATATCCAGAAAACGGTCCTAATATTATACAGGCTTTGTTCCCAATGCTATAATACCTGAATATTCTAGTTCTGTTCAGGAGGCAGAATAAATGTATCTTGTATTGTATCAGGATTTATGTTATGTCCTTAAATTTTAGTTAATAGTATTCTGTATATACTTCACTGAAATCACTACAGGATGAAATAACCAAGTACAGAATGTACAGTTACACTGAAGCTCATTAAAGCTTGCAGGAGCCATGCCTAAAAGAATGTAACTCACACCATCTGACTAAGAGGAGGTGTTTCTTAAAGTTGCAGTTATTTAAAGCCATAAATATTTTTTCCAGCTTTCATTCAATTGCAGAGAATGAAATGAAGATGCAAAATTTGCAGGAAAGATATATGAAATTTTCTGAATTATATTTAATATTAAATATTACGCTGGAATGAGCCTAGTGGACAGCAGCCCACACAGCACAACTTTAATATATAAAGAATACCCCAAAATGTGAGAAATAAGTCAAACTGTACTTGCAGAAACCTCATTTTCACGTAAACAAGTCCCTGCCCAGAAATTAGGCTTTAGATTTACACCTTTTCTTGAGAACAGCAAGGAACACATAGCACTTCCCTTCTCCAGTTTTTCCTAGAAATTTCTCTCTCCTGGGGGCTGGAGTGGGGGAACCATTTGAAAAATAAAGTCTGCTTCAAAGAAACCTAAAGAGCTTTTGTGGTCCAGATTTTATTTTACCACTTTAACCCCTACATCACACTACTAGGGATTCATGAGTGCACCCGTCAAAGTAACAGCACAAACTCAAGCTGGTATTTATTCATGTTTGTCTTTAATACACAAAGAGATATGTGGTTATATGTTTTTAGTTGATGTTTTATTGCACAAAAACAATTCAGTTATTCACTTATAGCTAAACCCCAAGCATTATTTTGTAAACAAAATATAATAGTTATCTCAGTGTTCTCTTTTACAGAATGAGAACCTTTGCCATTTTCCTTCTCTACTGTTAGAAAGAAAATCGAGCCTTTTGTGTACACATACTATCTAGCACCAACAGGAACAGCTGTATAATAATGTCATTCAAATACAATCAGGACATTCCTGCCATTCTGTTGGATTTTCAGTCACATACTGGCAGGGGCAGGCTCTAATGGGCAGTGTTATCTAGAATAGATTAAAAGAGTAAAGATGACCCCCCCACACACACACACGTTTGAATAACTCCTGAAATATAAGCAATCCATAGGTGGTGAATGGTATATACTACTGTACTCAGCTTTCCCAATGAGGGGGTGCTTCTGCCCCAACATTCTGATTAATTAAGATCATCTAACAAAGGAAAACAATCGTTTTATCCCATGTTCTTCATCCAGAAGCAATAAGCTACTGCCACCGCGGAGAGGGGAAAACCCAGCTATGCGTCATTCCATCACACTTGCCTTCCAGTTAAGAAACAGCCTTTTTTTGGGGGGGGAGCTGCATCTTATCACACATAATGTGCCAGTAGACATGCCGTTATAAGATGGAAGTCATACAAAGGATCTTATAGACGTATATTTTCCCACCAAAAAGGGGAGACGAAAGCACAGAAAATGTTCGCTTCTCTCTTTTTGGGGGGAGGGAAGCCCAAGTCATTTTGTATCGTCCGTTCTCCCTTAGGTATCCTTCTATTAGAAGTAGGAATATTCATCTCTTCTCCCAAATCTACCCCAAAAGAAAAGGAATGGATAAAGTCAACCCGCCCTTTTTTTATTTCCCGCATTACACACCAATAAAAAGGGAAAGCGAATGAAACGAATCCTTTCCGGGCAATCAGGGGGTTCGGTTTCATCCTATCCGCCCCACTGCGTTTCTTCTGCAAGGCGGTGAGGGGAGAAGCCAGTCCCGTTATTTGGGTCCCGTTCCGAGACTCCAAAGGGCCAAATGCTGCTGCTATTTTAGAGAAAAACCTAAACGGGAAGGAAACCAGCACGAATCGCGTCGCTCCCGGGTATTTTTCCGCGTCTCTCCGCGAAAGCGTTTCGATCGGGGGAGAGCATTTCTTCAAGACCACGACAGGAGCCACCGAGGGGCAAAGCCGGCGCTCCCTTTTCCCTTCTCTCGGGGACGGCCGAGAGCCCTGTCCACTCGCCCCTCGACGCCCCCCAGCTTCCCCCGCGCCCTGCGCTGGGGGGTCGTCCGCCGCCACCCCCTCAACCAAGGCTAAAATTAGACTAAAATGGCTGCCAGGCGCCGCCACGGGGCTCGCTTCGCCCCTCTCGCCCTCGGGAGCCTGGTCCAGTCATTCCGGCGGAGTCCGAGCGGCGAGCGCTCAGGCGCGGCAGGTTGTTCCGCGCTCTTACCATGGTGCCCGGACTGGGTGGCGGCGCGGGGGATGGGGGTGATGGCGGCGGCCGCTTGTGCCGAGGGAGCGGAGTCGGGCTGGCGCTACGGAGCCCACCACGGAGAAGGCAGGCGGGCAGAAGAGGCGATCGGCTGGGGGTTCGAGGGGAGAGGGAGGCCGGTCACATGGGCTTCGCCTTCCCTCACCACGTGCTCCAGGCCCTGCCCAGCCCTGCGGAGAAGCCAAAATGGGGAGGGGGAAAAGACTGAGGGCTCCCCTCCTTTTTTGACGTGAGAACTTCACCAAAAGGGCGTTTCGGGGGTGAGGGGGAGAACGGAGTCCGCCTCCTCAGGGGGAAGGAATCCCTGCTGCTCCGCACTACATCCTAGGAGGGCATCCTCTCCTCCTTCGCCCTCTTTTGGCCGACGCCATCCCTCCGCCGTCCAGCGGGCCAGCACCGGAGCACGGATGCGGCGTTGGCGGCGGCGTTGCCTTGCAGCCCCCTCTGCGGCTTGCTCAGCTGCCCTTGCGCTTTTCGGTTGCGCGGGGCGCGGCAGGTGAGACGGGTCCTGTCGCACTTTTGGCCCGCCCCGCGTATAGCGGCCACCGCCGCTCTCGGCCGTCCCGTCCTGCGACGGGCTGGGCTGTGTTTGTGTGACTGACTGCAAGGGCTCTCTGCTCTTGGAGCCTCGGCGCTGGGTCCTGGAAGAGATGGCTGAGAGGCGGCGGCGATGGCGGCTGCAGAGCAGTTGCTCCTGGCGCCGCTTCCTGGCCGAGCTTCTCTGAGCGCACCTGCTGAGGTTGGACCGCCTTGTTAGGCCAAGGGAGCGGCCAAAAATGAACCCAGGACAAATCTGTCGCAGCCGAGGGGCCGCCGCCGCCTGACATAAAAAGGAGAGTGAAGAGTGGGAACTGGAGAAAGAGCCGAATGGGAACGAGCCGTTCGTGTTTCGCGGGCAGTAGCGTTTGTGTCTGAGGTATACAGCGTAGTAACTCCGCTACTTCCATGGGAAAGACCCAAGACCAATTTTAAAGGTTTTTACAGCGACGGTCCCTAGATCAGGAGTGGGGTGCCAGGCCCAGCTAAAGAATAAATACCGAAATTCAAGACAACATGGAAGAAGCTGCAAGGTGTTCTGAACCCTATAAGTGTAGTAGTGTGAGAGACTCATGTGCTGAACAATCCTCCTGGGCATGCTTGGTTAATTTTACTATAGTTTATTTAATTAATTTTCCTGGATTCACACCACATGCGGGACTTCTAAACTAACCAGTTGCTGACTTCACACAACATGTGTTTGGCTAATTGGTGATTCAGAGTCATGCAGTGACCATCAGGAGCTTATGGGGGTCTTGAGAATTATGCTGTAAAAGCAGTTGGATAACAAAGCTGATGAAAGGGGGAGGCTGTGAGAGGAATTATTTTCACAGCAAGGTGAAGTGGAGTTGAACCTGAGTGACAGAGCCTACATCCTTCTCCACAAACAAGAACAATTTAGTAATAAATGCATTCTTGATGAAAAAGACAATCAAAAGTTCCTCTGTGTCAGTGTGAGAAGATAATAAAGCATCTGTTCTAATATTTTGAGAGTTGTCATATCATGCACTTGGCTACTTAGTGTGAATGTTATTTTCAGTATTGTTGTTTTTAGGCATCCGACACAGAAAAATATTTTCAATATTTTTATATGGAAAATCAGTATCTTATTGTAAATTATAAATGAATGTAAAGAATTATCAAGAAGTGTTAGAATACTGTTTCAATGGTCGTAACTTGAAAAATATATTTACAGTTTGACATTGGTTACAACCAGATTTACATTATTTTAAGAATGACTAATATATTTAATGTTGAAGTCAGCTTAAGAACTTTTAAGATTGCTCAAAGTTAGCCAAATAGATGTTAAAAACATAGGATACAATGTTATACAAATATTCATCATTAACTGAAATAAAATATCATTGTACTGTGGAATTTAGTTCTAGGATTAGACCTTGTTTTTAAATATGGGAAAGATAGATGACATTGAGATTTGTATGAAAAGGAGCATTTATTGAAACTATAAGTTGAAGTTCTATATTGAATGACATGAAGCAGGTGATTGCTTTTTAATGAAATATACATTCTGCTATTCCAAAGGTGCTTTTTCCAAAAGGCAACTGGACTTTCTTGGGTTTATCTTTGAAAACATTTTGCTTCTCATCCAAGAAACTTCAGTTCTTCAGTCCAGTTGCCTTTTGGAAAAAGCACCTTTGGGACAACCGTTACCTGGATGATTGAGAATCGCCATCGATATATATTTTGTTAATTTTTCTACAAGAGATTATTTTCAGTTACAAAGAATTATATATGTTTGTGTTATAATAGTTTGGGAATTCTAATGCAGAGCTCTGAAAATAGACCAATCTAATTCTTCCAGTCGAAAGAGGGTCCAGAATCAATAGCTGATTGGTCAATGCCAAGATTCAAAACTAATTTCAGGGGCAAAAACATTTAATTAGGTAAACATTCATACTTTATACCATTTATGTCATATGAGAAAATTTTCCTTTTAAATTAAACATGTCCATATATTTTTTTAATTTTTTTTCAACTTAAAATAATGAAACAAAAGATTTTATATAACAAGAAAGAAGATACTGGTTATGTAGTGAAGAAAAAGGAAAAAACCCTGTATTTATTATAGTGATTAAGATAAATCTGAGGAGCCATCTCTCCCTGATAGGATGAGCCTACCATTCTTGTGCCAGTGGAAGAGGCCTGCTATGGATCTTGTCTCCTAAGAAATTGAATTGGGGGGGTCAAGGAAAAGAGCCTTTTCTGGCTCCATCCCTGTGAAACATTCTACCACTGGAGGTAAGAACTGCTCCCTCCCTTTTGGCCTTCCAGAAGGGTATCAAAACCTGACTTTTATCAGCTGGCCTGGAGCCCTGGGGGTGTGCTCACTGCTGGAGGTGGCTGCTGGGCTAAGACATTATCCCATTAACCTGGCACTTAGGTCTCTTGCTTCGTTTTAGTATAAGTAGTCCTCGACTTACAACCACAATTAAGCTCACAATTTCTGTTATGAGACATTTGTTAAGTGAGTTTTGCTCCATTTTATGACCTTTCTTGCCATAGTTGATAAGTGAAACAGTCCAATTGGTAAGTTAGACTCGGTCCTACCCATTGACTTTGCTTGTCAAAGGGTTGCAGGTGATCACATGATGTTGGGACATAGCAATGGTCAGAAGTATGCACCAGTTGCCAAGTATCTGAATTTTGATCACATGATCATGAGGTTGCTACAAAGTTTGCAACTGAAGAATGGTCGTAAGTCATTTTTTAGTTCCATTGTCACTAAATGAACTTGTAAGTTGAGGACTACCTGTATAATTCTTAATAATATTTTAATTTTGTGTTGTTTTAATCTTTTAACTATTTTACTTGTTGTGTAACCTACAAGCTGCCCAGAATCACCTTAGAAGGGCAGCATAAAAAAAATAATAAAATAGGATATAAGGAAAAACCTAAGAGAAAAATGATTTATAAAATTAAAGTTCTTAAGCTTATAATTAAATTGGTTGTGATTAAATCTAGACCATATAACATATTGTAACATTTTATTTCAAATAATATTTCATGTTATTTAAAAGTAGATAATCTTAAATCTCCAGATATTAAAAAATGTGAGAAGGAAAAGATTGGAGATCCTCTATCTGAGCCCTGATGTAAACCTGTTTCCCTGTTCCCTGTTTTTTTGGAAGTCCAATCTCTGGGGAGACTAGAAATTGCTTGATTGGATTATATCCCCCCCATCCCGCCCTTATACTCTGGAGCCTTTACTGAGAGAGCCAGCTTCTCCACTCCTCAGCATTCCAAGCCCCATGGCTTTGCCCCAGAAGCAGGCACCATTTTTGGACTGGCCTGAATGTATTCATGGTGCCTACTTAGGGCTGGACCCATATGGCAGAGGGGTGGAGTGGCCTACTCTTCTTCCCAATGATAGCTCCAGAACTCTACAGATGGTAAGAAGGGAGATAGGTAAATGGTCATTCATAAATGTGAATCTACCCAAAATTTGTGCATATGACTGTAAAGCTGCTGTAGCAGCCACAACTTTGAAACAAGATTGTAAGAAGCTTTTGAGGGAGGGGTGTGTGTCTGCCATAACTTTAAGAGTTACCTGTACATGGTTACCTGTACATGGTATTTATGAAACTATTTGTGATTCATAAAACAGATATGGAAAGCACAGTAATGGCCAAGACAGGAAAGATCAATTTATATTCCAGTAACAAAAAATGAAAATGCTGAAAATACTCAAACTACATAATAGTTGCTCTTATCCTACAGTTTTTGTGATTCACACTTCAACAATCTATAGAATGAAACTAGTAAATGCACAAAAGAAAAAAAAAAAACATAGAAAGTCACACTTCTAAAAACAAGGATTTAGTGGGCCACCAGTTACTTAGTGAAGAAATTTTACCATTACCAGGAACCAATAATAGATGAAGTAAAAACAGAATCCTGTGTCAAAGCACTAAGAACAAAGTAAAGTGTACATGTTTAAATTAATAATACAAAACCAAGATTTGCTGGAGAAAATCCTGATGACTGAAGGCAATTATAAAAAATGCTGACAAAGGGCAAGATGGTCAGATATCAAGAGCGATGACACAAGGATCAACTTTCAAGAATACAATGAAACAAAGGAGGATGGTTTGGATTAGGTGCCATCAAGTCTTTACTAATAGACAATCCTGACAAAATTATGTCTGTTATGAAGAATCAGAAGTGAGTGAACAAGAAATGATGCAAACAGTTTGCGTTGTCCATCATTAAAATTCCTTGCAAATTGTGTCTTCTTGTAAGCTGAACAAATTTGAAAATGATACACAATGCTGAGACAAAAGTAAGTAATCAGTAACTTTAATTCTGACTTTTGTAAATTACTAGACATTTTAAAAAACCATTGAACAATATTTGAAGAAAAATATTTACTAAATTGACAAACTTAGAAAAATAATTAGGCAGCTGTTTTGAAGCTGCATGTTAAAAAGCATGACATGTAGTATGCAGAGTAGTACTGCTGATGATTTGCAATCATCTGATGTTATGCTATCACACCACTTACCTGAGGCTAACTACAACTAGGGACAAATCTACCCATAGAAGTTAGTTTCACAAAGGGATTTGTTCACTAATACATGTAAAAAATACTTGTTTTTTTTTTCATTTTTTACCAAAATTGTACAAATGAATATAGAGTTGGCAAGGTACTGTTTTGTTGGAAGAACTCCCAAGATAAAAAGAGGTCAATTATTAAAAGTCTAAACAAAACACCATGAAAACAAAGTTAAGGATTTTTTTTAATTTGCAAAGTAAATATTTTATAAATAAAAAACAAATACACAAATTATTTGTAAGCTAAATAAATATCTTACTTAATAAAGTCAGATTAAATTTTTCCAAACAGCACTGGCACAGTAATTTAAAATATATAAAATTGTACTCATTCACTTAGTGTCAAAAACTGGTGTGCAATGACTTCATGTATTTCATTCGTTCTATTGTACGTATTGCATATTATGATTATAGCCAAGGTAGAATTCTTACAAAACTATGCCACAGTCTACAGTCTAAGAAAATATTGTTCTCTAAACAATATAAGAATAGCTGGTGCTGAAAAAAAAAAGCATTTGGACAAAAATGGTCTTTAAAATACCAAAGTTACTATAAATCAGTACTGTATTCAATACATATCAAAATTATTAGACACTGAACAAAACTAGAAAAGAGAACCTTTCCTACATTTTCCTGAGTGCTTAATAAATTGAGAATATAGTGCAGGCTACACTTCCAAGGTGTGGCAGATGTTATTGCTTTCTATGGCTGCATGATTTAAGTATTTCATTTTCTATGAAAATATAAAGGCTTCTTCTAATTTAAGTCCTAAGAAGTTCTTCTTAAGATGTAACAAGAAGTTAGATGCGTGACTTTTTGGCTGCTGGAGCAACATGGTTCATGTAACCTGATGCAACTGGAAGTCCAAGTTTTTGAGCCTGAACATGAAAAAATGCCTGAAGTCTTGTTCCAGCTTTTGCTTCGCTTGTATTACGAGCATTATATTCAAAGCAGTTTGAAAACATCAGTTCAACATCTTCAATGAATTCCGCTGCAAGGAAAAATATAAATATGCCTTTATAGTCCTAAAAGCAAAGATTTCTAAACAAGGAATTTATCTATAAAATTGCAATTGCTTCTATGAAAGCTAATCCAATATAGTGGTTAAGGACCAGAGACCTGTTTTTTTTTAAACTTGAATATCATTCTTATTGCCAGCAGCTCTCCCACCCCAAGGAACCTCTCAAATTGGAGTTGTAAAGTGAGACCACATAAGGTATATAAATGTGACAGAGAAAATACATTCTAATATTTTATTTAAATATTAATTGTGTTTAGATAGGCATGTCCCAGGAGAATGCCGTGTTTCTGATTCAAAAGGGAAAATATACTCCAGCCTCACATGACCCAAGGAAAAAAATGCAGCTGCTTAAGGTAGCTGCCAGCATAAGGAGTAAAATTCTGCACTTGAAAGCATACTTTTTCTTTTGAATCTGTAGCACTGCAGAACTCTAGTATATAGTATTCTAACATCATCACCTGTAATGTAAGCCAAATGCTGTTGAAAACTATTGTATTGGTGGTCCCTATTCCAGTGTTATTTTCTATATTCATTATCCAAAAGCCTCTGGTTATTTAAATTAAACTGTTTTAAGCATTGTTAAATGATTTAGTCAACATTACTTACAGGCTACTTTATATTCACATTTGTTCACTTTTTCACGGATTATGTTTAAAGCGATGGGCTTTTTTATTATATCGTAGTAGTCTGGTACCTGTATATTGTAAAGTAAATCAAAAACATTAAGGAACAATTTCATACAAAACAATTTCATTCCTAGCAAGTCCTTTGCTTCCAAGCAACTGGTCCTGCTTGTTTGGTATGAAGAATGAAATCCATATAAATATATTTGACATAAGTCAGTTTTCAGATTGTGAGGAAGAGAATTATATCTTAACACAAAGTGCTTAAACACAAAGTTTGTGAACCCATTTGAATTTTTAATGTTTCAATCTAAACATGATCTAAAACATCTCTTCTCCACACATCCTAAAAGTACACAGAGAGAAACCAATTAAGCAAATACAGTATATTTGTTCATTATTCATTGAGGAAAAGGACTCAAAACTACATATTTCTACGTGGCAAAAATATGTGAACCTCTAGGATTATCAGTTCATTTGAAGGGGAAATTATAATCAGGTGTTTCAATCAATGAGATGCCAATGAGCTTTTGAGTGTGGGAGATCCTTCCAAAAGAACAGAATCCTGGGTATTCATGATTAAGGTCTAATCTCAACGCAGATATATGAAAGTGTGTCTTGAACAAAAAAGATTTCTGAGGACTTCTTAAAAATAATGGTGGATGCTCAGCAGGTTGAAAAAAATTACAAAACTTTCTAAAAATTTGGACTCTACAACTCCACTGTCTGGCAGATCATGTGCAAATGAAGGCAATTCAACATCAGTGTTAACCTCCCCAGGAATGGTCAACCAACCAAGACCATCTCAAGACCAAGGTGTGTAATATTCTAGGGGTCTTAAAGAATATTTCTCAATTAAGCACTAACAAGGCCTAATCCCAGTTTGCTTTTTTAAAACCATCAAATTCAGCTGTTTTGGTGAGAGGGAACATTAGCAATATTATTTAGTTGATTTTAATAACACTACATGTTAATTAGTTCTGTATCCATACTACACATCAAAGCTGCCTTGTTACTGATTATATAAACTAATAGCATATTTCTAATTTATCAAACAGCACATGTAATGACACTTAAAAGTGAAAATTCCTTCAAATGTAACTTTTGACTTCCTAGATATTTTCATCTGGGGTTCCCTGGCAATAATATGGAAATGGTTTGCCATTGCCTCTGTCTGGAAAGTTTTTAAATTTTCCAATCTACTTTATTGCTCTGATATTCTCTACTCCCACCTAATACCAACTGAATTAACACTGAGCCTGGACAACTCAGGTACACACTGCCCTCTGCTGAAACTTTATTGTAACTTCTATTTTATCTCTCTTCGTCTTGTTTAAAGAAACATTATGGATTGTTATTTCACATAATTATTTCTGGTCCATTACAGTTAAGTTCTCTGAGAAGCACCAACATTTTTTTTAGAATTATGCATTCTCTACTTCTTATCATAACACTACCATCTATTTGCAAAAGTATTTGCATTGGCAAGTCTTGATGAAGGAGAAAATTCCAAAGTGTAATTTGAATATTTCTATAACTTGAATTTTGCACATTATTATGTTAGTCAAAAAATTTACAAAGTTTAATTTTATCTATGTGTGGCCTATTATTTTTGTTTGCAATTTTCTTTCTCAGTATAACTTATTTATGAAGATCAGATTTAATTTACAATTGTCATTTTTCCTCCTTGCAATTATTTGCAATAAATATAGCGGTACATTCAAGTTAATTATTTGAGTACTTTGAAATTATTAGTTACCTGTATTTTGGAAACCAATTTCATAAAAGGCCAACTATCATCATGTCGCACCAGTTCTACAACAAGCTGCTCAAAAGCAGATAATTCATGTACTCCACCCTGACGACCTGAAGTCCTCCGATTCAGTGGCGCTTGAGGTGGTCCTGGAATAATAGGATCACACATGGACATCAAAAAAGACAAATGTAGAGAAAGTAGAGAAATTTTAATATATCCACTATTATAAACTTGTTCAGGTCTTTGGAGTACAGGTAGTCTTTGCTTAACTATGGTAATTAGGAATGGCAACTTTGTCACTGAGCAATGCAATTGTTAAATGTAACATCACATAATTTATAACAGCAGTTGCAGCAGTTCCAGTTATTAGATGAATTCTGTGTGTGCAGTTCTTGTGATCATGTGATCACTATTTGCAACCTCCTATTGGCTTCCCCATTGACTTTGCTTGTCAAAAGCCAATAGTGATGATTGAAAATGGTAATCACATTACCGTGGAATACTAAGCTGTCATAATTGTGAGTTGGTTCTCAAATGCTCAAATTGTAATTGCATGATCACAGGGACACTGCGAAAGGATGATAAAAAAAACCCTCATTTAGCATGTTGTAACTTAAAAGAATTGCTGAATGAGTGGTTACTGAATGAGTGTGCTATGAGTGTTACTGAATGAGTGTGTTATATAGTTTTCATTTAAAACTTACTTCCAAAATGGCAGATATAACTCCCATGTGTTTCAGCCAAATAAGGTGAATTTAGAGACTTCATTTGCCAAATAATCTCCCATGCCACAACTAGACTCCATATTACCAAAATTGGAACACAAGAAGGAGGAAGTACTTTTTACAATTCCATACTGTATAAGTAGAAATAAATTGTTCTGAGCCTGGCTCATTCAATTTTATGGAGAAAAACATGATCAGGAAACAGATAGTTATACTGGCACTTGTGCTAAGTTATTTCAATTCAACCCATTTGTCATACATTCACAAACATCGATGCAAATACAGCTTACTCTCTTCACAAAGATAGTTTCACCAATCAATGGAGTCTGCAGAAAATCACAATGATGTCATCATACAAGTATTATAATTGCCCAACCTGAGAGAAACTCATGTCACCAATGAACAATATTTTATTTAGGCATTTTCAACTATAACTGCTATTCCAAGCATTGTCTGATCCTGATTCATGTTTACTTTCAACATATTATGTTGAATATTATAAAGCTGGCTAGTCAATAAGTATAAAAAAACAAAAATAATCTCAGTTGAAATGATTTGGTTAAGAATTCTCATCCTTCTATTCAAGCTGCTGCAAATCTAAGTAAGAAAGCAGTATGTATTCAGTATTGCCACAAATAATTTTATGCTTGCAAATTCATCCATTAAATGCCCTCCATTGTTAGCATTGGACTACTTCACTAGCAATAGCAATAAGATTTATATACCTCTTTATAGTGCTTTACATCCCACTCTAAGCAGTTTTAGAGTCAGCATATTGCCCCCAACAATCTGGGTCCTCATTTTACCCCTCTTGGAAGGAGGGAAGGCTGAGTCAACCTTGAGCCTGATGGGATTTGAACTGCCAAATTGCAGGCAACTAAGCAACCAAGTGACACTAAATATGAACTGAATTTATTCTGGCAGTCAATTTTATTTTAAAGATTTGAGGTACCTGTAGACTGACGTTTCCTACCCCTTCTGGGGGGGTCTGTATCTTGTGATTTTTTTTCTACTGAAATTGGAGAGCTTTTCTCTTTCCTTAAATTCATTTCCTCAATAATTCTGAAGCCAAGAGAACTAGAAGAACTACTATCTTGAACAGTGTCTGTTGTCTTCATTCCTCTACGTTGCCTTCGATGGCTGGTCAACTCTACAAACGCATCTGCCTTCAGCATCTCTTGCTTATGGCGAGTAATACGACTGCTAAGTCGTAATGTTTTTGTCACTGATGGAGGAGCAGATTTTGTTTTTCTAATATTCTTTCCAAGACCTTTATATGAAGAGCCAATTTGCTTAGGTGTATTCTGCTGACTGCGAGAGTTGTATCTTCCAGTACTCAGCTGATTACTAGCAAGCTTTGGTGCTCTTGTTTTTAAAGTAAATTTTACTTGAGAGTTCCCCAATTTGGATAAGCTGTAAGAAATTAGAGAATTATAAATATTTGTGACACAAATATTTTTTATTCTGTTTTATTCTTCAAACTTGTGAATTCAGCACTTAATGGAAAAAGTAAGATACATTCAGTCAGATTTCTTAAGTGTATATACAAATGGGACATTGCACTGGAGAAATTTCATTCTAGAATCATCTATGTTATTACTTCTGATTTTAAAGTGCACAAATGATGCGCTTGATTAAATGATCAAAGATGGTAATGTTAGCACAAGGACATTCCAAAATGGATATTAGCATTTCTTTATATAGCCTGGTCTCAATTAATACAGGAGTTTAAATATGGTAAGCAATAGTCAATGAAAAAGTTTAAAATCTAGCAAGATATTTTTCTAGTTAGTAGTTCTAGTCACCATTTTTTAACTAACTGGAAATTTTAAACAAATCTACAAGAAATAGCCTGAAGTGCAGCATAATGGACTACTGTAATTTGGTGTTTTCTGGAATATGATGAATTACAAGCTGTCTCTGGCATGCTAGCACTGTCAGGTAGAGAACATTCAATTACGATACAGATCTTCATCACAACTCTTGATCTAGAAGAATGTGCAATCAGCAGTAATCCATCTCTCTGGCTAAATGTTGAAACCAAAGGCTAAGCCTATGAACAGATAAATGAGTAGCTACTTTATTCAAGTATACTGCAATTTTATCAGTTCTTGTATTCTGCTGTCTCCAGGTACTGCCACATCCACTGTCTAGAGTTTTGTCTTTCTTACTGACAATTGTTAAACCTGTGGTGTTATGTGGCAGATGCTTGTTTGTTTGAATTCTAAAATCCCAGAGCACTTTAGCATCTTCATTTTCCATTTGTCTATTGGAAATGGAATTTCCAGTGCTTGCCTGTAAGTAAATAGTATTCATTGCAGATATCCCAATGCACAATTATTACTACTTTCTCATGGGCTTGTTTGTAGTCACTCTGTTAAACTAATATACACATGTGCTCTCTTGCTTATGTCTCCAAGATTTGTATTCCTAGGAAAAAAACTAGAGAATACTGGAAGTCTGTATGCAGATTCTGCCCATTTCTAACTTAGTTTTATATTTACCCTTTTTCATCTTCTTGAGAATCAGAATTATCAATATTCTCATCCTCTTCTTCCTCTTCATAATCATCTTCACTTTGCCCAATTTCCTCACAATTAGTTTCATCTTCTTCTTTGATTTCTTCTATAGTCTCTTCATCGCTTTCCACAGAAGGTCTCTGTCTGGATGAAAGTCGCCTAGAGCGCTGCTTAGGTCGACATTCCGGACAAAACCAGTCTCCATCAGGAACAGCCTCAAAGAGAGCCAGAATGTATTACTAAATTTTTTTTGCTAGTTAAAATCAGAAAGATTTTTTAACCTTCTAAAGAAAATACTTCAAATTACCTTAAGCTTTGGTCTTATACAGTAGATATGATAGCCTCGATCACAACCATCGCAAAGCACCATGCTCTCAGCATCTCCTTTCTTTCTACACATTTTGCACCGAGTATTTAAAATAGACTTAGACCAGATTACACTTCGCTCCAGTGTTGAGAGATGAAGAAAGATCTGAGAGAGGCTAGCAGAAGAAAGGAGTGATTCTCTCCAGCGATCCAAGACTGTTTTGTGTGAACGGCCACCATCACTGCCATCTTCGAATAAAGAAAACAAATAATATCATGCTATTATTTATTATGCAGTGAAATAGCTGTGTTTTAGTACTATTTGTATAGCACAAAAAAATGCAGAATAACCAACCTTGTTTAAAAGTAATACACTCATTTTTGTAAATTTTAATATAGTCTCTTTTTTGCAGTGTTCAGTGAACTAAATGGAGTCATTTGATATATATGAACATTTGATGCTCCAAAAGTTTTTAGAAAACATCAAAAGCTAAACTCAATTATGGTACATAAGGAAAAAAAATCATCTTATAAATGAGATATTAGAAACTGGTTAATGATCAGATTCAGACAATAGAGGAGATATGTATGCATGTATGTATGTATGTATGGTATTCAGCTTTGTTCGGGTATTTTCCCACGTCATTATAGTTGTGCTTTTAAAGTTGTAGCAACATTTCGGCAGAATCTCATCTGCCATCATCAGGCTTCAATACAGAAGCCTGATAATGGCATATCAGATTCTGCCGAAACGTTGCTACAACTTTAAAAGTACAATTATAATGATGTGGGAAAATACCCGAACAAAGCTGAATACCATACATGTAAGTACCCGCGAAAACTTAAGAATATGTATATATGTATGTGTGTGCGTGTGTATGTATGTATATATATATATATATATATATACACACACACACACAAATAAAGCATAGTGTTAGTTTCTGTTATCCTACTTTCTGTTATCCTACGCTTTAATTCTCACAAGTTGTTATTCAAATAAACTATTTTTAAAATAATCTATAAAATTACAATATAAATGATCCTTATAGTTTTATGAAAGTGTACACTGGGCAGACGTCTTACAATAATTAGGTGGACATAACACAGTTATCTGGTGTCTTAAATGTGAAAATCAGATTAATAAAATTTGTAAATTTACCCCAATGGCTTTTGTTTGCAATAGTCCTCTTCAGTAGCACAAACTAAAAATATCCTCATCTTTTTAAATACCCACACAGATACTGTACTATTTTTGCTCCAATGATTCATCTATATCAGGAGATCAGATTAACCTGCTTTTACTGACTCCCTACAATTCAAAATATTATCTCATCTGCATATAATCAAATACACGTTCAAGAATTACCAGTTACTATTTAACTAGAATGTATCTTTTCTTTCTTGTAATATCAAAAGAATTAAATAAATAATTCATCTGCACATAAATTTTTCACATGTGAAAAACTAATCAATGAGGGCAAAAAGGTTTCAAATGCGAGTTTGTCGGAAGATAAAAAACTAGCCAGGGTTCATTCTTCCACAATTTATTTAAAATGCAGAGTTGCTACAATAAGGCCAAACAAAATATCTTAATCTGGTCTAGCGGCATGACAACTCTGTATTAATGCCCAAAATTAATGACACCTTAAAGGGCAGTGACCAAATTGAAGCTAACTAGAAAAGAAAGCTACAATTCCTTTTGGATATAAGTTCACTTTTTGAAATTATCATGTTCCTATTTGATCATCAAACTGCTATATCCAAAGGGAATTGTAGCTTTTTTTTTCTGGTTAGCTTCAATTTGGTCACTGCCCTTTAAGGTGTCATTAATTTTGGGCATTAATACAGAGTTGTCATGCTGCTAGACCAGATAAAGATATTTTGTTTGGCCTTATTGTTTGGCTATGTTTATCAGAACTTTTACCCTAGTAATACCAGACATATTTGTTTTTGGAGAAGGCAATTCCAGCTTGTCCCATTGCCTTAGTTATAAAGCTGGCTAACTGCCATGCACTTTGTGGAAAGCAATGCCTTGGAAAAATATTTAATATTTAATTATCATTTTGAGCAATTTTCTAAATGGAAGAAAATCTATTGTTTACCATATTTACTCTGATCATCTTCTCTCTTCCTCCTTTTATCACCTTTTTGGTCTCTTTTATTTTCTTCTGCATCACCTAGTTATTTCAAGTTCATTTGGAAACAGAAGAGAACCTTTCACTAGCATAGCCTATTTTTCCAAAAATAAGATTACACTGCTATAGGAACCAGGACCATTGGGGTGGAGAGGAGAAATATAAGAGTGTGGCTAATAATTGACTTTGTCTTTCACTGTAGCAATGTTTATTACCAAAATGTTTGTGAATTTTGCAGTTTTACAAACATTTTCATTACTCCATTAAGTATATTGTGTTTTGCGTCTTTATCCAAAGTTATATCAGAACAAAAAATTAAAACAAATTGTTGATGTTGAGAATACATGTGTTGCATTTCTATTGTTCAATATTCAACATTTAAAAGCCGGCTGTACTTTGCTCAGTCTTACAAAATGAAGCTCACAAAATCTTACAAAGTGAGGCAATAAAATGAATGTTCTGATCTCAGCATGGTCAGAATACTCACACAATCCATTCAACCTTTTTTTTTTTTTTGACAGGATTATGAAGACATGTATTAGGGATGTGTAAAATATCTCACATTCAGTAAAATATATCCCATTATTAAACTGTATTTTTCCCAGAAATGAAAGTGTCTATGGAGATTTTGTCATCCAAGTCATGGTTTCCCAAAAGGGCTTTTTCAAAAGGCAACTGAACATTGTTTTGTTTGAAGATATTTTGCTTCCCATCCAACAAGCTTTTTGGGTGAGAAGCGAAATGTCTTCAAGCAAAACAAAGAAAGCCCAGTTGCCTTTTGAAAAAGCACCTTTGGGACAGCTAAAATGGGACATTTGAAGGAGTTCCATTCCACACTGTTTCAAGTATTTTTCAATGTCTAGTGGTTATCTTCTTTTTTAAAATTTCTCAAACTACAGAGATGTAGAAATTGTATTAGTAGACACAAGGCATATAATTACAGGCTAACATTACTATTCTTTCCAGTAGCCTTGGTTCCCTAATTTTTCAGAATAACCTCCAATTCTTCTAGAAGGTGAGTGTGGAAGACCTACTTTTGGCTTATAAATTTGTCCCAGAATTTGCAGCTATAACAAGGTTCCATAATTTCATGGCAGCAATTGGTTGACAGGTGAGTGATCCTCTCTAAAAACAAAAGACAGACTTTTGATGCCCGAGCATTATTCCTTTAGAGCAGGGTGTCAAACTCGCTTTGTCACAGCATTATTACATGATGTATTGCAACTTTTTTCCTTGGCAAACCAGGCATGGGCATGGCCAGCACGTGATGCATCTGGCCTGCGGGCTGTGAGTTTCAAACCCCTGATTTAGAGGGACAAGAAACTGACACTCTGCAGCACATTAGCTTCATTGCCCCACCCACTGGAGAGAAAGGTTTTGGTTAATTTGAACAAGTTTTGGTCATTTTGCTAGAAGACAAATTCCATATTAAATGTGTTTGTGCTTGTAAAAGGGAGAGGATATAGAATTAATGGGACATATGTCACTATAGTTGTTGCTGAGGGAATTACTGGGGAATTCTGGGAGTTGAAATCCACAAGCCTTAAGATTGTCAAGGTTGGAGACCCCTGGTCTGTAGGAATGGAGAATTCTATATACTGTACAGTATTTCCTAGTAGAATATCTAGAGTTTTGCACCAGAGTCTGTCCTCATATGTGATTGTTATATTAAGCTAAACTGAGTAGTTTAAATCAAGTTAAGGTGAAAGTATTTTTAGTTTTGTTTATGATTAGCAATTATGAGAAGATGCTACAAACTGAAAGACTGAAGGCAAAAGGAGAAGCAGACGAAAGGTGAGATGATTAGATAGTGTCATCAAGGAAATGAACATGAATTTGGGTAAATTCTGGGAGGTGGGGAGGACAGGGGAGTCTGGCATGCTATGGTCCATGAGGTCATGAATACTCCAACATGACTTAGCAATTGAACAAGAAGAAGCTTCAAGTGTGATTCATTATTGTTCCTATTTATTACAGGGGTTTTCAAATCCCTTTTAAGACAATCTATTTGACCAGTTTTCCTGAAGATTCTCTGTAAATCTACTTCTGCGGACCTAGATGAAAAGAACAGAAGTAGAGCTTGTTTGGAGTTCCCCTTTTATTAATTTTATGAATGACCTCTGCACATGTGGTCAAGTCATTTGTCTCTAAAGTACAGCGACAATTTTAAAACTCCAACTTCCTTACATATTCCCAATTTTAATAAATTGTTTAATATATCTGCTATGGAATCTGTTAACACATTTGTTTGATCCAGATTACTTTTTCCTTCATAAATAAATAGTGTCTCCGGAAGTAGACACTTACCAAGTGGGGCTTTGAGAAATCTGCGTTCAATTCCTTGCTGTATCTGAAGCAATGCAAATGCCAAATAATGTACAGTATTATTCATAGGCTGTGGAGTACTCGTATTAGTTGAAGTAGTACTTCGAGATTCAGGTTTTAATCCTATCAATCTAAAATAAAGTTTAAAATTGATCAATAACTTAAAAGTATCTATTATTGTATTTGCTATTTATTCATTGTGTTTACATATTGCCGGATTCAACAAAAATAATCCTGATAGGTTATAACATAAAATCAGAATAAAAACATAAAGACCAGGAAAAGCACAAGTAACTATAAAAACAGTAAGCATAATAGTGATTATTCATTCCCAGAGGTCCTGTGAAACAACTGTCTTTAAGTGCTCATTGCTGTAAACAATGAGAATGGCTAAGTAAATCCAGGAACAGGCTGCAACAGAGAAATATTGCCTGCAGCCTCTTCCCTTCATCTCACCCACATGGCAAGATCCAAGGAATAAGAATGATCAGGATGAGAATTCACTAATTTGCCTTCTACTGAGTATAACGTATAACACTGCAATAAATACTTTATTAAGAAGCATTTACACATAAATCAACTTTAAAAACCTTGTTTGAACAGAATACAGCTGCTGAAATTCATTTATCACATTTATAAACTACCCATCCTCTCATAGAGAGACTCTGGGTGGTGTATAAATCAACATACAAACATAAAAGCCATATTTATATTCTAAAAGCAGGCAATAAAGCAGTACCAATGTGTTTTGCGCAATTCATTAAAAATGACATCAGAATTATCTGGTTCAGATAGTGTTTATAAAGTAACTAAAAGTAGCTACTTAAAACTACATTCCCTTTCTCAGAAAGTTTTGAAAAAGTATAACCTTGTCATGTCTTATATGCCATCAAATGCAATGTAGTGCTATATTCAAAACTTGGTAATATCAAGATTCCAGCACATCCATTTTTAATGCTATTAAAATTAATAATTTCTCTTTTAATTATGAAAGTTTCACAGAGTTGTTTATCTTATGTCTCTATAGATAATTGTACAGTTTAGTTAGCAATTAATTAATTATAATGACCACTGGCCAACATATGAATATACTTAATCATGGTTTCAATTGGAAACTGTGAGCATCTTAACCCAAGCTAAATCCAAAAACTGCTAGGGAATTCTTAGAAACTTGGCACCTAAGAGAAATCAGTGATGAATGGGTACATAAACAACTTTACACACCATTCATGAGGCAATAAAAAAAGCTAAAAAAGGAAACAAAAACACTAAGACACCTCGACTTCCGGTTTTCTTGTCGTCGGAGCGGAATCTGCGATTAGTGCGCAGTTTCACTTTGAGCTAACTTGCTGGAGGGTCCCAATGGGGATCAGAACCACCCTGGTGGAGTGCTGAAGAAAGAGGGAATCGTCTGGAAGGGTGAGGGGAGCCGCAACTCCCCTCCCTGACAGGAAAAACCCATTCCAAAGGCAAGCGGTAGCGGTAGTCTTAAAATGGCCACCATGAAGATGAAGAACAGCCCAGGAAACTAAGACTGTGCTGGAGAGAAGTAGCAAGTGGGATGTGAATCACATATTAATTGATGATTAATGATGTATAAGAAAAGAGATGATGAAATGAGAACCATTATGGAAAGATTAATATCAGTTGCTATAATCAATTGATTAGATTAATATTTTTGTAATGTATAGATGAATTATAAGGTGATTGAGAAAATGTAATGCGGAATCTGGTGTGTATGTGTGTGTGTTTGTGATATAGTAAATAGGGAGATGGTATTAAGTAGATTAAAGGTGGGGACAATTTTGAATTAATAAAATAAGGATTGATAAAATTGCAAATATGACAGAAAAAGGTAATATGGGAAATGAACATAGAAATGAGAAGAGAATTTCAAATAACATTGTAAAATAAGATATGAGAATATTCTAAGAAAAATGAAACAAGTTATAATATGAATTGGAATTGGATAAGTTTAATATTTAATACCAATAAGGTTAATGTGATATGAAAATGAACAAACAAAATAAATAAATAAATATAAATATGGTCATGTTTGTACTGAGATGTGAAACCTGGAACTATACTGCTTGCCAAATGAGAATTTTTTATTTAAAAAAAAAATTGAGGAGGGAATTGAATAATGAAATTACTAGGTATGTCTAACTGATATGGTGGTTGACACTAGGAGAGAGTATTGAAATGCTAAAAATAAGGAAGGATTTTGATTTAATGTGAATATGTGTATTAAGAGATATGATTGGTATTATTAAGTTTGCCTATACTAAAATATATAATATATTGATGCCACACTGTTAATGTATTGTTGTGTATGTGTAGTTTGAAATTAAAAAAAACTTGGGAAAAAAACGCTAGGATACCTCTTTGTCAGCAATCAACACCCAGATAAGCAGGGTATAACACCAGGATTAACACCAGACAATAAAGCTGCAAACAATACTCAAATCAAGTAGTACCGACTCAGACAAACAAGCAATAAAAACCCACCTAGTCAAACAACTACCAAGGAGAAAACAATATCGCGCCCAACAACTCTAAGAGAGTAAATTACTGTATATAAACAGAAAGCAAAACCAATTCAATTTTAGCACTGAATATGTTACCTAGTTGGGTAACAAAACGTCTGCAAAAAAGCAATGAAGCTCAAAATGCATCAAGGCCATCTTCACATGCTTCACACAATCATTACTAGGGCTATGTTAAATGTTTGTTTTATATATATATTAAATATGCTTCTAAAAAAAGATCCACCCCCTCCACTGTATTTACTGTGTTCAGAAATGTGATTATTGAATGACAGAGTGTCATGTCATCACCTACAAAAGCTGTCTTATATTAAGTCAGAACACTGGCCAATATCTTAATGATTAATGCTTTTGCTCTCCAATGTTTAAGACAAGAATCTTATTTGCAATTTCCAGTGATTTAGCTTAAGAACTTCTGCAAAAAATATTTGTGGTATACCATTAAGCTATAGCTCTTATTTTTAAGCAAACAAAAGAAAGGAGAAATAGTTGCAGGAAAGCCATTTTCTTCTATAAATAGCCAAGCTTAAATGGTGGTGGGAGTTTAACAGTCTTACTTTTAAATTTAGATGCTGGTTCACTTTTGTTATAAAAATCAGAATTTGTTCTTTAAAAAAATGGTGGGGGGAAGGCTACCCTTTCCCTCAGACCATATATTAAATCATTTATACAATCCTGGCTTATTAAATTTTCTGTCCTCTTTTATCTAGTGGTGCCTTTGCACATCTCTTTTAATTACTCTTGGTGTTGTTTATTAAGAATTGCAATTTCAGAAAATGTATATACGAAGTTTGATATCGTACAAAAATTGACAAATCAATATTGTGCAAATTAACAACAAAATACGTTTCCCAATGTGTTTAGGCTTTCTCTATTATATGCACAAACTTTTTTTTAAGAAATCCAGAGAATACTGACTGATTATCAACATTTTCTAAGATTGCAGAATTATATACTTCAATGAAATGGGTGGGTGGAGATGAAATGCAATCTATCCATTCAAATATTAATTAAAAAAATAAAATATCTAGACAAGAACTGTTACCTGTCTTTTGCAAGAATTCTTACTTGGTTATCTATTTCCATCTCTTCTACATTTTCACTGACAGGTTTTATTACACCATTTTCTTTATTTTCTTCATTTAGAAATTCATACTGCCCATTTTCTAAGGCTGCTCTCCAACTGTATCTGTCCATTACCTGTAAGTTCAATTATATTGATTTAGGTATCTGTCATACAGAAAAACCTAACTAGTATTTTAAATTGCATTTGCGTTTTCAAGCAAATAAAAGTAGTGCTTTGAAAGTAGAGCAATTTCATAATATACCATTTTCCATAAAAATTAAGGAGTCAAATACCTTAATGGAGCCCAATGTTCCTTGGAAAATTCTATCTTCAATGTCTAAGAGGAAGTCTCGAAGCCTTAATTCAAGTTGCTTTTCTGCAGATTTTTGAACCATATCACAGCCGTTCTGCATTTTTCCACGTCCAAACTGTAGCTTGGTGTCATTCTGTGTTTTTTCTGTAACATGAAGAGATTATACAAAATACCTTCCTACTTGACCATTAATCTTTTATTATTGTGATAAATATCATTTAATTATTTTGTATTAATAATACTGTAATATTTTGCAATAACAATGCTGCTCTGTCCCATTGGAATTTTCTGTTCACTGAAATGGGTAAATAGCCCACACTTTCTACCCAGCAACAAAGAATCGATTCTTTCAGAGAGCATTCAAAAGTTAAGAGTCACAACTTAAGATTGTTTTTGATAGTTCTTATTTTTAAATTATTGGTTACATTTCTGTTTAGGTGGTTATGTTATAAGATTTCAGTTGGATGTTAGTCATCTATAGTTTTTGAGCCTAGTGAAATATAAACAAAATCTAGTATGTAGCAAAATCTTTGCAAAGTATGGAATGTTTTATATAGGCCTAGTAATATTTTTAAATGTTTGGTTAAAGAGCATATTGCAAAATTCATGGACTATATTGATAGCACTGTATAAACAAACTGTGATTCATTTAAACTCAAATTGTCTCAACTGTTAGGATAAGAATAAATTCTACATGATATAAACTAAATAATCATAAAACCTTCAATCATAAACATCTAGAATGTTTACCTGAAATATAGAATTTTTCAATAGGAAAGCTACTAAATTGTTCACATATTCTGGATTTTTCCTGTAAAAGAATGTCTTTCAAGGCACTTTCCCTATATCCTCGGGAATTGAGAGCTTCTAGGAGTTGGTCAAACTGTTCCTGAGAACTGTAAAAGCACCACTTATTCGGCTTTTGTATTGGTTGTGCTACATTTACAATAATACTAGTTTCCAAATCTTGGCAAGTTTTGGAGGTAGATTCTGCTGTCAAAGACTCTCCAGTTTTAATGACTATCTGAGATTTTTCTGAAATATGAGCCTGTACATTATGAAATGAAGATGGCCGAGGCAACAGCATGTCTTCTGTAAGACCAGAATAGTCTTCTTCCACAAATAGTCCTGGAACTGATGAAAAGAGCCAATAGCGTCGATATAAGCGATCACGGCCCAAAGAAGAAATATTGGTACAAACTGTAGCTTTCTGAATCTTTTCTATGAGTTCCTTTTCTTTATTTTGTTGCTCCTGCTTTAAAGCTGCCTCTTCTTCTGCAGTGAGCAGTTCACATTTATCATCAGTAGTCCCCACTCGTCTTGTAAAATCTTTAAAGCCATTCTGTCCTCCTTGCCCTAGAAGCAGTTGACAAGAAAAATTACAGATATGGCCACAGGACAAGCAGCTTAATTAAAATAATTTGGTTTTTTTTTACAGATTATAAGCCCCCCGCAAACATTTCATGCAAAATACCCAACTTAAATTCTATATTTATAATATTCCTTTTAGTGTACTGCTGAAAGCGGCAGAGAAAGTAGAGAATGACTACTGACATTCTCTCCAACCCCTTAATTACAACTCAGTTCTGGGTTAAATGACAAAGAAAGAAAAATGTTGGAACTTAGACCGGAGAAATGAATAACATACTAGATCATTGCCCATTGGCTTCTCTCATAAAGCCACACTAGAGAAACTTCTTTTTCTCTGCAGCTCCTAGCTGGAGCCAGCCCATTTACAACCAAGTATTTCTTTTGCTACCTCTCCCACTAAATAAAATCTAATTCCATTCAGTTTGTTTTCAGATATTTATTCTATTGATAGGCAAATGTATATACCAAAAGAATGTTCAAACTACCACATCATTGCACTCATTTCACATGCTAGCAAGTCATGCTCAAAATCCTACAAGCTAGGCTCCAGCAGTATGTGGACTGAGAACTACCAGAAGTATAGGCAGGATTTTGAAGAGGCAGAGGAACTAGAGATAAAATTGCCAACATATACTGGAGAAAGCTAGGGAGTTCCAGGAAAACATCTGCTTCTGCTTCATTGACTATGCTAAAGCCTTTGATTGTGTGGATCACAACAAATTGTGGCAAGTTCTTAAAGAGATGGGAATACCAGATCATCTTATTTGTCTCTTCAGAAACCTATTTGCAGATCAAGAAGCAACAGTGAGAACTGGACATGAAACCACTGGTTCAAAATTGAGAAAGGAGTTCGACAAGGCTGTATACTATTGACTTGCCTATTTAACTTATATGCAGAGCACATCATGAGAAAGGCAGGGCGAGATGAAACCACTCTAACAGCAGCAAGTGAAGAGGAGCTAAAAAGTCTCTTGATGCGGGTGAAGGACGAGAGTGCAAAAGTTGGCTTGAAACTCATCAACATTAAGAAAACTAAGATCATGGCATTCAGCCATCTCAATTCCTGGCAAATAGATGGGGAAGAAATGGAGGTAGTGACAGATTTTATTTTCCTGGGCTCCAAGATCACCACAGATGGGGACTACAGCCAAGAAATTAAAAGATGCTTGCTGTTGGAGAGGAAAGCTATGGTAAACCTAGACAGCATACTAAAAAGCAGAGACATCACCCACCAACAAAAGTGCTTATAGTCAAGGCTATGGTTTTCCCAGTTGCAATGTATGGCTGTGAAATTTGGACCATAAGGAAGGCTTGTCAGAATATTCATGAACTGGCAGAGACATGGGTAACAAAGTCAACCAATGGGAGCTGAATTGGGTGCTGAGACTGGAAGGAATCTGGTCATGTCTCTGCTCTGTGCTCTCAACTCTGAAACTGAAACTACTCTGCTCTGAGCTCTGAAGCGGCTGCTTGTGTTTTGCCTGTAACCTTTACCACGTTGGAAAAATCTACTGCTGGTATTGTAAACTTTACTTCAAGTGTTATTTATATAAAGAAGTTAATGAATCTTGCTGAATGAGTCATCTGTGTGTGCTTTCTGGATTTCTGCTGCAAAATCTAACAAGGCTGAGCGCCAAAGAATTGAGGCCTTTGAACTATGGAGCTGGAGAAGACTCCTGCGAGTCCCATGGACTGCAAGGCCATCAACCGGTCAGTCCTAGAGATCAACTCTGACTGGTCTTTAGAAGGCCAGATCTTGAAGATGAAACTCAAATTCTTTGGCAACCTAATGAGAAGGAAGGACTCACTGGAGAAGAGCCTAATGCTGGGAATGATTGAGGGCAAAAGAAGAAGGGAAGGCAGAGAATGAGGTGGTTGGATGGAGTCACTGAAGCAGTCGGTGTGAGCTTAAATGGACTCCAGGAGATGGTAGAAGATAGGAAGACCTGGAGGAACATTGTCCATGGGGTCACGATGGGTTGGACACAACTTCGCGACTAACAACAACAAATATACAGAGCCCTGAGCATCTTTATATAATTTACGTCCAACATTCTGTTGAGAAGAACAGACATTTGTTTTGGAGACACCTTGTAAAGGTATTTTATATGAAGAGGTTTTTTGCAATGTGGCTCTAAACTAAGACTGATTAGCAGCTGTATTTATTTATTAAATTTAGAAACTGACCATCTCCTTTACAGAGGAACTCTGGGCAGTGTACAAGTAAAATGTAGTCCTTTTACAGGTAGTTCTCAACTTACTACAATTGGGACCAGACTTTCCATTGTGGTCTTTCCAAATTGAATTAGACTCAATTTTATAATAATTTTTACAGTCATTAATTGAAACATCTTGGTTCTTAAACATGTGGAATCCAGCTTCCAAAGTGAATGTTTTTGCTAGAAATCAGCAAAAAAGGTCATGAATTGAAATCATGTGATCACATGATGCTACAAGTAGTTATCATTTAATGCAAGAGGGTTACCAGATGCTAAATTACAACCATGTGACAAGGGAGTGGTACATAATCATAAGTGAGAATATTTTTTTTTCCCAAGGCTGTCATAATTTTGAACTGCTGTTAAACAAATGGTCATAACCTAACAACTAGCAGTAATTGCATTTTGTCTTGTCTTCCATGGAACAACATAAAATTCCTTCCCATTTTTTTTTCCCTCAAAACACCACTGGAATAGAGTTAGGAACTGCAGTACGCTAACACACAAAGAATAACATCCTCTTTCTAATGGAATTATCAATTGCAGTAAAGTATACAACTTTACTTTTTTTCTAATATTTATACTGTCCTGCCTTAGAAATCAATGCAATTATATGAGTCATACAATTTCAGATAACGAAATAAGTCAGATAATAATCAGAGGAAAGAAAAGTGATGACACAGTAGAAGTATAAAAACAAGAATATAGTCTATTATATAAAATTATTCAAGAGTATGCATATTTTACACATGAAAAGTTTTTTTAGTTTTAGACAAAAGCATGACACCACCAAAAAGTAACTTAGTAATGAAATAAAATGGTGGGTAGCCTTAAGGATCAAAGTTGATCAACATAATAACTGACTCATAATCCAAGCTGACTTGTTGAAAAAGGAAGCAATGCAGAAGTTCCAGTCATACTCTTTCATTCCAATAGCAACCTTAAAAATTAAGTTTGAGTCAATATAAATCAAAGTTTAACAAATACTTTTTTTATTAGGCGAGGAGTTATCTTCTTCATCTGTCATGGTATCTACTTCTTGCTCCTTTGTTTCAATCCCCTTGCTTTCTGTACTTGTATCAAGTTCTTCTCGATCTTCATCACTAATACTATAGACATAAAAATGGACAGGAAAAAACCCAGGTTCAAAGAAAGGTAGATATAATACAACAACATTTGATTGTCCCATCTATGTCGATATCAAAAGGGGAGAAATGTGCTGCTATTCTCTGGGAATAGATTTCTAAGGAAAGAATGTTTTGCAATGACTAAAGAATGTTGCACCTATAGTTTGAAGATATACTTAAAATAACTGTTATGGTGTATCATCCTTCAAATATAAATAGTATGATTAAAGTAATTTGAAAAGGACTTGAAAATAATTGGAAAGCTAAGTTTGTACTAATCCTGGAGAGGTCAAGGATCGCCAAACCAGGACTCCTGATACCCTGGGGTATACAAATATGAAGAAATTTCTAGTTGGAGGAAGCATGAGAATGTAATCTTTTTAAAAAGAAAATTAGTTTGTTATAGAAAGTGGTAGAATATTGTTAGTATTTCAGGCACACTTATGGCAATTTGGGAATGATCAGGACTGTTGAGTTTTGATTTGCAATGGAGTAAGAATATATAAGATGGTAACAATAGTAAGCAATAATACCAGCTTCTGTAAAACAACTTGCATCTGTTAAATTTATTTTTAATTTTTTAATTATTACATTTATTTATACATTTAACATGTATATGTTTTAATAAGACTAAGATGGCCATAGTTAAGAAAATACAATCAATACTCTATTACGACTTCACTGTCAATTGCTTATTCAAATGTCTGTAAAATGTCATTCAGATCTTAACAACAGTCTTATGCATTCATATCTTTTTGTTATTGAATGACACAATACAAAAAACAAGAGTATTTGAAGGCAAGCCCAAGGAATCTGTGAATATAGAGTTCAAAAACTGAAATACACAGCATCCAATTCTGCTGCAGCTGTTTATCAGCCAAAATATCAGAAGCTTCTTAGGAACTGTTATTACTTATAGCTAAGAAGGCATATAATGCAGAAGCAACTTCTTTGAAGTTTGCTAAAAGCAAGTGTGATAGTATTACTGCAACAAAGGTGAATTTATCTGCTAATTTCAAATAAATCTTCAGGCATTTCTATTCATAAATTAGTTTACAATCTATGCAGCATTGTTGTTTGATTCAGCACCAGACATATTTGAACATGATTTGAATAAGAAAGCTAATATCAAAAAATCAAGCTTAGAGGAATTTTAGATTTTCTGGTTTATCCAAAGGTTGGAAAAGCAGTATTCTTTTCTTCCATAGACCTCTGTGAAAAAAACTCTTAACAAAAAAATAAAACAAAGAAATAAATTAGATGTTAAAATAATGCATGATGTGCACTAAATATTTTAAACCTAGGACTCATTAAATTTACATTAAATTTAATTGATTTTTGCTATTTTGGGTTGGATTATGCTTTTATAAATTTTGTTACAGGTAGTCCTCAACTTACAACCATAATTAAGCCCAAAATTTCTGTTGCTGAGGCAGTTAAGTGACTTTTTCTCCATTTTTATGATCTTTCTTGTCACAGGTATAAAGTGCATCACTGCAGTTGTTAAATTAGTAACATGGCAAAGTGAATCTAGCTTCCCCATTAACCTTGTTTGTCAGAAGCTTGCAAAAGATGATCACATGATGCCAGGACAATGCAGCTGTCATAAATATGAACCAGTTGCCAAGCATCCAAAAAATTGATCACATTGATTGTGGGGATGCTGCAATGGTTGGCTGAGAAAACAGTCCTAAGACACTTCTTTTAGTACTATTGTAAATTTGAACAGTCACTAAACAAATGACTAAGTTAAGATTACCTGTATAAGAAAAAATAAAAATGATGTCTATTTTTTAATATAAAAATGCTTTAAAATTTAGAGCTTTTATTATTGGATCCTTTGTTAAAAGAGAAAGTTTAAATAAGAAACAAGCAGGTATGAGGTTTTCTAAAAAATAAAAAAGGGTCTGGTTGAAAATTAAGAAAAGCATATGAAAGCATTCAGTTAAGCAGTAGCATTGTGACATATGAACCTTAAATAACAATTGATCATACCTAATAGACAGTTCAACTGCAGGAGTTTTCTCTATTTCTTTCAATTTCTCATGTTTCTCTTTCATCTTTTGTTCCTGCCCTTTCAATCTTTCTTCTTTTTTTCTGCGGATTCTGAAGTTACATGGCATAATTAATTTATTACTCTCAACATACCTTATTTTTGAATATTTCCTCTGAGCACAATTTTCCTACTGTGGAACATCAGAAATTCCAAAATACTCTGTATTCTTAAATGCATTTGAACACGCTAAAATCTATAAAAATATCAGCACATAACTAAATTTTATATCAGAAATACTGACATTATAAACTGTCTGAAATAAAGAAAAGTAAACTAAGCTAATCTTAGCATTAAACCAAATGGCAAACTATTATAAAAAGTACTATAATTACCATAGGTAGCCCTATCAACATTTTGCAGAAAAATAGCTTTCTAGAGCTACAATTTTGCTTTCTCTTGGTCAGGTTTGAACTCACTTTGCTGCTGCAGCTTCTCTTTCTCTGCGATGCTGTTCTGCTTTTAATTCTCTGAATTCTTGTTTGGTTTGTCGCAATATATCAACAGAGTCTTCAATGAAGTCTCGAGTAGAAACAAGAGTTAGAAGTTTTCCACAAAGAGCATGAAGAATCCTCATTTTTTCAGCTGATATATATGTAAAAAGATATTTCATTGTCAGTTGGCCTCATAAAAAATTAGGTTTGACATTTTAAAACAGAAATGATTATCACCAAAACATATAGACACTGTTAGGATAAAATAAATGTATTGTACATATAATTATTAGATTTCATGGATCAGTCCCACCTAGACACATTATTAACAACTCCAATATACTGTTTAAATTTAATCAATCCATCCATTGTGTGTGTAAATAAAAGCCAAAAAAATGAATGCAATACACTAGATAGAAAACTGAAACTGAAGGGACCTTCAAAGGTAATTCTGGAAAAGATCTCAAACTTTTAAACAAAATAAACATAGCTCAAAATCCTATTAGGAATACCCAGCTATTTATATATAAAATAATTCATTTGATCAGACATTAAAGATTTTAAGTACTGGAACAACTTCCATAAAGTTAAAACCATAATCCTGAACTATAGTTTTAAAATAGCCAAACCATTTTCATTATTCTTACAAAGCCATTTTCATTTATTCTTATAAATCAGTATATTAATACTGATTGTAAATTTCAGCATGGTATCCTCACAACTAAAAAGTTAATGAATATAACTGCCCCTCAAAATACTCCTGTAAATTTGTTTAGTTAAGCTTGACAGAGCATAATAAACTGGTTTGGCTCTATTACCTGATGATAAATCATATACTGAAGTACATGAGAGTTTTTTCAACAATCCAGGATTACTCAATCTTAGCTCCATACAAGCATCATCTGTAGTATCAAATCCTCCTCGCTTCTGGTAGCGATATTTAGCATTTGCTGATGTTACATCTGCACCTGATGCTAGAATATGAAGCCTGAGAATCTCAGAAAGAGTGCAGCTATCAAGATCCAGGTTTTTCAAATTACAACCTATGGTTAACAATAAAATCAAGTTAGTCTATTTGACTTCTAAAAATGCTTAAGCAAATTATGTAAATTATACTCTTGAAAAATACAACAACAAAGTAGCCAAAAAAAGAAAAAAAAAAGAAACCCACACATACCCTGATGTAACTGGGGCCAAGCAGCTGCCAAAGTTGCAACTGCAGATAGTGCAGATTTTGTGGGGTCTGCATCTTCATCCAAAGCCTCTGTTAAATCTTTAAGGAAATAAAGACTTTATTCTAGTGTAAATTAACATTTCTGTATGGAGCGCAAGTAAGCTAGCAAGCCAAGTTAAGCAATACAGAAACATTTAAATTCAATATTCAGGTAAGTTGCAATGCAACAAAGAATGTAGTATTGGCAAACAGCTGGAGAAAACATGCAACATTCATGAAAAGTTTCTTGCACACAATTGGACGGCAAGATTACAAACACACTCATGCAAAGATTTTTAACACAAACTATCACTCCATTACTTATAATTGTTACCTACTGCTAAATAAATAGAGATAAATAGGCAGCAGTCAATGCTGATTTACCATATTGAAGAGGTTCTTTATTCCATATAGTTGGGAAAACATATCCAATTAAACTCCCTCTAAAGCAGCATCAGGTGTTTTGAATTAACATGCAAGTACAATCTCTTTATAAGCAATTGCAAGTGAACTACTCTTTCTTCTGCAGGTATTAAAACTAAATGTATTTGCCTTTGCTTAATACATTTCCTGTTGGTGAAATACTTGTTTATCTTTTCAACTGTTAACACTGAATGATAGCCTACAAAGAGAACTTAAATCTCCACAAAATAGAACTGAGTTACCCTTGCCAAATAAAATTGAATGTAATCTTCCTTACACAATAGCTGTATATAAATACTTCAGTTTAATTTTTATTCATGTGTGAACTGCCTAATCAAATGAAATACAGTGCAAACCATTATAACTACTTTACATAATCTTTTTACAGATTAAATTACTAGTATCTATTCTAACTTGAATGCCATAATTTGAGTAGATCAAATGCTTGTATGTCTAATTTTCAGAGTGAACTATTTTCAATTTGTAATGCTATACATACAGACAAGATACCCAGAAAATAAGATATATCTACTTTGATCTCTTCATTTTCACCTTATACAAGTACCGAGAGAGAATCAGAGAATTAAAATACAGGTAGTCCTTGATTTACACCATAACTGACCCCAACATTTCTGTTGTTAAGTGAGACGTTTGTTAAGTTGCCCCATTTTACAACATTTCTTGCCATCAACTTATCAACTGAAGTTGATAAGTTAATAACCTGGTTGTTAAATGAATCTGGCTTCCCCATTGGCTTTGCTTGTCAGAAAGTCACAAAAGAGGATCACGTGACCCTGGGACACAGCAATGGTCATAAGTATGAACCAGTTGCCAAGCATCTGAATTTTGATCACAATTAAGAGGTTGTAACTGTGAAAAACGGTCATAAGTCACATTTTTCAGTGATGTTGTAACTTTGAACGGTCATTAAACAAACTGTTGTAAGTCAAGGATTACCTGTACATGTAAGACAGACTTGTTCGATCTTGCAGTTCTATCTCGTGATTTGTGTAAAAAGCTCTGCTTGAATTATTTCATGCTGAGTAATTTTTGGCCAGTGCCTAGCATACCATTCTTGATTCTTGATCTTTAGATGAAGTGCCATCTAAAATTCAGTTTTATGGATGCTATAGTTTTGGTTGCCTTCGCTAGGAAGAAAATATGTGGAATGAGTCTCTGTTAATTCTATCACTCTTTTCCTAAAGCTGGTTGAGCTGGGATTAGCAATGTTTCATTATTTGCAAAGTATTCCACTGAAGGAATTTCTCCTATTACATATTTCCCTAAAAGGTACTATTTTGGAGATGGTATTATAAATGCGGATGTTATCCAATTCTATCTGTTTTTGTACACCACAATCTTATAAAATTATTCATTTCTGACTTGACAATTAATTTCCATAATAATAATGAAATAATAATTAATACAATATTTTAATCCAGAAAAACAGAAACATTCTACCATTAATTTGTCTGAAATCAGTTTTGGAAATTTTGTACCCATAGGTAATACTAATCTGTTTAGAGATAGTTATTCTTGTGGAAAAAAATATGCAGGACTTGGGAGGCTACATTTTCTTTTGGAAAACACTATTAACATGAAGTATTTATCCTCATAATTTTATTCTTTAAAAAGCCTAGTGAACTTTGAGCAATACTACAGTAGGGGCTTCCTCACATACTCTGGTGCTTTCTAAAAGAAATCATTCAACCACATAATTTGGCAAAGCTATGTATCACTCCTCTTTGACGGTCTCTGCACTATTAAAACAGAATACAGAAAATTTCCCAGAATAAAGAATGACAGAATTAAATTCTCTGCTCAATGCTGGATTCCATATACATGTATCTCCAGATAACTGTCCAGAAAAATGCCCTATTTTTCAGAGGACATGTCTTCCTGAGGTAGCTTTATTTTTATTCCTAGTCTATCACAGCTATCTTAAATTGTCTTCAGTTCTACTTTTAAAGCAGTGTTCTCTCAATACAAATATTACCATGTAAATTTTCTACAATGCCTGTCTCATTGAAAATTATATAATCAGGGCCTGTTATCTGACCAATAACCACTAGCTACTTTTAAAAGACTGTTGTGCGCATATTTCTTCCCTTCAGTTACTGGGCATTGTCTTCCAAGGCAGTTTTGGTTTGCGCTAGAGGTGGCATACAGGTAGGCAGTCCTTTCTTCCTTAACAACCAATCCTTCAGCAAAAGTTGTAACAGCACTGACTGAATGATAGTCATGACTGGACCTTGAATTTATGGCTGTTTGCAATGCCCTTATGGTCATATGATCAATTTTAGCAATTTGTAGTAACACTGGAAACTCATGCAACTACTTTACTACAGGTTATTTACCTCACCAAGATGAAGAAGACCACATCTGCAGAAATTCAATAAAAGAAGCCTCTACTGCTGACATTGTTTTAAAATTAAAATAAGCAAACACAATTTTGAATCTTTGGAAAAACATACCAGCTTGAATTTCAAGCTTAAATACAATAAATGGAATCTCTGTCTTTTTAAGAAACACAAAAGTAGAAATACATCTGGATCATCACTGCAGCTTGTCTCTAAAACATTGTATTTTCTCTCCAGTTGTATAACAAAGTTAACTGAAAGAAAATATTGCTATGAATGCAGATTAGTATGAAAGTTGTTCTTTAAAAATATAGTTGATCTGACCTTTGGTCTCAGCATCTGCTATTTGATCTTTGGCAACTTCTTCTTCTTCTTCAGCCATAGCTTGAAAAATGGCAGTCAGAAAAAAAAACAATAATTCACAAAGTGGGCCTTCACTGTCATTTCCTACAAGAGCTTCTTCTAAAACTTCTGTAAATAATAAAACAAAGATTTAGTTTCTCTGCAACATCCAAGTACAAAAGCTTAAAAGATGCAGTTAGATCTGAATCTTAGCTTGAGAAATTTTATTTTATTTTTTAAGGTGTAATTTTAGACATGCAGAATCCAACTGGTTAACATGTTCAGGTGCATTCCCATATTGAATTGAAAAGGGGCACTTAGGTAAATGAAAGAGAAGATCTCACTGGACTGTTAAGTAACATCCATATAATAAAGGATGGATCGAATAAAACACCAAGTGGGAAAATAACTAGATGTCCAAACGGGATCAGAGCTGTCCTCCCTATTCACTTCAAATTAATCTACCGTGTTTCTCATATAATAAGGCCGGATCTTTTTTTTTTTTGAGCCCCCCAAAAATGGCTAGGTTGTCTTTTTGGGGGTGACTTAATTCCCCCCCCCCTGCATCTTTGGGCAGGCGGGCAGCAATGGCTTGGCTGTTGACCTCGGCGTTGGTGGGGCACTTCGTATCGGGGTCAACACAGGCAGCACCATATCTGAGTGTGCAACAAAAGTACTTCCTAACAGCAAGCCCCTCCCCCACCATTCCCCATTTCGCATGTTTTAATATAGGCCTTAATTTGGGGGGAGGGGCTTAATTTCATTTCATGTCTATAAAACATACTGGGACTTCCTATTGGGGGAGGCCGTATTGCTGGAGAAACAGGGTACTAAATGAGAAAAAAGTGTTTACAATTAGTGACATGTTCATATTTCTTTTTAGCAAGGAAAGAGAGCCATTAAGAATCATGGGGACCAATGCAAGAGGAGCATAAAAAATGAGGGACAGGTTGTGTTTCAGGCCTCCACTTCTATTAAGGGAAGGATTTTCCACTTTGGCATAAATTGATTCCTTCACTCCTCTGAAACCAAACTGAGTAATAATTCTTAATGACTCTCTGCCTGCCCATCTCCTATTCAGATTAGGTAAAAAATGGAACTGCTCTGGAGGACACATATGGGGTTCCCCCTAACCAACTTGCTCAGACTGAAGAAGTGATTTGGATAAGCAGTAAAACGTTTCAAGCCAAAAAGAAGAGCACTTGACTCAATTTCCAGACAACTCTTCCTGGATGACAAGAATCTTCATCAACATATCAAATAGCATTATATGTTCTGTTCAAAGGAATATTTTTACATATAATCTGACGTACACTGAAGAAACTTATTTTTCAAACAGATAGCCAACTCACATATGAGAATTTGCTTTAAATGTAAGTAAAACTTTGAGACTTTATAAATTGTTTATAAATGTCTAGATATCAGAAACATAGTATATACCTTAATTCAAAACAAAATCCAAGAAAAGAAAAAACTTGCCTAAAGTCACCCCATCAGGAAATTCATCTTGAAGATCAAATAGTTCCCCAAATGCATGGAGGAACTCCAAAACCATTACAGCATCACCAAAGATTTCTGGAGGTAGTCTGGTTCTCACTGGAGTTGGAACTGGAAGTTCCTGAAAAACAAATGAAATGTCAGCTTTTTTTTCTGCACAACCCTGTGGTGGATGGGTCAAGGACAAGTGACTGGCCTAAAATTACCCAGGTGGCTTTCATGGTTAAGGCGGGAGTAAGAACTAGAAGTAATGTTTATACAACAAAAGTTAATGAAAAGAACCCCCATGACTGCTATATATTAAATTTGAGTTCTACAGTATTTAGTGACATCAAAGTTTTAATTTTTGAATCTTTTTCTCTTATCTACCTCATGTAATGGAGTTAAATGATTCTCTTTTGTCACGAATAACAGTTTTCACTTCTCCCTTGTTTTGTTATAAGGTTTATCTAGTTTCAGGCTCTTTGCTTTTAATCTTGTCAGAATCTTGTCAAGAAACTTGAATATTTATTATGTGTAGATGAATATCAGATGGTAGCCATGGACGAGATGGCATTTGTACAACTCTTATCTCTTGAGCCAATTGAATTTTTTCTGAATTGAAGGCTGTAATCATAGTCAATCACTCCTTGGCCACCTCATGGTTGGATTTCTTCAATGCACTCTACATGAGGCTGCCTTTGAAAACTACCAATATCTTGAAGCTGCAATGGGCCCCAAATGCAGAACTATGAGAAGAAATGGACATGCTTTGCTGGTCTTGGTCCCCATAATAAACATAAACCCCCCCCCCCCACTTTGGTATATCCATGTATTGCTACAACTTCGCAAACTGCACTAGCTCTCAGTAGAACTTGAATGCAATTCAAAGCATCACTTATAACAGGGGTTGCCAACCTTTTGGACCTCAGGGACCACCAAACTCATAATTTTAGATCCCAGGGACCACTAACCAGTTATGTGGGTGTGGCCTAATTTGTGGGTGTGGCTTGGTCATGTGACTGGCTGGGCATGGCTTGTATGCAAATATTATAAATATTTATATAAATATTGAATTTTTTATAAAAAAGAGCAACTTTTACCCAAAATCAGGCAAAGCAGGCAGGCAGATTGAGTTGCTCATAGAATCACAGATTCATTCAGAGATCTATCTATCTGCCATTGGCTAGCTCAGTCTGTCACATAAAATTTGCTTGCAAGCAAACTCATAAAATTTGCTAGTAAGCAAACTCACAAAATTAACTCACAACACACCATGTATGTAAATATTGATTTTTTTTTTTTAAAAAAGCAATTTTTACCCAAAATCAGGCAAAGCAGGCAGATTGAGTTGCTCACAGAATCATTCAGTGATCTATCTATCTGCCATCGACTAGCTCAATCTCTCAAATTTGCTTGCAAGCAAACCTTCAGTCCTAAGGGAAGCAGAGCTGAAGATCTAAAGACTAGCTAGAAAGCAAGAAATCCAACCATTTCCTGCTTCCCAGCTAATCTAAATCTCCCGGCACAGCAGAACAGATGATGGTTGAAAAAGGAAAAATAGCAATTTTAGCAGGCAAGTTTGCTGGGTAAGGAGTGAGTGGGCGGGGAGCGTTCCTGCGGGCCATGTGGGCGGCATAGCCTTGTGTTTCTGCACAGCCTGGATTAATTGCTTTGGGGGGAGGTGCTCTGGGGGTGAGATTTCTCTGCGGCCTACCAAAATTTTCTCAAGGCCCACTTATAAAGTCCTACATGGCACAGGGCCATGTTAATTTGTAGGACTGCCACTTTTCCCACCTATCCTCTAGACCAGTGATTGCCAACCAGTGGGCCAGGGACCACTGGTGGTCTGCGAGAAAATGTGGGTGGTCCACAGAGAAATGTCACCCTTGAAGCTCCCCCCAAGCAATTAATGTGGATTGTGAAGGATGTGTGTTTGTGTTTATTTTCATGGTCATGATGTGCACTGAAGATGGTGTTTGATTTCATTATACGAGGTGCAATGACAATAAAGTAAACTAACTAATCCAGGCTGCGCAGGAACACAAGGCTGAGCCGCCCATATGGCCCACGGGAACACAAGTCTTGCTTTGCTTGCATTGCAAATAACACAAGGTAGTGAGGGGAGGGGGGGGAACTTGCTCCACTCACCCCACGTGCCTTGCCTGGACACCGGGCTGCTTCTTTCTGCTTCTTTCTTCTCTGCTTTTGGCTGCACACAAGGAAAGCAGCAAGAATCTTTCTTTTTCTCCCCCAAACTCCACCAGAAATTAGTCTTTGGGATCCTGAAAGGCATTCTGCTCCAAGAGGCTGCGCCAGTGGGACAAGTTTCACAAAGACTCATTTCTGGCAGAGTTTGGGGGAGAGAAAGAAAGACTTCTGCTGCTTCCTTGCATGAAGCCAAAAGTGTCTGTCTGTCTCCCTCACTCCCACCCCCCTCTCCCTGAGAACAGAGCTGGAGATGGTATCCTGCAATCCCAAATAAAGAATGATCGATGGGTTGGGGAATTTTCCTGCAGACTTTTTGGGGGATTTTTCCAGGGTCTCTGGTCTGTGGGATTTTAAATTATGAGTTTGGTGGTCCCTGGGGTCCAAAAGGTTGGTGACCCCTGCCCTAGGCTACACACAGATCTTGCCTCCAAGGCTTTGTCATCTAATGGGGCCTACCTTTTCTACTGACATGCCTGCCCATTGTAACAAACTTCTCTATACAAAGTTCAAGTAAATCAAACTCTATTGAAGAACAATGAAGACTTAGCTTTTCTCCTGTGCAGGAGGCCAGGATGGTAAATTTGGCTGGGAGAGCGCCTGTTATGACTAGCTTTAGCCATGTATCATGGATTATTATCTTGATTTATATTTTATTTCATTTTGATTACTTTTTATTTTCCCCCTGTATGTTATGTATTACAGAACATTAGTTTCCAGAACTGTCAATCCCACCCCCACCCCTCTAGGTTATAACTCTTTATTATTCCTGTGAATTTTCAAGGCTAGGAAGATTTTTAAAAACTTCTTTTCCCCTTTGCATTGGGTTGGCATTTCTTGCTCACTTAATATTAGTATTTTTTAAATAAAAAGAAGCATTTCTCCTAGGTTTCTTTTTTTAACACTGAGATTGAAACAGAAAAATCACAGAGAAAGATGACACAGGAAAAGATGTCACTTATATTATGATAGGCAAACATTTTTGGACTGGGAAGCATATTCCACCTTGAAACCATAAAGGCCCAGAGAAATTACAAAATTAGCTGATACTTTAAAATTGAAAATTTCAACCTGCTTTACATAGAAGGAAGGTTAAAAGGCAAAATGGAAAGGCAGTCTGATATGGAGAAGTTAATAGGTAAAAATGAATGTCTTAAGTCTAAAATAATTCAATATATCTTACACTCCGCTTAGCAGGAACCTACATAAAATTTCAGAATCCTATCTATACTTGGGGATCTTGAAGATAAAAAATGAGATATTGTGCAGCCTCATGAATTTCATTCTTCATGAGGGTGCAGGATGCTCATTCCCAATTTACAAAGTGACCTAGCATCCTTTAATCCATAGTAATGCTACCACTGATATTTGAATTTTCTATTCACTTCCATGGGAGGAAAAAATGGTGACCCTGACAAAATGAATGCCCAGCTGTGAAATAAAACATAGAAAATGCATAAATGAGCAGCATTTACATATTACAAACATAGAAACCAAATGCCATAATTAAATTTAAAATTCAATCTTTTCTCTCTTCCTGTGTTGGACACACACTGATAAATTATAAACAAACAAATATTGATTTCAGGAACTTTAGATAATTGATATTTTATAATATGGCTCTGCACTGTAATACAGATGAGAATTCAAACACATTGATCTGCATCTATACCCTCTACTACAAGAATAAATAACTTCCAAGGGCTCTAGTGGTAGGTTAAGTTTTGCAAAGCATGTCAATGTCTACAGAGCAGAAGTAAAAGAACTTTTATTTCTTACTTATTTTATTTTTATTTTATTGAAGTGGATTATAAAAGCAATATTGTAACTTGGCTCAAAAAATAACAATCAAGAAACGGAACTGTATGCTATTCTTTTCTTCAACCAGTAGAGAGCACTAACATATAGGAGACATCAGAGCAGATGGATCGTGAAGTACTAGTTGAGGAAGGTGAATATAAAGCACAGGTGGATTATAAAAAAAGAAGAGGGAATAGAGAAAGGGCCCAGATGAAGCAGGAAAGTGGTAGAGATATTAAGGAAGCAAGTAGGAAACTCTACAGTTTAGTGCAGAAATGGGGAAGCAGCAAGTGGGCAGAATGTACTGGGGAAACCATAAAGGAGCAGAGACAAACAAAACGTTATATAACAGCAGGCAAATAAAGTCTATTATCTACTGTTTCACTGTCACATGTATATAATACGATTCCTTATCCCCAAGAGTCCTGTCTAACACTTTTCTGCATCAGAGATATTCTTCCCTCCACACAGATACTTTCTGCTGGTAAGCTATAGGCACTAATCATTGTCTTTCCTGGTCAAAAAGCACTTCTGCTTGCAAGGTAACATACCGGATGTATGGAACTACATGTGGTCCTTGTTTATTAATGACTACTTGTTCAACAACTATTCAAACTAACAACAATGCTCAATGAGCTTCAGTTATGACTGCTCGTTAATTACTTTCATTGCAGCATCTCCACGGTCATCTGATTGTCATTTGTGATAATCTTTGCAAGATTCTGACAATTAACCAATAGGTAAGCTGGCAGGCAATCACAAGTGGCTATCACATGATGTTTTCACTTAACAATCACAACTGGAAATGCTGAAAATTCCATTACAAAGTGTTGTGGTCATATGATATCATGCTTCATGACTGTGTTGCTTAGCAATGGAAATTCCAGTCCCAATTACTGTACTTTTGTAAGGACAACCTGAAACAAGTTACTTCGCCAACATTATAAATACTCTTATTAAAACTTAGTATAATATCAACTTTCCCATATGTCTTGCAAAGAATGTGTTCAGACCATAGATAACAATTATTTACCCTGGTCCTTAGGAAAATGGGAAAAGGAGTAGCAGAAAAAGGAGTTGCCTTTGGTCTTAGCTATACCTCCTTGCTTTAATTCTGTTCACCATGGAATAAAGAAGGAATGCAAACTTGAACCAAAAAAAAATTCTGCCCTTCTCATGACTAGGATGAAGAAATGGATGTATTTTCAAAACATGTACCATGAGCATGCGATTTTTAGCATTCTATGTTTAACATGCCAGGTCCAAGTTTTGAAATTAAACACATAATTAGCATAGGCTGATACAGGTTACAGAACAGTTATCAATTTCCCATCAATTTTCCCATTACCTTAAGATCATCACATTCCATGTCTTCTCTGCGCTTACTCCACTGTTTTAGATGTTCCAGATATTTCTTTTTTTCCTCACGTAGTTTTTCTCTTTCCTTTAATTACATAGAAATTTGATCAGGAAATGGTTTCCTCACTTCACTTTCTTACTAATTTCATTTTAATTATTAAATGCGAAATTAATATGAAAGATTAGAAGAGTTTTTATATCTCAAATATTTAGGATACTATTAAATTTACTGCACATTGTAACATAAATCCTGTTTTTTAATAGAGTGTTCTTTTGTTTTGATGAAGTCTCCTAGAACTTCAGTACTTAAAGGCACATTTTTTCCAGATTTTTATTGTAGGAATTAATTAAAAGCTACAAATGAAAATGCTCTTATACAAGTTTTAACTGTCACACAGAAAAACTTAAGTTTCTGATTGAAATATAAATTATTTGTTACCTAGTCCACCTGTCAATATTATATTTTGAAAATTAAAACTACAAATGTAACTAAAAAATAGCAAAATTAAATTACATCAGCAGTTAGTTTAGGACATGTTATCATCTTTCAGGGAAGAAGCTGCCCAAAACATTTGCTACTTACCATGTTTTCCCCAAAATAAGACCCGGTCTTATATTTTTTGGGGCTCCAAAATAAGCACTAGGGCTTATTTTTGGGGAAACACACTTTCAGGGTGATGAGCCTGGCTGGGCACTCCAAACCGTGGCACACATATAAGAAGCGGTATCTGGTATCTGGCAACAGCTGCAGCCCACTGGTCCCTTGGTCAGTGCACTCTGGGGCTGCGCAGCCTACGCAGTGCAGGTGCATTGATTCCCTGTCCAAGCAGCAGACGGAGGCATGGAGAGAGGGGCAAAGCAAGTGATCCAGACCCACTGCACAGGCCATGGAAAAGCTGAAAGTTGGTGGGCTGAAGCTGCTGCTGGACACTGTCGGACCGCATGTTCTCGCCGCCTCCTCTGCTGGCCACTCCCACTTCATTAGGTCTTATTTTTGGGATATGGCTTATATTAGGCACACGCTTAAAAGTCAGACAAGGGATTATTATCTGGGTAGGTATTATTTTTGAGAAAACACGATAAGCATGAAATAGTTTGCAAAAACCTTTTATCCCACAATGTCATTTATCTAAAAAAAATCCATAACACTTGTTCTTTCTCTAAAGGTGTCTTAACAATTCCAATTAGAAAATACCAATAAAGCTACAAATCTCTAATTGGAGAATGTGATTGTACAAATGTGATTGTCACCACCACTTCAAATCTAGGATTAATAAAAATGTCATGCCTTTTCCTTTTCTATTTTCAATCGTTCCTTCTCTTCTTTTTTCTTTAGTCTTTCTTCTTCCACAAGCTTCTTTAATTCTTCTTTTCTTTTTTCTTTGTCTTGTTTCTCTTTTCTCTTGAATTTCATAGCATTTTCTTTCTCCCTTTTTGATTTTTCTATTTCAAAATATATACTGGTGAATTAGAATCAGAGCTATATTTTATAGATACATCAAGATAAGGTACTGAGCAAAAAGTATTTTATAATTTTTTAAATCAACAAATTGAGCATTAAATAAATACAATTCAAAACAAAGGTTAAAAGGAAAAATTCTCACAGGTTCAGGACACAACCAAGCACATTCCGTGATAAGACCCTAACCGTATACTACTATTTTGAAGAAGAAAACAACAATTGTATTGAAGTCCTGAATCTTATTCATTGGGATCCAGAGGAACTATGAAACAAACTTAAATAACTTGTTAAGGATGAATGTAAAAAGATATTGCCAAAGATTAAGAAAGAGAAGAAAGAAAATTGGATATCAGAATGAAAATTTTAAAATGCCAAATCTACAGAAAAGGTGAGATCTCAACAAGGAAGTTAAAGCATTTCAGGCAGTTCTTACAAGAAACAAAAAGTGATATTGCAGTATCTGTAAAGATACTAAAGATAGAAACAGACACAAAAAACCTAAGAAAAGTATTTTACAAATACTGTATATGAATTCAAAAGGGGGTTTCAATCTTGCACTGCTGAATGCTAAAGAATTGGTTGAAAGTTAAAGAACAGAGAGTAACTAATTCAAAGATGATCAAACAAAGATGGAAGGAGTATAATGAAATTTTGTGCAATAGAGATCACCATCCAAGATACCGTACTTTCAAAGATAGTAATAGCACTTAGACTTATATATTTATGCTTTACGGTATATAAGCTTTCTCTAAACAGTTTACAGAGTCAGCCTATTGTCCCCCATTTACCAACCTCCGAAAGATGGAAGGCTGAGTCAACCTTGAGCTGGTGAAATTCAAACTGCTGAACTGCTGGCAATCGGCAGTCAGCAGAATTAGCCTGTAATACTGCATTTAACTCCTGCGCAAACATGGCTCATATTCCTTGTTTAAAACAATCTCTACTGGGATAAGATGAAATTAGAGAATTCCATTTGTTATCAAGTTGGAAGGCTGCAGGAATTTGGTTTTGCTTTACAGGTACTCCTTGCTTAACGATCATTTGGTCAGTGAGGGTACAACAATGCTGAACAAACTGCTCCTCAAAGTTCCAGCTGTTGTAGCACTCTTGTCACATGAACAAATTTCAGGCCCACCCCCCATTACAATCACTGATTAAACTTACCGCTGTTTCTCATATGCTCTTTTTCTTTTTGGAGTTTTACCCTTTCTTTTGCTGTGTTGCTTAGATTTCTAGGACTGAAGTGTTCTTCAGCATCTTTATCCTCCTAAGAACAAAAGTAAACTTCGTAAAGTAGAAAAATATTCAAAATCTGAGTATTTCAAGAACTTTACAAAGGAAGATTTGTTCTATTTGTAACCAAAATGAAATGTTTTGCAAAGTCAAAGGGATTTTTTGAGAAATGACAACAAGATTAGATTTAACCCCAATCCCCCTTTCTGTTTATTTTCCAACTTTATTATTTTTACAAATAATCTTCCTCCTCCTATTATCTTCACAACAACCAACCCTGTGAGGTGAGTTGGGCTGAGAGAGTGACTGGCCCAAGGTCACACAGCAGTCTTTTCGTGGCTAAGGTGAGACCAGAACTCATGGTCTCCCACTTTCTAGCCTACTGCCTTAACCACTAGACCAAACTGGCTCTATATGAAAATATTAATACAAATTGGTTCTCCATTTGTTCTGCCTATATCTGGGAAACCTAGGTGCAACACCTGAACTACCTACAAGCATAGCCCCTCCTTCTTCTCAGTTTCAAAGATTAAATGAAAAAATATTAATACAAATTTTAAATCATATAAAAATAGATGGCACGCTTTATTAAAGAACCTCAATATGAACAATAAAATACAGTTGGATAAACAACAAATCTAAAATATAATATGGATGATATATTCTAATATATTCTTAAAAGCTTAAAATACTATAAGACATTTCCTATCCAATTTCTAATCACACATGTCTCTATTAAACCTTAAAAATACTTAGTTAATACAATTGGAGTCAATAGGAGAAAGAAAAAAAGTGTACAGATTATCAATATATTTAGAAAACATTGTACATTATATGTAGATTATATGTCAAATCAAAATATAAACTCTAAAATTAAATTTTGGATTTGGCACAGTTCTATATACAAATGTAGTCTAAATGATTTCTAAAGAAAACTGAACTCTGCATCAAATTTACTTTTCATATTTTAAAAAAAGGTTTTTTTTAGACACTGAAGCTTAGTCCCACAATTTGGTTAGCCATTCTACCCCATAGGGGATTAAAGATATTTTCCAATGACGAGCATATAAAATCCATGCAGCTGTTAACATATGCCATTCCAGTTTATTTTGAATAAAAAGTTTAATGAAATTTAATAAAAATATCTCAAAATAAAATGGGATAGAACTTTCAAATTTTATTTTCCAGTATTTTTGAACTTTGCAATGTTCCACCACAAATGGAAGAAGGATCCAATCTGTCTATTACATTTTCAGCATATCATGGAAAAGGAATTACTCATTCTGGCAATCAAGACTGGAGTAGGTGCCAGCAATAGAACATCTATTATCAATTGTGTTTTAAGTATATGAAATGCAGATAAAGTTGGTGGCACTGGACATTGCCTAACTTAATGCACTCCAGCTGTGTTTCAATAAAGCCTCTATATAAACTCTCATGACCATCATGTATAGTGACTGGAATTGATAGGAGTTGTACAATCAAATATATTTTAAAGGGATCAGGTTGGAAATGGCTGGAAAAGAATGAAATTTGTAGGAAAGTTAATAGATATTGTGTTATGTATTTATTTCATTACTTTTGAAGAGATTTTAATGTAGATTTGAGGATGACCATATAAATAAATTACATTTCTAGCATCCCTTTATAAGCCCATCAAATGCTGAATGCATTATAGCCTGCTTGCTGATAGATGAATAGTTGCAGAAGGTTATTGTCTGACTTACATGATCATCAGATGTCAACTTTGAAGATCTTTTTTGTTTACTTGAAGAACTGAACATAAAAATGGGTGGATTATCAGGAAAGAGATAGAAAAAAGTCCGTTCTGCTATCTTGTATTTTGCAATTGATATTGCCTTGGGAAAGAAATGTGAGGAAACAAGAGTCAGCAGGTATGTTATGTACAAGTGATAAATCAGTGAGTGTTTAAGAAGGACTAGAAATAAACTTTTTTTTTTCTAGTTCACACCATTGGAATGAGGTGCCTACAACTGGAGCAAACCAAATAAGAGAGAATCACAGCTATTCTGAAGTATCGAGAAAGGAGAACAAACATTGTTTGGCTATTCCAAATAGTTTTTATTTGTTTAGACAAATAAGGTTAAACTAACCTTTCTTCAGAGGTCAAATAGAAATATCAATTACAGATAGTCCTGGACTTATGACTGGTATTTAACAACCATTTTAAGTTACAATGGGTGCTTAATGGCCCATAAAGCACTTCTAGCCATCATAAAATGTTGTGCTGCATGTGCCCCATAGTGACATGACCACATTTTGGGTTCTTGGCAACAGGTTTGCATTTATGACTGGTAGTGACATCTAGTTGGCATATCACTAGATTTGCCTTAGGTTTCCAGCAAAAAATGCCGATGGATGGATTAGCCTATGTGATTCACTTAACAAGTGCATGATTTGGACTTACTATAGTGGGATTTGCCACTGAAAAAAATGGACAAATGAATTGAGCCTGATAACATGGGTGGCTTGACATACAACTGCAATAATGGACTAAAATTCCAGTCCCTATTGTGGCTGTAAGTCAAGGACTAGCTATATTTGTAACAAAAATAAAAATTCTTCCCTCTTTTATTTTTTATAGCATTGACCAACAACTTTTTAAAGTGGCTTTCATGTGATATCATACCCAAATATATTACAAAAAATTTGCCACTGTCTTAACTCTATAAATTATGAAATCCAATATGTATAACATTAAAACAACGTATATGAAAGGTGATTATCATTCTTCATCTATCAAAGTATTTTTTATCATAACATTTATTATCGCTAACAATCTGTTGTAGCAAAGACACAGAGAAATAATGATTTATCTCAGACAATAAATATGTCTAGGCATAACTCTCCAAGGAAAAGTTGAAATCTTTATGTATATTTGATAATCTTAAAATATCAAACTAACATATAAAAATAAAAAATGTTTATAATATACTAAGATTCATGGAAAAAAGTAAACTGCACAGAGTTTTACTACGATAGTTGATAAAGGACAATCTTCATTGTAATGTTGTAAATAAAGCCTATTAAGAGCTAAATACTTCCTAACAAATATAATTTTAAAGAAATATAAGGTCATTCTTTTAGTAAAATTGACCAATATAGGCAAGCATATTCAAAACACTGACAATTGAGATAAATTCATTGTAATATATGAAGCATATATTTTCATTCACTATCTTAAAGTTTAATTGCTTTGATTACCTTAATTTTAATAATGCCATCATGTGATTCACAGTGTTGTTTTAAAAAAAGCTTTAATCTGTCATAAGAAAAAATATGCCTTCTTCGACTGTGCAAAAAAAAGAATAGTTAAGTCTTACCATTAACAATGAAATTAATATACCAAAATTACAATTTAAATAACTTCTGACAATTTTAATTTATAAAAAAAATTATAAATAAATAAAATGAACATCCTTGTGATGTTTCTTAACAAAAATATACAGAACTTTCATTAAAATTGCAATCACAAAATAGTAATACTGTCCATGAATTCTATGCCTTTTGAGTCAGAATATATATTCTAAATTTTAAGGGCCGATCACAGAATCACACGGAAGGGTAGGATGGCCAATTAAAAAACAATTTCCTGAAACATGCATTTTCTCTAATCTCTTTATGACTCTTCTCTCTCTTTATCTCCCTCTCCCTTTCCCTGATGCACAAATATACGTAGCTTATTGTCACTTTTTCTGAGCACACTTTTTATAGTAAAAATCATTGGGGTAGAATCACCATTCATTTGATTTGGGTTGATTTGGCGCCCAGAAAAAAAAAATGGAAATATAAGATATGCTAGCAGTTTGCCTTTCAATAATTTTTAAGAAACTTAATATTCGAAACATTTTGTTACCAATAGTTTATGATCCGGATTTTGATTCAGTACAGGAACAAATCAAGAAAAGAGGGAAGAAAATGCTTGTTTCCTTTTTCTGCAAGGTTTCTTTCAAAAGGTTTCTTTAAAAAGAACTATATAGAGAAAATGGCATCTTTAAAGAGGATGTGCCTTGTTCTCCACTCTCATTTCTTCCAGCTGGACAGCAACTATAGGGTAATAACCAGTATAGCTTACCATATCTGTGATGCTTTCACTGTAACAGATTCATATAGTTGTTTCTTTAAAGGCTTCACTTTATACTTGTACAAAAAAGGATCAGTTATGGCTTTTTCATTCCTAAAAATTAAAACGGTTACTGTTTACAATGTAAATTATTTAAATTTTTGAGGCAAAAAACCACACAACCATATTCTCAGTCATGTGAAATTAACATTTCAGTAAAGAATGAGGTTTAAACTGCGTGTATTTGCTTGCGTTCTGTACAAACATAGCAAATCAAACCATGCCCATTACATGTTTGTTCCACAAAATGCAAATAGAAACATATAATATAGATTGCCCAATAACTTTTGAATATCAACTTTCTCAGCAAAAAACAATAAAGTTTAGAAGTTTGAATTTGATATTGAATTATACATCAAGTATAATTAAATATTCAATAAATAAATTATATTATATTAAATAAATAAATTACATTATCAATTAGATAATTGTACATTTCCATCTGGTACACAGTTGCCCTTCCAAAGAGACATCCACACCTTTCTGATCTCATGATTCAACTACTGCAATGTATCCTACATGGGATACCCTTGAAGACCAGTCAGAAACTTCAACTTGCTAGAATGTAATTACATTGCAAGTAAACATGCAGGAAGTGGGACTCAGCTTTAGTATACCCACTTTATACCCATTTCACAAGCTACACTGGTTGCCAATACACTTCCATGTGCTATCCAAAGGGCTGGTTACCCCCATAACAATCTACATGGCATAGGGTCAGACTTACTCAGGAACTGCCTTTCTTTTCTGGTTTCTGCATGGCCAGTAGAGGCTCAATGAATGGGCATGCCTTAGGTCTCTTGCATTGCATCATCTATTTGGATCTACGAAGCAGAACCTATCTATTGAAATTAGATTCTGCCCAATATAACTCCAATCTTGATGGTGTTCTGGATTATCTTCTCCCAAGCCATGATCTAGGATGGATGGCTCCCCCTTGGATGTGTTTTGTATATATTTTCCTATATTATTTACTGACATTCCCTATGTTGTTCATCACTTACTGTGTATTGATTTTTAAATCTTTTTTTTGTAAAATAGCATGATATATTATAAAGCTGTCCATAGTCAGTCTTCAGTCAGGAAATGCTGACATCGAATACATAAATTTATAATTTTTTGGTATGTGCTTGATATTTTACATTCCTGCTTAGAGTCTAGTTAATTTCAGGTTGTAGATAAATTGTACATATAAATAAATAAAATAGTGACAACTTTAAATATATCATCTTATGAATTATTTTTGAATTTATCAAGTTGAAGAACAGGCAAAACATGTTTTTGCTTTGTTAGAACGAAGCTACTAACCTAGATTTAAATTCCTGGATTGAAAGTATGTGTTTTTTGTTTCTAAAACTTTTTTTAAACTGAGAAAATGGAAAAAAAACCGATCAAAATAATTCCATATGGACAAGGTTGATAGATTTAAAACCACATTGTCTATATATATATGTATGTACAAATGTACCCTGTGTATGTTCTTTTCATTTTTTTCATTTTGAGTTTCTTTTGGAATTTTTAATATATGAGTCACCGTAGCACAGTGGTCAGAATGCAGTAATGCAGGCTACTTCTGCTGACTGCCAGCTGACTGCAATTTGGCAATTTGAATCTCACCAGGCTCAAGGTTGACTCAGCCTTCCAACCTTCCAAGGTCAGTAAAATGAGGACCCAGATTGTTGGGGGCAATATGTTGACTCTGTAAACCGCTTAGAGAGGGCTATAAAGCACTGTAATATAGAATATAGTATATAGAAGTCTAAATGCTACGCTAAATGCTACATCTTATTTTGTACTATTTTAAGCTTTGAAATACTAATTAAAACCACATTTCTTTTGAAACATTGTGATATGTATGTTATATGAAGAAGTTTTCTTTAAAAAATAGTGGTTATTTTAGTTTAGTTGTAGCCCTTTCTATATTCATTATCTTCTGAATATAAAACAAGTTTTTACCCATTTTGTGCAGAACTGGTATCTAAATCTGAATCATCACTATCGCTAATGATAATGGTGACTCCATCAACACCTTTGGCATGGCCATTAGCAATTCCATTCTGATGTACTGGTGCTTTGATTTCCAAAATTTTACAGTGCAATCTGGGGAAAAAAAGAATATTCAATTAAAAGGGGTCTATCTTATTGCAGGTGAGAGATAATTATTGTTATCCTGTATTAACAAAATACTGCCTGTTTCAATAAAGATGGTGACAGAGAACATTCACAGGAAGGAAAAGAGGAAGGAGGGAGGGAAGGAAAGAGAAAGGAGGGTGGGAAAAGAATAGAGGAAGGAAGGCAGAGAAGGAGGTTAGGAAGGAAGCAAAAAGGGAGGCAGGGAAGGAAGCAAGAGAGGAAAGGAGGGAGAAAGGGAGGAACAAAGAGTTCCAATGCTCACTGTCAGGTTTCTGACATGAAATTGGAAATTGCTCCTGCTGAATATTTTGCCCAGCCATGGTAATTCTTTTTCTCTGTTTAGTAAGGATTTTTGAAACAGTGACCCAACAAGTCATGGCTAATGTCTAGTGAATTTTTAAATGGCTTCTGTATCAATAATACATAATCTATTATAATCTGATTATGGAAGATCTGTTATGAATCATAGAAAACCCTTGTGGTTTATTAGAGTTTGAATGATAAATTTTGATTTGATCAGTAGGTTATTATATTGTGTTTATTTCTAATTGTTGAAATGTAGGCCTTAAGTTCCTGATATAAACCATGGGGAAGCCTAACTGCATTTCCAAATTCTGGTACAGGAATAATTTGATTAGCATGATGAGAGATAGCATTAACATAGACAATATCCCATTAAGAAAAAGAGGGATAAATTAGTCCACAGAGTGAACAAGAGAGTTAAAGCATTCTTTAAATTTCCTAATTGTAATAAGGAGAGTGAAGATACAAAGGCAGCAGCCTCCATACAGTTGGGAACAGAAAACAAAAACATAAAGAACATATTCAAGAGAGTGCTGCACTAGTCTTTTGATGTATAAGAATGATGAATAACAGAAAATAAACTGGTAGATCCAAGATAATTACCAAATTTATATTTAAATTAATTAAACAGAATTGGTATTATTATTTGTAATATATTATTTTAAATTAAATAATTCTAACTAACAACTACTAGACAGTCTATAGAAACTACAACCAAGAGTCATATTTTGGTAGTTCTCACTTACTGACAATAGTTGGGACTGGGAACTCTGTCTCTGAGCAATGCAGTTGTAAGACACAATCTCACGTGATCCCATCAACATACAATGGCAGTTATGGCAGTCTCAATTGCCATCATTAGGGAACTCCTGCACTGTTACAGTATCTCAAAGTCACATGATCACCATTTGTGACTTCCGTCCAATTCTCCATTGACTTTGCTTGTCAGAAGCAGGCAGTGAAGGTTGCAAATGGTGACTAGGTGACCAGAGGATGCTACCATGTAACTGTGAGCGGACTCCCAAGTGCGCAAACTATAATCATATCATCATGGGGCATTGCAACAGTCGCAATAAAAGAACCCTTTATAAATTCCCCTTATTAAGCATTGCTATAACATCGAATAGTTGCTGAATGAGTGAATATTCTGTAAGGACTACCTATATAGCTCTACAACTGCAGATAGTGTAACCTGATTTAGATATATAATTTATTTATTATAAACAAACAGAATGTTTGTATAACTGGGATACAAAGAAACTTTTCCCAATGAAAGAACCACCCAAAATAGTCAAAAAATATTTGGTGTTTAAACTCACTTTCTAGCAATTTAAGTAATGAAAAATTCTTAAATCGTTGGCCTCAGCCTATATACGTATACATATACATATATGTATACATATACATACATACGTATTCAAAGTAGCACAAATGAAATATGCTTACCTTTCACCATTATTCCTAAGTACTTCAACAAGTTCACCAACAAAATAACGGTTTTTGATATAAGCAAAGATATCATCACAAACTTCATGAAGTCGTGAACGCTGAGTGAGGGTAACTAAGTATAAGACTGGAACAATGAGAGGTTCTGGAAAGTTTTGGATATTATGTCTGGCTTTCCTTTCCGATTCTAGTGCTTCTTGATAGGTAAGTCCAGATTTGCCTGTGATAGCACAACTCCAGACAAGACTATTGCAAAGAATTGTTCTTTCAAAAAATTCACTGCAAAAACAAAACCAGCAAAAATTAAAGATAAAATATAAGTTACTCTTCACCAAGATATAATTAAAAATAAGTATTTGAAAGTTCTGCTAATCTACCATCCGAAGTAACATTGCTAAATAGCATGCAACCCCAAACTATTGATACACAAAGCCATAACTATAAAAGGCTATGCATGCAATTGCGCTGTAAAATGTTGCACAACTCATCCAAGATAACCTGCCTAATGCTGAATCACTGAAACTCTCCAGGACCAAACCACTACTTCCCCAAGACTCCGCCCAAAAAAGAAAAAAAAATCAATATTGGTTAACAGTTATAAAGTTCTCAAATAGGAAGAGAAAAATTCAAGGCAGTGGGAATAGTTCTCTCTTGTAATTTAAGCATTATTTTCTAAATTCATTTGATCAATTAATTTTAGAGAGCTAACGGCCTATGACAGTGATGGCTAACCTATGACACGCGTGTCACTCATGACACGCCGAGGCACTTTGACTGACACACCTGCTGGCGTGGGGAAAACCTGCACATTTAGAGGCTGCCTGTGCTCTGCTCCAATCCCTGCTCCCTGCTTGTTGTGTGGAGGCATGGTGTCACTGCTGCTGCGAGATCTTGGCAGCAGAGAACCAGTTTTAACCGCCACAAACTGAGGTTTGTCAATTTCATTGCCTCAGGAATGCTACAGGAGGAAAGGAGATCCATGAGGTTCACAGCCCTGTAAGGTGGCCTTCCGATCCCCACATCCTGCACCTGTAGCCCTGAGACCAGGGAGACGAGTTTCACAGCCCGGTGTGATCACCCCAGCCCAGTCCCTCATAAACATCGCAGGAGGACTGCACCACAACAACCAGACATAGTGCTTAGGATATTACCAAATTATTGATATTTCTTGAAGTGACACACGACCCGAGGAAGGCTACACTTTTTCCCGATTTTCGACACACCAAGCTGAAAAGGTTAGCCATCACTGGCCTATGATGAACAAAGATCAAATAAGCTAGTAATTAACTTTGTTTCTCCAGACATTCCTATAATCTCCCAATCAACTGCAACTGATTCTACACAATCAGATTAGAACATCATAGTTTTGAAGTAGATGCCTTTGTCTTCAAAGTGCATGACAAACTTCTCACAGCAGGTCTCTGAAAGCTTCACAATACCTCAATTAGGATCTGATTGCAACTGTACATTTACTATCTGTAGGTGTATTTTTGGATTGTGGCCCTCAGTATCCTCAAAAAACAGAAGCTGTCTGCCCCATCTTAAAGAGCATTGTCCAATAAATCTATAACAACTCCACGACAGATATCAATTCCAAGCTAGCTGCATCTCAGCCTAAATTCTTAAATCCCCCAAACAATTTTCAGTACCATGAAGATATATCAGTGACAGTGAACCTATGACATGCATGTCAAAGGTGGCATGACATAAGATTTTGGGTGACATGTCAGTGTACACCAGTTCCTGACAACAACTACCTTGACTTACAACAGTTCATTGAGTGACCATTCAAAGTTACATCATCATCACTGAAAAAAGTAAGACAATTTTTTAAGCTTATGATCATTACAGCATCCCCATGGTCGTGTGATCAAAATTCAGATGCTCGGCAACTGACTCATATTTATGACGGTTGCAGTGTCCTGGGGTCATGTGATCACCTTTTGCGACCTTCTGACAAGCAAAGCTAATGAAGAAACCAGTTTCACTTAACAACCATGTTACTAATTTACCAACTGTAGTGATTCACTTAACAGCTATGGCAAGAAAAGTTGTAAAATGGGGCAAAAATCACTTAACAAATGATTCACTTAGCAACAAAATTTTTGAGCTCAATTGTAGTCATAATTGAGGACTACCTGTATTCTCAAAAGCACTCCTGTTCTTGTATGGTTTTCAGAGGTTGCAGAGGCCATATGAGAATGGGGGTATGCTCTCTCATGGCCTCCAGAGTCTCAGAAAATCACACCATAATAGAAAGTTCATTTGCACATTTTGGAGGCTGCAGAGGTTGGGGAAGAGTATTCTCCAAAGCCACTTCAACCCAGAGCAATATTATATAGGCTGCAGAGCCTGCCAATGGGAAGGGAACATCGGCTGAAGGTAAGTGGTTTGCACCTGATTCTGGAGAGCGTTGGGCTGCAGGGGGCAATTGCTCCATTCCCCAAAGACTTCTACACCTTGGGGAATGGCGCAAAGTATCCATCTTCAAAACTTTTTATCATGACTATGTTATTTACCAATTTGGACATTCTTTTTTTATTATTAACCTATGCATTGTTCAAGTGGCAACAACTATGGGCAACTCACAACAATCAAAAAAGAAATCAGAATAAAACAATTCAACAAATTTGTTCTAATACTTTTTCTCCCTCCCCTAAAACATTTTTCTTGCTGGCTTGTTCCTTTTATATCTTTACTCTTAAAGCTAAGAGGACACATCCTCTTCCTGTTTTCTCCCTTGAAAACAAATGACCAAATGAGAATATTTCACATGGGGTTGGGAGAGGGCAGGCACAGAAAGGACTGTTATAAAAACTTCTAACATTTTTCCTAATATTCTTTTTTCTTGTATAATCTATTATCAGACCTCTAGCAAATGCCTTCATTGTATCCCAAACATTCTGCGTTGAAGTATCTTCTTTTTTATTTTCTCTGAAAAAAAAAAAAACAATTCCTTCTCCATCCATTGTATAAAATCTTTCTCCTTTAAAATAGTATTATTTAATGTCCATCTCGATCTTTTTTTTTGTCCCTTCCATTTAATTGTCATTGAGCTATGATCTGCCCAAGTACTTGTTTCAATATTTGTTTCTTGAATATTGGATATTAATTCTGTTGATATCCAAATCATATCTAATCTGGACCATGATAAATGTCTATTTGAATAAAAAGTATATTTTTTAGCTTTAACATTTCTTTCTCTCCAAATATCTTTTAAAGATAGTTCGTTTGTCATTTTAAAAAAAGATTTAGGGAGAGCCTTTCTATTTTGCTTGGTTATTGTTGCTATATAGTCCAATTTATTGTCCACAATTCCATTAAAGTCTCCCATCATAATTATATTAACATAGTCCAGTCCAGTTATTTTCATGTGTAGCTTTTTATAAAACTCTTCTTGTTTTTCATTTGGAGCATAAATTGCAATCAAGAGTATTTTTATATTATTGTCCATTATTTCCACCATTAATACTCTTCCATCTTCATCCGTGTAGATCAATTTTGCTGGGATAGCCTCTTTAATGTATAGAACCACTCCTCTTTTCTTACATTGAGTCAAAGAAGTAAATATTTTCCCCAATTTTGGCTGTATTAACAATTGTTCATGTTGTTTTTTAATATGAACTTCTTATAGACAAATTATATCAAATTTTAATTTCTCTAATTTATGAAAAGTTTTCCTTCTTTTAACAGCTGAATTGAGTCCATTTATATTCATTGTAATCAGTTTTCTTTCTTCCATGATTATGCTTTATATTTAGGTCTAACAGCTCTCGTGGATCTCACTTCACGCTATACTTAACTGTCCACCTGTCCACCTACAGCTCCTTTCTCTTTTTCAGTCTCCAATTGTTCCTCTTGAAACTCAATTAATGAGACCTCTTTCTCTGCCTCCTCTCTTCTTCTTCCAAAAAATTCTGCATGGAAAAGTTCTGCTTTCTCAATTGAATCAATTCTATGTCTCTGCTCTTGCCATGTAAACATTAATCCTTCTGGAATCAGCCATCTATAATTCACTTCGTTTTCCAATAGCATTTTGGTCAGAAATCGATATTCTCTTCTCATCTCTCTTACTCTTCTGGGTATTTGTTTTAAAACCACAATCTCTTTACCTTTGTATTTCAATGTTTTCTCTCTTATCACTTGTAATATTTGTATTTTGATGGATTTTTTGGTAAATCTAATATGAACTTATCATGGTCCAGGTTAGATATGATTTGGATCTCAACAGAATTAATGTCCAATATTCAAGAAACAAATATCGAAACAAGTACTTGGGCAGATCATAGCCCAATGACAATTAAATGGAAGGGACAGAAAAAAAGACCGAGATGGACATTAAACAATACTATCTTTAAGGAAAAAGATTTTATACAACGGATGGAGAAGGAACTGGCTTTTTTCTTCAGAGAAAATAAAAAAGAAGATACTTCAGTGCAAAATGTTTGGGATACAATGAAGGCATATGCTAGAGGTTTGATAATAGATTATACAAGAAAAAAGAATATTAGGAAAAGGAAAACTTCTAAGGCCTTGGAAGATGAGTATAAAAGACTTGAAAAAGAATGACAGAAAATGGCACAGAAAAAAGATATTAAATTGAAACTGGATGTAATTAAACATAAAATGGAATTAATAGTGAAAGAAGAATTGGCACAGAAAATCAGAAATTCTAAACAGAATTACTTTGAAGATACGAATAAACCAGGTAGATGGCTAGCATATAAATTGAGAAAGGAGAAGGAATCAAGAAAAATATTGAAGTTAATAGATGATCAAGGCCAAGTTTGTTATGATAATAAGGAGAAAAAGGAAATTATTCGAGATTTTTATGGGCAACTATATAAACAAGAGAATATTGATGAGGAAAAAGTCAAACAATATTTACAGAATGCTAATTTACCGGATACCTAAAGAGACTGAAGAAATGTTAGAAAGCAATATAACAATGATGGAATTAAATGAAGCATTTAAGAGACAAAACAATGGGAAAGCACCGGGTCCAGATGGGCTTCCAGCAGAATTCTATAAAACATTTCAAGAATCATTGAGTATCCCATTGTTAGAAGTCATGAATGAAGTTATGTTAAAGAAGATGATACCCAAAACATGGTCAGAGGCTTATATCACACTTATTCCAAAAGAAGAGGCTGACCCACTGCAAATTAAGAACTATAGACCTATCTCCTTATTGAATGCAGACTATAAAATCTTTGCTTCAATTTTAGCAGAAAGACTTAAAAAATATTTAAATAATTTTATTCATCCAGATCAAAATGGATTTCTGCCAAAGAGACAAATCAGAGACAATATGAGAGTAATCTTGGATACTTTGGAATACTATGAGGCTCATCCTGAAAAGCAAATGGCTTTGATATTTTTAGATGCTCAAAAGGCATTTGACAACGTGAACTGGAGATTTATGTTATTACTATTGGAACAGATGGGTTTTGCTAAAAAATTTATTCAAGCAATCGAAGCCATATATAATAAACAGACAGCAAAGGTAATGATGGAGGGGGAACTTACAGATTTTATTAATATAAGAAAAGGCACAAGACAAGGGTGTCCCCTATCTCCTTTGCTATTTGTGTTGACCTTGGAAGTGTTGAACAGAAATATTAGGGATGATAAAAGCATAAAAGGAATGAAGATTAAGAAGGAAGAATTTAAACTACAAGCTTTTGCTGATGATTTAGCTTTTATTCTGGAAGACCCGTTAGAAACAGCTCCAAGGTTATTGGAAAAGATAGAGACATATGGTGAGATGGCTGGTTTGAAAATAAATAAAGATAAAACTAAGATTTTGACAAAGAATATGCTATTGAGACAGAGAGAAGAACTGGCAGATCTTTTGAAAATCCAAATTACAAATAAGGTTAAGTATCTGGGGATATATTTGACAGCAAGATGTAGCACATTAAAAGAGAATAATTATATTAAACTCAAACAACAGATAGCTACAGATTTGGAGAAGTGGGAAAACTTGCAATTGTCATTAATAATCAAGATGAATATTTTACCCAGAATTTTATTTTTGTTCCAAATACCAATTAGGCTTGGAAAAGACTATTTTGAAGATTTAAATAAAATCATGTTGAAGTTTATATGGCAAGGTAAAAAAGCGAGAATAAAGCTAAAGTTTTTGCAAGACGCTAGAATTAGAGGAGGTTTTGGCCTGCCTAATTGGGAATTGTATTATCAAGCTGCAAGTTTGATGTGGGTCAAAGAATGGATAACATTAAGAAAGCATAGGTTGTTGACATTAGAAGGGCATGATTTGCTGTTGGGCTGGCATGCTTTTTTATGGTATAAGGGAACTAAAACACAGGGTTATTTTAGAAGACATTACATACGGGAGTCTTTGTGGTTAAACTGGGTGAAGATAAAAAAACAATGTTATTTGAAAATTCCAGTTTGGTTATCGACTATTGAAGCATTTTCCTATCCTATAATCTATAAGAAGGAATAAACAGTTAGATATGGGGAACTGTTGGATGAAAAGGGTGGACTTAAATCGATCCAAAACTTAGAGGAACAAGGTATAAGGATGAATTGGTTTTCATATGCGCAAATACATTCAAGGTATGATGAAGATTCTAAAATGGAGGGATTCTATGATAAGCAGACTGATTTAGATAAGATCTTGATGGGTACTGATGAGAAGGTGATTAAAAAATTATATGGTTATTTACTGGGAATGAAATTAGAGGAAGAACAAGTCAAAGAAACTATGATTGTTTGGGGGAAGAATTTTGGATATGGGATTGATCTAGAGAAATGGCAGAAATTGTGGTCTCAAAATTATAAAATGACAATGTCAACAGCATATAAAGAAAACTTGTATAAGATGTTTTACAGGTGGCACTTTCCCCCGACAGGAATAGCAAGAATTTTTAAGAACAAATCTGAAAAATGCTGGAAATGTCATCAAATACCCGGCTCGTATTACCATATGTGGTGGACTTGTGAGGACGCTAGAAAATATTGGACTATAATTCGCATGTGGTTGGAAAAAATGACAAAGAAACACATAGACTTGAAACCAGAGATTTTCTTATTGGGAATTTTACCTGATATTTATAGTAAAGATTTGAAGTACCTGATTGTAAATGTATTAACAGCGGCTAGGATTGTATTTGCTAAAAATTGGAAGAATGAGAAAATACCATTACAGGAAGAAATTATTAAGAAAATATTGGAATGTGCTGAGATGAGTAGATTGACATTTGAAATTAGAGAGCAAGAGGATAAACAATTTTATGAAATTTGGGATCTTTTTTATCAATGGCTAGATGATAAAATACGATAATAGAATATTTAGAATGCTAGACAGTAAGGAATATCTTTATTTTGCTATTTTGCTATTATTTTGTTATTTGACATTATATTTATAAAGGGTTTTTTAGGATTGATTTGATATGATTATATGATTTGTTATAGAATAAACTGGTTTAAAGTATTGTTAGCTCATAAAGCATGAATGATTAAAAATAGTCAAAAACTTCTTTTTTTAGTGATATTAGGATATATAAGTTTGGATTGACAATATGAGTTGTTATGTAACATAATTGTAATTGAGACTACAGAATGAATGCACAAAAATGATGAACCAACTGACACACTGGATGTACATATGAGAGTTGATGTTTTTATGTTTTGTTTGTCTTGTTTGTTTGTAGAAAATTAATAAAATCTTTTTCAAAAAAAAAAAACTTCTAACATTTTTAAAAATGAGATATTGAAATGTTTTCATTTCCCTGATTGCCATAATAGCCCTTAACAATTTTTCAAAAAAATTATTTGATTAGATATTGATGGGCAAATATGGAAATTTCAGTAATTCAGTAATAACAGAAAACTAAAAGATGGAGACCAAATAATACCATGCAATAGCTGGACAGAAAATGAGCTTATTTTGCCTATAAACACACACACACACACACACACAATCTAAAAACAATTCTTGACAAATATTTGCATTCTATTGAACAGTCAGTGTTTGCCTGATTTTAAAAACACAGTTTTAGAATCACTGTAGTTTATTGATATGTGGTTGAAATACTTCAGCCTGAATCTTCAACTTCAAAATAATGTTATGTAATATACAGTAAATAAATTGAATTAATCAATTCAATTTATTTGATATTAATCAAAAATTTAACTGTCTGAACTTCAACTTTGCCTGAGCATGAAATTAGATTATCACATTGTGCTTTCTTATTCAACAATTATCTTGATTTAATGAATAATCATATGACATATCGCCCACAAATAGTTTTGTATATTTAGTTCAAATTTTATTTTTATTTATTAAATTGTTTATGCTGCCCAGCATTTTCCTAAGGCTATTAATTTTATTGTACTTTTCCCACATATATTTCCATTCACATATTTCCATTCCCATATCTGTAACCTTTTCAACCAGGAAAAAATAAAAATAGAAATCACCAACAAGCAATACAGAAAATATGAGCAAAATTATATTCAGAAAGAAATAAACCAGGAGAATTAAAGCAATAACTCCCAGGAGTGAAACGTTTTCACCTAACATTGGAAAGTTGTTATTTTCAGGGGTGGGTGGGAAGAAGCCTTCTTAGATTTCCCCTCTAAAGTCTGGCTGTTATAATTATGAAAACCTTCTTCCAAATAAAACTCATAGTCAAATTATGATTTGATTTATACAGTATAGGGAATCATCCTTTCTTATTAAAAGTAAACGTGATTGATTCAATGGAGAGTAGAAATTTAGCATGGTGAAGTAATGCAGATTAGGGACCAATTTTCCCAAAGGGTAAAAAACTGCTAGGATGAGACACATTCAGGAATAACGAAGATCATATTCCTATTAAGTGGCAAATCAAGAGTTATCAAGGAACAATCTGGATTTATTAATTTCTTGGAGCAGATTACTCTGACAAAATTCTGCTATAGATATTAAGTGACATAAACAAAAAAGGTAATAATCCATTAAGGAAAAATCACAATTTCAAGTTTCCTAACACTATCATCCAACCCAAAGTTAAAATATAATTTAATGGATTCCTAGTTGAGTAAATGGGTTTGATAATTGTTTTGGGAGTCAACTTGTCATCTCCAATATCTTCCATAGAATCATTCTGTCTTCTTCAAGAAGCCACCAAATTCTTGATATGAATACCTTATCTCAGATACACTCATTCTAAATTGAAAAGTAATTGAATAGAACATATTTGTGGAAATAAGTGCTGTATACCATTAGTCTACCTAATATTATATGGGAGAGCCAAATCTAAAAAAAAACCCTTGAGAAACATTCATATTAGCTCTTTCATTTAGCCAGATATTTAAAAAATATTGTTGGTATTGCTCATCCATGTTTAAATCCTAAAAGTATCTTTCTTCCCATTAATTGACCTAGTATGTATCAACAAAAATTACCTATCCAACAGCTTTCATTAAAATTCAGTTATAATTTTAATCCTGAAGGATATCTGTTCATCCAACCATAGCTGATGGGTGGGCATGCTCCAGATTCTTATCCTTCAATATTGCTATCTTTGGGGCTTGGGAAGTGTGTTTTCTCCACTGCAACTCCTGCCCTATAGAACACTCTCCTCCATGAGATCCAATAGACTGCCAACTGTTTTAACTTTCAGGAGACCACTTAAGACTTGAGGTTCTTTCCTCAAGTATTTGGATAGGATGAGATAAGAAAATAGTGAGTGACATCAAGAAAGTGTGGTTTTAATGCCAGGTTTGTCTGTTTGGTTTTACTGGTTCTTGTGTGCTTATTGTTCTATACATTATCTTTTAATTGTAAGCAGCATAGACTTAGGTTTAAGATAGGCAGCTATACAAATGTTTTGTACACATGCACACATACACAAACATATAGAGCAAGAGAGAAAAAACTTGATTTTTTTTTATGTACAAAGTCTTATACTTTCCTACTATTCAGAGCAGCTCAGATAATGCTAGGGCTCAAAGAGTTATCAATGCATCATATGATTGGATATGTTTTATAACTCCTTATCCCTTTTTTCAGAGTTACTGTGATAAGTTAGCAGCAGTTCTCTGGACTCCCTATTCAGGAACAGGCTTAGTTGGCAGAAGACTCAGACATGACTTAGCTATATTAAACCCTTTATTACAGACATGAATGAAGCATACACACACATATGATTTGTACTCAGTGGTTTAAAGAAGACCAAATTTTGACAAAGGTCCATGCTCCAAGAGTTTCAGCTCTAGTTTTCCTCGCACAACTTTCAGAATTAAGGGATACTTATTTTGTGGCCTTCAGCAGCATAAACATGGCTCCATAACAATATTCTCTAGCATAGAAACCACTAGTTACAGTCATGGAAGATTCAGCCCTTGCATCAAACATGCAAAAATAGTCTGGTTCAACCAACAAGGTCATTACAGATGCTATCCAGAAGTTGAAAACCTTTTTATAAATAAGAAAAACGAAGCCTTATCTTATGCAGCTACTTTAGCCAAGCTTCATTTCTAATAAAGTTCATCCTTCATAACGTATCATATATGTCTTTTAATATATATTTATCTGGTTGCTAACAGATTCAGCTGAATCCTATAGAAATTTTCTTGGTAGCATATCTAAATGGATAAACAATTACATACTCTGCTGCTGAAATCCTATGGCAAAGCTCTAGAAAAAAATCTACAGATACTTTCCTAGTGTTGAAGAAAAAGCCCTCTAAACATTACATGCATATTTTCCTCAAAAAACCATTTGCTAATATAAATGGATGAATTAAGTGGTTAGATTAGTTCACACGCCTTACATGGAAAAAATGCTTTTTAAAAAAAATTTTTTTTATCATTCAGAATAGTTTTTTAAATTTTGTCCATCCAATAATTTTAGATATTTGTTGTTTTATGGCAATGCTAACCTAGTTGTCTTGAGCTGCTACATGATGGTTATCAATGAAAACCGTGGGTTCTTTTGTTACCATTTACATTATTCTTAATAAAAGACATAAAATAATAGCATCTCCCAATTCAAGGGACATGCTCAGTATTTTTCATATTTGTATAGCTTAAAATTAACTTTTTATTCTCAAAATGACATCTCAAAATATTTTAAATACTGAAATACTAATCTAACAAGTTTGATTTTTAGAAAATGAGAGGCAATAACATTATGCATTAGCCCCGTGAGGTCAATAGGATGAAAATCATTTTTGAATAAAATTTACAATACTAACATTATTACAAATTATACATGCTTTTAACATCTACAACTGAAAAACAGAATTAAGCTATTTAGATTTTTCTAAAGTAAGTTCATTGAAGTGTGTCAGATATTGCAAATTCTTAATGGGGGAAAAATGGCTTATCACAATACTATCTTGTCAAAACAATTACTGACTCCACTTCCAAGGATGAAATAGTCGTGGGAACCTGGCAAAAATTTCTAATGCAAGAAAGGGGGTGTGTGTGTGATCATTCTTTAAAGATAGGTATTTGGCATATGAATTGGGGTGTGTGTCTTTCGGGGTTTTAAGTATTTTGATTTTTCTTCAGGGGATAAAAACGAGGTCACTAAGATGTGCCATTAAAGACCACTCAAGCAGGGAAAGTACTTATAAACGGGGTTTGGAACTCAAACCTCAAAGAGATTCGTTTAGGGAAGGAGACAGCGGCACGTTTGTTTTTCGGAAGCCCAGCTGTTGAGAAAACAATACTCAATGAGGCGATTACGAGCAGCCGTCCAGCAGCCCCTGACGACCCAAATCCGGCTTTATATCGCCGGCTGCTGGCCGTTGCTTCTCTCTCTCTCTCTCCCCCGCCCAAGTTCAGTTAAGTTTCCAGTGTTACTTCCACAAACAGAAGCAAAACCATAAATACGCGCGCGCGCGCGCCCGCCAGCCCGCCCAGAGGTACTCCAAGGCCTAGTGCAAGTCGCGCCTACACGCAACGAGGGTTCGGGATACCCACAAAAGCCAGGGTCGGACCGGTGGACCAACAAATTTTCCGTAGCCCCGGCCGTCCTGAGGAGGAAGGGTACCCGGGGGGAGCTTAAGGACGAGTCAGTTAGAGGCCGGAGGTCATCCAGCCCAAAGAGCCCTCCCCTCTCGCCCGAAGACAGAAGCTCAAGGGGTTTCCCCGCTTCTTCACAGGGGGATTCCCTTCTCCGGCCGGGTGTCAGCCATTTGCAGCCGCGCTTTCCGTTCAAACCAGCCCGCCAGAGCCCATGGGGAGGGGAAGGGAGGGGAGCTGTCTCTTACTCGTAGTCCCTGAAGATCTCGTTGGTGACCCTGCAGTGGAAGACGTGTTCGTCGGGCCGGAGGTCAGCCGGAGGTTTCTCCCTCACGAAGGGCTTTCTGTGTAGAAGCGGCATCCCCCGGCTCCCGTTTCTAAAAGGAGGCGAGAGGCAGGCGGTAAAGAAAGGCGAGGAGCCCCGAATGTGTGGTGTGGTTGGAGTTGTCGCGGCGGCCGCAGGCGGGTTCTTTTGTGAGCGTTTGACACGCTGCTTTCTGGCCGGGTCCTGAGCGAGTTCTGTTGTGCGTGCGCGCGTGTGGGAGAGCAGATCCTTCCTTTCCTCCCCCGCTTCCCCTCCCCTGCGCCGCCTCACAATGGGGCCATGACGCCAAACAGGCGGCGGCTCTGCCGGCGGCCGCGGCTCCCTCCTCTTCCTCGCTCTCCATAACGTGTTCTCTTGACCCGGGAATTCCCTCCACCCCAAAGCAACGCCGGCGGTCTTGGGAGAGGGGGGGTCCCCGCCCTGACCTAGGCAGGCTTGGCCCAAATTCCCCTTTCCCTCCCCACCCACCGCGAAGCCGACCGGGAAGAGATCTTTGGTCGTTTATCGCCTTTCCAGCCCGTCTCAGTTGGGAACTCGCCCCTCCTCGTCCCCCCCTTTGAATGTTGATTGAGGGATCCCCTCCAGGTGAGAGAGGTGGCTTGGCGAGCTTCCTCCTGTCAGGACGAGAGCCTTTGGCAGACTCCCCTGGTCGGTCTGTTTGAGCAGATTGACCCTCCGGGGACAGTTGTACCACCTTCTCCTACCTGATTTAGTAATACGATTGCCTCTCCGGCATGATTGATAATTAATGAGGCTCACCCCCTTTTTTTTTTCCTCCCTCTTTCTTGATCCTTTTTACTGTTTCTTTTCCGGCTCCGCGGAAGTTTTTGATCTACTTCAGCTCTCAACAAGGAACAGCAGCAGGGAGGAGCTTTCGACTTCTTTCTCCTATATTATTATTGGCCGATCACCGCCTTTCCAGCCTGTGACACACAGGAAGACAGAGAGCTATATTATTAATTAATAGATGAAGTGCTCATCCTCCATTTTTAAATTAACAGCCCAAAAAAGATCCGGGCCATGCGCTGAGGCTTTTAGAGGCCTAATTTATGCCCAGTTCATTAACCTTAATACCCAAGAGTCAAGTTGGCTTGTTAGTTTCCTGGTAAATATATTTGGATGCTTAAAATGGTATATGTTTTTTTTTTAAAGTAATAATAGGACCAAGTCCTTAATCTGCTGAATCACTATCTGAATCGTGTAAGACTTTCTCCCCAATTTTATACTCGTTGGGTAACACATTGCACTAACCTTGATGTGGGTTGCTAGTCTTGGTTTAACATCTTATGTAAATACATCCAAGTTGTCTGGTCACTAAACCTGTTAAGCAAACCAGTGCAAAGTTACATCAGGCTAATTATGACTACATTCACATTATTTCACAGCAATATTTTAATAGGTCAATTAAAACAGCCACAGCCTCCAAAGTCACTCTCCCCATTCCAGATTGTCTTTTAAAGTTTTTCATATCTAGGTATTCTAAACTTTACATGGAAGGAGATAACAGGCGAAGAAATAAAGACACCTTTGATACGGCTAACTAAAGTTCTATCAAAAATTAAAATTGAGCAACTTTTAGTAATATTTATTATACAAAGGACAGCTATTTTAAAACCATATTTTCATATTTTTCTGCATGATATGTGCAAAATTATATATAACCTGTATTTTAAACTCATATATTCTAAATACTACTAACATAGGTACCTAAAACTATCATCCTATGTGATTATAACCTATGTCTCCTAATTTAAGACAGTTTAGCTACTATTCTAAGCATTTTAATAGCTACTAAATCCTGTATTGTTGAATTTGAGATTAAGCCTCTAGATCTGATCCAATAAATCAGAAAGTTTTTTAAAAATTGTTTCATGTTATTTAGCTTTTCCAGGTAGTAGAATTTTCTTGGGAAATTTGTTTCTTCATAAACTATTTAGAATTAAGTTTTTATTTACCATTAAAAATAAATTTGAAAAATACGTAAATAAATTGTATTATTATACTGCTACCGATAGGCATTATTATTCCCAAAGTAGCATTCATGTTCCAATCATTTGTTCACTATTTGCAAAAAATGATCCTTTACTGCTAGGTTCTAGAACTCAGAATTTTCATTGATGTCAAAAATTATGATAAGTTCCACAAGTTTTATAAAAAGACTGGCTGTTAATCCATGAGAGAAACACTTGTAATAAAAACCCGTTTAACAATGTAGGAAAAAATGAAAACTATCTTTGCAACTTGAAATAATAGCATGGTCCATGATAGAATGCTTCCTTTAGCAATTTAAAACTAAAAATTAATTAGTTAATTAGATAGCACTCTGCATCACCATAAAAAGGCTGCCATTTCAGTGAGTTTTAAAGTAAATGAGCTGTTAGTCAAAAGTCACAATCACAGACTTTTGGGTCCTGGTTTATTATCTTGTTAAATGTATTAATCAGTTGACTGCACCCAGTTTGATTAGATGTTGTTTGAGATAGTAGTAGTAATTCGTTGTTTAGCTTGATATTTACAAATATACTCCACTCCATAGGTATGAGGAAGATGGATTTCAGAATTGCACAATCTTCCTTGTTTTTCCACTGTGGCTCTGTAAGTAGTTCTATTGATAGATCCTAGTCTGTCTTCCTAACTAATGCCTAAAAATGTTGTGAGATTAAAATGTATTCTCTCAGTTCCTTGGAAGGATGAAATATAAATAAGAAGGTAAAATAAGAAAATATGAAACAGTATATTTTTGTTATAAAACAGAATTTTATTTTTTCTGAAATAATCTACATAGTTTCCTACCTCAGATAACAGTATGAGAAAATGTCTAAAAGTGCTTTATGGCATAAAGTTAGAGAGATGAGCAAAGAGATTTTGGGGGGAAAAGTAATTCAGGGTATAAATACAACAAGAAAAGTAGATTATAGTATGGAAACTACTTCCATCTGATAAGTAATGAATACTGTTGCATTTGATATCCATATTTTGACACCTCATATTTAACATTGGTTCAGTTTGGATCTGAATATTATGAGATTCTTCCATGGACATGTTTCATGTTTTTTCTTAGCTGAGGAAATACTTTCTATGGTAGTTTCTACCAACATATTATTGAACAATTTATACATGTTAAGTTCTGTGCGTGGCGCAAGAAGCAGAGATGAGTCGATGAACAGTGAACTTCAATTATTTATTTAACATGGTGCAACAGCTCTCTTAACGGCCTCAACAGCCCCCTTTATATAGGCAAGCTTTTGGGTATTTAGCCAATGAAAACACAGGAATGTTAGCTCTTTAACCAATGAGAAAGGCTCGTTAATAGCCAATCAGATTCTCCTGAACGGACCAATCCAATATAGCTATTCTCGGCCAATCAGAAGTGCCGGGCCAGAACCCTGCACTTTGCTTTAAGGTTTCAACAAACTTTATTCAAGCACTTTTATTAATTCACAACACCCCTTCCCCCCAGGTTCCGTTTAAGGGGTGCGGTAATGTAGTCTTTCAGGTAGACAGGTTGTTTTGATTGTCTCTTTGATTTACGCTGTCCTCCCGGTATTTGTCTAGAGTCTTGTTGGGGTAGGACATTATCTGATGAACAGGGTGCCTTTGATTCTGTATCTAAACTTCCGTTACCATTAATGTCCTTGATATCTCTTTGAGGCGAGTTAACCCCTGTCCCCGATCCTTCTTCACATGTTGAGTCTGAGCAGTCGTTTGTTCCGCTTGTGCCTTCTGCTGTTCAAAACTCAGTCTCCTCGGCGTCTCCTCCCCCTTCAGTTTGGAAATCACCGGAATCGCAGACCCCAGACTGCAGCCTTGAACGCAGCTGATCAATATGGCGCTTCCATATTCTATCACAACATTTCACTTGGTATGATCTGGGTCCGGTTACTTGGATTACAGTTGCCTCGACCCACAATGGGTCGCCATAAAAGTTTCTCGCGAAAACCAAGTCGCCTACCTGGAAATTTTGGCATTTCCCGCTGGATCCATGTGGTTTTTCAAGTTCGTACGATGGGTGTAGTCGGTCAAGGTGGGAGCGGAGTTTCCGTCCCATCAATAACTCAGCGGGAGTTTTGTTGGTGACACTGTGTGGAGTGATGTGCTGCAAAAGGAGTATCCGGTTAATCTTGTCTTCGATATCGCCATGTCGATATCGTATGTAGAGTTCTTTTGACGAATTGTACCATGCGCTCGGCCCTTCCATTAGCCGCAGGATGCACCAGTGAAGTTAGTGCATGGCGAATACCGCGGTCCACCAGGTACTGTTCAGAAGCAAGCGTGGTAAACTGGGGCCCGTTGTCAGATACCAGAACATCCGGTAATTTGTGTGTTGCAAATAATCTGTCCAATTTCCTGATGACCGATTCGGTTGTTGTATTTTTCATCTCATGGATTTCGAGCCAGTTCGAGTAGGCATCCACTGTTAATAAAAATGTGTGTCCATTCGTAGATCCCGCAAAGTCCTGATGAATACGGGACCATGGTCCCCTGGGTGTTTCCCATTTGGTTGGGGTTGCTTTTGGTGGGGCATTGCTGACTTCCTGGCATTTGGAACAAGTCTTTACCCAGGCTTCGATCTGTTTGTCTATGCCCGGCCACCATGCGTAGCTTCATGCGAGTGCTTTCATGCGCACGATGCCGGGGTGGCCATTGTGCAAGGTTCTCAGTACCGCTCACTGTAACCGCTCTGGGACAACAACTCTATCGCCCCAAATGATGCAGCCCTTCTGGGAAACAGTTCCGTCTGTCGATTTTTGAAGGGACCATAATTGTCAGGGATTTGGTCCAATGGCCATCCATGTTCTACCCAGCTGAGGACATGTGCTAAAACAGAATCGCGTTTAGTTTCAATTGCGATATCGCGAGCTGTCAGCGTCGGTTTTTGGAGTGTCTTGATCTGCAGTGTTGTGACGGTCGGAGCAGGGTCGTCAACGGTTTCTGGAAGCGGTGCATGGCTTAAGGCGTCAGTGTGGGGAATGGCTTTCCCTGGGCGGTGTTGCAACTTATAATTATAGGCAGCCAAGAATTCTGACCAGCGAGTCATTCTGGGAGATAATATATAAGGGGTTGGTTTATCTCCTGCTATTATTCCCAGTAAAGGTTTGTGGTCAGTTATTCTGGTGAAAGCTCGCCCATAAATATATTCATGAAATCATTTAACAGCAGATACAATAGCAAGAGCTTTCTTATCGATTTGACTGTAATTGTGTTCTGCTTTTGACAGTGTTTTTGAAAAATAGGCAACAGGGGCTTCACTTCCTTTTGGTAAAACGTGGCTCAAAATGGCACCCACTCTGAAGGGTGATGCATCACAAGTAATAGTTAAAGGCAAAGTTTCATTATACTGCATCAAAACAGTGTCGGAGGTCAATAAGTTTTTTACTTGTCGAAACGTCTGTTCCTCTCGATGCCCCCAAACCCAGGTTGCTTTTTTGTCTAATAAACGATGTAGGGGTTTGGCTACGGTTGCCTTGTGAGGCAGGAAGACGTTATAAAAATTGATAAGGCCTAGGAACGCTTGGAGATCAGCCTTATTTCGGGTCTTGGGGCGTTTTTGATTGCCCTAAGTTTGCTATCGGTGGGGTGAATGCCCTGTTTATCTATTAAATATCCTAAAAATTCTACTCGATCAGTACATAGTTGACACTTGGTTTTCTTAACTTTGAGTCCCGAGTCTTTAAATCTTTGAAGAACCAACCCCAGGCGCTCCCTTAGTATTTCTTGAGTCGGAGCAGCAATTAAAACGTCATCAAAATAGGGGACAACACCTTTTATCCCTTGTAATAGTCTTTCCATCAAACTTTGAAAGATTCCCGGGGCCACGCTTACTCTGAATTGGAGTCGGTTACATTTAAACGCACCTCGGTACATAACGATCATTTGAGCCTCTGCCATTTTTCTGTCTACAGGCAGTTGTTGGTATGCCTGGGCTAGATCTAGTTTAGCAAAGACTTTTCCGCCCCCAGGGAATGGAGAAGGTGTTGCACCACCGGTACCGGGTAAGCGTTTTGCTGCAGGGCGTGATTCAGGGTGGCTCGGTAGTCCCCACAAATTCTTAACGATCCATTCGGCTAGATGGGTGTTACGATTGGGGTTTCCCCAGGGAGAATGGTCGGTTGGTTCTAATACCCCCTGGGCTATTAATTTATCAAGCTGCTTGTCAATCTTTGGTTTAAGGGTGAATGGGACTCGACGAGGCTTAAGGCGGATGGGAGCTATTTCGGGGTTGAGGTTAAATGATATCGGGGTCCCCTTGTACTCGCCTAGTTTATCTGCAAAGACGTCCTGGAATTCTTGGATGAGAGCCTCTTCCCAGTTGTTGCTGCTGGTTCGGTGAATGCCGGCTACTTCAATTTCAAGTGGAGCGAACCATTGGAGGCCTAACAAGCTAGGCCGATCCCTGTTGACTACAGTCAAGGGTAGAGATGCAGTACGATTTTTAAAGGAGACACAGACTTGGCTGGATCCAACGACTGGAATTCGATTTCCTTGATAATCTTTGAGTATGATTCTTTGGAATCGGAGGTCTTGTCGCCGGACGGTAGGGATGAGCTGCTTGAGCGTCTTCCAGGAAACCATCAAGAGAGACGATCCTGAATCGACTTCCATCATACAAGGCTGGTTTTCGATGGCCACCTTCACCCGGATCTTCTTGGCGTCCAGTGATGAGGCGTGACCAATTGTAATAGTTTGGTGTGCCTCTTCTCGCTTCGTTGAGTGGTTTAGGGGTCTGTTTCTGTAGGAGTGGTTGTTCCATTGGTGGTTCAAGGGTTCTTGCTTTGCAGGACGGCTTCCTGTAGATTGGCGATAGTTAGCCCCCCTCGGGGTTTGGCTGGGTCCTTGCTTGTTTCTACAGACCCGTCCGATGTGGCCTCTTTTCCCGCACACGTGGCAGAGCGCGTTGAGGAATTTGCAGTCTGATCGGGGGTGGTTTGCCCCACAACCAACGCATTGGTACTGCGATTTCTGGCATTGGTCTCGTTCAGACCGGAGCCGGTTGACCTCTTCTTCATCACTTTCTGATGACGATTTGAGGTCCTCGTGGTGGGCTGTCATTGCTGGTTCTTCTAAGTGAGGTGAAACTTTGCTGGCGAGTTGGCGAAGTGGAGCGTGGGTGCGGCGCATTTGAGCAGCCGACTTCCTGATTGCTTCTGCTGCAGTAGCGTCAGCGATGGCATTTGTAAGGCTAATGTCGCCTTTCGCCATCAGCATACTCTGCACGCCTGGAGCATCTAATCGCAGAACTATTCTGTCTCTCAGGGCTTCTTCAAGGTCGGCAAACCCGCATAGGCCTCCTAGATTCTGGCGATCCGCTATGAAATCTGCAACGCTTTCGCCCTTCCGCTGATCTCTCTGGTAAAATTCATGCCTTCTCACGAGCATTGGTACGGTCGGTGCATAGTGAGCCCTTAGCAGGGGTTCGAGGATGTCCCAGTCCATGGATTTCACTTCTGCCGGTTTCGCTAGTGCTTTGGCCATCTTGAATACGGTTGGCCCGCAATGAGTTAGGAATACCGCCCGTTTCTTTCTGGTAGTGGCATCCTTCAAATTGTTGGTCTCCAGAAACATCTGGAAGCAATCCATATATGAGTCCCAGTCTTCTTGTGCCGGGTCAAAAGGAGCGGGTGGTATGACGCTGCTGGACATGGTTCCGCTGTTGGTGCGTTTCAGCCACGTGCTCAGTTATCGCTCTGTAGTGTTCAGTCAGCTCTGACGTCTCCACATCCCATCCTCGTCACCAGTGTTAAGTTTTGTGCATGGCGCAAGAAGCGGAGACGAGTCGATGAACAGTGAACTTCAACTCTTTATTTAACATGGTGCAACAGCTCTCTTAATGGCCTCAATATCCCCTTTTATATAGTCAAGCTCTTGGGTATTTAGCCAATGAAAACACAGGAACGTTAGCTCTTTTAACCAATGAGAAGGGCTCGTTAATAGCCAATCAGATTCTCCTGAATGGACCAATCCGATATCGCTATTCTCGGCCAATCAGAAGTGCAGGGCCAGAACCCTGCACTTTGCTTTAAGGTTTCAACAAACTTTATTCAAGCACTTTTATTAATTCACAATACATATAGTCTGTATATTTAAGGAGCATTTTAATACAGAGTTAAGTTTCACTTTTCATTTGTGGGACACCTTTTAATCTTCAGTTTTTAATGAATTAAAAATGTGATCTCTAATTTCCAAAATGTATTTATGCTTATGCATTGGAAAAGAGGACAGAGGCTTCTTTTAGTTCTTCTGTTTGAAAAATCTATTACTCTTTTACAAAATACCATCATTCTGAAAAATATAGCGTGAAAGATTTTGTTTTCATACTAGATAGGACAGGAGTACATACATATTTTCAGCTGAGAGTTGCATTTGGCCTTAAAGGGAATATGGGGAAGCTTCACTTCAAAAATAGGTGACAGTAGAGCAAAGTCTCAATTGTATGAGATCCTCATTGATAACTAAATTTTATCCAATAAATTGGATAGCCAATTCAGAGATGCTTCAATTTGATTTCTGCTGTTACCAGGAGGATGGGCCTAATGACTTTAATAGCTCTTCTGCCTTTCTTGTTTTTTTCCTTTTGCTTGATAAAGGCAACCCCAGAAACTGGATACAAATGTAATAGCACTTTTGTGATATCATTTCCCTAACATATATATCTTACAAATCCATAATTGATTCTCTTGGTTTGGACTTAACTGTTGTTGGCCCCTGCCTTTAGGGTGGCAAACCATGAATTATGACAATTAGGTAAACCAGCCAGTTTAATTTATTCAATAAACAATGGTTAAATCAAAGTGTGAATGTGTATTTTGAATGTTTTATTCTCTGTGGATTTGTCACTATGAATTAATGTTTGTATTCTAGTTAAACTAAAGGACAATTGTCTTTCCACCACAGGTTTGCAATGAAGGATAATATTTATTGGTGGATACTCAACAAATGATTAGTACCTGCTTTAAGGGAGGCTTGGGTTTATCCAAACAAAAACTTAATTGAGGCAAAAATTCAACAAAGGTTAGGGCTACCTTTATAAATTATCCTTAACCAAAGATACTGAATGCCATCTAAATAGCTCTTGAAGTACAGTAGACTTCACTACAATCTATTAAATAAAACTATACAGTATTTGAGATGTTTTATACGATGGCTAATAAAAATATGGACTGGTTTCATTTATCAATATATTTGTCATTTCTTAAAGAATGTATATCTTTTGTGATTGTAACATGTATATTACAAAAGAGTAAAAAAAAACCCTAACCTGATGATACAATAGTCATTGATTTCATTCAAGATGGCGATGAGTTTGCATGTAGTCGGGAGGTTGCACAACTGGCCCTGTGGTGCAGCCGGAACAATCTGGAGCAGAACATGCTTAAAGCTGTAGAAATGAGAGTGGATTTTAGGAGGAGCCCTCCTACCACGTCTTACTATATTAAATAACAGTATAAACAGTAGGGACCTTCAAATTTCTGGATTCTATTGTCTCCCAGGATTTGAAATGGACACCTATCATTAAAACCATGATTAAAAAGGCCCAACAAAGAATTCTCTTCCTGCATCAACTCAGAAAGTTCAGACTGTCGCAAGAGCTGCTGATACAGTTCTATAGAGCTCATTCAACTTTAGTCAAACCAAACTGGAGGGACAATTGTGGTGCTCTGGACTTGGAAGAATCTATATCTATCTATCTATCTATCTATCTATCTATCTATCTATCTATCTATCTATCTATCTATCTGAAGGAATGATTCTGGGCGACTTACAATTCAGCTATTGCTGGCAATGGACAACCAGTTTTGTCTAGTAGTTAAAGTTCAAGTCCTGCCTTAGTCATGAAAGTCATCTGGATGACTTCATACTAATCACTGTCAACCCATCATATGACAAGTTGGTAAGTTAATTCCTGTCACAACTGATGGTTCATGTTTGGTTGATCCAAAATTAAGCAAGGTCTGATCATGGAGGAAGATGCAAAGAAGAAAATATATTGTTGAAAATATATACCGTACTTACATTTAAAATTTCAATATTTTATGACAAAGTCACCATGGAAACAATTTTCTATGTGATGATAGTGAAAATAGAAGCCCTGAAAGATTATAGATTGATGGCAGAAAGACTGAAGAAAATTCTTGATAGGATTCACCCAGACCAAAATGGATTTCTCCCCGCAAGACAAATCAGATAAATACAAGAACCATAATTGATATATTAGAGTATTATGAATTCCATCCAGGAAGTCAACTTGCCATGATTTTCCTGGATCCGCAAAAGGCTTTTGATAACCTCAGTTGGGAATTTATGAAAAAGCAGATTAACTTGATGGAATTTTGGGGATAACTTTGTAAAAATACTAAATTCAATTTATTCCACACAAAAGGCTAGGGTAATGATAAATGGCGATTTTACTAATTCATTTGAGATAAAGAAAGGGGTCAGGCAGGGATGCCTATTGTCACCTCTGCTTTTTATAACAGTACTAGAAACATTACTGGATAGAATTAGATTAAACAAAGAAATTAAAGGAACAAAGATTAAAAGGCAAGAATACAAATTACAGGCATTTGCTGATGACATGGTATTTATTATAGAAGACCCAATTGACTCAGGACCAATATTACTAAGGGAAATAGATAAATTTGGCAAATTAGCAGGGTTGAAAATTAACAAAGAAAAGACTAAAATGTTAGTTAAAAACCTAACAGAAAACAAACAAAAAGAATTAGAATAATGGGATTACAAATTATTAAAAATATCAAATATTTAGGCATTTGGTTAAGATCCAAAACTTCAACTCTGAAGGAAGATAATTATACAAAATTACTACAACAAATTAGTAGAGATCTGGAAAATTGGAATAAAATACAAATTTCATTACTAGGCAGAATTGCCACTATCAAGATGAATGTCCTACTTAAATTATTATATTTATTTCATACAATCCCTATACAATTAGATAAAAAATTATTTCAAGATTTGGGTAAGATTACTATGAAATTTATTTGGGCTGGTAAAAAAGCAAGAATTAAAAAGAGTTATTTACAAGATAATAAAACCAGAGGTGGCTTTGGACTTCCTGCCTGGGAGACCGATTATAGAGGGGCGTCATTAGTTTGGATAAAAGACTGGATTAAATTGGAAAATAAAAGTTTTAATATTAGAAAGTCACGACCTACAAATAGGGTGGCATGCCTTTTTGTGGAATCCGAATTTTAAAAACCACACATATTTCCAGAGGCATACCCTTCAAAAATATCTGCTAAAAACTTGGTCAGGTATTAGGAATAACCACTATACTAAAATCCCAACATGGTTATCAACAGTGGAGGCAATGTTCCATCCCAATACAATGGACATTAATAAAAAACTTAAACACCATCAAATACTAAATAAGGAAAGGAAACAAATTGATTTATGAATTAGAAGCCCAAGGACTATCTATTGATCGGTGGTCTTATCTTCAAGTAGCTATGAGATATGACAGATGCAAAAGAATTTGGATTAAAAATGAAAAAATACACAATTGGATAAAATCCTCCTGGGCCAAGAAAAAAATATGATATCCAAACTATATAATTATTTAATAGAATTTGATCTAGCCGAGGAAATTGTGAAAGAACTGATGATAGCTTGGGGGAAAAATGGTTATAATATAAATTTACGTAGATGATTGGGAGGAGATTATAAGAACTTTACATTAACAAAATAAGTATCCTATAAAGAAAATTTATTCAAAATGTTATATAGATGGCATCTGGCACCCTCTAGATTGGCAAAAATGTGCCCAACAGTAAATCCAACCTTTTGGAAATGTAAGGGAAATAATGGTACTTTCTTACATCTCTGGTGGAAATGTCCAGAAATTAAGAAATTTTAGATTAGGATTAAAGTATGGATAGAAGAGATAATCCAGGATAGATTGGAGTGGAAAGCAGAATTGTTTCTCCTGGGCATATGCAAAAGGGATTACCCACTCAGAGTAAGATACTTAATTATCCATATCTTAACAGTGACATGAATTTCACTGGCATACTACTGGAAAAAACCCCAAAGTACCACCTCTATATTTTGTCATTCAGAAAATATACCAATGTGCAGAAATGGAAAAGCTTACATTGAAATTAAAAGAGAAAGATGATGCAGAATATTATCGGATCTGGGACAAATGGTACGAATGGATAGATTGTAAAGAAAAACAAAGTATAAAATAAATAAGGATTTCAAGAAATATATTATTATATATACCTTGAATGACAGACAATCATTGGGCAGGAGTTTTTACCTCTCCTTTGTTTTGATTAAGCCAAAGAAATGATTTATTTATAAAAGTATATAGTCGTAATTAAGAAGAAATGATTAATAGGTAATATATATTATTAATATAGATTTCACAATGGATAGAAAGTAACTGCCACTTAATAATCTAGATGGAATAATAAAATTACTTTCAAACTGTACTAGAGGAAAATAAGACTGACTGTACTATTCGTTATGATGTTTATTTGTATAATTTTGTATTTCTTTTACTTTTGTATAAGTGTATTTTAACTTTCTGTATTTAATAAAAATTTTTAAAATTAAAAAAAAAGATTATAGATTTGCTAATAAATTGAGATAACCTTCCTAGCATCAGGAATTTCTACCAAATGGTTTGCTAAATTCCCTTTTAATCTGAATTTACACTGAGTTTAATTATCACGATTCACTTAACTTCAGTGATTCACTTAACAGAGGCAGAAAGGTAATGAAATTGGGCGCGACTCACTTAACAGCCCCCTTTCTTAGCAATGGAAATTCTGGTCCCAATTGTGGTTGAAAGTCAGGACTATAGTTTCTTTCTGTTTGAGAAGAGCTTGCCTTTTTTTTCCAGTTTGGAATTCAACGAAAGTAAACTGCTAGTAGAAAAGCAATAGAAACTATTTATCACTAGCAGTATGTTCTTTTTTTCTGGTAGGTTAGGGCAGAGATTGGCTGCCAGTTCGCATTGGTTCTGGCAAACTGGTATTTAAAATTAGGCGCAGTTCAGAAATTAATCAAAGATGCATGTTCTACAGAAAACATGTACCTCATGTAGCCAAAAAATAAGCCCTGGAACAATTGTATGACTGATGTCCCACAAAAATGTTTGTGCAAAGAAAAAATATAAATGAAACTAGTCCAGAGGAGGAACAAGATGTTATAATGTATGGCAAATACAGCATTTGCAGTTCTTTAATTAGCATTTTCACTAGAAATAAACCAAGGAGAATTTTTTAATGCCTTCATGGTTATTTAATCAAAAATACATCTCTGATTTTCTATATTATTTTCAAAGGCAGATTTTAACACAAAGTTTAACAAACTGCAACATTATTTTTTTTCTTTAAAATGTTCTTTTTTATTTAAAAAGCACTTGATGAGAATGTACATATTTTGTATGCTATAGAATTCTGTACAAATAAATTTTTTCAAGTGCTTCTCTGTCAGCATCTTCTAAGAATCCATCATATTGCACTGGTACTGCTTCTACCCACTGGCTGAGCTGAATGTCCACCTGAAAAGAAATTAAAACAATTCACTACAATACATAAAATAATACATAAATATCAGAACTGCTGAAGGTATGTAAGCAAAATAACATCTAGTAACATCTAAAAATAATATCTAAAAATGAGATATCTCATTTTTTGCAAAATGTGACTAGGTAATACCTACATAAATATACTTCTATATCTTACAATGATGTGTTTCTGTATAAGCAAATAAGTTAAAAAGGAGAAGAAAATACAAGTGAGATTTCCAATAAAATTTAGAAATATATTCTAATCACACAGAATAATAATTTTTTAAATGACAATTGCAGCTTTCTGTGGTGAATTCAGGGAGGAAATTTTAGAAAGTTTTAGAAATGTGCTTTTCTCAATTCTGATAAAATAATTCCCTTGATTTTCCTACCAATTAAAGTTTGAGATTTCTGGAGAGTTAAAAAAGATTGCTCTTTTCATTTTTCTCCCTGCTGAAATTGTTTACTGAGTTGCAAACGTGTGAAAGATTAAGTCAGATGGCACAATCACAAAGCATCTCCCATGATCAATCTCCTAAATTCATTGTAATGAAGTCACTTCCAAAACAGAAAAAAGTGTACAAATATTTATCAATAGAACATGATTCAGCAACAATAATTAATTCATGATTTACCTAAAACACACACAAGGAAAATCTTGCCATGTAAACAGTTTGGAAAATAGCTCTTTATACCTGAAGCTCTGAGAGAGACTTTTCAAGATTTGGGACAGTCACTAATAAAGACCCTGGTTTTCTTACATTTTGACTTATGATTTTCCATGCTCTAGGAGTAAAACAAAATAAATTTCTTATCAAGCAGCTCCCCAAAAATTATGCCAAATGAAACAATACAAGATACCACCCAACAGTAGTTCTGTGAGGGAAATGGGCAGTTTCTAAATGTTTGAAAGACTTTGCCTGAGCTGACTGAAAAAGAAAAGACCTATACAGGCTGAATAATATGTGAACAGTAACTTAGCCTGCTAGAATATCATAACTTATTGGGAACCAGAGAATCAAGTTGGAACTTGTACTGGATTCTATTTCTTACACATCTACAGATTTATTTTATAGTATGAAATTATACAAGCATTTTATGGTAATAAAGAGGGATCTCCCTATTTGGTAAAGATACAGGATTCTATCCAACTGTGTCATTCCACTAATGGGGCAGCATTTGACAATGAACAAATTCTTCTTTATTTCGCCATATACAGAATTTCAGATCTATTTGGGAGGAATAGGGGATCTTTGGTGGCACTGCATCCAATATATAACATAGCAAGTAGATGCAGGTCATGTAATGTTAGACATAGCACATTATTTTACAGAACACTTGGAATAACCTTAAAAGTTTTATTCATATTTTTTTCTATAAAATGTTCTGTTAAATAATGCTCCCTATTCTCTTTATTGAAAAAAATAGTGAGGATCATTCATCTAATAATGATGCTTTGAAATGAATTATGGCTTGAAACATTTCTTTCACTATATCAGCAAGTTAGTTCAGAAATTTTCAGTAAAAGAATGGAAGCTTTTCTCAATCTTTCAGGTGTATTTGGATCATCTCTTCAAGAATTGTTACTTAATATGGTTGATGGTGATTGAAGTGTATCATGCTGGTTAATTTAACCTTTTTCCATTTCCTTTGTTAAAACTATACATGTGACCTATTTCCTCATCAAGCACACTGATAAACTACTTTAATCTCATCTCATTTTCTTTTTCTGTTTGATGTCTTTTAAAATATTTATTTTTGCATAATAGAGCAAATAAAATAAATTAAGCACATTGAAACAGCAGATAACCTTACATAATTTACACTACAACTACCCACAGCATGAAAATTATGTTTCATGTTGTTGAGGTTCATCAAGCATGAGAATGCTTTTGAAATGTATTTTAAAAGGCAAGCTGATCTTTGACAGATTTTCATTTTGCCCAAACTACTGTAGTTTCACTTGATAGAGAGAAATTTAATAAATTACAAATTTAATAAATAAATAAATAAAATAATTGGATTTGGCATGTATCTAAGTTTCCAGTTTTAGCCTTAGCAAGAGGAAATAGCAAGAGGCTTTTTTATTGAGCTGTCTTTAATTGGAATGTTTTTGCATCCCGAAAAAGCACAAAGGAATATATAGCAGTTTTCACAATTATATTTTTATATACTGGCTTGGATTTTAAAGAACAATAACATATGCATAATTGGTTGGGTGTTAGTGTTTCTAAAAATTTCCAGAACAAAGAAAACTTACCTAGCCTGTTCTGATCTGTCAAGGAAATATTCAAAGACATTATTCATTACAACAATGTCTGCATTTTGAAGAAGTGAAGCTTGAGTACAAATATCTGCATTAATCACCTAAAGAGAAATGATTTTTCAGAGGTTCAAATGAAAAACCATGTGATAATATTTAAGATTGTTAAAAATTGTTCCGATTAAGGAAAACCATCTAGTTCTGATCCTTCTATTAGTCTTACATCACTACACGACTCATCTCTTGATCAATCCATTAAAAAATAATTGTTCCAATATCACAGATTGTGATTAATCTTATCATTGTATTATAAAGAAATTTACACCGTGGCATAAGTATGAAACAGAACTGAAGGTGACCAGAGAAATGAAGTCTGTTGCAGATTCCCTGTTTCTTTAACTTGGGAGTGTTTTGTCAATAAGGAAAATGGTAAGACACAGATAATAAGAAGGGTCTCTCTGTACACAGACCCAGTGTTTGTCTCTGTGTTAGCCTATGCTTAGTAAAACAAATCTGTTGAAGTTGAAGTGATGAGGGAACTTCTTGTCTCCTCAAGTAGCTGAACTAAGCCTGTACTTTGCTTCCAAGATAACCATATTATGAACATTGTTTAAAATGGAACCTGCTGCTATTTCATTGCTTGCAGAGGTGGTATTCAGCAGGTTCTGACCAGTTCTGGAGAACCGGTTGTGGAAATTTTGAGTAGTTCGGAGAAACAGCAAATACCGCCTCTGACTGGTCCCGCCCCCAAGTCCCAGCTGATGGGCTGGGTCTTCTTTGGTTGACCTGGGCAGGAAAAAGAAGCTGGAAAGCAGTAGTGGGGTGGGGAGGGAATGGGATTTTGCAGAATCCTTCCCCCTGGAGTCAGGTGGGAATGGAGATTTTACAACATATCCTTCCCCTGCCATGCCCACCAAGCCAGGGATTGCCAACCTTTTGGACCTCAGGGATCACCAAACTCATAATTTTAGATCCCAGGGACCACTAACTGGTTCCTGGAACATTGGAACATTGTTTACCCAAACTGGTTTAGGTAAAATAATAAATATGTTATCATGGTTTATAAGTTAAAGTGTCTGCAACTTTAAATATAGGAATGTAATTAAGGCAGTGGTTGTAATAGCACCATAAAAGAAGCAAGGAACATCAGCTTGCTCTCTCTAGCTTGATGATCCCTAATTACTGGATAGACTGAAGACTGCGTTTTTCCCCTACTGAAAAGGAGAGACAAAGGACTGATTTGTAAGTGAACTGACATTGGATATTCTACACGGACTTTGCTAACTGAATATCCTTGAATGGACTGACTAAATGATACATGACTAATGGACTGTTATTTTGACTATGCTTTTAAACTCTAAATGGAATAAACTATATTTTTGATAGCACAAGCGTATCTGTTATTTTTACTGTATGTTAACAAACATACAAACTTATCTCACTCATTTATCTGTATGCCTATCTGACTAACGCTGCACATTCTGTTTAGCTTGTCTCCTTAACCCTGGTTGGGGAACACAGGCTTAACACTGGTTATAGGCCCAGAGGCTGCAAAGTCAGTTTAACTAGGATAAAACAGATTTATGTAAAAAGTGAGAGTTTGTGTTGTTAAACGTGACAGTAAACAGACAGCTGTGTTTTATTAATTATAGTTTTATATCCATATAAGAAAACATGGCACAAGTCAATCTCCAAAGTTTGTCCCTCATATCCAAGTTGGATGGAACAAACTATGTATCATGGTCTATGAAATGTAGTCTACTTCGACGAAGAAAAGGTCTGTGGAACATAATTGAAAATCTACCAAACGTAGAGGAATGGGATCCAGAGATTGAGGAAGATAGACTAAAGATAAAAGATTTTATGCAGAAAAATGAACAAGCTATTTGCATAATAGGACTAACACTGTCTGACCAGCAACTTGTTCATATCCGTGGAGAGCAAACGGCTGTTGGGTGTTGGCAGAAGCTGAAGAGGATTTATGTCCGAGATAACGTTGGTGCTCACATAAATCTTACACGAAAGCTTTTCAGGACGCATTTCCAGAAGAATGGTGATATGCTTAGTCATTTAAATTCTATAAAAAGCATTTTTCAAGAACTGCACGAGAAAGAGCTTATTTTCTCTGAACTACACAAAGTCTACATAATTCTATCTTCACTAGATGAAAGTTATGACAACTACATCACTTCCCTTGAAATTTTGCCTAAGAAAAGTTTAACTTTAACTGATATAACTGGCAGATTGATTGAAGAGGCAAGAAGAAGACTTGAAAGAGACCAGTTAAGGAGGGAGCAACCTCAAAAAGAAGATAATGAATCTCCTACTGCATACGCAATTAAAAAGTGTTTTAATTGTGGAGGAAGAGGACATTTGGCAAGATTTTGTAAAAAAGCAAAGCGCCAGAACGCTGGCCAGAATACTAAAAGTAACCAAAAGAAAAATAACAATTTAGAGTTAGCCATGTATATTAACAAAGCTGTAAAAAAAAAATTATGGGTGGTTGATCCCACTGTGTAATAAATGATAACAAAAATTTTATTAAAATGTCCAAGAGGACACAGCAGATATCATTAGCCAATGGCTGGAAACTGAAAGCTAAAGGTCAAGGTATAGCATATTGTTCTTTTATAAAAGAGAATGTAAAAATGTTATATGTACCACAGCTTAAGTTTAATTTAATTTCAGTTAGAATTTTGGTTAAACTAGGATATGTAGTTACCTTTAAAGGAGATAACTGCATAATTGAAAAAGAAGATAAGAAAATTACTGCATCTTTAAGAGGTGAATTATATGTGTTAAATGATAACGGTTTAGAAGTGGCTAACATGGTTTATGATAATAAGAAACCTCATGATGAATGTATTCACTTGTTACACCGAAGGCTAGGGCATTTAAATTTTAAAATGCTTAAGAGAACTGTTCAATTATCGAAAGGAATAAGTTTGAAACCTTGTAATAAGTATTTGCAATGTTCTATTTGTAATCAAAGCAAAGCCAAGGTCAAACCGGCTAATAGAGTTGATGGATTTACTACCAAAGAGCCTTTAGAGGTAGTATTTGCTGATTTAATAGGTCCGAAAAAACCAAGTGTAAGAGGAGCTCGATACATACTAAGTATAATGGACCACTATTCTAGATATGGGTTTTGCTATTTAATGAAAAGCAAAAGTGAAACGTATCTAAATCGCTTTAATTGGATTAAATTTGCTGAAAGAAAAACTAAAAAGAAATTAGTAACTCTTATAACAGATAATGGTGCAGAATTTACAAATAATAAATTCCAGAATAGACTTAGAATGTTAGGTATTCAACATAAAAAGTCTGCACCATATAGGCCACAACATAATGCCTTTATAGAGAGACGAGGCCAAACACTACAATCAATGGCACGTACTATGATGTCTGCTTCAGGATTACCTGACAATTTGTGGGGAGAAGCAATAATGTGTGGTAATCATATATTAAATAATGTTGTTAATTCAACAGCAGGTGAATTACCATGCACACTGTGGCATGGTACAAAACCTGATTTAAGTTACATGCACACATTTGGAGCACCAGCATGGGTGCATATCCCTACACAACTCAGACACAAAGGACAATATACAGCTAAAAAATTATTTTTTGTAGGATATGAATCTAATCATAGATCTTATAGATTCTGGGAACCAGGTACATCTAGAGTTTACACCAGTGCTCGTGCTAAATTCCTAGAACATGTAGGATGGAATAGATTAGAGCAAGATTTAAATAATGAAGTAATTATTGAACCCTACAAAAGGCAGAAAGAACAGACTAGTTATAAGAAGAGTCCAATTAAAGAAGTCCACGAAGAACAAATAGGACCAGAACAAGAGGAAACAGTTGATCAGGAAGAGTTAGATAATCAAGAACAGTTAATAAATGAAAGTCCACCTGTAAGTCCTATAATACCTAGACGTACTACACGTATAACTAGACCACCTGATAGGTATCAAGCAAGTATAGTTTGCCAAGTAACTAAAGTTCCAACTAGTATAGATGAACTTAGGATGTATCCTGCTAAGGATCAGGAGAATTGGCATAAGGCAATGGGAAAAGAACTAAATTCATTAAAGGTAATGAAAGTATATGAAGATGCTAAATTACCTCCAGGAGAAAAATCCATTGAGTGCAAATGGATATTTAAAGTAAAAACTGGAAATGATGGGACTGTTTCCCATAAAGCTAGGTTGGTAGCTCAAGGATTTAATCAAATTGCATCTGATTACGATGAAGTTTTCACACCAAGTCTTAAAGCAACATCTTTGAGAGCAGCTTTAATGTGGGCAACTAAGAAAAACTATGTCATTAACCATTTAGATGTAGAAACTGCTTATTTGCATGCACCATTGCAGCGCACTATATATTTGAAAAGGCCAGTTATTATAAAAGACAATAAAGTGAACAGTAATGATTGTTGGAAACTCAAAAAGAGTCTTTACGGGTTGAAACAATCTGGCTTTGAGTGGAACCAATATATTGTGAAAGAATTAAACAATATAGGTTTTAAATCTGGTTTAGCAGATCCATGTGTGTTTAAAAGAGAAAATAATGGAACGGTGTCATTATTGTTATTATTTACAGATGATATTGCTTTGATAACTAAGACTAATAATGAAGCTAATGAGATTATATCATTATTAGCCAAAAAGATAAAATTAAAGCATTTAGGTTGAAATTAAAAGGTATCTAGGATTGACAATTAACAAAATAAAAAATGGATGTAAGATATCTCAAGAAGATAAAATTTGCCAATTAATTAAAACGTATAAAATGGAACTTTGTAAACCGACAAAGACTCCAATGAGTCAGGAAGTTTGCCAAACTGATGATCAAAGTCCCAAATTTGATAAGTCCATATATCAATCTTTGATTGGTAGCTTATCATATATAAGCAATTGGTCTAGGCCAGATATAGCTTATAGTGTTAATCAGCTGGCATGTTTTAATTCAGATCCACATCAATGTCATTGGCAATCATTAAAGAGAATTTTAAGATATCTTAAAGGAACAATGAACCATGCATTGTATATAGAACCAAAGGGTGATTTGAGTCTTAGTGCCTATGCAGATGCAAGTTTTGCAACTGACATAAACACTAGAAAATCAACATCTGGGATGGCTATATTATTTGGTAAGACACTAATAGGGTAGAGGTCAATCAGACAACAGCATATTAGCTTGTCCACGATGGAAGCAGAATTTTCATGTCTGTCATTACTATGCACTGACTTAATTCTGTACAAACAGTCATTATTAGACATGGGTATAACTGTAAAAGATTCCATTATTGTGTACGAGGACAACCAAGCAGCCATACAGTTAGCTACTAGTATTGCTGTAAAAACTAGATCAAAGCATACTGATTTAAGATACTTAAATGTTAGAGAATCTGTAAAAAATGGGCTAATTAAATTGGAATACTGCATGACAGAAGAAAACATTGCAGACCAATTTACAAAAGCTCAAGGAGTAATTAAGTTTAAAGAGAGTTGTAACAAATATGATTTAAAGATGTAAATAGTTATATTATTATATTTACCTAAAAGGGGAGAATGTTAGGGATAACATTGTTTACCCTAACTGGTTTAGGTAAAATAATAAATATGTTATCATGGTTTATAAGTTAAAGTGTCTGCAACTTTAAATATAGGAATGTAATTAAGGGAGTGGTTGTAATAGCACCATAAAAGAAGCAAGGAACGTCAGCTTGCTCTCTCTGGCTTGATGATCCCTAATTATTGGATAGACTGAAGACTGCGTTTTTCCCCTCCTGAAAAGGAGAGACAAAGGACTGTACAGTAGTGTGGAAACTTGCTTCCTTACAGAATTATCAGAATGATAAGCCGAAACATGGGAAGTGTGCTGGGTGTTTTCTTTACTGTACAGGAATTGTCCTTCCAAGAACTTAGGTAGACAAAAGATTTGGATAGCTACAAGATTTCTTCAATATTGCATTTCTAATAAAAAGCATTATGCTAACCTGCAGCCTTTCCATACATAAACCAAGAAATCAAATGTATTGGTTCACCTTTATTCTGTCATCAAGTCGATACTTTGAAATGATAGCTTCCTGCAACTGGCAAAAATCTCCATTCATTTCAACTCCATTGATCTGGGATGTTGAACTATAATAGTAGGCCTAAAATAAAAAGTAGAAAAACAGATGTTGCTAAAGTGGATTGGAATACAGAGTTGAAGTGTAGCGGGCATCTGATTTTTGCTTATCTATAGGAATTTGCTTTCAAAATGTGTGCAGGCCCTATTATAGACAACTATGCTAAATATTCATTCACATGACAGCCCAGGAAATGCCTATTTTGGGGGGAACAAAGGCAATATCTATGTTGTGAATGCTTTGTTGGAGCCAGACCCTAAAAAGAAGATAGGTTCCAGCCATGCCCTAAATTTGCTTTGGTTTAATTGAATTGACCTTTCAATTTAAATAAAAGTAATTAGACACTATTAATATTCTGTCTCAATTAGAAATACATATTTTTTAAAATAATTTTCAGCAGAATTAAGCACAATCACTTCAAGTCCAGGGGCATGTAAACTTTATAATGTTGCAACTCCAAGGAATAACAGGACTCTGTGCTAGACTGGAAAATTAGGGAGGTGGGGGGAGAAGGAACATCCCAGAAGTCTGCAATTACAAGCCACTTCTCTGCAGCTTGTGAGAAGACTGCATGAACATATTTATGTAGTCAAGAGAAATCAAACTCAGCATGAAGAATGCTTAGTTTTAAACCAGAATATTCTGTTTTTCAACCTGTAAAAGGTTATTATTTTTGAATCATGTAAACAATAATTATACTTTCTATTTTAGGATAAATGTGAAGGCTGATTCTGCATCTACTTACTAAAAATAGTTTCTTGCCAGGAGCAGAAATATCACTTTTGCACAAAAGATTAGTTAATTCTAAAAGCGTGCAAAGGATAAGGCCAGCATCCTTCATTTTCAAGGGTATAGCTTGATGACTACAGCCTGTTATTTCTGAACTTATTTGTGTCTTTAATTATACTATGACTATAATATGCTGATTCCTGTAATAAAGGATATATGTCTCAACTTTTGCATTCCAAAAATTATATTCAACTTGAGTAATACCAGTAATCAAATGTCAAAATAATACATAAGAACAAATCAGTGAAAAAAAACCCCTATCAAGTCAATAACAAATTAAGATTCAAAAATAGCAACCAGAAACTTGCTTAAGTAATATTGTACAGCATAAAACAACAGCAAAAGGACAGCATAAAACAGCAAAGGGAGAGAGGGGGGAAGCACAGACATTATCAACCAATTTCTGGTGTAGTTTTTACCCCAAACAGGACTGCTCCAAGCCTGGAGCCCACGTCAACCAGAACCTTCCCTGTCAGGTCAGGCAATACTTCCTGGTACAGGAACTTCAGTTCCACGAGGGAAAAAGAATGGGAAATGAATTCTGGGAAACAACAATAAAACAAAGCACATTGCAGCCATGGTTAGCATCCAGCATGAAACACAAGATTATAAGAACTTGGATTAAATTTTTGATTTGGGCAGTGATAAAAATATTGCCAAGCCTAATTTGAATATTATACATTTCTGCTGCAATTTTGAAAAAGTAATGGCTACATGTGACCTGAAAGGGATTTGCCATATCTAGTATATGGATCTGTTTAGCATCTACTAGCATCATACAGATACAGTTGAAAACTGAACAATCTATATGCATTTAAATGGAATACATTATGGAGATGGTTCTTTGAGTAGCTAGAATCTTGCAAAGACAGCATATGTTCATCTTTGCTCATTCTATTTTGGGGACCATCATGCTGATGGCAAAGCCTGGATTTTATAATTTTCTTTCCTTGCATTGTATTAAGTGAACATAACAAGATTTAGCATGCTGACTCTGAAAAAAATTCCAGATTGCAACATGTTCATATCTAACCATTCTGGGAACTACCGTATATACTCGAGTATAAGCCGTGTTTTTCAGCACATTTTTTGTGCTGAAAAAAACCCCCTTGGCTTATACTCAAGTCAGATTCCCCTCTGAAAAAAAAATGGTATGGAGCTCCGAAGCTGGGCAGCCGCTTCCCTGCTTCCTTTGCAACTTTTAAGCATGGGAGGGGGAGGCTTTTCTGAGCTCTAGGCTGAAAAAGCAACGTGAGCCGAGGTCGCTCCACTCAGTTTCATTTCCTCAGCTCCAGCTGCTTTCAGTCCACTCGGGAGGAGGGGGAGGAGGAGGGGGAGGCTTTTCTGAGCTCTAGGCTGAGAAAGCAATGCGAGCCTAGGTCGCTCCACTCAGTTTCATTTCCTCAGCTCCAGCTGCTTTCAGTCCACTCGGGAGGAGGGGGAGGAGGAGGGGGAGGCTTTTCTGAGCTCTAGGCTGAGAAAGCAATGCGAGCCTAGGTCGCTCCACTCAGTTTCATTTCCTCAGCTCCAGCTGCTTTCAGTCCACTCGGGAGGAGGGGGAGGAGGGGGAGAGAGAGAGAGAGAGAGATCATAAGAACGGCTCTTGTTTTTTTCTTGCAAGGGAGAGAGTGACTCCTGCCTACCACTGTCATCATCATCATCTTTTGGGTTAGTGAATCAATCAAACCTTTCATGATAGTGAGATCGTTTCCCAAATTTCCCTTAAATCAGGGAAGAAATCAGAAACAAACCTTTGGGCTGAGAATAAGCTTGTTCCTATGATGCCATTTTTGTTCACTTCAGTGTGAAAAGTGTGAAAAAACACACTTCTTTTTCTTCATCTTCTTGTTCCCTATTTACTGGTCTCTTTCAAAGAAGAAATTGTGAACATCAAACTTATTCTCAACTGTCTTAGTGAAAGTTTTTATTGGCATCTATTTTTATTTTTGAAATTTACCAGTAGCTGCTGCATTTCCCACCCTCGATTTATACTCGAGTCAATAAGTTTTCCCAGTTTTTTGTGGTTAAATTAGGTGCCTCGGCTTATATTTGGGTCGACTTATACTCGAGTATATACGGTAATTACCTGTCATTTGGACATTTGAAATAGATTGTTATCACCACAATTTCTTAATTCATAATCATTCAGAAAAAAGAGGCATATTTGAAAATATTTTGGAAATTTTTTTTGGATCACATACATGATATTTTTCTGCTGTTTATGAAAGCAGTTTATCTTTTTTCATCCCAAATTTTAAAAAGTTGCATCATATTGAGAGAGTTGTCTTCTTAAAGCAGATGCAAATTTCTTTTCAGGCTTATGTGAAAGCCCGAAGAAAGATGTTGTTTTAATAAAAGTGGAGACTTTGCCTGAATTGAACTCAAGTCAGATCCAAAACAGTTCTAAATAATTTTCAAAGTGCTTATATGATTTTAATATATACTTCTCTAATATTTTAATGTAAACTACTTTGAACTGCTAAAACTTTTATTTATATCTGAAACATAAAAATAAATGAGTGTAATACTAATGGCTTCTGAAGGGCACTGTCTTTGTGGCAATTTGCAAGCATTGAAACAGTATTACTTAAGCAAAAGTTGTGTAGTACATATATAAATATTTCTGAACGTATAATTTCATACCCTATAAATATGGAGAGGACTTTATTTATTAGACTTTATCCCACCTTTATTACCTTAAAAGTAACCCAAGGCAGTGAACATACATAATAATCTTTCATTGAAGGCAACCTCCAGATCTGGTAAAATAAACTAATAAAACATACAAAAAATACAAAAATAACACCATAACAATAGCAAGAGCAATAAATTCCCTGAGTTCAGTGAAAAAAACAGTCCTAAAGCATAATCAATATGTTTCTTTCCTTTTTTAAAGAATGAAGACTGAACCGCATGCAATATAGATTTTAGACTGAATATACTTAATGCAAAGAGAAAAGGAAAATATAGTATGACTATCCCCAAGAATTTCCTCCTTTCCCAAATATCCTAATTAATTTTAAAATTGTGAATTTCTTATAAATTAATAATTGGTAGACACTTCCAGAACTTATGGGAATTCACTTAAGTACGACTGAACACTGATGAGAAGCTGCATCCTTGATTTAGGAACAAACATTGGATCATGACCCAAAGCTTTTTTAAGAAACAACCAGATTTTCTGCTTTTCTTTTCTGCTTTTTCTTTGAAGATGTTTCGCTTCTCATCCAAGAAGTTTCTTCAACTTCAAACCAGAAAAGAAAAACCAGAAAGTCCAATTGCCTTTTGAATAAGCACCTTTGGGACAACCATGACCTGAATGGCTGAGAATCTCTTTAGTCACTGAATCATGAATATGTATCTTAGCGCAGGGGTCCCCAACCACCGGGCCATGGACCGGTACTGGGCCGTGGAACATTTCCTACCGGGCTGCCGGTTTGCTGGGCGCCGCCATCTTGTTTGATGAGAAAGTGCTTCCGGGTGAGCTTTCCCAGTTGGAAAGCAGCGTTTGGGTCCTGAAGGAATCCTCGCGCCTTAGTTTCATCGAAGTGGTGGGGCTTCGAATGAATTCTTTCAGCACCCAAGGCAAGGCGAGCCGAGCGACCGTCCCGAAGCCCTCCCGAAGCAAAGCCCATCGACAAAGGTACAAAGGAGGAGTTGAAGGTAGCGGGGAGAAGCGGGGGACGGCTGGCTGGCTGGTCGCTCGGCTCGCCTTGCCTTGTCATGCGTGCTGATGCCAGTACCGGGCCGCGAATCATTTTGTGATGCCGGTACCGGGCCGTGGTACAAAAAAGGTTGGGGGCCACTGTCTTAGCACATGCAGGTACTAATGTACCCACTGATATTGCCTTTGGCACTTATTGGGATTTGTGTCATAGTGACCACACTCTCTTTTAGATTTTATACTGAGAACCTAAAACATAACTGAATTCTTGCAAATCATAAGGTAAAAACATATCGCATAGTCTTTCAGCATTCGAAGGAAATAAAAGAGATGTAGTGCCTTTTTACTACATGATTAAAAATATGCAATATTTTTACAATAAATTGCTACAAAACTTTCTGGAGAGTGAGAAGTACTTGTTTATTAAGAAGCAACTTCATCAGCTGCCTTGTAATCAAAAGATACTTTGTGCATGGCTCAGCTGTCATAGGAACTATTTTTTAAACAAGCAAGACCTCATAATATTTATGTTATATAAGCACCCAAACTCCAGCCCGAAATGATTGGCTTGATGTACAGGAAAGGAACATTCCTGTACTAGTGCTGCAGTTTGATTAAAAAAAAATACAATACATAACTGCTTACCTAATGGTGCTGTCTGATGAGAGCCACATGCTAGACAATAATTTCTGCTCATCTTTCCTTCTTCACATAAAGAGTCAATACAGTCATCATCATAAAGGAAAGCATCAACATGAATAGTGGGTACTGCCTGTTCATGAAGCTAAAGAAAAAAAAGCTACACTTGATAAATATGTGACATTTTTTCCCACATCAGCTTATATACCATTGAAATTCAATAATCTTACATTTTCTTTGTTATTTATTTATAGAAGTTATAATCCATAATATCTGAATGACTCTAGTAGTTCACAATCACAAATGCATAGAGTTGAAATGGAAAAATTAAGCACCATAAATGTACAAAAGAATTCCATAAAATCAAGTTAAAAAGACCAAAATGGAAAAATCCAGATCACACATAATTTAAAAAAAAATTCTCCATCACGCTAGAACAGTGATGGCGAACCCTTTTGGTACCGAGTGCCCAAACCGGAACGTGCATTCATGCATATGCATGTGCGTGCATCGAAGTGCCAGAAACCCGAAGACCAGCTGGCCGGCGCATACATGCCTGTTTGTTGGCTATGTTTTGCCATTTTGCAGGCTCTTTTCCAGGCTGTTTCCAGGCCATTTCTTGAGCCATTTTCAGGCTGTTTTTTTGGGCTGTTTTCTGGCACTTCAACGCTTGTGAAGACTACCTGGACAGCGCACATGTTAGCAGCCAAAAACCAGAAAAACAGCTGATGACGGTGCGCGTGCCCACAGAGAGGCCTCTGTGTGCCATCTCTGGCATGCGTACCATAAGCAGCACTAGAAGAATGATCTAGTTAGCAAGCAATTTAAATCCCAAACATTTAGCAGAACCAGCCTTCATTGCCCTTCTAAAATTTAATTAGGGGACTGCCTTCATCAGGGGTGTCAAACTCAAGGCCTGCAGGCGGAATCCGAATCTGGCCCGCAGGGTGCTTAAATTTGGTCCACAGGGCCAGCTTGGAAATAGCAAAGGACCAGCCCATGGTGCCTCTGGCAGCCAAAACTGGTCACAGGGCACACTCTGTTTTAGCCGGCAGGTTGCTGCAGGAGGCTGTCCAGGCCAAAAATGGGGCATGGGGGGGCCTCACATGCCCCCCATACCTCATTTTGACCAACAGAATGCTGCAGGCTGTCCAGGCCAAAACAGGGGGGGCAGGAGGGCCTCATGCGCTTCCCCCCCAGTCCCCTGTTTTGGCTGGCAGGTTGTTGCAAGAGGCGTCCATCCTATCTCCCTCTCCCGGCCAGCCTGCAGAGGAGAATGACAATGCTGATCCGGCCCTCAGAGAAATCCAGTTTGACATCCTGGCCTCGATCTTTCAGGGAGACTATTCCATAAGGATGGGGCAACCACTGATACTACTTCCTTATGGACTTCCAATAAGATGTGTGAACTTCAACTCCCAGAATTCCTCAGCCAGCAAGAGGAATGGTTAGGGAATTTTGGGAGTTGAAGTCCATACATCTTAAAGTTGAGAAGATTGAGAAACTCTGCTATAGTTCTTACTGTGAGTTGAGAAAGATCTGCTCTAATACCTGGTAAGTCTTCACAAATTAAGAAACATTTCACCCTGTGGCTTACATGGATCATCACAGGAGACAATTGTGCATAGAGTCACAGCTTTTCTTCCAGTTTGAAATAGTTCATGAAAAGGATGAACTTTTTAAGAGTTGATTCCAAGTAGAAAAGATATCTGCTTGCTAGTCCTCTAGTGCAGTGAAGCCTCTTCCCTTTTATATCAAAAGAATCCAAGAAACAGAAACAGAATTTCCTAATTTGCCTATGGTATTTTCAATTGACAACAAACTACTTCTTATTCACCATATCAATGAGACATTTGTTGATAGAAATTAACAGCTTCCAATCCAGTTTTCTATATAAAAAAAATCAGACACTTCTATACAAGCGAAGTAAAAAAAATAACATATTCATCCATAGGAAACAACATTTTCCATTTTATTTTTATTTTTATTGGTTTTTAAAACAAACATAAACAAACAAAACATAAAAACATCAGGCCATCTTCCATATATGTACATATAGCGTTCCGGTTGGTTTACAAATTTTTTTGTGCTTCCATTTCGTAGTCTTTAATTACAATTACATTGTATATGATCTCATATTTTCAATCCAATATTAAATACATTGGTATCATTATTAATCAATCATTTGACTATACTTTTATTCATTCATGCTTTAGGAAATAATCATATTTTACTTAATTTGTTTTGTGACAATTCATATTATCATCCCAAATCTATCCTAAAATCATTTTGTAGATATAAGGAAAGAATACATCTTTATATATTTAGTATTTTCTAAAAGTCTACATATTTTGTTACTATACTTTATTGTCTAACCATTGATAGAATAGATCCCAAACTTTATAAAATTGTTTATCATCCTGTTCTCTAATTTCAAATGTCAATCTGCTCATTTCAGCACATTCCAATATTTCTCAATGATTTCCCCCCGTGATGGTATTTTCTCATTTTTCCAGTTTTTAGCAAATACAATCCTAGCCGCTGTTAATACATTTACAATCAGGTATTTCAAGTCTTCACTATATATTTCAGGTAAAATTCCCAATAAAAATATCCCTGGTTTCAAATCTATATGTTTGTTTGTCATTTTTTCCAATCACGTGTGGATTTTAGTCCAGTATTTTTTAGCATCCGCACAAGTCCACCCCATATGGTAATATGAGCCAGGTGTCTGATGACATTTCCAACATTTTTCGGATTTATTCTTGAACATTCTTGCTATTCTTGTCGGGGGAAAATACCACCTGTAAAACATCTTATACAAATTTTCTTTATATGCTGTTGACATTGTCATTTTATAATTTTGAGACCACAATTTTTACCATTTCTCTAGAACAATCCCATATCCAAAATTCTTCCCCCAAGCAATCATAGTTTCTTTAACTTGTTCTTCTTCTAGTTTAATTTATAATAAATATCCATACAATTTTTTAATCACCTTTTCATCAGTACTTGTCAAAATCTTATTTAAATCAGTCAGTTTATCATAGAAACCTTCTGTTTTAGAATCTTATCATACCTTGAATGTATTTGCACATATGAAAACCAATTCATCTTTATACCTTGTTCCTCTAGTTTTTGTATAGATTTAAGTTCACCCTTTTCATTCAATATTTCACCATATCTAACTGTTTGTTCCTTTTTGTATATTATAGGATAAGAAAATGCTTCAATAGTCGATAGCCAGACTGGAATTTTTAAATAACATTGTCTTTTGATCTTCTCCCAGTTTAACCACAGAGACTCCCATATATAATGTCTTCTAAAGTACCCCTGTGTTTTAGTTCCTTTATACCATAAAAAAGCATGCCACCCCAACAACAGGTCATGTCCTTCTATTGTCAACAATCTAGTATTTCTTAATGTTATCCATTCCTTAACCCACATCAAATTTGTAGCTTGGTAATACAACTCCCAATTAGGCAAACCAAATCCTCCTCTTATTCTAGCATCTTGCAAAAGTTTTAACTTTATTCTCACTTTCTTACTTTGCCATCTATATTTCAACACAATTTTATTTAAAAATAGTAAGGAAATAGAAGCCAAATAGTAATAATAATAAAAAAAGAAAAAAGAATTTCTTCAGGTTCTTGTATACCTTAATCCAATCGATTAGTTAGATAACAATGAAAATTCAAAAATGAAGGAAAAAACTATAAACATACACAAAAGAGAAAAAGTTATAAAATCCTAAAAAAGACAGAAAAGTGAGGAATAAAAAGCTAAAGAAAAAGGAAAAATTCTTCAGGTTCTTCAACAGCTTAATCCAATTAAGAGGTCTCAAATATAAAAGGCTGCATAAGAGAAAAAGAAAAAAAAAGCCAGGAAGATTTAAAAAAAAGAAAAAAAAAGCAGTATTGGAGGCAGATGAAAAAACAAAAGTACCAGAATGGCAGAAAGAGAAAAAGAAAAAAAGGCTACTCCCTTAAAAAGAAAAGGAAGGGAATCATTAATACTAAAACTTTTCTTTTAAAATAAAAAGCAAACGTAAAAATTTAACTTCCAAAGACAAGCAAAAAAAAAAAAAAAAAGCAAAGACAAGTTCCAAAGAACTAAAAATCCAAATAGCTATTTCAAAAAGTAAACTGTTGAGGAGGGGTAGCACAGCTTAGGAAAAATCAAGAGAACACATTGTACTTTGTTTAGTTATCCAAGGCTCTTGTTATAACACTCTTCTCCAGAAACTTATCACCTTTTCTTTTCCTATAAACTTCAACACCAGACTGTAGATAGAAACCCAGAAAAGCATCTGCAATAATACTCTCCCATGCTCTTCCCTCTATCTTATCAAATAGCAATGTCCTTGGAAAAAAAGTCTCAGTTCTTTCTTTCTCAGCTTTGTCTGGTCACAAGAGAAATAGAATATTTCCAAGCCTCTAGTTGGCGGTGTTACAAAGTTTCTTTCCTTTTACTTTTCCCCTCCTTTTCCAAGCAAAATATAATAAGAATTAATTAAAAAAAGAAAAATATATTTAAAAAAAAGAAATAACTAAAAGGGAGTCTCTAGCCTAAAATGTTACAAAATCAAAAAGGAGAAAAAAATAGATGGAAAAGAAAAAACCAGTCCAGTTCCAAAATATAAGATCATGTATAGAAAATCCAGCAATGAGAAAAAAACATTACTTTGACATTCCTGTTTAAAATCACCGCTTAATCACTTTTGTCAAAACTTTTACAGATTCTTTCTTTTCCTTAGGGTGTCCTTTCAGATCTTAGAATAAAGAAAAAGTTCTCACCAAACCAGCACACTCTCTTTCTTTCTTTTTTTGTAAATTTTATTTGAGTTTTCACAAAAAGAAAAGAAATACAATTAAAACATCTTTTTTGAAAGCAGCATAATCCCGGGTTACATTTCTTCGTACAGACACAAATTCAGGTTCATGCTCATTTTTATATTCTATTCCATATCTTATTATAATTTTACATTTTCTACATGGCTTCTCCCCTCTTTTAATTTCCTCAATTTTATTTTATTTATTTCATCTCAATTCAAATCATTATATTTATATTTTTTGTCTATCCTGTTTCAATTGTCTATTATCTTTTCTCATTAAACAAAATTTCTCCTGTAGTTACTGATTGGAGTATGACGCCTTTATATCTTTCCCCTAAAGTTGTAATACTCAATATAATACATAACTTCCATTCGGATTATGCTTGGTACATTCTTAAACTACACACAGTATTCTTTAAAAAAAAAAAAGATTATAAATGTATATAATTAAAACAACATTCCATTCCAATTCAATTCTATCATTAATATTAATATTCATTAAAGTCTTAACATTTTTCACGTTACTTTTCAATTAAATACCATACTTCTATGGGAACAATTATAAACTTTCTATAGTCAATTCCCCCCCTCTTCACTTACATTTTATAAAACATTGACTAATTAAAGTGTTCCTATTCCTTCCTGATTCAATTTTCTCATTTATTTTATTTCATTTACTTTATTCACAACATTTCATTAAGTTACACTAACCATTCTATCCTCATTCTAATCATATGTTGTTTCCAATTTTCTAAAGTTATTTCTATTAAAATTTTACAACACAATCTCATGTACCTTTACAGAATCCCCCTTTCAGTTAGATTTTCACCCATTATCTCTAAATAGGTCCTGTTTCTTTATATCTTGCTCCGGACCTTTGTAATTTCTTTTCCTTTCCTTCTTCCCTCTCTTCTTCTTTCTCCCCTTTTTACCCCTATGTCTCTCTACCTCTATTTCCCTCTTCGGTATTCCCCTTTTCTGTTGCTTTCCAGTATTATACTTATTTTTTGAATTATTTTTCTTTTCTTTGGTTGTTTTTTTAAGTCTTAAATTCTCCATCCTCTTTCCCCCCTTTCCTTTTTCTTCCCCACGAAGAGTTACTTGTTCATTAAAGATGGCTTCTTCTTTGTCCCAGTCTTCTTGTTTTGCAGTCTTTTCTTGTTGTTTCTCATAGTTCCAAATCTCCATTTCTAAGAATTGAAAAATGAAGCCAAAAGAACCCTTCCCTTCTTGTGCATCTTCTTTGTACTTTTTAAGTTCCATTTTCAATTCATCCAAAAGTAATGCCATTGTATAAATTTTTAAACAACCACCCGATTGATTTTAGTCATTCAAATATAATAACCAAAAATCCAAAAGTCACGAAGTAATCCAAATACACACAAGCTGTTTCTTTTTGCTCTTTCTTTTTGTCCCCATTTTCTCTTCCTGGGGTTACTATTTAGTTGCAAAGTTTCAGTTAAAATGTATCTTTTAGAAGTCTTATTGAAATTTTACTTTAGATTCTTTTAAAGTCCAGGGAGTCTCCTCCCTCTTCCAGATCCTGCCCTTATTCTTTTTCTCTCCCTTCCTGCTTATAGAAGAAAAAGTTTTTGATGTCCAGAAATCTTTATTGTGGTTCCGGTTTGAAGGGCTTCGGCGACAGACAGGAATCTGCGATCGTGCAGGCTTCTGCCTGGTCTCATCACTGGAGTGCCCTAAGCCGACTGGTTTTGGGGCTAAGCCACCCTGTAGAGGTGGTGAAGAGGGGGGAGATTGCCAGCAGGGTCGAGGAGAGCCGTATCTCTCCTCCTCAGCTGGCCATTACTCCCTTTCCCGAAGGCGGTAGGAGTGGTGGTCAGAAATGGCCACCTCAAAGAAGAACTCAACCGGAAAAGAATGTGCAGGAGGAAGATAAGAAGTGAAAGTTTTGGCTGACCAGGCTACGTTGAAAAGCAATAACTAAGGTACCCTGGAATTTAAATTTTACAAGAAATAACATAGCTCACACTCTCTCTTTCTGTTCTCTTTCGTTTCGGAGCTGTCCCAACTTCAACAGCTTTAATGGCTGCCTCTTTGCCGCTGGCAAGAAGAGCTTCTCCTGGATCTACCAGGGACTTTGTGGTATCCCTGGGATCGACAGGATGCGCTCTTCACTTTCACTGTCTCGTCGAGACAGTTTAGATCTGATAGGACCGTCCAGGAGCAAAGATATCAGCAGCGATCTCAGACCTCCAAGATTGCATGCCGTATCGTCGCAATGCCAGCTCCACCCTCCACATCTTCCATTTTAGTAGAATCCAGATGTTCACCAGATTTAGAAAAAAAAGAAAAAGATGCTGCTCCTAATTGTTTACATTGTGATGAAAACTTAAGAGTCTTTACACATCAACTGCAAGCCATCTTACTCTCCACGTGAGTTCTCCTCATTTCTCCTAATAGCTGTATATGTTCCTCCACAAGCCTGTATAAACAAGGCATTACAAACTCTTGCTGATCAAATTATGGAGGCTGAAGCCAAACACCCAGGTTCCCTTCCTATCATTTTAGGATATTTCAATCAAGCAAATTTAAGGAAAGAGCTCCCAAAATATTTCCAGCATGTAAATTGTCCCACCAGAGGCAAAAATACTTTAGACCACTGCTACACAACAGTAAAAGATGTTTATAGGTCTTTACCACGAGCAGCTGTGGGACACTGACCACTGCATGATTCATCTTGTACCTGCCTACAGACAAAGACTTAAAACCATTAAACCAACAATTAAATCAGTGAAGACTTGGTCGGATAAGGCAAAGCTGAAACTCCAGGCCTGCCTTGATTGCACTGATTGGAATGTTTTTGAAGATGCCCCTGCAGATCTAGATGAGCTCACAGATACTGTAACATCATGTTAGCTTCTGCAAAGACTTATGTGTACCAACAAGGAACCTGCAAATATATAGTAACAATAAACCTTGGTTCACAGCTAAACTTGAGCAGCTATGTCATTCCAAAGAGGAAGCCTACAGAAAAGGTGACAGAATGCTATACAACCAGGCCAGAAACATATTTCACAAGAGAGATCAGAGCAGCAAAAAGAAGCTACTCTGAAAAGTTAAAGAATCAATTCTCAACAAATGAACCAGCAAACATGTGGAAAACTCTTAAAAACATCACCGGCTTCAGCAAACCTCCTTCCCAGGCAGAAGGAAATCAACAACTAACAGATGACCTGAATGTGTTTTACTGCAGGTTTGAAAAGAAAATACAGCCACCTATCTCCACAACCCACATCTCAAACACACCAACAACAGCCAAGTCTCCTACAACTGGCCCCAATCCATTGTGCTCACAACCTCTGGTGATCACAGTAAAAGAAGTGCAAGGTCTATTACACAGACAGAAGCCAGGAAAAGCACCAGGGCCAGATAAGATAACTCCTTCTTGCTTAAAAGTCTGTGCTGACCAATTGGCCCCCATCTTCACCCAAATCTTCAATAGATCAATAGAGATGTGCTATGTTCCTTTCTGCTTCAAACGTTCTACCATCATCCCAGTGCCAAAGAAGCCCTCCATCAAGGAACTGAATGACTACAGACCAGTTGCTCTAACATCTGTAGTTATGAAAATCTTTGAAAGGCTTGTGCTGTTCCATCTGAAAACCATCACGGATCCGCTGTTAGATCCCATGCAGTTTGCATACTGAGCAAATAGATTGACAGATGATGCTGTTAACATGGCTCTGCATTACATCCTACAACACCTTGAGTCTCCAAATACCTACGCAAGGGTCCTCTTTGTAGACTTCAGTTCAGCATTCAATACCATCATTCCAGATACTCTTCTAAATAAATTAAACCAACTAGCGGTACCTGAACACACTTGTAAGTGGATCATAAGCTTCCTAACAGACAGGAAACAGCAGGTGAAGCTAGGCAGAATCACATCCGATACCTGTACAATCAGCACAGCCCCCCCCCCAAGGCTGTTGCTATCTCCACTTCTCTTCTCCCTATATACCAATGACTGCATCTTAAACGATCCATCTGTTAAAATACTGAAGTTTGCTGATGACACAATAGTGATTGGTCTCATTCGAATCTGCATACAGACAGGAGGTTATGCAACTTGCCTCATGGTGTAACCAGAACAATCTGGAACTGAACACACTCAAAACCATAGAAATGGTGGTAGATTTAGAAGAAACCCTCCCATACTATCACCTCTTACAATACTAGAAACACAGTATCAACAGTAGAGACCTTCAAATTTCTAGGTTCTACTATATCACATGACCTAAAATGGACACCTAACATCAAAAATGTCATCAAAAAAGCACAACAAAGAATGTTCTTTCTGCGCCAACTCAGAAAGCTGAAACTGCCCAAGGAGCTGCTGATACAGTTCTACAGAGGAATTATTGAATCTATCATCTGCACCTCTATAACTGTTTGGTTTGGTTCTGCAACCCAACAGGACAAACACAGACTTCAGAGGATAATTAGGACTGCAGATAAAACAATTACTACCCACCTGCCTTCAATCGAGGACCTGTATACTGCACCAGTCAAAAAGAGGGCTGTGAAAATATTTATAGACCCCTCACATCCTGGACATAAACTGTTTCAACTCCTTCCCTCAAAACAACACTGTATAGCACTGCACACTACAACAACTAGACACAAGAACAGTTTTTTCCCAAAAGCCATCACTCTGCTAAACAAATAATTCCCTCAACACTGTTCAACTATTTACAAAGTATACACTACTATTACTGTTAATCTTCTCATCACTCCTTATCACCCATCCCCTCCCACTTGTAATTGTAGGACTGTAACTTTGTTGCTTGTATCCTTACTATTTATATTGACTGTTTCCTAGTATGATTTGATCATTGATTGTACCCTATGACTCTCATTAAGTATTGTACGTTATGATTCTTGATTCTTTATGAATGTACCTTTTTTATGTATACTGAGAGTATCTATACCATGACAAATTCCTTGTGTGTCCAATCACACTTGGCCAATAAAGTATTCTATTCTATTCTATTCTATTCTATTCTATTCTATTCTATTCTATTCTATTCTATTCATGAACCTTGAGGCAGCAGGCTAACTTAAGGGCAGGATATGGGGCATAGCTTTTTCCTCCAAGATATTCTAATCTTGCTGCATCCCAATAACAATCCACTTGAGAAGACTGCTTTACACTATCTAATGGTAAGACTATCCCTGGGATAAAGGCAATCAGCTGAGCATTCAATTATGCATTTGGAATATGTCCAAATCTATCGAGACACACAGTATACAGATATGTATATCAATGTACTATAACATTCTAACACCTTATCTATACAATACAATTGAAGCAATATAGTATCTAATTACAAGCAATATATTGATACTTTTATTTTACCAATGAAGAACACTGAACTTTAAAGATAAGGCCAATCAAGAAAATGTTTTTTATTTTAATTTAAAAATAATCTTGGTATAGTTATAATGAATAATTCCTAGAGATATTACTGCCCAAATGTTTACTTTAAACCTTGAATTATGCTCTTCCTTCTGTTGGACTACATCAAAGGTCTCCAAACTTGGCAACTTTAAGACTTGTGGACCAATTCCCAGAATTCTCCAGCCAGCAGAGCGTTAAAATCCACAAGTCTTAAAATTGCCAAGTTTGGAGACTCCTGGACTACATCAACAAAAAAGCCAACAAAGCCATGAGTATTGATGGCTTTATAGAGAATTCTAATTAAAAACCCCTTGTCAACATTTATGGGAAGGCTAAATAGCAAAACCTACTTTTTGAAGAGCATTATGCTCTGAATTGAACACTGCTCCAACAGGCAAACGATGTCGAATATCTTCAGCAATACTTCTGAGAATGATATCATCATTATTGCATGTAAATTCATCAAAGTCGTCTGCAAAAATAGGGAAAAAACAATTTGCAGTGATCATGTGAAACTCAAGGCAATAGCTTTATTTAACTTGGCTGCTGAATGAGCAGATTCCTAGAAGTACAGATTCTACAAACATTCATCAAAAGAAAATTAATGGCATTTGTTGTACAATCAGTAAACAGGCATGAAGCCAGTTAGTTATCAATCAAGAATGCAAGGCCTAGAAGAAGAAACTAGGGGGGAATACAGTAGCCTTTAGGGCAAACAGGGGGAAGACTCAGTAATGGACTGGAATGACAATCAGGCCAAAACAGGACAGTCTCAGTTTTATTCATATTCAGCATTAGGCAATTAAAGGGAAATGCTGATAAAATGTTTCATTACAGCTGATTCAGAGGTGGTATTCAGCAGGTTCTGACCAGTTCTGGAGAACTGGTAGCGGAAATTTGGAGTAGTTCGGAGAACCGGCAAGTACCACCTCTGCCTGGAGATTTTACAGCATCTTTCCCCTGCCATGCCCAAGAAGCCATGGCCACAGAACCGGTCGTAAAAAAAATTGAATCCCACCACTGAGCTGATCATGCTTTGCCATCAAGTTTGATAGTCAGTATATCAGTGATGTTAGAAATGTTGATCAAGAATCCAAGGAACAACAAAAACAGTGTTCAAGACTGATCCTTGAAAGACACCTCCAAAATCCATTACACAATATTGCAAAATTAAAAAAAAAAATAGAAATTCAAAATTCACTGCCAACAATGCCCCCCAATTGATATCTAGTGAATGTTCAGTTATGCCCAAAGATTGTAACATAAACAATTATCATATATACTCTATTTTTTTTTTTGCCAGAAGATATAACAAAGATTAGATGGCTTTTCCAGAAGAGAACAAATTTTATACCAAGCAACCAGATGCAAAGTGAACCAACCCAGTGGGACGGGTGTGTACTCTTCCTCTTAAGGGCAATCCATCATAATGCCTATGTCAAAACTAATTTCAAAAGCAACAGCTTCCATGTATTCTTACTGGAGAAAAAATATAGGATGCCCTATCTTACTTCTGGGTTTCCCAGAGTCACTGAGGAATACAATACATTGAACCAAATGCCCAATTAATTTGATTCAGCATGTTTGGTGCGATTAAACTAAACCCTGATTGAGTAAGGTTTCTCCATGCGGTTTCCCCAAGTCAACAGACCTGTAACAGAGTCAACAAAAGCAATGATAAAAAGGGTCAGATAAGCGAAGTATAAAGCAAATAAACGTTCTGCGTATAGAAAAGAGCGGGAAAAATGGGGGGAAAGATGGAAAGGCACATCCAAAAAAAGAGTACATGTTACTGTCTGGCAACCCCATGTTATCCTATTTCAAGTGTTGGGGAGGATAAAACGCATAAGAAGAAACTCCGCTTACTAGTTGTTCTCAGCCAGTGCAGCAGGCGAGGCAACTCCCCCGCGTGCGCACCCTTTATTACGTCCAGCACAGCTCGGCGAGCCGAAGGAAAGTCCATCCTTACCTGGACGAAGGTACCGCGCAAGCGCAACTCGATCAACTTTCTCCCTACGCCTAGATAAGCCAGGCTCGTACCGCTCGGCCTTGAACGCATGCGCAGGAGTCGTTGCCATTATTTTTTCCCTTGCTCCGGGGATTATGAATAGGATGAGTCTTCTCGGAACTTCCTGGTATTCTTCCTCTTTTGTTTTAAAGAGCCGCGTCCGAGCCTCGTTTTGTGTGACACGATGAATACTTTTGCTGGTTTTGAATGCAGCTCTTGGCGTAATGATTCCGAACGATGTTGATTTATTTATCATTGGTTCTACCTCGCGGTGCAGATTGCCTCTGGCAAAAAAAAGAGAGCCAAATTTAGCAAGTTGAATGTTAACCTTTAAATTATGCTAAAATATTTTTTTTTAAATCATCCCTATGAATCTGGGTCAGAAACATAGTTTTGCGGAAGTTTATGTAACTTAGACAGAAATTGGCTCCTTGACTTCAACAGTCCTTACTCCTTTTCCTCCTTATGTTTTGGACAATGTTTCTCAACTGCAGCTGTTTTAAGATAGGTGAACTTCACTTCCCACAATTCCCTAACCTGGCTAGGGAATTCTGGGAGTTGAAGTCCACCTATCTTAAAGTTATTGGGCGGCACTGCTTGATCAGATAGATATAAAACGTTTTTGCAAAACGCTTCAACAATATATAGACTGTTTCAAACATACCATCTGGGTCTCCAAGTTTGGCAACTTTAAGAGTTGCGGACTTCAACTCCCAGCTGGGAATTCTGGGAGTTGAACTTCACAAGTCTTAAAAGTTGCCAAGTTTGGGGGTCCCTGATTTATACGGATATACCGTTACAATCGTTTTCAACTAAGAGACTTGTACTCGGAAGCTGAAGCCAACGCGCACCTCTTCCTTTTTGTACATCTGTATATATTTTACTCCTTCCTCAAAGGGGACGTTTCTCACAAATGACCCGGAAGCAGAGTTTGTCTTAGGGGGAAGGATGATAACTAGCTGATCTGTTTAGTGGTGACGTGACACTCTTCCCAGTTGTATTCCTGGTGTCGGGTCTGGTTTAGCGGCTTTCTGAGGAACCCCCTAAGAGACCCGGACTGTTGTGTGGCTTTCAGAGCGGGGCCAGATTAGGCCGCCGCTTCGTTTCTCGGTAAGGTTTCTGTTGGAAGGCTGGTCGCTTTTCGGTCACCCGAGTCCGCAAATGTGAGACCCCTCCAGACTGTTTCAGGTTACCCCTTTACATGGGTACACATTTCAAAGCTTTGGGTGGAGGGGAAGCACAGATGCTGCTATCCCGTGAAGTTAAAAATGCAGGTCCTGTTTTTGCAGTGATGCCACAAGTTGCACTCGTTGAACCGGAGCAAGAAGCCTCTTCAGGGGGTAATTGAAATCCTCGGTGCCCATCAAGTAATCTGGATGCTTTTCTTACGACAGCCGGGTATATAGTAGCCCTTTTTAAAAAAAATTGAATTCTCCCCTTTTATATTTGTGTCTAAACTGATGATCAGAAACTGGACTGGGCTGTTATTCAGTATACTGGCTATGCTCGCATACCGTCTTAACCATGATTTATCCAATTACTTTTTTTGGTCGTGTATAATATAGTGGGATATACGATAAGCTTGGGATTGCACTGCACAGAGTATGCTAAACCAAGATTAAATTTCAATGTTTGTGCAATTATAGGCAATTTGAGTTTTACTTGCTTATGATTTCTGTTGAGATGCATCCAATATTTGTGTTTTATAAGTTATATCATTTTTTTCTTGTACAGATTCTAGTTTTTTAAAACAAATTGCTGTCACAGGGTCAAATTGTTCCATCCTAGTTGTTGAATTCAGGCAGTTTGGTCAAGCGATTATTAGAGCAACAATGCAGATGATCTAAATTGTTTATTGTTATATGTGTGGCTAGTTTAAATTATCCAGTAAATGAGTAAAATGGGAATTTAAACTATATCTCATCTCCTAAAGCAGCTCACAAAATAGTAACAGTAAATAGTGTCTGGCAGATGGTACAGAATAATAAAAACAAGGACAAATAGGCAGAAAAACAGCTTCTTTCCCAGGGCACCAGCTCTTTTGAATTCTGCTGTATTCACCAGTATTGGTGCCCGGGGGGTGGGTGGGGGGTGGGGGGTGTGTGTTTCGGTTCAATGTGTGGAGGGTGAAGGATATGTGTTTGTGTTTATTTTCATGGTCATGGTCATGATGTGCACTGAAGATGGTGTTTGATTTCATTGTATGAGATGCAATGACAAACTAAACTAAACAGATTGCAAATAGAACAAGTTCTCTTCCACATATTGCTTGATATAATTAGCAGTGCAATTGTAAGAATGCTTGCTTGCATTGAAGCCTATTAATTAAAAGTGTTACAGAATTATAGTTGAAATTTAGTTATTCTGATTTCATTTTTTTCTCTATAGTTCATTCTAGTCTTTTCCAGTTAATTAAGGAATTCTAATGATTAATTATTCAGCTAGATGAGCAACCTCATATTTGTTTAATGAAAGTTTGCAGGTATTAAAAGGGTATCAATTAACAGGCTATAAAGTCATAAATATTATTATGACAAATAACCCATGGAGGTAGTTACTTTCTTCCCCAAAAAATATGATCAACAAATGCTGGATTACATATTTGGAATTACAAACTCTGATGAAATGGGAACTTTACTTCCCTTTAAACTGACATATATTGCTGTCAAATTATTTTAACCAAATGAAGTAAACAATTTGATATGTTCTCCATTGTTTTCTTACAGAGGATGAAAAGAAGTTCTCCAATAACTGCACTTCAGAACTACAGTGGGTGGTGGGAATCATATTAAAGCAATACAAACTGGACTGATTCCCAGTAAGCTTCTGAGTGCAATTTAAAGTGCTGATTAAAGCTCTTAACAGCTGAAGGCCGGTTTATTTACTGGATTGCCTGGGCAGCCACATGTTGAATAAATATATAAAATAGATAAGTTAATTTTGAAACTAGAAGGAAAAGCTGCCAATTTAACCAATGTAGTCTACCTCTTAAATTGCCAACAGTGCAAGTTGTAGCATCAATTTCTTATATTGGAGATGAAAATTGTTATTATATATTTACTATTGGATTACTTTAGTTCTGAGAAGTCATAATTCATGGTACTCATGACATGTTATATTAACAAGAATAGAGCATTGTATTAAATTTGTTTGCCACCCATCCTGCTCAAGGAAACTTTATGGTTTGTAAAAGGAGACAGAATCTCAATTATGTGCACTATGTGGTGCTTTTCTGTGGCTGTCAGAATGCAAGCAGTTTTGATTTCCTGTAATAAATTTCTATGGTATATTTTCAGAGCATTTTACAGGATCAGGAAGGGTTATATTGGCTATATTTCTACAAATCAGAAGACAGAACCAAGCAATGGTGGAAAATAATTAGGTTTCTATATTTTCAATAATTGTGTTTTATGAGATAGCCTCTACTGAGCACTATTTTAATTTCCAGTCTTGCTCTTGGAAATATAGATAACTATGTGGCAACCTTGGAAGAAGGGCTATGGCTGATGTGTCCTCTTCTTTTTAAGTTTTCATGCTTGAATAATGATATTTTCTATATATTCCATAGAAAATTATTGCAGTGGTTTCTTTATCTCTAGAGCCAAGATATAATGGATAGTACAATTGTGTAGGCCTTGTAATCTGTTTGTTTTATAGCTTTCTCTCTCTCTCTCTCTGTCTCTGTCTGTCTCTGTCTCTCTGTGTGTGTATGTATATGTATGTATGTATGTTTTCTGAGGTTTTCGCGGGTATTTGTATGTGGATTTGTTTATTCGGGTTTTCTCCCGCGTAAAATTGGAAGTATCTTGGCAACGTTTCGACGAAGTCTCATTAGTCATCTTCAGGTTTGTGTCTTCGGCTTTGTGCTTCTCGGACTAATGTGAGCTTGCAGCCAACCCCCCAACCAATCAGAACACAGCCAAACCCCCAACCAATCAAGTCATACCCCCACTAGCAGTTAATAGGAAGAAGCAGCTGCAAGCTCACATTACTCCGAGAAGCACAAAGCTGAAGACACAAGCCTGAAGATGATGAATGAGACTTCGTCAAAACGTCGCCAAGATACTTCCAATTTTACGTGGGAGAAAACCCAAATAACCAAAGATCCATATATATATGTATGTGTGTGTGTGTGTGTATCTATCTATCTATCTATCATGTGGGATTGGGCTGCCCTCTCAGGCAGGGGAGGCTTTGTAAAATAATTTGCTTTACCTTCGAAAGCAAAGGGAAGATGGGAGCGCCTGAAGCCAAGTGTCTCATCAGGGCTCCAGTTGCAGGGAGGAGTCCTGACTGGCCGCACGTGGCTGTACCAAATGCCTAACTCCGTGGCAGCAAGGGAGAAGGGAAAGCAATGGTGGAAGGTCTCCCGATATGAAGTGCCCCACCAACGCAGGTAGCACCATATCCAGGCATGCAACAAAAGTACTTCCTAAGGGCAAGCCCCCCCCCATTACCCTCTGCCATTTCTCATGTTTAATATGGGCCTTAATTTGGGGGGAGGGGCTTAATTTGATTTTATGCCAATAAAACATAGTGGGGCTTCCTATTGGTGGAGGCTGTATTGTTGGAGAAACATGGTATATATGTATATATATATAAAACATATATAGTATCTCCCCCTCCCCACTGATTGAATAGGGCCAATATTAAATCTAAATACATATTTCTAATACAGATAATAAATTAATTAAAATACAATTGCAATCTTAGTTTATATTAACTTACATTAATTTTAGTCCTTAAAAGAATGGTGCTCTTTTTTATTGAAAAGCTTTTACCAAGAGATGAATCCAGCTGGTTGAATGAAAGATGGAACGATGGCAATGATAATGAAGATGATGATTATGATGATCTGTACTTCTTCTAACATTTACAATGAAACAGAATCAGAGTGCCATACGTAGAACATGGGTGGATCCCCAAGGTTGTAAAATGGAGTGTACAAGGTTCATTATGCCTTTCTCTGAAATAGAAGCCTATTTGAGACCTTCAAGAAGAGATTGGACTGCCATTTGTCAGAAATAGTGTAGGATCTCCCGCTTAGGCGAGGGGGGTTGGACTAGATGACCTACAAGGTCGCTTCCAACTCTGATTTTCTGTTATCTGTTATCTGAAGCACTGATGCGAGGTTCTGTTATGATTTTATGGAATGTTTGGGGACTGAAATCTCAAAAATCACTGTTCCAGTCTCCTAACACACCATAAAATCTTTGGGGACTGGAAAAGTGAGCCTTGAAATTTCAGAACAGTGAACAATTGTCTCTCTACTAATTACTGATTATTATATTATTATATGAAGGATAAACTGTAGCTTGTGAAGAATAATTTTAGCAATATTATGTCTTTTCACAGGTCGTATTTGAGCATAATCTATTGTCAAGATGGTTTTAGCAGATCTTGGGAGAAAAATTACCTCAGCATTACGCTCCCTGAGCAATGCTACCATTATCAATGAAGAGGTAGGTAAATTTTTCATATGAGATACAATAAAGGCAGATACATAGAAAAAAAATAGTTTGGGTTTGATAGAAAAGACTCCTATATTAAAGTAATAAAGTAATAAAGTGTTAAGCCTGTGTTCCCCAACCAGGATTAAGGAGACAAGCTAAACAGAATGTGCAGCGTTAGTCAGATAGGCATACAGATAAATGTGTGAGATAAGTTTGTATGTTAGTTAACATACAGTAAAAATAACAGATACGCTTGTGTTATCAAAAATATAGTTTATTCCACTTAGAGTTTTATAGCATAGTCAAAATAACAGTCCATTAGTCATGTATCGTTTTAGTCAGTCCATTCAAGGATATTCAATTAGCAAAGTCCGTGTAGAATATCCAATGTCAGTTTACTTACAATAAATCAGTCCTCTCACAGTTGATAAATCAACAGTCCTTTCTCTCTCCCATTCCAGTAGGGGAAAAAACACAGTCTTCAGTCTATCCAGTAATTAGGGATCATCAAGCCAGAGAGAGCAAGCTGCCGTGCCTTGCTTCTTTTTTGGTGCTTTTACAACCACTCCCTTAATTACATTCTTACAGTTAAAGTTACAGACACTTTAACTAACAAACCATGATAACATATTTATTATTTTACCTAAACCAGTTAGGGTAAACAATGTTATCCCTAACAAGGATTCCATATATCATCATGTGAAATTCAGTGGACAAAATTCAGTGAATTGGTGCCATTTGCTAAGTAGTAGTTATAGTAGGGATATTCATATTATTTCTTATTCATTAATTTCTTTTCAAATTTTTATCTTTTTCTCAATCCTCTATATCTACCATGCTCAACCATATGAAATTTCATCATTTTCTATATTATTTTTCAACCAGTAAATATTAATCTAAAATGTTTGTTGGAAAGATAAATTGTGAACATTAAATTATAGATAACTTGCATAGAAACATTTTTTGTATTGTCCTGCCCATTCAGGTTTTAAATGCTATGCTAAAAGAAGTTTGTACGGCATTATTGGAAGCTGATGTCAACATTAAGCTGGTGAAACAACTAAGAGAAAATGTCAAGTAAGTGAACCAAGCCAAGTAAGAATAATGTTGTTTTATCTTTATGTTGAAGTGTTAAGTTTATTTATATTGTTAGTGTTATTTTGCTAGTGTTACCACTCTAAAAGGGGGGACATGTAAAGTTTTGAATTGCTGTGACTAATGAGTTCAATTTTATATAAATTAAATAGTTATGTTATTTAAATAACTGTTATTTTATGTAGATACAATTTTATATAAAATAATAATGTTCAGCTGAACAATTGCTTTTTTGTTTACTGTACAGGTAGTTTTCGACTTACAACCACAATTGAGTCCAAAATTTCTATTGCTAAGCAAGACATTTGTTAAATTAATTTGCCCCATTTTATGACCTTTGTTGCTAGAGTTGTTAAGTGAATCACTGTAGTTGCCAATTTGATTATTAAGTGAATCTGGCTTTCCCATTGACTTTGCTTGTCAGAAGGTTGCAAAAAGTGATCACATGACACTGGAACACTGCAACCATCATAAATATGAGTCAGTTTCTAAGTGTCTGAATTTTATCACATAACTATGAAGATACTGCAATGGTCTAAAAAATGGTCATAAAATGGTGGAAAATGGTCATAAATCACTTTGTTCTATGTGTTCTAACTTTAAACAGTCATTAAATGTACTATTGTGAGGTCTACCTGTATATTTTTTCTAATGTTTTCTACATGTTGCAAAACAGTACATATGAAATTTCAAGGTTAACAGTAGTATCTAAAACTAACATTAAAAACCAGAATGCCTCCTTGAGAAAGAAGACGAGATAAGATTCGTTGTTCATTGGGCCAATCTTCTGGAGGAAAAATAAACAGGAAGCTGGAATACAAAGTACAGTGAGATTCACTTAAGTAATAATGCTTACACTGAAAAAATGAAAAGGATGCTGGCTAAAGAATTTTGGAAGTTGAAGTCCACACATTTTAAAGTTGTTAAGTTTAGAAAACATTGGTCGAATTATACCAAAAACTAGAGAAACTGGGATGAGAGGTTGTCAGAAAACTCTAGAATTGTAGGCTACAGTAGGAAGTTGAAATCCCTGCTAGAAGAAGCAGTAGCCAACCAATTCTGTATTGTTGCCATAAAATTACATGGATTTTGTAGTGATCAGAAACTAATTTTGATTTGAGGGAACATTTTTGTCTTATTTGACAAAAATTACCATCATTACCATCATATGAATTACCATCATATGAAATAATAAAATAAATATTCAGGGATTTTTAAGGAAGGGCATAGTTTACTCTATATTGAGTACCTACCCCAGATCCTCAATATAATAGTGGAACATAACTTACATTAGTTCAGTGGGGCATTGAAGTTATCTTTTAATAATTTTCTCCTTTTTCCATACATAGATCTGCTATTGACCTTGAAGAAATGGCTTCTGGGCTCAACAAAAGAAAAATGATCCAACATGCCGTCTTTAAAGAACTTGTTAAGGTAAAATTAAGGTATTGGTTTCTAACCTATAGCTGTAATACAGGCAAACATTCTAGGCATTCTTATTCTCTTAATTGAATATCCAGCCAAGCCCTCTTATCAATCTCATAATCGATGTGAAAATGCATGGCCATTTTAAAGTGAATCTGTTGCAATTATGGGGTATGCATAATATTAATAAGGCTTGCTATTGAACTGTTGTTTCCTCAAATTGGCTTCTTCTGGTAAACGTTATACAGTATTGGCATCTTTGTATCTCTTTTACGGAAATTATTAAAGACAAAGAGGAGAAGAAAGAAGGCAATCTATTTTGAATCTTAAAGGCACTGCAATTGACATTAGCATCAATATAATATTGAGGAGCGTGAAGGACTGGAAGTGTCCTATGGGACAGAGGTGTTCATTATTCCATTGCTCTCTGGTTGTATGTTGTTGAAGCAGAAAGTAGGATAATATAACTTTGATTTCTGACTTTCGGAACTGAGCAGAAAAAGTGATACTGGAAAATACGCAATATAAAATATGCAAAACAAAACCTGAAGATTTTGTAAATATTTTGTGATTCTGGAAATTATGATGCATTTTATCTTAAAGCTTGTAGATCCTGGAGTCAAAGCGTGGACACCCACAAAAGGAAAACAAAATATCATCATGTTTGTAGGCTTGCAAGGAAGTGGCAAAACAACCTCATGCTCAAAGGTATCATGTATTCCACTATAGCCCATATTACATTTTTGTTATCTCCTTACAAAGCTATTCTTTTTAAATTTGAAAATATTATGAACTATATGATTTCCAGTTCAGTATGATGTGTAGCTGATGATGCAGACAAGCTTCTACATGGTTCATTGGCCATGTGTAATAAATATCAGATTTTACTGAAAGACTTTTGTAATCCAGATATCTATAATTTATTAGATGTTTTTAATAAAATACAAAAACTTTGCTTGTATTACAAGCTGGCAAAGTTGACAAGATAAAAGGACCATGGTAGAGCATGAGAACAATAAATAGTTGGTAGTAAACAGAATAGATCTATAGTTCTGTAATTGGCTATTCCTTAAAGAAGCTGATAGAGGATAGATACTTCATTCTTTGTATGTGCAACTTCAAATGACTGAAAACAAAGTGTTTTTAATAATAGCTTATCAGATTATGTATTGTTTTTGTTTAAATTAACAGTTGGCATATTATTACCAAAAGAAAGGCTGGAAGACATGTTTGATATGTGCAGACACTTACAGAGCAGGTACATTGTTTAATTACTTTTAGTTACTTCATTTTTGATAGATGCGTTATGTCCTAGATGGCTAAAAATATTTGTACTCTCTAGGTGCTTTTGATCAATTAAAACAGAATGCCACAAAAGCAAGAATTCCATTTTATGGGAGGTATGTATAACACCTAATAAATATAAACATTATCTAGTTTTGAGATAGTCTCTGTAGAAGTTCACTACATAGATAGAGTTGGATAAAGCTAGAACTTCATTGTGATATTGTCTTGGTTAATATTTATCAGAGATCTTCAAAAAGTTTTATAGCAAAGTGTCTTAAACTGAAATTAATTTGTGTACATCACAGTTCAAAATACCTGTGTTTATCAAGCTCAGCAGTTTTTATGGAATAAGGAATGGAGATCATATTCCATATTTATGTGAAGCATTCTTAAATTTGTGTATGTGCTTGTCTGTGTACCAATATATATCAGACATTTTGGAGTTAAATTATTTAGTTAAAGAAGCAAATGAACAGTGAACATTCATAACTTGAAAAATATCCAATATCTGCTTGTCTATGAAAAAAAAATACCAAAAAAATCATTTGATACATTGTTTCAAAAGAGCAAAAACGCAGTTTTATTGTAAAATCCTTTCTTACTACCACAATGCAGGGATGTTTGATTTCAAACTGTTTCAAAGATGTAATTCCACAAAACATAATCAACATAATCATTCTAAACTTATGCAGGTTTGTTTGAGCATTCTCAAAATGGTTTGAAAAATTTTTGAGCTTGAAATTACCCCATTTCACGCTGAGAACTTCAGTCTTATGCTTGAAACAGGACATTCTAATGCAGGGGTGTCAAACTCAGGATGCTTAGATCTGGCCCATGGGGCCACCCTGGAAACAGCAAGGGACCAGCCAGTGGTGCCTCTGCCAGCAAAAACAGAGCTCAAGAGGGCTGCGCATGGCCCTCCTGAGTTCCATTTTCTCTGGCAGAGTGCTCGGGTCACCATAAGCACTCCCAATATGAATGACGTTGAGCTGGCTATGTCCACCTAGCCATAAATACATGTTAATTTATGTGATTAAAAAATTGTAAAATAATCAATGAAATTTATTGGAATTCTTCATTTAATTAAATTAGTCTTGATTATCAGCTTATTAACAGAAATAAGAGTAGAGATAGCGGTAACTAGCGAGGCATTCAGAATATGTTCCTTGGTCATTCTTGACTGGTACAATGAAGTTAAGCCAGTGGTGGCGAACCTTTGGCATGCGTGCCAGAGGTGACACGCAGAGCCCTCTTTGTGGGCATGTGTGCCATCACCCCAGCTCAGCTCCACCATGCATGCATGCACCTCCCACTAATTAGCTGATCTTTGGGCCTCTGCATGTGTTGGGGTGGGGCACATGCACGGGGGTGCAGATACATGCGCGGGAGTAGTTGCATGCATGGGGGGCACCTTGCATTTTGGGCTGGCGTGCGTACATTGGGCACTCAATGCCCAAAAGGTTCATCCTCACGAGTCTAAGCTATCTGATCTCCAACCACGACATGATGGATCACCCCCCCCCTTCCTTCCTTACCTGTAGTGATGAAACGTGTTTTCCCCATTATGGAGCTCATCACCTGCTTCTGAGTAATTTTATAACTTCATATTACTTTAAGTATGCATTTTTCTTTTAACTAGTTACACAGAGATGGATCCTGTAATTATTGCTTCAGAAGGAGTAGACAAATTTAAGAGTGAAAACTTTGAAATAATAATAGTTGATACAAGTGGTCGTCACAAGCAGGAAGACTCTTTGTTTGAAGAAATGTTACAAGTTGCTAATGCCATAGTAAGTTTTGTTTAGATAATGCTGAGTGAAAGTTATTCTAGAATTTACAAACTGTACAATGCTTCTTGAATGTTAAGCAAATATAGTATCTGTTGCTGAACATTTGCCAGCATGCCTCACAAATCTGCTCTAGAAAAAATAATGGTTTTTTGGAGCAAATTTGGGATGGTGTGGAATGGAGCAAAGAAATCTTGATACACGAATGAAAGTTCATTTGGATATGGCCAACAGGCTATTGAACTGGAAATGTATTTTCAATTATTCTTTTATCAGGAAATTATAGAATCATTTCTTGTTCTAAGATTATATACTAAGATCTTCAGTATATATCAGATGTAAAATATGCACATAATGCATTTTGTTTATAAGCATATCCAACTAATTAATGACTAAATATATATGCTACCCAACTCATCATCTGCATTCAGTAGGACTACAAAATGGGTGCAAAGTATTAACAACATTTCATTTCTATTTGAATTTGGAACAGTTGTAAAGAAACTAACTCATTCAAAATGGCCACTCTTCAAAGGCTAACACAGAACCCATTATACTTGTTAAGCCTGGGTTCCCCAACCAGAGTTAAGGAGACAAGCTAAACAGAATGTGCAGCATTAGTCAGATAGGCACACAGATAAATGTGTGAGATAAGTTTGTATGTTAGTTAACATACAGTAAAAATAACAGATACGCTTGTGCTATCAAAATATAGTTTATTCCATTTAGAGTTTATAGCATAGTCAAAATAACAGTCCATTAGTCATGTATCATTTTAGTCAGTCCATTCAAGGATATTCAATTAGCAAAGTCCGTGTAGAATATCCAATGTCAGTTCACTTACAATAAATCAGTCCTTTCTCTCCCCCTTTCCAGTAGAAGAAAAACGCAGTCTTGAATCCATCCAGTAATTAGGGATCATTAAGCCAGAGAGAGCAAGTTGCCGTTGTCTTGCTTCTTTTATGATGCTATTACAACCACTCCCTTAATTACATTCCTACAGTTAACGTTGCAGACACTTTAACTAATAAACCATGATAACATATTTATTATTTTACCTAAACCAGTTAGGGTAAACAATGTTATCCCTAACAATACTGATGCTACTATAAATGTATGAAGACTGCTAATGTATATAGTACTTGACTTATCACCGCAATTGAGCCTGAAATTGCAGGGGGAAGGTGATTATTAAGTGGGTCATCGTGTAACCATCCCAATTTTATGGCATGTTGTTGCAGTGGTCATTAAGTGAATGCCATGGTGGTTAAGCAAACCCATTGTTCACAAATTGGTGTTTACCAGAAGTAAATACCAGTTTCTGGCAAAAAAAAAATGTTGTAAATTGTAGTCACCTGACTGCAGGATGATGCAAACAGCCACAAATGTGGGCTTGTTGCTGAGTGTCCAAAATGCAATCATGTAACTGTGAGAGGACAGTAGACATTAGAACTTTGAATCTGGGTTGTAATACCTTTTTGAGATCCATTGTAATTTTGAACAGTCACTAAGCGATTTGTCTATAACAGTGGTGTCAAACTCATGGCGGCATCACATGATGTATCATGACTTTTCCCCCCTTCGCTAAACCGGGCATTTCCATAGCCAGAGAGTGACACATCTGGACTATGGGCCACAAGTTTGACAGCCAAGGTCTATAAGCAAGAACTACCTGTAGAGTAAAATGTACTGTGAACATACAAACACAAAGTAGGGTTTCCATGTTTCTAAAAATTAAAAATAGAACCAAAATTTGAATTAGATAAATGTTTTATTTAGGTCAAATCACCTACAACAACTGGCAGTAGCTCTCCAGGATGGAGGCAAGGAGTTCCTCTCCCCATACCTGAAGACACAAAGGATTGAATATTGGATTTATTTACTACATGGAAAGTGCTTCCCAAATGAGATTTGCTTGAGATTTGATCATTACATTGAAATAATTGAAATTTAGAACAAATGTGCATTTTCATGAAGCAAATCATTGTCATTTCTCTGAATGAAATGAGTATACCACTGTTAGATGTTTAACATGTCCTACAGTTTATTACAACTTTGAAGTGGAGCAAGGATAAGAGCTCCTAATTTCTGTTTCCCTTTGTTTGTGTCATTGCTTCCAGCAACCAGATAATATAGTATATGTGATGGATGCCTCTATTGGTCAAGCCTGTGAAGCTCAAGCAAAGGCTTTCAAAGATAAAGTTGATGTTGCTTCTGTAATTGTGACAAAACTTGATGGCCATGCCAAGGGAGGTGGAGCATTGAGTGCGTAAGTACTTTTTACTTAATAATGGGCCGAGCAACATTGTGATGCTTATAAACAGCTGCATAAAATGAAGAGTTCTGAAAAGACAGAGTTGATCTTGCATGTGATAGAGTTTTCAGCTCTTTTAGCTTTGCTTTTTTCAGGAAACTGAAGCACGAAGAATTATTGTCTCTTCACCGCTTGCTGTATTTTGTTGATAGAGGGAGGAAAAACTGAGTTTTTAAACTATCAGGGTTGAGCAAATACTTCAAATTTCAAAAACTTAATGCACAAGAGGTATATGCTATTACTTTCTTAAATGTTTCCTTTTGAAGACAAGATACAAAAGTATAAACCTGTGTTTCACTACAGAGTTGCTGCAACTAAAAGTCCAATCATTTTTATTGGAACTGGCGAACATATAGATGATTTTGAACCTTTTAAAACGCAGCCTTTTATCAGTAAACTTCTTGGTATGTATTGCTCACTGAAAAAAATTAATTGCTAAATTTATTTATTTTTTTCTGAGTTGTACTGGCTCGCTTCAGTTGTTAAACAAGTATATTTTATATTACAGGCATGGGAGATATTGAAGGATTGATAGATAAAGTCAATGAGTTGAAATTAGATGACAATGAGGCTCTCATTGAGAAACTAAAACATGGTAAGCGATGCCCCAAACTTTGATAATATGTTTGGCAGTTTAATTCTCTTGTCCATTTTGTTTTGAAAGATGGGATGAACTATCTGATTTACAGTGTACAAGTTTAATAATTACAATTTAATGTTTTAACCATTCAGGTCAATTCACATTGAGGGATATGTATGAACAGTTCCAAAACATCATGAAAATGGGGCCCTTCAGTCAAATATTGGTAACTATAATAAGATTAGTTACCTAAAAACCACAATGCATTAATATTCACTTTGAAGTGACTATTAACACTTTTTTCGAAATTATTACAGGGTATGATACCTGGTTTTGGAACAGATTTCATGAGTAAAGGCAATGAACAGGAATCAATGGCACGGCTAAAAAAACTGATGACAATAATGGACAGTATGAATGATCAAGGTAATATTTCTAGCATAACTGAAAGGTTGAAACTTGTTTATGCTGTTGTCAGAATAATGAAAAATCCAAAAGATATATATTTGTATATTTTTCATTTTGCGATTCATTATGATTTAAACATTGAACAGGATTCAGATTTTCCCTTCTATGGCTTAGAAGGCTTCCTTCGTTTATTGGGGGGAACCAACCTGTGTCTATATAGACTTGCTTCTGCAGAAAAGGAATATCAATTTTATCTGATACCCCATCTTTCATTATTGGGCACTTCACTAATACAAATTAAATCCCAGCCGATGCTTTAACTTTCTTCAAACAGAAGATAGAGATTCTTCAGCAGATTTAATTACAAACTTGTTAATTATATTGATCTGTAATATTTGCTTCATTTCTAAAAATGGTTTATAGCTTATATAAGGTATAAAACAGTACCAATCAGATACAGAATTTTGAGAGAAATTTTATATTTTTTAGAAAATCTGTAAATTGACATCTCGACTTTTTAACACTATTATCCATGGCTTCTCTTAATTATAGAACTAGATAGTACAGATGGAGCCAAAGTTTTCAGTAAGCAACCAGGAAGAATCCAAAGAGTAGCAAGAGGTTCTGGTGTTTCAACTAGAGACGTTCAAGAACTCCTGACGCAGTACACAAAATTTGCACAAATGGTAAAAAAGATGGGAGGCATTAAAGGACTTTTTAAAGGTAAGAATCAATGCATATTTTGAATGTCTACTATATCTGCATATACAGATAGTTCTTGACTTACAATCATTTGTTGAGTTCAAAGTTGCAGCACTGAAAAAGTGACATGGCCGTTTTTCACACTTATGACCATTGCAGCCGCATGATCTAAATTTGGATGCTTAGCAACTGGTTCATATTTATAACAGTTGCAATGTCCTAGGATCATGTGATCACCTTTTGCGACCTTCTGACCAGCAGTCAACGGGGAAGCCAGATTCACTTAACAGCCATGTTTCTAACTTAACAACTGAAGTGATTCATTGAACCAATGTGGCAAGAAAGGTCATACAATGGAACAAAAGTCATTTAACAACTGTCTTGCTTAGCAACAGAAATTTTAGGCTTGGTTGTGGTTGTAAGTAGAGGATTACTTGTATTGGGCATTCTGGATTGACTCAGTTGCTTAATACTAGACTCATAGAACTTATTCATCTGCTGAAAAGCAGCATTTAGTAGTGGAATAAATGTCTTTGTTACTGTCCCTCAGGACTTGTCACATATCTACCCCAAAAGATTGAAGTATCCTACACAGGGCAGATTCATGTAATGCTGGTCTGTGACTGTAATAAAAATTGGTTTACCAAGAGGCACATGGAAAGAAAAAAAAGACTTACTGCATAAGTCATTTATGGATGTAGCCCATAAATTCTAGAAATTAATTTATAATTTGTAACTGTATTAAAATTTGGTACGTATAAGTTATCTTTTGAAAAGCTCTTAACATATTTAGTGGAAATGTAGAATTAGTTCTAGAAATAACAAGGACAGCTAATCTGCCCAAATTTGTTGCAGAAAGAAAAGTATTTTCATACATTTATGACATTTCTGCAGAAAACGATCATTATTGACATTAAACACATGAAATGCTGCAATATTTGTTTACATCGCTTGTGCGAACTGCTACCTCTAGCAATCACTTAGACCGTGAGCCTGATTTTAATCCTACAGAATGTTTAAAATGCTTCGCTGCCAGATATCAATTGGAAGAGGCTGAAGAGAATTTTCATTAATTTAACATATTAATGAAGGCGAATACTGTATACATGTCCCAGGATAATATTGTAGGATCCAGTCTGGGTTGGTTACCATGATCAGAGGTTTAATCATCCGAGCTTTCAACGTTGTGCTGGAGCTCCTTTTCAGAAAACTTCTCCCTAGCAGGGTGTGTGCTTTGGGCTATTTGAAATACTTCATTACTGTTCTTTTTCTCTTCTCTCCTCTCTACTTTTTCTTTGTTTTAAGGAGGTGATATGTCAAAAAATGTAAATCCATCCCAGATGGCAAAACTAAACCAACAGATGGCAAAGATGATGGATCCTAGAGTTCTTCATCATATGGGTAAATTATATTTTTTATTTTCTTGCTGCAAGAATGGATTGGAAAGATACTGCTTCCTAACAGTTTAATAAAATATTTAAAGACTACCATCTATATGTCTTGGAGACTGAACTCAGCCATTTTGCTATGACAAAATTATATTTATGGTGCAGTACATTTTAGTATGCTGGAATGAAAAAAAAATCAATATTTTTCAGAAAATAAATTAAACTGAGATTGCCTTGATATTATGCATTACTTTGAGATCTTATAACAACTAGATTATTTGAGAGCTAGATACAAACACACACACACACACACCAGTTATGGTTTCATTTATTTTTCTCTATTTTCTTAATATGTACCATATCTACTTTTTAAAGTGGTTTCTTTTTTTTCCCCTATTTCATTTTATGTATCATAATGTCTGGGATTCAAAAAATGTACAAGAGTTTATTAAAACCTCTAGAAACCTTTATGCATTTTAGTTTGCATGGGCACTTCATTGTTCCACTAAATGTTCTTTGCAATTGTTTTTGAATTGAGATATTGAATGCGACATGAATGATTGATATTTAAGAAGCAGTAGAAAAATAATTTGAGGTGCATGGACCTAGTTTTTTCTAGTTCTTTACAAAAGCTACTGTTTTTATATGAATGTTAAATAAAAAATATAAAAGGCTAGCCCAAAATTTTAATGGTGCCTACATTTAAGTTTAATATTTTATTACAGGTGGCATGGCAGGATTGCAGTCAATGATGCGCCAGTTTCAACAGGGTGCTGCTGGAAATATAAAAGGCATGATGGGATTCAATAACATGTAAAGGCGGCCTTAATAAACTGACTTGATTGACCATTATTTGCTGGAGTATTTCTAAAAAGAATGAGAGCTCCTTTTCTGCTGTGAAGAACTTTAATGGAGCATGATACAATTTGGAGACTTTCCAGTCTTTAGGTCTAGAAAATGGTTCTAGTTTGACTTCAGTTTATTGTTTCAGTTTTAATATTTTCTTGGACCTGTTTAAAAGTAAATCATGTATAAATTTAATATTTAGAGGAACTTTTTAATTGTTTCAAATGGCAACTGTTATATTTGTAAACAATTCAGATCTTTGGTCAATACCAGTTTGTCACAAATATATTGTAAAATAAACTTACCTGGTTGTAAATTTAAGAGCTGATGTTTGTGCTTACAAAAGATTTTAGAAATAAATCTGTTGCAAGGAAGTGTTTATATATTGTTGACCATGTGCTTCAAGAATGAATTTCAATCTTCCCAGTTTTAACCTCCTTTGAGGTAAGTTTGGGTAGCAATAATAAAATGATATGTTTTATTTCCTGATAGTTTGCTATCAGGTAATTTGGAAGAGCCAATGTCTCCAGTAAATGTTTTTTTTATATAAATTTGTTGCAGGAGGTATTCAGATAAATTATACCTTCAGGTTTAACTTCCAGGGTAAACTATGATAGCTGTGTTTATGTCAAATTCTTTCTTCTTCTTTACATCCACACACAATAAAAATACCACATCCATATAGAAAACAAAAACATTTGAACACAACTTTGACTAAATCCTTTGATATCAACTTGGAATGCTGTTTGGCTTTCCTCAAAATCAATACCAGCTGGATTAACAAAATACTAATTGATAGTATTGATTTGATTTAGCAAATTGCAAAAGTCCAACAATGTAATTGGTATGTTTACATCTTATCACATGTGGCTAACAGGCATACTACATTGTTCTATTCAATATGGGCTGGATGTGATATTGTACCCGCATGTTTTCTAAAGGGAAACAAAATTGTGGTTAACATACAAACTGCCCTGTATTTGTATCCATTTGGTTTTCCCATTTCCAAAGGTTTGTGTCTGAGTATGGAAATATGTATGACTTAACAACTGGATTTTATATTACAAAACATAGAACATTCTTTTAATTATTTTGTTTCTAGAAATCCAACATACTCAAATATTCTTTGCAAGCTGGTAAAGATCAGTAGAAAGAAGTGAGATTGGGAGATGCTGCATAGTGAAATAATTGTTTAATCCAGCAATTTTAAGCAGAGGTTTTCAAATCCAAATCTGTAACACATGAGGGGTCCTTGGTGCACTCTGAGCTTGGTTGTTTACTTGCAGAGATTTCATTAGCCACACTAGGTAACATCTCACTTCTAGTCTAGACATCCGATGGCTTCATGTCAAGAAGCCAGTTGAAAGATACAAATTCTGGTTATTAGTATCTATGCTAGAGAAGATCTGGAGTTCAAAGAAATGTGGACTCTTCCATTGCAGAAGTGAAGACAGCATCCAGGAGTGACCACAGTAACTTAAAATAGCCAATAGGAAATGGCAATTTCACTTCTTAGGGTTTGCTTTAAGACCATTACTAGCCTTGAAGCGGTCATGCTTGGCACTCTTTCAAATTTTTTGAAGCCGTCTCAAGTGCGGGCTGATGAAAGATGACGGCAACCTTTTTATGTTATTTATTTTTATTTATTTTGATTTGTCAATCATAAGATAATAGGTACATAGTTATGAATACATGAAATGGGTACATATAAGAAAAAGAAACAGTAGGACAGGGATGGTAGGCACGTTGGTGAACTTATGCATGCCTCCTGCAGACCTCTTAGGAAAGAGGTGAGATCAATAGTAGACGGTCTAAAGTTAAAGTTTTTGGGGTTTGGGGAAGAAACCACAGAGTCAGGCAGAGTATTCCAGACATTGACCACTCTGTTGCTGAAGTCATATTTCCTGCAATCAAGTTTGGTGCGATTAACCTTGAGTTTGTATCTATTGTGTGCTCTTGTGTTGTTATGGTTGAAGCTGAAGTATTCATTGACAGGTAAATATTGCAATGTATGATTTTATATACCATACTTAGATCAGACTGAAGACAGCGTAATTCAAAGTTTTCTAGGTCTAGAATTTCAAGTCAGGTGGCATAAGGTATTCTGCAACCAGTAGAGGAGTGGAAAATCCTTCTTGTGAAATATTTCTGGATTTTCTCAACCCTGTTAATATCAGATAGTAATGTGGGTTCCAGACTGAGCTGTATTCGAATATTGGTCTAGCAAAATGTTTTGTATGCTCTGGTTAGTAGTGTGCTATTACCTGAGAAAAAGCTAGTAGGATTAGGTTAACAACTCTTCATGCCTGAAATCAGGGGTGTCCAATCTTGGCAACTTTAAGACTTATGGACTTCAACTCCCAGAATTCCTCAGCCAGTTGGCTGAGGAATTCTGGGAGTTGAAGTCCATAAGTCTTAAAGTTGCCAAGGTTGGACACCCCTGCCTTAAATGAAGGGGAGGGAAAAGATGTCGAGATATTTGCACCGTGTCTTGGTGCACGTCGGAAAAGTTTCTCAAGCTGGTTTATAGCTACAGTACCACGTTCCAAAGGGGGGACAGTCACGTGTCTCGTCGTGCTTTCATCGAACGAAGGCCCGGATTTCCCCCTCGGTCACCAAGCGGCGCGGGCCCACCTCCTCTGGCCCAACAGACGCCTGTCGCCAGAGCACCTGAGAGAGAGAGAGAGAGAGAGAGAGAGAGTTCTACGAGGTATCCTAGCAACCACCAAGATGGGGGTGTGACCGAAGGGAGTGTGGGGCGGGTGGGGGGAGGAAACGGCCTCTGTGAGCTCATTTCCCAGGGCCTCCGCCTCGGAGGAGGGCTTGGCCTGCCTGGCGCGATCGTCGCGGGGAAGATCTCTCAGTCGGAAACGGGAGGGGGGACTATGGAGCAGGGGCTCTCTGCTCTTTCCTTATACTGCGCCCCTGTTGCCGCCGCCGCTGCCGCCGCTGCATACGCCATGGATCAGGAACAGGTGAGTGTCCCTTTCCATTTCCCTCTACCCGTGCCGGATCCCTGGTTCTTTCCTTCCTGGCTCGTCCGCCACGCCTCAACTTTTCCTGGGAGAAGGGGCGAGGGAGGTGAAGCTACCTTTTCTGTCCCTTGTCTGAGCGGTATCCTTCCTGCTTGGGGACCGCGGCAAAATGAGCCCCGATTGATCTTCTGCCTTCCAGATGTGTTAAATGTTGAAGTATCTACAGCCCCCGGTCATCTGTTGGTGGGAGCTGTAGCTCAACACGCTTGGAGAAGGACCCCAAGGAGAGGAGACGGGTATATAGGGTGGTTGTGCAGCCTTGCATGGCAGGCAGGCATTTTGGGGGAGCGGTTTTGTGGTTCCAGGTCAGGAATGCTTAAGTGAAGATGCTTAAAAAGAAAGAATCCAAGCTTCTAAACATAACCTGTGTGTGTGTGCTTGATATTTAGCAGTTGATTTGTGAAAGATCTGCTGCTTCCAAATTATCCTGATGCCTCCAGGTGTTCTTTTTTCAGTTTCCAATACTAATCTCTTCTGTAAGAATGTACACCACCATTCATTTAGTGACTGTTAGAAGTTACAATGGTGCGGGAAAAAAAAGGTGACATGGTTGGTTTCCACAGGATTCTGTAGAGATCCTCATTCATCCAGGACAGGTCATGGTTATCCCAAAGGTGCTTTTTTCGGGAGGCAATTGGACTTACTTGTTTTTTCTTTGAAGGCATTTTGCTTCTCATCCAAGACGCTTCTTCAAGCTCTAACAGAATAGCTAGGAATGGGAGGATTTCTATTGCTTGCAGACAGCTGGTCATTTACATCCTTTTAGAGGGTCATTGAAACACTTGGAGGTTTATCTGTTTTCACAGGATTGTTGCAGCATTCCCATGGTCACATTCAGGCATTTGGCACGTATTTATGACAGTTACATTGTCCTAGGGTTATGTGATTACCATTTGTAACCTTCCCAACCAATTTATGACAAGTAAAGTCAATGGGGGAAAGCTAGATTCACTTAATGACTGCAGGGATCTATTTTACAAGAGTGCAAAAAAGTCATAAAATAGGGAAGCTCAAGTAACAACTGCCTTGCTTAGCAACAGAAATTTTGGACCCAGTTGAGGTCATAAGTTGAGGACTTTCTGTATGTTGTGATCAAGTGAGAAATCTTGCTTGTCAGTCCATGGGGGAATCTTGTAATTTTTGGAAGTTGGTTTGCCTGTAGTAAATGTTTATTATAATTGCATCCTCTGTTTTGCATCCTACATTTATAATTGACCAGACAACCTGTGACTTCTTGGGTCATCATTTCTTATCAGATTCCTTAGTGTCTTCAACAATAGCAGAGTTGCTAATGCATTGCTTTCACTGCATTAGGGAGAAAAATTCAGGGAGCGATTCATATATATATCTGCCTTGAAAATATGTTCACTTGTATGTTGAACTGTATAGCATTGTCAAACAACAGGAGCTGACTACATGAAATGTTTTATGACATTTTGTATTATGTCATAAAATGCTTTATGATAATTTTATTTGTAAAATGTTGTATAAAATTTGCCAAATTTCAATTCCATTGGAGCCATTTGCCTTGGAGTTTGGATGCATTTTGTACTCAGTTGAGGTACAGAACGTTTTGCCGTATTATGCACCATTTCACACAGTTAAAGTTTACAGAGAGGAGAGTTATAGTAGCATATAGATTGCCTCACAGGTATCAAAGTATTTGGTATAAAATAATACAAATTTAGGGAGCTTCCCAAAATTTGTCATCCAACAGATGGAAGAGGAGGTGGGGGAGGAAGAGTTGGCCAGAAAGAACTAGCATTACCCATGTACATCTCTTGCTCTTTTCTGGAATCTTTCTCCTCGAGGAACTGATTAGAACAAATAGATGAATGTGTGTACTTTGGTAGAACATTTCTTGAGGATGAGAAAATGTATAAAAACATTAAAATTGTAAAAAAAATAAATAAAATCAAACTATAGAGTTTGGAACAGACATGTGGTGGTGCTTTCTCTATTGCTGCACAACCACCTCCAGCCAACAACGTCTGCTTCAGGACTCCATGCATAGCCAAGTTCTAAGGCTTTTCCTGAAGGCTAAAAGAGGGGGTGGATTTCACTTCCTGGGACAAGATATTCCAAGGGCAGGAGCGTGGCAGAAAAGGCTCTTCTCTTGGATCCCACCAACCAAAATTCCTTGGCTAATGGGATCCTCAGTTGGCCCCTTCTGCCAGCACGAATGGGATAGGCCAATCCCATTGGGGAAAGATGGTTCTTCTTCTGCAGATATACTGGACCTATGCTGTAGAGGGCTTTAAAGGTGATAACCAGCACCTTGAATTGCACTTGGAAGCAGATTGGCAGCCATTGCAACTCATATAACAGTGATGTTACATGCGCTACCCTAGCAGATTCCAAAACTGTATGCACCGCAGCATTCTGGACCAATTGCAGTTTTCAAATTCTCTTCAAGAGTACTCCATGAAGAGTATGCTACAATAATCTAAGCAGGAGATGATGAAGGCATTAGTGACTGAACACAGGGCCTCACAATCCAGAAAAAGGCACCGTTGGCACACAACATGAAGTTGTACAAAGGCACTCCTAATCATGACTGCCACCTGTTCTTTGAGCAGGAGTCATAAGCCTAGAAGAGTCCCCAAGTTGAACTCAGAATCTGTCTGGGGTAATGCAAGCCCATCCAAAAGTAATTAAGCCTCTAGATCCTGAGGCTCTGCATACCTATAACCACTCTGTCTTACCAGGGTGAAGCCAGTTGTTGTCACTCATTCAAGCCAGCCTTCAGGAACCGTGAATATACTGTATATTGTGTGTCTAAGAAACAGTAAAATGAAGAAAAAATAAGTGATTGGTACAAAAGTGTGCTGAAATTGCCTGATCATACAGAGAGAATAAACAAAGATCAAGTCACAGGGCAAGTATCAAGGAAGAATAACTTGAATGAGTGGGAGGGAGGGAAAGACTTTAAAATAAAGATTGGTTGGATTTAATGAAGCCTTCCAGAGAGAAAAATAAGAAGTTTAAAGAACAAAAGGTAGTGTCAGAATTAGTATATGCTTGCAGGAGAAACAAAGATAGTTTTTTTTTAATAGAAAGATATAGAGAGATGCAAGAAATGATGCTGGCATGACTAACTATAATTACTTTTTTCTCTCTCTTATATCCCACCTTCATTTTTTTTGCTTACTGATTATCATTTTTCTGTGCTGTGCCCAACCAACATTACCTATCTCAAAATAGAACAGCATGATGAATATGAATGTATCAGTATGGATTACCATGGAGAATAATCTGGGGGAAGTTATTATTGTTACTATTGCAGTGTTGCTTAATAATAACAGTCTGCTTTTTAATACATTGCAACATACATAGAAAGTTGTTCTATGATTGTTACTTATCCACCTTTTCATAAAAAGTTGGCAATATGTTGTGGTATAGGTCTTAGAATTATAATATGGCAGGTTTTTTAATGCCATATTTTCAAACATCTAAATAACTTTTTAAATTCTGGAACTTCTTTATGCTATAGAGAACAAGATTGTACTAATTTGCCAACAACTTAAGGCCTAGTTTAAGGCCAATAACTAGGCCTTAAAATAGAACCAGTAGTAAATATGTATTTTCTATTAGCTAGCAGCTAGGTGCATAGGCTTAAACAAATTATATAGTTGAATCTTGATTTACAAAGCCTGAAGATCTAGAAATCCTTAGACTTTAATGTACTGTATGTGATCACTTACTATGTTAAATGAATTCATTCGTAGTACCAGTTTTTCATATAAATATATTTATAAATATTGCTTATGTATGTAATACAGATGGACAGATTTTTTTCTGCTACCTTGATATTGTATTATTTACACTCAATGTTTTGATTTCTTGTAACTCTGTAAGCAGATCCATTACAAATCAACCTGCTCAATTAAATGAAGACCAGTTTCGACTTTCAGCTAATTGTGCAAACCTGGCAAAGGGGTGTCAATAGTTGCTGTACATATAATGGATATATTAGAAGTGACTTTTAAAACTAAAAAAAACATGCTTTACATATATTTTAGATGCATTTGTCTATTATCCATAGTTTTCAGATGCCAAAGATAATTTGTGTTGTGTAATCCAATAAGTATTGCATTGCTATAGTATGTTTAACTAACCTCAACATTTTTATTTTTTCTCTTTGGGAGCATAGTTTAAATTTTACTATCTTCCTTTATTCTTGTCATAATCTTTATGATGGTTTATCTTTTTCAGTTTTTAATAAAATGCTGGTTAACAGCAGCCAATATATTTAAGTTCCCTTTTAAAATTGCAACATCTGGTTTTCTAATTACCTCTTGTTATTTTGGGGACCAGGGAAAACATTGAAGATAGTAGGATTGATGCTGAAAGCAATGTCTCTCTGAAATTGCAAAGTATTTGAATCTCTGATTGTACCAGATATAAAAATTGCAGCTTTTGCTTATAATTTATATAAAAGGAAAGTTTTATATAGTTTTTCTCATAGCTTGGATTTTAAACTGCCAAATTTAAATAGAGTACTCTTATGACTTCTACAATCCCTAATCTGAATTCCAATTTAGTCAGAAATTACTAGGTAGCCTTGACCAAAATGTTGAATTATAATTCTAGCAGTACTAAATTGATTAAATTAAATTCAAAATAAAAATAATTTAACTCACAGTAATATTGTGAAATACACAAACACTCCCTGAAAATATTCTCAAAAGTGCATTAACCAATTGTAATTTTGGTTGGCATTTAGCAATCTATGGCAATGTGAAATCCTACACAATGTTGTTTACTCTAGAAAATTAAATCAACTTCAAAAATAAAATTACACTTTAAAAAATGAAACTTTTTCTATCTTCAAGCCATGAATGATATGATATGCCATTGCTGACAAAAATTGACTCAATATATACTGTAATATCTATTACAGCTTAATACAAATGGAGACAGAGGTTTTGAGAATGTGGAACTTGGTGTCATGGGAAAAAAGAAGAAAATTCCAAGAAGAGTTATCCATTTTGCAAGTGGTGAAACCATGGAAGAATATAGTACAGACGAAGATGACGAGCAGCAAGAGAAAAAAGACCTATTGCCTTCTGTTGATCCAGTGGGTGTTTCTAAGTATATTTCAAACTAGACAATTCATGCCCCATTCAGTCATCGTTTCAGAGATATTTCCTTACCTAAACAGAGAAACAGAATGACCAAGGGTGAGCAATAAAGCAGTGGGAGTAAGAGTGACTTCCCTCCACTCATTTTTATGAAGGTTGCAGTATCCTGGGGTCATGTGATCACCTTTTGCGACCTGACAAGCAAAGTCAGTAGGATTGCCAGATTCCCTTAACAACCATGTTACTAATTCAATAATTGCAGTGATTCATTTAACAACTCTGGCAAAAATCATAAATGGGGCAACATTCACAGCTGAATGTTGTGTAATAGCTTTCTTCTACTTACCTCTGAATAACTTCTCTGGTTCACCACTCTAGAACAGGAGTCCCCAACCTGTGGGCCATGGCTCACTACCAGGCTGTGGCCTATTTACAACTGGCCTGTATGAGTGTGCATGCAACTCAACTCACACAAGCGGCAGACACCGGTGCTCTCAGCCCCGCTTGTGTGAGCCTGCCCCTCGCACAAAACCATCCCCTCTTCCCCCTCCTCCCAATTTGGAAAGGTTTGGGAATACTGCTCTAGAACAGTATGAAACATGATATGAAAACAGAAGAAAATCAAAATATATTAAGAAAGGAACACCTTGTAGAAATTGATGCTCATTATCAAGTGTGAATGATTTGAATATGAATATGATTTCCTTTTAAGACCCATATTTCTTGATTCAGGAAATGTCAGCATTTAATAGATGCTAAGATGGGAAACGGAATACTGCTAATACTAGGATAACATGGGATATTAATGAAAGAAGTACAGTGGAATTCTCTTAAAATTTGTAGCATAAACAATTTAACTCTTTATTGCAGGCAACACTAACATGGGGCCCTTATTTGTGGTTTCAGATGCTAAGAGTAGCCACATCAACACTCTCAGGTATGAGCTTGTTCAGTTTCCATGTGTATACGTAGACAATAACTTGATAAAAATCCAATGACATAGGTCAGCCAATGTAATAGTAGTATAAATTCATGGAAGATTGAATGATGTCCTTGAACAATGTTTCTTGGAAGGGAAATAATATTGATGAAATAATGCCATGCACTGTTAAATTTTGTTCTTTAGCCAAGAGAAGACATTCAGGAAGTTCTGAAAACACTAATTTCCTTAGTCACCAGGCCTATTCAGTGTTCACTGAAGTTTAAAATTGGCATTCAATACTATTTGTCTTCATAGAATAAACTGAAGCAAATTATAAAACAAAAACCTTTCAGTCTGCACTTTTCAGTGCCTACTGTTCATCATAAATTGGCATGAGTAAATTGTACATTGGTGTGAAAAAACATTTCAGTGAAATTTACCTTTTAGTTCCTATACATATGCCTTCTGCTTTGCTTCTTTAATTGATTGAAATTGAGAAAGATGGAAGTAAAATCAGGTTATTCTAAAAATTCATTGGATAATTTGCACTAGATCAGGAATAAGTTCTGATTCCCACTTTTGGGGTAAAAGGTTTATGAAGTGTATTGCATTCAGATCTGATACTCAAAACAAAATCCCACGGTCAGAATTTCTTAATTCTTAGTCACCTAGGCCATTGTTGTCCCAAAGGTGCTTTTTTCCAAGAGGCAACTGGACTTTGTTTTTCTTTGAAGACTTTTCACTTCTCATGCAAGAAGTGTCTTCAACTCTGACTAAATGGTGAGGAATGGAAGGATTTATACTCGTTGCAGACAGCTAGACATTTGCATTCTTTCTGAGAGTTGTTGAGGCTACTTGGAGGTTTATCTGTGTCCTCAGGGTCATCTGATCCAACTACATTTGGCCCAAGTTTTCTGAGAGAAACTGCCAATGATGCCCTATTTTTAAAGAAGGAAGTTAAGGCCAGAAAATACTGCTTTTCAGTTATAGAACTGTGAAATAGCCTCTACCTAGGTTGGACCTTTTTATTCTTGCATTTTGGAAATTGAGGAAAAACTGCATTTTTCAGGGAGCTTGTGGAGAGTGATTGATAACCACTGCATTATTTCATTATTTATATTGATTAACATGTTATTTTTTGAGGGGCTGAGCCTTAATATACACCTGTTGCCTCTTAAAATCTCTCCTTTCAACTCTCTCCAAAATGGGTTGAAATGTGTTTGCCCTTGCCTACTCTGGAGATTACATAACTTCGGCACTTTTCGGATGGTGAAAAAGATTTTTAAAAGTATTTCAGTAGTCACAAAATGTTTATTTTCCCCAAATTTAAGGAAATGCCTCAGAGCATCATAAAAGCAGCATACACATTCATAAGAGACAAAAATAAATAGTAGCTGCAATCCAGTTTCCTTTGGAAATGTGCCATCTGCCCTGAAAAAAGACATAGTTGTATCCTGGATAATTAAGTGCCTCACATTCTGCCAAAGTGGTATTTTATGGCTGATAATTCCCAGCGTGGCTATCATGTTGTGAGAATGACTATAATTTGCTCATAAAATGTTTGAATTTGTGTATTTGTCTAAAAAAGTTCTCTCATTGTAAAAGTGATCTCTGAGTGTTGATTGAAACTATGTTCAACAATTAATTTGGAGCATTCGTAACACATTTATTTCATTTATTCAGTGTGTGACTTCCTTGGTGAAAAGATAGCCTCTGTTTTGGGCATCAGTACACCAAAATACCAATATGCCATAGATGAATACTACAGAATGAAAAAAGAGGTATGGTTTTTTAAAAAATTATTTTAACAGCATAGATATTGCAAAATGTTTTTCTGTAAATGGAACCATTAATTTAATTGCTTCACAGTAGGAATGTACACAGATGATGTTTGTTTCAAAACAGAAAGTACAGAGCACTTGCAGCTACTGAATCATTCTGCATGAGCTGTGATTTGCCAGGAATAAAAGCCTGGGCATTTTGTTGTTCAGTTTAAGATGAAACAAAATTCCCAGACATCATGGAGGATTTATTGAGCAAGTAGGGCAAGGCTGGTTTCTTTTCCTGCAGCAGATATAAATGCAAGCATGTTCCATTTATCTGCTCCCCTCCCATCCTTTTTCATTCTCCTCCATCCATTTAGCTGTTGCTAGGAATGTTCAGTGTGGCAGAGCTCACTGGCTCGCCCAACACCCATCTTTGCAATAATTTCCCTTTCTTCTCAACCTCTCCCCCCATTCCCAGTAATCTTTGCTTTTTCCTATTCTTACTTCCCTTCCCCTCCAAACACTTCTGCTTAGAATGTTTAGTTGTATGCTTAGTTTGGGTATGACCCACAGTTATTGAACAGGTATAAACAGCTATTTTAAACCCAGAATGGTTTGCGCAGATGCTATTTTAGAGACACTTTCGACGTTGTCTGTGTTTCTGCTAACAACCATGACAGTTGTATTATCATTTCATTCAATATTGGAATGTTTTTGGTTGAACTGTGAAAGTGTTCCAATATTGTTTTATTTCATTTGTACCTACCTTTCTGCTTTGATAAACACTCGAGTAGCTAGTAACAGTTTAAAATCAAAAGGATAATGCATATTAATTTAACATTTATAATAAAATGAATACTGAAAACATTTAAAAGTTAAAGGCACAATGAAAGAGAGGGTGTAAAATGGAATTCCTGCAGGAAGATGTTTCCTAGAGTAGGAACATTCCTTCCTATGTGCCAGAAGTACAGTTTTTTTCAATGGCAGATACATTTTCTCCTACAGATCTGAACCAGATAAGATTCAGATAAGATTCATTCAGTGAGGCCTCATATGAATTCTGTATCTTGTATCATCAATTAGCAGCCTAGCTTCAGACACATTTTCTGACCTAGAATTCTGGGCATTTTTTGAAAGAGCATTTACAATCGATTGCAACAGTGATGCATATTTTAAAGTATTTGATAGGATTAAAGCTTGTTGAGAAGTAACATGTTGTAAAATATATTGTTTCTTTTAGGAGGAAGAAGAGGAGGAAGAAAACAAATTGTCAGAGCAAGCAGAAAGGAGGTTTCAAGAACAACAGAAGCAGAGCCAAGAAGGAATGGCTATTCAGACAGCCCAGCCAAAGGATACAGCCTGTAGTACATTTATGAATCTCAACTTTGAAAGTGAAGCAGAGGATCAGTCTGTTGTAGAAAGTAAACGAGATTTTGCTGTAGTATCTGCTTAGAATGACAAATAGTAACATTTCTTGAATTGTCAAACATTTGTTGGTCCTTTTTTGCATGTTTAATGGCATGTAATTTATTTTAAAATATGGCCATGAGAGAGTTATTAATATTAGTTTCTTCAGTCCATCTCTGTCTAATGAAGACCTATATATTTATTTCACCTATTATAAAATGGAAATAAATGGGTTCTATTTTGATCTTTCTATGCAGAAGTAAAAGGTCTTTCCTGAGCACCTGGTGCCTTCATGATAGTTATGGACTGATAACTATGCTTCTTTTTGTTGAAAAGTCTTTTGTTTTTATAATGTTACTTACTGAAAGCTAGGTGAAAATTTTAAACTAACTGGAAACTAAATACCTTTGTGATTTAGTCTAATTGCACAGCTGCACATGTTTATATGAATGTCTAGCAGTCATCTAATTCATGTGGTTTTGTTAATATTTGCTAAAGTAAATAATGCTCTTAAAATTTATCTAAAAATTGATAAAGGATAAGGTCTGACAAAGAAAGATCTAGAGTATCAGTTGGCTGATATTAAATCTCAGGCTTTACAAAATGTGATAGAAAAGAATTCCACTATTCCAAAGAGTTGATGCTTAGTCTATATCAATATTAGATGAATTATTGTTGAATGTAAACACTGAGCAAAATTTTAAATGAATGTGCTGTTTGTGAAGTATGATGAATTATTAGTACTATATGTTCATAGTTTCATATATGTACCTATCACTATTTTGACCTTAAAAACTGAAGTCAATCATATGTAAAATTTAATGTCTCAGAAATATTTATTTTTAACAGGAAGAACCACCTATTATGACAATTGTGAATTTTCAAACTAAAAACCTATTCTTCATCCTAAGAAACACTGAAAATCTACTGTAAATGGAAATTTTCTGTAGGACAATCCATAAAACATCTGCAACATGAAATTTATAGAGATCACAGCTGAATGGATTGTGTGCATGTGGCATAATGGGATGTATTCAGCAAAGTTGTTCTGTTCCCTAAGCACTTTTTGGATGTAATGACTTCAGTAGTTTACATTGCCCCTTGAGTCTCTTCTTAAACATATACATTTGTATAAATTTAGCTGGAAATTTAGAAATTTAAAAAACTGCAATACATTATATAGTACTAACAGAATACATGAAAATGGCAAAGATAGATAATATATCCTTTTGCCTTCATTGTCATGTGAACAGGAGAAATCTCATCTAGTAAATTGCTTATTTGGTATTTTTTAAAACGTTTGGACAGTTTTCTCTCAATATATGCATTCATTTTGGATTACAAAATGATAACAGTTGTTGGCTATAAAATGTGTAACGTAATTATTCAAATCACTGTACAGGATATAAAAAACTCTAAGGCAATGTAGTTAATAAACTGATTACCTTGCTCTAATTTTGGCTAGTCAGAAATGTTCCTACAATAATGAATAGAGAAGAGTTTGTTATGGGTTTTCTAATCATTGTGCCTTACTTTTTAATATTTTTTCAGAATTTGCAAAAGAGATGTTTCTTTTCTTGTAAATGCATTAAAATGTATATTTAATATAATTATAATGACAGTTGAGTCCATGGGTGTTGTTACAGGACTGACAATTGATGTTAGATATCTAATATTTGGAGCAAAACCAGTGCATAATGTTCTTCCTAAGGAACTGATTACAAGCATTGAGTTTAGCAGGATTTAATCAGTTGTATAAATTAACAAGACAATTTTTTTAAAAAAAATGAATTCTATTTATTGCGATTACATACTTAGATACTCAAGGCTTCCAGTGTGTTTGTAAAACATGCCATACTCATTTCTCCTAGCTTATTTATGCACCATCATTTTACATTTCATGACAGCGCTTTACCCAGTCTTAGATTTATTGTGTCACTCATCCTTAAAGCTTAGGGAAACCAAATTTTAGTTAGAATGTAATAAGCTCAAAACCTAGTTTAAAAAACTGCACCCAATACAGGTAAAATGACAATATATACCTGATTATTATCAAGCATTTTAACTTACCATGATTTGTAATTTTGGAATTTTATACCAACATTCTTTAACATGGGATCTAAAGAGATAAAGAGCCATATTGCTACAATAAGTTCAACACTTCTGAATGACAATTGGTTGGGGAAGACTGACTTGTACGCATAGCTGCTTAATATATTAGTCTTCTATGGAAATGACAATGTTATTTGATTTTATCAATATGGCCAGCTAAGAGGTACTATTTACTTGTTAATTTGGATTTTGTTCTAACAAAGAACATTCAACAGTACAAAACTGAACTATTTTAGAAATTTTCTAAAAGATATAACTTGATTAAATGCAGTATGGCTTGCTACTATAAGTTCAGAAATGATTTAAATAAACAATAATTTACCAACAGCTCTTTTTAACATTTAATTTTAAAAATAATTCAAGTGAGGTTCATTTCATTTTTTTTAAAAAAAGATGTCCATCTGGAGTTAGATGGACTCTTCAGTGAAATGTGCAGTGAATTTGCTATTCAGGCTCAAGCAGTCACTGTATCAGTTGGGCATATCTCCAATAATACAATCTATTACTGTTAAATCATGTATCAAGAAGATCTGTTGTACTGTCATTATCACTGGCCACAAGAACTTCTCTGTTTTCATAAGTCCAAAAACCATTAAGATCAATTAAAATACTGGTGACTGTGTCTCCTTGACTACTATTGATTAGATCTTGAAGTGAAATCTTGTAAGGATCCTTAGGTTTTACCATATCAAAGATTTCATCCTAGAAAAAATAAAATTTAACAATTTACCTATAAAAGTCTCATGGTATAAGCTTATACGCCCATAAAAAAAGTTATTTAAACTAAATGTTCCCTTCTTATACCTTTTTGTTCTTACGAACAATAGAAGATTACATAGCACAAATACAATGTGTACTAATATGCAATAAATAAGGAAGCTGTGGATGGAAATACATAAGCTGCATTTACAAGGTGACAAGAGATAATTTTTTAACTGCAGACCATTGAGATAACAATTGAAAGCTTCTTAAGTAAATGCCTTAATTCATTAAAAGTATAAGTGATAAGAGGTACGACATAACCAGATTTGCAAATCTCAATAAATCTTATTGAGCTAATCTCAATAAAAGTAATTCAGCCTTTAGGTGGAGGTGATTACACTGTTCTATACAGTGCACTCTACATGAGTCTTCCCTTGACGACAATCCAGAAGCTACAAGTGTTACAAAATGAAACTGTGGAAGCAATAACAGGCACCTCTTTGTATGCTTATTGTCCTCACTGGTGCGTGAACTGCATTGGTTGCCAGTTGGTTTCTGAGTGCAATTCAAGGTGCTGCTTGTTACCTACAAAGCCCTTTATGGCAGGAGGCCTGGATATCTGAGGAACCACCTTCTCCAGTAATTTCTGCTTCCCTGTATATTTCTGGCAGAGTTGGTATACTCCAGGTCCCTTAACCTATGTGGTTATATTTTTAATGGTTTTCACTATTTGTCATTTGTATTTGTAAGCTGCCCAGAATCTATGGGAGTGGGAAACTATAATAAATTTAAATAAATAATTACCTTAAATAGTAGATAGTATAAGTTCATACTGTTTTTTAAAAACATATTGTAATTTGAACAAATATAGCCACAATGGTATCCCAAGAAAATTATTTGTGCTTGTGCAATAAAATCAAATCTATATAAAAATAAGATATGCATATTCCAGTATACAGTGTATGTAACCATATTGCTGATTATCACAGAAGTTCTTCAAAAGTAAGTTCAGTAAGTATTGCACACAAATATATTTTGATCTAACCTTCACATCTTGAAAAGAAACTGGATCTTGTCCATGGATTTTCATTTGTTCTTGAATAGCCTACAAAGACAGAAATTAAGGAGATGAATAGCATTTTAAAAATGAGGATGTACATAATGAAGTAAGCTTAATTAGAATTGCAATGGTTGGGCAATTTTGCAAAGATGCAAAAGTGCAAAGATATACAGGTGCAAAATACTACAGTAATTGGGATGACAATTAACATTGACTTGACCACCCGACACAATATTTTACATTATATATATCAATAATATTTAAGCTAATATCAATAATATTTAAGGGACCTAAATGTCCCACTACCAAGAGATTTAACTCAAAACACAACAGAATGAACTTGGAATTCAAAGCATATAATTAATGATTCTGGCCAGTATTAATTATTTGGAAAGCTGTGGATTGTGATAGCTTTATCTAACACCTTTCAGGAACAGCATGGGTTACATTCAGGTCTTAACACTATAAAATATGTGATCAATTTTACCAAGAGAAAAAAAGACTGACCATCTGCTCAATCTATTTGCAATCATTCCCAACTCTTAGTCCATTAAAAAAAATAACTTAGAGCAGCATGTCTCATTGTTAAAATAAGCTTTTAGCTTCAAATTTTCAGCCTAACTATTATGTGTATGCTGGCAAAAAAATAATTGGAAGATGAAGGGCCAAAGTGTTATTTATTACAGAGGAATTAATCTGCTTCATGCTGCTAAAAACCCACAGTTCCTGATGTAGTTTAAACCTGCAGAGCATTTATTATAAAGGCTTTGAAAAGGTTCCAGGGTTTGGGGGAGGTGATAGTAAAAGTCTTTGACTGAATTAGCCTATTCTATGTATTTTTTTAGTTGTCACCCAATTGAAGGAACAATATTCGGTGACATGCTGGGGGGGGGGATTGGTGAGGTGGGATAGATTTTACAAATAATGTTGCTTAATTACTTGAATCTTAATAAAATGTAATAATATGTTGTGAATTTAACAATTTAATGGTGAATTATCACCATTTCCAAAAGGATTTCTTATTAATTAGGAATATTCTGTTTCCTATAAACAAGATTAAGTCAACTAACATTTATATTGATCTTGTGAAGGCTAGAATATTTCCCATCTTAATATTTACACTGATAGATCTCTGTAAAACTTGATTCAATCAGTGTAGTTTGTGAAGTATTTATTTTGCTGGGATGAGTAAGCATCATCTGTAATTTTTTTTTAAACTGAATTATTTCCCAGTCAATTAAAATAAGACAGAGCAATTTAAATTTACACTAAAAGCTAACATATAATTAGACAGTAATTTAAGCTCTTCTATCATGGCAGTAGCTAGAAAAATATTCTGTTAAACATTAGAGGTTATTAGCAATTCTTTCCTCAAAAAAGAAGTTGTGCTTATTAATTTTTTTAGAAAAACTCATATTTAATTACAAGCACAGCAATACAGTACTATAATGTAAGATGTTCTGAAAATAATTCTGATTTTTTTAAATGTAAAATTTTAAATGTTTGTATTTTGACAAAAGCCTTGTAATAAATAGAGGTACTTTAAAATAATCACCAGCTGGTTTCTAAGCAAAGGCACAATGGTTACAACAACACATGTACAAAAGAGTGACCTACCTTTACAAAAAGGGACTTACCCTAAAAAAATAATTAAGGGAAAAGACATTCAGGTATCCTTTGTTCTCTATATCAAGCAATTTGAAAATATACTGCAAAGCTGCAGGTTCCTTTCTGTTTTCTAATGCAAGTACAAAGTCCAAGTACGTCTTATAGTCCTAAAAGCAGATGCAATCATGTTTATTATAGTCCTCTTTTAAAATTGATTTTACAAGCAAACCATAATTGATGACTATTTCCTTGTAGGAGAGCAGTTACTTTTTAGTGAAAATCAGCATGAAATAGAAGTGGCCATTGAAGGGGAAAAAAGTGAACAGAAAATGGCTTTCTTAACTGCTAAGCAACATCCACATAGATTTCTATCAATGCTACAAGGGAGCTTCTCAGAATTCAAATTAAAGAAATAGTAGATTAATTTATTGCTATTTGTCATTCCATTGATGAAAGTAAAGAGTTATTAAGTCAGAACAATTTTAAAAAACTGATTAGGAAACTTGCTATACTTTTTTTAGCATTTAAGAATCATTATTAATGGCAATGATTGATTCTGCAGTTTCTACTAGTCTCGTATGAGCTTAGAATAAATTTTCTAGCAGAAAGTGAATACAATTTTAAAAGTCCTCAAAAGCATGTTGTATGTCACAATCATTCTCTATAAGATGTGCTCCTGAAGTTAATAAGAATCCAAGTCCAAAACTTCATCTAGAAAATGAAAAGTATGGTATATATTAAAAGGAAATTCTATATTCTACGTTAGACACATTATGGTTGTGTATTAATGCCAGTTACTTTCAGATTATAAATTGTTCACTGTTCCTGGTTTTGGCAGAAAAAGAGAAATAATGAAGAACTCACTGTCCTCTCTTCACAATGAGATTTCTTCTTCTCATTAAGAATGCAAAGTCAGTTATGAAAAATACCATGTGTGGGTTTCAGCTGCCAGTGAAATGTGAATGTTCCTTTCATTCTATTTAGTTAATATGCATTTTACGTTACAATCTTAGAAACGACAGATCAATTAAAAAACAAACATTCCTTCACAAAACACAGTATACTACTGCTATCTATGAAGGGGATACCATTTCTCCATCATAGGTCAGACACTCCTGGAAGACCCGATCCAAAAAGATGTTGGTTAATGTCCCTGTTCCATATCGAGACAATTCTTCTTTGCTAAGCATACCATTGTGATCTTTGTCAAGATTCAAGTATTGGCCTGCCGAGGATGGGAAAAAGGGGGAAATATGAAAGGGAGAAATGCATTTTCTGTACCATTTTACAGTTAAAGAAAATGAGAAAAGAGGAATACAACTTGCTTATTACACAAATTTCATAGTATAAACATATGTGCCATAACATTTTAGTTTCTAGAGTAAAAAAACCTCTAATTTCCAACGCATGAACTGAAAAGGAATTTTTGTTTTGACAAGTTTATAAAGATCTGTAATGAATGTTAGAAACCCATGTAATAAAACAAAAGGTGTAGGAGCACTGGTATTTATCAGTGAGAGTTCCTAGCTGGCAAGCTGTGTTCTGTTCAAGAAGCTACATTCCAAGATGTTCTATGTACAACCACATTTTAATCTGCTCTGGTTATTTGCACTCACTGAATATGTTCAGCCCTCATTAAGCTATTCAGGTAGTTTTCCCATTATGATTTGTTTATACTTATGCAAAGTAGAACCAATAGCATCCAAAGAAAAATTAACAGTAGGTTTGGTGGACATAACCTCAAGGTTTATTAGATTACTATATAAAAATTTCTGGTAAGGAATTATGTCAGGCTGACATATTCAAAGGAAAGGAGAGAAGCCACCACAGGCTGAAAGATGGATGTGCCTCTGCAAAATCTCCCTGGACCAAAAAGAAGTCATGAAAAACCCAAAAGCATTCCAGTTGGCTACTCCTAATGAATAAATTTCAGAAATGGAAGATTTTTCAACTAGCTTAGGAGCTGAGTTGAAAGCATCCTATTCCTTCTTTTGGGATTATAAAATAAAAGGAGACTAAAGACCATTACAACATATTACTAGAAATCAAAAGAGGCATCAAACTATGTGTACCAATAACAACTCCCAAAACCAAGAAAAACAGATTACCCATAACAATAAGAGATCAATCCAAAAAGAGATCACTTTGGTGAAAAAACAAATCTGGTCACGTTGCCAATTTCAAAAGCCGATACAAAAATTTATGCCACCAGATAAAAACTGAATGCACTAATTATCATATTAAACAAGAAGAAAACCTTCTACGCACAAATTCCATCCATGCTTTCTACAATTTTGTAAACAACAAACTAAAAGACTCAAGGTCCATTCCACCCCTGAAAGGACCTATTGGCAAAGACTGTAACGATGACACCATCAAAGCAAACCTCTTTAACACATTCTTTGGCTCAGTGTTTGTAAACAGCAATAGATCAAGCCCAGTACTTCCTCGTCAAACCACAGACAATTACAATGATCTAATACATATCGATTTTACAGAAGACATTGTTGAAAAAGCACTACGCAATCTAAAACCATCCCTATTTATTGGACCGGACTGAATATGTGCATACTTCTTAAAAAAGCTACCCACTGCCATAGCCGAACCTCTAAGCATAATCTTTGAAAAATCTTTCAGGACCAGCTCCTTGCCAAAACTATGGTCGCAAGCCACAGTCATCCCCATCTTCAAAAAGGGAGACCCCAGCCTCGTTGAAAATTACAGACCAATCTCCTGATGCTACATCACCTGTAAAGTCATGGAATCAAGTATTAACCAATCCATTATCCACTCTCTAATAAACAATTTGGTTTCAGAAAAAAAACTATCCTGTAATCTGCAACTCTTACACTGCAAAAACATATGGACTACACAACTCGATCAGGGCAAAGCAATAGATGCAATCTACATAGACTTCTGTAAAGCCTTTAAGTGGTACATGACAAATTACTCCTAAAACTAAAATCTTACGGTATCTCTGGACACCTACATAACTGGATAGAAGGATTCCTGTCAAACAGACAACAAATGGTCAAAATTGGGAGCATCCTATCAAATTCTATACCTGTCAACAGTGGTGTCTCCCAAGGCAGTGTTTTAGGACCAACTCTCTTCATACTCTACATAAATGACCTCTGTGATCGTATTAAGAGCAATTGTGTTCTCTTCACTGATGATGCAAAGCTATTCAATACCACAGAAAATACTACTACCCTCCAAAAAGATCGTGACTATGAATCAGAATGGTCAAACAAATGGCAACTCCAAATCTCAACAAATAAATGCTCTTAGAAAATAAATTACAAGCAAAATAGTCAAGACCTTGTTGAGGATCCAAACTCTGTCAAGGACCTTGGAGTACTCATCTCTAATGATCTAAGTGCTAGAGCCCACTTAACTACATAGCCCAAAAGGCATTAAGAGTTGTTAATCTAATCCTATGTAGCTTCTTCTCTGGTAATATCACACTACTAACTAGAGCATACAAAACATTTGCTAGCCCCCTAACTTGAATACAACTCATCAGTCTGGAACCCATATCATGTATCTGGTATTAACACAATTGAAAAAGTCCAGAAATATTTCACAAGAAGAGTTCTCCACTCCTCTACTCATTGCAGAATACCGTATGCCACCAGACTTGAAACTCTAGATCTAGAAAATCTAGAACTATGCCGCCTCCAGTCCGATCTAAATATAGTATATAAAATCATACATTGCAATGTCCTACCTGAAAATGAATACTTCAGCTTCAATCAAAACAATATAAGAGCACACAATGGATACAAACTCAAGGTTAACCGCACCAAACTTAACTGCAGAAAATACGACTTCAGCAACAGAGTGGTCAATGTTTGAAATGGTCTACATGACTCTGTGGTTTCTTCCCCAAGCCCCAAAAACTTTAACCTTAGACTGTCTACCATTGACCTCACTCCCTTCCTAAGAGGCCTGTAGGGGTGTGCATAAGCACACCAATCGTGCCTACCGTCCCTGTCCTATTGTTTCTTTTTATTTTTCTTATAAGTATCTATCTCATGTATTCAAAACTATGTTTATTCTTTCGAAAGCGGCGGGGAAGCTGTTAAAGGGAACTTTTTTTTTTTCTTCACTCTCCCACCCCATGGAAACAGCAGATATGTTTGGACATATTGGACATTGAAAGTGAATTGTTTTGAGAGTTGAAGCTAAGGGACAAAAGGGTTTTTGGACATTGAAAAACTTAAGAAATTGGAAAACCCTTGTTGGAGGTATGGATTTCTGATTATTTAAAATTGATATTGCAAGTGGGAAGGGAGAGGAAAAAAAATTGGAGCAGAAGCTGAAAAAGGAGGAGATTGCCTAGAATCCCAAAGAAAGGTATATGGTAATTGGACCTCTTTGATTGAACATTAACCCCAGAAAGAGAAAGAGAAGAAGGAAGAAAAGTATTAATTTTTGGAACTTTTTTTGAATTATTTTTGATTAAAAATACTTGTGGTTGTTTTGGGAAAAGTTTCTCTTTTCATAATGGCATCGCTTGTGGATGAACTAAAGACTGAATATCAAAAATATAAAAAAGAAGATACTTTGGGCACTTTGTTTCAATTCTTAGAAATGGCGTTATGTATTAAATGAAAAGTTGACTACGCAGCAGAAGGACTGGGACAAAGAAGAAGAGGAAGAAGAAGCCATCTTTGATGAACAATGGGTTCTTTCCGGGGAGGAGGAGAAAAAGGATAAGAAAAAGGGGATTTTAAGAATTATAAAAACAACCAAAGAAGAGGAAAAATGAGCGGAAAGGTGGAGGCAAGGTTAGAAAGCAAAGGAAAGGGAGTAAGAAAAGGGAGGAGGAAAGACAAAGGGGTAAAAAGGGCAAGGAGAAGAATAAGCAAGAGAGAAAGGGGGGGAGGAGAAGCCTCAATGGGGGGAAGCAAGATCTAAAGAAAAAAAGTTTATTCAGAGACAATGGGTGAATTTAATTTAGGATAAAAGAGGGATTCTGGAGGGTACATAAAATTGTGTTTTTTATATGTGTATTTAGAGTATAAAATTCATTGTGTAATTTTAGAATCTTTTAAACAGAATCCCAAGAAAAATTGTCATATGAAGTACTTTTAAGTTAGGGTAATGAGTTATAGACGTTACTCCAATTGATGTATAGAAGTATAATAAAAGAAAAAAGATGAATGGATAGTTGGAAATAGAACAGACAAAGAATATTATTGAAAATGGTAATAAGATATGAAAGGATATATAAAGGTTTTGTTATGTTTTTTTTTTTTGGATGTTGTATATTGAAAAAGGCAAAAAAAAATTTAATTAATAAGAAATAATTTGGATGAAAAGGAGAAGTTGGGATAAGATATGAAGTTAAATAGACAAAGTATTGATACTATAATTTGGAATTGTTATGTTCTATTGGTTTTCTTCTTTTATTATTTTTTCTTAGAAAAGAACTTATAAGCTGTTATGCCTTGTGCATTGTTTATATAAAATTGATAAAAATGGTTTATATATATATATAAAAAAGAAAATGATAATAAGATATGGAAGGATATATAAAGTGAATATGATGTTTGAATTTGTGTCTGTGTGAAGAGTTTCAACCCGGGATCAGACAACCTTCAGAAAAGATCTTTTAGTTTTGTTTATGTTTTATTGTGTTCTCTGTAAAATTAATAAAATTTGTTTAAAAAAAAACAAACTATGTTTATTCTTATACCTGTATCTTGTAAGCGATTGACAAATCAAATAAATAAATAAAAATTGAGGACTACAGATGACTACCTGCAGCATATTGTTATGCTTTTGTTATGTAGAATCTGACAGTTAGATGCATTCTTTAACAATGAAGGAAAAGCTAGGATTTCTACAAAGGTCTAATTTCTTTAAGTAGCTTAGTTCAAATTTGACAAAAATGACAAAAGTGTTTGGCATAAAGACAAAAGTGAGAAAAATACAAAAATAAGAAAGTTAACAGACCCTTTTATCAATTTAAACACTTTCTTAAGTCTTCTTAAAGTTTTTCGCAGAAAATTCTTGAATCTTTAAATCTTCTAAGTTTCTTTTCACTTTACAATCCTGAAAGAGGTTTAACTCACAGAAAATAATCTTATCTTTACCTAGGGAGGGAAAGGTGCTGCTCAGTCCTTGGCATCCTGCAGATAAATTATTTCTAAAAGTGATTAAGAAATAAGGATGGCTGACCATACTGTTCCGACAGACTGCACCACAGCCGTGAGTATAGATAGAATTCAAGGACTCATGGCTGCTGCATGAAAAGAGAGAAACTGAACAAAAATTACAATGGACGTATTGGAAATTAGAAAAGAATGATACTGAGTAAGTTGCTACTGGTATTAACTTTTCTAAACTTCTGGCCTGATTATGGATTAGAAATATTTAATATGGAATATAAATGGAGCAAATGCTTTCTGTTGTTGTGGGGGAAATAGGAAGAGGAAGATGTGTTGGATATGTTCGCTATCTTATTTGTAAAAAAAAGTAAAGGCAGGATATAAATAAATAAACAGGTCAAAATTGTGGGAATGTGAATGTAAAAACTAAAAAAAGAGACTTATAAGTTAAGGGCTTGTGTTGATGAACTGGTATTGGTTTTGGATGATTCTTTAAAGAATTTTGCATCATCAATGGTACATTAAAAGAGTTTGATGCATTACCAGGTTCTAAGAGTAATAAACAGAAGAAAAATGTTAAAAATATGAAAATATAAGATCAAATAACCGTTGAATAAAGCAGGTTTTAAGATTGAAAAAAGAAGGTAAAATATTTGAAAATCACTGACAAATTTGTATAGTATGTTATTTCAAAATAATTATATTAGGATGTGGAATGAAGTTTAAAAAGATATGTTAAGATAGGAAAAAGTACAACTGTTATTGTTGGAGATAATTTTTGTAATTAAAATAAATGTTCTACTTAGAATGTTATTTTTGCAATAGTGGCGAATTATCTGTAGCTCAGATGTTGGATGAGGGTCACGGTTCATTTTCCAAACTTGTAGGTTGGTTTTCGAACATTTCATTACCAGGTTGGGTAACATCTTTAGCAGAGTTTAGAGGTGACACTAATATCCCCTAAACTCTGCTGAAAATGTTGCCGAGTCTGGTAACAAAATATTTGGAAATAAACCCACAAGCTTATAGAATTAATCTTCACTCTCAATGTAATATTTAAATCATGGGAAAGGATATATATCAATCTGTATGTCAAGGGGAACAAATTTCAGGATAGGGCTCATTCCCAAAGATAAATAGTAGTAGCAGAAGGCTGAGCAAGGTACAAATGTAGTAAAAATCAGGACTTCTGGGAAATGGATGAAGTTATTTTTCCCGCTAATTACATAGGTTTTGGTACAATAACAACCATTAATTCTAATGTAAATAGTATTAGTACTAGTAATTTATGAGGCCCTTCTTTGTGCCATGTAAATGGAAAGTACATGTAAAAAATGTAGTCCAAAATTATTTATGCATGCAACATACCATAAACCCTCAAAGCAGAAGGAGCAGAAAACCAATTTGTTTCTTGACTTTCTTTAGAAAGTTCTTCATCACGTAACTGAATGGATAAGGAAATATTAAGTTAACTATCAACAAATGTAAAGGACAAGTCAAAAGTCAAAAATATATTTTAAAAATGTCTACCTCTAATAAGTCATCTAGGAAGCTGCAGGCTAAAATATCCTGTATTTTTATTTTCCCTGGAAAAGAAAAAAATAATGCTTCTTTCACTAGTTAATGATTTTGATATTTTTAGGTTTAAGCAAGGTAACATCCAAGTTATGCTGAAAAGAATTCAAAACAAAAAAACTCAAATTTTGACCGATTAGTTCAGGTTGTGATAAAGCAGAAATGTTTTAACATTAATGTTATAAATAAATAATAAGTATATTTCTATGTATTATATTTACCAAAATATTTATTTTTAACAAGAAAAATATTTATGTCATTGAAATAAATTATGTTGTTTTCCTTATTAAGAGCCCCTAATATTGGTAAAATTTATTTAGTTTATTCATTTTTAATGTCTGTTTCCTTTTAAAACATTCTCTACTATTCCTCCAATGCATTGTTTTCCTTATTAAGAGCCCCTAATATTGGTAAAATTTATTTAGTTTATTCATTTTTAATGTCTGTTTCCTTTTAAAACATTCTCTACTATTCCTCCAATGCATTAAGCAGAGGGGAAATAATTCCATTCACCACTAGATTTCTGGGGTAGGGGAACAGTAAATGTCTATCCAATTTTAATGCAGTTTCTTTATTTGTAAAGGTGTAGAACAGAATGGGGAATACCTATGGTTATATTTGGACAAGTCAGAATTGCTGCTGAAATTAGGACAAAGATGCCAGTGAGACCTACTTGAAGGATTAATACAGCAATTACAATTTCATATGTTACTATTATCTACAGAGTCAAAACTACTGCAGGTAGGTATTACAGATGAAGGAACTTTCTTGAATATAGTTTATTCCGTTGCTAGTTATAAATGCTGTTTATGCCAGTGTAACCTAAACCAGTCAATTCCTATGCAAATAACTACTTTTTCATTTTCATTTATTTCAATAAGACAGCAAGCTCTGTCTGCATGCAGAGCTCATTCCTAAGTGAAACAGCTGCTATCGTGATAGCAAATGGTAAAACTGAAGGCTTGGGTGTCATATCAAATTCTTGTAAATATCTGTACTGAAGGCCCAACAGTCCAACTATTTCCCACAAACATCATCATCAATTTATAATTTGCCATCTCAAAGGTAATACAAAAATGTGAACAAGGAAATTTTCATTTATCAATGACAGCTTTAACACACGATGTGATCTGCATAAATTCAACCGACAATGATGATTTAGCTGTTACCAGTGTAATGCTACAAAATTCATCAGACCAAAAATATGCATGACTAATTAACTAAAATAAATCCATTCCTGGTTGAAAGTTTTAGTCAAAAACTAAATTAGTATCAAATTTTTCTTCCTACGAATGATGTTTTCAGATTTATGAGCCTTCATTTCATTAGGAACACCTTAATACAGCCAAGAAAAACTGGAAGCTTATGTTTCCAATTTTTACTATAGTGCCTTAATAGCATAATGCCTTAATTTGGAGAAATCGAGTTAGTCTTCATAGTTTCAATAATCAAGATTTATTGAAGCAAGATAGTTTCAATCTAGCATTATTAATTAGATTTAAAATTAATCACTGAACAGCAATCTTAACAACAATCTTTTAATTATTTCTTGATAGTTATAGAAGAAAAGAAAGGTGACTGGATCATATCAAACCATAATATATTCAAAACAGGCATATAGTTTGGATTATATTACTGAATTTGAATTTTTTTAAAAAAGGAGTAATTTAAACCTACCAGTTCTGAGAGGATCTAAAAAGAAGAAAAATTTTCTGACAGCAGTGCATACATAAAATGAATAAAAGGATTTTTCTAAACCATCCAACTGTGGCAAAGTAGGAATGAGTTCCAATATATAATTTTCTAAATCCTAGAAAATTAAACAAGAAAATGTGTATTTATACCAGATGTCATTATGATTAAATCTGAAATTTTTACATTTGTTCTATAGTTTATAGAAGGAACAGACTGAACTTTTTTTTTCCTTAAGTATTTTTATAGTTTCTGTATTTAAAGAAGGGTTGGCAACATCCAGGGGTGGGATTCAATTTTGTTAACAACCGGTTCTGTGGGCATGGCTTAGTTGGTGGGTGTGGCTTGGTGATCATGTGACTGGGTGGACATGGCTTGGTGATCGTGTTATTGGCTGGGCGTGGCCAACTCAATATCACTCACATCAAGGCACGTATCTCCTCGCCTGGCCTCTCATGACTGTGGGGATGCTGCAACAGCTGTAAGTGTGAAAAATGATCATAAGTCACTTTTTTCAGTGCAATTGTAACTTTGAATGGTCACTCCACACAAGTACCAGCAAAGGAGGGGAAAAAACTCCTGAGACATTCCTGAGACAGGAAGTCTAGTCCTGCTAAGAATATAATAAGGGTTAACGGAGAGGCAGTTTCTGTAAGCAACACCAGAATGTTTCCTTCTTGCCTTCCTTATAGGAATAGGCCAGTAATTTCTTCTAACAACCAGTTCTCTGAACTGCTTCAAATGTTAACAACCGGTTCTAGCGAATAGGTGCGAACTGGTAGAATCTCACACCTGGCAACATCTCTTTATTGACCCTCTATTGACCCTCTATTGAAGTTACAGCAACACTGAAAAAAGTGACTTAAGACCCTTTTTCAACTTACAACCATTGCAGTATCCCTATGGTCATGTGATGATGATACGGACATTTGGCAACTGGTTCGTGTTTATGATGGCTGCAGTGTCCCAGGGTCATTTGATTACCTTTTGTGACCTTCTGACAAGCAAAGTCAATGGGGAAGCCAGATTCACTTAACAGCCATGTTAAAAACTTAACAACTGCAAGGAGAAATGTCATAAAACTGGGCAAAACTCAATTAACAAGTGTGTTGCTTAGCAACAGAAACTTTGGATTTGATTGTAGTTGTTAGCTAAAAAATATCTGGCAATATAGGACTCCATTTGTGAGAGCTGTAGTGCAGTGTTATCCTGTTTGGTTCAAAAAAAGCTGTTAACTCTACAGTCAATGGAATGCAGAGTGGTCACATATTACAAATATCAGGCTATAATTTTTGTCAATTGCTTACAAGATAATAGGTATAAGTAAAAACATAGTCATGAATAAATGGATACATATAAGAAAAATAAATTAATTACAAAAAAATTAATTAATGCTATGTGAACAATGCTCTCCCATAAACAATTATATTACAATATGATTTTATTTGTTAATCAAATTTATACTGTCATAATTACAGTACTCCTGATGGCTTACTCGAAATCTTTTTGATTATATATAAACAGCTGATTATTAAACATGTTCCCTTTAACTGCTCTTTTTGAATGAAGATAGACAACAGAAATCATTTCAGTTACATTAGATAACTATATTAATTATTATTCCTCACTTACTGATTCTCTGAGGTAACCTTGTCCAGCCACATCATACAAACTGAGACCTATTCTTGTCTGGTACAGCCATACTGTGAAACAGATTAAAAAATACCCAATGGATTTCCATACAAGTAAAATAAGATATAGTAAGAAATTGAAAGAACATAAGATAGATATTGGCACAGGTATTCCAACAACAGCAAATTAGGTATTTCCTATTTAAATTAATTACAAATAAAAATTCAAAAATCTGTTAAAGCAAATTCTACAAATTCAAATACCGTATGTATATATAGTTGCAGAGAACTGAATATTATCTGGCATTCTTATGTTTTAATTTACAAATCTCCTGAGATCCATTATGATTTCTGCTGTGCTTAACTGATGAGCATCCTGACTTTCCTTAAGGTATTTAAGTTACTCAAAAGAGTGGTTCACAAATTATAATTTTTTGTTATATATTACATGCAAACCTATCACTGTGATCTGTACAACAAACTACAGTTAATTTAACTCAATCTGTAAACAGAAAATTAGTCCTTTATGAAGTATTACTCTCATCACTGGAAGATGTATGAGGCAAGATAAGAAGAGTATGGAAGGTTTTAGAATACCTTCCAATCTTTTCATTCTTAGTCGTCATAAGAGGGATCTTCTTATGTTTTTGGCTTTTGTTTTTTTATGTCTATCCTACACCTGATTTTTTTTTTATCTACTAAAGTCATAATTGATTTTTACTAAGCAATTGTTGATTCTGGCATGGGTACATATAATTGCAGAGTAGCTTTATTTATTTACTTATTTTTCAAATTTCTGAAGCGTCCATGTCCCTCAGCTATCAACCATTGATAATGCTAACCTAACCCATTGGGTAGGAGAAAAAAAAAGCATGAAACAGCTGAAAGAAGCAGATTTAATTATTTGATGCGTGAAACTCACTGGCACACGTACATTTTCTGAGAAGAGAAAAGAAACTACAGCTCTGTTGTATTTGTTGGTGGGTTTTTACGCTTCTCTTGTTGGTTCTGAGTATGTTTGCATATATATTCTACCAGTAAGCAAAAGAAGATTGCATATGCTCTGTCCTAGGTCACATGAGCAGGTAAAAAGAGAGGAATTAGAATGACCCATTCTAATGTGTCCTCAGAGAGATATTTTTTCTGGAATTTTTCCTTGTAGCTTCTACCCATATCAAGACTGTATTCAACTTTTTTTTTTTTTCTAGCTTCTGTCATCATCTTTTTCCAACATTTAATTGGATTAGAAATAATAAAGTGAAAGTGTAAATTGTCACTATAATTTGCTATTACGATAATAGCCTAGTGAATGAACAACAGTATCAAGTTAGCAGTGATAATAATAAAATATAATAAGATAATGATGTGATTAATAATTATGATAAACGTAATGATTATATTAGATTATGATTAAAATAGAAAAAACAGGGACAATACTAATTACCACTCATTTTGGTCTACTCATCCAATTCACACCCACTTTTAGGAAAATGGTTCTCCACAGAGTTTAAAACAGAATGCAGTCCCAAATCACTTCTACGTTATAGAATCTAATAATATAATCATTATTGTAGATCTTGTTACAATAGATCAAAAGGACTCACCTTTTCTCATTACATAATTGAAAAACTGCATGATAGATATTCTTCCATAGGGATCATTATGAAGTAATTTTGCAAAAATTTTAGCTGTGAAGAATTGCCTGTAAAACATAAATTTAGTTCTGAAATATTGAGGATTAATGTCTTTGCAGATTGAATGTCAGTTATATAATAAATAATAGAATAAATAAAGTAACAGAAATTTGTATTCTTGAATATATTTCTGATATTCTGTTACAACTTGAGGGGAAAATTTATCAACACACTTAACTTCTTAGAACCATCTATCTGTACTTTTTACATTTTTTCTCACAATTTATGTAACTTGAAATTGTTCATCCTATTTTCCTATCTTTGATAAATATTCAAATCCATTTTCTAAATAGATAATACAATCTATCAAATATTCACGTCTAATTACAAGTAGCCCTTGTATTTAGCAACCATTCAAATTATGACAACAGTGAATGACTAGCAGTCATGACCAGTCCTCAAGTTCTGGCTATCCCATTACTCCTCTGGTCACATGATCACAATCTGGATGCTTAGCAACTGCCTTGCACTTGTGATGGTTATAGTGTCCCTCACATGATCACAATCTGTAAGCTTCCCTGTTGGCTTCCCACAAGGAGGGAAATCAGCAAAGTTGCAAGTTGCTTGAGTAAGTCTCTTCTACCCAGGCACCTTTGCACACCAAAGCTTAGCAATAGTAAAAGCACTTAGACTTATAGTTCACTTCCCGGTACTTTACAGCCCTCTCCAAGCAGTTTACAGAGTCATCATATTTCCCCCAACAATTTTGGTCTTCATTTTACCAACTTGATCCTGACAATCTCAGGGTCAAACTCCACACTGTGGAGAGAGTTAGCCTGCAATACTACACTCTAACCACTGTGCTACCAGACTCTCCAGCCTTGCTGAGCCTGCACTGCCCCATCACTCACATGTTCTCCACAAGTCTTTCTGTGGTCAAATAGTGCCTGTCTACTGCCTGTGCACCATCATACACATTGCCTGAGCATGGCTTGACTTCAGTGTCTTCCCAGCCACTCATGTACCCTCTCCCACCCTTATTCGCCTGTTAGCAGCCATCCGAAGCCACCATGCTTGTGTTGTGTCTTCTCAGCCACCTGTGGATCTCTCTGCTTCTTCTCTCACCCTGTAGCAGCCACTTATCTGCCTGTGAATCACCTGAGATTTTCAACTTCCTACCATCTTTCCAACTGACTTTGGTTGTTGGAAACTGGCAGGAACTTCTGGGGAGACACTTGCTTAATGAACCACAATTTTCACTTATATGACAATGGGGACTTCAGGGATAGCCATTATTAAGTGAAGTGATCACATAGTACCACACTCTATAATTGCATTGCTTAGATGGAAATTCTAATCCTAACTGCTGTAGTAAATCAAAGACTACCTGTATTCAAATTCTCAGCTAACAAATATTGACTGAATACAAGTACATGCACAATCATGACAAACACACAATAAACATTATTATAAATGCTCCTTAAACATGTATCCATTAATATATAAGGTAATCCAGAATGCTCAACTAAACCATTCATTATTATCTTGTATATTCTAATGCATGCTTTCCTTTCATCATAAAACTTCATGACATTCAACAACTAATATTTATAATCACTTAAATTGTTCACCCTTTTAGCAGAATTCTGCTAAAGGAGCTTCAGTAAGCATTCACGTGTACTTTTGTCTTCTATTCATTAATAAACTATGCATACATTCAATACATTTTCCCTTCCTTCATCCAATCTCAGATCTGAATATTGACCTAGGTATAACGAAAACACTAGGCAAATCAAGCTCCTGTAACTTTCGAAATAAAGGTCTTACTTGCACTTGGATCCAGCTTTTTCACCAACTTTCAAGAAGTTTTCATAATTAATCATTGCTTCATCCCCCATCATAGGTGGTGTCTGATGTTCATCCAAGAGAAACCACAAATTCTTAAAAAGGAGATTTAAAATGTTGAGAGAAATACCACTTAGTAGATAGTAAAGTTTTTAAAACAGTGATCTGAAATTAAGTCATATTTTCATTTTTTTCATACCTGTAGTTCTTCATTGTCTAGCAATTCTCTACTTTTTCTCTGCAAAAAGACTGCTCGAGATTCTTCTCTTAATTTTTGTAACAATATTTCATCTTCTGCTGGCAGCTAAAAAAAGAAAAGAATTGTAATTTGCAGTACATTTTGAAACTTGTTTACATAAATGTTGTCTGTGCTACAGGATTTCTTGAAATACACTGATTCTTTTCTTTCTTTCTTTCTTTCTTTCTTTCTTTCTTTCTTTCTTTCTTTCTTTCTTTCTTTCTTTCTTTCTTTCTTTCCTTCCTTCCTTCCTTCCTTCCTTCCTTCCTTCCTTTCTTATCTTTGGCTGTCTTTTCCCTTGCCTCTTTATCCATTATTACTAATGAACAACAAAGAATCAGTGGCAATTGATAGTACTTAGCTTCTTCCATGCATGTTAACAATTGCCTCAATTTCTTTCTATAATCCAATAAACCGCTCTTTATAATAAAAGTTTTTTTACTGATTTAAACAAGCAGAGGGTGTTAAAAAGTAAAAATGTAGAGATAAAAGAAACTAAATAGGAAGTTGGGTATTACCACTTCCATAAAAGTATACCTAAGGAGTCTAAACTTATAACTCAAATAAATAAGGCTGGCATCCATTCTTTCGCCCCCAAAACCCGAGTTCTTCGCTGTTTCATTTGTCTTGCAACTTATTTTTTAGCCAAATGTTTCAGCTTGCCATGTGCAATTCTCTTATGAGGCTGTTATTAAATTAACATTGCTATTCACATGCCATGTTCAAGGCCTTCATTCCTTCTTATCTGGTCAAACAGGAATTCCATGCTGATCTCTCTAGCCTCTGATAAATAATTTGGTGGATAAATTATTTTAATGGAGTTGGTAACTGGAGAATAACAACAGAAGGGACTAGGCTTTGTCCTGTGAAATGAACTAACAGTTTGATCCTGAGTGTCCTAAAGACAAATAGGTCTTCTTTACCATCACCATCTTCTACTTGTATTAGTAACACCTACGGCTAGTTAAGGCCTCTCATGTAAGTAGCATGAGCTTGGATTCAAGCAGGAATCAACACCTGGAGTCATCCATTACCACTTAAAGAATCTAGTTGCACCGCCTGCACAAGAAGCATTCCCTTGATCTAACTATATTAACAGTTAGACTGGTCTCCAATTTGTGCTTTGTAGGTCCGGACTCAAAAGGAATAAATTATCTGGACCCTTGAAAGTCAGGTTTCAGTTCAGGGTTCAGAATCAAATTCACTGATTCTGCTTATGAATAAACTTTGGACCAGATTATTTTGAATTAGTTCATTAAAATGCGGCTTCACTGAGCAGTAGTACTGTTTCGGATAATGAAAGATGAAAATGTTAACACACTTTATTTACCTACTTATTTATGCCATGCGTCTCACTGATACAATATGATAAAAAGTGAAAAAAGTCTTAAAAGACAAAATTAGAGGAATTAAAGAAAAGCTAAAAACCAAGATGATGAGCGGTCTAAGGTAGGGACCTTCTCTACCCATATAACCATACCCAATGTAGCAGCCCAGGCCAAATAATGTAGGATAGTCTTCACTTCTAAGGGAGAACATTCCAGCGGACAGGGGCCACAGTAGAAAAAGGTCTTCTGGACACCGCGAGACAAAAATTCTTTGGCACATGGGATCCAAATTAGGCCCTTTCCATTGGAACAAATAGGGTGAGCTAGTCCCTTTGAGGTGATGCCCTGATCCCATATCATACAGGGCTTTATAAGTAAATAACCAACATCTTGAACTGGATCCTTAAATTTACACAATATATCACAAACCTGTATGTGCAATACTATTACAATTTTACTAGATATGATACAAGTTAGCTGTAGAATTAATGTATTATTTTTGTTGACGTGGAGTTTCAATCCTGATTCCACTCCCAGTCAATAGAACTAAACTAATTCTCTTCCTAATAAAAAAAAAAACAGTTGTGTCTAACATTGTAGATAATTCTGTATCTACAGAAATCAGTTTTAAAAATAGTTTTGTGTAAAAAGAATGATATTGTTCTAGTATCTTGCTTTTCAAGAAGTTGACATTTCTTTCTGATATATTTTGACTATTTGTATCAAAACATCCAACTTAATCTTGCAGTTTTTAAATATCTGAAGTTTTAAAAATCTGAGACCAGCTGAAATAGTACTCTAGATTTTATATAATTTTAATGATCCTTGGAGGCTTATTCTTAATTAACTTGTTTTACCATAAAATTTGTGTGTACTTTAAAGACCTTGCTGAGAGTAACACTGAAAACCTACCCTGTAATAAAATCGTGGTATGTTCACATAAGAGGTACTGGCACTTTTTCTTCCTCCTTTCCATTCCAGGTAGTATTTTGTAAACAACTCCATTTCTTCATCCTTCACTTCTTGGTCGCTCCTTTTAGCTAAATAACACAAAACAAAGTATAATTACCTTTCATTTATATAGCCTACTTTGTAAAACAAATTTCTATGTGAAAAACAATTTTGATTTGAATCCCATGTACTGATTGGAAATATCTTTATTCTATGAAAGAATAAAGAAATCTCCATAAAATCCTTTTATGCTAACAGCATACGAGATCTGTGGGAGGAACTAGGGGAACCTGGTGGGGTGAGAGATGGGAGGCGGGTGCTGCAGTGTCCTTGTGGTCATAAAAGTGAATGATTGCAATGGCCGTTAACTTCAAAATGGGGCCTGAGGGGGCAGGTCAATAGAACTTTGAATAGTTGCTAAGTGACCAGTCCTCTTGTTGCTTTGCTGCTGATGGTTAATCCTAAAAGACAAGAAGCTATCTATCATTTCAATATTTTCACTGTCAATTATGAGGCTACTTGTTGTAACTAATTTGGTCTTTAATTTTAATCCCATTTTTCCCCTGTGTTCCTTAGGTTTTACTACCTTTTTGCAAATTGTTTACATTTTCAACTATCAGGGTCAATGTCATCAGATAGTAGAGGTAATTAATGTTTCTCCAATTTTAAAACTACATCATCTTCCAATCCAACTTCCCTTAATATATTCAACATGTAAGCTTAATAAATAAGGAGGGAAGATGCAACTTTGTTGCAGTCCTTTGTCAACCTGGAGCCAGTCTGTTCTGTTTGTATTGTGGCTTCCTGACCGGTGTGTAAGTTTCTCATGAGGACAATGAGATATTCTGGAATTCTCATTTTTCTGAATTTGATGTGATCAACACACTCAAAGGTCTTTCTATAATCAATGAAGCACATGATTTTTTCCACTGCTTGCTGTATTTGAGTGAGTTATGCCAACAGATCTTCTGCCTTTTAAGTAATGACTGAATTTAATGGAATAACAGAACTGTAGAGACCTTGGAGATCTTCTAGCCCAGAGGGTCGCCAACCTTTTGGACCTCAGGGACCACCAAACTCATAATTTTAGATCCCAGGGACCACTAACTGGTTCTGTGGGTGTGGCATAATTTGTGGGTGTGGCTTGGTGGTCATGTAACTGGCTGGGCATGGCTTGTATGTAAATATTATAAATATTTATATAACTATTGAATTTTTTTATTAAAAAAGAACAACTTTTACCCAAAATCAGGCAAAGCAGGCAGGCAGATTGAGTTGCTCACAGAATCACAAATTCATTCAGAGATCTATCTGCCATTGGCTAGCTCAATCTGTTACATAAAATTTGCTCGCAAACTCAATAGCATTAATTCACAACAAACCATGCATGTAAATATTGAATTTTTTTTAAAAAAAGGAGCAACTTTTACCCAAAATCAGGCAGATTGAGTTGCTTACAGAATCATTCAATGATCGATTTATCTATCTATCTATCTATCATCGGCTAGCTCAGTCTCTCAAATTTGCTTGCCAAGAATCTGCACTGAATTTGCTTGCAAGCAAAACTTCAGTCCTAAGGGAGGTCAGCTGTACTTAAAAGCAGAGCTGAAAATCTAAAGACTAGCTGGAAAGCAAGAAATCCAACCATTTTCTGCTTCCTAACTAATCTAAATCTCCTGGCACAGAGAACAGATGATGGTCGGAAAACAGAAAAATAGAAATTTAGCAGGCAAGTTTACTGGGTGAGGAGTGAGTAGGCGGGGAGGGTTCCCGCAGGCCATGTGGGCGACACAGGCACTTGTGTTTCTGTGCAGCCTGGATTAATTCCTTTGGGGGGGGATGCTCTTGGGGTGAGATTTCTCTGTGGCCTACTAAAATTTTCTCATGGCCCACAGGTTGGCAACCGCTGCTCTAGCCCATCCCCTGCTGAAGCAAATAACCTATACTGTTTCAGACAAATGGTTGTCCAATCTCTTTTTTAAAACTTCTACTGTTGGAGCACCCACAACTTCTGAAGGCAAGTTGTTAATTGTTCTGTCAGGAAATTTTTCCTTAATTCCAGGTTGCTTCTCTCCTTGATTAGTTTCCATCCACTGCTTCTTGTCCTTCCTTCACATGCATTGTAGAATAGCTTGACTCCCTCTTCTTTGAGGCAAGAGGGCTGTAAAGTACTGTGAAGCAGTATTCACAACAGGATAGTATGATGCTGCTGTGAATCACGGAGCCAAAAAAACAAACAAACCCGCATAAGGCTACAAAAAGCCTTTCTATTCTCCCTCAGATTTCGAGACTTTACCTCAAGGCAAAGCTAGAGGAGCGCGCAAGGCTGGCAGGTCTTCGTTCAGCCCCTCCCCGTTTAATAGACACTCCCCAGTCACGCGCCACCGGGATAATTAAAAAAAAAGATCCCTCTTCGACTCACGGTCGGTACTGACGCCCAGCCGGCTTTTCAGCGCCTGCTTCCAGTCCATCGTCTATGACGTTCCCGCCTCAGTCAAGTACGACGCCTCCCCCCCGCCCTAACCGTCGTCTCTAACGGCAACATCCGGGAAATATAATTCCTCCTCCTTCTCCTCCCTCCAGTTTAAAGATAAGCAAAAGAAAAAAGGAAGTACTGTATAACGCACAGGGAGAAACCGGAAAGTAGGGGGGAAAGGGGCTTAATCAAGATGGCTGCTGCTTGCCGGCTATTGGATCTCTCCCCATGGCCTGCATAGTCATCACGTGCGTCAGTCTGCCAATCAGAGGAGAGTGCTTCGATTGGAGGAGGAAATTTCCGGAAAAAGTAATGCGCGTGGTTCCCTTATTAAGGTAGCTGCGGCTTTTTTGACCTGATTGTCTTCATCGCCCGGACTAAGTTGGTCCTGTTTTAACCTGCCTGTGTAAGACGCTTTAATATAAACTACGCTTCGTATAGCATGCGGTACCTCTCGAGAGCTTTAGATGGCAAGAGTTGAACCGATGCCTTTGGTAATTTGGGTTGAACTGTCTGTTCTGGGAGCTCCCGGGGTCTGCCAAATGTGGCAAGCAAGCTTACAAGGTAGATCAGGGGTCTCCAGCCTTGGCAACTTTTAAGACTTGTGGACTCCAACTTACTTGTGGAATTCTGGGAGTTGAAGTCCACAAGTCTTAAAAGTTGCCAAGGTTGGAGACCCCTGAGGTAGATTATTTATTTAAGAAGGGACGTTGTAGGAAGAGAGCCAATTTACTCTATGCTAGCCCGAAATCCGATCTATCTAGCATCTTTTTAAGAGTAATTAACGGGATTATAATGCATAAGCTTTAGCGAGCTGCAGCTAACGTGTGGAGTGGCTGTAGAGCTCAAATATGTAGGGTTGAGGGGAGAAAGGAAAGGGATACTACAAGTACATCACCATTTAACCACTGTAATGTGTGGAACCCCATTGTGTCCTTCAGACTTTTGAAATCAAGACTCGGAACAAGTAGAGTTAATGGTTGAGCAGTTTAGCCACCAGGTCTTATATTATAGATCTCAAAGTAAAGAGTTTCAGAAGAAAGAAAGTCTGCTAAAAAAAACAACACCCCAGTGGAAATCAGTTTAATTTTAAGGCATGATTGTCAAATCTGCTTTATCTTTTCCAATAAGCAACTGAAGTTCATCTTGTGTGGCCCTCAGGCAGCAGATTAAAAATATTAATGTCCCATTACATCTCATGTCTCTTTCCAAAGATATGTTCTTGACCATCTAACTGCCAAAAGCAAATTACAGTTTACAATTACCCTTTGTTTAGGAGGGCATTCTTTGATGCCTTGCAGTTTTAGAAGGGAGTAATAAAGACATCCAATTTGGATTAAGGTTTTGCTAGTGTGGTGAGCAGGCTATTAAAACTGTTAAATGTATTTTATTACACATAGATTTATACACATTATATAAATAGTTAATTTATACAGCACTGCCCATTTATGCTGGCCCACAACATAAATCCCTGGTCATTCTGATTAATTTTACTTATTTTACTCTCAGTTATCCATGACTCTGTTAGCCTAAGTGTAGCTAAATTCTGCTATGTCATATGTATGCATATGTACTTGACCGATTTTAAACTATTAAGTTAATAAATAAGCGTCTTTATTGTAGTTAAAGACCAATACAAAATAATACTGGTCTCTGACTACAATAAAGATACTTAATTATTCTAATGCTAACTTTAAAAAAAAGGTGGTTGGGACAGACAATACAGCCACCTGGATTGTTTCTTTTATACCTTTGCTGGGCAGCCTTATGCTGTTGAATATACCTATTTAAGTAACAGGTTCTATAAGCAAAATCAGATTCTTGATCCATGGCATCCTTGCAAGTTTCAATTTTAGGGCTAGTTACAGAGCTAGTTGTCTATAAGATGGTTATAAGTACTGAAAACTGAGTCTGATTGGGTAAATGAGATATCACCATTCTTACTTAGTCCAATATATAGTTTATCTTTGTCAGTTTAAGGAAATATGATCTGTTTTCATGCAGCCTGACCTGAATGAAAATCTCACATCATTTTGCTTGACTTTTTTATGTGCAGGGACCACTAATGAAGGAACTTCAGAAATATGCTTTTGTCAAGCATTTTAACAAATGAAGGAAAAGAAGTTCTCATTTCGAATTGGCCTTCGAGTTGATTTTCTTCTGAGGATGATAAGCATGGATTTGGTTTAATGAGATAAATGTATTAGTAACATCAATCATTTATGATTCCAGATTTTCGGACAATCTGTCCGTTTAATTATTTTTCATATATTTATTACAAACTGGTTCTTTTTTTTAAAAAAAAAGTTCAGTTTTAATTATTCAGTATTATGGGTTTTTTCCTCCCAATAAGAAATTGGGTTTTGCAGACATTAACATTCCTCCCTGTGTCAACAAAGCAAAACTTCACCGCTGTGTATAGGCGTTTTATTTCTACTACCCTATATAGATGGGCAGAGTCAATAGATTCTAAAGCATTTCATCCAGAAATGAAAATAAAAGATAGCAGTATGATGAAGAAAAAAACTGGTAAAAATAGATTTCCCCCAAAGCCTTTCAGTGCATTTGCTGCTGGATCATCCAAGATGAGGGCAATATGCAATACAAATAATGCAGTTGCAAATGATTCTTCTAGTCCTTTGAACATAGTCTCTCCTCCGGATACACCTTTGAGTGCCAAGGAATGGGAGAAATTAAAAGAAGAATATCAACACTTGAAAAAATTTGAAAATGTTATGTTTGAGAGCATGATAGCTAATCATAGCCCAATAGATGTGGCTAAATCCTTGCTGGTTGCAATGGCTAAACGTGATGGAGACATTGAATATAATTATTTGGTGATGTACTTGACTATATGTGTTTTTCATAAGGACACAGAAGAGATTTATGACATCTATAATATTATGAAAGCCAAATATAAATCTTTAGAAGCATCAGCTTATTCTTTGCTCATCAAAGGCTTGAGTGATTCCCCACACTGGAAAGAGACCTTGGTACTACTGGAAAAAGTTAAAAAAGTCTCATTCCATTCAAAACAAAATTATGGAGACTGCATTGAGGGTGCGCTACTCAACCAAGAAAGAAACCTTGCATTTGAGTTGTTTCATGAGATGGTAGCTGAAAATCTGACTCCTGCTTTGACAACAATAAAGCTTTTCTTCGACTTTTGCCAGCCTGTGAAGGATGACGATTTGAAAAACAAATGTACTGATATCCTCTACTACTTAAGAAATCATCAAATTTATCCTGATGAATCTCTCATGCTGAGCATAAAGCAGTGGTTTGAAAGGTAAATAAAGCTTGTCCAGTATTAGTAGTTCTTCATATTTTAGATGAAAGTTGCATAAAATTATTCTCTATTTAAATACTGATTAGTAAATAATCTGCTTATGTTGTAAAAGTTGATGAGAAACATATGTAACTATCAAATATATGGGAAGTTTGCCATCTGTGTTATATATTCAAGATTGGTTTAATGAGTAATACCTAATTCATATGAACAGCAGTTAATTGTTATTTACAAACTTCAGCTATTGTGTACATATAAGTAAAAAACTCAAAGCCAGATGATGCTCTACATCAGGCCCGTCAAACTGGCGACCACAGGTCAGATGCTTCATGCTCAGGCTCTGCAAAGGCAAACAGCATTGTGATACATCACATGACACGATTGAGTTTGACACCTTTGCTCTCTACATGATATGCAAACTCCTCATCCTACGAATATGCTGTTATTTTGCTTAGAAGTTTATTATCTCTTAAGCCAATGGTTGGGTTTATACATCCGACTGAGTTTCAGTTGCTTAGCCATGGAATATTCATTAAGCAACAATTTTCTTGTTCGGCTTACTCAGTCGTAAATCATTTTATAAATCTTCGTTTATAAATGGAACTTAACCACAAATAGGAAAACCATATTATGGCTTATATGGTAGATTGCTTATAGCATAGTGCGATATGTAAATCTAGTCAATGAGATAATTAAGCAGTCTTACTATTGAATCTCCACATCAAAAAATGTCATTGTCAAAGCTGCTATTTTTAAAGAAACCTAACATATTTACAAAAAATTGAATAGGGGAATATGTTGTAATGCAACATTTTCTTTTAACGTAGTATATAACAATAGCACTTAGTCACATATACCACTTTATCGTGCCCTCTCTAAGCGGTTTACAGAGTCAGCATATTGTCCCCAACAATCTGGGTCCTCATTTTACCCACCTCGAAAGGATGTAAGATTGAGTCACCCATGAGCCTGGTGGGATTTGAACTGCCAAATTGCAGGCAGCCAATAGTCAGCAGAAGTGGCCTGCAGTACAGCACTCTAACCACTGGGCCACTGAGGTGCTAGTATATATTAAATGATTACTGAAACAGGGAAATGCTGCAATATTTTATATTTAATTTTAATTGAATAGTTACTGCCAAGCTCTGTCAAAGCAGACAGAAACTTCCTGCAACTTCCAGAGAATCAATACAATTAGAATACTTCCTTTATTGTAATTCAGGAAATAACAGTCCCTGAGCCACGAAGATTCTCAGCCTTTATTTTTTTCGGATTCAGATCAACTGATTTTCCTACACTTGCTTATAAGAATTGTTAGTTTATATTCTCTGTGTCCCTGCTTGTGAATTGTTAGCTCCTAACAAAACCCTGTCAGCTAGATTGGAAGTAATACCAGTATACTCTTAAATAATGGGATTTAGGTGTATGTAACTGCATAGATTTGCAGTTACACTTTAATTCTATATATGACTGATGTAGCCTGTTATATGTTAAGAAAAAGCTTGTGTTTAAATATAAATCCAGTTCATTATTGATGCTTTCATTTGGATCTAATAGCAGGAAATGCTTCTTTTCCATGTGTTTAAATTATTGTAAATGGATTCTAATTTTTATCCATTTTAATAGTATTCCAGGGGAAAACTGGAAAGGAAATTTAACAAGTATGAATAACAGGTAAATATATTTCTTTAAAGTTCTGTCTCATGTTTAGCTTCAGTTCTTCAAATAGAACAGAAAGAAAGATTTTCATGTTCCACTCAAGGGTTATATAATTCTAGGCTTTTTTTTCTAATAATTTTGCAAAAGTATGTTAAAATTCATAGGAAATCTGCCTTAAGAGTGCAGTGCAATGCCTGAATATAGTCTTTATTTATTCATATATTTCTTGTAGAAGCTCAAAACAAGCTTATAGTTGCAGGAAGAATATCTGCGAGGTAGGTTGGGACGAGAGATAGTACCTCACTGTTACCAGAGGAACTTCTGTGGCTGAGGGTATACATGAGGGTTTACAAATATTAGAAAATCTGTAAAGATTTATGTTGTTAAATGATTGATAGGATTGAGAATTTCCCCCCATTCCCTGACCATAACAATAAGATTGCTCCAGTAGAATCTGAGCTTCGTGCAGGCTCTTTAAATTACTCTGCTCCCTCTTAATTTGTCACAACCAAGAACAGATTAAAATATTTTTGTTTCTTTTGTGTTCTGACCAAAGTATAAAGTGTAGTTAACCTTAATTATGAGAAATTGAAAAAAGCCAGATCACGGATTTCTGAGTGACAGGTTTCAATAAATCCTAATTAATATTAAATACAGTTTAATACAGTTTGTTCTATTGCTACTTAGGTTTCATGTCTTCTTGTGACTATGCTGGAAAAAAAGGAATGAAAGAATGCATAAACTTTTGATTCATTTAGCTTTATGTTGAAATGACCTGTTTGAAGCTTTTTCACATAATTCTGAAAGTTTACTTAATATTTAATAAATATTTAAATATTTTTTTATCCAAATAGTCAATCAAGCCTTGTAAATAAGCCATCAGAATATTACCAGATACTTGTTTTGCAAGCCTGCCAGTAGCATAGTTAACTTCATTTCCGTGCTGTCCGCAAAGGAATTGTTCTAGAAATCAGCATGCTATAACAAAACTAACAAAAAATGGTTGCTAATTCAATAGACTGATTCAGTTGAGCTTGCATATGCAGATTTTTTGGACATCTTGTGCTACCAGCATAAAGGAAAACATAATGAGGCTTAAGTTATATAATAAGGAAAAATATATTTAAAATGCTAATATTTTATAAATAGATAATGAAATCATATTTACTCTAGCAAGCAGTGTCCATCTTGTGGTCACTTTTTGGAAGATATTAATCTGAGTGAAGAAGAATACATCAATGTCAAGGAAAAAATAAAAAGGGATGTGATTGAAGGCACTGATGTATTTCGAAATACATCTCCCCAGGTGAGTCTTAATTAAAGTTATTTTTATATTGATTATATTTTTCTGTAACACTAGAATATTGCACTACGTGGCACAGGGCCTGGTTGCCATAACATTTGCCTGGCCAATTTGATCCTGCAGGGTTGGTACATTCTGGGTTCCTTTGGTGTCATCTATTGAGACCCTGGAAGTATATCTTCTCTATAGCAACACTTGCCTTCTGAATGTGAAGACTTGGCTAATTACCCAGGTCTTTAAAGTAAGAAAGAATGAGACCCTATGCATCATCTTATATGCCACCTTTTACCTTTATCTGTTACATTGTATTGACTTTATTTTAATTTCTTTGAACGTTGTGAGCTGCCCAGGGTAGTTGAGAGTCGAGCGGTATGTAAGTTAAATAAATAAATAATTGATTTTGTTGCTTTTATTAGTGACATGACATTTTTAAGATCTTTCTTTAAGTAGTTATAATTTAAGTCATATAACTGACTTGCTCAAAGATGTGACAAGCCACACGCAAAGTGGCTTTATAATTGTATATGCTTACAGAGACATCCAAAAATGATTTGCAAAGCAGTGGGGCAAGTCCAGAGAAGGACATGATTGCTTTTAAAGTACAAATGCTTTTCAGCACACAAGTATCTCTGTCCTGAATAGTTTTCAGAGACAGAGATACTTATGTCCTGAAAAGTATTTTCAAAGGATCTACACAGCCTATTATATTGCATGTATGGTAGGAGAGAAAAATGGCCAGTAGATGGTGGTATTGTATCTTGGATCTGAGATTTGTTTTGGCTTTGTTGCATCTTATATATTAATAACAAGACCAGTGTCTGAAAGCTATCTCCCCATATTTTGCCTCTAAATAAATATTTTGATTTTATTTAACTGCTAAGTAAGAGCATCTTACCAAGGAATTAATAGGTATGTGGTTTGCAGATGTATGGAGGTAGTCATCAATTTAAAATCACAAAAGACACCAGAAAATCTGCCACTAAATAATGCAGTTGTTAAGTGCGGCACCATGGTTTTAACAACTTTTTTTCATGTGGTTATTAAGCAAATAACTGGTTATTAAGTGAGTCATATGACTGGGACTTGCAGTGTTCACTGCTGGCTTCCCCATTGACTTTGCTTATTGGAAGCTAGCTGGGAAGGTCACAAATGGAAGTCATGTGACTGCAGGACACTGTGATTGTTATAAATGTGCGATGGTTCCCAGGTGCCCAAATCATGATTACATTACCACAGGGATGTTGTGAGGATTGTAAGTGTGAGGGCCAGCAGTCCCTTTTTTCAGTGCCATTGTAACTTCAAATGCTCACTAAATGAGTATTTCTAAGTGCTGATTTTTTAAAAAGGGTTTATATATATATAAAAGGATATAAATAAATAAATATTTGGGAAAGATAAAGGCATTTCTCAGTTTACAGATTGCTCACTGAATGTGAAAATCAATAGTTTTTGAACAGCTGATATCAAAACATTTTAATTGATGTAATAAACATGAATTGTATTGGTGCAAGGTATAGTGACTGCAAACTTGTCTTTAAAGCAGGTTTAGAGAACTTTATGGGGAGGATAGATCTTTCCATTGATAGTGATTGCTAAGTTTCCATGTTTAAAAGTGCTTTTCATGTTTTGAGGCAGTAGTCAGCTATGAGGATGTTCTGTTAACTTTCTGATTCTGACCATTGCTGGAACTCATCTGCTGGATCATGTAAGTGGTTGGTTTGACTCAGCAAAATTGTTTTTCACTCAGTAATGATAGCAAATGCTAATGGTTTGCTAAATCGGTTAAGCAGCAACATTCAGGAATTGCTCAGGGTTGGAAATGTTTGGGTATTTTACACACAGCTGGGTTTTTTTCTGGAAGGAATTTATTGTGGGAACAGCTGAAACCATTGGTTTGATAATACCTTTTTTATTTGGATATGTGTTGGGTATTTAGGGAGATTCCATCTATGGCTAATAGTTTTTTTCAATCAGTTAAGGAAAGGAAATCAAATATGTGTTACATCCTTTCAGCAAATGCTTTCCTTGATTTTTTTGTACAAAACATTTTAGTGTTTATTTGTTACTGACTCATCTAAAATTTTACATAGTTACATATACTGATTGGACAATTCTGTAGTGATATTTTTAGAAGTCTGCATGTTGCTAAGTTAATTTTTAATTAAGTAAACTATGTTTGTTACTTTCAAATACTAAAAGCTAGAATATAGAACCTTTTTAATAGTTTGACACTACTGATTATTATGCTTACTAAAAATGTAGAGAGCGTCAAATTTGCAGAAATTTGTATGAGCCATTCATTGATAGCCCTTTATCTCAGTTTTACTGGTTACATGAACACATAACCTCTAAGAATAGAGGTTTCTGCTGATTGTAGAAAATACTTTATGTTTCAAAATAACCAGTGAAAATGTTACTGATGCTAACATTATTAAATTCAAAGACATTTCATCATTTTATGATTGAATAACAAGAAAACAACACAAGAAAACCCAAAAGAGTGGGGGAAATTTTTAGTGACAAGGGTTAACAATACGTTTGTATTACCAAGGAGTGCAGCAAGCAGGCCAGTATACTAAGATGGCATGTAAGGGAGATTAGAGGGGTTTTTTATTCTCCTAGTTTTGTGGCGTATTTCTTTGTTTTTAACTCTGTCCAGCCTATTTTAGATTTTTGTTGTTACTCAGATTTTTGTCTTTCCTTTCCTCAAAATTTTCATCAGTTTCTAGCAGTTGTAAGAAACACTCTAGGAGCTGCAAACATTGATTCAGATCGACATAAAGCTTTTGAGGCTTGGGACTTGCCCACTTCATTTAACTGCCTCTTTTGTAGCTGTGGAGAGGCCAAACAGGCCAGAAGCTTTTATCTGCTAACTGTTTTTATAGAGGTACTAAAAAATTATGCAACAGCATTAAAAGGACCTCCTGTTTTTTTAGCTAAAGAAAAATGTTACTTTTCTATCACGGTTGAAATAACTTTTGACCGTTTGTAGGTTTTACTTATTTTATAATTGTGTAGACATCACAATGGAAGCGAGTCTCTATTTTTTTCTACCTATTAGAGTAATCTGCATTTGTGATCCGGTGGATATATACACATGCTATTTCCTATGAAGTCACAATGACTCATAAAAAGAGCACCTGCCATTCTTTATGATTATGTTGGAAATTAAAGTGCAATTTGGTATAAATGAATTACTGGTGATACTCTTTGTTTTGCTGATGATTATGATATAAATGTTATTAAGTTTAATATAGAAATTAAATTTATGGCTTATAGATTTGTGAGGTGGAAATATTCAAAGAAAAAACGCAATACTTCTGTTCTGAAAGAACACTACTCATGCAGGTAATCCTCACATTATGACCACAATTGAGATGAGGATAATATACTCCCAGTATGTTAGCTGAGTCACCACACCATGTTATAAGTAGTCATTGACTTTTGATGAATTGCTTAATTACAACTAAGTTACAATACCCCCCTCCCCCCAAAAAGCTTCTTACAATCTGGTTTTGAAATTCTGACTGCCCCCCCCCCCACACACACACATTGCTTTAGGGTACTCAGCAACTGCCCCACATTTACAGCAGTCAAATGACTACCGTTTATGACATTTTTGCCTGAAACTGGGGTTTACTTCCAGTTTCTGGCAAAACCCACCCTATAGCAAATAATGGGTTCACTTAACAACCACAACATTAACAATCTACATCTTTGGATTAAAGATGAGATAATTGGTCTAATGATCATGTAGAAAGCTAGTAACATCTGGATGATGGATGGAAGCAATACAGGGGTGGGATTCTACCAGTTCTGTCCGGCTCTGTAGAACTGGTAGCTCTGAAGAGCAGCAGACATAGAACAGGTTCTATGTCTGCTGATGTTTTGGCCTACCTGCCCGCCCGGGCTCTTACCTGACCTTTATTTCCTGCTTTTTCAACCTCAGCTGCCGTGCGAGACACAGGTGCGGTTGAAAAAGCAGGAAAAAAGTGCTTTTTCAAACGCTGCTTCTCTGCACACACGCAGCACTGCTCAGCTGTCCAGGCAGCAAGCTGATGATGATTTACAGGCACGCCCGTGAAGGGAAGCACATCGTAAATCACTGAACCTCGTAAATCACCGAACCAGTAGTTAACCCTGTCAGATCCCACCCCTGAAGCAGTGGTCCTGAATTTGCTTCCCTGTAGTATCATGGCCAGGTCTGTTGCTTTATGCAGAATTTCAGGTAATACAGAAAAAAAATGTAAAAAGTCATTTTTAATGCAAGAAAAGTTTCCTACAATAATAAATCTGCTTGTTACAGGTTTCAGTCCTGCAGAGAATTAGCATAATTTGAATTCTGTTTCGTCTGGTCACTTTGATTTATCCAGCCAAAGTGCAGAGAAAAGTGTAGAGTGAATCGTTGATTTTATTCATAAATAAATTACACAAATTTGGAGGGGCAGGGATCTCCTGGCAACTGCAAGATTTGAAAAGTGATTAATTTTTCACTGTATCGGGTTTTAAATGTTACCAAGAATTATGCAACTGCTCAGAAGGAGAAAGATGCCTCCTCCAACGATGGTCTTGATCAGTGCCTAAACTGGCAGCTGAACCTGCCTAAAGAATTCAATAATCAGTATATGCTACAGTACTGAAAAACTCCTGATTTTTAGATTTTTGAACTGCTGTGTAATTGTAATTTAGATTTTTGAACTGCTGTGTAGAACAAATGCATAAACATTCAATACTGACTAAAGAAGTAACTTGTATGATCGCATGCATTTATGTATATATGTGGATGGATGCCAAGTATACTAATGTCAAATTGCAAAGAGGAGCATAAATGTGAACAATTAGATTATAATGCAATTATAATACATTGAATTAAATGTATTCAATGTTCCTGTTCCTGTACAAGATATGATCTTGATAAGTGAACAAATATGTGTCAACTGTGTTTGAGCTCCTTTGTAATCCGATTATGTGTTTATGTTTAGTTGCATTAGATGCAACATCCCACAATTTGCATATTATCAGAACACCTTGACTTGTGCTTCCATTTCCATCTGGAAAAAAAGCCCAGTTAGAGAGTTTGTGGAACTACTGGGAATGAATTAGAGGCAATTATTACATCCTCTATTACTATTTGAATTTGAAAAGTGGGTGCGTGCTGCTTTCCACCAATACTTATAAGGGGACTTTCCCAGAGAGATATAAGTATTTAACAAATGCAACCATCTGTAAATAAACCTAAGGGCTGATGGCCAATTGAGAGTCCCTGTGAGATAGGTCATTCAAAAATGCTTACAATCCTTCTTGTAGATTCAGAAAAGGTGGTAATATAAGAATCATCACCTCAATCTTCAACCTTTGTCTTCACTAGTCTTATGTATTAGAACAGTTAAGTAATTTTAGTCCTGCTTAAGATTTCCATGTATTGCTCATGAGGACACACCTATAGTTTCATTGTTCTGATTCATCCTGAATACAGCCTTTAGAATTCTTCAGTTCTTTCCAACATTGTTTGAAATCCTATACCTGCCAGTGGGTGTAGGCATTACTGGGCTCTGTCTTTGTTACTTATAGCTGCTTGTTTGCTGCCTTACCTCGACTCTCTAAACTTCAACTTTCTAAACCTCAACTCTCTAAACTTCAATCTGGTACATAAATTAATTGGAGTTTACGTGTTTTTTTCCAGATAATTTTTATGATCGTTACCTCATTCTATGTTCTAATCTATTTAAGTTCTACTCTGGCACATGACCATATGCATGTGGCACATCCATTACAGTTTCTTAATATAAACTATTATACTAATATTTTCTTATTTAATGGATGAAAATCTGAGCTAATTAATAGCTATTTAGCACATCCATAGGTGTCATTTGTAAACTTCCTTTTCGCACAAAGATAGCTTGTACCATCTGCTTTTAGTAGATCTGGAGACTTTTTCTTCTGACTTCTACTGAGTCCTGTTCACAAATAGTTTGAAGCTTGGGCCCTGAGACCCCATTGCTGACTTCGCCGTGTCATCTTGCTATTATTGATATAGGTTTAAAATTCTATTGTATATTGGATACCACTGAATTTACTGCTCTATTCACTCATCTCAATTACTACTTTTCTCATCACAGAGGAAATTTCTTTTAATAAGAATTAATTATCACTTAGCAGGGATTTATTGGTGACAGAAGTGTAATGACAATTCAGCAAATCATTAATTTGCTTCTTATTTCCCTTCTTTCTCTCCCCTCATCATTTAATTGTTAAAATCAAACATTATTTTAATGGGAAGTAATTACAATCTAAGTAATTTGAGTTTTTCTTAGGGAAAAAAAAACCTTTTTCTGAAAATCTCTACCCTCCACCTTTTTCACTTGCATGTGGTAGTACAGATGACCTTTTAATGTGTTAATGTTAACTCACTAACTCGTAAATCTAATAATTTAAAAAAATACTAAAATTTATTTATGGATCCCGTTCATAGTGTCTGCAAGTGTACCTGTAGGTCTGAAGGCAGCTTGATTTTAGCAGTTATTTGGGGGGGGGGAGAGAGAGAGAGACAGAAAAAGTCCATTATAAGCTACCAGGGATATCTAGTTGGTTACTATGGAAAATAGGATATTAAATTGGATTGCAAATAAAGGGATTGTGATGAGTTCCAATAGGCTGCTTTCAGTAGAATGGATTTGCTTCAGTGTTAACAAGTGGTGTATGTTGGCACAAAAAATTGGAGCTGTCCATTAATGGGATCTAAGCTGGCATAGACTGATCAGGAAAATAGCCTGGAAGTCACGCTAGACAGCCAAATTAAAATGTCAGCTCAGTGGGCTGCTGCTGTAAAGAAGAAAAATGTGGTGTTTGGAATCATTATTAAGTGAATAGAAAAAAAAACCTGCCAGTATAATAACGTCTTTATACAAATTATGATGAGACCATGTTTAAAGCATTTGTTTAGTTCTCATACCTTAATAAAAATTATATAATGTTAAAAAGTCCAGAAAAGTGATTGATTGTTGGCTGCAGCAGCTCCCTTGTGGAGAAAACTACATTATCTTTAGGCTTTTCAGTTTAGAATAAGGGTTTATAGGTAGAAGATAATTATGATAGACTGTCAATGTAACACTAACACCTTATATCTGTAATGGCAAACCTATGGCACGTCATTTGTGTGAGCACGTGAGCCCCAGCCAAACTTACCTGCACTGTGCATGTGCGTGCCTCCCATCTGATTTTCAGCCTGTTTGAGGCCATTTTTGCCCTCCCGGAGGCTCGAGAAAAACCTCTGCAGCCTTGGGAGGCTGAAAAACAGGCCTTCCAGAAATACTAGAAGTGCCAAAGTAGGCCCGTTTTCAGCCTCCCGAGGCTTCCCTTGAACCTCCAGGAGGGCAAAAACGGCCTCTCCCAGGCTCCAGAGGCCTTCTGAAGGCTGAAAATGGACACTTCCGGTATTTCCGAAAGGCCCATTTTTCGGCCTCCTGAGGCTACAGAGGCTCAAGCCTCCAGGAGGGCGAAAACGGCCTGAAACAGGCCGAAAATCAGATGTGAGGCACGCGCATGCTCAGTGCAGGTAAGAGGGTGGGGCGGGGGTGTTGCACATGCATGCGCAAGGCAGAGTGGGGCACATTGCATTGTGGGTCCCGTCGTGTGTTATTGGCATACCACAACAAAAAGGTTCGCCATCACTATCCTATAGTAAAAACTAACACCAAATTCAACCACAGAGTTCAAGAAAACATGACCATAACCCAGGTAGTCTCCTTCATCAATACTGACCTTGGTTCATTGAAAAAAAGAAAATGCTATAAACCCAGGGTTTCAGCTGTACATTATATATAATTCTTGGAGAGTGGGGTGCAGATTTTGTGGAGCTTCTGCATAGATTTGTTAAATCATTGGTCCCCAACCTTTCCAGCTTGGTGGCCCAGCTCGGTGCAGGTGTGTGTGAGTGGCAGGCACAGGTGCACACAGCGTGCAAATGATGGGCGTGCCTGTCTTCCACTTGCATAAATGGAGCTTTGCGCATCAGCAGAGAGTGCTTGTGAAGCTCCCCTTGTGCAAACTTTTGTGCTCATGCGCAAAGCTCCACTCCCACAAGGGGGGTTGCTTAAGCAGACAGTGCTTGTTGCTCTGCTCAAAGCTCCACTCAGATGAGCAGAGGGCGCTTGCGGGCGAAGCTCCATTTGCATGAATGGAGCTTCGTGAACACAAGCGCCCTCCGCTCTCACAAGTGGAGCTTCACGCATGTGCTTTTGCCCATCTTTCCAGCAGCCCGGTTTCAAATAGGCCACGCCCAATAGTGGGCCACGGCCTGGCAGTTGGGCACTCCTGTGGACAACCTGCATATTGATTTTTCCAAACAAAGTAGGGAATGGATTATTGCAAAGTTCTGGCTTTGTGAAGCTTGATAGATTTCATATGCAAAGATAGAGCACAGCTCAGAATTTACCTCCATTCTACCAGAACTAGTTAAGGAATCGTACAGATTCATTTGTCACTTTAGGAGGTCAGAAATCTACAAAATGTGAAAAACTCTAACTGCAAGCTAATAAGTGCTCCAATGGTGAATCCAAAAATATTAATCAGAGCTCTACCCCTTTTAGATATGGTTGCTGCTGGAGTAACAAAACCCCTATTGTCTCCACTCTATAGAGAAATAAGACAATTGCTATAATTCCCCTTGATATTTTCAGTATATGCTCAACCAATTTTTCCAGGCTACTTGCAAAAGAATTGGTATAGGAGAAATTTGCCTAGGAAAGAAATATGCAACTTGATTTCATTTGTTTATTCTGACAAACCACAGTCATCAAATTGTATGCACTTTTTGAAAGTGTTAATTTTATTAGATTTATGTAAGGGTATTTTGCTCTGTTAGAATGTAAGTAAAACATTACCCAGTTCTTTGTAAGAAAAGTACTTGTCATGCCACAAAAACTGATCAGGAGGTCTCTATCCATTCAGAGTAAATTGGTAGAAACAGTAATCCAGAAAAATAACTAAACTTGCAGAGAAAGGAAGGTTTTTGAAATAAAGTCATTTGTTGGCAAAGTTTCTCATCAAAGACACTTATGATCAGGGATTGTTAACACGTTAAAAATATAGACTTGATTTAAATGCTTCTCCTTCTCTCAAAAACCTCACAACAGAGATCAATTTTTTTATTTTAATTGCAGTAATACTAACACAAACTTGAAAAAAGAAAAAAAGGCAAGGAAAGAAAAATTAAAGAAAAGAAAGAACGAATAAATAAAAAAATAAAAAAATAAGGAAATGACTTCCAATCTTCATCACAAGCGCAAACTAATTTGGTAATTCTTCACCCCTTATAATGTCACAAATTTACATCTCTGCTTCCTATATGCCATCCATGAGACATCAATTTTTCAATCATGGTCTTTGCAAAAGATCTGCCAAAGGTTGCCTGTATTGATAAAGTCTTATTTTAAACTTGATCAAATAAACCAATTTTTATTTCTTCCTTTTACTTCTGAAAATGTTAACATTGAATTTGTTCAAATATTGTCATAGGATTCTTTTCAATTCTTGTTTGTCCCATCACAAAGGCTTATTCGATACTTTAACAAGCCTTTTTTGTAAATTCAGTAAAAAGACATTATCCATTCCCTGGGTTTATCCATTACCTTTCATCTTTAAAACTTTACCCAGCTTCTTTTATATATTGAGCAGAGTCCTTATCTGGGTTATTCTCTTGGTCTATCACTTGTATTTCCACTTTAAATGCCTTTTTCTGTCTTGTATTCCATACTTTTTTATTCAGTATTTTTGGTTCTACTATTTCTGCATCAAGCAAGATTTGATACACATTTATCATTCCTTTATTAACCTCCTTTAGACATAGTCTATCCTTAGAAGCAGATTTTATTGCTAATATTGTGACTACTAATTTCTGGCCCCCTTTTTTTAAAGGTCTTCTTTAATATTTTAAACGTTACAATGTTTTGGATAATTTTGTAAATCCCAATCCTAATCAAAACCAAAAGTTCCTTAGTGACTTCCATTGTGAGTTATACATGTCTTCAGGAGAGTGGAAGCAAGTACCCCAGCAGAAGCCAAAGAACCACTGAATAGAGGGGTTCTTTGAAATCTCACAAAAATAGATAGATTCTTAAAGATCCATCTCATCCTGCCACCCCTTTTTTTTTTTAAACTATTACCATCTGGCAGACTGTATAGGATAATAAAAAGAAGGACAAATAGGTTGAGAAACAGCTTCTACCACAAGGCAGTAATACTATTCTACTGTATAGTGCAATATTAATGCAATATCTGTGTCAGCTTTGGAAGCCATATTAGGCAAAAAGCTGACAATCGGGTTTTCAATTCAATTGCACAGAATTTGAAGGATGGGTGTTTGTGTTTTATTTTTATAATTATAATGTATACTGAAGATTGCATTTAATTTCGTTGTACGAGGTGCAATGACAATAAAGTAAACTCAACTAGAATTGGAGATTGCCCGCACATGCTCCGGATGCCTGCCCCTTCTCAGGAACAGATTTTGAGAACTAGGAAACGAAAGGATCAATGTCAAACTCACTTCCATGGCAGAGCCATTTAAAGGAATGGAAACTCCTGTTGTCTCTAGCCACCTCAGATACTCTGTTTTGGTTGTTTATCTCACCAATACTGAGATCTTTTCCTTTTCATTTTATACCGTCTAATCTTGGAAGACATATTCCAGCTTGATGACAAAGAAATCACGCTGGCTTTGTAATTAGTTCTATCTGGAAGTGCATATGTTGTTTGGCGCATTTTTAGGAATGTGATTTTTCTGTAGACAAAATGTTTGGTTTGAGAAGACTGGCTCTTGTATATGGGAAACTGGGATTGTGTGTTTGTTATGAGAATCTTTCCCACTTCCCCTTATAATGCATCCTTGCCCATTCCAGGAACACCAGACATGATATTCTTCCGATTAAAATCAGAATTCCGATTTTTTTGGAAATCACCCACCCTCCCTTTTCCCCCCCCTTCTTCTCCTCCTTCCCCTCCCCTTGGAGGCCCCCTGAGTCAGGAGTTGCTACCGCCAGCGCGGCTCTAGTCCCGCGTTGCCTTGGGAAAGGAAAGGCAAAAAGGAAGAGCCGCGGTGGCGCTTTGCAACAGCAGCAGCGGCACCGGAGGCTCAGGTGCAGCAGCTCCCGGTTTTGCCTTTCTCTTTCCAAGGCAACACGGGACTGGAGTTGCGTGGAGCCGCATCAGCGGTAGCAACTCCTGACAGCCCCAGCCGGATACCTGGGCGGTGCGAGTGGAGGCCGCTGAGCGGCAGGAAAAGGGAGCTGGGCAGCCACGGACCATCCGTCTCTCCGTACAACACGCCACCGCCTGGCCCTGGCGAGGGAAAGCAGCAGGCGCTCCCCGGGCAGCGGCCTCAGCCCCGCCCCCAGGGAAGCAGCTGCCCAGCTCTGGAGCTGATCCACACGTGACCAGCTGGAAAGGAAGTGTGTGTAGCGTTGGTGTTGTGTGTGCGATTTCTTGGCTCGCGGTGCGGGGTCTCTTTTGGCCAGCCCCAATTTTTTTTTCAGAGGGGAATATCATGCCTGGAACACCCATTTTTCTGGTTGGGAAAAAATTGGTTGCAATTCCATTCAGTTTTATTCCTGTCAGGGATTTATTAGTAGCTAGATATTCCCAGGATAAGAATATAAAAAATGTAAAAAGAATGTGAAAAATGTAAACAGGCAATCTCCAGTTAGCAAATAAGTATTAGAAAAGAAAGCCTTTATGCAGAGAGAAATGTGGGAAGAGAATGTGCTGGAGTTGAAGCTAAAATAATGACAAATTTAGAAGTCAAGCTTAGGGATTCAGTGGAAAATTTCTGAAATGAAGTTCGATCAAGATTTCTCATAAAAACTTATATTTCTCATAAAAAAAAGAGGAGATGTGAATAAAAAAACAAAACAAAATCAAACATATAAGATAGTAAATAAATGCAAAGGTTAGAAAAGGGAATTGTTGAACGCTGTTCTAAAAGCACTGGAATGCTTGCTACTTCAGAAGCCTTTTCAGGTTATTTCTACATATGTGTGTTTATGCACAGCTTATGTAGAGATGACTCTAGTGGAAATGTGTGCACTTTCTTCCATAATCATGGCCTGTAATTCTTCCTGCCTGTAAGCTGTATGAAGTTTCTTTCACCTTTTCTCCTGTGCATTTGTTTGGACAATTGATTTTTCCTTCTATACTGCAGTGATTCTTAAATTGTTGGACCCAATTACCCCTTTTCTCAGTCTTAAATAATGTCATTACCCCTAAAAAAAAACCGAACTCAAATTGTTTTACACAAACCTCTGGGCAGTGGCAGAACCAAATTGAACCTTTGACTAACAATCAATTACAAATTGCTCCATTACCTCCAGGATATGCCTAAATTAAAAACCACGGCTATAGAAGAAGAGACTATACCTTGGCTGCCCTAGCTGCCCATAACAGTAAAACCTGATTCCATAAATTTAATTAGATGTGAATCAATTGATGGCATATTCTAACTAGCTTTTATATCAGTACCAACATTTTTCTTTATTTTTTTAAAAAAACCAAAATTGCATGTTATGTTAGTGATATTCTACCCTAAATATTTGTGACAAACATATATTGCTTTTATAAGTTACATTTTGTACAACTTGTATATGGAAAATATTTCATGTGTCAATCATATTTCTAATTTGGGAATATTTATTTATTTATTGAATGTATGTGCTGCCCATCTTGTCTAGAGGCTATTCTACATAATTCTATTATAGGAGATTACTATAAGATATATTACTATAAGATATATTATTTTTATTTACCTTATAAACTCTGGGTTTTAGGAATTAGAACGTTTTCAAAGATTTATGAATGAATATCCCCCTTTTGATGTTGTGATTGATGGCCTCAATGTTGCCAAGACAACCCTTCGGAATCCTTCATCTAAAACTGTAAGTACTATTTGTTTTAAGAAATTGTAAGTGTTGTTGTTTTAAATATCTACATCTGCACTTCATTGCTTAAAGTAGAAATTAAGTAGAGAAAAGAGAAACTTTTTTAGGTGGATATATTTTTCCCCAAACCAGGGAATAGTTTTTTTCCTCATAACACGCTTGGGAACTTTTAATAATGGCTGGTATTTCATGCTCAGTTTTGTGTGTGTGTGTATGTGTATGTGTAAAAAGATGGAGCACAAAAATGAACACATCACTCTCATCCTTGTTCTGTCAAATGTTATCAGCAAGCATGACTCAATAGTCTCTCAATATTGTACTAACCCTGGTCTGAAATCTAACTGAAACAAGTCTAAATAATATACTTCCTCCAAGTCCCTATGCAACTGCTGTCTGACTTTTTTCTCAGTAACCTTCCCCATAAATGGAAAGTTAGATATGGGACAATAACTGTCCAGAATGGAAGGGTTCAATGATGATCTCTTGAGAAAGAGGCACATTACTGGCTGCTTCACAGATGGAGAGAAAATGCCTTTTCTTCGAGTTGCTTGACACTATTGCAAGGATCTAACCACGAGCTATCTTGACAATCCAGGAAAGACCTGGATCTCACACAGTTCAGAGGATCAGTTCCTCAGGACTTGGAGAATCAAGCTCCTCCAGATAACATCAATAACACCAAGCAATTCATCTGGACCTACCCAATTGGAACCCAACTGATAGAATATCAGCAGTTTTGTCCACCAGATAGCATGATAACAATGGCCTTTTAGATGTCCCTGGGACCTGTCCCCAGCAAAGTATGGTTCACCTTAAATAGGGTTGTTGGTGAAAACAATGTGGCAAAATTTTGTATCTTATGGCTATATAATCAGGCCCAAATATGGACTCTTGTGTCGAGTCTGATTCCCTGTTTATCTTCCTCCAGTGTCACACTAAGTGTCTTTTCTTGCAATTCTTCTTGCTGATACTAGAGTTTGAGAGACCAAATTGAGAGATAAAGAAATGAGTGCCTGACCTAGATTTATTAAAAAAAGAGTAATCATAAATGCAACTTTTGTACTAAACCTTTTATATTTCCTATTTACTGTAGTTTAATAACAGTAATGACTGGATAGGAGAGTGTTCTCATTGGCTTGATATAGTGTTCTACTATCCATGGCTCTAGACAGGAGATTTAATAACATTCCCTCCAATTTGCCTTTGTCCCTGCTGGGTGATAACAGTTAAGACACTCATATATGTGCTGTTATACTGTCCTGCATGTTGGGGTGTGATATAAATGTAATAAGCAAATATTCTTTTTCTAATTAGGGCATTATGCATCTCCACATATGTTGTATATGCTGCTCTGATAAACAGTTTCAGAGTTAAATTCATTTTTTTAAAATGTAGAAAAATATACCAAGAAGCTATTGCCATATTTCTCAAGAGAACATTCAAATCCTAATATGAGAAATGAGAAATCGACTGCCTAAGCCAGGGGTCCCTAAACTTGGCAACTTTAAGACTTTTAAGAATTCTGGGAGTTGAAGTCCACAAGTCTTAAAGTTGCCAAGTTTGGGGACCTCTGGTCTAAGCAACAGTTCTGTTAACAAGGTGAGTAAAGCTGCAATGTGATAGGAATATTGTTTGAAAACTTTATAACACCCTCACAGGGGAGACAAATGTGCTGGAATTGAGACTTCTTACTCTTAAGACTGCTTTTCTTTCATGTTTTGTGTTACTCTGAATGCAGTTGTTTTCCCCATCTTTATTTTTTTCTTTTTCATTGGGTACTCTAAAATAAAAGTAAAAGCTGTTCACTTTTATCTCACTAGCTCACATGAACAGCTAGTCTTTTGTTCATCTATTTTACACTTAATTTTTTTGGTTCTAAACATTTTAATAGCCTGTTGTTCAACATCTTCAAAGTAGTTTGCAAGTAATATTTTATGATAAATAATAAATATGAATAAACATTATGATAAATAATGTTTTTAGAAAGAAAAATCCAACAATTTCAGAGATTCCTTCCTTGAGACAGCTGGTAGTGACTCTTCATGGTGCAGAAGAAAAAATCTAGCTAAATAGCTTTCTGGGTATTATTACACTGGACTGTAAGGTAATGGTTCTTTCAGGATTGGAAGTTTCAAGCATTAAAGGAAGTTTTGAATTGATCTTTACTTGCTTTTTCCTCTTGCTGTTCAGATAGACTTTTGTAGCGATTGGTCCTGGCCTTGTTTAGTCTGGTAAGGTCAAATCCCTCTACAATTTGAGTTCATGTCCATCTAATTTCTTGACGATGATTCCAGAATTGGGGGATGTGTGTGATTCATTAAGCTATTTATTATGTGATTATATTTACACCATATATTATACATACACACACATACACAAAATACTAGATAGATAGATAGATAGATAGATAGATAGATAGATAGATAGATAGATAGATAATACCCAATTTAGTCTAGAGCCCTGATATTCCTTGGAATTCTTCCATCCAGGTACTAACGAGGATGATATTGTTTATTTCTGAGACTGGACAAGGTTTTAGCCTAATGTTGCCACCTTGTGAGACTTAAATTTAGTAGCATTTTAAAATCATCATCATGACTGAATTAAAGAAATCTGTGTTTCCTGTTGTTGATTCCTCTCCTGCCTCTATTGCATCTGTTTTGACTCACTGCTAATTAATGTTATCCTGATTTTGCAAACCCAGCATTAAATAAAGTGGTTGGTTGATTCCTCTGGCTTTGCTCTCCTCCTCCTGCTCATGACCAGCAGTTGGGAAAACATCCGGCAATCATGATGCTGCAGCAGGAACAGGGCAGGTCCATGTTTAGGCTTCCTCCTGTTTCCTTTCTCCTACAGTTCCCATTGTATCACAGACTGAACCCACCTCCCCCCGAAAAAAAAGAATCCAACACACAAAATAGATTGAAGGTGCAAAAGCATTTTTAGCTTGAGATTCCTCCATTCTGTTACATCGATGTGAGGGGAATGGGTTACTGTTTCATATTTTCAAACTTCTAAACCAATAAAGGCCATAAATGAAATCAATTGTAATACTGCTGATTAAGCAGTGTAAGCCTATTGTGCAATTCTGAGAATTTATCAGCATTGTGTTGTTACATCCAGTTTTTTAGGGAAACAACAGCAGAATGATGACAGATAGGCTGATGAGGGAGGGAGCAAAGGGGAGGAAACATGAGTCTATCAATCTGACATGGTCAGTAATTTTGTTCTGCTCTTCGAATCAAACCCACTCTGGGTTAACCTGACTAAAAATAACAAATTTTACCAATCTTGCAATTTTATTCATGCTTTATGGGAAAACACTACATGAACACTGGTATAACTAAGGATGGCTCAAGGCTATCTTACACATAGGTTCAGGATGTGATTGAAACTTCATATGGGAATATGAGAGGAAAATAATGTTGCCAGGTCATATTTGTACCCAATGCAAAGAGGAAACACCGGGCCAGCAGTTTGGGCAGTGGTGTCAAGCTGGCCATACCCACCCAGATGGCTACACCCACCCTGTCTGCCACTCCCTGTGGCTGGCGTCAAGCCAGCCATGCCCACCCAACTTCCCAAGGTCAATTACAGCTCTGATGCATTTAAAATCTATAGAGCAGGGGTGTCAAACTTAAGCCCTCAGTGAAATTAAGTTTGACACCCCTGCTCTATAGATTTTAAATTCTGAATCAGACAAATACATGGTCCTTTAGTTCTGTGTACTGCCTGTCTTCAAAAGACCAATTTAGCTGTGTCATGTCACTGTTTTCCTGCTCATAGCAGAATCTTAAGCAAGTTACTGAATTGGTACCTAGGTCTTGGTACCAATTCTATCTAATCCCACAAGAAATATTATTTTGGATTTGTAGGGTTCTTTTGAGCTTATATAGAAATGGCTTGGGTAAACTGCCATGTTGTTGGAAGTGCAGTGAGATGAATACATCATTAATTTCACATACTTGAATGGTCTGTTATAATTGTTTCTTTTTGGAAGGAAGATGTTATATGCATTAAATCAGTTGTGACATGAGATATTCTCAAAGTTTCATATTTTTTGAAGTATATTCTTGTTGGATGGACAATAAAAATGGATTTTCTGGCCTACTGATAATTAAAAGGCTTTATTTTCAACACTGGAAGGCTAAATGGATGGCTCCAATGATGGGTCCATGATATAAATTAGCTATGGATGATGGTAATGAAATTTCCAAAAATGAAAACATTATTGAAATGCTTATGTAGAGGTTTTGAATATATACACATATCCACGAGTATATGTTTACATGCTTTTGCCTTTTTTTCTTAATAACTCCATCTATTTTTTCTTTCTTTTTGGTATGCAATTAATAAAAGCAATTTAGAAAATTTACAAAATTATATACCTTCGGGGGAACAAGATTTTTTACTGAGCCTAATGAAACATCTGCCAATGCAGCAGTAGCTTATTGAGGAGAGGAGATTAAAGAAAAGAAGGCATTTCTCTCTCCCCCCCCACCCCCCCAGGGATAAACTTAAATGTCTTCCTTGTGGTTTCACAGACTGGTCGTCAAGGAAAATGGCAGCTCTCTGTTGGGGAGCAAAAGATAGGGCAAACTGGAAAAATGCATTTTGTCACTCTGTTCTGCTGCTGGCACAGGTGGCTTTTGAAGTAGAGAGAATGTGTTTGAGGTACAAACAACACTTGAGGTTTTTAAGAAGAGATTGGACGCTCATTTGTCTGAAATGGTGTAGGGCAGGGGTCTCCAACCTTGGCTCCTGGAAGCCTGGCAGACTTCAACTCCCAGAGTTCCACAGCCAGCAAAGCTGGCTGTGGAATTCTGGGAGTTGAAGTCCGCCAGGCTTCCAGGGGCCAAGGTTGGAGACCCCTGGTGTAGGGTTTCCTGCCTGAGCAGAGGCTTGGTCTAGAAGACTTATAAAGGGTCTTCCAACTCTGTTATTCTGTTCTGTTGTTCTGTTAAGTGAACAGAGGGGAATAGAAATTTCTGTCCTTCAGTTTCTTGCTCCCTTCTTAGAAGGGCTCCGATATCAGGAATGAGTTTAGCTGCAAGAAAAGACAGGCAGAAGCTGCAGAGCCTTGGGTCTATGTCAGGGGTGTCAAACTCGCGGCATCATGTCACGTGATGCATCACAGCTTTTTTTTCTTCCGCTAAAATGGGGAGGGCGTGGCCAGTGTGTGATACATCTGGCCTGCGGGCCACAAGTTCGACACCCTTTGTCTATATGAAAAAACAGAATACACCAATATGAAGAGGGATAGCTAACACAGAGTGCCAGTTTGGGAGAGCTTATCCACTCATTCTCAGAAGTTTTCATAAAGAACACTTTCATATAAGGAAGCAGATGCTGTTCTGCACCTTTTTTGCAATATTGGAAAGACTCTGCTAAATTATTAGAAAAGAACAAACTCAATTGCTCAATGTTTAGTTGGCTGCTACAGCAACCAAACTGTGTCCTCACTTGTACAGAGCAAGTTTCTTCCTGGTTGGATAAGGGAATTTTAAAAAATGACTCATGCGCTGCAAAAAAAAAAAAAAAAAAGTCTCTATTTCTCTTCCTTCTCAGATGAGGCATTTTCTTCTACATCTTTTGCAAATTAATCTTTAGCTCAGCAAGTTGGGAATTTCCTTCTATTTTCTATCATTCCATAATCCTGCAGCAGCCTTTCATTACTAACAATAAAACTGAAAGGATTTTCTCCAAAAATCCTGGAAGGATTTTAGGAGAAAAAAAAATTAAGTTTGAATGAGGATATAGAGCAGGGGTGTCAAACTTGTGGCCCGCAGGTCAGGTGCATCAAGTGCTGGCCCCAGCCTTGCCCAATTTAGCGAAGGGGGGGAAAGTCCCTATACATCACATGATGCCGCCATGACGATGCGAGTTTGACACCCCTGACATGGAGGAAAGAAAGTGGATTTTGATAAATAGGAATAGGTGTCATTTGTGGCCAGGAAGCACATTTGGATTTTTTTTTCCCCATAATGGGCATAGCCAGTCATAAAATATCCAGTTCAAAGAAAAGCTTCCTCTTCAGGGTGCTGTTTTCCATCCCAGTGGGACTTTTGTGGGGTCAAAGGTATTCCTGCAAAGAAATGTGGTAGACAATGCTGGCTATGGAGATTCTTAGTCATCCAGGTCATGGTGAGCCCAGTGGTGCTTTTTGAAAAAGCACTTGAGGGTAGACAGTGCTGTTGCTTTGCAGCATGACAGCTTTATATTTACATTTTTAATTAAAATAATATTTTAAGATAAATTTCTGGGCAAAGTTTCCTTTGATTTTGTGCTGATTTTGGATTCTTGAATTGTCTTTAAATTCAAGGAGAAAATAATCTGTACATTTGAAAAGCCTTTAATTACTTCTGAAAATGAATAGAAAACGGTAATGTTTATACAGAAAGGCCATAGTTATTTAATATGTAAATATAAGCCTTGTCTTCACTTCTTGGGGAACATTCCAGATGTATATAGCTCTGGATAAACTATATAGATTTGATACTGAGTGCAAACTTTGTATGAAGCTTCTATCTTGTCCAGAGTATATAATGGTGCCTTAGTGTAAATAATTATTTAATATGGATTGCTTATTTGTGTTAGCTTTTTTTGGTGTAATATCAAATATTTAGGGCCAGAAGTCTCTTTCAAATTGGAGTTTATGTTTTCTTTCACATTAGCAGTTCTATATGACTGGAAGCATCATTATAGTATTTATGAATTGAAAATCCTCAGAAATTGTTTTTGTTACTGTCATTAGAGCAGTTGTAGAACCAATGTTCCCATAGCAACCTGTTACCTTGTGTTTTAAAGAGAGCTTTAAAGATAAAACCAGGAAATAAGTTGAGAAATGTGGTTTCTCAAATGTGGTTATAACTCAACTGTGAAAATGTTGATGGATATCATTTTAGTCTAGTTTGCTACTCATGCATTGGACACATTAATTGAGTAGCCTTTATATGTTCAGTAGGTGGCGGTATTTTAGTTCATTTTAGAAAAGATGAGTTGGTCTGTACTAGGAAATCTCAGGACTGTGGATTAAAAAACTGAAAAATGGGTAGAGTAAATCACTTCTGCATTGAGAAAACCATATAGAAGTGTCCATGTAGACACCAAAAGTCATTACGTATAGTCCTCAGATTACAATGGCAATTGGGAGCAGGATTGCCATTGCTAAGTGATGCAAGTTTAAAGTGCAACATCACATGACCACATCACTTAGTGACAATAATTCTGGCAATACAGCTTTTGAATTCAGATATATTTGGAAGACTTTCCTTATTTTTCCATCCTCTGTTTCCATCCTCTGGGTTGTAACATTGCTTCATTAACTTATCTGAAACTCTTCATTAAGTTTCTTGCTAAAATTTCTGCCTTTCTTGGCCATGGCTTCACTTCTCTTGGCAATTTCTAGTTTGTTCTGATATCCAGTTTGTTTTTTTCTCTTTCTTGTGGTCAAGACGATTAGTCTTAAATCAGATATGAAAAAGTATTCAATTACTATATTTATTTGAAAGGAGGAGTAATTGTTTCCCCAATAATTTACCTTTAGAATAGAAGGAACAATAGATTTGCTGAAAATATGGAGTAAAACCTTTTTTTGCTAATCTTTCCTTTAAGGTCAGGAGTCATATGCAGAGTCATGTTCTTTCTGAGGAGCTATGGCAGTACTCAAGTTATCTGATTTTTTACTTGCAATATTTATTTAGACTGGTATTCTTTGAGATGGAAAGGTTACCGAGTTCATTCAGCATATCTACATTTTTTATATTTAAGCAATACTCTCTTCTTAACATTCACACATTTCATCAACATCCTCCTACTTCCTTTCCTTTTGGTTTCTAGCCGTAAAATGTCACATAGTTGGTTGCTGCAAGACTTTCTAACTACTTAAATCTTCCACTGGAAATGTTGTAGATAATTCATTATTCCAGTTCTTTTTCCCGCTCTGTGTGGTGATTCTCACCTCATCATGTACTTCAGATGCTTTACTGAAATGCAGATTGGTTGCATTTTTTTGGTATTCAGAATCTTAATTGTGATTTTGTCCTAGTACAAAGCCGATCTACATATATTGGCATTTCTTCCTCTTATGTTCCTGGTGATTGCAGTCTTTCTGAACACTAGAGAGTAAGATACAGAGTATTTTATGAGGTATTGCAGGAAATTCTGTATGTAATTATAAATGTTTACAATAGTGCAAAACCGGCCAAGTGAATACAGCTTGCTATTTTTAGTCATCTGTGGAATAAACTAGTAGTCTTATAAGATACAATTTATTGTACAGAGTAACAATAAATTGGAGTAAAATAAACTAGTTTTATGTTAGAATATACAGTATTTAATAGATATTTGTATTTTAAATATAATAATTACATAAATTACATATGCAAATATAATAATTACATAAATTACAGTACACACATAAAGTTCTATGAGGATTGAGCTGCATCCAGATATGGAATTTATTTGGCCCTAATGCTGAAATGCAGTGGATAAGGGAAGATTGGTTAATATTTATAAAATACAGATAATTCTCAACCTATGACTATTTGGCATTATGACAGTGCTAAAGGAAAGGGTTTATGTCCTATGCCAGAAGTTCTAATCAGCACCCCATCTGTCATGTGATGAAAATTTTGTCACTTGATAGTCCATCTACCCTGATACAACCAACAGCAGGGTCACTATAACTCTCCCCCACCTGCTTATATCTCCTCCCAAAAAAACTTTGGATTTTTTTCAAGCTTACTGCAAGCCTCCTAGAAGCACAATATGTTTAATACTTTGCATTTCAGCACCAAAGTCACAACACAAGGAATCTTTCCATCCCCACTGATAAAGGGCAGAGACAATGACAGAATGGAAATGATACAAAACAGGTTTTAAAACAGAATCAGGAGTTTTGGAGTTGTATATAAAACCATGAGAACTATACCTTAGAAAATGCAAATGGGAAGTATATTTTCTCGTTTGGTTTAGTACTTAAACTGGAGAACATCTGATGAAATTTATGCAGGTTTAAAATGAGGAAAGGAAATTTCATTTTTCCTTTTCACAAAGCAAATGATCCAAATCAAGTCTGACTATTGGAAAATTAATCTGATTATACTAATGTATGGTATTAAGAAAAGCTGACTTTTGCTCAGAAGGATTTATATGAGAAAAATCTAGTGTTAGGCTGTAATCCTGTAATGTACTAATTTTGGGGAGACTGAACCTCATGGAACCCAATAGATTAAAATTCAGATACAAGCACAAATTGTGGTTGTTACTGTACTAATTTCCTTTCATTTCAAAGGTTTTTTGGGATGGGGGTGCCTTCAAGTCAGTCTTCACTTCTAATGACATATGTCCTTGCAGATTTCATAGCAAGATTTCAGAAGTGCTTTGCCTTTGCCTGTCTGCTTCTGAACGCTGAGAGAGAGGGAGTGATTGGCCCAATATCTCCCAGTTGGCTTTGGACCTAAAGTGGGACTAGAACTCATGGTCTCTTAGTTTCCAAACTTAGCAATTAATTCATTATCTAAGTATCAAAGGTACTGCTAAAACTTGTTCTTCCCATTCCCCACCTAAACTTGACACCTATGTATAAAATTTGACCTAAAAAGATCGAATTTGTAGTTGTATGAGTGTACTGTACAATCATGTTTGTAAAAACAAATAGTAGATGAAAAGCCAACCTGATTCCTTTCTACTTGGATAATAAACCTTTTCCTTATTTTTTTCTTTTGTGACAAGACATCCTTCTCTGAAGACTGAGATAAGACTAAAATTTCCCAACAATTGAAGGACAGTTTGTTTGGCATCTGGTGAAACTCTGGACAATAGATGCAGCCCAAATGCTTGGTAGGATTGCTCCTGAGCAGTCTCTCCCCGTTAGCAGGTCCCAAGGGATCCCTTGGTTTACTGAGGAACTCTGAGAAATGTACTGGATAAAAAGACCCTTGGAGCAAAAGAAACAAACATGACCAAGATGTAAACACACTGAAATATGAGCTTAGTCTATGGTATAACAGTGAGGAAACAAAATTATTGTTTTATACTGTTGCATCTGTAAAATGCCAGCCAACTCCACTATTTTAGAGTTGCTGAAATCAGAGAGACTTTATTAAGAATTTTTTGGGTTCCAATTGCTGCTTTTTTCCATTTTAAATGGGGAGGGGTTTGGCAATATTGCTGATTTGGCCACTATTTATATATTCTGATAACTTCATGATTGTGGAACATTAGACCAAACATTTAATAAACTAAATGGGAAATTCCCTGAACTCAGTTGGAGTTCTTCAGAATAAATATGCATTCGCTAATTTCAATTTCCTTCAAGTTCAGTGAGTTTTGCCCATTCAGTTACATTTTGTACATGATTCTGACTAGATGTGTAGCATTATGAGTATGGGCAACTTCATTTTTCCTAGACTCACTAATGAACTGGATTGTTTCAATTTTCCATAGTTTGTGGATAATGTCACCTGCCAAATGTAATTTTCAATAAGATCAAATGTTTGCTTTAAGGCATTCTGATGGTGAAATGTTCCCAATTAATGTAATAATTGTTACTTTCATCTTGTGATTTCCTTACAGCTGTAAAATGGGCATCTGAGGATGTAGCTAAAAGGAGTATGTCCCTGTTGTCACAAATCTCTACTGCTCTTAATTCCATTCGTAGCTATCTTTATTTGCTTGTGTGTTATGTTTAAAAGTATTTAATAGTAACAGTAATAGTTAATAATTAACAGTTCAGAATATAGAAAGAACTTTAACACTTATTTTATATTTGGTTTGTAGTTTGATTTTACATTGTATATTGAACAAAATATTTTGGTCCTAATTAACAGTATTTACGTTATACTTGTAATGTTTTGTGCAAAATTATTTAAATACTGGTTTCTGACCTTCTGTAAAGCACACAAAATTTAAGCTTTGGACCCTGGTCAAGAAAAGTTAATTTGATCCTCTGAGGATAGTCTGCAGGAGAGAAAACAAAACTTAATGGCCCATATTATAGAAAAGTTCCATTCTGCCTCTTCATTCTTGCCTCTCCTATGTAATTTAGATCAGAACATCCAGCTACTAGAGGGAAAATCCCGAGTCAGTTAAAAGGAAAGTTAAATTCATTGGGACATTGTGCTCTGCGGAGGAGGAGGAGGAGGAGGAGGAGGAGGAGGAGGAGGAGGAGGAGGAGGAGGAGGAGGAGAAGAAGAAGAAGAAGAAGAAGAAGAAGAAGAAGAAGAAGAAGAAGAAGAAGAAGAAGAGGAGGAGGAGGAGGAGGAGGAGGAGGAGGAGGAGGAGGAGGAGGAGGAGGAGGAGGAGTTATAAAAGAGGTCATTTCAGGCCTTGGAAGTTAAATCTGGGTTGAAGTTTTTGTTGTTAGAGACTAAAAAGCATTTGGAGGGGAAAGCACGTGTAAGGGACCCAGGAGGCTGGAAGGATAACTCAATTTGCAGCAACTAAGAAAGTAATCATAGATTGTAAAGAAGAGGCTTTGCGATATAAAATGGTAGTTTCCTTTGTGATTTGTTTTGGCCTGATAGATTGGTGGTCAATGAGATATGTGATTTTTTGCAACTGAATGGGAGTATCACAACTGAAAATGGATGTATTTTTAACTTTTGTCGTACTTTTTTAGCAATTTCATTACATCTTTTGCCTCCACACTCTGGAAGCCCAGATCCAATCTGTCATTGCTTTTTCTCCCAGTTTCATGTTTATTAACCTATAAACAGTGTGAGTATTTTTGGAACGTTTTAAAACCCACACAATGGAAAATGAATCTACTCATGTCAGACACAGATTTGTAACTTAAATTAAGTTTCAGTCTTACAAAGAAAAATTTACCTGTGCAGGCTTTTTCAAAAAGGACCACATCCCTTTTCCACCCTTACCCCTCAAACTGGAATGGAATGAGCTGTTATTTGAAAGTCTTTGCTGAGTAAATGTAAAACTACCTCATGCAAACATTCCACAATTCAAACCCATTCATTTTGTCATATCCTTGCTTTAAATTAGGAGATATACAATAGGTTTTCTTTTTCACATTCATATATGTGCAAAGGAGCAAACATCTGGCCTATACTCTCCAAAGTTTGTTCACTGTCAGCTCTTTTGATCCGACTGCTGCCCAGCACTTTCTCAAGTATACTTAATAAACTCCCAACAGTTTTTATAGTTTCTCTTATTTCCTTGGGTAGAGGGAACAGTACCACCATTCTTCCTATCTGTGTATCAGACATAGGTACAATCTTCACACACATATTAAATAACCTGCTCCAATCCATGTTTTACCATATTTAACCATTGCCAAGATTCTTGAAGCATGCAACTTTTCTTTTTTATGTCCTTCTCCTTGAATAGTAACTTTTCAGTACTATTCTTTAAAATATTCCTGTCAGTTTCATGCTGATCTTGAAAACACACCTTCCAGCATTCACTTCAGTTACATCCCAAGTCATTTATTTTAAATTTACTCTACTCTGCTCTGATCTTGGAGTCCTGGTGGACAATCACTTAAATATGAGCCAGAATTGTGCTGCAGCTGTGAAAACAGCCAATGCAGTCCTAGGCTGCATTAACAGAAGGATAGAATCAAGAACATGTGATGTGTTAATACTGCTTTATAATGCCTTGGTAAGACCACACTGGGAATACTTCATTCCATTTTGGTTGCCACGATGTAAAAAAGATGTTGAGACTCTAGCAAGAGTACAGAGAAGAGCAACAAAGATGATTAGGAGACTGGAGGCCGAAAAGAAAAGAACAATTACTGGAATTGGGTATGTCTAGTTTAATGAAAAGAAGAATTACGGTGACATGATAGCAGTGTTCCAATATCCCAGGGGCTGCCACAAAGGAGAAGGGAGACAAGCTATTCTCCAAAGCACCTGAAGGGCAGGACAAGAAGCAAGAAACTAATCAGAGAAAAGCAACCAAAAACTAAGGAGAATTTTTATGATAATTAGAACCATCAGTGGAACAACTTGCCTCCAAAACTTGTGAATACTCCAGTACTGGAAGTTTTTAAGAAGAAATAGGACAACCATTTGTCTGACATGGCATAAAGTTTCGAGTCTGAGCAGGGGCTTGAACTAAAAGACCTCCAAGGTTCTTTCCAATTTGGTTATTTTGCCTTCTCTCTTTACTAAACTTGTACCTTCATTTCCACACACACACGTTCCTCAACTCCATGCTCAAAAATGATCACCATCCTTTAAATCTGTTTCCCCTTTTCCAGAGGTTGTTAAACTGACCGGGTTTTTTTTCCTTATGCAGTAATGGTCCATTACTTTACGTTTGTCCTGTTTCTACAAATGGTTTGTGAGAAACAATGTTATGCTTTACACCTGATCAGAATGTAATGGTATTTATTTCTGTAAAGAACAATATTGTCAGTGGTGATGCAAGAAATATTTTCCTTATTACAAAGTTCTACAAGGTTATTCTCCTTAGAGCTGTTCGGAGCATCCAGAGAGTGGGTGGTGCTTCCGTCTCTGCTGTTGTACGCTGAGCTAATTTCCTGAGGAACGCCCCTCCTTCCATCAGGTGACTCCATTAAGGCGTTCCCCAGTTTATGCTCAACCGCTCACAGAGTAGGCAGTGTTTTCAAAGTGCTCTTGGCCGTCTCAACAAGCCTTACTTCGACTCCTATCCTTATTATCAGGTTGTATCTGTTTTATTTCCTTCCCTTAGCCCTGCGCAGTGGTTTTGAGATTTGCAATCTGGCATCCCCCTGGGAAGCCCTCCCGGCCCCAGGGGACTTCAGGGGGAAAGCTAGCATACTTTACAAGCTACCCCCCCTTTCCCTTTGCTCTCCCTGCCATTTTTGTTGTTGGAATTGCTTTTATAGATGCTCCGTTTCGCTCCGTTTCCCCCCCACACCGCACACCGCTTTTTCTTAAGTTCGAAGCCTCTCTTGCCTCCTTCCTTCCTGGATTCCTCTGGGGACATCGAAGTGCTCTGGACTGTTTCCCTTGCCGCTGCTGAAGGACCCTGTAAGTCCATGTCGCAGGCGGCTGCCATTTTAGGCGCTGCCTCGTGGCCAGGTGCCATTTTGAATTCTTAACTTTCCGATCTGCAGCGTGCCACTCTAAAGCAGCAGGACCCATAGGCCTGCTCGGACATTATTCAAACAGAAAAACCTTCTGTTGGCATTAGAGGCTTGTTCCCTGCCTCTGTATTGTTGGCTTCATCTGCGGCCAGCCGTAGCTGGTGCGGTCTACCTCTCACCACTCCCGCCCAGTATTTTCCTGGGACGGCAGTCGGGCCTAGGCCTAGGGGCTCCTTTGCCTTAAGGCCTCTGGCGTGTCTAGGTCGTTTGGACCGGTTTTTCTAAAAAAAAAAAAAAAGAAAGAAAAGGAAAGAAAAAAGAAGGCAATACCAACAGACCAGAGGGAACTAAGAAAGAGAAATATATATGTGTGTGTGTGTGTATATACATGTATGTATGTGTGTGTGTGTGTGTGTGTGTGTGTGTATATATATATATATATATATATATATATATATATATATATATATATATATATATATTTTCTTAAGTTTTCGCAGGTACTTACATGTATGGCATTCAGCTTTGTTCGGGTATTTTCCCACATCATAGTAGTGGTGCTTTTAAAGTTGTTGCAACGTTTCAGCAGAAACGTTTCTGCTGAAATGTTGCTACAACTTTAAACCCCCTGATACCTCCAGCTCAAACACACCCCAACCAGGCACCCAGATGAAACCCAGCTTCCTAACTAATGATAGCCGTCCATTTACCCGAAGCCAAGCTGCACTAAAGGCCTCCAATAAAGTAACACAATGTTGCCAGCCAATCAAGATACAAAAAGAGCCAAGAAAACCAGACAGAAAATATCAGAAGCAGAACAGAGCAAACTCCAAGACCAATAAACACAGACCAAGACTCTCAACCAATCAGGATGAAGAAAAAACCATTCTGTCACAGCAATAGGCTGCCCCAAATTTAAATCTGAAACCACTGTAAAAGTCTAACTCACAGATGAACACTATACGGAAGCCTGATGATGGCAGATGAGTTTCTGCTGAAACGTTGCTACAACTTTAAAAGCACCATTACTATGACGTGGGAAAATACCCGAACAAAGCTGAATGCCATACATATACACACACACACAGAATAAAACTATAAAGATGAGGGGGGGTATAACAGGGAGCAGGAGCAAATTAATTTGGGGCATAAAAGATTTCTCAGGGCTCCCGGCCTTGTTGTAGGTCGACCCCTAGGCACGCCAACCGCCTCCTCTTGATATTTATCTTCCTCAATTATCAAAATGGCACAGCAATCCTTCTACAGGCTTTTCTTTGAAGGCCAAGTAAAAAAAAAACAAAAAATAACTACCATCTGCGCAGGCAGGCTAAGGATTCCAAAGCCTCCCAGAGGGACGCCTTAAGGCACCACAAGGCCCTAAAAAAAAAGAAAAGAAAAGAAATTGATAAACACACCAGGCAGGCAGACATGGTGCCTCCCATTCTACCTCCTCAACCCCCCCCTCCTCTAGTCCATTCCTTCCTATCCAGGCACAGCTCGTCCTCTCAAGGTCACCAGAGTCCTGGAACACTGGCCAGACGAACAGCAGAGGCTACCTTCATGCCCACAGCCGCTGGCCTACACCAGGAGGAACCTCTCATTCAGGAGGTCCCGGAGCAACTGTGATCCTGGATGGAGTTGGCTATCCGCCGGGGAATCGCGGAAGGTCTCCAACAGGCAACTAGACCTGGTCTACAGCCACTGGTCACTGAATCTGTAAGATCATTTCCTCTCAGATCTGTACTGCCCCAAGATCAGATACTCCTTCAGGGGCAGTTTTCCCCCTCTATAAGGGGGGACGAGGAGGAGGTGGAAGGGGACTTAGATTCGTACAGGGAGGAGGAGGAGGAACAGTTGGACTTGGGCTCCTTACACTATAACGAACCTCCTTCCGACATAGATCCATTAGAGGCAGAGATGTCAGGGGATGAAGGTCTCACCCCCGACCAGCCCACCTTTGTAGGGCTCTGCAAGCCCCAACTATTCACTCCCTCCTGTTTAAACCTAGGAATACCTCGGGTCTAACAAGTCAGAATCCTGCTGACCCCTTTCCTCTCGCTCCGGAAGGTCCAGAGGATTCTATTTTTAAACAGCCTGTTGTGGAGACTGAGGTCATCCCCCCCCCAATCTTCCTTGACCCGGTGACCAAGCAGCTTGCCGCCTCAGCGGCACACCCTACCCCGTCGGCCCATAATAGAAAGTTTTTTTATCTTAGACCCTAAGCCCTCCAATCTATTGAGCACCCTGAAGGTGGATGAACCTATCGTGGACCTGGCCTCTTTCTTCCACCCTCAGCGACCCCCTAGAGCCCTGTGGCCAGAGGAGAAACTATTGGGGCTGGCCTTATGCTGAGTTCATCAGTCACCTCCTTCTTCATCAGATCATCCATTCGCTGGCTTCGCCAGCTTGAACAACATGTCCCAGCCTCCAATGTCCGAGCCCATCAAGGCATATCCAAGATCATGGCCACGGCCGAGTTCTCAGCCAACGCTACCTTTCACTCCGTCACATTTTCCATCTGGGTCATTTCCTCCCATGTCTCTGCCTGCCATCTGCTCTAGCCAAAACATTGGCAAGCAGTTCTCAAGAATAAAGTGATATCAGCCCCCGCTTCCCTTGTGGGTGATAAGCTGTTCGGACCATCCCTGGATCCTCCTTTAATAGATGGAAGAAATTAAATAATAATAATAATAATAATAATAATAATAATTATTATTATTATTATTATTATTATTATTATTATTATTATTATTCCTCCCATTCCTCCTCTGCAGTCAGAGCCCAGATCCCAGCAACCCCTTCGGAGAGCTCCCTTTCGTCCCCTTTTCCAATCCCCTCTCTCTCCCAGGTACCCTTTGGCTTGGGACAGCCCCAGGACAGGATCCACTCTGATAGTCACAGAAGAGGTGGTAACTTCAAGAGGTCCTCTCGTGGCTCTGGCAACAGGCCCTTCCAGCGCTTCAGATAAGCCACCAGACGTAATTCCCATCGGCGGGCGCCTTAAAGCCTTCGCCATCCAGTGGGACTCCTCCACCTCTGACGCCTGGGTTAGGGACTCCATCAGTTTTGGCCTTGTCCTCGAATTCCAACCCCGCCGCCGAGTTTTTCAGGGCATGTCCCCTCTCCAGGAACCATTCCAAGCGCAGCCTCATGGACCCAGCAATTCAGCACCTGCTTGACATACAGACCATCCAGCCCGTTTCTCTATCGCAAAGAGGGCGGGGATTCTACTCCCACTTATTCGTGGTTCCCAAACACTCCAGGGGATGGAGAGCGGTTCTGGATTTAAAACGGCTTAACGCCATCTTGTATACCGCAGATCCAAAATGAACCCGTTGCAATCCATCCTCCTGGGGGTTAGACAGAGAGACTGATTGTCATCCATTGACCTTTCTGAGGCATACCTACTCACCCCGATCAGGCCCTCTCATTCCAATTCCTGCGCTTCTGCTATATAACCTCCACTCTCAATACGTGGCGCTCCCTTTGGGTTGGCCTCTGCCCCCAGAACCTTTACCAAGGTCTTGGCTGCTCTACCTGTCCACCTCAGATACCTCCTGGTGCGTTTACACTGTTACCTGGATGACATCCTCATCTTCTCCCCTTCCAGGGAACAAGAGTGAGGGGCACTCAAATCACTCTGACCGCTCTCCAGGAACACGGGTTCTTCATCAATTGGTAGAAAAGCCAATTATCCCCCTCCACCAGGATAACCCACCTGGGGACAGCATTAGACTCTGTGAAAGGGAGGGTGTCTCTCTCTCCGGAGAGAATCCTTAGCATCCAACAATCAGTCAGACGCCTTAAAAGGGTTTCCCTTCTAGAGCTAACCCAGTTACTAGGTAAAATGATATCCTGTATTTCCACTATTCACTGGGCCCGTTTCCACTCCAGATCCCTCCAGGGGTTCCTGCTCCCGCACCAGAGAACCGGATCAAGCAACTCAAGCCCAAGGTCAAGGTCTCACCAAGGCTGCTCTCCTCCCTTCTTTGGGTGGAGCAGAGTGTCTATCAACTAGGGCAGCCCCCTCAAGGAGCCCCCAAGACTCTCCGTCACCACAGACACCAGTCTGTCCAGATGGTGCGCCCACCTACAGTCCCTTACAACTCAGGGCAGTTGGTCAGCAACAGAGAAACTGTGCAACATAAATTGGCTGGAGCTGCGTGCTGTCCATTTGGCTCCCCGCAGTTTCCTCTCCCAGGTATGCGGCCACCTCGTTCCCATCCTCACCGACACATCGCAGCCAAAGCTCACATTAACAAGCAGGGGGGTACTCAGTCATCATGCCTAATGAGAGAGGCCAGCGCCTCTGTCGGTGGGCGGAGTCTCACCTCCTTTCCCTCAGGGCGGACCACATCTCAGGCATCTCCAACACCCGAGCAGACTGGTTGAGCAGGGCCACCATAGACCAGTCGGAGTGGCATCTCCACCCATCTCTATTCAGGGAGGCGACATCCATATTCGGTCTTCCAGTAGTAGACCTGGAACTTCCAAGGTTCGTTTCGAGATTCCCATCCACAGGGGCAGAGGACTACAATGCCCTTCGGTGTCTGTGGCCCTCGGGCCTCCTTTATGCCTCCCCCCCTCTGGCGCTGGTGCCCATAGTCCTTCAAAAGGTACTCAACGAGAAGGCGGATCTTTGTAGTTCCTTATTGGCCTCGTCGCCCTTGGTTCGCAGACCTTCGCAGCCTTTCCCTGTAGCCCCTTCCTGGAGGATCCCAGCAGACAGAATCTCTCTATCTCAAGGTCCCCTCTTCCACCCGAACCCCCAATGGCTTCAACTAGCTGGTTGGAGATTGAGCAGGAGCGTTTGAAGAGGGAAAATCCTCTCTAACAAGGTCATTGATACCATTTTAGCAGCCAGGCGTCCTTTAACCACAAGGATTTACGACGCCACCTGAGCCATTTCTGTAAAGAGCGTGTCAAACTTCTTATTGACCCAACGACCCCTTCCCATTGCTCAAGAGCTTGGATTTCTCCAGGAGGGTCTCAGCAAAGGACCTCCCCCAATACACTAAGACGTCAGATAGCAACCTTATCCACAGTCATCCACTGTAAAGAGGCCAGTTCCCTCTCTCTCCAACCCCGTATTCATGCCTTCCCGAAAGGGGCCACAATTCTACGCCCTCCGTCCCTCCACCAGTACCTAACCTGGGACCTCAATAAGGCTCTTACTTCCCTCACAAAACCACCCTTTGAACCCCTAAGAGAGGTCTCTCGTTGGTTCCTATCCTCAAAGTAGTTTCTTCTTTGGTAGTGATCACTTCAGCCTGTAGGATATTAGAGATCGCTGTGCTGTCAGTTACAAAAGACCCTGGCGTATTCCATCCCGACCGGATGGTCCTACGATTTGATCCCTCCTTCTTGCCCAAGATTAATTCGGTTTTCCACAGGACCCAGGACCTTGTCCTCCCCAATTTTGCCCCAGACCATCTCACAAAAGGGAGAGACTATGGCACACCCTGGACGTTCAATATACCTTACGGATCTACATTAAAAGCACTGAGTCTTTCCGTAAGTCCAGGACCTGTTTATATCCTTCCAACCAAAAAGTCACAAGGGCTAAAGGTAACACCAACCACCATAGGCCTTTGGATAAGGGCGGCCATCGCCACGGTGTCCAAGGCTCAGGCCCTTCAGGTACCCAGGGGCATCACAGCTCACTCTAGGAGTGCAGCACCTTCAGCTGCCTGGGCTACCCAGGCTCCAATACTTGACATTTGCCGGGCAGCTACGTGGGTCCCCCCGTCACCATTCATCAGACTTTACAAGCTTGACAGGTTGCTTCAGCTGAGGCTTCTTTCAGTAGAAGGCTTCTTCAGAGGGTTCTCAGGGAACACGTGGGGTCCACAGACCAGACGGCGACCCTCCCGTAGGACAGGCCCAGCTTTGGTATGTCCTACTTGCTGGATGCTCCGAACAGCTCTATGGAGAATGGGCATTGATCCTTACCTGACATGCCATTTCTCTTCGAGCTGTGAGGAGCATCCAGCCCCTCCCTTATCTTTCACCGTCTGGTGGGGTCTTGTTTCGGCCAGGGAACCTTAAGTATAGTAAGATGAGAGCACAAATTCTGTTTTCTCTCGTCTTCGTATAAACTGGGGAACGCCTTAATGGAGTCACGTGATGGAAGGAGGGGCGTTCCTCAGGAAATTAGCTCAGCCTAGAACAGCAGAGACGGAAGCACCACCCACTCTTTGGATGGTCCTCACAGCTCGAAGAGAAATGGCGTGTGAGGTAAGGACCAACGCCCAATTTCTGCTGAATACTTCATGTGTTGTGGCATCCTTTTCATACTGAAGGAAAACAGTTTCAGTAATTTTTCAAAACAAATTATTCCTGCTTAAATGGAAATCAGAGAAAAATATATCTTACGGCAATAAGATTAGAAATACATAATGGTTCGTTGAAGTTAAAGAAAACAAGTCTAAGTCTTTAGAGAGAACTATGGAAAGCAGCACAGAAATATATTAAATATATTTTTTTCAGAAGAACACACATAAATAAAGATTATTCATTATGGCATGTTTTTTGTGTCTTGCATCTTAAAGACAGGTATCTTTTGGTTTTGCTGCTTCAGCTTTACATTTTTATCTCTAAGATTCCATGGTAGCATGGCAACTCCAGGAGCTTATTCTAGTTTCTTAAAGAGATGGAAAAACTATTCCAGATCATAGGGCTCATATTTTCCTCTTGGATCCATTCTTACAATTATTCACACAGTGGTGAAGTGAATTGATACTTTATAGAAGCACAGAATGAATCAATGAAGCGTTTCAAACATTCCACCACCACCCCTTATAAGGATGGAATATTGTGAGTACTTCTCATACCACGAAAGGTAAATTCACCTGAAAGTGACTTCCTTAACTATGACAAAGCTATGGCAGGTGTTTAGCTGTTTGCTTGAGTCATAATTTCTTTGTGCCTTCTTACGACACTATTGAGGGAATTCCCATCTGAGAAATCTATATGAACTGAGAAGGAAGGCATGTACAAAAAAACCCCTGACCTTTTAAAAGTATGACTTGTGTGCAATGTATTATTTTGCAATTTATTCCCTATGACTGGAAGTGAGATGTTGGAGTAGTATTCCTGATTTATATAGTAATTCTGTGCACTTTTGATTTTATATGGTCAGCTGCTACATTCTAATTAATTGTGGAGGTATTTGAAGCTACATTGCCATTGCTGTCAGAGATATAAACAAGTACATAGCTTTATGCCCAGCTATACATCTGTACACCTAGTGTTCAAACTATGTATGTCTAGTCCTCAATCTATTTTGGGATATAATTAAGCCATTTCTCATCTATACAGTATTAGTATCTTGAATCACATTTATAATTTGGTGAGAGCATCTGCTATTCCTTCCATTTTAATTTGTCATATATACCACCCATCCAACAATGTTAACAGTCATTGTTCGCAAAGCTGTTTTTGAGAATTTATGTATTTATTTTAAAATTTATGTAGTCTCCCATCTCTCAAAACAAGTGACTCCGGATGGCATACAAACAGTAATATCAAATTATTATTATTTTAAAACATTAAAAATGATAAAATGGAATTCCTGCCATACTTCTAAGTATTTTGAGACTGTGGCCAAAGAGTGAAGGAAACCACTTTGTTCTCCAATGCAGTGCCTATAAAACATAATACTTTCAGGCATGGGTGTGCAACCTTGGAAACTTTAAGACCTGAGGACTTCAACTCCCAGAATTCCCCAGCTACTCATGCTCATTGGGGATTTCTGGGAGTTGAAGTCCACATGTTTTAAAGTTGCCAAGGTTGGACACTTCTGCTTTAAGCTGTTTTATTTGGGTTCTTGCAATTGCAAGAAATGGCTCTATATCCATTCAGCTTCCACTGTCACTACAAGTAAAGATGAAACCAACACTGATCTCAAAAACAATAGGAGGAGGAGCAGGAGGCAGTCCATATTTCCCACAATCATCTTTTGCATTCACCAATCTTTCCAAATGTACTGAATCTCCAAAGTTCTATGTTTGTCGCAAACTTTAATCTGCCTCAGTGCCATTACAGAAAATATTAGATTTCATTTTAACAGTTAAAACCATTTGCCATTTTTCTGATGTCTAAAAATAGTGTCTTGTTTGCTAAGAAGCAGTTATGCATAGGAAACCAAATAGGAAATTCTCCTATAACTAAGTATAGTACATCATAATAATATCCAAACTTTAAATAAAAGAGCAAACTATTACCAGAAACAGACTAATATATTTTTAAAATACCTAAAAAAAAGTACCTCTTTTTTTAAAAAAAAAATTAATTGGTTTTTAGAACAAACAAAGAAACAAAACATAAAAACATCAAATCATCTTCCATATATGTACCATGTTTCTCACATTATAAGGCTGGGCCTTATTTTTTTTGACCTCCGAAAAACCGGCTAGGCCGTCTTTTTGGGGATGACTTAATTTCCCCACCCTTGCATCCTCGGGTGGGCGAGCGGGCGGCGACAGCTTGGATATTCGGGAGACCTTCCATCACCATTGCTTTTCCTTCTCCCTTGCTGTTGCGGCGTTACAGTAACACCGTGGCATTTGGCGCAGCCATGTGCGACCAATCAGGGCTCCACCCTGCAACCGGAGCCCTGAGGAGACACTTGGCTTCAGCGCTCCTGTCGCCGCCTTCCCTTTGCTTTTGAAGGTAAAGTGAATTATTTTAAAAACCTCCGCTGGAGGTGGGCTAGGGGGAGGTGGCTACGTGCCCCCCAGGCTGCTTCAATGCAAGGTCCTGACTTGTAGCATCCTGCCGTTGCTGCCACATGCTTTTCGCCACCGCCTCCCTCTCCGACTGCGAAACTCATGTGCTTCGCCAAACGCTCCAAGCGAGGTGAGCTCTTTCATACAGAGAGGGAAAGACGCCGGCGTGCTCCGAGAGGCTGGCTCTTTTCTCTAGCCGAGGCTGACATCTGATTGAATCTCTATCCCGCTCCTTTATCCTCACGACGGGGTTGGCAGCGACGCTCTCTGGTGCGGCCACCTCAAGGCTGGCAAGCTGACGATACTGTGACAGCTGCTGCTGCCACGCTCCCTTCTCTTTCCTCGCCTCTCCTCCCTTCACCGGCAGGAGTGTGCGCGCCTGCTGCCACTGCTGCTGCTCCTGAGGCCGTCTGGGGTGGGCAGGTGGGAAAGCAAGCAAGGTGGCTGCGCTGACTTCTTTTTCCCTCAGCGAAGCGCCGCCGCTTGCCACCTTCACCGCCACCTGCGATGGGCGAGGAGGTGGCGGAGGCACCCGAAATGTCACCAAGGCAGCGAATGCCTCCCCACCGGGCCCTCTGCTCATCCCACCTGGTGGAGAGGCACTTGCTGCCTTGGTGACATTTCGGGTGCCTCCACCGCCTCCTCGCCCATCGCAGGTGGCGGTGACGGCGGCAAGTGGCGGTGCTTCGCTGAGGGAAAAAGAAGACAGCGCAGCCACCTTGCTTGCTTTCCCACCTGCCCACCCCAGACGGCCTCAGGAGCAGCGAAAGTAGCAGCAGACGTGCACACTCCTGCCAGCGAAGGGAGGAGAGGCGAGGAAAGAGAAGGGAGTGCGGCAGCAGCGGCTGTCACAGTATCATCTCATAGCGGGGCAAGGCTGGCAAGCTGAAGTGGCCGCACCAGAGAGCGTCGCTGCCGACCCCGTCATGAGGATAAAGGAGCGGGATAGAGATTCAGTCAGATGTCAGCCTCAGCTTGAGAAAAGAGCCAGCCTCTCAGAGCACACTGGCATCTTTCCCTCTCTCTCTCTCTCTCTCTATGTATGAAAGAGCTCGCCTCACTCAGAGCATTTGGCAAAGCAGGACCTTGCATTGAAGCAGCCCGGGGGCACATAGCCACCTCCCTCCAGCCCACCTCCAGCAGAGGTTTTTAAAATAATTCACTTTACCTTCAAAGGCAAAGGGAAGGTGGCCACAGGAGCGCCTCAAGCCAAGTGTCTCCTCAGGGCTCCCGTTGCAAGGAGGAGCCCTGACTGGCTGCACGTGGTTGCGCCAAATGTGGTTGCTGTAACACCACGGCAGCAAGGAAGAAGGGAAAGCAATGGTGGCGGAAGGTATCTCAATATGAAGTGCTCCACCAATGCAGGCAGCACCATATCCGGGCATGCAACAAGGTACTTCCTAACGGCAAGCCCCCCCCCGGCATTTCTCCCCCATTTCGCATGTTTAATATGGGCCTTAATTTGGGGGGAGGGGCTTAATTTGATTTTATGCCAATAAATCATGCTGGGGCTTCCTATTGGTGGAGGCCGTATTGTTGGAGAAACACAGTACATACAGTGTGCCAGTTGGTTTACAAATTGTTTTGTGTTTCCATTTCATAGTCTTCAATTATAATTACATTGTATATAATCTCATATTTTTGATATATTAAATACATTGGTATCATTAATAATCATTTGACTATATTTTTATTCATTCATGTTTTTCAAAATGATCATATTTTACTTAATTTGTTTTATGACAGTTCGTATTATCATCCTAGATCTATCCTAGAATCATTTTGTAGATATAAGAAAAGAATCTATCTTTATATATTTATTATTTTCTAAAAGTCTACCTATTTCATTACTATATTTTATTGTCTAACCATTGATAGAATAGATCCCAAATTTTATAAAATTGTTTATCATCTTGTTCTCTAATTTCAAATGTCAATCTACTCATTTCAGCAGATTCCAATATTTTCTTAATGATTTCCTCCTGTTATGGTATTTTCTCATTTTTCCATTGCTGGATTTTCTACACATGATCTTATATTTTGAAACTGGACTGGTTTTTTCTTCTTCTTTTTATATATTCTTCTTCTCTCCTTTTTGATTTTATAATATTCTAAGCCAGAGACTCCCTTTTAGTTATTTTTTAATTTTTTTTTTAATTAATTCTTATTATATTTTGCTTAGAAAAGGAGGGGGAGAGTGAAAGCTAAAGAAACTTTGTAACACTGCCAACTAGAGGCTTGGAAATATTCTATGTTTCTTTTGACCAGACAAAACTGAGAAAGAACTGAGTGTTTCAAGGACATTGCCTGTTTGATAAGATAGAGGGAAGAGCACAGGAGAGTATTATTACAGGTGCTCTTCTGGGTTTCTATCAACACCTGGAGTCTGGTGTTGAAGCTTAGGAAAAGAAAAGGTGATAAGTCTTTGGAGAAGAGAGTTATAACAAGAGCCTGGGATAATTAAACAAAGCGCAGTGTGCTCTTCTTATTCTTTTTAAGTTGTGCTACCCCTCCTCGTCAGTTTACTTTTTTTTTGCAATAGCTATTTGAATATTTGGCTCTCTGGAATTTGTCTTTATTTTCTTTTTTTCTTGTCTTTGGAAGTTAAATTTCTATGTTTGTTTTTTATTTTAAAGGAAAAGCTTTAGTATTAATGCTTCCCTTCCTTTTCTTTTTAAGGGAGTAGCCTTTTTCTTCGCTTTCCCTTCTTGGTATTTTTGTCTTTCCATCTACCTTCCATATTGGGTTTTTTCTTTTTCTTTTTCTTTTGGTTTATTTTTATGCATACTTTTATATTTGAGACCTCTTAATTGGATTAAGGTGTTGAAGAACCTGAAGAATTTTTCTTTTCTTTTTTAACCTTTTTCTTCACTTTTTCGCCTTTTTTAGGATTTTACAACTTTTTCTTTTTTGTGTGTGTTCATGGTGTGATTATGGTTTTTTCCATCATTTTTGAATTTTTACTGTCATCTAACCAACCGATTGGATTAAGGTATACAAGAACCTGAATAAATTTTTTCTTCTTTTTCTATTATTATTATTATTTGGCTTCTCTTTTCTTACTATTCTCCTACTTTTTTCCTACTATTTTTATTTGGAACTGCAGTTGGTTATTTTACAACTGGATTAAGATCTAGAAGAACCCGAAGATCTTGAACTCCTCAAAATGAGTAGGAAATTAACAGCTCCTGGTTCTTCAACTTCCACTTCTTCCTCTCCACCATCTGGAGGACAACATTCAATACAGACAATATTAAAGCAAGAAAAAGAATAAGAAAAAGTGACCCTGCAGATGATTATGTAAGGAATTCAAAATATTCAAACAAGATCAGAGAATATTGAAAAGAGAATAGAGAACATTGAACAAAGAACAGAGAACATTGAACAAAGAACAGGGAAAAAGTGGAGAACATGAAAAAGTGAAAAAGTGGAGAACATCCAACAAATGATGATGAAGTATGATGAGAGACTTCCAAAAATTGAAGAAGATAAACAAAGAGACAAGAAGATTGGAGACATTGATAACAGATTAACTGTGGTTGAACAAGATAAAAGTGGTATGCTGAGATGGGAGATGGACAGATCAGAATTTTATTTTAGATTCCAAAACATAGAGGAAGAAAAAGGACAAAATCTAGCTGAGATAATGATAGAAATATTGGCTGAAGCTTTGGAAATAACTGAAGAGAAGATGATGAATGGAATAGATGAGGTTTATCGAGTCTTTACAAGATATGCGATGAGAAATAACTTACCAAGAGAAGTTCACATCAGATTTACAAAGAAAGCCATTGAAACACAAATATTGCAAGTGGCAAGAGAGAAAACATTGAAATACAAAGATAAGGAGATTGTGGTCTTGAAACAAGTACCCAGAAGAGTGAGAGATGAGAAGAGAATACCAATTCTTGATCAAATTGTTACTTAAAAAAGAGGTGAATTATAGATGGCTGATTCCAGAATGTTTACATGGCAAGAACAGAGATATAGAATTGACTCAATTGAGAAAGCTGAATCATTTTACACAGAATTTTTCAGAGGGGAGGAAGAGGCAGAAAAAGAAATTTCACTAATTGAATTCCAAGAGGATTCCCAAATGACGACTGAAAAAGAAGGTGCAGTAGGTGTAAAGGAGGAAGCCAAAGTACAACGTGAACCAAGATCCACAAGAGCTGTCAAACCTAATTACAAAATATAACCATGGAAGAGAAAAAATTGATTACAATTAATATAAATGGACTTAACCCAGCCATTAAAAGAAGGAAAACCTTTCATAAATTTGATATAATCTGCCTAGAAAAGAAGTACATATTAAAAAACAATATGAACAAAATTAGGGAAAATAATCACTTCCTTGACACAATGTAAGAAAAGAGAAGTGGTTTTATATATTAAAGAGACCATCTCAGCTAAATTGATTTATACTGATGACGACGGAAGAATATTAATGGTGGAAATAATGGACAATAATACGAAAACACTCCTGATTGCAATCTATGCCCGGAATGACAAACAAGAAGAATTTTATAAAAAACTACATATGAAAATAATTGAACTGGACTATGCTAATATAGTTATGATGGGAGATTTTAATGGAATTATAGACAACAAACTGGACTATACAGCATAGAAAACAATAAAGCAAAACGGAAAGACTGTCCCTAAATCTTTTTTTTTTAATGGTAGATGAAATAAATTTAAAAGCTACATGGAGAGAAAGAAATGCTAAAACTAAACAATACACCTTCTACTCAAATAAAATTACCTCTTATCTATGGATCATTTTTGTACAAACATATGGGATATTTATTATGCAAGCATATGGCAAATAGAACTCTTTTCGAATAATATTTTTATTATTCCCTTTTGTTAGGGATAACATTATTTACCCTAACTGGTTTAGGTAAAATAATAAATATGTAATCATGGTTTATTAGTAAAAGTGTCTGCAACTTTAACTGTAGGAATGTACTGTATATACTCGAGTATAAGCCGAGTTTTTCAGCCCATTTTTTGTGCTGAAAAAACCGCCCTCAGCTTATACTCGAGTCAGCCGCTACGGCACCATGCCTGGCCTGCGCTGGCGTGGCTGCAACCGATCGCGCCTCCAGGGCAGCATCGCCGCCGCGGCTGTCTACCCGCTGAGGGACACACAGGTGACCCCAAGCGGCCTCTTCTTCCCCATTAACGGGCGCCCGGAGCCCCCGCGAGCTCCTGTGTTGCGCGCTTCCAGCTTCGCAAAGAAAACGCCAGGCTCAGGCAGCCTCCCCCACCCCCTAGCCTAGCAGCGAAGAGCTGTTCCGGGGACAGCGAGACAAAGTGCCTGGCTGCGCTGTGGCGGGAGCCCCCGGAGCAGCTCTTCACTTCTAGGGGGGGTGGGGGAGGCTGCCTGAGCCTGGCGACCCCAAGCAGCCTCTTCCTCCCCATTAACGGGCGCCCGGGGCCCCCGCGAGCTCCTGTGTTGCGCGCTTCCAGCTTCCCAAAGAAACCGCCAGGCTCAGGCAGCCTCCCCCACCCCCTAGCCTAGCAGCGAAGAGCTGCTCCGGGGGCAGCGAGACAAAGTGCCTGGCTGCGCCGTGGTGGGAGCCCCCGGAGCAGCTCTTCGCTGCTGGGGGGGGGGAGGCTGCCTGAACCTGGCGATCCCAAGCGGCCTCTCCTTCCCCATTAACGGGCGCCCGGGGCCCCCGCGAGCTCCTGTGTTGCGCGCTTCCAGCTTCGCAAAGAAACCGCCAGGCTCAGGCAGCCTCCCCCGCCCCCTAGCCTAGCAGCGAAGAGCTGCTCCGGGGGCAGCGAGACAAAGTGCCTGGCTGCGCTGTGGCGGGAGCCCCCGGAGCAGCTCTTCGCTGCTGGGGGGGGGAGGCTGCCTGAGCCTGGCGATCCCAAGCGGCCTCTCCTTCCCCATTAACGGGCGCCCGGGGCCCCCGCGAGCTCCTGTGTTGCGCGCTTCCAGCTTCACAAAGAAACCGCCAGGCTCAGGCAGCCTCCCCCACCCCCTAGCCTTGCAGCGAAGAGCTGCTCCGGGGGCAGCGAGACAAAGTGCCTGGCTGCGCCGTGGCGGGAGCCCCCGGAGCAGCTCTTCGCTGCTAGGGGAGGGGGTGGGGGAGGCTGCCTGAGCCTGGCGACCCCAAGCAGCCTCTCCTTCCCCATTAACGGGTGCCCGGGGCCCCCGCGAGCTCCTGTGTTGCGCGCTTCCAGCTTCGCAAAGAAACCGCCAGGCTCAGGCAGCCTCCCCCACCCCCTAGCCTAGCAGCGAAGAGCTGCTCCGGGGGCAGCGAGACAAAGTGCCTGGCTGCGCCGTGGCGGGAGCCCCCGGAGCAGCTCTTTGCTGCTGGGGGGGGAGGCTGCCTGAGCCTGGCGATCCCAAGCGGCCTCTCCTTCCCCATTAACGGGCGCCCGGGGCCCCCGCGAGCTCCTGTGTTGCGCGTTTCCAGCTTCACAAAGAAACCGCCAGGCTCAGGCAGCCTCCCCCACCCCCTAGCCTTGCAGCGAAGAGCTGCTCCGGGGGCAGCGAGACAAAGTGCCTGGCTGCGCCGTGGCGGGAGCCCCCGGAGCAGCTCTTCACTGCTAGGGGAGGGGGTGGGGGAGGCTGCCTGAGCCTGGCGACCCCAAGCGGCCTCTCCTTCCCCATTAACGGGCGCCTGGGGCCCCCGCAAGCTCCTGCGTTGCGCGCTTCCAGCTTCACCAACAAACGGAGCTGCAAATCTGGTAATCGCTTGCAGACCCTCGGCACGAACCCCCTTTCCCCGCACTCCCCCCCCGCACTCCTCTGGCGGCAGCAGGCGGAGAAAGCCCCACTTCCCCCTGGCTTTGATGGCACGCGTGAGTTGGCTTCCCACTCTTTTTTTTTTAACTCTCCTCCTCTTCCTCCTCCTCTCCTCTCCCCTTGTTGTCTGGTCTTCCCTAAGGAAACTCGAGGGCTCACACTTCCAGGTGTTTCTCCCTGTCTTTCTCCCTGTCAATGATCTTTTCTTCCCTTCCCTTCTCTCAGCCCCATCCTCCTTCACCTTTGTCACCACAATCCTGAACAGATGAAGTTTGTACTTCTCAAGAAAGGTTGGATGTTCCTTTTGAGGAGGGAACCTAGTGTGACATCTGTATGTTGACCTACTACTGAGCCATGGCATGTGTGCAGATGCAATGGAGGCATGAGGGAGAGCTGTGAAAGAGATGGTGGCTCTCCAAAACAGGATGTACATGCAGCACATGCACATGCTTTTTTCTTGCAAGGGAGAGAGTGACTCTGTTTGGACATACAGATGAGGAGGAGGAATCCAGTTTTGAAGGATTTTAACTCTTGTGTTTTAGCTTGGTTGCTGATTGAGCTAAGGTTTTTGTACTTTTAAAGTTATTGTTGATACCATATTGGTTTTGTTGGCTCTCTTTTCCACTTACAGAGCTAGTTTACTGTTTTTCTTTGAAATAAATATTCAAAAACATTTAACCTACTGATGCCTCAATTCATGTAATTTTATTGGTATCTATTTTTATTTTTAAAATTTACCAGTAGCTGCTGCATTTCCCATCCTCGACTTATACTCGAGTCAATAAGTTTTCCCAGTTTTTTGTGGTAAAATTGGGTGCCTCGACTTATATTCGGGTCGACTTATACTCGAGTATATACGGTAATTAAGGGAGTGGTTGTGAAAGCACCATAAAAGAAGCCAGGCACGGGGACTTCCGGTTTGCGTGGCTTCGGGGCAGCAGGAATTCGCGACAGCTCGCGATTCCTGCTGTGCTAGCCGTCGAGGTACCCCCGATCCAGACGGGTCAGGGGGATATGGCTGCCCTGTAGGGACAGCTGAAGAGAGAGGGGAGTCGGATAGGGAGGTGGGGGTGTCGCAGACCCCCCCCTTCTCCGGGAAAACCCCTTTTTCCCAAGGCGGTGGAGCGGCGGTCAGCAATGGCCGCCATGAAGAAGCCAGCAACCGGGTAAGAACTGTGCTGGAGGAAGTGTGAAGAGTGAAAGTTCTGTCTGAGCCGGGTCAAGTAACACCTTTTAAACTGCCTGGAATTGAGCTGCTTGAATTGCTGGAGGATACATTGTATCCCTAAGAAGAGCGAAAAGCGGCGGAGAAGCTGTTAAAGGGAACTCTTTTTTTTTTTACTCTCCCACCCCACGGAAAAAGCAGAAATATTTGGATATATTAGACATTGAAAGTGCTTTGAAAGCTGAAGCTAAGAGACAAAGGGATTTTTGGACATTGAAAAATTTAAGAAATTGGAAAGTCTCTGCTGGAGGTATGGATTTTTGATTATTTAAAATTGTCATTGCAAGTGGGAAGGGAGAAAAAAAATTGGAGCAGAAGCTGAAAAAGGAGGAGATTGTCTAGAACGTTTTTGTGGATCCCAAAAGAAGATATATGGTAATTGGACCTCTTTGATTAAAAATTAATCCAGAAAGAGAAAGAGAAGAAGGAAGAAAAGTATTAACTTTTGGAATTTTTTTTTTTAATTGCTTTTGATTATCTTTGATTAAAAATACTTGTGGTTGTTTTGGAAAAAGTTTCCCTTTTTATAATGGCATTGTTTGTGGATGAACTAGAGATTGAATATCAAAAATATAAAAAAGAAGATACTTTGGGCGCTTTGTTTCAATTCTTAGAAATGGCGTTATGTTCTGTTGAAAAGTTGATTACGCAGCAGAAGGACTGGGACAAGGAAGAAGAGGAAGAAGAAGCCATCTTTGATGAACAATGGGTCCCTTCCGGAGAGGAGGAGAAAAAGGATAAGAAAAAGGGGATTTTAAGAATTATAAAAACAACCAAAAGAGAGAAAAATGAGCGAAAAGGTGGAGGCAAGGTTAGAAAGCAAAGGAAAAGGAGTAAGAAAAGCGATGGGAAAAAGCAAAGGGGTAGAAAGGGCAAGGAGAAGAATAAGCAAGAGAGAAAGGGGGGGAGGAGAAGCCTTAATGGGGGGAAGCAAGACCTAAAGAAAAAAAGTTTATTTAGAGACAATGGGTGAATTTAATTTAGATTAAAAGAGGGATTCTGGAGGGTATATAAGATTGTGTTTTTATATGTGTATTTAGAATATAAAATTTATTATGTAATTTTAGAATCTTTTAAACAGAATCCCAAGAAAGATTGTAATATGTAGTATTTCTAAGTTAGGGTAATGAGTTATAGATGTTACTCCAATTGGTGTACAGGAGAAGTATAGTAAAAGAAAAAAAAAGATGAATGGATAATTGGAAATAAAACAGACAAAGAATGTTGTTGAAAATGGTAATAAGATATGGAAGGATATATATGCTTTTTTTTTTTTTTGGATTTTGTATATTGATAAAAGGCAATAAAATTTTAATTAATAAATAATTTGGATGGAAAAGAGAAGTAGGGACAAGATATGAAGTTAATATTATATGAAATATTGATATTATAATCTGGAAATATTATGCCTTATTGGTCTTTTATTATTATTTTTTCTTAGAAAAGAATTTATAAGCTGTTATGCCTTGATTCTTTGTGCATTGTTCTTATAAAACTGATAAAAATGGTTTTTATATATATATATAAAAAAGAAAATGATAATAAGATATGGAAGGAGATATGGGTTGAATATGATGTTTGAATTTGTGTCTGTGTAAAGAGTTTTAACCCGGGAACAGACAACCTTCAGAAAAGATCTTTTAGTTTTGTTTATGTTTTGTGTTTGTATGTTTGTGTATTGTGTTTATGGTAAAACTAACAAAATTTGTTTTTTATAAAAAAAAAAGGAAAAAAGAATCAATAAAACCTTGGAGGAATGTTAGACGAGAATAATTTAAACAAGCCAGAAAGAAAAGAATATGATGACTATAAAATGGATAAATATGGAAGAGAAATGAAATTGAATAGGAGTAAAGAGAAATAATGAGAAATTTGCTGGAAGATATTTGTGTGTCCATATGGAGATGGGATAAATTGGAATTATGCTGTATAAAAATAATGTTTTGTTTGACTTGTAAGGATTTACAATGTTAAGAGGTTTTATGTGTTTATGTATTTAATGGTTAATGATGTGTTGTTTTATCTTTAAAATTAATAAAAATTTGTTTCAAAAAAAAAAAGAAGCAAGGCACGGCAGCTTGCTCTCTCTGGCTTTATGATCCCTAATTACTGGATGGATTCAAGACTGAGTTTTTCCCTACTGGAACGGGAGAAAGAGAGGACTGATTTGTAAGTGAACTGACATTGGATATTCTACACGGACTTTGCTAATTGAATATCCTTGAATGGACTGACTAAACGATACATGACTAATGGACTGTTATTTTTGACTATGCTATAAACTCTAAATGGAATAAACTATATTTTGATAGCACAAGCGTATCTGTTATTTTTACTGTATGTTAATAAACGTACAAACTTATCTCACTCATTTATCTGTGTGCCTATCTGACTAACGCTGCACATTCTGTTTAGCTTGTCTCCTTAACCCTAGTTGGGGAACACAGGCTTAACACCTTTGTGGTTTAGGTGGGATTATCTTATATTTCTCTCGTCAGGGTTATTGCTTTAATACCAATTTAATTATGCAGACAGGCTAAACAGCTGGATTAATCAACCCAATTTAAGGAAAGAATTCTTAAAACAGTGCAAAAGTCATGTGCTCTAGAGGATTTTGTTATGTCTTAGGTTTGGGGCTATAGAATAGAATAGAATTGGAAGGGACCTTGGAGGTCTTTTAGTCCAACCCCTGTCTAGGCAGGAAACCCTACACCACTTCTGATAAAGGCAATCCAGCATCTTTTTAAAAACTTCCAGTGTTGGAAAAACTTCCGGTTTGCGTGGCTTCGGGGCAGCAGGAATTCGCGACAGCTCGCGATTCCTGCTGTGCTAGCCATTGAGGTACCCCCGATCCAGATGGGTCAGGGGGATATGGCTGCCCTGTAGGGACAGCTGAAGACAGAGGGGAGTCAGAAAGGGAGGTGGGGGCATCGCAGACCCCCCCTTTCTCCGGGAAAACCCCTTTTTCCCAAGGCGGTGGAGCGGCGGTCAGCAATGGCCGCCACGAAGAAGCCAGCAACCGGGTAAGAACTGTGCTGGAGGAAGTGTGAAGAGTGAAAGTTCTGTCTGAGCCGGGTCAAGTAACACCTTTTAAATTGCCTGGAATTGAGCTGTTTGTTGCTGGAGGATACATTGTATCCCTAAGAAGAGCGAAAAGCGGCGGAGAAGCTGTTAAAGGGAATTTTTTTTTTTTTTTACTCTCCCACCCCACGGAAAAAGCAGAAATATTTGGATATATTAGACATTGAAAGTGGATTGTTTTGAAAGCTAAGATAAGAGACAAAGGGATTTTTGGACATTGAAAAATGTGAGAAATTGGAAAATCTCTGTTGGAGGTATGGATTTTTGATTATTAAAATTCTCATTGCAAGTGGGAAGGGAGAAAAAAAAAATTGGAGCAGAAGCTGAAAAAGGAGGAGATTGATTAGAACGTCTTTGTGGATCCCAAAAGAAGATATATGGTAATTGGACCTCTTTGATTAAAAATTAATTCAGAAAGAGAAAGAGAAGAAGGAAGAAAAGTATTAACTTTTGGAACTTTTTTTCTTTTTTTAATTGCTTTTGATTGTCTTTGATTAAAAATTCTTGTGGTTGTTTTGGAAAAAGTTTCCCTTTTCATAATGGCATCGTCTGTGGATGAACTAGAGATTGAATATCAAAAATATAAAAAAGAAGACACTTTGGGCGCTTTGTTTCAATTCTTAGAAATGGCGTTATGTTCCTTTGAAAAGTTGATTACGCAGCAGAAGGACTGGGACAAGGAAGAAGAGGAAGAAGAAGCCATCTTTGATGAACAATGGGTCCCTTCTGGAGAGGAGGAGAAAAAGAATAAGAAAAAGGGGATTTTAAGAATTATAAAAACAACCAAAAGAGAGAAAAATGAGCGAAAAGATGGAGGCAAGGTTAGAAAGCAAAGGAAAAGGAGCAAGAAAAGCGAAGAGAAAAAGCAAAGGGGTAGAAAGGGCAAGGAGAAGAATAAGCAAGAGAGAAAGGGGGGGAGGAGAAGCCTTAATGGGGGGAAGCAAGACCTAAGGAAAAAAAGTTTATTTAGAGACAATGGGTGAATTTAATTTAGATTAAAAGAGGGATTCTGGAGGGTATATAAGAGTGTGTTTTTATATGTATATTTAGAATATAAAATTTATTATGTAATTTTAGAATTTTTTTAAACAGAATCCCAAGAAAGATTGCTATATGTAGTATTTCTAAGTTAGGGTAATGAGTTATAGATGTTACTCCAATTGGTGTACAGGAGAAGTATAGTAAAAGAAAAAAAAGATGAATGGATAATTGGAAATAGAACAGACAAAGAATGTTGTTGAAAATTGTAATAAGATATGGAAGGATATATATGCTTTTTTTTTGGATTTTGTATATTGATAAAAGGCAATAAAATTTTAATTAATAAATAATTTGGATGGAAAAGAGGAGTAGGGACAAGATATGAAGTTAATATTATATGAAATATTGATATTATAATCTGGAAATGTTATGCCTTATTGGTCTATTATTATTATTTTTTCTTAGAAAAGAATTTATAAGCTGCTATGCTTTGATTTTTTGTGCATTGTTTTTATAAAACTGATAAAAATGGTTTTTATATATATATATAAAAAAGAAAATGATAATAAGATTTGGAAGGAGATATGGGTTGAATATGATGTTTGAATTTGTGTCTGTGTAAAGAGTTTTAACACGGGAACAGACAACCTTCAGAAAAGATCTTTTAGTTTTGTTTATGTTTTGTGTTTGTATGTTTGTGTATTGTGCTTATGGTAAAACTAACAAAATTTGTTTTTTATAAAAAAAAAAAAAAAGGAAAGAATCAATAAAACCTTGGAGGAATGTTAGACGAGAATAATTTATACAAGCCAGAAAGAAAAGAATATGATGACTATAAAATGGATAAATATGGAAGAGAAATGAAATTGAATAGGAGTAAAGAGAAAAAATGAGAAATTTGCTGAAAGATGTTTGTGTGTCCATATGGAGATGGGATAAATTGGAATTATGCTGTATAAAAATAATGTTTTGTTTGACTTGTAAGGATTTACAATGTTAAGAGGTTTTATGTGTTTATGTATTTAATGGTTAATGATGTGTTGTTTTATCTTTAAAATTAATAAAAATTTGTTTCAAAAAAAAAAAAAAAACTTCCAGTGTTGGAGCATTCACAACTTCTGGAGGCAAGTTGTTCCACTAATTAATTGTTCAAACTGTCAGGAAATTTCTTCTTAGTTCTAGGTTGCTTCTCTCCTTGATTAGTTTCCACCCATTGCTTCTTGTCCTATCTTCGGGTGCTTGGAGAATAGCTTGACTCCCTCTTCTTTGTGGCAGCCTCTGAGATACTGGAACACTGCTATCATGTCTCCCCAGTCCTTCTTTTCGTTAGACTAGACATATCCAGTTCCTGCAACCATTTTTCATGTTTTAGCTTCCAGTCTCCTAATCATCTTTGTTCCTCTTCTCTGTACTCTTTCTAGAGTCTCGACACCTTTTTACATTGTGGCAACCAAAACTGCATGAAGTATTCCAAGTTTGGCCTTACCAAGGCATTACAAAGTGGTATTAGCACTTCATGTGATCTTGATTCTATCCCTCTGTTTATGCAGCCTAGAATTGTGTTGACTTTTTTGGCAGCTGCTGCACACTGCTGGCTCATATTTAAATGGTTGTCCACTAGGACTCTGAGATCCTTCTCACAGTTACTACTGTTGAGCAAGGTACCACATATACTGTACCTGTGCATTTAATTTTTCTTGCCGAAATGTAGAATCTTACTTTTTTCACAATTGAATTCCATTTTGTTAGATAGTGCCCAATGTTCAAGCCTGTCAAGATCCTTCTGTATCTTAAGCCTATCTTCTGGAGTGTTGGCTATTCCTGCCAACTTGATGTTGTCTGCAAATTTGATGTGCTCCCCATCTATCCCCTTGTCCAAGTCATTGATGAAGCTGTTGGAGAGTACTGGGCCTAAATCAGAGCCTTGGGTACTCTACTGCATATTTCTCTCCATGTAGATGCAGTTCATTGGGGACTACATGTTGAGTGTGGTTGGTCAGCCAGTTACAAATCCATCTGGTGGTGATGCTGTCTAACCCACATTTTTCTACTTTATCTAGTAGTACGGTAGACTATGGTCTATTTTATCAAATACCTTACTGAAGTCCAAGTAAATTATATCAACAGCATTCATTATGCATTAGCTGGAATTATATGCATTAGCTGGAATTATGCAACATAATGAACTACAAAATAACAAATTACTTTTTCCCTAGCATGTTCTGGAACTCAGTGGTTAAGATTTCATGTTGATCCCAGAAGACTCTATAAATTGGATCATTGTGATTAAGATACATAAATACTGTACAGACACAGTGTTTAATATTTCAGGAAGGCAAGATCAGGAAGCTGAATTGTTGCAAGAATACACAAAGCTTAAGTTAATTCAGAATTTCTTTCTGACATGGAATAAGTTCATTGTCCAAAAGAACTCAGATACTTAACTTTATGTCATGCTTGAAAGAAATTTATTTCCTTGCCTTCTTGTTAGATCTTTTTCCTGCTGTGCTTCACATCTTGGCAAATCTGCAGATGTTACAGTTTCAGTGTGATCTTATTTCCACTTTTTCTCAAGTAAGCTAGTAAATTATAATAGTGACTATAAAAAGAAGAAAAGCCACTCAGAATATGGGTGTATTGAGAAACCTTCTCTATTTTCAAGCTAGATTTTTCTAAAACCAATATTTTAACAAATTTTTATTTTTTTTAATTTTTCATAAAGACAAATCCATAGGAATCATACTTATGATTCTAATCTAGAAAGTAAAGAATGAACAAGATCCACATTTTAAAACATTCCTTTCCTCTCTGCATAGTTGCTGGATGTGGTCTTCTACCTAGCACAGAAGTATGATCGATTACTTGTTCTCGGCCGTAGACACATGCTGAAACATTCATTTCAATGGAAAAAAAGCGACATGGATGCCATGCAGGAGAAAGCAGACTTCTTCTTTACTGATAATATGTATGTTATTTGATTTTTAGAAAGTATAATCTTTAGAAATATGTGCATTATTTCCTGCTTGCAACATAAGTATTGAGACTGAATTTAACAACAAAAATAATATGCTGTATGTCATATATGAATCCTATATATTCTTGATATATTTTATTTCATTTTGCAATTGTGTAATATTTTTCCATAAAAGATAAATGCAATCTTTTCGCTCAAGTTATTTCATCCACAACAATGCATGCCTTGTTTACCACAGTCAACAGCTTTGCATTCCTAATTATCTTTGAATATGATAATGAACCAGGCAATTAAAACCCACAACCTATATATATATTTATTTACAAATTACAATAAAAAATTGATAAAATAGGTATATATCCAACCTTCTCCCCCACTGTTAAGAATAAAATTTAAACTTAAAGGAATTAATAGAAACCAAACCAACAAAAAAAATAGAAACACAAAGATGATGTTAACATCTTTAACATTTAAATATTTTCCATAAATCTACTGATAAAAACAAACTGTTTCAAAAATATATCAACTAATCACATAAACAATTATATGGATCTATGAAATTCCTCAAATTTTTATACCTCCAACAGAAAAAATGAATATGACACAGTATCTTGTTACTGGTCTCATTTTAATATCTATTTAAATGCAATTTAATAAATTTCTTATCAAATGGAAGTTTTCAGTTTAAAACAAAAAAACATTAACGTACATTTCATTGCTGAACAAATACCTCTGTTTATTTCTTTGAACTGATAGGAAATGTAATTATCTATCTTTAAGTAAAACGTGTAAATTGCTGTTTATTAATATAAAAAAGCTACACATATTCTATCATCAACTTTTAGAACAAATCTTAGGTAAACCTCAGATAAACCAGGAAGAATTATTCACTTGGAGAATTATTTAGTAAAAATTAAAAATGTTCCCTGGTGACGAAGTATGCAGGGTTGATCTAAATTTTTATATTACTACTTTGATGATCTAAGTATTGAATGTTATTACCTAGCTAGCTCATATGTTGTACATATAAATTTTAAGTATATCAGTATATGTATTCATATACCGTGTTTCTCACATAATAAGGCCGGGCCTTATTTTTTTTTTGACCCCCGAAAAAACGGCTAGGACATCTTTTCGAGGGTGACTTAATTCCCCCCCTTTCATCCTCGCCACCAGCCGCTCCTAATGGGTGATCATGGCGAAGCGCGGAGAGCTCCCTACTCCCATCTTTGCTGCAGACGCCTTTGGCACCTGCCGCTGTTGCTTTCCCTTCTGCCCATTCCACCAAGTTTGGAGCTGCCACTTCCGTGTTTGGAGTGCCGCCGCCATTTGGGGCTCCAAACAGCGGCAGTGCTCCAAACGCGGAAGTGGCAGCTCCAAACATGACAGTGGGCGATCTTTTTATTTTGGTCTGCGTGAAGTTCAGAGCCAGCAAGAGAGGGAGATTGCGATGCCTCCATCTGAGATGGCAACCTCACTAGTGGATCACAACATGGCTGGAAGCCAGAATCGGTGGGAAACGATGGCGATCTTTTTGGAGCGAGAGGAAAGGGAGATAAGAGTTGCGAGTCATAATTTGCAGGAGGAAGTGGGTGTACCCCACGGCAGGGAGCCCAAGGAAAAAGGGCCAGTAGGCAACGGAGAGCGTCCTATAGCTCCGGAAGCAGCCTAGAGACGCGCCCAGGAAGAAGCACAGATGCTGCCTTGTAGTCCCCAAGCCAACTGCATGTGCCGCCTTTAGTTATGTGCGCTCCGCGCTTTGGGCATCTCCGTGTGATCGTGACCCTGTCTTTCCTATCTGGCACCCTTGCTGCTTTCTGGCTCTTTAGCAACCGACTTTGCCTTTGGAGAACTGCCGCTGTTTGGAGCTCCAAATGGTGGCGGAAGCTCCAAGTGCGGAAGCTCCAAACATGACACTGGGCGATCTTTTTATTTTGGTCCGCGCGAAGTTCAGAGCGAGCATGAGAGGGAGACCGCAATGCCTTGCTAAAGAGCCAGAAAGCAGCAAGGGCGCCAGGTGGAAAGGACAGGGTCGCGATCACACGGAGATGCCCAAAGCGCGGAGCGCACATAACTAAAGGCGGCGCACGCAGTTGACTTGGGGACTACAAGGCAGCATCTGCGCCTCTTCCCCGGCGCGTCTCTGGGCTGCTTCCAGAGCTACAGGACACACTCCGTTGCCTACCGGCCCTTCTTCCTTGGGCTCCCTGCCGTGGGGTACACCCACTTCCTCCTGCAAATTACACCTCGCAACTCTTATCTCCCTTTCCTCTCGCTCCAAAAAGATCGCCATCGTTTCCCGCCGATTCAGGTTTCCGGCCACGTTGTGATCCACTCGTGAGGTTGCCATCTCAGATGGAGGCATCGCAGTCTCCCTCTCTTGCTCGCTCTGAACTTCACGCGGACCGAAATAAAAAGATCGCCCACTGTCATGTTTGGGGCTGCCACTTCCGCGTTTGGAGCACTGCCGCTGTTTGGAGCCCCAAATGGCGGCGTCACTCCAAACACGGAAGTGGCAGCTCCAAACTTGGTGGAATGGGCAGAAGGGAAAGCAACAGCGGCGGGTGCCAAAGGAGTCTGCAGCAAAGGTGGGAGTAGGGAGCTCTGCGCTTTGCCATGATCACCCGCTAGGAGCGGCTGGTGGCGAGGAATTGCTGCCCGGGGGCGCTCCTAACGGCAAGTCCCCCACCCTTCCCCCTTATTTTGCATGTTTTAAAATAGGCCTAAATTTGGGGGGAGGGGCTTAATTTGATTTTATGCCAAAGAAACATGGTGGGGCTTCCTATTGGTGGAGGCCGTATTGTTGGAGAAACACGATAAGTAAATAAATAGATATGAGATGGACATAATGCTAAGTTCAAACAAGTTAAATGCCTCATAGCTAGAATCTTGAAATAATCATTTGAATCAGTTCTGTAATACTTTACTGTGCAAACTGCAATGGTGTACATAATATTTCTGTTTGCCTTTTTAAAAAAAAAAAAAATAGGTCTAAAGACGATCCATTTCTGCTGTATGCCACTTTTCACTCAGGTGGTCACTGTATGATAGTAACTAGAGATCTATTACGGGATCACAAAGCTGTTCTTTCTGATAGTGTTACTCGTCGCTTGTTTTTTAAATGGCAACGTGGGCATCAGATGGTGGTGTCAAGCTACGTACCAGGAAAGATATTAACATTTGAGGTATTGTTGCACCTATTAATGTTATTTTTGTTTAATAATTATCTAGCATGAGTGATAAATCAAAAGAGGGGTGTAGTCTTTGTAAAGAAAATCCAAATGGTTTTTCCAATAAAATCCTCAGCATAATTTGTAATGTTTAATATTTACACATTAGTTTACTGAAGAATTGTTTTTGGATTGCATGCCGTTACGAGAAACCACTTTTATCAATGCTCTTGTTTGTAATCTTACATAAAAGGTTTAAAGTATAGAGATGGGGGGGGGGGCGCAAACCTGGTTCAGTTTAGATGTTCTCACAGTTCATTACTGGAGGATACCAAGTTTCCTATCTTTAGTTTAAAATATATTATAAAATCTTAATATTGTGCAAAATATATAATGCAGTCTTGTCTTTTATTATTTAACAGGATGCTTTGCCTTATGATACAATTGTGCAGACTGATGGTAACACATGGCACATTCCCTATGATGACAACTTGTCCGATAGAGCTTCTTTTGAAATTCCAGGAAAGTGGCTCTGTCTTCAGAAGAAATAAAAGATGCTTTTTTTGTTCAAAGTGAAAATGTATGCATGGCACCTTTATTTCAAATAAATTTCAAACAAACAAGTTAAAATGTATTCATTTTCTAAGACAACAGACCTGGACTTAAATGAATCCCTGCGTTACAAACAATACTTAATTCTACAAATATTGAAAATTGTGATGCAACTGTTCTTTATAATTGATAAATGTAATTATGATTTAAACCAATTGCTTTTTGGGTGGCTTATGGATTGTATATTCATATTTCTCTGCTTTTCATCAGTAACTATTTTTCTTATGTTTCTCCTTTCCAGATGGGCGTCTTGGTACCATATAGCTCATCTTATGAGAAACAATTATGTTTGCTTTAGAATTTTACTATTCATGTGCTCCAAAATTCTCAGTGTTGTGGGTTGCGATAAACTTTGCTGACATAAGTAGAAAAACAGGGAGGGCATGAAATATTGGAAGGATGACTGAGAAACAGCCAGTTCTTTTATAGAATGTCCAGATTATACAACTTCAAGAATAGAGATACCATGAAAACAATTAAGTACAGGTAGAAATTTACTAAAATGTAACTGCCTCTGGAATTCCCATTTGAAAGAAGACTGATTCAAAATTTGTACACCAGAAACTGAAGTAGCAGTAGGTTTTCCCCTCCCTTCCCAGTTATGGATGTATTATCCTCCTCTTCAATACTGGAATTTTTGATTACAGTAAGTATTATCTTTCAAATTATTTCCATCTAGTCAGCCTACATTAGCAAGTATTAAGCATAATCTATATAGTAAATGAATGAGGTACATAAAATGAAAGTACATTTAGAATAAAAGAACTTTCAGTTAATACTGATTTTAACAGTTACAGTTCTAAATAAAATTGTAGCTTGTTTTATTTTTAAGCAATTATATTTTTCCACAAATAACAGCAAAAATGTGTTCAATTTTTTTTTAAGACTATGATATAATAGTAAAAAAAATGTAAAATTGAGAAAAAATGGTGGCTGATTTTTGTTTATTTTAAATTTGTTTATCACCCAAATCATACAAATTGTGACAAGTGACAACTTTGGAAACAATTCATACGGGTAGATCTCAACTTACAACAGTTCATTTGGGATTCAAAAATCCCAGCAATTGGTTTGCTGCCCGGTTGCTGGTGGGGGGGGGGGCATGGTTATGGTGGGTGTGGCCTACCGGAGCTTCCTGTTTCCAGCTTCTGGTGGGCCTCCAGAGCCCGGGGGAGGCCATTTTCACCCTCACAAGGATCCAGAGGCCTCTCCTGGACCTCTGGGAGGGTGAAAACGGTCTCCTCCAGGCTCTGGAGGCCCTCCGGAAGCCAGAAACAGGCCTGTTTTGCGACTCCCAGTACTTCCGGGAGAGCTGTTTTTCACCCTTCCAAGGGTCTGGAGGCCTCTCCCAAGCCTCTGGGAGGGTAAAAACCGCCTCCCCCAGGCTCTGGAGGCTGTCCAGAAGCTGGAAAAGGGCCCATTTCTGGAAGGCCCATTCCCCCCCCCCCCCGAGCTTCCACGTGGACCCTGCACTTACCTGCATTGCGTGGAAATTTCTGGGAGGGGAGGCGCAGGATGGGCAGGGCAGCCGGTCACTTGAAATATTGGTTTGGTGAACCAGATGTAAGTTTAACATCTGGTTCACTTGAACCAGTCCAAACCAGTAGAATCCCACCCCTGCTTACAACCATTTTTCATACTTATGACCGCATACAGCAATCCCATTGTTACGTGATCAAAATTCAAACGCGTGGCAATTGACTCACATTTATGATCTCTGCAGTGTCCTGGGGTCATGGGATCACCTTTTGCAACCTTCTGACCAGCAAAGACACTTAACTGCGATACTAAGATAACTGCAGTGTTTCACTTAATAACTCTGGCAAGAAAAGTAATAAAATGGGGCAAAATTCACTTAACAAATGTCTCACTTAGCAACAAAAAGTTTGGGCTCAATTGTCATAATCCGAGAACTACCTGTACAGACAACTGGATCAACTCATTTGCTGCAATTCATGAAAGATTACACCTTTTACTCAATCTGTTCGTTGGAAAAGGTGGCACCAGATGCCTGGATTTCTTTCCCTTTCACAGAGCAACACAGTTCTCCTTCATTGGCAGCAGTTTGTGATTGTCTTCTGACTCTTCTGATTTCTTTTACTTAGTCTATACAGGTAAGTTCTGGCAATTCCTCCTGTGCCTGTGTCCCCAAACTTGGCAACTTTAAAACTTATGGACTTCAACTCCCATAATTCCTCAGCCAGCCACGCTGGCTGAGGAATTCTGGGAGTTGGAGTCCACAAGTTTTAAAGTTGCCAAGTTTGGAGACCTGTTCTACGCCATCCAATTACATCGTGCCCAGCTTCATTTTGAAATTAATTTTGAAAAAAGCTTGTAGAAGCCTTGAAAGAAAGATGGTGGGCAACAACCCCAATAACGAAGCACAGTCTCTGAGTGCTGGGTTTCCAAAAGCGTCGTCCCGAAAACACCAATTCACCAATACAAAACGGAGCTATCGAAATTTCTCGCGAGAACCACCACCCTTCCAACCCCGCCCGCGCCCCGCCTTGGCTTTTACGCTCTTGCACCGAACTCTTAAAAAGCGCATGTGCGGCAGCCAAGCGGCATTTGATTTCACGTTTGGGGACGGCGTGATTATTGTTGCTTCCGCGTCTGCGCCTTGAAGTAACCGTGACTAAGGAACAAACAAACGAATTTAGGAAACCAAAGTAGTAGTTCCTCCGCTTCTGGGAGAGCGGGGAGGGGGGGGAAGGCTCCTCTTTGCGCCTGCGCATGGCTATGTAGCCCCGGAAGTACTCCGATCTCATTCGCTCTCACCCTACACCTCTCCCCCCCACCCGCCCAGCCGCTGGAAGTAGGAACCTTTTCGCATGCTGTGTCTGCAGGCAGTTTCCCCCACTGTTGCCGCTTGGTTTGCTTTTTCTCCGCGACCATGTCTCGAGGCTCCAGCGCCGGCTTTGACCGGCATATTACAATCTTTTCCCCCGAAGGGCGCCTATATCAAGTAGGTAAGTGAGTGGCAAAAACCGCCCCGTCACGATGCGCAGGGACGCCGCTTTTCTTTCCCTGCATGTTGATGACGCCTCCGGCTTCTTTCTTTGCCAGAAGTGGGGCGCTGGGAGAGAAACATTGAGCGTCCCAAGGAGGCGTGTGTTGCAATCGCGATCGCTTGCAAGCCTTTCACCTGCTTACACAGGTGTATCTAAGGCGCTCTTAGGATTTTCTTCGGCGTAAATGATTAGGCGGGCTTGAAAAGATGAGCCGTGGCCGGCAGCGAAAAGCTTTGTCATTGCGCGAAAGCGAAAGCGAAACAAAATGACCCGGGAAAGCGAGGACGCCCCCGACGGCTAGTTGACGGGGAAGGGGGAAAAAAAATCCGAGCCTTGAAAGGTATTACTTTCCCCGCCTTGCGAAAGTTTACCGCTTTGTGGCTTTTTCTTCTCAGTGCTGACTTCTTGGCATAACTCGGTATTGTCGGGATCAAAGCTCAAAGAGCTGCCTTTTCAGATGCATTTTCCTCCAGTTTACATAATTCCCAGCTCTCTGCTGCACGTTCTGGGAAGTGGGGGAACATTCAAAGGCCAACCAGTTGAAGGCTGATTAGGCTTGTGAGTCGTTTTATGACCTTGAACTATGACGAGAAGGCAGTATGGAGAGAGGGCAAAAATTCAGAATATATTGGCATGAGGAGGTGTATGCTTTTGTGATGTGTTATGACGCTTATGATTTATTGATTCCACATGTTAGATTTTACTCAAATAGTATGTGGGCCTGGTTACATTTCTACCGTATTTTGCATGCTGCAGTTCTTACATGATGCTCGAGTCATATTTCTGCATGAGACTCAGTTTGGTACCTGATAGTACAGACAAAATGTAAATACAGAATATAAAGATTCTAAATAGCAATAGCTCTTAGACTTATATACCACTTCACAGTGCTTTACAGCCCTCTAAAAGGCTTTCAGAATCAACATATTGCCCCCAACAATCTGGGTCCTCATTTTACCGACCTTGGAAGGATGAATCAACCTCCAGCCAGTCATGATTGAACTCCTGGCAGTGAGCTGAATTAGCCTGCAATATTGCATTCTAACCACTGTGCCACCACAGCTCAATTATAGCTATTTGGATATTTCAAATAAAAAAATTACAGTAGCATCACTTTTAAGTAGTACAACACTTAGTCTAAGCCAGGGGTCCCAACTCAAAGGCCACCCAAGCAAGCAGGAAGCAGGCTGCACAAGTGAGTGAAATCCCATCCATGCATATGTGAGATCCAGGCAGGTTTAAAATCGTGCCCTTCCCAGTCTGAAAAAAAATGCGGTCCATAGAACCAGTCCCTGGTGCCCAAAAGGTTGAGGGATGCTAGTCTAAAACATGGTTGTGGATGTGAACTATCTGCTTTCAGTGAAGGTTTGTATCTGATGCTGTCATTGTTACAAGTACTGTTAGTAAAATCTGTTCAATGTATCATTAGAATATGCATTCAAGGCCATAAACCAGGGTGGACTTACATCAGTAGCTGTTCGTGGAAAGGACTGTGCAGTTGTTGTCACACAGAAAAAAGTACCTGTAAGTATTAGCAAAACCTATAACATGACTGTATGGATAAACCTTGACCGCATGTATGGCTGACTTGTATTTTTGTTGTTTCTTGGTTTTTAATTCTTCTGTGCTTTGATCTTACTAATGAAGAGCATTGAAATTTTGTAGAGTGATGGAAGATCCAGGCTTTGAAGTTAGGGAAGAATATTTTACTTGGAGAGTCGTAGATTTTCCATAATGCTTAGTTCAAAAGATAACATTGAAAATTGTTATGATAAAATGAAATTATGATTATAGTCACTGCAATCAATAATATTCTTAAGAATTTTTTTAAGTAAATGTGTGTGTTCTCAAACTTCAAATGTCCTATATATGACACAAATTATATATATTTCCCTGTTGAAGTAAAAAAGAAACTTTATTCCATGGTAGCGATGTATATCTCACTATCTATGAGGGAGATGGGAGTTAAAAAAATCTGATAAAATTTGTGAAAATTGTGTTTTGTTTTATTCTTTAGGACAAGCTACTGGATTCGAACACAGTGACTCACTTATTCAGAATAACTGAAAATATTGGATGTGTAATGACCGGAATGACAGGTACAAACTTCAGATCAAATAGTAAATAGGTTATATAGAAGTGAAGTATCTCACTTTATTTTTGTTTTAAATAATACTTTAATATTACATAATCAACAATATCATCTGAAGGCATTTTTAGAAATGGCATTAGACGATGGTACTAATTTTTAATCTCATCCATACTTATTAAAGTGCCTGGGAAGGGAAAAGGATAGAATAATATTTCAGATTTGGAGGGCTATGTCTTTGGCTACAGGTAAATCTCAACCTATGGGCATTTGTTCAGCAACCATTTGCAATTGTGATGATGCTGAACAAATAGTTATTATGACCGGTCCTCAAGAGTTCCAGCCATCCTGGCAACCCCATGATCACATGATCATAATCTGAGCATTTGGTAATCACTTCATACTTAAGACCGGCTGCAGCACCCACATATGTTATCCATTTGGAATCTTCCCTGACAGCTTCCCCAGAAAATCAAAGGGGAAGCCAGCAGGGAAGGTTACCTTGCACCTTCCCCAGCCCCTCTGTGCTCATGCCACAGCCACTCATGTACCCTTCTTGGCCTTGTGGTGCCTCACTAACACACCCACATATATGTGGTGCACCCTTCACAGTCCATCATTGCAGCCTCCCTGACTTTTTCTCCCTGTGTACTTTCTTGCACCCTCCTTGACCCACACTGGTTCTTTTACACTCCCTCTCACCATTACTGACCCATATCACACTCCTTGCACACCTCCTCTAACCTGCATTGTATCTCTTCACATCCTTGCTCACTTTCCCTGACCTCCCTGTGTTGAAAAGTGAATCTGGCTTCCCCATTGACTGCTGTCCAAAGATTGCAAAAGCTGATCCTGCAACTGTTGTAAATACATCCAAATTGCCAAGGGTCTGAATTTTGATCATGTGATTGTGGGAATGCTGTAGTTGCCATAAGTGTGAAAACAGTCACTTTTTTCAATGCCGTTGTAATTTCAAATGGTTAAACAAATGGTTGTAAGTTGAGCGCCACCTGCATATAAGAGTTTTAAAAAGCCTTTTATTTGGATTTAAGTACTTTCCCCTTGCATTTATACTGTTACAAGGCATATGAGAATGACTTTGGACCTTTTATTTCTACAACAGCGGACAGTAGATCCCAGGTGCAGCGAGCCCGCTATGAGGCTGCTAACTGGAAGTACAAATACGGCTATGAGATTCCAGTGGATATGCTATGTAAAAGAATTGCAGATATTTCTCAGGTCTATACACAGAATGCTGAAATGAGACCTCTTGGTTGCTGTAAGTATAAATAAAACTGAAAATAATAAATTGTTGGAAGCTGATGTGTAATGAAGCTAGGAAATCTTATCAACAAATGATCTCCACAAAATATTTCGGCATATATAAAATTTATTTTTTAATATTAGGATAAATGCTAGTATTCTATTGAACATACGGAGCAATCTGCTGCTTTCCCTCTTTCCCCCCATTTATTCTTTCTATGTAGCTTAATTAGTATGGTCTATGCCAGTGGTGGCTAACCTTTTTGGGCTCCTGTGCCAAAAATTGTGCGCGTACTTGCATGCTCGCGCTCGCATGCCAGCACCCAGAAAGCAGTGCACACACATCCCATGTCACCTACACATGCACGCGCAATCACCACTGCCACCCCCTTACCTAGACTGCACCTCACAGATGATTTTCGGCCAGTTTAAGGCCTTTTTCGGCCTCCCGAAGGCTTCTACAAGCTTTGTAGGTCAAAATCTAGCCCCATTTAATCACTTCCTGTTTTTCTGAAAATACCAGAAGTGATGAAACGGGACTAGATTTCAGCCTACAAAGCGTGTAGAAGCCTGCTGAAGCCTTCCTCAAGTCTTTGGGAAGCCAAAAAAGGCCTCAAACCAGCCAAGAATCAGCTGTGAGGCGCACACATGCACAATGAAGTAAGTTTGCCTGTAGCTTGCGTGCCAGCACAAATGGCTCTGCGTGCCACCTGTGGCACACATTGCCATATGTTCGCCATCACGGGTCTATGCTTTGAGATTATAGAAGTTATTGTCAAAAACATCTAGAAGACATCAGATTGTGTACTTATAACTTATCCCACACAATTCAGCAGCAATATTAATTGGAAATTGCACAGTCTTACTTATTTTCTTTCTCTTAGTTTATTTCATAACAGCAGCGATGTATGTCATCAGTTCAAGTTTCTAGAGAAGCTTACTTGACAAATATTAATGCTGCTTTCAAATGAATATGCTTCCTTCTGGTTTACTTTATCCTAACCATCTGAAAGTAAAGAGTGAATTCTCATACAAAAGCTTTATAGACTTATTCCATTTTAAAATGTTTCCATTAATGGATCTGGATGCATCTTTCAAGTTTAATTTTTGTTATACCACTCTTTTTGGGTTAGATCCCTGGTTATATTACCCAAATTAAAAAATATATACATCAAATGAGATAAATGTTTACTGTTCCTTTGAATAACATGCTTGGCTTTTTAATGTATTTTGCCCTAAAACGCTGACCTATATACATTTTAATGCAACGAGTTTCTTTAGATGAATTTTAGTTGTATTTGGATGACAACATTGGAAATTGTATCTGTTCACTGTTAATCTAAAAGATAGTAAAATGATTTTATCATATGAGCTGATGAAACATGTTTAAAAATGCATAATCATGTCAAGAATGCTGAGTTTAGTAATCGACTCAGATGTGTCAGCAGTAGGACTTATCGGCTATCATTTTCTTAGTTTTGCCTGGATGTAGTACTTTCTAAGATTCTTGATTGTGCAACATTTAGTCAGACACTTGGTTATTTAAAATAGTTAGGTATAAATATTTAAAATACAGCATGTTTTATGGGATACATAGCTTTCTAGTGATACATAGCTTTCTAGTTGTTAAATGATACATTGAAAAGCATGAAATTAAGTCTTCACGAATTGATTTTAAGCTCTGTTGTGTTGTTCCACTTTGAACAGAGAATTTTAAAAAAGAGAATTGGACTAGGAATTAGAATTCTGTCAACTGCATTACAAGAAATTGTAGAAGTCAAGCAATCTTCAAATTTATAGAAATTCCATTAATACCAGGAATTTGCTTTAAAATAGGACTAAGTATAATATGTTAACCAATATGTTGTTTTGAACTATTTTTATTTATTTATATCCCACATTTATTTATTATTTTTATAAATAAATCAGGGTGGCAAATAAATCTTATTATCCTCCTTCTTCCTATTTTCCCCGCAACAACAATCCTGTGAGAGAGATACTGGCCAGACTCAGCCTGCTGGCTTTCAGGGCCAAGGTAACACTAGAGCTCATGATCTCCCAGTTCCTAGCCTGATGCCTTGACCACCAGACCAAATTGACTTTCCCATTAGACTAAACTGGCTTTAGGTCTTTCCGGCAAACTTTTGCATACATTTTTCCAAATCCAAAAAAAACTGATTTTACAAATGAAGATGTTTAAAAATAGAATATATTTTAGATATCATTTTAATATGGGGAAAAGATCTGCTCTTATTCAGGATGTTGAAGTCTGACAAAAAGAAAACAATTTAAATAATGCCTTTATATGAATTTTTAGTATTAACCAGATTGAAATATTGATATTGTTCTTGTCACTGGACCATAAAGCTACTGAGAACTGAAGAAGATGAAAACATTGCCAATAGAATTATTAGGAAAATGAAACAATGCTGGTCTGTTTTTCTCTAAGCAAGGAAAGGAGGGGAGCATGTATTGTTGGGCAGGAAAAGGTTGAATTTGACATTTGCAAACAAAGTTCTTGATTATTAAGAGTATTTTTGGTTGCTAGGCTTCTAATCTTCCTTCCAGTTCTCAAACTAGGAATGGCAATAATCGCTGTACAACTGTTCCAATAATTCTAACCTGCCTGCACTTTCAAATTTGGGAAGAAGTGAGTTACACCAGAGTTGCCACACTCCAACAAAGGCTAGAGTGTATTCATGCATGCTTTATATAAAGGGTATATAAAAAATCTTGATTAGAACTAACTTCTTTGAAAAAAATAAGAAAGCTTTTTTCATACTTAATGATTTGTTAGCTGCTGTTAACTGTTCAGTATCACAATGTTGATATGGCATGCCATATGTATTTAAATAAATACAATAATTATCCAGTATTATTATTTCCTTAAAGGCATGATTATGATTGGCATTGATGAAGAAAACAATCCTCAAGTATACAAGTGTGATCCAGCCGGATATTACTGTGGGTTTAAGGCCACAGCTGCAGGGGTCAAACAAACAGAATCAACTAGCTTTCTTGAAAAGAAAGTGAAGAAAAAATTGGACTGGACATTTGAACAGACAGTGGAGGTAAGTCCATATAATAGGATGCTTAGGTTTAATCGGTTACAATCTCAAGTGGAAAGTTTGTGATGAATACCCTGTTTGCTTCAGTGTGGTCACGATCATTATAGAAGATGTTGTCTTCTAACTGGTACGATTAGAGTAAAATTTGCTTATGTGATTTATTCTCATCAGTATTTTCTATTCTAAAAACCCTGAAGTGCATCCCAACTGGCATTTCATCTTTCTACAGTATGTTGCTAGAATTACACATCATCAAACCCAGTTGAATACACAGGCAGATGAATACCCTTATCATTTCTTGCGATAAATACTGTTGTCTTTCTTGGCAGAGCTTTCCTTTAAAACAGTTATAGTAATGTCAGTTATGAATTAATTAATGGAATACTTTTAGTCCTCACCTAATGAGCATTCATTCAGCGACCATTTTAAGTTACAATGGCACCGAATGAATTAAGTTATGGCTGTTGCAATGCCCCCATTGTCGCATGATCAAAATTCAGGTGCTTGGCAGCCTGTCCACAGTTACTAGCATAATGTGTGCTTCAATTCCCCCCACCCGCGTACCTGTCCCCCAATTCTGCCCTTTTAGCTTCCTTTGTACAACCTCCCCAAAGCTCATGAGACTGCACAGAGGCCTCATGAAGGATCAGCAGCTGCCTTGGCTAGGTGCCACCTCAGCAGTAAGAGGAAGAAAGGTGCTGGTCAGGGAGGGTGCAAGAGGTGTGTAAGAGACACCATATTGGGCAGGGAAAGTGTGTAAGAGTTGCTGTGTGGATCAGCATGGAAGGGTGCAGGATGGGTCAAGGACCATGCAGTAGGAAAATTATTATAAATAAATAACAGGCGGTCAAGTGTGATATATAAATAAACATCTGTTATGATGTTAGAAATCCATTTGATTGGCTGTGTGAATATAAGTACAGATAAAATTATATTGCTGGCTGATCATCTGAATGATTTGTATAGAGCAGTGGTCCCCAAACTTTTTTGTACCAGGGACCAGTTTCACGCAGAAACACTTTTTCAAGGACCGGTTCGGGTTTTTTTTTTTAATTTTATTATTTTATTTTATTATTTTATTTTATTATATATTCCACTCATTGAAAAGCTAGTTATGACTTAATTTAATTATAATCAAAGTTGGATTGGATTTAATAATCATGGTTAATACAGGCATGATATTCCCCTCTGAAAAAAAAATCGGGACCGGCCAAAAGAGACCCCGCACTGCGCACCAAGGAATCACACACACAACACCAACGCTACACACCCTTCCTTTCCAGCCGGTCAGGTATGGATCAGCTCTGGAGCTGGGCAGCCGCTTCCCTGGTGGCAGGGCCGAGGCCACCGCCCGGGGAGCGCCCGCTGCTTTCCCTCGCCAGGGCCGCGTGGTGGCATGTTGCCCTGCGCCATGTGACCCCTGCCTGGCAGCACGTTTCTCGGCACGAGGCAGCCGGGTTGCCCAAGAAGCCCAGCTGGCCAGGCGAGGGGAAGGCAGCGAGGGCCCTGCTGGGCTGGGGTGGAAAACCCGCTTGGCAAGGGGCCGGGGAAGCCTGCAGGCGGAGGACCAAGCGCGCTGGGAGGCAGAGATTCTGCCGAGGCCGTCAGACGGAGAGACGGCTGATCTGTGGCTGCCCAGCTCCCATTTCCTGCTGCTCACCTGAGTGGCCTGTAGCTGCATGTCGGTGAGGTGATTGAAGAAGAGCTTCTCGTGAGCCTTGACCAGGTCGCTGGCCGCTTCCAAAGAGGACGAGGGAGTTCGTGCAGGCTGGGATCGAGGTAATCGGCAGCAGCGTAGCCTCCCTTCACCAGAGCCTCGCAGAACTCCTGGAGTAAGCCCGGTGAATCAGGAGCCTCCTTCGGGAGAGCAGCTTCTCCACGGCTACCACGTTTCCCTTTTCTCTAGCCACGCATGGCGTGGAGTTGACGTTTTTGGTCGAGTGAGGCTGAGGGACAGCGTCAAAACCAGCGCTCGATCCAGCACGTTGGAACAAGATGGCGCCGAAGCAAAGTAGGCGGCCTGGTGCCAAATGACCCACGGACCAGTACCGGTCCATGGACCGGTGGTTGGGGACCCCTGGTATAGAGTGTAGGATTGTACTAGACAACCATTGCCTGGTTAGTTTCAGAGATTTTCCTTACCTAAACAGAGAAAGAATGACCAAGGGCAGGCTCAAAAGCAGTGGGAGAGGAGCATTTTCCGATATCCTACCAGCTTCCTCATTGAATTTTCTTGTGGAATCTGGTAGGGAGCATTGGATTTATTTATTTAGTGTATGGCATATCATACATGGACAAGCATATATATTAACATTTCACCTAGATTGGTAAAAATATAAATATAAAATATAAATATAAAATATAAATAATTAAAAAGATCTATGTTCAAATACCAATGACTAGATCATCTAACCATTCAAGAGCAGCATTGTTACATTAAAATCAGATACTAGACTGGTATATATCCTCCACTTACAGCTGGTCATGATGTGATCTACAGTTAGATGTGGGATCCACAGTCACATTGAGGGGAGGATACTATGTCTCACTTATACAGAGAATCCCAGCAGATGCCATTTGAGGTGCAAATCCTATTAAAGCAGAGGTCTCCAAACTTGGCAACTTTTAAGACTTGTGGACTTCAATTCCCAAAATTCTCCAGCCAGCATAGAATTCTGGGAGTTGAAGTCCATAAGTCTTAAAAGTTGCCAAGTTTGGAGACCCCTGTACTAAAGGATTGTCCATTGCTGACATGGTAGTTCAAAGCCTGGCATTTTTTTGGGTGGGGTCATTTATATGTCTTCTTATGTCTGGGCGTTCAGCCACCCATTTGGCTTTCCTTTGGGAGTCAGTGTTTCTTGGGCAGATGTGCAAGTGCCAGTGTGGGTTTCCTGGATTTGAATCTTCCAGCTAATAAATGAGGAAGTTCGCATTTACCGGTAGAAGTGAGTTGTTCATAATTTTTCTGTATTTGCTTAGTCTAGTGCATCTTACCTTTGTAAAACTGGCAGTGTTATGTGGCTCAGAACAGGAAGCCAGCAAGTTGGAATGGTTTTAATACATCCACTTATAAATTCTAGTGGTGTCACTGAGTCTGGCGTCTAACTTACTAGTATGGCAGCTGTTAAGCCATATGGGGGCACAGTATTCAGCTGTCAAGTAGACTAACCCTAATGCTTATGACCTCAAGGTGGCAGCTGAAGCACCCCATTTAGTTCCACATAATTTCTGGAGCATGTTGTTCCTAGTATTGTAGTATCTAGGTCAGAGGTGTTAAACTCAAGGCTTGTGGGCCAGATCCAGCTTGCAGGGTGCTTAAATGTGGCCTGTGGGGCCAGTCTGCAAATAGCAAAGGACCGCCCCGCAGTGCCTCTGGCAACCAAGAGGCACCACAGGCGGTCCTTTGTCCCCCCAGACCCCATTTTGGCTGGCAGGATGCTGCAGGGGGCATCCATCCCATCTCCCCCCCTCCCCCCCGCTGCCTATGGAGGAGAATAATACCCGTGAAGGTACTGGAAAAGATAATTAAAAAAAACATCTGCCAACATCTAGAAACAAGTAAATAATAACTAGCAGTCAGCACGGGTTTGTTAAAAACAGATCATGCCAAACCAATCTTATTTCATTCTTCAACATAGAGACTAAATTAGTAGATCAGCGAAATACTGTTGACATAATGTACTTAGATTTCAGCAAGGCATTCAACAAAGTAGACCACAACCTACTTCTTAGTAAGCTAGAAAAAAGAGAAATAGATTGCACCACCACTAGATGGATTCGCAACTGGCTGACAAATCATCCTTAATGGGTCTAAGTCTACATGGAGGGAAGTAAGCAGTAGGGTGCCACAAGGTTCCGTCTTAGACCCAGTAGTCTTCAATACCTTCATTAATGACTTAGATGAAGGAATAGAAGGGGAACTTGCAGATGTTACTAAGCTGGCAGGAATAGCTAACATCCAAGAAGATAGGCTCAAGATCTAAATGGATCTTGACAGATTACAACAGGGCCAACCTTTTAGATTTCAGGGACCACCAAACTCATAATTTTAAATCCCAGGGACCACTGATATGAATTTTGACTGACGGTGGCTTGCTGACATTGGTGAGAGAGAGAGGGAGAGATCTAATCTAACCTCTTTCCCTCTCCCTCTCTCTCTCATACACACACACAGAAGCAGGGGTGGGATTCAACTGGTTCTTGGGCATGGCGTAATTTGTGGGTGTTGCTTGTTGGTCATGTGACTGGCTGGGCATGATTTGTAAATATTATAAATATGTATGTAAATATTGAATTTTTTATTTTAAAAAAGAGCAACTTTTATCCAAAATCAGGCAAAGCAGGCAGGCAGATTGAGTTGCTCACAGAATCACAGATTCACTTAGAAATCTGTGTTTCTGCCATCGGCTACCTTAGTCTGCACTGCTTCAGTCCTAAGAAACGTCAGGCTTAAAAGCAGAGCTGAAGATCTAAAGATTAGCTAGAAAGCAAGAAATCCAACGATTTCCTGCTTTCTAGCTAATCTAAATCTCCCAGCACAGCAGAACAGCTGATGGTCGTTGAGGAGGGTGAGGAAAAATAGCAATTTAGCAGGCAAGTTTGCTAGGTAAAGAGTAAGTGGGCGAGGAGGGTTCCCACGGGCCATGTGGGCAGTACAGCCTTGTGTTCCCACGCAGCCTGAATTAATTGCTGTGGGGGGTGCTCTGAGGGAGACATTTCTCTGCAGACCACCAGCGGGCCATGGACCACCATTTGGCAACCACTGGACTAGAACACTGGGCTGTATCTAACAAAATGAAATTCAATGTAGAGAAAACACTTAGGCAAGAAAAACCAAAAGTACAGATGTAGACCGGGTGAAACCAGGCTCAATAGCAGTAACTGTGAGAGGGATCTTGGAGTCTTAGTGGACAACCAGCTAAATATGAGCCAGCAGTGTGCAGCCGCCGCCAAGAAAGCTAATGCAATCCTAAATTGCATTAACAGAGGGATACAATCAAGATCAAATGAGATACTAATACCACTCTATAAAGCCTTAGTAAGAAAGGAAAACTCAGTTGTTTTCCTTTTCAAAGCTGCTAGAATTTTGCATTTCAAATATCTATAAATGGGCTCTGCCTATGAAGGTACAAAGATTAACAAATATCTAAAATAAAAACCAGATTTTACATCAACCAGTACTAAAGATATTTCTGATCAAATTTGTTTTATGTTTTACTTATAGACTGCAGTTACCTGTCTTTCTACTGTTTTGTCCATTGACTTCAAACCATCTGAAATAGAAGTAGGGGTTGTTACAGTTGATAATCCAAAATTCAGGTAATGTGAAATTGATTTTTTTTTCTTGTTGGATAGGTTGATTGTAGCTATCTTAATTTTTGTTTTTAAAAATACATAGGTGTGCTCTCTCTTACCTATATGCTGGCACTAGTATATGGTCAGTTATTATGTAACACTTGGTATCTAAATACATGCACTTAAATATGTCTAATATTAGCATATGCCACTACAACTGCCAAGGAAAAATTAATTATAAACCTTTGGAATCTGAAGGGAAATTGCACAGCATCAATTAATGTCACAGCATTGCATTGGCAAGGAAGATACGATTTCTTTCTTAACATAATGCTGGAGATACTAGGCACAGGTTAGCATAGATCAACTTTAGTAATGTACACAGTACATATTTTACACTTTGCCTATACACTAGCATAGACTGAACCCAAATATTCCAGCATGTGGAACTCAAAAATCACTCACATAGACGTGTTTATAATGTTTCCTTTGTAAAATTCATTTGCATTCATTTAGTTTAATTGTGCTGAAAATCCTTGAAGTTATTTGCTCATCCCACCATATTAGCTAGGACAGACATGCTTCACATCCCTTCCCTTAAATGTTGCCCCTTACAAGTCCTAAGAAGTTATAATTCTCTAGTTTGTATTGATTATATATTGTGCTTTATTCAGAGATTGTCCAGAGTTTAGTTTTAAAATGGGTAGTTAAACCTGTACAATTTTTTTTTAAAAAATAATGTGATTATTTGAGGTAAAAAATAAAAATTTCCATTGTTTTTCCCTTCTTTCTAGGATTCTTTCAGAAGCAGAAATTGATACGCACCTTGTCGCTCTAGCAGAGAGAGATTAACTTTGTTTAAAATTGCTCATTCTATGATTACAAGGCAGAATGTCTGGTGAATACAAATGGTTGGTTCTGAATTATGGGATGAAAACAATGCTCTGTATTTGATGTACTTCTTTACTTTGAATAAATAAAGTGAGGGTTTGGAATGGTTTGTTCTCCTATTATTTGATATTAAAGTTATATGTCAGTAATGCTGTGACTCAATCTATAACTTTTATTTTTATATATGAAAATAAATTCCTTTGAGAATGGAGTATCACCAGTTTTAAAGTCTTCCAAAATTCAGTATCCACAGCATACTAATAAAGGATCCCTTACTGCTTTTGGAAACACAGCAAAAAAATTCTATGTTGATCTTCTGTATATGTGAACAGATAGGCCCACTGATCTTATTTTCTGGATAATTATAATTTTCTGGATAGTAGAACACTAGCTTCATTTACTGTATTTTTTAGTGATGAATACAATATAATTGAAATTTCAGAGATGAATACAATATAATTGAAATCCAATTGAACTGACAAAAGATGTAATATTTGCCAAGTTGTGTTCATGTATATGTTTTTGAGAAGGAAATTGGGGTATACAAAATGTTATATTTGAAACACACATTTTGTACACTCCTAGATGTACTTTCCTTAAGCTCCATGAGTTTCCGAATGTTTAGAGTGTGTTAAAAGAACCATAGGAATGATTTCAAAATCCAACTTGAGTGTATAATTTATTAGGTTAATTTGTCTTTTACCAATCTCAGATGTGGTACATGTCTGTTTCAGTGATGCTCTAGCCAGTCTGCCAGTCTTTGCAATAACTTTAGTTATAACATATGAAAGATCTCTTCATCAGTTAAAATACCAGAAAAGCAGGTTCAGAGGGAAGGAGAAACTAAGCTGTTTTCCATTAAGATTTCACCAGATGTTGGGATGACTTCAACTTGCAATTAAAATTGCTTATATTACAACTGCTGCTTGATCAATTTTTTAAAAAAACATTCTCAATTGGCAAGACTTTTAAAACAACATACAAAAATACAATAAAAACTCCATGAAATGTTAAAAGTAGCTATTGTTTTAACCTAGTTCAAATCTTAAGCAAAACTCATTAAGTTTTTTATTTTATGTGGTGGTGAGTTTTCATTTCTGCTTAAACTAACTTGGATAATACCTAACTCTTGTATTTCAGGAATCCAGCATACCTTTGCAGTTTTTATATAGCAACAAATGCACACTTTTCAAGTTTTAAATCACCATCCTAATCTTGCAGCATAAAAGACTCAAATGAATTCTTCAGATGATTTTACAAAGCTTTACTAAATTCCTAAACCTTATTAAACATGAAATAATAAACTCCAAAAATGATTGGTTAAGACCTCAACAGCAGGGAAAAAGAGATGATGGCTCCCTCTATGCCCTCAAGCATAGTTTAGAGCAAGAGTCCCCAACTCCTAGGCCGTAGCCCACTAGCAGGCTGCAGTCTGTTAGAAACCAGGCTGTGCAAATGATGGGCAAACATGTGAAGCCCCACTCGTGAGAGGTGGGTGCTTGTGCTCATGCACAAATGGACCTTTGCACGCAAACACTGGCTGAGTGGAGGTTCACGCAGGAGCAGAAGTGCACAAGTGAGGGTGCATGGCAAGTGGGGCTCCATGCGAGTGGAGGGCGCATGTGTGAGGAGGGTGCGTACGCCAATTTTGTGTGTGCATGTGCATCTGCCCCTCAGCCTTGCACCAGGCTGTGCCACCAAGGTGGAAAGGTTGAGGAATGCTTTAGAGCACTTGCAATCTTCCACAGCGGATTTGAATGTGAAAAAGGTACAAATTTGCTTCAAGTGGGAAGTAAAGTTATTGCATGTTATTGTTAGAGAAACATTTTATTTTGATGATGCAGCTTTCTGAAGCAATATATAACTTGCTGTAGTATATATATACATTGGCCCAAATAAAGACATTATTTTTATATGCCTTTTCAAATGAAGTTTTAAAATCGGGTATAAATTTATAGGATATAGTTGCTTTTGAATGTTTAAAACTATGATGTAATAACCACGCTTGGCTGACAGGAAGCTGAACAAATACCACAACTTGTCAACTAAAAGCCTGTCTCTGAGAAACCTGATTACAAGGTATATGGATGTGCTCAGACAAATATTTTTTAGTGAATGCTCCATAGCTCCTGGATAACTTTAGGGCGGGGTTATTTCTACATTTATATGGAAAAATCTGGTAATTGGGCAATTGATCAGCTTCACTTCAGCAAAGGCAATGTGGAAAAAAATAAGCATATGAAAACTTAAAACAGCAATAGCTCTTAAAAAGTGGGTGTCTTTCACCAAGTGCACACAAATTTTGTCTCCTGCAATAATATAGTTACGTGCCAAATTCAAGAAAATTTAGAGCTTGTCCACTTGACTGTTACACAGATACAGTGGGTCTGCTAATTCCGGTATTTCTACCAGCATAGCCAAACACAAGAGGAAGGCTGTTTTACAGGGATCCTCAACCTTTTTCAACCAGAAGGTATAAGTGGGATGTGGTGCTTAGATAAAACTTGTAGGAAGTTTGAAGTCCAATGCCTCTCTGAAAAAAATGGCACTTTTATTCTTTTGAAAATAGATATGGTTCATAACATAGTGTGAACTGCTAATGTCCTATCTCTTCCTCTTTCCTGTTCTTAATCTGCAATGTTCGTATGACAGCTCAAAATCATTGTACGTATATTCTTATTTTTTTAGAAGGATGGGAAACTCCTAATAGAACAGCCTGGAATAGACCAGGAATGTAATAGCAATATTAAAGGCTGAAAAAAAAAATAGGTCTACATTTCTCAGCTTTGGCTTGGTTAATTATTCAGATTTACAAACAACAATTAAATGTTATTACTGTGGCTCAACCAGTTTATCTGCTATGTAGTTTGATGACTGTAGGGATAAAAACTGTTCACCTTAAGTTGACTGATTAGCTCAGTTGCCTTTAAATCTGTACTAAGCAATGTTCTTTTTCAAAGTTATGGGAAAATAAATGCCTACCAATGGCACAGCAGTATTTTGAGAAGAAGGTTGAGGAGGCTGGCTGAGGAAATAATTTTCTTAGAACCAAACTATGGCACAGGCTGCTGGATCCTTTTCTGTATTTTGGTTCTCTTGTTAAACAGCAGTATCTATGATTAAGACTAATTAATGCATTATTGGTAATTTTAGAAGTATCATTTAACAAGCATTTCTTGTATTTCAAACTGCTGAAAATCATAATCGTGTGTTTAGAATATACTATTGGAGTCAAATTCAAAGTACACAGGCCAGTTTTAAAGAAATTGTTGAACAGGATTTGAAATTTCACATGTCTGTTCAGGTTTTTAAGTAAAACAGTTTTGAAAAAAGGAAAGTTTCAATATTTGTATCCATATTTAGTTTTCCAAGTGCATTGTAGGGTTGTTACAGCTGATGGATTAAAGATGCTTGTGATCATGTACTGTTACTCAATTACTTTATAGTTTCCTTATATATGTTGTAATCTTTGCAGATCTTCTGCAGTCCTACTTCTAGATGTTCCAGTAAAGTAAACAGCAGAAAATACTATTCCTTGATCAGAACAAATCACAAGACCCTAAGTTTTCATTTATGGCATATAGAAATCTTAGTTGAAAACCTTCTTGACCACATTACAAACAACACCATTCAACAATATTTTGGTTTGGCACCAATTATAGAGTAAATGAGAGAAGGCCGACTTTGCTGGTATGGACATGTCCAGAGAGTAGCACCTTCCACTGTTGCCAAGACAATCTACCAACTAGAAGTCAATGGCCAGTGACCTCACGGACATACAAAACAGATGGCAAGACATCATCAACAAAGATATTCAAGCCGAAGGCCTGTGCCCTGGAGACACAGCTGACAGTGCAAAATGCCATTCAATCACTCGAAAAGCGGACCCTGCACCTGCAGGAAAAAGCTCGTTAGAAGAAGATATAGAAAACTTAGTGAAGATCCAGATAATTATGGAGTGATAGCATTAATTCTGCAATGTAAGTAAAGAAAAATCAAAATGTAAAGGTGTTGCTACATCCTACTCATTAATTAATGTTCTTTATATGTGCTCTTTCAAATGGTGCTTAACTGAAGTCTAATAATTTAATATTTGATAGGTCCAAAATGATTTGTGACACACCCTTCTGAAATTCATCTTTAAATGTAGTCAAATTCTATTCATGTTATAATAAATTGCTGCATTGCTTATTTGGCATAATAGGTTTCATTTGTAATCAGGTTTCATTTTGGATAGATTTGGCTTGTGTATTGTGCTCAGCCATGTTTTATTTAACCATAGTTTACTAAATTCATAACTAGCTGGATGTGCACGAAAAGCTAAGCAAAGGGTATGTTTTAGAAGCTACAGTGACAAATTGGAAAATATGCAGAGTTGAAATCATACAAACCCCATTATTGCTTATACTGCTGTGTGAACCAAGTTTAAATGTAATGCTTCCTGGAGCGATTTTGGTCAGGTCAGTTGGGCCAATGGACAATATGCAAAGTTTTTTTGTAAGTTATTACACCATCCTTCATTTTATAGGTTCACAGAGAACTAAGAGGATATGCTTGCTGTTTTGGGCTGACAGTCAAATCCAGAATTGCAAGAAAAAGGAAATAAGCTGTCTCTTAGTTCTTCCTCTCTCTTTTACCATAGTTTATTGAATAATCTCTCCCTCTAAAGTACCCAAAATGGCTCTGCTGAATCAGGCCAAGGGCCATCTTTCTCAAGCATTGGTTTCAAACAGTTTTTCTTTTGAGTTATTTCCAAGCAGGAGTTGGAGATAGGAAGGATAGGGAGGACCACTGGTTTGAAAAAAGGGTTAGAGAGGCTATCTGTGTTGTCAATTTTAGCTGTCAATTTTAGGGGGTAGGGTAGGGAACTTTCTACTGCTGTTCTGTTGCAACTGGTATTTGGAGATATGCTGTTCCAAAATCTGCATGTAATTGTGACTTTTCAAGACTAATGCTTCTTGATAGACCTGTTCTCCATAATTTATCCAAACAGTTTGAAAACTGAGTTAGCAAGTATTATCATGTCTTGTAGTAATGAATTCATTCCACAGATTAATTGTGCACAGTTGAAGAAATACTTTTGCTTGTTTTAAATCTTTTTCTAATCAACTTTCTTGGAAGACCTCTGGTCCTAGTGTTTTGTGTGCAAGAGAGAAACTTTTCTTTGATCATTTTTGTGCCATGCATCATTTTGATTGGTTCTTTAGCCCATTTTTCCACTTTATTAGATGTTTTTAAAATTGCAAGAACTATGCATAGCATTCCAAACATGAATGTGCCATAGATTTCTACTACAAAGTTGGCTGTTTTATTTTCAATCATTTTAAAAAAATCATTCTTAGCATGAAATTTGTCTTTTCTACAATTTCTGGACACTGAGTGGATGGCATGATTGCACTATCTGCTGTGATTCCAAACATTTTGGTAAGTTACAAATCGCTATTAGTCAAGATTTATGAACCAGTTAATAAGAACTGGTTCCAACGCTGATGCAGGAGGGATTCCATCTTCCATCATGATTTAATGCAACCTCCTTCAAACTGATATTTTCCACATGTGATGGAATTATAAACTCAGGGTTAAGCAGGTTAAGAGGACTGAGCCAGAAAGAGGATCAATCATGTCATCAGCTTCAAGTCCCTTCACTTCCACAAGAGATCTAAGTTCAGCCTACCTTGAATTCCATTGCACTCTTATTTACCACCAATTTGTTTTGACCGTTACTAATTCAGATTCTTTTAGAGGGGATAAGCTTGCACTAAACCTTTATATTCATTTAAACTGCCTGGACTTCTGTTTTTCCTGTGCTTGACAAGGACATTGTACAGTTGATTTTCTGTTCCTTGATAAGAAAAGCAAGAAAAAGATTGAATAGGGAGCAAATCCAGAGAAGAGTGGATAAGTATCGGGTGTTAGAAAATGCATGAGGCGTTGGAAACAGATATCTTGGCGTTGAATTGTGGGGATGAGTTGCTTGAGTGTCTTCCATGACACCATCGAGAGGGACGATCCCGAGTCGACCTCCATGTGGCAAGGCTGGTTCTCGATGGCTATCATGACTCGGATTTTCTTAGTGTCCAAGGCTGAGGCGTGACCGATAGTGATAGTATGGTGAGCCTCTTCTCTCTGCAAAGCTCAATTTCTGTAGGAGTGGTTTACTGGCTCTCGCCTTACAGGACGGTTTCCTGTCGATAGGTTTCCCCTTTTGAGGCCTGGCTGGGTCCTGGCAAGCTGCAGCAGACCCGTCCGATGTGGCCTCGTTTCCCGCACTCATGGCAGAGTGCGTCGCGGAATCTGCATTCGGATCTGGCATGGTTGGCTCCACAGCCAGCGCAAGGGCGTAAGGGCTTCGGCCGAGGGTCCTGGTCGGACCGCACTCGATGGACCCCTTCTTCGTCGCTGTCTGACGACGAAGAGAGGTCCTCGTGGTGCGTTGTCGCGAGCTGCCCTTCTGAACTAGGTGAGATTTCGCTGGCCGGTGGTGGTACCAGAGTGTGGTTTCGGCGTAGTTGTGCAGCCGACTTCTTGGTTGCTTCCACTGTGGTAGCATCGGCAATGGCGTCGGCAAGGCTGATGTTGCCTTTTGCCATCAACTTGCTTTGGACGCCTGGTGCATCTAATCCCAGAACTATGCGATCTCTTAGTGCTTCTTCTAGATCGGTGAATCCACAGAGGCCTCCCAAATTTTGGAGGTCTGCTATGAAGTTGGCTACGCTCTATTCCTTTCGCTGGCTTCTTTGATAAAACTCGTGGCGTCTCACGAGCGTAGGCACGGTCAGGGCGTTGTGGTCTTGCAGGATAGGTTCGAGGTCGTCCCAATCCATGGCCTTCACTTCTCGGGGTTTGGCTAATGCCTTAGCCATCTTAAATACGGTTGGACCGCAATGCGTCAGGAACACCACCCGTTTCTTCCTGGCTGTGGCGTCCTTTAAGTTGTTCGTCTCTAGGAACATTTGGAAACGATCCATGTAAGACTCCCAGTCTTCTTGTGATGGATCGAACGGAGCGGGTGGTACGATGCTGCCAGACATGATTCTGTTGTTGGCGTCGTCTGTCACGTGCTCAGTGTTCTTCGAAGTTTCGTTGGTTCAGATGTCTCCACATCCCACCCCGTTGCCAGTGTTAAGTTTGAGCATGGGCGAGAAAGAATGGACACAAGTTTCTGAACGGTGAACTTCAGCTCTTTATTTACATCGTGACTTGGTCATTTAATATCAGTAAAACCCGCCTTATATAGGCAAACCTTGTAACGTTTAACCAATAACAAGCTAGGAATGCTAGCTTTTATAACAAAAAAGAACTCTCTGTTAAGGGCCAATCGGATTCCCCGGAACGGGCCAATCCAGTCCGGCCACTTAACAGCCAATCAGAAGTGCAGGGCAGAACCCTGCACTTACTCCAAGCTCACACTTTATTAATTATATTGCATACACAACACTGGGGATATATTTGACAGCAAGATATAGCACATTAAAAGAGAATAATTACATTAAACTCAAACAACAGATAGCTACAGACTTGAAGAAATGGGAAAACTTGCAACTGTCATTAATAGGGAGAATTTCAACAATCAAGATGAATATTTTACCCAGAATTCTATTTTTGTTTCAAACAATACCAATTAGGCTTGGAAAAGACTATTTTGAAGAATTAAATAAAATCATGGTGAAATTTATATGGCAAGGTAAAAAAGCGAGAATAAAGCTAAAGCTTTTGCAAGACGCTAGAATTAGAGGAGGTTTTGGCCTGCCTAATTGGGAATTGTATTATCAAGCTGCAAGTTTCATGTGGGTCAAAGAATGGATAACATTAAGAAAGCATAGATTGTTGACATTAGAAGGGCATGATTTGCTGTTGGGTGGCATGCTTTTTTTATGGTATAAGGGAACTAAAACACAGGGTTATTTTAGAAGACATTATATATGGGAGTCTTTGTGGTTAAACTGGGAGAAGATAAAAAAATGTTATTTGAAAATTCCAGTTTGGTTATCGACTATTGAAGCATTTTCCTATCCTATAATCTATAAGAAGGAATAAACAGTTAGATATGGGGAACTGTTGGATGAAAAGGGTGGACTTAAATCGATCCAAAACTTAGAGGAACAAGGTATAAGGATGAATTGGTTTTCATATGCGCAAATACATTCAAGGTATGATGAAGATTCTAAAATGGAGGGATTCTATGATAAGCAGACTGATTTCGATAAGATCTTGATGGGTACTGATGAGAAGGTGATTAAAAAATTATATGGTTATTTACTGGGAATGAAATTAGAGGAAGAACAAGTCAAAGAAACTATGATTGTTTGGGGGAAGAATTTTGGATATGGGATTGATCTAGAGAAATGGCAGAAATTGTGGTCTCAAAATTATAAAATGACAACGTCAACAGCATATAAAGAAAACTTGTATAAGATGTTTTACAGGTGGCACTTTCCCCCGACAAGAATAGCAAGAATTTTTAAGAACAAATCTGAAAAATGCTGGAAATGTCAACAGATACCTGGCTCATATTACCATATGTGGTGGACTTGTGAGGACGCCAGAAAATATTGGACTAAAATTCGCATGTGGCTGGAAAAAATGACAAAGAAACACATAGACTTGAAACCAGAGATCTTCTTATTGGGAATTTTACCTGATACATACAGTAAAGATTTGAAATACCTGATTGTAAATGTATTAACAGCGGCTAGGATTGTATTTGCTAAAAATTGGAAGAATGAGAAAATACCATTACAGGAAGAAATTATTAAGAAAATATTGGAATGTGCTGAGATGAGTAGATTGACATTTGAAATTAGAGAGCAAGAGGATAAACAATTTTATGAAATTTGGGATCTTTTTTGTCAATGGCTAGATGATAAAATACGATAATAGAATATTGACACTATATATATAAAGGGTTTTTAGGATTGATTTGGTATGATTATATGATTTGTTACAGAATAAACTGTTTAAAGTATTGTTATCTCATAAAGCATGAATGATTAAAAGTATAGTCAAAAATTTCTTTTTTTTAGTGATACTAGGATATATAAGTTTGGATTGACAATATGAGTTGTTATGTAACATAATTGTAATTGAGATTACAAAATGAACGCACAAAACTGATGAACCAACCGACACACTGGATGAACATATGAGAGTTGATGTTTTAATGTTTTGTTTGTCTTGTTTGTCTGTAGAAAATTAATAAAATTCTTTTCAAAAAAAAAATGTACTGCCTTTCCTCAAGAATCACAACTGAAAAGGAGGAAGGAAGCAATCTTCTGGGTTTCCCCGGTTTCAACAAAGGCCTAGTTCTCACCAAGAGCAGACAAGGGGGGGGGGGGAGAATATTGATAGAGAAGGGTAAACTCCTGGGTGATGGAGGGACTGTGGTGAGCTGTTTCCTGCAAAGAGAAAATAGAAGGAGGTTTCCTTGATAATATTATGCCGTCAGAGGCAATACCCTTTTAAATGCCAGTTAGAGAGAGAGAGATGGGAACAGCCTGTGTATGGCATAATGTCCTCCAATCTAAAAAAGGACACAAGTGGTGCTCAAGGATTCTCTATATGCGACTGGGCACTGTGTCCTTGGCCTGTGCTTCGAAGAGCAAATCTTTGGGTATAAACACAACATGAGAGTAACAATACCATCAACTTAAGTAACCAACTAGTTGATTCAGATACTAGATCCAAATTCTATCATCTCTACTGCTTGTAAGCCAGCTGCCAAGCAAAGATAAAAAGATTCCCCATATCCTGTTAGCTTACCATCCATTTAGTCTATTATATTTTTGGTCCATCTTTCAAACAAAATATTAATCTCAAAGCCAGGAAAATTAAGCAATGTCTGGAGGGCAGATAGGGAAGTACACAGACAACGCTTATTTTTCCTAGCTTTGAGATAAGGGAGGATGTAGTCTTAAGCATCTGCATGATGCATTTTTCAATAAGCAAATGATTTCAAGTATGTTATTATGAGCCGTGGCTGTTCTCTAAGTACCTTTTCTAGAGCTTTTTCCACTCAGTCTTTTTTCCTCTGCTTTGTCATTTCCCAAGAAGGTTACCTGAGAGGGGAGTGAATTACATGGTAACAAGATCTCCCTAAGGCAATGCAAAGTTCTACTTCATACATACTGTTCCCTGTATGATTTCTCCATAGTTTATGAACACACTGCTGAACTTTAGTAATATATTAATAAGAAATTCTCATCTTTTCTTATGAAGTTTGGCCAATCAATGCAATGAATCCTCATGACTATTTTCCTCAAACGTCAATAAAAGCTTGTACTTTCTACAAATACACAGGGAGATTTCTTCACAAGAGATTCTAAGAGTATATGTAAATTAAGAATAAAGCATTGGACATGGACATCTAACATCAAAAAATGTCATCAAAAAAGCACAACAAAGAATGTTCTTTCTGCGCCAACTCAGAAAGCTCAAACTGCCCAAGGAGCTGCTGATACAGTTCTACAGAGGAATTATTGAGTCTGTCATCTGCACCTCTATAACTGTCTGGTTTGGCTCTGCAACCCAACAGGACAGACACAGACTTCAATGGATAGTTAAGACTGCAGAAAAAACAACTGCTACCAATCTGGCTTCCGTTGACGAGTTGTATACTGTACGAGCCAGAAAAAGGGTATCACACTGTGAAAATATCTACCGACCCATCGCATCCTGGACACAAACAGTTTCAACTTCCACCTTCAAAATGATGCTCTAGGGCACTGCACATCAGAACAGGGACAGTTTTTTCCCCCAATGCCATCACTCTGCTAAACAACTAATTCCTACAATACTGTCAAACTATCTTAAAAGGGGGTATTACCATCATTATTCTCATCTTCCCTATTACCTATGTCCTTATCTTCTTATGACTTTAATTTTGTTGCTTATCACTTTTGTTGTATGTACATTGAGAGCTTATACACGAGAAACAAATTTCTTGTGTATCTAATCACACTTGTCCAATAAAGAATTCTATTCGATTCCATAAAGTATGTATTTTAAAGTGCATCAACATTTATTTTGAAAGCAAAATCACAGATTTGAAATACTGTAGGTAAAATTAGAAAATAGATTGAACTTTTAAATATATTGATGGTGTATTTTTGCTAAAATGGTTCTATGGAGGAAACATATTCTCTGATGATTCTTTAAGAGTTTTGAGAGGAATTCTGAAATTTATTGCTAAACTATGTTGCCAGTTCCAATAGCTAACAAAAGATTCTGCATCTCAGTTAATCAAAAGTTTGCCTATTACATTTAGGGTTATTAAGATGAATATATGGCCCATTAACTTACTTCTTTCGCATATAATAATGTTATTCAACACATGAAAGCCTTGTTCTGCTTCTGCACCATTAACAATTGTTACAGTTAAGCAGCTTTATAGCATCTGTGAATTTAGCATCTTAGGATTGATATTAATAGCCGATACAAGGCTGTTCATCTTTAAAGCATTTTCCAGTCCATATCAGGGTAGAATGACTACAGTCTACAGACAGCAAATGTTTCTCTTTGTACGTATGCCAAATAATCATTTCAACTTTCAAATCTTCAGTGATTTTATGAAACTGATTTATTTTTATTAAATTGACAATAAATGGAATATGTTTTCTCCAAAAACATTTTAAGTTCAGAAATGGGCTGAATCTGTCCAGGAGCTACAGAGAAAAAAAATATCCAGGAAAAATTTTAGTAAGTAAAATAGTTTAGAAGATATGTGATCAATGTATGGTATTCAGCTTTGTTCGGATATTTTCCCACGTCATTATAGTTGTGCTTTTAAAGTTGTAGCAATGTTTCGGCAAAATCTCATCTGCCATCATCAGGCTTCTGTATTGTGTTCGTCTGTGAGTCAGACTTTTACAGTTGTTTCAGCTTTAAATTTGGTGCTAGCCTGCTGCTGTGCCACAAGCCGTTGCTGGGCATCCTGGCAGGGAACCGGGCCACCCCGAACATCTTATCTCCCAGAATGACAAGGTGGTCCGAATTCCTTGCTGCCTACAGCTACCGGCTCACACACCGACCCGGTAAGACTATCACCCACGCAGACGCTTTGAGCCGCTCGCCATTACCCGACCTAGACAACGACCCAGCACCCACAACGAGCACCCTCAGCATAGAGACTCTGCCCGATCTACCCATAACCGCGTCAGACATTGCCCGAGAAACTAATAAAGACAAATGTCTGGCGTGGGTGTTACATTGGGTAGAAAAAGGGTGGCCGGAAAAGGACAACGACGAAGCATTCAAAACATTCCAGAACCGGCAAACAGAACTCTCACTACAAAAAGGGTGTGTACTGTGGGGGGATAGGGTTGTTATTCCAGAAAAACTACAAGGGAAGGTATTGTGTTTGTTACATGAGGGGCACCCGGGCATAGTTAGAACAAAAGCCCTGGCCAGAAGTTATGCTTGGTGGCCAGGGATGGACAAGCAAATTGAGGCCTGGGTGGCAAGGTGTCAATGCTGCCAAGAAACCAGACCAAGCCCTCCCGCAGCACCGATCCTGGAATGGGAAACCCCCAGGGGACCTTGGTCTAGGATCCACATAGATTTTGCTGGGCCCACGAAAGGACATATATTCCTTATCACGGTCGATGCTTACTCCAACTGGTTGGAGGTAAGCAACATGAAAACCACCACCACAGAAGCTGTGACCAAGGAACTTAGTAAACTATTCGCAACCCACAGCCTCCCGGATGTCATCTTGTCGGACAACGGGCCCCAATTCACCTCGCTAGAATTTGAAAATTTCCTAGCGGAACGGGGCATACGACACGCACTGACAGCTCCGGCACATCCGGCAGGGAACGGAAGGGTGGAACGGATGGTTCAATTCACAGAAAAAACCATCCAGAAAATCGAACACGGGAAAATCCAAGAAAAAATAAATAAAATGCTTTTTATACAACATATAACCCCAAACACGACAACAAACAAAAGCCCAGCAGAGCTGCTAATGGGGAGAAAATTAAGGTCCCCACTTGACAGACTGCACCCCACATACAACCTGGAACCCCCCAAACTCCTCCAGCAGGCACCGGTCCTTTGCGCCAGGCAACACTGTCTACGCAAAGAACCTAACCAGAGACCCACTGTGGGTACCAGCAACCATAACCCAATTGACAGGTCCCCGCTCGTACCGGCTGCAAACAACCGACGGACGAGCATGGAAACACCACATCGACCAAATAAGATCAAGAACGGCCATAAGAAACACAACCGACACGCAACCAGACACAGACGAACCCCTTAACACAAGCCAAGAGGGGAGGGAATACCCCAAGAAGCAAAACCCAAGAGAAAGAAACCAGCCATACTCACTGGAAAGCAGCCAGCCTGAAACTTCACCAGGGAGAAGCAGCCAGGCCAGCTCGACCAGCCCGGAAAGACCAGGTGGGAGCGGCGAAAACCACAGCTCAACCAGCCCGGGTAGACCGGGAGGGAGCTGCGACAAGCGGCCCGGCAGGGCCTTCCAGACGGTTCCAACGACGAGACCAAGAGAAACAGAGAACCTGACCGAACCGGCTGGGAGCCAACCAACAACTGACCTGCGCAGGTCCAGTTGGCAAGTACGGAGCCCCGCCTACTTACGGGACTACATCACGTAGGACCAAACTAAGAGGGGAGGGGTGTTCTCTACGTTCATTTACATTCTTGAAACCCCGTGTTTTGATTGGCCAAAATGCGGGGTAATCCGATTGGTCTAGCGAGCCGCACTGATTGGCCCGTTGAGAATCTCCCACGATTGGTGGAAACGAATCGCGGGAGATTCAAAGCGGTGCCATTGGCCATGGCCACCGCAGCTTGAGAATAAAAAGCCTCTGCTTTTCCCTCGGAGCCAGACCGGTTCCGGGGACCAATAAAAGAGCTGAACTAAGTCACTGACTTCAGGTCTCCTTGCTGCGACGGACACGACAGTGGGAGTGCCATCACTTGAAACTTTCAAAAAGATATTGGACTGCCATTTGTCAGAAAGGGTGTAGGGTCTCCCGTTTGGGCGGGGGATTATCTGTTAAATCTGCTTTTGTGAGATATAGTTCACTTTATTGGATGCAGCTCATGGAAACTTATACAAGTTTTATTTTAATAATAAAAGTTGTTAATTGGAAAAGGTGCTCTCACATTTCTGGGTGTTTTTTTGCCAGCATAGGCCAAGATGCCTTTACTTCTACAGTGACTAGAAATATTTCATAAACATTCTGGAATTCAACAAGTTATTAATTCTATTTTGCAGGATAAAAAGTAGGCATAGGAATTAAATAGCTAATCCAGCTTGTCTTCATACCTTTTGCCAAATCTGATAATATACACAGAACCCGATAGTCTTGAAAATACCCTTCAGAGTAACCAGCATGTTAATTACACTTGTTTGGGTTTGGCAGATACTTTTAAAATCATATTAAGGAATGTGTTGGCAGTGTTCCAATGGAAATCACAGTTCCTCCTCTTCTAAACAAGAGGGTCGAAGAAATACCCAGCAATTAAATGCAGGAAGCAGCAATAGTTGTATTGTAGCTGCTGAGAGATAGTCAGTTGAACTGAAATTTAATATACTTCAAGAGTTTCCGCACTGTGATCATTTCCATTCCCAATTCTTTAAAAGCAGTTTGAGGCTGACTTGCATTCATCTTCATTTTTGTCAATCTCAGGATGCTGACAACACAGAGAGAACATCTTCCTTCAGATACCAATAGAAAAGTGTAAATATAATATTTAAATTAGAGTCTTTCCTTGAACTATTACAATAAAAATTCCTACTATTCAACACAAAAGAGAACTAAAATAGTTGGCTAGCATTCTCTAGCAGTGTTCTTGGTATCTCTTATGCTGCTTCATTCTTCAGAGTTCCTCTGAAAATAGGGAACTCCGCTGGGATCCATGAACATGATCCATGATGTGATCTGATCCAAGGCCACTGTTGCCCTCTCATTCCAAGCAGTGACTAAAGCATCATCTGACTTTATACCCAAGCCCTAGGAACAACTCCAAGGTCCCTCTGAAACCCACTAAGGTCCATCAAGCACTTGTGATAGCCTGGTTAAATAGTAATCCCTATAGCCCAACTTTTTAAACAAGGCGCTAATGCTGGTTGTCTTATGATTGTCATGGTGACCATTTAATCCTGAAACACCTATAAGTCTATATCTAAGGATAGCAGATTGAAGTCCTCTTGGCCATATACTTGGAGAACTCCATTGCCAAGCTAATCATAGACTCAAGCTGTTCTAGTAAGGAGGTTGGTGCACAAACAACAATCTTTTTAATCCCTATAGCCCAACTTTTGAAACAATGCTGGATTTCTCCTCAGCCCAGTTTTATGTTCTCCTACATGAGAGACATCAGTAAATTAAATCGCTTCCAGAAACAGGACACCCTACAAACAATATCAAGATATAATAAAGTAGATTATGACATAGAAACAAATTACAATCTAAACTACAGTGGAGAGGGAAGTAGATTATCTGTTTATCTAGTATGCCCATCATTTTGTTGCTGATGTTATAGCAGAAAATCTACATGATGGGGCATAATAGGCTATCAATGTTACCAATTCTGTCAATACAAATAAAAGTACAACAAAGCCCTCATAATTGTTTCAATCATCCCTGAGCCACCAAAATAATTACATTGCTTATAAAAGCCACAGCACACAGGTGTCAACCTTGCGGCATCACTTTGGCATCACATGACATATCATGATGTTTTTCCCCTTTGTGGAGCTGGGGTGGATTTGGCCTGCATGTGATTCTTCCAGTCTGTGGGCAGCCAATTTGACACCCCTGCTGTAGCATAACATCTGAAAGAATGTTAAATAGAGCCAAGAGGAAGCTCTGCAACTGTTTGGTAATTCAGTGGTACACAGAGAAGACCCAACAGCCTACCAGATATTGCTTCCAGTCTCCCTCTTTTATTTTATTTATTAAATTTATATGCCACCCATGTCACTATCAAGTGACTCTGGATCATTGCTGGCTATGCTGATAGAGGATGCTAGAAGTTGTAGTCAAGCAGTAGATGATGGCTATGTTCACTAACCAAAGTGTTATGCCACTGATCTTGTTGCTTGGGGATGTTTGTTCGTATAATAACTGAATGACTAACAGAAAAAGCATGATGAAGGCAAGGAAACAAGCAGTAGCCATGCCTGTTCTTCCTGACATATAGTACTACAATAAAATTAAAAAAAGATAAGCTAAGCTCTGAAGATGATGTATCTTTGAAGAATTTGACACAAGCAATTATGGTTCAGTTAATAAGCAGCCAATTGAGTAGGCTGCCAGGCTAATTCTGACTATCTTAATTTGGACCATTTATACAGAAAAGAGAAACTAACTACAGATGTGTGACCAATTCCAAGATTTTGTTAATATGAAAATCAGCCAGAAGAAGTTTCAGTATTATAAATAGCCAAAAGAAAGGAGATGCTTCACTAATCAGGACAAGACTTGAAGAGTCATGCAAGTGCAGCTAGGCTGCTCAGCCCATTTTGCAATTGATAGGTCCCTTGGCATCTCTTCAACCCAAGCAGTGATAAAATGATGTAGTTAACAATACTAGTTCAATTCTATTCATTTGACAATTGGGGCAGGGGGTAGAAGAAGACAAAATATAAAACAGTGCATTTTGAGGAATTGAAAGATTGGATATAGAAAACAGCTCATTATCTGGCTGTCTTTATGTTTTCACTGCATTATATAATAAAAATGAAAGGAATGTCATGTCCTTTTTCTATGTTCATCTTCACTCATGTAAATGAATGAAAACAGCGAAAACAGTGCTCTGTTATTTTAAAGGATGACTTTCCCATTCCTAAATTCTGTGCAGCTCCTTCAGTCCTTTGGAAGGTGAAGAAAACTACCCCCCAAAAGTGTATTTAATGTCACAGTCTGGAGTGGTCATGTTTAAAAGTTGTTTATGTCAGCAATGTTTTCTTTGATCAGCTCTTGGGCGTTACATGGGGAGGGAAACCATTTGTACCACATCACAAGGACCAGTTCAGTTTCCTGGTTTCTTCATGCAAAACAAAGTTCCCCTTTAAAGACAAACAAGTATTTGGTATGAGAGGTATGCAGAGCTTCGAAGACATAGCACAATGGCAGGAAATGTACCTCACGTCTAGAAAGTCTAGACTCTAGGGCCAAGTCCTGCAAGTTAAAAAAATTTTGTTTAGCAGCAGCACTGTGAAATGCCAAAAGCTGAGACATCAACCTGTTAGACATGGCTGAGTGGATCAGCAGTGTTCTTCAGAATAGGCACAAAAGATACTCTTCTCACTCAACATTCTGAATACACACATGCACCCACACACTTACATATATATGTACATCCAGGGGTGGGATTCTACCAGTTCGGACCGATTCTCTAGAACCAGTTGTTATGATTCTGCTTAGTTCGGAGAACTAGAAAATCATGCCCCTGGCTGCCCCCGCCTTCTCTGCCCACCCCTCGCCTCCCTGCCCGGTCAGTCCTTATCACGCATGTACAACATCACGTGCATGCCTGACATTGCTGACTGCGTTCTTGCCTGCCCAGTCACTCCTTAAGGTATTTCTTTTTTTCCCCTCCCAACGATCAGCTGCCCCTATGATCAGCTGTGCTGGGATTCCCCTCAGTGTTTTACTGCTTTGCCCAGGATGCTTCCCTGAGGCCTAGGAAGGCAAAAAATGAAGGGGGGCGTAGCTCCCTCCCACGCTCCTTTTTTTTTCCTTCCTGAGCCCCAGGGAAGCCTTCTGGGAGCAAAAATGCCCCCCTGGAGGCTTCCCTGATGCCTAGAAGGCAAAAAAGTGTGTGTGGGGGGTTGTGCGCTACAAAAAAACCCACACTCACCCAGTCACATGGTCACACCCACCTAGCCATGCCCACAGAACCGGTTGTTAAAAAATTTGAGTCCCACCCCTGCGTACATCTCTGTGTTCAGCATTAAGACTGCTTGCTGTTCCAAACTTTCCTATAAAGTTAGTTTACCTTTCACATAGTCATAGGATTTCCTTTGTTTTAGTTTGGCCTATTAAATCTGGCCTATTAAATCTGTGAAATGGGGATAGATGACCACTGGATGACAGCAAAGAGATACATAAAGTCAAATTCCTTGGTACTCTTCAGTGTCCACATTTTTGCACCCCAGCTCTTATAATCTTCAATTCATAGGATATGTTAACCAGTCATGGGGAATTAGTTAATTCACTGAATTAAAACCATTCATTATGTATCACAATACATGAACTCTGCCTATATGGGAGTTGTGAACCTTTAGATATTGTTGAACAACAACGCCTCAGAGTATCAGCAAATGCGGCCAATTATCAAGATCTTAGAAGTTGCCATTCACCAACATCCCTGTAGGTGGATTATTACAGAGATTCAGATTTGAAAGGCAAAATATGATTCCAAGAATACATAGGCATACATGCAGCATCTTTCAGAAATGCCTAAGTCAAGCACAGCATTTCCTGAGATCATCCAGCACTATTTCATCCTAGTAAAATAGTATGGCTAAGTTGTATCCTATAGGTCCATGTACATCGCTCCTCAAACACAGTAGTCCGGACACATTTTCTTTCTCTTTCTCTCTCCCTCTCTCCCCTTTCTCCTCTCCCCAATAAGAATATATAGGTAGTCCTCGACTTATGACCACAATTGAGCCCAAAATTTCTGTTGTTAAATGAGACATTTGTTAAATGAGTTTTGCCCCATTTTACAACCTTTTTGCCACAGTTGTTAAATGAATCACTGCAGTTGTGAAGTCAGTAACATGGTTGTGAAGTGAATCTGGCTTCCCCATTGATTTTGCTTGTCAGAAGGTGACAAAAGATGATCACATGACCCCTGGGCCCAGGAATGATCATAAACATGAACCAGTTACCAAGGATCTGCATTTTTATCACGTGACCAGGGGGGATGCTGCAAAGGTCATAACTGTGAAATACAATCATAGCTTTTCAGTGACATTGTAACTTTGAACGGTCACTGTTGTAAGTTGAGGACTACCTCATTGTAACTTTGAACTTACACTGTTGTAAGTTGAGGACTAGCTGTATAGATGAACTCAGTGGGATATGTCTCTTCTATACAGAAGGAAGTCTTGCTGTGTTGCATCCACATGTCTAACAGTAAACTCAGTGGTACTTATTGTTCAGGAGACGATTTCTATGCAGAAGCTGAAAACACCTTTCTGAGTAGCTGAAGTTCTCACAGCTGCAGAGGAGTTTGCTGTTCTCAGATAGCACACCTTCAAATTGAAACTTGTTTTTAAATTGCGGGGGAATTTCAGATGCAAGTCACAATAGGGTATGCGGATCTGGTTCCCCTCTCCTCCATTACATTGGGGGAAGTGGAAATGACACAAAACGCACTGGACTTTTTATTTTTAAAGTCAGCCTAATAAAATCATTTATGGAAGTCATTAAACTTTAGTAGTTCATTTTTAAAAAAGAATACAGTAGTCTAATTGGGGGGGGGGGGTTTCAAATTAAACATTAAATTAAATTAAAATTGCCACTCATACAACAATAGTACTCTGGGAAAAAGGATAATATAGCGTTTTAACCTCCTGGACCCATTAGGATTTCTTTTCAAGGGGATTCTCATCAGTGTCTTATGTGATGTGAGAATATCTACTGATTTCATGAAAGCCCCGTGCAAACATGGTGAATAATTTCCCCCTTTTAATAACAGCAGAATCAATGCTCGGTTATGAAGAAATGACTAATATGTGATGTTCAACAGTATAATTCAAGAGTTACAAATACATATTATAAATTCTACAAGTTCTGGAAAAGCATGTGAACTCTGATAAAAAGGCCTTTTCAGCCCAATGTATGGGAAGGAAGCAAGAAGGCATTTGCGCATTTGAACATTATTAATCTGCATTTCCTTTTGATATCTAAGGGTGATTCATGTCCAGTCCTCCCCTCAGCTAAAACCTTTGTGCCTGTGTAACAATACAACTTTTTCTCCCTGAAGACTGGACAGAATGAGGCTGCACTTTACTGAATAGACGTTTCTTATGAATCAAGAGGAAATAAAAGTCATTCTCAGTCACTTATCTGGAAATACAACCTTCTCATATCTACTGACAAGGTGATGTCAAATAAACCATATTATGGGCTTATTTACACGTACCCCTCATTGCGATTTCAACATGCCTTAGCTAACTTTTTTATCAACTTGTCCTCAAGCTGCAATAACTGTCTTCCTGGTTATTTAAAGATCTAGAAATTTCTAGAAACTGAGAATCAGACATAAATACCACTCATTGTGCCTTCGTAAATATGAATGGTTGCTGCATGAACGTTCATTTAGAGAAGACCATCTATAATAATTTATAAATTACCAAGTAATGGACACTTAGACTGTTTATGTCTTTGCCTTTAGCTATATTTTTTAGTTTGTGGAGGTCCTATCCTGCCTTATCCAAACACAATCATTTCAATAATGTAAATACAAAGAAGGCAATCCTTTCCTTAAACACAAAGTATCAGGTTTCATGCTAAATTTCAACCAATCAAAGACCCAAATAGCCTATTCTACATCACCTCCGATGATCTGGTCCCAGGAGCTAAAAATTATCTTCAAAATTAGTTAATGGTCTCAATGTCAATGTTATTGACTTCAAACCCTTGCTTTCCCTAATATATGAGATAAAAATAGTTACAGCCTCTTTGCCTCATAAAGATATAAGTGCTTTCAGGTAATAATATAGGTTTTGTACGTGAAATTTTATCTCCTATGATAATCCAAAGCTAATTCCACTTGCATGAAACATGATGGCGTTTCCCTGTTTGTCATCTTCCAGTATTTCCTTTCATTAGTGATTCTTTGTGAGTGATATTCAAACATCCTATGCCAAAGGCAAGAACTATATTTTATTTTAATTGCAGCTTTAAACTTCTAAAATGGATAAGGAACAAAACCCACATTTTTTACTCCCAAGTCACAGTGAATTATGTTCTTATTGACCAATAGAATAGGTGCAACTACAATTCACCCATATCTTATGAATCGGGATCTCAGCTTCAATGAGTTATAATGCTCTATTCACTTTTATTCTGCATTGTTCTACAGTATTTTAAAGGGCACTGCACACCAGAATAATTAGACACAAGGGCAGTTCCCCCCCCAATGCTAGCATTCTGTTAAACAACTAATTCCCACAACATTGTCAAACTACTTAGTAAGACTGTATTACTATTCTTCTCAACCTTCCTATTATTTATCTCTTCCCACTTATGACTATAACTGTGCTGCTTGTATCTTTACAATTTATATTGTTTTATTTGTTTCCTAGTATGATTTGATTGCTTATTAGTAACCTATGACTATCACTAAGTGTTGTGTCTTATGATTCTTGATGAATACCGGGTGAGAGCATCAGCGATTTCGTAGCAGACCTGCGAAATCTGGGAGTCATGTGTGGTTTCATGGACATGGACGAGGCGTTGTGAGATCCGTCGTCCTCGGGTTCAGGGACCCGGTCCTACAAAGCCAACTGATGGCGAAGGGAGACATCTCCCTCGCTGAGGCCCTTGCCGAGGCCACCGCAGCCGAGGCAACCCGAAAATCAGTGGCCCGAATGCGGAGACCGGATGCCGGAGACCGAGCCACAACCTCCGAAGCGACCCCGACGGCCGAAACGTACCCAGAGGCAAGCCGCCGAGCGACCACCACCACCCACCTGGCGACCTCGACTCCGCCTCCGACACCACGGACGAAGAGGAGGACATCCATCAACTCCAAACAGATCGAGACCGGCACAAATGGCAGAGCCGTAAGTCAAGACTCCAATGCGCCAGATGCGGAGGCGACCATCCCCAATCAGAGTGCTGGTTTTTGACGCGATCTGCTGGCAATGCGACAAGAGAGATCACATTGCCTGAGTCTGCCACCTCAAGAAAGCTTACAGTCCCCGACGACGCAGCAACAGCAGCCAGAGATGGGACAGCACCCCCCCAGAACGAGGGACTGGCAACCCGAGAGGTGTTGGAACCAGGACGGACGAGGCCGATGGAACAGTGAGGACCGACTGAGAGAGGAGACCCACCAGACGGTCGTCATTGGCCATTCATCAAGCACGGACGCCCGAAAGGTATACATGGAAGTGGGCATCGAGGGCAGGCCGTGCAAGATGGAGGTGGAATCTGGGTCCTACCTCTCCATGGTTGCATGGCGGGAAATCAAGTGCCTGGTGCCCAACATCAACAAGAGACATTTGGAAAGCCAAAAGTTAATCCTAAAAGACTACCAGGGGAACCGCATCCCCATAGCTGGAGCAGGACACTTCGAGGTCACCTTCAAGGGGCGCACAGCAAATCTTCCCCTGACCGTTGTGGACAGAGACCAACCCAGCCTTCTGGGACTGCAGTGGTTCGCGCCACTCGGGATCGAAGTAACGGGCATCGACCACATTGCAGAGGCAGACTGGGAGGAGCAACTCACAAAGGACTTCCAAGAAGTGTTCGACGGCACCCTAGGCAAGTACCGAGGGCCCCCTATTTCATTCAGCCTAGACCCCGGAATTCCCCCGATCCGTTTAAAACCGCGGCGAGTACCTTTCGCACTCAGATCCAAGATCGATGAGCAGATAGACAAGCTCATCAAACAGGGAGTCCTAGAGCCAACTGATCACACCCAGTGGGAGACCCCCATGGTCATCCCCCTCAAGCCCGATGGGTCGGTGTGAATTTGTGGGGACTATAAGGCCACTCTAAATTGTGCCTTACAGCAAAGCGTTTACCCCGTCCCAGTAGTACAGCATCTGCTGCACTCACTGGGGGGAGGCAAGGTTTTCGCGAAGCTTGACCTGGCACAAGCCTACCAACAGCTACTGGTCGATGTGGAAACCGCAGAAGCACAGACTATAGTAACCCATCGGGGGGCTTTTCGCTGCAAGAGACTCCAGTTTGGAGTCAGCATGGCCCCAGGAATTTTTCAGAGTCTCAGGGAAAGACCACTGCAAGGGATCAAGGGGGTGGTTCCGTATTTCGACGATGTACTGGTGTCAGCGGCCAATCAAAAACAACTGGAGGGTCATCTAAGGGAGATACTACAAAAATTCAAAGATGCGGTGCTAAAAGTTAAAAAAGAAAAATGCCAATTGCACACCAAGAGGGTCGAATTCCTAGGGTACCTTTTAGACCGGCATGGAATTCACCCAACCGAAAAAAAGATCAGAGCAATCAAGGAAGCGCCCAGGCCAAGGAATAAAACTGAGCTGCAGGCATTTCTAGGACTGCTTAATTTCTATAATGTTTTCCTGCCCCAGAAGGCGACCACGACAGAACCATTGCATAGACTCTTGGACAAAGCGGCCGCCTGGAACTGGGGGAAACGTGAAGAAGCCGCATTCAACAAAACCAAGGACCTGCTCACTTCAGATGCCGTCCTCATCCAGTACAACGAGACCCTACCCCTAGCAGTCACTTGCAATGCTTCACCATTCGGTGTTGGAGCCATCCTCAGCCACACTCTCCTCGATGGAAAAGAAGCACCCATTGCATTCTTCTCAAGGACCTTCTCCAAGCCAGAAAGAAACTACAGTCAGCTGGACAAAGAGGCCCTGGCAATCGTCGCTGCAGTGAACAGGTTCCACGAGTACCTCTACAGCAGGACTTTCACCATCATCACCAATCACAAGCCACTGCTGGGAATCCTGGCAGGGAACAGGGCCACCCCAAACATTCTATCTCTAAGAATGACAAGGTGGTCTGAATTCCTTGCTGCCTATAGCTACCGGCTATCACACTGACCCGGTAAGACAATCACCCACGCAGACGCCCTGAGCTACAGGCTGTTGCCCGACCTGGACACCAACCCAGCACCCACAACATCCACCCTCAGCATAGAGACTCTCCCTGATCTACCCATAACCGTGTCAGACATTGCCTGCGAAACCAATAAAGACAAACATCTGGCACGGGTTTTACATTGGGTAGAGAAAGGGTGGCCGGAAAAGGAAGACGATGAGAAATTCAGGACATTTCGGAACCGGCAAACCGAACTGTCATCACAAAAAGGTTGTTTGCTATGGGGGGATAGGGTTGTCATCCCAGAAAAATTACAAGAAAAAGTTTTAAAATTATTACATGAGGGGCACCTGGGAATTGTCAGGACAAAAGCCTTGGCCAGGAGTTATGCCTTGTGGCCAGGGATGGAGGGACAAATCGAGGCTTGGGTGGCAGCATGCAAACCATGCCAGGAAACCAGACCGAGCCCTCCCTCCACACCAATCCGGGAATGGGAAACCCCCAGGGGACCATGGTCCAGGTTGCACATAGATTTTGCCATACCTACGAAGGGACACACCTTCCTCATCACAGTAAATGCTTACTCCAACTGGCTGGAGGTAAGCAACATGAGAACTACCACCATGGAGGCCGTCACCAAAGAACTCAACAGACTATTCGCAACCCACGGCTTCCCAGATGTCATTGTATCAGACAACGGGCCCCAATTTACCTCGCTGGAATTCAAAAAATTCCTAGCGGAACGGGGAATACGGCATGCGCTGACAGTGCCAGCACATCCGGCAGTGAATGGGAGGGCAGAACGAATGGTCCAATTTACGAAAAAAACAATCCAAAAAATTGAAACTGGGGAGATCCAAGAGAAAATTAATAAAATGCTACTTATACAACACAAAACCCCAAACACGACAACCAACAAAAGCCCGGCAGAACTATTGATGGGGAGGAAATTAAGGTCCCCACTCGACAGAGTACACCCCACATACAACCCAGAAAAAACCCCCGACTCATCTAGCAAACACCGAACATTTATACCGGGCGACGCAGTATACCCAAAAAACCTCATCGGGGACCCACTCTGGGTACCAGCAACCATAACCCAAGTGACAGGTCCTTGCTCGTACCGGCTACAGACGACCAATGGACGAGCATGGAAAAGACACATTGATCAATTAAGATTGAGAACCTACACGGGAAATACAACCGACATGCAAACACACATGGAGAAAGAAACCACAGGGGGAAGGGGAAACCCTAATACCAACCGAACCGCTCAAAGACCAGGCACCAACTAACCTGCGCAGGTCCAGTAGACAAGTACGGAGCCCCGCCCACTTATGGGACTACGTTACGTAGGACTATACCAAGAGGGGAGGGGTGTTCTGTATTGTAATTAGCATTCTTGTAGATAACTGTTCTGATTGGCTAAGGCGCACGGCTATGCGATTGGCTGAGTGAGCCACACTGATTGGCCCGCGATGAATCCCCCACGACTGGAGGAAGCTGATCGTGGGAGATTCAAAGCGGTGTCATTGGCCGCGGCTCGGCCGGAGAATTCAATATAAGCCGCTGCATTCCCTAGCCAAGCAAGCCGATCTGGAAACTGAATAAAGAGCTGAAACAAGTCACTGCCTCCCGAGTTTTCTTCCAGCTGGCGACATAACAGAATGTATTTTATTTTTTCTTTATGTACACTGAGAACATATGCACCAAAGACAAATTCCTTGTATATCTAATCACACTTGGCCAATTAAGAAAACCAGGGACTGTGTATATAAATATTTCCTTTTGCGTAAATATGAAAACCAGTCAGAAAGATAGAAAGCATGGTTTTCTGAGTAGAATCCTGAAAAGGTCTGCTGGCTATTTAACAGTGTTGCAAACCCCAATCTTTCAATATGCAGTCTCTTTTCTTGTTTCTTGTTAGATTGAATATTCAGAGGTCTGTGCTGGTGATCCCAGGCATGACCTTTTCAGAAGAATCCACTGTATATTCAGAAGTAGCCTACATTTGAAGATTAAATAAATGGGCTGTTTACCAGAGAGCCCTTTTCAAGTTTTTTCAAGAGCAATGCAGCTGGTTGTAAAGTAGCCAAGCCACTTTTTCCTGTGGTCAAGCTTTTCTTTAAAAAGAAACAATTTTGCCCTGAGCCATTTGCCCACAAACTTAGCTGGCATTTTCTAAATACTTACCCTTTAGCAGAAATATCTGTCCTATAGGTTTAGAAAAGAAAAGCAAAGAAAATGGCTAAGAAACAATATTGAGTGATTTGGGTTTAAGAAGCCGTATAAAAGGCTTTATTATGCAGGTTTCAAATTGCCTGATGAAACTGTATAACTTAGAAACTCTCACAAACTTACCACCAGCAGGTAAAGCTGTTCCAAAAAAACTCAAGAGAATCATGGAATGTTAAAGTTGAAGACATCTGTGGGATAATATCCAGAAATAGAAAAGTTTATGAATTATACTAGTTTAAATCAAGACCCCCTCCCGAAGAATGAAATATTTTGAAGAATATTTTAAAAAGGCAGAATATTATATTTCCCTAAATGAGAAACGGAGAAACATGTTTTTAGAGGCAGGAAGCAGACTCAGTCTTTCTTAATAGGGCCCAGAAGATATTTTGTGCCCATTAAGAAAGATTGGGCCAGCTTATTCAGAAACCAACTGCAGTCTCCCTGCCCCCAAGCAGAAACTGAGAAGGCCACCTTTTAGAAATGCAGATTTAGTTATCCATTTAATACAGGATATTTTGAAACAAAGACAGAATGGTAGGATTAAAAGCAGGCCAGACAGTCCAAAGCCCCTTCATTGCACTACCCCCAGAGCAGTCCAAACTTCAACCAAATTAGCTCAGACAAATACCTAGGATTTACATTTTCTCTTTTGCCTATAAAACCAGCTATGACCTCTACATAACTCCTACATGACCCTATAGGAATCTGATGACAGCCAATAGAATATTAAAGAACATTTTCTTGTACAGGAATGGGAAGCTCAAATGCAAAGCACAAAGAAGGTATAAAACCCACCAACTCTCAACTCCATTTTGTCAGCTGTCCAGAATCACATGTGGTTGGTGGTTTGTTTCATCAATAAATGAAACTTTTCTTTCCAATCAGCCTCCAGCCTCCATTTTGTTTCCAGTTACTTTGTTACAGCTTGGAACTGGATCTGGATATTTCTTCCAACACTCTGTTTACTGTGATTTAATGCTATAGTAAGCAGGCAAAGAAAAATGGAGATACTAATTTATTGGCATAGCAAAGCCATTTGAATATTGGATTTTCATTTTCCTATCATAACCTTGTTTTTGACAAATGAAATTCACAATTAGAAGAACAAATAGTGCTGAACAACAGGAGGGAGGGAATAACAGAGCTTGCTTATCTGTCTATTTGTCTGTCTGTCTGTCTATCTATCACATTTATATGATTGCATGTCTCATAAAAAGTGATTCTGCACAGTGTACAGCAATCGAATAAAGCAACAAATATATAAAATAATGATTACAAAAATCATTATTAAAAATTAAAATACTAAAAATTTACAACTCCATCTCTTCTTTTATTATATCTGTTTCTGTCAAACAATTAAAATCCCTCTAGCTGTATATTCCATTCATGGGTTTCATCCCACCAAGTTTCTGTAATGGCAACAATGCCATATCTGTCCTCATGTATTTGGATTTCTAGTTCACCCTGTTTATTCCTCATTCTTTGTGCATTTTTTACGATATTAGCATACTCCAAACCCTAACACCTGATTGTCCACATGGACTGTGACCAGATTGGCTGACTGAACGGCCGTGATTGGCGCGCTTTGAATCTACCACGATTGGTCGAGCCAATTGCAGGAGATTCAAAGCGTTGTCATTGGCCGCCGAGCCGCAAGCAATCCCTATATGAAGGGTTGCCGCAGCTCCAAGGTTTTGTATTGAACTTTAACTAAATAAAGAGCTGAACATTACTGTTGGTCTCGCGTCTCTTTGGGAACCGATCTACCCGATCTAACACTGGCGATGAAGGTGGGATCGTGAGACAAGAGACCAACTGAGCATGTGGCGAAGTGGCGCAGCATAACTGACAGCATGGCCAGCAGTACCTCAGCATCCGCACCCTTCAACCCGGCTGCTGAGGATTGGGAATCCTACACCGATAGATTCCAGATGTTCCTGGAATGCAGCAATCTTAAGGATGCCAATGGCCAGAAAAAAAGGCCCGCAGTATTCAAGATGGCCAAGGCCCTGGCCAAACCAGTTGACATCAAGGAAATGGACTGGGACGATCTCAAGCCCAAACTGTGGAACCATTATGCCCCTTCTGTGCCCATACTCATCCGGAGGCACAACTTCTACTGGTGGGACCAGCATGAGGGCAAGGGCCTCAGCGATTTTGTGGTGGCACTGAGGGATCTCGGGGGCCTGTGCGACTTTACTGACCTATATGAGGCTTTGCGAGACCGCGTTGTCCTAGGACTCAGAGACCCCATCTTACAGAGCCGGCTGATGGCAAAGGGTGGCATTTCCCTTGCTGATGCCCTTGCCGAGGCAGCTGCCACTGAGGCAACCAGAAAATCGGTGGCCTAGATGTGGCAGGCAAACACAGCGGACCGGCCAACGGCCATCGAGGCGACCCCGGCACCGGAGAAGCATGCAGAGACCAGCCACTGGTCAACCACCACCATCCACCATGGCGACGTTGACTCATTCTTGGATACCGAGGACGAGGAGAAGGAAATCCACCAGCTCCAGACAGCACGAGATCGGCGGGAACCAAGGGGATGCAAGTCGAGGTTCCAGTGTGCCAGCTGTGGAGGTGATTACTCCCGCTCAGAATGCCGTTTCCTTGATGCCATCTGCCGGCATTGCGATAAGCGGGGGTACATCGCCAAGGTATGCCGGAACAAGCGGAACTACAGCCCCCGGTGACGAGACAGCACCCCCGATGATGAAAAGGTACAACCCCCAAGACCAGAGACTGCCACACCAAGAGCCACTGGAGCTGGGATGGCCGAAGCAAGCGACTCAGCGAGGCAAGACTGAGGGAGGAGACCCATCAAATGGTCGTCATCGGCCATTCTTCAACCATCGACGCCCGGAAGGTACACGTGGAGGTGGGCATCGAGGATCAACAATGTGAGATGGAGGTGGATTCCGGGTCCTACCTCTCCATGGTTTCCTGGTGCACAATCAAACACCTGATGCCTACCATCCGCTGCCGCGAGCTGGAAAGCCAGAAGCTAACTCTCAAAGATTATCAGGGAAACCGTATCCCTGTAGTCAGAATCGGACATTTTAAAATCACATTTAAGGGGCGCACGGAGGTGTTGCCACTCACCATCGTAGACCGAGACCGCCCGAGCCTCCTGGGACTGCATTGGTTCACACCTCTGGGCATAGAGGTAACCGGCATCCACCACATCGACGAGGTGGACTGGGAAGCTACGCTCGTGAGGGACTTCCAAGAGGTCTTCAACAACAACCTAGGCAAGTACCGAGGGTCCCCAAATTCCTTCAACCTAGACCCTAGCATTTCCCCAATCCGCCTTAAACTGTGGCGAGTGCCATTCGTGCTCAAACTCAAGATAGATGAGCAACTAGACAAGCTCATCACTCAAGGGGTGTTAGAACCAATTGATCATGCCCAGTGGGAGACCTCCATAGTCACCCCCATCAAGCCAGATGGGTCCATGAGAATCTGCGGGACTGTTAGGGATAACATTGGTTATCTAACTTAGTTTGGGTAAAAAATAATATATAAATTATGTTAGTGAGTTTAAGTGTATGTATCACTTTAACTGCAAAACATGTATTTTGGGTGCGGTTGTAAAATCACCATAAGAGGGAGCAAGAGAGCTCACTGTTTGCTGGCTTTTACTGTAGTAGCTGACAATGTTGGATTGATGGTGATAACTGCGTGTGTTTCCCTGCTGTTGCTGAAACGAAGAAAAGGGTTTTGATTTTCTTCATATCTCTGACTGCAAAAGAAATATATTGCTGGACTGATTATTTGTAAGTTTACTGACCTCGATTTTCAACACTGGACTTTGCAACTGATTAATCCCTGGATAGACTGAACTAGTTTATGACATATGGACTCTTTTGACTATGGTATAACTCTTTCTGGAATAAAAAACTATTTAACTGGCACAGTGTATCTGTCTTACTGAGTGTAAACTACAACAACATTTATCTCATATCATTTGCCTGCCTGCTAGACTGTCGTTGCACATTCTGCTAGGGTGTGTATCCCTAACAGGGACTACAAGGCCACCCTCAACCACACACTCCAGCAGAGTGCCTACCCCGTCCCAGTGGTACAGCACCTTCTGCACTCACTGGGGGGAGGCTGGGTCTTTGCGAAACTCGACCTAGTACAACCCTATCAGCAACTGCCAGTCGATGCCGCAACTGCAGAAGCTCAGACCATTGTAACCCACTGAGGGGCCTTCCGGTGTAACCGACTCCAATTCGGTGTCAGCGTGGCGCCATGGGGTTTTCCAGAGCCTAATGGAGAGGCTACTTCAAGGGATAAAAGGGGTGGTGGACTATTTTGATGATGTATTGGTGGCAGCAACAAACAAGACACAGTTGGAAGCCCGGCTAAGGGAGGTACTGAAAAAATTCAAAAACTCTGCACTTAAGGTTAAAAAAGAGAAATGCCAGCTGTGCACAGAGAGGGTCGAGTTCCTGGGGTACTTCCTAGACAGGCATGGGATCCATGCCACAGAGAAAAAACTCAGGGCCATCAAAAAAGCCCCCAGACCAAGAAACAAAACTGAACTGCAGGCTTTTCTGGGGCTTATTAACTTTTACAATGTTTTCCTGCCCCAAAGGCAACCGCGGCGGAACCGTTGCATAGGCTGTTGGACAAAACAGCTACCTGGACCTGGGGGAAGCGGGGGGGAAACGCCTTCACACAAACAAAAAACCTACTAACATCAGATGCAGTTCTCATCCAGTATAGCGAGACCCTGCCACTGACTGTGACATGCGATGTGTCACCCTTCGGCGTTGGAGGCATCCTCAGCTACACACTACTGGATGGGAAGGAAGCACCCATCACCTTCTTTTCAAGGACACTTTCCAAACTGGAAAGAAATTACAGTCAGCTGGACAAGGAGGCCCTAGCAGTCATTGCTGGCATCAAAAGATTCTACGAGTACCTTTATGGTAAGACTTTTTCTGTCATCACCAACCACAAGCCACTGCTAGGGATCCTGGCAGGGAACAAGGCCACCCCGAACATTCTGTCACCAAGGATGACAAGGTGGTCCGAGTTCCTTGCCACCTACAATTACCAGCTGACACATCGATCCGGCAAGGACATCTCACATGTGGATGCATTGAGCCGTTCCCCCCTGCCAGACCTGGAGGATGACCCGGCACCCACAATGACAACCCTGCAAATAGAAACATTGCCCAACCTACTTCTGACCATGCCAGACATTGCCAGAGAAACCAATAAAGACAAACAGCTGGCGCGGGTCTTGAGCTGGGTGGGAAAAGGATGGCCGGAAGGTGACAGAGTTGAACAATTCAAACCCTTCCAGAACTGACAAACTGAACACTTTATGCAGAAGGGCTGCATACTTTGGGGGGACAGAGTTGTAATTCCAGAGACTTTGCAGAAAAGGGTTTTGTCAATGTTGCATGAGGGGCACCCGGGTGTGGTTAAAGTGAAAGCCCTGGCCAAGAGCTATGCCTGGTGGCCAGGAATGGACAAACAAATAGAAAACTGGGTAACCACATGCAAAAGATGCTAGGAGACTAGACCAATCCCCCATTCCACCCCGATCCGGGACTGGGAAACTCCAAGGGGCCCCTGATCTAGAATCCACATAGACTTTGCGGGGCTGACCAAGGGACACATGTTCCTAATCACTGTCAATGCTTACTCCAACTGGCTGTAGGTAAGCACAATGGAATCAACAACCACAGAAGCTGTCATCAGAAAACTGAGCAAGCTCTTTGCCACACAAGGTCTGCCAGATGTGCTAGTGTTGGATAATGGTCCACAGTTCACCACACTAGCCTTCGAAAGATTCCTGGCAGAACAAGAGATACGCCATGCATTAACTGCGCCTGCTTATCCGGCGGCGAATGGGCAGGCGGAACGCATGGTTCAATACACAAAAAATACCTTACAAAAAATTGAAACCGGCAACATACAAGAAGAAATAAATAAAATGCTTTTGATCCAACACATCACACTCAGCTCAACCACAAACAAAAGCCCAGCAGAGTTACTAATGGGCAGGAAACTAAGATCCCCATTAGACAGAATGCACCCCACTTACAACCCCGAGAAACCCCCAGACTCATCCAGCAAATACAGAACATTCAACATTGGCGACAACGTTTATGCGAAAAACTTCACAGGGGACCCACTCTGGGTACCGGCGCAAATCACCCAGATAACGGGCCCCCAGTCCTACCGACTGCAAACCACTGACGGATGAAGCTGGAAGCAGCACATCAACCAGCTAAGGTCAAGACTAGCTGCTGACAGCGCACAAACAACCGACCAAGAAATCAGAGGGGGGAGGAAAGCTTAAACCATGAGCAAAGAAGAGAAGGAAATCCTAAAGCGCAGGCAGAACACCCCCCCACCCAGAATAAACCAACCCCATATAAACCAGCCTTACTCACCAGTAGACGTCAGACCAATAGACCACAAACCACTGGAAGCTTCACCTGGAAGGATCAGCCAAGCCAGTTCAACCAGCCCGGAAAAACCAGGCGGGAATGACAGAAGGGGCAGATTGACCAGCCCGAGTAGACCGGGAGGGAGCTACCAAAGAAGGCCCAGCTCACCCTTCCAGGCGGTTCCATCCCAAGGAACCGGAGCAACAAAGAGTTCATCCGAACTGGTTGAGGACAACGCTGGAACTGAACCGCGCAGGTCAACTAGGCAGGCACGAAGCCCCGCCTACCTGCACGACTACGTGACTACGCTCCATCAGACGAAACCAAGAGGGGAGGGGTGTACGATATTAGCATACTCCAAACCCTAGCACCTGATTGGTCCACGCGGACCGCGACTGGATTGACTGACTGAATGGCCGTGATTGGCGCGCTTTGAATCTACCGTGATTGGTTGAGCCGATCGCGGGAGATTCAAAGCGTTGTCACTGGCCGCTGAGCTGCAAGCAATCCCTATATGAAGGGTTGCCGTGGCTCCAAGGTTTTGTCCTGAATTTTAAATAAAGAGCTGAACATTACTGTTGGTCTCGTGTCTCTTTGGGAACCGATCTACCCAATCTAACACATTTGTCCTTTTTGACTGACCCTGTGTTTGTTTTCTCCGTAACCTGTTTTGTGTCTGAGTTCCCCTTCATCCTTAGCACCTGTTTGATTAGTGCAGAGGGTATAGCAAACACCATCAGAAACTTGATTTTTTTTAACAGCAACCTTAATATTCTAAACCACACAAACATCTATGTTAGAAACACTGACATCCCATTGGTTTTAGATTGCTGGTGAATCTGATGAAGTTCCTGCTGCTACTCCTTGAAAACACCCTGTTGCTTTGAAAATCAGCTGTAATCAGATTATGCTTTGTTGCAAGAAGACAAATACTCTAATTGTTTGGAAATCCTGTCATTCTTCTCTTTCTTTCTCTCTCTTCCCCCCCTTCCTCCCCCACCATTTGCTTTTGCATTAGGACAGTGTTTGCTTGTGCATCTCTGGTCCTTTGCACTATGATGACAAATGCTTGCACTTGTCTTGCCCTTGTCCCTTGGACTGTAGATAAACTGAAAAGCATGGCAGTGGGAGACATGTGTTAGTAGTTTTGGCCTCTCGGCAAAATGTCCTGTCCAAGTGCTAAAGTCAAAAGGCTGTATTGTGTTCCAATAAAATTCCAGACTTAAACTCAGATGGGATAACGTTGCATTGATGATTCAGGAGTAAGATTGGGTGACTAATTTTTTCTAAAAAAATTTAAAAATACTAAAGTTTTCCTTTACAATTCTATCAAGAGTTTTTCTTCTGACATAGCATGTAATATATTCCCTGCTAGTTAACAGTTCATTAAGCTGAAGAGGCAAATAGGTTGCTGAGTGGGTGCATGGAGAAATTCCTTACTTTCAAAATTTTGTCCTCAGGATCTGGACCCCAGGGTAGGACCCAATAGTCCTACAATAAAGCTACTGGTGTAAATACGTACAAATATACCATTAAAAGACTTGCAAAATATTGTTTTCCTCAGTGTGGGCCTATTTTTGCTCTATGGCTGAATGCAAATGATAGACAGGGTGGACTTAACCACAGAATAATGGGTTATGCTAATCTTGCTCAGTCTGTCCCATGGTTAGATTGCCATTGGCCCTGATGATCTTCCAGAAGTCTCGGAAGACATGGCTTTGCCAGTGTGCCTGGAGATTCAGCAGAGGTATGCAGCATGTGATTTGGTTATACTATTAGTAATGCATGGGATGTACTCATCTGTAGATTATGTTTTATGGCTTTAATTGATTTAAGCTGTCTTTTTATTCTAGATCAAGGGTGTCAAACTCATGTCGTCATGGTGGCATCACTTAACATATTGGACCTTTCCCCCCTTCACTGAACTGGGTGTGGGCGTGGCCAGCATGTGACACATCTGGCCCATGGGCCGGGAGTTTGACAGCCCTATTCTAGATGTTTATTTGTAATTGTTGCTTTCTGTTATATAATTGAAAGAGTCACCCAGAGTCTTGTGTGTGAGATGGGTGACTATAAACTGAACAAACAAAGTATCCTCCAAAAAAGTTGGGAATACACCTCTCAAAATTCCAACCAGCATGGTAGCAGGCATTTATGGGACTTGTACTCTCTGTACATCTACTCTGACTGCATCATCTCCTTTGCTTCTCTTTATATTTCTGCCTTTACACTTATCTACATGGATATTCAACTAACCATACATTCATTCCTCTTCTTCCCCTGAGGTCCTGTATACTGCATGAGTCAAAGAGAAAGTTGTGAAAATATTTACAGACCCCTCACATCCTGGACATAAACTATTTCAACTTTTACCCTAAACGACGCTATAGAGCACTGAACACCAGAACAACTAGACACAAGAACAGTTTTTTCCTGAACGCCATCACTCTGCTAAACAAATAATTCCCACAATATTGTCCAACTATTTACTAAGTCTGCATTACTATCACTATTAATCTCCTCATCACTCCTATCACCCATCCCATCACATGTGTGACTGCATGATTATAACTTTGTTGCTTGAATCCTTATGATTTATATTGACTGTTTTCTAGTATGATTTGGTTGCCTATTTGTACCCTATGACTATATTAAGTGTTGTACCTTATGATTCTTGACTAATGTATATTTTCTTTTTATGTACACTCAGAGCATATGCACCAAGACAAATTCCTTGTGTGTTTAATCACACTTGGCCAATAAATCATTCATTCATTTATTCATTCATCATCTCTTTTTAAAGAATATAAATCATGTTTTTATACACATGGAAAAAAAGTAGCCAAGAGTGGGGCAGCGACAGATTTGAAAGTCTTTTATCAGCAAATTAGATTTACCAAAGTTATACCAGCTTTTTCATTCCACCCACATCCCATCACACTACAGCAGCATATTTCCATCTCTCCATGATCACTTAGAAGTTTCCTGATATTATTGTTTTTCTTTTCTATTGCACAATTCAGTGAATGGATGTTTTTGTACACTCATATAGCTTCTGAAACACAAGGTGGGCACATTTCCAGAATAAAGCTCTGAATGCAGAATATGCGTAAGTGCAGAGAGAAACTATTTCATGAGGAACATCAATAAGTTGACTTTGGATTTATTTAAGATGGAGGTGGGGGAACTATGGCCCTTTTATCATTTCTGGACTTCAACTCATGCTGGCTTCAAACCATTCTGACACAGGAATTCTGGGAGTTGAAGTCCACAAGTCATAAAGGGGCCATAGTTCCCCACCCCTGATTTAAGATTACATTTGAAAATTTGGTATGCATTTTAAAGCAATTTTGTCTGGTTTCTTGATGATACTAATTATACACTGAGATACAAATGTCCTTAAAAAATAATCACATGCAGTTTGACTCAAGAGTGTACCAAATACACCATCAATAGACATCAGTTACAGAGTTTATCTCCTAATAAGTAATTTTGTCCAATTCCTATTAGAAAAGAAATGACAGATTCAAAAGGAAAAGGCTCTGAAACAACCAATGTTAATTATCCAACAACAAAATAGAGATATGAAAGTACTGGTGTTAAAAAGCCTCCTGCAATGTCTGCATCTCCAAGCATCCTTCTCTGTGCCAATGAAGTGCTAGAATGTCCCCCTATGTTTTAATTCTTAAAATGTTGATATTTTGAAAACTTCTCAGAATCAAGATGCATTGATTCCTGCCATATATTGCTTCGGAATGGTGCTGTTTGATCCCAAAACTTCTTGGGAATCAAAATAGAAGCAACTGGAAGGTAACACTTTGCTTTGAAGTATTTTGCCTGGAGAATGGAAGAAGAAAGGACAATTTCTTTGCAATTGCAGAGGAGAGGAACAAATAGTAAGAGGGAGGATTAAAAACAGTTGAAAGTAAATCTAATAAAAAGAGGATATGGTGGATTGGCTGGAGTTATACACCAAAAAAGAAGGACAAAAAGAAGAAAGTAGATTGGGAAGACACTGTGGAGGGCAATGAAGGATGAGACAAACAGGAAGAAAATTATGGACTGTTAAGTGATTTTATCTTCATTTTTATTTACTTTAAATAAAAGTATTTAGCTAAAATTATAAATTACCTGGGAACTTATGCAGAATAATTTGGGGGATTTGCTGAGTGAAATATCCACATTACTTGTATTCAGCTCATAATTTGCCTTACTATAGCCTTCAGCTCCCTTTTAATTGGGTTCAACTCCCACTTTCCTCAACTATAACCAATACACACTGCCAACTATGAGTTACTCCTCTTTTTTCAGCTTTGAACAAAATCGTACAGCAGGCAAAGCATTGCCAAATCAGATTTTTTTTAAAGAAAATATCCTGCCACTCCATGATTTTGCTATATAATTCCCTTGTTTCCCCTACTGTCACCAGGCTCCATTTGGCATCTGGAACATCTTTATTCATGGTATTGCTCTTGAAAATAACAGGCTACATTTTTCTAAGGTGTATTAGTTAAATAACAGGCTGTGAAACAACGAAGAAACACAATATGGTAAAAGAATGAATACAATGAATGAATATTAACCATGTTGACACCTGTAAAAAAAGTTTTGTACAGAACTTCCATTTTGTTTAGAACATTTATTGGTTTGTGCATGTGTGTGTGTGTGTGTATGTGTGCCCCAACAAGTGTATTTTGTAAGTTTCCTTGATAATAACAAATGGGAGTAAGATTTTGAATGATCACGTGGAGACAGAAAGGCATTGGTTGAGCTTTAAGATTCCTCGACTGGCAAGTCAGGATCCAAATAAGATTCTCTGTATCCATGCAGGTAGATGGCCAATCCATCCTTACCAACACTTTCATACTTTGTGGGAATAATTCCACAAAGTTTTCTTATCATGGAGAGAAACCATGCAGAGAGACAAAATGCTGCTGTCATTGGAACAGGAAACTCATGACAACCACTGCCTATGCCTGCAACGTTGAAACTGGGTTGTCTGAATGGGATGTCATACAGCTCTACCTCAGAGTAAGCATGGCTGCAGTTGGATAAGATTTATTAGTCTGAACCTTGAGCAGATGGCAAAGGGGATTTCCACATATCTAAAGCAGCTGATCATATCTACCTACTTCCTGTTTAACTTTCCATATTGATGGGACTTTTGGGCCCACTTCACTCCTGGCAATTATAAACCATGCATTTTTCAGGTTCTAGTAGGAATGGAAAATGCTATTGTTGTTGTTGTTGTTATTATTATTATTATTATTATTATTATTATTATTATTATTAACAGCTGTTCCAACCTGCCACCCAAATGGGTTGAATATAACTCCCAGTTGCTGTCATTATGACCATGCTGGCTGGAATTATACAAAATATAAACAAAGATACTAGGAAGACATTCAGTTGGGAAAAACTTGTACCAAAGACTTTTCTCTCCTCCACATTTGCACTAAGAATAGGCACAGAAGAATTTGGTTATGACCAGGTGTTTAAGGCCAAAAGCATATTATATGAACGCTCCAATCAATCATATTTTGAGAGCTAAACATACCTTGTATAAACTCATCTAGGGCTATAGTAAGCCCTCCAATCAAACATGTTTATCTGAATAGGTAAAAGAAGTTGATTGGAAGATTACCCTTCTGTTGCTGTTGCCGCCGAATCATTGAAGAAATGTGACTTTTCTAAGCACGCGGTTTCTCTGAGTTGTACACACTTCTACCATACCAACTCAGCTTTCACTCAAAGAAGAGGAATAGATAATATCCCGCTTGTCTTTCTAGCAGCACAAGCTCTTGTTTGTTCACTATGGATTTTTCCCTTTCTTTTTGTTGGCTTTTGTTAAAAAAGTGCCATTTTGTTATAAGTGCCATCCATCCATCCAGCTTCCTTTGCCACTACTGTTGAAAATAGCTGTTCTCCAACATATTAGATTGTCTTTGATCATGAGCTACTACTAGTTTAAAGAACTGAGCCAATAACCTGGGAGAAGATGTGGCCTACTGAAGATGGAGTTTATTCAGTAGTTATGTGATACTGACAGACACAGGAGATAAAATAAGTGGCAGAAGGTCCAAAAAAAAAATTAAGTAGAATTCAAATTAACCCTGTGGGATACCTACTTTCAATGGGGAGAAACATGAGACTTTTATATTCTTAAAGTATGCAATTCTCTATGAGAGGAAAAGGAACAGGGACAGACTAAATCCATCAACTAATTCACACACTACCCATAAATAAAAGGTAATTATTTTCAGAGGGTCATTCCTCTTGTCCATAATGAGTCCCCAAACAATGCATGACTGTTTTAACCCAGCTTAATTGCACACTAGCCCTCATGACTAGAAGAGGCTTGTTACCACACAATCATCCCCCATTTGGGACTATCACAATGTTGTGGGAACGGCAATGTGTGTCTCTGAATCTATTTCTTTAGTAATTTATATATGGAGAACCGGTGGGAGTCCAGCAGTGTTGAACTAAAGTTTCCACAGTAGAGCCAGCATGGTCAGTTATAAACTATGCTAGGAATTTTAATATAAAGTAATTGGCTTTATACCTGTTCTAACAGGAGCAGAACCAGACCAAAACTAGAATTCCTTCTCCTTTGAATAGCGATAATATATTTCAAATGATTTTAAAAGCTTTTCTATCAAATCAAAACAATCATATCAGGGAAAGGTGCCCAGAACAAATAATCCGTGTTTGCTTATTAGGTTCTTGAAAATAGCTGAAAGCTATTTTGAGATAATTAATGAATATGGAAAAGATTATTCAGAAGTAGAATGAAGAAATAATCCAGATTCCAAATCTTTAAATGCCTTCTTTCTTAATATTGCTCATGCAAGGCTTATGAAATCATAAAAAAAAATCAGGTACTTCTTGAATTGCTTTTGTGGTATTTGGATAATTTTCAAAATAGCTCATTTTCATTTCGTTATGAAAGAAGAGATACTATCTGAAGATGAATCTCAATTTTGATAATATATAAAATAGTTTTTTAAAACAAATTTCCACTACTTATGTCTTTGAATATGCATTGTAAGTTATTCAGAAACTGTGTATGAAAGGGACATGATTTTACTGTGAGATAAACAGGGTGTTTGATAGGTGAAGATGATTAATTACAAGTTCCTTAATTTTATTTTTAAGGAAAAAACATCTACCAGTTACAATTTTTTGAAAATTACCCAAGTAACTTTTTCTGCCTGTCTTTCTGGAACTTTTAGCATAATATACTTAATCCGTATTCCTTTACATGCTCACTCAGTGACACCAGACTGGCACTTCCAGTCAATAAGTGCAAATCAACTCATTTATGCAATGGTGAAACAATTAACTCTTTATAAAATAGAAGTGCAGGTTTTTTATTTTCTAAGACTGAATTCAAATTTAAACTGTAGACTACATTATGAATACCACACTTTTTTTTTCATACTACCAGGAAGTTTTAAAGCATGACCTTTGATCATGCTGACAAATGGATGGAAGGAATGGGAATAACCCTGACTCAGTATGACATCATCTATAATAATTTCCAAAGAAGCAACTTCGAATGCAAGGCAGCAAGGACTGATATCTCCTGATTTGAGTTTCCTTCTTTCAAAACTATGATGGCTAAGGTTCAAGGACCTTACTCAGAATTATAAAAAGGCAATACAGGGCAAATTGAAAAATCATACTAGATAGAAACTCTGATTATATATTTTATAAAAGTTGCAGTGACAGTGTGTAGTGAAAGAAACCAAGATATTAACTTAATAAATCTAAACTCTCCATCTGTTCATCCTACATAGAGAAGGATCCATTATTGAAGTGAACAGGGAAATTCTATAGTATAATTAAGAAAGTTGAGTATATAATTTGTAAGAAAGTTAAACATAGTAAGCAAAATGTGTGGCATAAAAGATAAACTAGTGAAATTGGTTATTAGTACTAACTGCATGCGGTGACTCAAGACAGTATTAATTTGCTGTATGCCTGCAAGAACAATTATTCAATATAAGTGCCTACCATTTTTTCTCTACTCAGAAAATCAGAGGTAATTAACCCACTGAAACTTCAGACATGACCAAGTGTCATATTAACAAGATGTACAGGCATGGTCTCTTCTTGTGCTTTGGAATGAAGTTGACAAAAGTCCCAGGAAAGTTTCTAAGCTTTCATCACCAGGCTGACTGATAATATGCTGTCTTGATGCAGACTCTTCGTGACCGTGTTGACAGACCTTCTCAGAATAATCTGTCCCCACCAGATCCTTCAGGTCTCCTAAGAGCCCACCCAATATTGCTGTAATCAAGTCCATCTACATACTTGATTACGGGTCAAGTTGCTGATCATCCTCTTTTCTCTCTTTCTTTCCACCTTTCCTGGCATTATGGATTTCTCAAGGAAACTAGATCTTAGCATAACGTAGCCAAATGTGATAGTGTGAGCATGATCATTTGTGCTTTGAGTGAGAACTAAATTGATTTGCTCTAGGATCCATTTATTTGTTTTCTTGGCTATCATGGTAATCTCAAGAGTCTTTTCCAACACTCGAGTTCAGAAGCATGAACAGTTTTTCTGTCTTGCATTTTCAAAATCTATCTTTCATTTCCTTAGAGCAGAGGTCTCCAAACTTGACAACTTTAAGACTTGTGGACTTCAACTCCCAGCATACCTGGCTGGAGAATTCTGGGAGTTGAAGTCCACAAGTCTTAAAGTTGTCAAGTTTGGAGACCTTTGCTCTGAGGCAGGGGTCTCCAACCTTGGCTCCTGGAAGCCTGGTGGACTTCAACTCCCAGAGTTCCACAGCTGGCTGTGGAATTCTGGGAGTTGAAGTCCGCCAGGCTTCCAGGAGCCAAGGTTGGAGACCCCTAAGGAAATGAAAGATAGATTTTGGAGACCCCTGCCTTAGAGAGTCACAGGGTGGGGGGGGGGGAATATTCCTGTATAATTCTGATCTTTGTATAGATTTATCTATCTCTTTCAAAGCCTTTAATGCTAAACTACTAAGTGCCAGTCTGTGGTGTAGTTCTTGACTGCTAGTTCTTTTACTATTAATAATTGTTCTTAAAAGGCAAAAGCTATCCACCTGTTCAGAATTTTGTTGTCATTTCTAACACTGGTTGTTGTTCTTTTTGTCATTAGTTTGGTCCTTTATATTTAATTGAAGTCCACTTTTTTCTCCCCACTGGACTTCTTGATTCTCAGTGCTAGAGAATCTTGCAGATCATTTGCGTTTTCAGTTATCATGCTTGGCTATAGATATCATAGTCAATTTGGTTGCTTAGCCTAAAGAGCTACATGACGACTATTATTTCATTCACACACTATATTCATCCAGCATGTGTTTTGTCGTTTAATATGACTGGTATAATGCGCAAACATTTCTACTTATACAGTATTTGAGAACCTGATTGAGCCACATGCAGATCAGGGAGCAAGAGAATCAACTGTGCAGATTCAGCCCTGAAGGTGTATGTCCTGGTTTTAGAGGAGGGGGGATTTCATGGAGCATATGTGGTTACACATAATAGCATTTTTCTTTAAAGTCAAGGTCATGTTATTCCTGCACCTGGCTGAGTAGTAGTAGAAGGGATGTCTCAAGTTGGAACGGATGGTGATTGGGGCATGTGATGGAATGATGGCTGCAGGGGGTGGATTTGTAATTTTTTACTTATTGGAGGAAGACCCGGAACTTTCAGGTTCGGGTTTTCCCAGATGTGCCAGTATAACTACTCTAATAAAACAAAACTTTGAGAAAATGCCTGTCTTGGAGTTTTTAATTGGAGTTGGATTTTTCTGGAATGCTAACATCCATTATGATCATAAAGTTGTGACAATTGTAAAGTGTGTAACTCAATGTGATTTTATCCTTTTTTTTGCAATGGTCATTAAAGTGAACCCTTTGCTCACAATGGGCTGCTTTTGCTGAAAACTGGAAATGCCAATTTCCCACAAAAACGTTTAAAGAAGTCATGTGTCTGTGGGATACTGCAAATCGCTGTAAATGCAGACCAGTTGCTGAGCACCTATCATATGGCCCGTGGAGGGGCTATCATCCAAGCTGGGTAGTAAGTAATCTTGGGGGAGGTCTGTCATAACTTTGGTCACTAAGTGATTAGTTGTAAGTCTAGAACTACACCTGTATTCATAGTGACCCGTCCCTCCTCCAATCTCTACCTGGAATAATTGATTCCCTTCCATAGGGAGAGGAGTGGCGTGGTGCTGACTAGTTAAGACACCGAGCTTGTCATTTGGAAAGCTGGCAGCCCAGGTTCGAGACCTGAGCACGAGCCACGAGCAGCCGGCTATAAAAAAGGTTGCCGTGGTTTCTCCACATGCAGTTACTAGAAAGAAAATAAAAAGAGAAAAAGTCAACTGGGTCTCGAGTCTCTTGTCCCACAATGCAACAGAAAGCATGCAAATATGAATACATAAGTACCACTTCGGCAGGAAGGTAACAGTGCTCTGTGATGTCATGTAGCCATGAGTAAGGAAATGTCTTCAGACAGCAGTGCTTAAATCCGTGGTTCCCAAACTTTTTCAGTCCACCACCCCCTTGGTGCTACAAATTCATCCTCCGTGCCCTCCACCCAGGGTTGGGATTCAAATTTCTGTGGGCGTGGCCTAATTTGAGGGCATGGCTTGCTGGTCACGTGACCGGGTAGATGTTGTTTGGTGGTCATGTGATTTGGTGGACGTGGCCAAATGACTGGCAAACCAAATACAAGTGGTCCTCACTTAATGGCTGGTTGTTTAGCAAGCGTTCTAATTTATGACTGGCCTTTCCAGTTGACCCGTTTTTGGAGTTTTGACAGCCATGCACACATATACACACACACACTCCCTTCCAACCCTGCTGGAGCAGTTAATTGGACTAGAATCGGCAAAACATTTCTGATTAGATTTTAGTAGTGAATAAAATCTAATCAGAGATGCTTTGCCAATTCTTGTTGATTTTTATTTGTATTTCTTGATTTTATGTTGCTGAATTGCATTGACATATGCGTCCCTTCTTGTGCACAACCCAGAAGCTTTTGTGATTCTTTGCAGCAAAAATTACCGAACTCTGGCTTTGCTCTACTTTTCAAATGTGCCGCCACTGCCGTGTTCTAGGTGCCAGCCCCGCAGGTCCACCCTATTGAGCCTGCTGCACTGGAAGGACCAGCCCAAGCAAGTCCGAGCAGAGCAGCAAGTCAATGGGGTGAGCCTGAGAGAGGGAAAGAGAGAGAGAGAAAAGAAAAAGAGAGGAAAGAGAAAAGGGAAAGAAAGAAAAGGGGACAAAGAAGGGGAGATGGAAGGGACAGAAAGAAGAAATAAAGGGGGGAGGGAGGGAGGGAGGGAAGGAGGGAGGAGAAAGATGATATCTATTCTAGTCCAATCACCTGCTCCAGCAGGGTTAGAAGGGAGTGTGTGTGTATGTGTGTTCTCCTTGTAATTTACCAGTACATTTTGGTTTTGCCTTCTACAGAATTGGCACTGTAATACATTGGGGAAAAGTAATTTTTTAGGGTGGAGTTCTGGTCCAATGGATCCTGTTTAAAGCCTCAACAAAATATGAGAGCTTCCTGATAGTCTTGATCATGTTTCATCCACAAAACCTTTAATAGAAGCCAAAGAGGTTTCAATGTGCTGGCAAAGATGTTTCAATGTGGAAAAGGGCCTCAGTCTAAACTAGGCCTCATTTCAATTTGATGCATCAGGTCTCTCTCTCTCTCTCTCCCTCCCTCTCTCCCAGATTGGCTTTGCTCTACTTTGCCGATGTGCCTGCGGGGCTTCGAATATGGATGGTTGGATGGATAGACAGGTAGGTAGATAGATATATTGGTAGATAGATATAGGTAAGTAGGTAGGTAGATAGCCAGGCAGAACTTTTGAATGAATGTATGGGTGGGTAGGTAGGTAGGCAGGAAGGCAAGCAGGCAGGAAGACAGACAGACCTTTTGGATGGATAGGTAGGTAGATATATTGGTAGGTAGGTAGGTAGGCAGACAGGCAGAACTTTTGGTTGAATGTATGGATATATAGGCAGGTAGGCAGATAGACAGACCTTTTGGATGAATGGATAGATAGGTAGGTAGGTAGGTAGGTAGATATATTGGTAGGAAGACAGAAAGAGGCAGGGCGCTAGGAAGATAGGCAGGCAGACCTTTTGGATGGATAGACAGACAGATGGACGGACAATGCGACAGTGGGGGCACTTTGGGAAAGGGGTGGGGGCGGCTTTTCCCAATGTGCTGCCGCATTCGAGGCACTGGCTCCAGTGTGGTACGTCAATGGGCCTACAGGGCCGGCGTCTCGAACGGCCCTCTGCCGCCTTTTAGCACCTCTGCCAGCCCCCTTGGGGATGCTAAGAGGCAGCAGGCGGGTGTTCAAGGTGCCAGCTCCAGAGCAGTGCAACCGTCAATGGGTGAGCCTGCAGGGCAGGGCACCTTGAACACCCCCTGCAGCCTCTTAGCGACCCCCCAAGGCATTCCACCACCACCACCCCAATGGCAGTACTGCCCACTTTGGGAACCAGTGGCTTTAATGATCTTGAAATGGAGATGAGCACTGCTCCTATAGCCTGCAATGCAGTAACATCTGCAGGGACTTTTACCTTTAAAAAAAACTTCTATAGGAAAATAGTATACATAAATGAATTGAGTTTCATCAGCTGCTTGATTTCATTTGAAGTGAATTTTTTCAGCAAAAGAGAACAGAGCCAGAACCATTTTTCATTTTTTTTAATAAATATGCATCTCACAAGTAAGAAAACTATTCACAAAATTTACAAAGTATACATGATATACATATTACAAAGTATAGGGCTTGCAATAGACAGCCTGCATGTCAAGGATATCAAACTGGATTTCTTCAAGGGCCGGACCCCCCTGCAACCCATTTTCAGCCTGGACGGCATCCTACAACACTTTGCCAGCCAAAACGGGGCGTGGGAGGGCCCCCGTGCCTCATTTTGGCTGGCAGAGGCACCATGGGTCGCTCCTTTGCTATTTCCAAGCAAGCCACATGGTCCAGAATTAAGCACCCCACGGGCCTTGAGTTTAACACCCCTGTTGTACATCATTCCTATCCTTTTACTAAATGATCAACCAATCAATCTGAGGATTGACAAAATTCTTCTATTCATAACGAAGAGTTCCTACTCTCAGTCCTTGGAACAGGTTATCAGTCAAGCAGAAATATATGGAATGTTTTCCAAAAAGTCACAAGAGATGATGGATCTAGCCAGTCCTGTTGTAGAGTGTAGATTGAACAGAGGTAGTTCACTGCAGTTCTCATTCTTCTGAGACCATGCTGATATCTACTACACCAATGTCGCACAAGGATATCTGAACTCGACCACTTTTGGCATCTTGCTGTTTTCACCATGTAGTTCTGTAACTGTTCATAAGGTTGTATTTGCAGTCTTTTAACAATCCTCCTCCTCTAACAAGACACGTGCCGCCCGCCAATAATGCAGTCGTCATAGAGAAGCTAGGCAAGGGAAATTAAAAAAAAAAAAAAATCAGTTTACGGATTCTTTTAAAATGCTTCTTCCGCAACGCACAAACCAATGTACCATTAACTTTCACTGAATGCACACAAGAAAGTTAGCATCATATTTTGCATCAATGTAATTTTCCTAAAATTTAAGGATAACAGCTCTGATCTCAGCTTTTGAAGGTCTTGGTAGTCTTCAACTTACAACAGTAATTGAGCCTGGAATTAACAGTTGTTAAGTTGATCATGAAACAAGCAATCATGTGTCTGCACCTGATTTTATTACCTATTTTGCAGCAATTGGTAAGCAAACCCACTGTCTGCAATGGGTAGTTTGCTGGAAATCGAAGCAAAACACAGGAAAAAATATAAATCATGGTCACATGATGCTGCGAATGGCCTTAAATTTGGACAGGTTGCCAAGTGCCCAATATGTGATCATAGGACCCTGTGTGTGTGTGTATGCATGCATTATAATCTGTGTCATCAGTACCTTTTGCGGGGTCACTAGCAATACAATATTGCGTGCAAAATATTTTTGTCAATATCTTATTTATGTGCATTTTAAAAACAAATTTAGTATAGCAATTTACTTGATGCAAGTGCACTGAATCAGAAAATTTTCTACGTTTTTCTGTATCCAAAGGTTACTTTACAGATTGCAAATTAATTGCCTAGTAAAGTGATTTAAGGAACTGAAGGCAATTATAATCTATTAATTGACAATGCATTTTCATACTTCTTGCCTCATAGAAAAATATGTGAAAATTATAGGGGAATTTAGCTGTACAGAAAGAACACCAACTTACTTCATCTTCCGTATATTCCAATTCTGATTCACAGCTTTCTTCATCGTCACTTTCTGGTAGCATCTGCAAATCCAGTTCGGTAAATTGTCTCAACTGTTCCTGTATGAAGGAGTTATTTCTTCCCCATGTGAGCTGGTATGGAGAATAGCCCTGGTAGGTTACTTTATTCACATCTGCTCCATGCTTCAACAAAAGGGAGACCAATCCTTCGTTCTGCAAATCTACAGCCAAATGCAAAGCAGTTCTACCATTGCATGGCTCCTTTTTAATGAAAAACAAAAAGGGAACATATAGTTAACAATGGAAAAGGCATCAGAGTTACTTTCAAAATAATGGGACGGTCTGCTTATTTTCCCCAGACAGAAACTTACCTGAGCATTGACATCTGCTCCCAAGGACAGAAGACGTTCTACAATGGCCAGGTATCCTTGAATAGAAGCCAGGTGGAGACACGTGTGACCTGTTAAGTACAGGTGAGAGAAAAATATTTTCTGTGATGAAGAATTGCTCCAAGATATTAGCTGTGATTTTGAAAATCATACATATTATAATCTATTCAGTATTTAGCATAAGTTGTCTGAATGAAGTAGTTTGATACGTTGGGCTTAATTATAAATTATTCTTTGAATGCTATTATTCCAAGAGAGAAAACTTCATTTTGCTTTACATGAACCTGTCCCAAAGGGAAATTCTCGGCATTTTTAACTGGCACAGACTGTAATCTCAACAACCTGAAGGGGACTCATTTTGCCAGAGGCAAGAGGAACTATGCAATTCTTACTTTACAGATACTTGTTACAATAACTTTCAAAGAGAATGCAAGCCAACACTGCAAATCAAAAGGCAACAGTATGATGCCGCAGTGAACCATCCAGCCAATGTTTGCACTTACCGCTGTAGTTCGCTGACTGTAGGAGAGAATGAAGCTGGGGCTTCTGGCAATATTGTATAAGAACATTAACTCCTTTGAGGGACCCTTGTTCACAAGCAATGTGCAACGCTGTGTTCCCTCGGAAATCTCTGATTTCTGCATCACAGCCTGCTTTCAGAAGAGACTCCGCAATTTCAGGCTGATCTGTGATTGCCGCCAAATGGAGTGGAGTCTACAAAAGGATAAGTGACAAAATAAGGCAATCTGCTAGAAAAACAACACAATCTTTGCATGTTGCCATACAATCCTTTATTTATTTCCGTTAGTGAATCCTACTCCCACTCTGTATGTGTGTGTGTCTGTTGATCCTGAACATGCATGTGTATATGGATTCAGGATCAGCAGTTTTAAAGAAGTCTTTTTAAAAATTGCAACTTTATTTTATTCACTAGATTTACAGACTGTCTTTTCTCCAGGAAGTGAAGGCAGCCTGCGTGTTACTCTTGCACTTTTTGTCAGAAAATTTTGTAGAATGGGTGAAGTTGGGAAACAGCGATTGGCTAAAGTTTTCCAGTGAACTTGCATGGCTGAGAAAAATAACCTAAAATATTTCTCAATGTTTTTTTTTTGGTCATGGAATGCATTCTCTAGTATTTTGAGAATTGGCTGGGATCATACTAAGTCACATCTGATGAACCCAACTGGTGTCCTACTTCCTTGCTTTTGAAAGCCTTTCTTTCCAAATGTTTGTAAAAATATGACATTAGTGGTGCAAGAAAAGCTGGAGCCCTCAGGCCAATAATCATTTTTGCCACCAACCATCGAAAGCCACTTCTAAGTCAGGCTAGTAAAATCCAAGGACCCTTAGATATTCCTAAATAAATTATTCTTGGCAATGGGCAAACAAGTTTAAGAAAATGTATTTGCTCTTTGACACTCAATAAGATGTAATTTTGTATTTATACTATTTTACACGATTTTCTGTTAATGTGCCTTTCTTTCATCTATTGTTTTAAGTGTATTTGAAACTGTCTCCATGTTGCCTAGAAGCCAGGGGTCTCCAACCATGGCAACTGTAAGCCTGGGGAATTCTGGGAGCTGAAGTCCTCCAGGCTTAAAGTTGCCATGATTGGAGACCCCTGGCCTACAGCACCATGTCTGACCCATCCCAGATCAAGCAAAAATTAAAAATGCAAAGAAGAAAGTACCTGGTTGAGATTGTTCTGGAAATTCAAGAAAGCCACATCCCGTCCTGCTTGGTGAACAATTTCCAAACTTAAGGATTTTTCTTCATGAATAATAGCCAGATGGAGAAATCTGCAATAGTAAAACAGTGGGAAAAACCCAACGATGAGCCAAAAAAAAAAATTCCAGAATAACTTAGTTCTCTTTATCACGTGGGCTACGTGCCTGCTGGAGTCATAGGGGGAAAGAAGGCGATTTCGAAAGCCTGGGGTTTTCAGGGCTGCGCATTGCTGCAGCCTGGTATTTTCCGTGGAGGAGCTGAATGTTCCGGGCAAAGCGCCAGGGACTTTCCAGCGCACTTCAACCCAGCACCCCGCCCGGCGCCTTGCGAAGGCTCCTCCCTCTCACCGCCAGTACATCAAGTTCCACTACCTGGCCACCTGCCAAGTACAAGCATGCGACGTGGGAGGGGAAAACCCAGTTTTGCAAAAAAAAACCAGGATTTTTTTTTTCCTTTTAGGTAACTAACCCCCCCCCCCAAAAAAGGAGGGGGCATCAAAGGAACCATTCTTCCCAACGCCCCTCCGCTTCCTTCGTTTCGAAGGATCAACGCGGAAATTCCAACTCCCTTCCCCCCCCTCCCCCCAATCCCGATGCAATGACAGGAAATCCCAAAAGGTGATTCGGACTACAACGGCTCGGATGTCAACCTAGGTTTGAAATTATTATTTTAAATTAAAGGCGCCGGCGCTCAGATACTCGGCTGCCTGCCTTCCGAACCCACCGAACAATTACACCCACATCCATTTACTTTCCAAGGGGTATACAAATATTCTCAAGGGATCCCATTTCATCTACGATTGCCCATCTGCCGCCCGTGGCTTAACAAAGTTCCCTCGCCCAGCCTTTTCCTTGACGATTTGCCGCCCCCCCCAACTACGTTTCTAAAATAGACTTTGAAATCTGAAGTGGCGGCGGCGAGGAAGATCAAAGAACCACTTTAACTTGAGCCGAATCTCGTCCACGGCCACTCAGAAGTACCCCTTTACGCCGCTTTCCACTTCGCTTTCTCTCCTCGCCCAAGGCAGGTTTAGATTTGCGACCGTCAAGTGTGAACACCCACGGGATGCACTTTTTGCACTGTGCACGGAATCCAACAGCAACGCGAACCGAGAGAAAGAGGGCTCTCGCTTTCCACCGACCCCATATGCCCTGCTTGGCTCGCATTTGCAACCCGCATCCCAAGACTTACGTGTCTCCATCTTCAGTCACTTGCTGCTTCCACGCCTGGGCTAAGGCCCCCGGGTCGGCTTCCACAGGCTGGAGTCGAATATCTTCCAATTCCCGGACGAGGTTTTCGTAGTCGTCGTCTTTCATGGAGCCTAAGCCGCTGTCGTGTCTGTCATCCTGGATCAGGCTGAGCTGCCTGTCCTTCTTCAACACTTCCCGGGGGTGCACGTCCATCGTAAAATCCATCGGGTAATCCAAAGTATTGGGACTCAGCATGATCTTGGCCGAGTGCGCGCAAAACGCTTTCAGTCCGGCGCTCGCGCTCTCCGCTTCAACTAGTAGTAGTTGCAAACTTCTCTCGGGAGATTCTGGCGGGCGGAGGCAACGCTTGCCTATAGAGCTTCGGCAAAGGGGATTTTTTTCTGCGGGGCGGAGCTTGGGCGGCTGGGAATTTCCCAGCCAAGTGGAAGGCGAGGCTTCAAACTAGTCTGGTCCTGCTTGAAAAGGCTGTTGTGGCGGAGCAAAGGGTGCCCTGGCTGAGGAATTCCCTCCCTCGGTCATTCTCTGGAATTTTTTCCCTCCTTTTTTTACTACAGAAGGGAAAGTTCTTTTGGTTGTACAACTCGACGTGATTGAGGCCGTTCCCTTCCTCCGTGCCTGCGCTTCTTGCCTTTCCTCTGTGCGATTCCTTACGGATTTGCACGGGTTGAGGTGAGGGTGAGCAAAAGCTTGCAATTCCTCAAAACTCCCCTCTTTTGGGAATCCCCTCGACTGGTTGCCATTTCTTTTCGGTTTGGGAAAGATGCTGGGTCACTCCCGCAGGGCGGAGTGTGGGGAAATTCCTTTTGCATTGCAAAGCCGTTCTTGCAGGGGAAGGAAGAGGAATCTCAAGGTGTACATTAACGGAAATCACTGTTCTCTTTCACGACCCCAGGTTTTCTTACGTTTGCACATAGGAATTTTTGCTCACGTTTGAAAGTTGCCCAATTCTCGCGCCTTCCTTCGTCTCTAACAAAGCTGCAAGGCAGGCAGAAATGCATTCTAGTGGAAGGCTAATTTCCTGCAATTGTCTTCAGAAGTTGCCCCAAACTTCATATTATTTTGCCCTGCAAAATGCAAGAAGAGCGTGAGTTGCGTTTTGAAAAAAACAACCATGGTTGTGAAAAAAAATTGACATGAGTTTGGGAATGCAAAACATCCTCCTGAACCCTAAAACGTTAGAAGTGCATTTGGAAGGGAGGCTGGGTCGGTCAGGTGCTGACTTGCCTTTTGAGATCTTAGCACTGAAATGCCCAGTTTCAGTGTAATGACAGGGTAATCTCTTTTTAAAGGGGGGCAGGGGGTGGGGAGAGAGACTCTGCCTGAATGAAGACAGCTGGTCTCAATTTAAAATGGCTGCAATGCCACCTAGTGGAGTTGACTAAACAGTGTATCTCAAGCTTAAGATGCGTGGAGTTCAACGCCCAGGGAAAGCCCCAAAGCTTGGGTTCCTAGGTTCTGTCCAACCTGTTTACTAGCAGTAGTTAAGGAAGACATCAGAATTTTTTCCGTACTGTCTTTCTGCTTTCCTCTTGGGTTCCAGGTAATAGATGCCTGCTTGTGTGCATTGAAAGGAACAAGCAAGGTTGCTCAAGCTGTGTCCTGGGTCAAAGGAGGTAACTGGTCTTAAAATGAAGTAATCAGCAGTGTTCCAGCCCCTGCCCACAGGGATTCAGGAAAAAATTTTTGGGAAGGGAATGTTTTTCTCCCAACCCTTCTTTACATAATTTCTTTCTAACGTTTTGTTGGATTGAGAAGAAACAAAACAAAACAAAATCTTCAATCTTTTCAACACACTCTACATCAAAAAGGAGGATTCTGGATAAGAATATTTCTCTTCTTTCCCTGCTTTTTATATGTGCTCCAGCCAGTTGTTAAGATAAAAGCTTGCATACCTTCTTCATTGAGCCCTGCAGAAATATTGTCCAAATCACCTGTGCAACCCTCAGAGTTCCATAAAAATGGGAGTTGGGCACTTATTAAAAAGGCTCATGTCAAAAAGCAGTAGGCAAGTTGGGTTTGTTGAAAATCCCCTTCTCCACAGCGCTTCATATTGTAAGAACTTTCTCTTGCTGTCAGCTGGCATTTTAGCGATTTATGACAAGAAATAAGCCACTCATTTTCTCTTATGGAGAAAGGAGCTGTGGTGGTGCAGTAGTTAAAATGCAGTATTGCAGGTTAACTCTGCCCACTGCCAGGAGTTCAATTCTGATCATGTCAGGATTGACTCAGCCTTCTGAGACCAGTAAAATGAGGACCCACATTGTTGGGGGCAATATGCTGACTGTAAACAGCTTAGAGAGAGCTGTGAAGCTGTAAAGTCTAAGTGCTAATGGTGTGCAGCTGTGCAATTAACTGACTGATCCCAACTGAGCTACACTCAGGTAAATATTTTAACCTGTGGTTTGTCTTTGCTAGAGGCTTCTTTTATTGCATTCTTTATTTGATAGGTAATGTACCCTGAATAACTTCCAAGCCTCAAAGGAAAGCAAGAATTTTGGCTGGAAATAAAGTAGAAAGAATGCTGCTGAGAGGCAAAATGTCATGCTTGATGGCACTTAACATGCTTGATACGTGAGAGCTATGCCTGTAAATATAAAAATCTGAGCTATATTCAGAAACATGCAGATATATATGAAGGAGCTTTATATAACTCTTGTGTCTTGTTAATTAACACTAAGCGTAATAATTCTGAAAGGCAAAGAATTGCTGCGATATTTTCCAGCCCGTATTTTCATTCTGCACGTTTAAAAATAGAAGATCAAAAGAGTGTGTCAACTCATAAAACATTTTGTATGCACATTTTATAGTTGACAACAGAAAGAAGCGGGGGAGACTTTCAAAGAGCAGGCAGCAGTGTGGAATTGAAAGTATATTCCATTCATATTTTCTTCAAAGACTGATTAGTTGACTGAAGCTTCTGCCTCCCAAAAATTGGAGAGCATGACTCTTGGCTATGGACGTTTTTCGTTGGATGATACACCCAGAGGGGTGGAGGGGAAAGCAGGATCAAGGGTGACAGTGAATTATGTATCTCAGAGTTGGCTATGCCCAGATAAATGCCGGATGTAGAATGTTACCGTCAAATAAATATTTTTTAGTTTTGGGAGTGTTAGGGATATACCCTAGCAGAATGTGCACAGCAGTCAGGCAGTCAGGCGAATATGAGAGAAAGCGTTTTTTAGTTTACACACTCAGTGAAAATGGATACACTGTCTTAGTTGAATAGTTTATTCCATTAAGAGTTTAGCAGGGTCAAACAGTCCAAGTATCATTTCATAGTGTTCGGTCAATTCAGTCCGGAGATTGTTCAATTGCAAAAATCCAGTTTCAAACAAAATCAGTTAACTTACAATGTCAATCCATAAATCAGTCCAGTAAATATCTTCTCACAGTAGATTAGATATGCAGCATTTAAAAAATATTTTCTCCTTCGACCTCAGCAACAGGGAAAATGCAGAACCATCAATCCAGTAGCAATCCAGTTTCTCTAGCTCCCTCTTATGGCAGTTTCTCAACCGCACCCAAATTATATCATTTAGAGTTTAAAGTGAAAAACACATTTAAACTTTGCTATCATGGTTTATATATTATTTACTCAAACAACATTAGCTAACTATGGTTATTCCTAACAGGGAGTGTGGCTCGAGGCTCATGATTTAATTGGAGTCACTGCCGGAATCCTGACAGAGAGGAAATGAAACACTAAAACAGTCTCCTTCAGCTTGAAGTCAATGCTTAGTGGCCTCATGGACATATTTTGCTGATCATGTTACTTGATTTGTTCCTTCCTTAAACTGCATCTCAACTGAACATGATTTTTCACTAGAAAGGAGTCTTATGGATCAGTGATAAGATGGGGAAAATCTACGTCAGGTTCACTGGATCTGCAGAGTCCAGCATATTCACGATGACCTGCACACTTAGAAAGGTTGGGTGGGGATAAGAATGAACCTTTAGGACAGGGGTGTCCAACCTTGGCAACTTTAAGACTTGTGGACTTCAACTCCCAGAGTTCCTCAGCCAGCTGGCTGAGGAACTCTGGGAGTTGAAGTCCACAAGTCTTAAAGTTGCCAAGGTTGGACACCCCTCCTTTAGGTGTAGGGATGGTTTTAAGCATTTTCTTGAAAGATCAAGTGAGATGAGCAAGGTGGAAGCTGGGGTTCTCTGTAACGTAAGTCTGCCACCTGCCGGCTAGATCCAAATCCTGCATTACCAGACAGGGTTTGTGCACCTGGTTTTAGGAGTAATAATGTTAGTTAATGTGAGTTTGGCAGAAGTGTTTTGGCTCCATATCTGAAAGAGACAGTGGTGAGCCCCCTCTTGAAGAAATCATCTCTTGATTTGACTTTTCAAATTTTTCTTCTGGTCTCTAATCTTTTTTGAAAAACTGAATGGAGATCAGCTATAGATGATCCTAGAGGAAATGGATTATCTAGAACAGGGGTATCAAACTCGTGTTGTCATGTGATGTATTGTGACCTTTTCCCCCCTTCGCTAAACCAGGTGTGGAGATGGCCAGCATGTGACGCATGTGGCCCGCGGGCTATGACTTTGACAGCCCTGATCTAGAACAGTATTTATCAAACGTGGCAACTTTAAGACCTGGACTTAACTTCCCAGAATCTTTTCCCTCCAGCTGGGAATGCTGGAAATTGAAATTCACATATCTTAAAGTTAATATGTTAGAGAAATACTGATCCAAAAAAAGGGTTTTCAAACTTATTAGTAAAAACAAAATAATAAATTAAAAATTCCTGGAAGTCTTGATCAAGAAGAAAAACTGTACAGCAGGGCTATCAAACTTGATTTCATTGAGGGCTGCATCAGGGTTGTGTTTGGGTGGGTGTGATCAGCTTAATATTGGGGGTACCTGTGTTAGGCTGAATACTCTGCCAGCAAAAACGGGCTCCCGAGATCCATTTTCGGCTGAGACAGCCTCCTGCTACCCTCTCTGCCAGTCAAAACAGAGCCCAGGAGGCAGTGCGGGCAGTCCTTCACTATTTCCATTAAGGCAGACCCACGGGCCTAGAGTTTGACACCCCTACTCTAGAGATTAAAATTTAGTTGTGTTCAAGTGATTTTTTTTTCTCTTAGTCTCTCACTTAATCCCATCAGGTTCTCATGGTGCCTTTGGGCTCTGTACAATACAGTTTCATCAGCAGTTCCAGTAAGTTCTGCCATCTATCTATACAGCTTTTATTTAAATGCCTGCAGATTTTGTATCAACCAACTTCTCCTTGCATTTCCAAATCCCTTTCTCTCCAGGGTTCTAGCTATGAGGCATTCTTCCTCCCATTTTTCTATCTAAAGTCTAGTCTTATTTCAACCCATTTTTTCTCTTCTAAGGGAGGTCTTTCTCATGACCTCAGCATAATTTGTACAACAGTAATGTTAATACTCTCCCATCTCTTCTCTACCTTGCAAGTAGGATTTCAATTTGGCAAAAGTATTGTATTGGTGCTTTATTTGTGTGCAAATGCATGTGGAGGTTTTAAAAGGGTTATTGCATTTGGGCTGCAAAAATTATTTTGATCACTAAATGGCAGTGCAGATTCTGAGTGTTCCTTTATTTCTTTATTTCTTGCTGCCATGTAGTGAATGCTCAGATTTTTGCAACACAGAGACTGTAGTCTTAATCTTATAAAGGCAATAAAGAAATGAAAAAAAAATAGAAGTAAATGAAAGATATTTCATATCTAATAACATATAAAATATTTTGCTTCATTTTAAATCAGAAAGTGGTTTGTTTTCTTATACTATAAAAACATTATGCTTTTTAACCCTTGATTAATTTCTTAGTCATTGTGCTGACCCAGCCATTTGCAGCTTCAGTAATACTACTAGTAATTCATCATGTTGATTTTTTGGCAGGTATTTACAATCTAGAGTAGTGTAGCCACTGGACTTTCCATTCTCATTTAGCCACAGGTACCTCTAATGACAATAAGGCTTTCACTTTGAACATTCTTAATTTAAAGTAGGAATTAGGATTTGTGCTTGAGGCAATAGCTTCAGAACAACAACAAAAATCAAATAAACTGCAATATCTGCCCCTTAAAAAAATTCCCTCGGCTTTTAATACAGTCGATCCAGAGAAAGCCTATCTCTGTATTGACTCAGACTACCTAATTGCAGCTGAAAGAGAATTTAAAAGCAGTCTGGATCCTGGAACACCAAAAAGAGGCTGCGTGGGAAGATGAAACGTTCTCATGCCACTTCTATGAACAAAAGAATTAGAGAACAAATTTCTTGATTTTCCACTCTTAACAGAAGGAGCTACCAAGAGTGATAAGAGTTTCTTTCTAATTTACTCCAGCTGTTCCTGCCAGAGAGTCACCTAATTGTCCCTTGGGAGGTTTGTTAACTCTGTCCTTCCCTTTAATTTTCAGGACTGAGCAGGTCATGAAAGACAGGAAAAGGAAAGATGCAGCTTTACCAGCTTTTTTCATGTCTTCATAATATATTATGGGACGGCAGAGGGCAAAACAATACAGATATAGGCAGATAGTCAGACATAGAGTAGCCCAATCTTTCCAGGTCCATTGAACTTTTAACTTTCACTACTGCCCTAGCTAACCTCCCATAGGAGAAGGGATGGGGATGACGATGGAATGTAGGGACGATGAAGGACACCATGTTGGAAAATCTTGGTGCAATAATTTAAATTTTCATCTCATAAAGCAGGGGTGGCAGCCCATGGGCCTGATGCGTCATGCGCAGGCCGTGCCCACCCCAGCTCTGCGAAAGGAGAAAAAAAATCACGTGACAGCAACGTGATGCTATGAGTTTGACACCTGTGCCATAAAGAATGTTTTCAGCGATTTGCATTTTAAAGTCACTGTAGGCAGACTTCCATTAACAGCTCCCCTGTTTAGCAATTGTTCAAAATTACAACAGTGCCAAAAAAAGTACCTTTACCACCCATTCTTGCACTTAATGGTGGTGGCAGGATTCCCATGGCCATGTGATGGAAATCCAGGTGCTTTGAAACTGATGTGTATTTATGACTGCTGCAGCATCCAAAATAATGTGCATGCTTTACCATGAAAAAGCTGGAAGTCTCAATGGAGAAGCAGGTAGTGAAACCTCAAGTTGCTATCACATGACATACCCCATTTAACAACTGTGTTGCTTAGTGATGGAATTGCCAATCCGAGTTGTGATTGTTAAGTGAAATAATCAATGGGAATTCTTTTTTCAAGCATGCAGGTAGTCCTTGACTTATAACAGTTCATTTAATGACCGTTCAAAGTTACTTGTTAGATACATTTAAGGACTGTGTCTTGCAGATTAGAAGATAGTTCTTTTATATTCATCAGATATCTTATACTCCAACTCCTATCATTCTTTGCCTTTGGTCCAATTGCTGAAGTTGAATTTTAAAAAATTGGACAGTACCAAGTTGAAGCTAAGAAGACATATTTTTCCCCTCCCAATCTTTTTGTTAATACCCACATTCATGCTTTATTTCTGGTTAACTTTTAGATTCACTTTCTCTTTCACAAATAGTGATTGTTCATGACTATCACTTAACTAAGTGCCCCCAACCCTGGGCCGTGGCCACTACCAGGAGGTGGTCTGTTTGGAACCAGGCCACGCAGGTGGAGGGTGAGCGTACATCTGTGTGAAAAGCTCTTGCACAAGTAGCAGCTGTCTTCCTCTCGGGCATGAAGCTCCCTTGTGTGAGTGGTGGTTGTCTCACACGAGCAGCAGCTGATTGCTCTTTCAAGCATAAATGGAACTGCACCTGTCTCCCACTCCCGCAAGGAAATATCCTCTCCCGCCCCCCAAATACCGGGCCCCCAAGCCAGAAAGGGACCATTGACCTAACTCCCTACATTTAGAGTACCTTCTACACAGGACTGCCTCTGAAAACAATTTAGAAGTTACAGCTGTCAAAAATAGATATGTTAGCACAGTGCTCCCCAACCTTTTTTGTACCGGGGACCATTTTCATGCAGAAACACTTTTTCAGGGACTGGGTAGGGACATGAAGGTTCCAATAACCTGAATCACCTGTTGCGATGAACCCATAACTCAGGTAGGAATCTTGGTATTTACTTTTAAATGCAGCTTTCTTTTAGCAGGCAGTCTGTGACCCTTCTCCTGTCTCATCGTTGTCTTGTTTACCCTTTCCAAAATACCTCTCTAGTGAACTCTGTTTCTGGCTCATTTTGTGAGGGCTAGCTTGCATTGCTGATGCAGGATAAATACACGCCAAAGAGTCAAGCACGGAAGTTAGGCGAGGGCGGAAGTGGTTGTCTTTCAAAATAAGACACCTGGAAGCAAAAACATATATTTATATATATTTTAATCACGATTATTCATTCTTTGCGGCCCGGTACAAAATGATCCACGGACCGATACTGGTCCTGGGCCCAGTGGTTGGGGACCCCTGTGTTAGCAAGAGAAAACAATTACTGGTATTACAATGTAACACCTTTTCCCTGGTCATTACTGATAGGTTGTAGGTTGGTCTTTACTGATAGGTTGTTGCAATAGTACTTAGATTTATACACCGCTTCACAGTGCTTTACAGCCCATGCAGCAATTTACAGAATCAGCATATTGCCCCCAACGATTTTGGTCCTCATTTTACTGACCTTGGAAAGATAGAAGGCTGAGCCAGCCTCAAGCCCTGTGATATTGAACTTCAAGCTGTAGGTGGAGTTAGCCTGCAATATGCATTCTAACTATAGCATCACCAGATTATGGCCTTATTCAGGGAATCACATGGAGCTACATAGCTGTACATAACCTAGCTGTACTTTAAGGAGTACTTTAACCTCCATGGGGTTAGGCTCAGTCAATATGCAGGCAGGGAGCTTAATTACTAATTCAGGCAACATGGTCTTGAGGGCAGTTATTTTCTATAATGTCTTTTCTCCTATGAGATTCTAGCTCAGAGGTGCACCAAACATTCTTCTGATTGGTGTTTTACAACATAAGGCGGTTTGATTACACTGAATGTTTGGTACTTGATTTCTGATCTTTCATATTTAGTAATTGCAGCCATGTTTTTTACTATACATAAGATAATCTTTCCATTTCCCACCATCCAGTCAGAGCTGAAGAAGCTTCTTGGATGAGAAGCGAAACATCTTCAAAGAAAAAAAAAGCACCTTTGAGATACATAAGATTATTGTGATACTATATGTGTCATTTTGACTTTTTGTTTTAATGTTACTGCCAAAGTAATTTTAGCCAGGTGCCAAAAAGTATATTTAATAAAATGAAATTAAAATATATTCATTAGAACCTTTTCTTTGAAAAAAAAAAGTTTTATTGATTTTAACAACAAACAAAAACACATAAAACATAAAAGCATCATCCTCCTTCATGAATTTACAGACAGTGTATCGGTTGGTTTACCACTTTTTTTTGTGCATCCATTTCATAGTCTCCATTGTAATTATATTACATAATAGCTCATATTATCAATCAACAATTATACAATATCATTTAATAATGATATTAAACAATCATTTGACTATAATTTTATTTCATACTTTAACGAGATAACTATAATTTACTTAATCTATTTTATAGTGAATCATAAAGTCATACCAAGTCTATCTTAATAAAATTTTATAAGAATAGTATCAAAGAAAAGAAAAAAAAGAGAAAAAAAAAGAAGTATATATTCATTATTTCCTAAGTTTCTAAATATTCTATTATCGTATTTTATTATCTAGCCATTGATAGAAAAGGTCCCAAACTTCACAGAATTGTTTATCTTCTTGTTCTCTAATTTCAAATGTCAATCTACTCATTTCAGCACATTCCAATATTTTCTTAATAATTTCTTCCTCTGATGGTATTTTCTCACTCTTCCAATTCTTAGCAAATACAATCCTAGCCGCTGTTAATACATTTACAATCAAATAGTTCAATTTTTTATTATATGTATCAGGTAAGATTCCCAATAAAAAAATCTCTGGCTTCAAATCTATATGTTTCTTTGTCATTTTTCCAACCGTATGCGAATTCTAGTCCAATATTTTCTAGCGTCCTCACAAGTCCACCACATATGATAATATGAGCCAGATATCTGATGACATTTCCAGCACTTTTCAGATTTATTCTTGAACATTCTTGCTATTCTTGTCGGGGGAAAGTGCCACCTGTAAAACATCTTATACAAATTTTCTTTATATGCTGTTGACATTGTCATTTTATAATTTTGAGACCACAATTTTTGCCATTTCTCTAAATCAATTCCATAACCAAAATTCTTCCCCCAAGCAATCATCATTTCTTTAACTTGTTCTTCCTCTAATTTAACTTTCAGCAAATAACTACCGTATATACTCGAGTATAAGCCGAGTTTTTCAGCCCATTCTTTGTGCTGAAAAAACCGCCCTCGGCTTATACTCGAGTCAGATTCCCCTCTGAAAAAAAAAATGGTGTGGAGCTCCGGAGCTGGGCAGCCACTTTCCTGCAGGCAAGCCCCACTTCATGGACTCCGTCCATCCTCGCTCCCATCCACCCACCCACCCAAAGCGACGAAGTCCCCCAATCGCGCAGCCCAGAATTGCCCTCCCCTCAGGGGGCAGCAACGAAGCCCGGTGTTTCCTGAGACAAGAAGCTCCACCGTGCAATGAAAGCGCCCTGGCTCTAGGCTCAGAAAACAATGCGAGTCGAGGTCGCTTCGGCTCCGCTCAGCTTCATTTCCTAGCTGCTTTCAGTCCACTCGGGAGGAGGGGGAGGAGGTGGTGGCGGCAGCTTGCATTGTTTTCTGAGCTCTAGGCTCGCGGGTTCAGAAAACAACGCGAGGCGAGGTCGCTTTGACTCCGCTCAGCTTCGTTTCCTAGCTGCTTTCAGTCTGTTCGGGAGGAGGGGGAGGAGGTGGTGGCAGCAGCTTGCGTTGTTTTCTGAGCTCTAGGCTCGCGGGTTCAGAAAACAACGCGAGGTGAGGTTGCTTCGGCTCCGCTCAGCTTCGTTTCCTAGCTGCTTTCAGTCCATTCGGGAGGAGGGGGAGGAGGTGGTGGCCTAGAGCTCAGAAAACAACGCAAGCTGCCGCCACCACCTCCTCCCCCTCCTCCCGAACAGACTGAAAGCAGCTAGGAAACGAAGCTGAGCGGAGCCGAAGCGACCTCGCCTCACGTTGTTTTCTGAACCCGCGAGCCTAGAGCTCAGAAAACAATGCAAGCTGCCGCCACCACCTCCTCCCCCTCCTCCCGAACGGACTGAAAGCAGCTAGGAAACAAAGCTGAGCGGAGCCAAAGCGACCTCGCCTCGCGTTGTTTTCTGAACCCGCGAGCCTAGAGCCAGGGCGCTTTCATTGCACGGCGGAGCTTCATCTCGGGAAATACCGGGCGTCGTTGCTGCCCCGAGGGGAGGGTGATTCTGGGCTGCGCAATTGGGGGACTTTGTGGCTTTGGGTGGGTGGGAGCGAGGACGTTGACTTTAAGCGCTGCCGACCAAGTGTTTCACAAATACCAGTGGGACCCCCGTCCACCACCACCCCTCCCTCTTTTGCCTCCTTCCTTCTGATCAATCAGGTTTTCCCAGTATTTGCTCATAGCTGCGTTTTCTCTTCTGCTGTGCCAGGCATTGAACGCGTGGATTTCTGATTCCCCTTACACGCGCATGGATATGCCGCGGGGCATTTTCTTCCAAATGCCCCACTGGCAGAGAACACTGACTTTCATAATAGTGAGATCATTTCCCAAATTAATTGATTCACTAACCCAAAAGAAGATGTCGATGACAGTGGGAGGCAGGAATCACTCTCCCCCTTGCAAGAAAAAAGCAAGAGCCGTTCTTATGATCTCTCTCTCTCTCCCCGTAATACAGTCAAGCCCTTTCCAGCACACGGGATCCGCCCCCGCCGCTTTGCACCTTGCAAATGCAAAAACCCCGGGATTTTGCATTTGCAGGGTGCAAAGCGGCGGTGGCAGATCGCGCGTGCTGGAAAGAACTTGACTGTATTACGGGGGGAGAGAGAGAGAGAGAGATCATAAGAACGGCTCTTGCTTTTTTCTTGCAAGGGAGAGAGTGACTCCTGCCTCCCACTGTCATCGTCATCTTCTTTTGGGTTAGTGAATCAATTAAACCTTTCATGATAGTGAGATCGTTTCCCAAATTGATTAATCTGTTTTTCTTTGAAATAAATATTCAAAAACATTTAATCTACTGATGCCTCAATTAATGTAATTTTATTAGTATCTATTTTTATTTTTGAAATTTACCAGTAGCTGCTGCATTTCCCACCCTCGGCTTATATTCGAGTCAACACATTTTCCCAGTTTTTTGTGGTAAAATTAGGTGCCTCAGCTTATATTCGGGTCGACTTATACTCGAATATATACGGTATATAATTTTTTGATCACTTTTTCATCAGTACCTGTCAAAATCCTATCTAGGTCAGTCAATTTATCATAAAATCCCTCTGTTTTAGAATCTTTAAGATACCTTGAGTGTATTTGTGCATATGAAAACCAATTCATCTTTATACCTTGTTCTTCTAAATTTTGCATCATTTTAAGTTCATCCTTTTCATCCAATATTTCCCCATATTTAACTATTTGTTCCTTCTTATATGTTATAGGATAAGAAAAAGCTTCAATAGTTGATAACCAAACTGGGATTTTCAAATAAAATTGTCTCTTAATTTTCTCCCAGTTCAACCATGAAGACTCCCTTAATAATGCCTTCTAAAATAGCCCTGCGATTTGGTTCCCTTATACCACAGAAAAGCATGCCAGCCCAGTAATAAATCATGTCCTTTCAATAACATTTTAGTCAGGAATCAATATTCTCTTCTCATCTCTCTCACTTTTCTGGGTACTTGTTTTAGGACCATAATCTCTTTGTCTTTATATTTCAACGACTTCTCTCTTGCCACTTGTAAAATTTGTGTTTTAATAGTTTTTTTTTTTTTTGGTAAATCTGACATGGACCTCTCTTGGTAGATTGTTCCTCATCGCATATCTTGTGAAGACTCGGTATATCTCATCTACTCCATCCATCATCTTTTCCTCTGTTATTTCCAGAGCTCCAGCCAAGATTTCTATCATTACTGCAGCCAAGTTTTGTCCTTTTTCTTCCTCTATATTTTGAAATCTGAGGTAAAATTCTGACCTGTCCATCTCCCACTTCAACATCCCACTTTTGTCTTATTCAACCATTGCTATCGATATTTCCAATTGTCTCATCTCTTTGTTTGCCTTTCTCTTCAGTTTTTTGGAGTCTCTCATCATATTTCACCAACATTTGTTGAATATTTTCAATTTTTTCATCAGTCTTCCCAATTCTTTGTTCAATACTCTCTGTTCTTTGTTCAATACTCGTTTTAAGTTCTTGAATTCCTTGCAAAACCATTGTTAAATCCACTTGTGCTTTATCTTGCTCGCCCTTGTTAAAAGTCGTCCTCCAGCTGATGGGGAGGCAGGAGCAGAAGTTGAAATGCTTACTCATTTTGTAGCTCAGGGTCTTCAAACTCTTTTAATCCAGTTAGCAGAGTGGCCAATTATAATCCAGTTAGGAAAAAGGAAAACATAAGAAAAAGCCAATAAAAAATAAAAAGCCCCAAATTAAAAAAAAAGAAAATTAAAAAAAAAAGAGGAGATTCTTCAGGTTCTTCTAGACCTTAATCCTATTATGGGATAGTCAGTTATGATTCAAAAATAAAAATTAAAAATATAGAGAAAAAGAATAAAACCCAGTAATATTAAAAAGTAACAAGAAGAAAAAAAAGAAAAGAGAATTCTTCAGGTTCTTCACACCTTAATCCAATTGAAAGGTCTCAAAAAATAAATAGCCATAAAAGTGAATCAAAAATGGAAGTGGAAAAGGCAAAAGTCCCAATAAGAAAAAGAAAGAGATATTCTGAGGCTTTCCCTTTAAAAAATAAAATAAAATAAAAAATACAAATACAAATATAACAAGATACTGTGGGGTTGAAGAGGAGGGATAAGACAGCTAAGAGAAAATAAAAAAAGGAGCACACTGCATTTTATTTAATTATCCAAGGGTCTTATTATGGCTTCTCCATAAATTTCAAAGCCAAGCTTCAAATGTTCAATTGATAGTAGAAGTCCCAAAGAACACCTGTAAAAACATCAGTGTTCTTCCCTCTATCTTATCAAATTCCAGTGACCTTGAGAAAGAATTTTTCACAGTCCTCTCAGCTTCAAATAAAGTATTTTCAAGCCTCTAGTTGGCAGTGTTACAAAGTTTCTTTAATCCACTCCCCCTTCTTTCCCAAATATATATATATGTATGTATGTATGTATGTATGTATGTATGTATATATATCGTAAGATTGGAAGTATCTAGGCAACGTTTCGATGAAGTCTCATTCATCATCTTCAGGCTTGGTCTTCAGCTCTGTGCTTCTCAGAGTGATGTGAGTTTGCAGCTGCTTCTTCCTTTTAACTGCTAGTGGGGGTGTAACTTGATTGGGTGGGGGCTTGGCTGTGTTCTGATTGGGTGGGGGTGTGTTCTCATTGGTTGGGGGTTTGGCTGTGTTCTGATTGGCTGGAGGCGTGTTCTGTTCAGGTGGGGGCTTGGTTGTGCTCAGGTTTGTCTTAGTTGCTGGGGGATTTGAGCTGGTGAGCTGTGATCTTGCTGTTTGGCTTCGAGTTTGTGGTCGTGCTGCATCTTCATGGTCGTGCTGCATCTTTATATATATATATATATATATATATATATATATATATATATATATATATATATTCTTAAGTTTTCACGGGTACTTACATGTATGGCATTCAGCTTAGTTCGGGTATTTTCCCACGTCACAGTAGTTGTGCTTTTAAAGTTGTAGCAATGTTTCAGCAGAATCTCATCTGTCATCATCAGGCTTCTGTATAGTGTTCATCTGTGAGTCAGACTTTTACAGTGGTTTCAGATTTAAATTTGGGGCAGCCTATTGCTGTGCCAGAATGGTTTTTTCTTCATCCTGGTTGGTTGGGAGTCTTGGTCTGTGTTTATTGGTCTTGGAGTTTGCTGTGTTCTGCTTGATTGGTGTTTCTAATATCTTCTGTCTGTTTTTTGGCTCTTTTTGTATCTTGATTGGCTGGCAACATTGTGTTACTTTATGGGAGGCCTTTAGTGCAGCTTGGCTCCGGGTAAATGGACAGCTATATATATTTAAAAGGGTTACTAAAGGGAGCCTCTGTTCTAAAAAATAAAAGCAGTCCAAAAGGAGAAAAAAGAATAGGTGAATATAAAAGAAAAAACCAGTCTAGTTACAATTACTAGATCGCAATAGAAGTTCAGTGAAGAAAAAAAAAAGTAAAAGTAAAAAGCCAAGCTTCACTTTGACATTTCTCTTTAAAAAATCGCCGCTAAGTCAATTTTGTCAAGTTTTGTCAAAAATCTTACAGATTTCTTCTCATTCTAGAGTGTCCTTAAGTCCCAAATATATAAAAAAAGTCCTCATCAGCCAATACACTTTCTCTTTCTTTCTCTTCCTTCCAGAGCTGTCCCAGCTTCAGCAGCTTAATGGCTGCCTCTCCGCCGATGGTAAAAGGGCTTCTCCTGGATCAACCAGGGACTTTGTGATGTCCCTGGGATCAACAGAATGTACCCCTTGCTATCACCGTCTCTACGGGATGGTTTAGATCTGTTGGGACCGACCAGGGGCGAAGATATCAGCTGTGATCTCAGAGCCTCGAGATTTCAGCTGTATCGCAGCGACGTAGCTTCTCCCATTAGAACCTTTTCATCAGACCTCCATTTATGCTATAATTTAAAGTACTATGTTGGGGTTCTTTAGGTCTCCCATTTTAGTAAATAAAAGTTTGAAGTTCTCACTATCAGCCATCCATTTTTAAAAACTTTTAAATCATGCTCCTAAGTTCACTTCATGGAATTTTGTACATGATTTTGTAGGAAACAAAACAATGTGGAGATTTGCCAGTGCTTGGTATTTTGTTTTGTAATGCACGAAATCTCTTAATTTTTTTTAAAATTGGGCGATGTGGGTGGGATTCCAAAATTAAATACTAATCTCCAGCCAGCCACCATACCAAGGGTATCAGTAGATGCTTTCATAAAACCAAAACCACCTTTAGGAACACTGATCAAGATCTGATAAATAAATTTTGAATCACCATTTTCCCAAACTTACATTATTATGCTCCTTCAAAGGTTCTGTCCATTGACTGCATCCTTTCTATAGGTGTGAGCAAGGCAAATGATATCTAAAGCTGGCAGGATCAGAATGATGTGGCTAGCAAGTGATTCTTTTTGCATTCTGCAAATTACTCCTTCAGATAGGAACCGATAAGCAAGGACTATCATTATACAACTACCATAATTCAATTTTTCATTAAATGTTTTACATTGCTACTTACACATTATTAGCAGCGTGCATAGTAATTAAACCATCATAATCATCGTGATTATTTGCATACAAAACCAGTGTTCTAACATTGCAGTAAGTACTGACTGCTTAATAATGTAAAAGGGAACATAATAGAATTGAAAGGGGCCATTTACCCTATTGAGTCCCATCCCTTGCCTGGTGAAAGATTTCAGATTAAAGCATCCGAATCATACAGCTGTCTAGGCTCTATGTGAACTCACATTAACCTATGTAATTAATTGATTCCATTGGGAAACTGCTCTTACTGCAGTATCAAGTTTTTTTCTGATACATAATGTCTCATTATTACTACTGTACCTAATGATTGTCCACATTTTTTTCAGTCCAGACCTAGTTGCCCTTAGTTTAGATCCATATTCTGCATCCTGTGCTGTAGAATAGGATAAAACAAGTCATTTTCATCTTCTGTGTGATATTCTTTCAAGTTTTGAAAGGTGCTGTTATAGTTCTCTCAGCTGCTTTTGTCAAAATTAAATATGTGGAACTTCTTCGATTTTTCTTTCTAAGACCCAAGTTTATAGTCCTATGACAATCTTCACTGACTTCTTTTTCAACCTTGTCCAGTTTTTCTGAATTTTTCTTAATGCATGCAGTCCAGAACTAGATTACAGCCCACAGCCTTGTGGAAAAGTACCATCTGATGTTTGGAGAACTTTGCTTATGACACCCAGATGCATATCCAATGAACTATGCAGTTGATGGCTGGACTCCCTAGGATGACAGTCAGGAACTTGCAACCAATTTTATTTACATGGCTAAATCTATAATTATAAATCTATTGGTATAATTAGCTATAAAGGTAATTATAGACATCTATAATTATACATGATAGGTTTGAAATGTTCTCTATAGATATTGGAAGTCTCAAAAATGCTTGGAAGATGACGGAAGTGATACTGATAGTAATAATAATATAGAACAGTGTTTTCAACAGTGGTGGTATCAGTGGTGGTATTCAAATTTTTTTACTACCGGTTCTGTGGGTGTGGCTAGGTGGTCATGGTAGGGGAAGGTTACTGCAAAATCCCATTGCCTCCCCACCCCACTAACCTGCTTTCCAGCTCCATTCTTTTGTGCTGGGCAACAAAAGAAGACCCAGCCAATCAGCTGGGACTCGGGAGGCAGAGAATAGATGTGGGCGAGGCCAGTCAGAGGTGGTATCTCCAAACTACTAAAAATTTCTGCTACCAGTTCTCCAGAACCGGTCAGAACTGGCTGAATACCACTTCTGGATGGTATACTACTGGTTGGCCCAGTTTATGTGAACCGTTAGTAAAAAAAAAAAAAAAAGGCTCTGATCAGCTGAAAGGGGAAGAAAAGTTGACAGTCAGCTGAGAGGATAAAAGACGGAAAAGCGCATGGAAGGGTAGGAGGGTCGCTCCTAACTTTTTGTTCCTTCATCCTCTCAGCTGATTGGCTTATTACGTGCATGCACGTTAGAGATGTGCATGCATGCAAGCAAGCGCGATCATCCACTAAACTAGTAGTGACTAAAGTAGGATCCCACTACTGGTTTTCAAGCATTATGTATGCTGGCTGTGGGATTAAAATCCACACATCTTAAAGATGCCAAGTCTGAAAAACACAGTCTAGGGCATTTTAGAGTCTACAATCTAAAGAATAGTTCTAATAGTCACCGACTTACCCTTTGTAGTAGAATTATTTTATGGGTCATAATTTTGCAGGCTTCTGAGTTGCTTGCCTGTTAAATAGATGGCATTTATTTGTGAGGGGAAAAACCAGTGACAAATATTATTGTTGTAATTCCCTCACAGCACACCAGATGTCACTAATACATATGCTCATCCTGGAACATCACTGGATTTAGCCAGCAATACCTCTTGCTGCTGAAATAGGTCTATTTTTCAGGTGTCTCCATGTCACAATTAATTTTCCCTGTGATCAAAATCTTTTTTTAAAAAAAATTAAAAATAAAATAAAATAAATGTAAGCTGTTTTCCACAATCTAATTGTGACCCAGTCAAATTATCTTACCTAATCAAATGAAACTACATGTTATTCGCTAGATTGCAATTAGCATTCACCAACAAATTTAATTGTGGAGATTTATCCCCACACTTGGATAATGGGAAAGCATTTAGATAATTACAAGTGTCTAGTGCCCTTCCACTGCTAATTGCTTTTACTGAATGATTCATTTCAAGGACTGCAAGTGAAATTTTTATTAAGGATGTGATGGTCTTGTGGTGAACACTTGAAAGATGTGCATTTATTTCCTAGCCTCTCTAATGCTCAGCTTATCTCAGAGTCTTGCCCACACAGAGCAACTCCTTACAAATACATACTTGACACCCAGAGTAGTTGCCATATACATTCCATGACATCCTATCTCATCTACTGAGCTTTCCCCCCATTGCTGAGTTTAGTACTATCTTCCCAACCTTCAGCTGGCAGAAAATTAGACTACCATAAAATCATTTTCACCCCATCATGCCTTTCCTTGCCAAGTATTGTTATTGTGATTATTTATGTATATCAACAGTCTTCTTGTTTTGCTGCCCTTTGCCTTCATCAGGTTGCCAGCCTGCAAGACAAACAATCCACCAATGTAGGTATTGCAGCAGGAGAGGACTTCTACACTAGTGTTTTTCAAAGTTGGCAAGTTTTAAGATGTGTGGAAAAGAGAAGTTTGAGAAGAAGTTGGAGCGACCAGAAGATATGGAATCAGAAATGAGACCATAAGAGAAAGAATTGGCATAGGATTAAACACAAAAACAGCAAATAAAATGGTTTGCTCACCTGTAGAGGCTGGAGAAGATCATAGTACACAAGCCAGACCCAGAATAAGATGGAAATACAACATCAAAGACACACTACAACAACATCAATTAACAATGGTTGAGGCCACCAGAAGAGCAAGGATCATAACTTTGTATCTCCTTCCACACCCAAAGCAGTAAAAGAGGAAGTAAAGAAGAAGAAGAAGAGAAGAAGAATTGTGGATTTCAACTCCTAGAATTCTGCAGATTACCTTGTCTTTGAAAATGCCAGCCAAAGTTCTGGTGAAACATCAGGAAAATTCTTGTCTAGAGATCATGGTTACTAAATTTTGAAGCCCACACTACCTAATCCATAGAATTCTTTACTGCACATGGTTAGAGTGACAGTTTATTACTATATCGTTGATGACTTTATCAAGGGGTAGGTCCTCCTCATGTTACAGTGGTAATTGGGACTGGAATTTCTGTCACTAAGCAATGCGATTGCTAACATTCTGTAAGATAGACTCAGTATTCAGAAGGATCTTGACAGACTTGAGCATTCTGTCCTATTCAACAAGATGCAGTTCAATGGTGAGAAAAGTAAGGTTCTGCACTTAGGGAAAAAAACACCAAATGCACAGGTACAAGATAGGCAGTACCTGGCTCAACAATAGTGCCTATGAGAGGGATCTAGGCATCCTGGTGGACCACCACTTAAATATAGGTCAGCAAAAAAAGCCAATGCAATTCTAGATGGCATCAATAGAGGGATAGTATCAAGACCCTGGGAAATGATGGCACTGCTTTATACCGAACTAGTTAGCCCAAATTTGGTATACTGTGTCCAGTTCTGATGACCATGTTGGAAAAAAGATGTGTGGAAGTCCCTAGAAAGAGCAACAGATAATAAGTCCCTAGAAAGAGCAACAGATAATAAGAGGTCTGGAGGCTAAATGATAGGAAGAATGACTAAGGGAACTAGGCATCAGGGATGAGATTCAAATTTGGGTGGGTGTGGCTTAATTGTAGGAATGGCTCGATGGTCATGTGACTGGCTGGGTGTGGCCAATTCAACATCACTCACATCAAGGCACGCATCTCCTCGCCTGGCCTCTTGTGACTGTGGGATGCTGCAACAGTCGTAAGAGTGAAAAATGGTTACAAGTCACTTTTTTCAGTGCCACTGTAACTTTGAATGGTCACTCCACACAAGCAAAGTACCAGCAAAGGAGGGGAAAAAAACTCTAGAGAGGTTCCTGAGACAGGAAGTCTAGTCCTGCCAAGAATGTAATAAGGGTTAACAGAGAGGCAGTTTCTAATAAGCAACACCAGAATGTTTCCTTCTTGCCTTCCTTACAGGATTAGGCCAGTAATTTCCTCTAACAACCGGTTCTCTGAACTGCTAAGAATGTTAACAACTGGTTCTAGCAAATAGGTGCAAACCAGTAGAATCCCATCCCTGCTAGGCATGTTAGGCTAGTAGAAAGAAGGCTTAGAGGTGACATGATAGCAGTCTTCCAATATTTGAAGAGCTGTTATAGGGAAGAGACTATCAATTTGTCATAGCAGCTGAGAACAGGACAAGAAGTAACGGGGGGAAACTCATCAGAGGAGGAATCCGATAAGGAGGAATTTCCTGACAGTGAGATGGTGCTCCACTGCCATAGGTTTTCAAGAAAAGATTGGACAATGGTTTGTTTGGGATAGTATGAGGATTCCTGCCTTGGGCCTGGGGTTGGATTAGAACAGAGTTCCCCAGCCTTTTTGGCTTTGTAGATGTAGGGGGCAGGAGAGGAGATGGTTCTCTGCGTGTGGCAGGCAAGCATGTGCGTGCAGCTCAATTTGTGCAGGTGGTAGGCACGCGTGTGCCCACTACTCACACAAGTGGGGATGTGCCCATGTGTGTGTGCTTGCCCACAATTCTGTAGCCCAGTTCCAAAAGGCTCAAGCCCGGTAATGGACTGCAGGTCGGGGGTTGGACTAGAAGACTTCCAAGGCCCCTTCTAGCTCTATGATTCCACTATTCTAATTTGGGCAGCTATGTAAGAGAGGACAGGGCGAGCACAATCAGGCCATCTCAATAAAAATAGTCTTTAGTCTTCTGTGGAGTTTATTTTAAAATAGGGCTGACACATAGTACGCTAAAACCAGAAACAAATCCTACAATGGTTTTAATATAGAATGTGAAAAAGAAAAAAAAAACAGTTTGGGGATGATATTTCATTCCAATCTTCATGTTCAGAAGCAGAAGACTGATGCCTGGTCAGAATATTTGGCTGATCAATGTCAGAAGCAAGAATGTAGCTTTCTATAGGGTGTAGTCTGCTCCGGCAATGTGCTTGTGATGTGCTTGTGATGACTGGGGCATGCCTTGCAGGCAGAATGTCCTATTTTCAATACTCGTGCCCTTCATTCATTTCCCTAATTATCTTTCCCTGTGCAAATTGCTCTCTCAGTATTATATGGAAAAAGCTTCAGTTAATGTATTCTGTATTTTATAAAATATTTCCTTTTGTTTTTCTGTGTCATCTGCTAATTAGTTTTCTTGCTATTGTAGTGGAGTATGTATTCTTGTATGCATGCGGGCCTATGTGCTACACTCTTTAAGATTTTATCTAGCCTCCTTTTTTAAAGCTAGAAAGCTCTTTAAAATCCTCCCTAAGGTGTTACTTTGACAAAAGCAATGTGTGTGACTGTTAAGATCAATGGAAACATCCTTATATTATGTTAAATCATGATTCTTTTTTTCCATCTGGAGATGGCAGGGGTTAAATCTGAATTTTTTTAAATACAGGACAAACACTTGGCACTTGACCAGGAGTATTTTGACTTTCAACTAGAAATATAGGAAACCCCCACCAGGAACGCCTGCCTCTGTGTTCCACTCCCCTTACATCTTTTAAAAGGAGGGAATCTTTGGTAGGTATTCAGATTGAACACGAAGAATCTATCTGGAACAGGCAGTCTCATATATTATCCAGACCCAGAAGCACCAGGCTGGAAGAGTGTGAGTTCTAGTTTTGCTATAAGCTTGAAGCCAACTTGGTGGCCTGTCAAACTCCCATCCCATGGGCTCGATATGTCATGTGCTGGCCACGCTCATGCCCGGTTTAGTGAAGGAGGAAAAAAATCCCAATATGTCATGTGACACCACTGTGATGATGTGGGTTTGACATCCCCGCCTTAGAGAGTCAGACACACTCAGCCCTAGGAAGGAGGCGATGACGAACCATTTAGAAACCGTTTAGAAATGGTAAAAGTCTCTTGTTTCACAGCAACATCCATTCTTTCATCCAGACTAAAACAACAAGCAGTAAAATATAATTTCAAATCTGGTCAGCTCGGTCCTCTTCTTTTCTTCACACCTTATAAACACTTTATATTTAACTCTTGTTTTTTTTTTTTTTTGCTGCATAACTTTAGATATGTCTTCTTGCCATTATTTAAATAGCAAATTCATTGTTGAAATAGGTATTGTCTGAAATAAAAACATTATTATTGGCAGAATATTTATTTTTTAATCACAGAAATTCTCTTCAACAATGAGAATGAGAATTAATTTCTCCCTCCTTAATGTCTTTCTTAATCTCAGTCCTTGCATTAATTTTGAAATAACATACAATTCATATTTTCGCAGTAATGCCCAAATATTTATGCTTTTTTCTCAATTCTAAATCCACTTTTCACCATCAATCTTCTCATTTCATAGGTTTTGGTTTTGGTTTTCTGATTATTAATCTCGATCCTGCTAATATAGCAATTTAATATCCAATTTAATTTTCTCATTAATGTTTCTACTCCCTCCAACGGATCTTCTAAAATTAACACCAACCTATTTACAAATGGCCTTAACTTATATGTTTCTTTTTTTAATTCTATACCCGTATAATTTTCTGATCTTGTCCTATATCTCTATTCAATACTTCAAGATCAGTGGAGGAAATGGGCATTCTTGTCTTGTCCCTTTTTAATCCAGGAAGGTTTTGTTAGTTCTCCATTAACAATTATTTGTGTTTTCTGAGAGGTATAAATAGACCTTTACTCATTTAATAAAATTATTTCCAAGGGTCACATGTTCCAGAATTCTAAACAAAAAAAAAAATCCAATTTAAATGGTCAAAGGGCAATCTGTGTGTTATGTTCTGAGCATGGGTGCAAGGATGGAGACGAGCCAGTGAAACAGTGAACTTCAAACTCTTTATTTACATGTTAAACAGCTCAACCGATGGCTACGATGGGCCCCTTTATATAGGCAACTCTTAACTTATTTAAACAATGAAACACAGGGAGCGCTAGCTCCATTAACCAATGGAAGAGGCTTGTTAATAGCCAATCAGATTCTCCTGAATGGACCAATCTGATGTCGCTATTATTGGCCAATCAGAAGTGCAGGGCCTGAACCCTGCACTTTACTTCAAGCTCTTAATGATCTTTATTAAGCATTTATTGATTCACAACACTGTGACTCTACTTTCTCCATCCCCATTCCTGCTTTGAGTTCCAATTTCTCTTATCAGACCATTGTCTTGGTCAGTGATGGTTGACCTTTTCAGCACCAAGTGCCCAAAGCTCATGCATGTGTATGCATCCCCAAAATGCAATGCACACGCACCTTGTACATGCGTCCCCATACATGTGCAGCACCCACGCCCTGCACATGTGCACATCATCCCTGTGTGTGCACCCCCCGCATGTGTCCTCCCCCGCGTATGCACGGCAGAGACCTGAAGACCAGCTGCTCAGCGGGAGGCAGGCACGCACATGTGCAACAGAGCTGAGCTGGCGCAATGGCTGGCTTGCCCAGAGAGAGGGGTCTGTGTGCCACCTCTGCCACACATGCCATGGGTTCACACATGTCATAGGGTCTAGGTGATTATTCTTCCTCCTATTGCTCAAAGTTAACAGTTGGAAGTGACCTTATGTGTCATCCAGTCCAACCCCCCACCCAAGAGGGAGACCCTACACCATTTCTGACAGATGGGAGTCCAATCTCTTCCTGAAAGTCTGAAGTGATGGTGCTCCCACAGTTCCCAAGGGCAAGCTGTTCCATTGGTTAATTGTTCTCACTGTCAGAAAGTTTCTCCTTATTTCCAGGCTAAATCTCTCCTTGTTCAGTTTCCATCCATTGTTCCTTGTCTGGCCTTCAGATGCTTTAGAAAATAGCTTGAACCCTTCTTCTCTGTGTCAGCCCCTCAAATATTGGAAGACTGCTATCGTGTCTTCCCTGGTCCTTCTCTTCACTAGACTAGCCAGGCCCAGTTCCTACAATCATTTGTTGTATGTTTTAGCCTCCAGTCCCCTAAGTTATTCTCACAGCCAATTGCAATCTTTTTTTTCCTGCCTTTCTCCTTTCCTGTTATTTTTTTCCTATCCTTTCACACCTGACCATAGCTCCTCAGCAGATGCTCCTCTCTGGCAATCAGCCAGATTTTAGAAGGCAGCACCTGTAGATTCATCTATCAATGGATGTAGATCAGTTGCTACCAGGCCCCAACTTTTGACTTGTCAAACTTTCTAGGTTGCTGCAGGAACTTCTGCCGCCTCCCCTGATGAAGCAATCCCTGCAGGAGTTGCTTGCCTTCCTATTATCCATATAGTCTGCACACAAGCATTGGTGTTTTCTGGCAATTACACTTCTGATCAGTAACTGAGTCAGCTTCTGGGCATTTTTAGTTCAAAGGTGCAAATGTGTGGTTCTCATCTTAAGCACGCTTACTTGGAAATCTGCTTCGCTGAAATCACTGAGACTTATTTCCAAGCAAAGAGTGGAGGGAGGGGATGGATGGGGGAAATTAAGTAGTGAAATCATGTGGTATTTGGCTATGATGTCACCAGCTCTATCTTCCTGCGGTTGCTGCACAATATATGCTCTTCAGAAGAATGAATTCCTCTTAACCTCTGCCATTCATCATAGAGATCACTTTCTATTCTTGGAAGTCTTTGGAGCATGCATGGCATTAATCAGTAAAAAGGCATCTGAATCTATAACTTGCTGCTTATCTTTGGCTTCATTTACTATTTCCCGTCCTTAAAATCATTTCCATGCTAAATCATAGGACTTTCCCCAAACCTGGTGTCCTTAGAATGAAAAGACTACAAATCTCAGGATTTCTAGTGAGTAAGACATGTTGAGAAAGATGAAATTCATATGCTTTCCTTTTAATATGATATTGTACCTCAGAGATGGTGGAACCAATATTCATTTAGCTAAGGTGCAAAGGGCTACAGATACCAAAGAACATGTCTAAGAGGTTCTTAAACTGTGTATCAAGTGCAGAAGCAATTTTTTAAAGTCTTGACTTTCTTCTTGAACTTAGGTTAGAATTGTGGAGCAGGAAAAAATGATTGCAGGACTTTCTGGTACAATTCAAAACACCGGTGGTCATCTAAAACTTGGAAAACAAGTTAAAATGAACATGCACATTCTTTTCTATGTTCACAAGGTTGATTTTTTTGTTTTGCTTTGTTTTTTGTTTTGTTTTGAGATCTTCCACCCTTTATGACTCCATAGAAATGATATTCTTGGTTGCACCAAATTTCCAATGGAAAGTCCTTTCACAGAGAATTTGGTTCCACTAATTTTGATGTTATTTAGACATAGCTGAATACTCTTTTTCTAGACATTTCGCCAGACAGAATAAGCTAATTTTTAACTGTGATTTTATCTGTCCTGCTGGTTTTTCTTATTGCTCCAAGAACTTTTACCAAGTTACATTATAAGTTGCAGAACAGTTTTATACCAAGGAAAGACATGCCAATTTCCCAGAAAGTTGGATCGTGGGCTTTATGTTATTGATTTGATCTGTGAGGCTGTCTAATTGACCTGTGTTTTGAGGTAAAAAAAGGTTAAAAGCACAATATAACAATAAAAGAACTGGGATAACACATGCAACCACCCAGAAAATATATATATTTTTTTTAAAACCCCATCTGTTCTAGTGAGTTCACAAACCTCTCAGGCCATGACGTGCTGGAAGAATGAGATCTTTTTGGTCTCCCTGAAGGATAGCAAGAGCTATGAGGATTTGAGGGAAAATACTGTTGCAGAGGGTAGGGGTGGCAGGAAGGGCTTTATAGAAGATCAGTTGTATCAGTAACTGGTAACCAATACAATTCATTAAATAGAAGGATTACATAGGCATACTAAGCTGCAGGCTTCTCAGTGGTATCCAAGCATAGCCCCATTGCAATGTAGTACAGAAATCTGAACAAGAAGTGACCAAGGCATGGGTATCTATGAGGTGGATCTATTGAGCTGAGAAAGGGCACAATTGGCACACAAGTTGGATCTATTTGCAAACTAATCAATGGAAAATTTGGGGTAGTTAACCAAACTACTAATACTTCTGGCACATCAATCAAAGCTCAGAAATGACCGAACCAACAGTGCACAAAAAGAGATCTCAATGATTCATTTTCTCGATCAGGGGTGTCAAACTCAAGGCCCAGGGGCAGATCCAGCATGTGGGGTTGTGCTGTCCAGACAGTTTAGAGTTCATGGGATTTGGGATAGTTAGTTAGGAATTGTGAGCTGTTCCCTTAAGGGGATGCATCATGGTAAATGTAATTAAGGCATCCTGGGAAATGTAGTCCATGTCATGCAGTCACATCTGTAATCCTGATTGGTCACTAAATTGACCCTTGTTGGGTTGGGGGAGGCTCCCTTACTCTTGCCTGAAGCCACCATACCATGTAATCGCTTCAATCATTATGGGGTTGAGATTTTATTATCTTCCTACACCACAATTCAGATATTCAGAAAGGATTGGACATTAAGAAGAACCTCATCATAAATGTGAGTTGACAGGATGCCTGATGAACCAATAAAAAAGACTTTGTGTGGATGTTTTGTGGAGTTGATCTATCTGCCTTTGTACAATATTTGTATAGGACAGGCAGAATAGGGGTGCTTAGATCTGGCCCATGGGGCCACCCTGGAAACAGTGAAAGACTGGCCCTGGGTGCCTCTGCCAACAAAAACAGAGCTCAGGGAGGCTGTGCAAGGCCTCCCTGGGCTCCATGTTTGGCTGCAATGGCCTCCTGCATCCCCCTGCCAGCAAAAACGGAGGCCTGGGGAAGCCAGGTGCTCCATTTTCACTGGCAGAGGGCTGCAGGAGGCCATCACAGTTGAAAACAGAGTCTCAACAAGGGACATTGAGCTTGCCATGCCCATCCCGCCCATCCCCAATGACCCCCCCCATGGCCACTCCCACCCGAGATCAAACACAACCCTGATGTGGCCCTCAATGAAATTGAGTTTCACATCCCTTTTCCAGATCATGACAACCACCTTCCTGGATTCAGTTTTTCTAAACTGGTGCCCAACAGATATTCCATTCTCATAATTCTGAACCCTCATAGCAAAAAACTGTGTTGGTCCAGCATTATTGCAATAAACATCCAGGACATCTTGAGAGCACTGGGCTAAGAATAGCTATTTTCTCTATTTTACTAAGCCTATCTTCTTCTATGTATGCTAGCTAGATTATATGGGCTAGAGATGATTGAAGTATTAATCCCAGAAATCTGGAAGGTGTGATATTAGGGGATTGGCAACACTGGCAAAAATAGAAGGACTCATACTATTTCTTGGTTGAAATCCTTAGTGCAATCCTTAGCATGTGTAGAATTGATTCTTCAACAACCAAGTTCTCATTGCATATTTGCCCTGTAATATTTATTTTAAATGTTCTCAATATGCAATGATGTTTTTTCCTGTTGTACAGGAAAGGTGTTCAATTGTATTCTTCAGTCTACATACAAAATCATAGCCCTAGAGTTTGAAGTATTTTCTTGCAATACTTCAATCAAATACTTTTATGTGTTTGATTTAAATAATTAAGTACATTAAATTCAATACATTAAATGAAATTACAGTGTTGGCATAGATTCAAACTTAAGAAAAACAAATGAGGCCAGGACTTAGCTGCCAACTATTTCTCTAAAATCTCTCCATATTCTGAATTCTACTTCCCAAAAGAATAAAAACCAAAAACACACCTCAAACAACCCTACTAGCCCATCTGCTCTGAAGAGACTGAATTTATCCGATAGCCAGCTGGTTTTCTTTGACTGTATAATCAAGCTACAAAATTGTAACTCTACAATCTTCCTTTGTACCTTGAGATTTCTTTGTAATTGCTCAACAGGAAAAACATCACAGCATATGTTTAGAGAACATTTTTCTAAAGAAAAATCTTATGGGGTATATATGCAATGAGACCTTTGTTTTTGAAGAATCGGTTGCCTTTTGTTACGAAAGTGAACTTCCTTCCTTGGTGTGGCATAATTTTTTTTTTTTAAAAAAATCAGGTATTATGATAAGAACATTATATTAATTGTTTATTAGTAATCATGTCCTGCCTATAGAGGGGTCAATTATTTTTCAGAGTTTTCTGTCAATAAGCTTAGTGTTCTAAAGGTATGATAAGGATCAAGGATAAAAGGAACAAAACCCATACCTACTGATTACAAAGATAACTTAATTTGGTATTTTTTGCTTGTAATTAGCTAAATTATTTGCTTGATGATTTATTATTCATTAAAAGCCTGGTTTGATGCTGCCAATTGAAAGAAGGTTTTCTGGAGAGCAGTATTTACAGGAGAAGTGTGTGTGTGTGTGTGGGGGGATCAGGATGGCAGCCACAACTACTTTTTATGTCTGTTTTGTCAGCAGTAAATGTCTTCAAGTAGGAGCTCCTCTTGGGCTTCAAATCTACATGACACCATCTAGCAGATTCAGGCTTAATGTAGACCTGTGGCAAAAGCAAGCCAAAAGTTTCTCAGCCAACCAATGGAACTGCGCTGCTGCTAGGGCTAGTTTCAGAATAGGCTTGGCTGAAAAGAATGATGTTTGCGGAATTTTATGTCTGGTCCACTTGGTGAATAATAATGTGCAAATCCAGACCACAAATAAGATTGTGGTTAGAGAGGACTGCCTTAACTGCCACTTGATATCGTGGATTACTGTAGCTAATTTTTTTTTTTATTTACAGCCCAGGGTTTGAAAGGGATTTAATACCAATTTATAATTAGGCAAGCATTAGTCCCCTTGGAAAACCACATAATCAGAATCAGGAGTTCCTATAAAGGAGAATTGCTTCTGCCATTCTTTTTTTATGCTTCACTCCCAAATATTAGTATGGGGCTGAATAACTGCACCATTCTTTGAACATTTTTGGATGAGGAGGGAGAGAATTAAGGAGGAAAACTGGTTTCTTAAGCCTTGCAGGTTCTTCAGACATCCATTTCGCCACTTAAAAAACACTTGAAGTTTCCAGCAAATATAATCCATAGACCTGCTCACTTTTGAAATGTAGCCCTTGACATAGAGACAAAAAGATTCTGACCCTCAAATTGTTGAAAGTTATGCAGTCTTAGTTTAATGTGCTGTGTCAATTTGAAATTTTAGCTTATGGCTAATCATAAATGAACCAAATATGTACATTTTTTCAATTGTTGAAGACATCAGTTTCTGTTTCAGTTCTTGCTCTAGGGTTCAATTGTGTAACTTCCAAAGAGCTATTGGCAACAAGCTTCAACTAGGACAGAAAGGTTCCAATTTATTTACTCAACATCTCCAATAAAAACTCAATTAGCAAGCAATCAGCTCTTTGTAACTTTGTCAAACAGGTTGGAACTGGAGTTAAGCAATTTTGCCTTGGATGGGCAAATAAAATGACTTCCTTTATTTTTATTTTCTGAAAATATATGAATCAAATAATAACAATAATTTATTAAACTTGTGTCACCCAACTCCCAACACATCTGAGTGACTCACAACAATCACAGTAAAGAAGTTGCAGTAAAACAAATAAAAGAATAAAAGATGGGAACAACAGACCAAGTGGAATGAAGTGAAGGGCCTCACTCTCTCTTCTGCATCATCACAGCTCTTATAAACAACAGCAGAGTGGAGTCCACCCAGATCTCTCTAGTCAACTCTTCCACTTCAAATCCTAATATAAACATTCTTTTAAATGATACATATCACACGCTTTGACATTAATTGCAGTTAAAATATGGTGGAAGGCCATTTGAAAAAGACATTTTGCGCACTGTTTTTTGTTGTCAAGTTTTATCCTCAAAACTGATATGTGAGAAATATCTTCCTACCTTTCCCCCCAAAATTAGATGAACAGTTGCTGACACATGTTACTGTCAAATTTAAAAGGTTAGTGAAGGGGGAAAATGCTACAGTTAACAGGTGTGAATTAACATACATTGATCTCACTTGAAGTTGGGGAAGGTGATAAAAGTAAGACATGTTCGAAATACATGTCAAAAGAATTGCATGATGGTCCTAAGGGATGGCTGGTGGATAACCACTATTGATTCCAGCCGTTTAATTTGATTTGGTGGATTTCACTGTAATTAACTCAGAGATTTGTAATAGTGTGGCTTTTAACATTAACTAGGAAACAAATTATGAAATTAAATTGACATTACAAATGTAATTTAAAAGTTGTAAATGTTTTCAATTGTTAAACAGAGTTTGTTAATATTCTCAGTGTTGAGGGTACCTGCTTTCTAGCTACTCTTGTTTCTACTCAAGTGGATTTTTTCATTTCTGCATCAAGACAGAAATGTTTAGGTGGATATTGTTTTATGTCCTATCTGTTTTATGTTCAATCTGTGAAAAGATTGAAAAATAAATGAAAAAAAAAATACTGTGAAATTAACATTAATGTAATGAATGTTATAATTTTCAGGTAGCCAGACCACAAATTTTATCATGAAAAAAAAGTGTGATATCTAATCACTGCATTGAAAATTTGGCCATTTTTTACTTTTACCTGGTAAACAGTTTTAATTGTTTGTTCTTAATCTAAATCCCTGCCTAATCTCTCTCTAGCAATGTTTTTATGGCACACCTCATTATAAACCAAGTACAATTTAATCTAGCCTCTTGTGAGAATGAACTCACATTACAATCTATGGTTAAACGTATCGCGCAAACCAAGAAACTGTGTTAACTTGGGGAATTACATTCTGTGAAACCAGACTGAAGGGCTGTTTTTGTTCACATGTAATCCTATATAGAAACAAAGCAAAGTCAAATAGAGAAACTATCGCTGAATAATAAATAGGTCTGGGAAACATATGCATATTTGCCTGAGTTCCATAATCAAAGAGAGGTTGGGACAAAAGGAAAAGAATGATAATTTGGAATAAATGGGACTGTATATGGAAAACATTTGTCTTAGTGTACTATGTGTGGCCGGTCTCTGTGTACATGTATGCATCTGTGTAAACATGTACCCAGTTCATTTCTTCATCCTCAAGTGAAATGTAAAAGGTCATGGGGATAGGAAATACTGCATGTAAAGTGTGTATGCTTGTGTCTATGCCTGTTGCCAGGCACTCGTCAGGTTCTGATGGTGTTGCTCAAAGGATTGTCAGAAATAATGGCAAGAAGTCTGTAGCATCAAGTATTGCTGCTCCAAATAAATGGTAGGCGTGAATAAACAGTATGTGGGAGAGAGCTGGATCCCTTTGTGCAACCCTTATTTTCTGTAGCTTGTGAAGCATCTATAGCTCATTAGTACAGTACATGCTTTGCATAATGCCCAAAGCTCTACTTTTAGATACTTCTCAGCCAAAAGTGATTGTTCTATATGTGGTTAGGGGATCCCTTGGGTGGCTCAGCATAATTAACCTCTAATTTAGTGATATATGTACTAGAGCTGTTCAATTTATTTGGCTATGATTCCTGAAACATCCCAAAGCCTGACCTCCCTCTTGTGAATCTCTCATTGAGAAACTAATTAACGGAATCTATTTTTTTTTACCAAAAAAAAAAAAAGAGAGAGAGAGAAAAAAGACAGGAACCTCTCTTGCTTTTCTCCATTAGGATGTTAAAAAAGCAGAGCACTTCTAATTAGCCATAATTAAAAATTAATTAAGAAGCTTTTTGCATTCTCTTTTCCCCATTCTCTCCTTGGCTACGCTGGATTGCGGGAGCTGTTCTGATCCATGTGGTGCTGAATCGTGGCTTAATCACAAATTTAGATCACGGCTAATCTTGGAAGCTAGCCTTATGCACACTAATCACAACAGCTCTCCAACAGTGACAAACATCTATTCTAGCCATGAGGAAGCCAGGCCAATTTAAAGTACATAAAACATATAGATAGGTATTGTCTGACTACAGAGGTAATTGCTTTATTGTTTATTTTAACAAGAGAGCATTAGGAGATTCCCCCACCCCTCCAAAAAAAAACCTTAATTACTTCAATTCAAAATTTTGATTAAAGGCAAAGATGTGATTTAGGATCACTGACTTTACATATTCCTTTTACATTTCCTCTCCAGTTCCATTGCTAGGGAAATATGTATTTTTGTTCAGAACATGATTTTTAAAAAGGGTTGTGTGTGAAATTAGGTCTGAGCTGTGCAATGATAATATTTAAAATGAGTATATGTAGAAAAAATAATTTTATTGGTAATGCTATAACTAGTATTATTAATAAATGTATTATAACCAATGACAAATGTGAATAGTAGAAATATGATCACTAATAGAAAAATATGATTTCTTAGTATCACAATATTATATGCATCAGATATAACAAAAATATTCCATAGTACCTAGCAAAATCCATGGGGGATAGAAAACATTCTCATTTTTTGATTAAAGTTTACAATTCATCATAATTTTATGAATCCGAAGCAAAACTTGCTGTTCATTCTTACATCAATATCTCCAAGTTGCAGTAATACTGACCCTTATTTATAATAAGGATAATTGTCACATTTTGTGGTCTTTTTTCCTGCAAAAACATAATAACTACAATTTTCATATTCAATTCACTAATAATTAATTATGGAAAAAAACTTAATTGTCCAAGAAATATTAATTTCCTTGAAGACAGATTATTGTTAAAGGGAGGTTCCCATTATCTTAATTATGTTTCTGGAGCAAACAATATTCCAGGATGATAAAAGATGACATGGCATTAAAGGTAAAGCTAGAGCAGATGTTACATGAGTATATGCCCACACTCTGGTAATTTTTCCCCAAGTAGACATGTTCTCATTAATCTCTGATTAATAGAATTTGAGTATAGTAAATGATGATCATCTATTGTCTGTCTTTGTGTAACGCCATGGAGAGAGCAATTTGTCAGCTCGGCTTTTGTGTGACTATTTAATGGAAAAGGCGGTGGGGGGAGGAAAAAGACGCTAATCTTCTAATTGGCATCTATAGAGAAAGATCCAAGAACATTTTCTGCCTGGAAATAGCTTATGTGTAATTCCTATGCCTCTGTGACTGGGTAGACAAACAAAACCCACACAAAAAGTGCATCTTTTCCGTAATCATTATTTAAGGAAGAGGCATCAGAACAGAAATTAAAGAAAACAAGTTTCAGAACAAAGCATGGCTTCTCACCCAGTCTCTCACAGAACAAGGAGAAAAAAAAGGGGGCAACTCTTACAAATATGCCTATATACATTTACTGCACTGGAAGAAAAGAGTGACTTTTGCTTCACTTCTCATGTAACCACAATTATTCAGACATGAAGTGCCAAAACAAGCCAAAACAGGGATTTTAAATCCCATTGACTTCACTGACTCTGTGTGGTGCATATATATTTAGAGGTTTGCTTAATTATGTTTAATTAAGACTTACTTCCGGATATGTGCATATAAAACAGCATGTAAAATGCTTCAGCATTTACTTAGTAAGTACTTTCAGTGAAACCAGTGGGACTTAAAGGGGATTAATGTTCAGTCATGGTCTAAAGACAGCATTTCTAATTCTAAGGTAATATATTTTCCACAATGAACATTATTTTGTTATGTTTTGCTACTGTGAAGCCTGCTCTAAAGAGTACTCAACATTTCTCCACCATGGGGGTCATCTAGAAATAGACCTCTCATATAATCAAGCAATTTGCAACTCAGGTAGGGTGTGTGTGTGGGGAGAAGATTCTTGGGTTCTTTTTTTTCTCTCCCTTAAAAAAGTCTCAGTAAGAAAAATGTCTCACATCATGACTTAAAAAGCTGGATGATTTTGTGCTGCTTGTAGAGGATCTGGTGAATACTCCATATTAGATTTGCTATATTGATTTGAGAAAAGCAATACTATGGACAAACAGATTAAACACACTGTGGAGTCTAGTGTAAAACTAGACTAGAGAAAGTGTGGACGATCGAATATGCAGTAAATCCAAATGTGTGGCAAATCAACAGTGTGAAGCTACAATTTAATCCTCCCAGCTGATGTGCTGTTTGAAATACACTTGACCAAAATAATCATGCATTTCCAGAAAAAAAGTAACATGGTTATATGGTAATAAAGGTATAAAAATGGATCTTTTAAAAAAAATCATTTTCATTAATGTGGGAAGGTTTTAAATAAATAACTTCATGCTTGTTAATGCTGTATAATTGTATCACCAATATTCTAGAAACTATATTTCAGTTTAATCTTTTCTCATGAGTAAATGAGACTTGGATGGAGTTCTAAGTAAAATATGGCAGGTGGAAAATTTTCTGTGTTAAAAAACAAAGCAACATTCAATTGTACAAAATAATAAATACATAGAGGAGGGCCATCGTTAATTTGATCCATCTTTCTAATTTAGCATTATATATTTCTAAGAGCTTTATTTTGTGCAGCCCTCCAATAATAAAACAAACCCCTTTATAGGTATTGCACAAATGAAAAAAGCAACATGAGAAACATTGTCTGATCTGGTTAATTTGATATGTAGTTATATATATTTTTTACTTTAGAAATCTGAGTTCAAATTTCTGCTCAGCAGTAAACTTAATTCGTTAATACAAGTCAATCATTCCTGTAGATGCAGCATTTTTAGATACAGCTAAAAGAGTAATGATCTTGTCAGAAGTTGTTTTTTACTGATAGAATTATATGTGGCTTCAATAGAGTATTATTATATTCTCCCCAGAAGTAATTCTGAAACTATATTTATGGTATTTTATAGAGTAAATTCTACTTGTGGAATCCAAATTTATCATAGAGAAAGTGTGTAACAGTCATGTACATGAGAATTAGGAGAGAATTAAAAGAAAATTGTCACAGAGAGCACCCAACACTGGGCTTTTTCCAGCTGGACATCCTGGTTGGTGAGCTCTGGCCATCTGGGTTGTGAGAAGAGACAAAGACAATTTAGGTAAGGTAATCTTTGAGACCCAGCCATGTGCAACTTGGAAGGAAGCATAAGCCATTTGAACTGCATTTGGAAATACAAGGGAAACTACCAGAAGACCTGAAAGAGTGTTGTAATGTATCAGTATCAAGACAGGCCAGTGAGCATATAGACCAGGGATCTCCAAACTTGGCAACTTTAAGACTTGTGGACTTCAACTCCCAGAATTCTCCAGCCAGCATAGCTGGTCCACAAATCTTAAAGTTGCCAAGTTTGGAGATCTCTGATATAGGCCATTGCATTCTAGACCTGTTGAGTTTTCAGGTGGTTTTCAAGGACTCCTTGTTTAGAGTACACTCAGATCATAGCTACAAAACCTTAAGTTCTATTGACATTCTTAACTTTGGTTTAACTCTGTAAAGAATATGTAAACAACCTAAAGTTATACATGTTTCAGTGCCATCAGAAACATGTTAAGTGCACAGCCTTTTGTATTGTTGCTGTATTGATTCTTTTATGATGACTACTCCAATAGTTAAGATGTAATTAAAACAGTATTATTATTCAGCTCTAGCAGAGCATTTAAATGAAATGCAAGCTGTATGATTGTAAATGGACTAAAACAAAATTCATCCACAGAATAATACATAGCATTCCCACAGGCTAGGATGAGGATTGGCAGATGGCGTCCATGATGGGAATCTGCTTCTAAAGCTTCCTTTTGTGGCCTGGAATTCACTGAGCAGCTCTCCTGGGCCTCCACACATGAATACACTGCATCTGGCCTTTACTGATGTTAAGTTGTCACATCTTTTCCAGTTGAATACTTTTCATTGAGAACATAGCTGGTGCTGCCTGTTGTTTTGCTCCTGTTCGCACAATATTTTAAAAGCAATCCATTCTTGTGTGATTCCGCCCCCCCTCCTTGATATCTGTCAGGAATCAAATAGTTTGAATTGATATATTCTGCTTCCAAGTCAATAAGCATTTTTGTTTATTTTGTTCAGAGTTGTAGTTATTCTTGCAAAATCTTGTTTGGTTTGGACCTGGAGATGGGCAGTTTTTGGTATTCCAGATTTATTCAGATGTGCTGAAAGTGCTCACTCAAAATTCAACTATCAATAACTTTAGGGTCAAAAATGAAAATTTAGAACAGCAGCTTATCTTCTCCTTTAAATAACTTGATCTACCTTCATTAACAGACTCTATCTAAAGTTGTTACTTACAAAGGTAGGGAATAACGTTCTATTGATATTATAAATGCCATCGGATTAAATCAAATGGAACATTGATCATATAACAAATAAAAAACCAATGCTATAAGAGGGTTAAATATAACCTTTAGTTCTAAATCTAAAGAACTATTTTTTACAAAAAAAAAAAAAAAACATTGTTTCCCTCTGCTTTATTTTAATTGTGAGTGGATATTATACATTACATTTCTAAATAACTCCCAGCACAAAATTTGGAACGAAAAGAAAATTCATACTGAAAGCTGGAAGAAACTAAACTACAAAACCTTTCATGATATTCCTTTGAAATTAGAGTACAACATTCTGGTAGTTCTATCAAAGATAAATGCAGAAGCAATTGTTAAGTGTTGATAAGCCGCAGTTAAGAGAGGTAATCTACTGGGATGGTGTTTGATCCAAAATGGAACAGCTTTCTACCCCTGCTAGTCAGGCAGAAATATAATTACTGTCTTCTGATCTACCCAAGAGAGTTAAACCAAAGAGATGAGGATACAGACAGTTTCATTGATTTTTATGTCACAAATCAACAAATGCAGGATTTACACTTTGCACATACAGTTCTTGTTTAACTGCTGTAAGAAATCAAATAGTTCGAATTGACCTATCCTGCTACCAAGTCAACAAGCATTTTTGTTTATTTTGTTCAGAGTTGTTGTAGTTATTCTTGCAAAATCTTGTTTGGTTTGGACCTGGAGATGGGCAGTTTTGGGTATTCCAGATTTATTCAGATGTGCTGAAAGTGCTCACTCAAAATTCCATGCCTACTTTGAGTAGTCATGTTTAGGGAATTCTTACGTATTGGCAGTAGCAATTCCCCATTTTAATCAAACCTAGCATCTTTTTCTTCTTCTGGGTCCTCTTAATGCTGTTTTCTTGAGCTTAGGTTAACATTATACTTAAAGCCAATGTTAGTGTTCCCCCATCCCCATAAACTAATATGTGAAAGATAAATAAAACCTCTTAAGTTTTGCCTCCTGCTATGTTAGAGGTGAAGTCAGCAATCTAAAAGAAAGTGGAATCAGAGTGGCATTTATGGCCCATTTCAGGTATTCTTTTCCTCTCCAGTCCCCAGCCAGTCTGCTCTGTTATCCTGCTGTGTCTACAAAACACAATCAGACAATCGTGCTGCGCTGGTGGTCTATCAGAACTGTTGTTCGGGTTCAGCTTCTCTGCTGGGGGTACTGTAGATGCTTTAATTCTGTGCTCCTTCTGATATCAAGAACCACTGAGGTGATGGTCTGTTTCCTCCTCAAAAGAACACAGAGGAATTTGGAAGTGAGCGTTTGTTTCCTGTATGAAGGGAAGGGAGGAGGGAGCAAGAAATTCTCAGTAGATTTTCTTGAAATTCAGCTGTCTTTGTGACTCCAATCTGTTTTAAAAAAAAAAAAAACTTTATTTAGTTTATAACAGAATGGACTCTAGGCAAAGGACCACAGGGAAGAGCCCATGTGCCACTGGTGATATACAGAAAAAGGGATGAGAGTAATGCAGCAAATGTTTGAAAAAGTCAACCAGTCATAGCACATGCTTCACATGCTAAAATCCAAACAGCACCTTTCAGTGGTGAATCAGAACAAACAATAGAGTTAGCAATGGGATAGGAAAAGTCACTCTGGCACCTTTATTATTTCTGATAATAATAGCACATATAACCTATAGTTGGGAAAGACCTTATGAAGAGTCAACATTCAATTGTATAATCTGGTCTGTTAATGAACTACACGTGCACATTACATAGCTTGAAAAAGCTTTCTGAATGCTTCATCCTTCCTATATTCAACAATACTCTATAGAGGAGCAGGATGTAATTTTACTCTCTCGTCTATTGTTTGTGTGAATTAAATCTATGGGTAGCAAATCTTTACTGCAACGAAGATTTTGAGAAACAGAGTATTATCATAGTCACATGTTGGTTTAGGGTAGCAGCGGATAACTCCCTTTCTGCCAAAGAAGATATTTATCTGTTTCAGGCTACAGGGTAGGCAGGGCTAAAGCAAACAGACCCTTTCTTCCATTGATGTTCTTCCATTTGGATCATGCCAAGGCTCAGATGCTAATTCTCATGTAAGATTATTAAAGTATTGCATTATCTCACACAGGACTACCCCAAACACTCCAGAGGGCGTTGATTTTGCAAGATGTTGAAGACATTTCCCAAACCTAAATCCATTGATAAATCTTTAAAAACAAACATTATGTAAACCAAGATAACAATATTTCTTACCACAGTACAGATATATTTTGAATAAAACTTAAAAAGCAGTTTTGCAGTTCCTAAACCATCTGGGTAGGCTTTTAAAAAAATAAACAAGATTTGTCTGTATATGCCTTCAAACAGAAAACCTAGAGCCACTGATGTGGAAAGAAAATCTAAAACAAATCATTGCATTCCCCCCCCCTCCGCCACACACAAACTATATGTGCAGATTTGCCCTCTTTGGACTGAAATGTCAAGTTATTATGGGAGGTTTATTTCCTTGTAGCTGTTGTTTAAATTAAATTCCTATTTGCCAACGATGAATAATGCATAGGGCACAAAAATATTCCAAGCCCTGTAGTTGTTTGTTCATGATTCCCACCCAATGAAAGGCCTGTTGGGTCATATCTCTTGCTCAGATGCCAGGCCTGCAGATGGAGACATGGGAGCTAAAACAAGTGCACCCTGGAGATTATCTTCTTTCTTGTGTCCTGAGAGATAAGACTGTTTTTCCCACACCACCGTTTCCCCCCCCCCCCATGTGACTGACAGCCTCTTCAGAACAGATCAGTCCCTTTTTGTGCCCTTTCAGTCACTTGCAGGTTATCAACTAAAATTGTGCTCCGCATTCAGACACAGCTTCCCCTGTGGCAGTAACTCCTGTTAACACAATTAACCTTCTGATGGGATTGGGAGCATAAAATGAATCTGGGCAGGTGGGGAGTGAAGAGGAAGCAGCAAGAAGCTGAATGACATTCCCCCGTTATGGATCAAAAGGACCGTTTCCAGTGTTTGTGGCTTTTATTTCTCAGGCTTTCTATCTTGGGTTGCCAAGAGACACATTTAGCAGGATGCTTGTGACTCACTGTATACTTAAAATAATAGAAATGCCCTGAGCCTTCATTACTATGGCATTTATTCCCCAAACAATGGGATTTGACTATGGCTTAGAATTATAATGATTTGCAGAATATTTTCCAAAGCCACCATTGAGCAGCAAGATCCAAAATGTGTCTATTAAGAACCTACCCTGTGAGGTGGTTGAAAGGTGAACATAAATCTTGCACTTTGCTTAGATATAAATGCATACAAAATGTAAAATGGCATTCAACTGGATTTCCAAATTAATGGCCATTAGACCAAAGCTATGCAGGTCAATCTTTTGTGATTTCAACTGTTTGTAAGAGTGAGCTATTAAAGGGATATCAAGAAAAATGCTTAACCAGTACCAATTATATAACAATTTCACAATATGAATAGGAATGAGTGATTACTGTTATATGGTTAATGACATTCTGACATACAAGCTACATCAATTGAAAAAGATGCATCGCTTAGAGCTGCTAGATCAGATCTTAGTTTTGCGAAGACCCAGACAATTAATAGCATTTAGCAATAGCATAACAATAGTATTTAGGCTTATTTACCACCTCATGGTGCTTTACACCACTCTCTGGGTACTCTCTACAATGTAAGCATCATTTGCATATTGCCCCTAACAATCTGGCCTCATTTTACCAACCTTGGAAAGATGGAAGGCCGAGTAAACCTTGACTTTGATCAGGATTGAGCTCCCGACTATGGATAGAATTAGCCTGCAATACTGCGTTTTAACCACTGTGCCACCATGGCTCATGAGAGGGCAACAAAAAGGGCAGCAAAGCATTAGCATGTTCTGCACCACTCTGCTACCATCTAGGGGACTCCTGAATTTAGCAACCCAGATCTGTTGATACTCATGACTGTTGAAGATGTATGGAATGTCTTAGCTTGAGAGTAGGTTTGTAGGACTTGGTTTCCCAATTGCCTATAAGAACTTTCCATGGTCATGGGAAATTCATTTTTTTAAACTCAATTCCTGCATCTCATTTTTGTACAGCTCTAATGGACAAGTATAAGTTGTTAAATAACTCCTTTGAAAACTGCTTGTGAAGAGTAAATGGTCCAACTTTCAGAGGCACCCTTGTTTTATTTTTATTCTTAATGATGAAGCGATGTAGACTTTAATAAATAATTTTGAACAACTGATGATACAATTCCCCATTATGTGGAAAGACTCGTCAATTGTACATTGAGTGGGATTAACAGGAAAGCTGGGCCTTCTATGAGTCACTTTCTACAGCTTGCTGGTTTTCCCCTGCATGTTTGGCTCCTGGAAAATGAGCTGCAAGGAGCCAAAAATCTGTAGGGGCTCACCTTTACGATTTTCCAAAGCCACTGGCTTTTGTACAGCTGTTCATTACTCCCAATGGAATAATTCCATGATGACAACATTATGCAAAATGTTAACTTTGAAAACTGCTCCTTTATAGCAGCAGCAGGCGCACCTAGCCAAATTTGGCTGATTTTGAAGAATCTCAGTTGCATTGGATCTGGTTATTACTTAGACAGGAAACCAGCCAGAAGTGACAGGTTGAATGTTAGACTAGGAAACAAACAAATAGATAAATCCTAAAAGAATGCAGTGTGATGATTCCCTACTTCTGCCAAGAAAACTAAGAGTCAACTTCATTCAAAGGAGTCTTTCCTTTTACTCTTTCTTCCCCACATTGGGTTGGGCCAAGACTACATTTCTGGATGCTCCCATTCTGAACAACTATTGTTTAATTTCCAATTTTCCCTTTTTGGGGAAGGTTATAGAGAAGCGGGGTGGACACCCATTGCAGACAATCCTGGAAGAATTGGATTATCTAGACTTATTTCTGTTGGGTTTCAAACAAGAGTATAGTATGGAGACAGTGCTAGTTGTACTTAGCAGTGATCTCTGAGGGAGCAAGGATGGGAAAGGTGCATCCATCCTTGTGCTTCTTGATTTCTCAGTGGCTTTCAACAGTATCTTGGATTGACTCTGGGGCTTCAGAGTGGGTGGCACCAATAGTGGCTCAATTCCTTTCTTAATCATTGGTCTCAGTAGTATTGATGGGAGAGGAAAGATTACAGCACCACTCACTTGTTGGGTATCTCAAGGTTTGATGTTTCTCCCCTCCTGTTTAATATCTACACGAAACTGCTGAGTGAAATAATTGGTCTTCAGGATTTCAGTATCATCAGTACACTAATAATATTGAGCTTTATCGATATTTTGTCCTGTAGAAAATTGATATTAGCATTCACTGATGGCCTGTAATCTCAATCAAAATATAATCTTAGTAAATCAATGTCATGGCGATATTATAATGTGATATGCTGTACTACACGACTGGGTAGACAACAGGGGTGTCTGCAAAATATGCTAAAGAAATTAAGATGACAGCCACATTAGAGAAATTGAAATGATAGATTATGTAGAAAAAAATAATAATCTTGCACATTTCTACATTGGCTGGCATCAAGAACAAAAACTCCAGAAACAATGAACTGACGCCTGCCCTTGTTGGTGATTAGGTAAGAAAAAAATGCATCTGCTGAAAATCAGTACATATATCTCAGCTTTAGTCCTAATGGTTCAGGTGCCTCAGAAATCTGATAAAATGAGATAATGCATTAAATGTAGAGATGATTCTGAATATACATTTCTCCATCTTGAAAGCTGATAATCCCCTGCTCACCATGTCTGGAAATCCAGGACAGGTATTACCAACGTATCAGCCAGATTTGATGGGGAAAAGTTACTCTAAACAGGATGATTGCAGTATGTTATAGATACTGTTAAACAAATAAAGTACTAAATCCTTGTCAGGGTAAAAAATCAAGACAGTCTTTGTTTTAATACATTGTTCAAGTAGCGCTAACATTATTCCTACTTCTAAAACAAACAACATACAAACCATTTCACAGAACATATGGCAAGTACAAATTATAGGGGCCGAAATAGTGTAAATATCATAAACATGATCTCTATATTGCTCAGTAGAGTCCTTGGTGCTCTCTGAGCTTGGTTGTTTGCAGATGTTTTGTTAGCCAACTAGGTGACATCATCAGTGTTTGTTGCTCACTGCCCAGTCATCATAATCTACATGTCATTCTTTAGCTGGAAACATGCAATATTTTAGATTCCTAGACCAATGAGTTGAACAATTGGTTTAATACTCAGGTCAGTTGAGAATTTTATAGTCTGGTTGCTGAACCACTCTGCCCCAATGATAAGACATGATGATGGGACACGATTTACCAAATAGCCATTCTTAGAAATATTTCACGTTGAAGTTTTCTAAAATCTCTTTTCTCGAAAGCAGATTGCTTTTCTGGAAGCTGATTAGTTACATGGAGAAGAGTGAAGATGCTCATTTTATATTTCTGAAAACATTTGTAAATGATGGATAGAATGTATGTTTTTAAAGAAAAAGCTGCTTTCTTCAATGCAAAATTGGAATTTAAGAATCCTTGCAAATTATGAACTGGATGCAAATGCGTCTTGCTGTGCCTAAAACCACTCACATCAAATTTTGACAATTTTGGAGATCAAAATTCTCAGTGATCCCATTGTTGAAAGATTACTTTCTGAAAGCTCTGAGCATTGAGGGATTATGGATCAGCAACTAGAAGGAGAGGCACCCTGCTGTGATTTATGGTGCTTAAGGACTTTATGTCAGATAATAGTGCAATTCATACAGCACTTAGAGAGAGTAAGACTTCCTATACATTGGCTTGGGTGATCATAGATAATGTATGAGTCTTTAACTCTTTGGTTTAACTCTTCAAAGGTGGAAAGTACACTTTTTGCTCTCCTTCTGGAGAGGAGATATTTGAAGAAATATAAGAACTCCACGTAGGTCATTTAGGATGCTTACGTTCTATCAATTTAAAGGGGCCACCAGCCTTTGGGGGCTGCAAAACTGAGCAGGCTTAGAACCCATTTGGGAGAGAGTTTGGGGAATTGTATGGGATAAAGTGAACATTGAAAGGTATAAGGTATCAGTTTTGCAAAAGCTCAACAAAAGCTAAAATTAAAAAAAGCAAACTTTTGTGTGTGGCACACAATCAATGTTGGAGATTCCCAATATACTCTTTTTGCCCCAAAGATGTACATAGATAAACTGAGTAGTTGATTTGATATTCAATTTTGAGACTGTGTATATTTAGGTACAAATAGTATCTAAACCATAGACACAGTGACGGATCTGGGGCAAGTTACTACAACTTTCCTTAGATTTTCACTCATAACGTTTGAATAACAACAATGGTGATGGTGATGATGATAATGGCAATATTACTTGAACGTATTAGGGGTGAAGAAGTTAGAGATCTAATATTTTGTATGGATAGGAGCAATTAGTAGATATAGATTGAATTTACACATCATACTAAGGGCAGACCTGCACTTTCTATTTGGCTCATCACCAATAGAGGCTATTCACCACTTTCTGGGTACAAGTCCAGATGACATAATCTTCCCCTTACTCTTAAACCATTGCACCCTGGCCTGCATTTTCCAGCTTCAATTTAAAATGGCTACTTTCCAGCTTGAGTTGCCCTTTCTAGTAGCAGCTCCAGCTTCTATTGCTTGCAGTGTAAGGCACTCCTCATACCTTCCTGTACAGCCATTTTGTCCTGTATTATAATCTCTGTAAGTCATAGATGTTGTTTTTTTAACAGGATCTTGCGATTAATGATGATCCATTAAGTCAATGAACTACCCTCAACCCTAGAAGCTCATGTGCCTTTCAAACCTTACATTTTCCATTTCTGCCCAGGCTTTCTCTTGTTTACTCATACCCTGCCCTCAGTAGAGGAAAGTTTTCCTTGCCTTTCCTTTTATTTATAAGCATCTTGAGGCTTCAATTTAAGAATGTTGCTACAACTTTGAACTATCCATTATTTTCTTATGCTGCAAAGTGTCTATATAGCCATATAGAATAGTAGAAACAATAGTAGTTTCTTGATGATTCTAGCATCACAGCACTACACTATTACCATAAGAGAAAAGAAAAAAATCTGTATTAGTGGCTAAGAACTTTACTTATTTATTTATTTGTGAAATGTATTTGCTGCCTATCTTGCTCTGGGACTGCTCTAGGAGGCTCACAGTAACAATAATATAATAATATGTGTAACAAACCAATAATAATATTATAATGCAATACAATGCAATACAATACAAGAAGGCAATGCAAAAGCAACCATGTAGGCAAATGTCTGGAAAAACGAAGAAAAAGCACACAGGAATAACTGACTGAGGAGACAACTATTGTTTGAAGGGAAAGGCAGGCATTGGTGGACTGGTCTATGCAGGAGCCAACCAGCAAAGTCTACTTCTCCTGCATGGAATGACATATCCTGTCCTGTGGTCACCATGATCTGGACTGAGCACTAGCCCACCCCTGCTGTCCACTGACTCAAGTCCAGATGGAATTTCTGAAGTTTGCTTTAGGAACATCTGTGAGCAGAATGAGGGCCAAGTCCATATTCTTGCTAATTTATGGGAATAGGCTATTATGAGAATCAATATCATATTGTTTGCCTATTTATAATAGTTACTGTATATCCCACTTTTACTTTAAGAGCTCAATTTAGCTTATATTAGAAACAGTTTTCATTTTTTCCCCTCACCTTAACAATCCTGGGCTGAGAGAGAAAGTGACTGGCTCAAAGATACCCAATGACTTCAATAGCTAGTCTTATTTTCTGTGACCCCCACATGCAGCCTTGGTATATAGCCTGGGATGACGTGTGAACTTACTCAGTTATGGGCTAAGCAGCAAACCATGACTCATAAGAAGAGAATAGTTGTAACTCAGGGACGAACTGTGGGTTCTTCAGCGCTTATTTTTTTCCTTCCAAACATTTCATTACCAAACTAGGTAACATCATCAGTGCTCAGAGAGCACCAAGCAACCCACAAACCATGACTTAATGTGAAACGTGAACACAGCATCTCAGTACTAAAGCAGCTACCATGGGATCCTGTTTAAAAACAAATATTATTTTATTATTTCAGGTTTTCTGTGAAATTTCACTGGAATTACCTGTTAAAACAAATATTTGTTTTGATAGGTTGCCTCACAGGTTCTGGGAACATAGAGGTGCCTGCAAAAGGGATAATGGAGGAAGCAGGGTCACTGCAAATGAGATTCTTGAGTCCAGGGGAGAGGAGAAGGATTAGGAAGAAACTAATCTTAATAACACTAAGTATATGTTGTGTGGAAGAATTACTTTAATAGGCTTTCAAGATTCTCTTACATGACATCTGCCAGCAATAAAGGTGTTTCCAGTAATCCAAAGGACTCTTGTTTCCTGAGCTTTCCAACTTCAATGGGCTTGACACTGAATCAATGCAAGTGAAATAAAACTCTGTGTAGTTGGAAAATTAAAACGGAATATTCTATTTAATTAGAAAATGTATGTCTCCATTTTGGCTATTGAAGCCCCTGAAGATGGGATACAAATCTCATAAATAAATACATTTACATAGGTAAATCAATCAATCAGTCAGTCAGTCAATAATCAATTGCTTCTGGGTTACTCTGTCCTAATTCATCGCCATCCAAAATTGCGCAATATATTATTTTTGTATGATATTGCAATGCAACACCCAATAGAATGGTAATGTAAATCCTTACTTTCTTTTGTGCTGTGGCCTTTCTATTTCTTGACAGTGGAATTGTTTTTTTTTCACTATATGCTAATTTTATTGCTCTAAATACCTGTAAACTAACCGGAGAGGGTTGTATATATTTGTTTTTGACAGAAATATTCCTATATAGGTAGTCCTTGACTTACAACAGTTCACTTAGTGACCGTTCAAAGTTACAACGGCATTGAAAAAAGTGACTTATGACCATTTTTCACAGTTACAACCTTTTCAGCATTCCCATGATCATGTGATCAAGCTTCAGATGCTTGGCAACTGGTCCATATTTATGATCTTTGCTGTGTTCCAAGGTCATGTGATCTTTTGTGACCTCCTCACAAGCAAAGTTAATGGGGAAGCCAGATTCATTTAACAACTGGGTTACTAACTTATCAACTGCACTGATTAACTTAACAACTATGGCAAGAAAGGTTGTAAAATGAAGCAAAACTCACTTAACAAATGTCTCACTAACAACAGAAATTTTGGGTTCAACTGTGGTTGTAAGTTAAAGATTACCTGTACTGTGGAGATACAATTATTACCCAGTTTTCTTTTTTATCTCCCTAAAATTTAACAGTAAAACAATGAAAAGCCATAAAGATGGAATTGTGTCAGGAACTTATGAACTATTTCAATATACTACTTCATTCATATTTTAATATAAAGGCAAGCACCTTGACTAATATCTCTGAAGCTCTTGGTGTTACTACCTTTATTATAGATTTGGCAATTTCTGACTAGAAAAAGACTTTGCTGAGGGGAAGAACCGCGTGATTATAGCATATCTAAATAATAGATAAATAACAAATAACAAATAAATAAAATATTGCATGTTTTTTTCTTTCTTTCAACTCTATGGTATAAATAGGTTAAATGAAATCTGAATATACACACTGTACAAAGCCACGATTTGTTTAATCAGAGAACAATTAATAAACCAAAATTTGATGAATTTATACTATTGTATTAAATCAAACCCCCAAACCCCAGTTTGTATAAGCCAAACTATGCACATAGTTTAAAAAGCTATTAATTTACAATAATGTTGTCCAGTCTTTTTTAGCGAATGTTTGGGGACTCAAATTACCTCTTGATCAGCATATCTCTAAGAGTTGAATATGCAACCTCTGTGTTTATTTCCAAAATAACATGCGTTAAAAATTATAGATTTCATATTATAGATTTCATATTCCCTGTGATCAGCATAATAAAAAGTGTATGATATATATCATAGTGTTTGAGCCAGAATCTTCCCATTGCTGTCAATGCAATTAATGCTATTATCTGAGCTATATAATCAAATATACTGAGGCAAAAGATTCCAGTTCAAAAGTTTTCCTATAGTGCAAATGGGATTGAAGTTATGGTTCAAAAAAGAAAAGAAAAGAACCCAATGCTAACACGAACTCCACATAAAATTGCAATCAATAGATTTATAGTTAAGAGAAATTGACATAATTGCCTTGGAATTGCTATGTAAGAAGACATTTCAGGCCCAGAACAGCTCACGTCTTGTTTCCTGCCTGGTTTTTTAAGAAACAGTGGAAAAGGATAATGGGCCACATTTTCAAAAGTCACATTTCAGTGCTTAGAGGACAATGTGCTTTTAATCATGTTCTTTGGCTAAATAAAATATATCAGACTAGCCAAGCGCATTTAGAAACCTCCCAACAGTTAGGATGTCAATTAAGAGTATTTTACGAAAATGTCTGCTCCAAATTTTCTTTTAAATTGTTATTTTAATCTTTAGCTTTTCTATTTGCTTTATTGTCATCATTCATTTCAATTTGCTATTGTAAAATCTTTTTTCCTTTTAACAATGGTAAAAGGCATTTATGTTTGTCCTTCCTTAAGTGCTTTACTATCTTTGAATCATTAATTATAACTGTCTCTCAACCTGTTTTCAGAAAACTGCTGTCTCCTGATTGAAAAACCCTTTCCATTTTGTTATCGTACCCCCAAAAGAGAGTATACTCCACAAATGTCTCTGGAGAGTCTCAATCATCCAGGTATCCCAAAGGTGTTTTTTTTTTTTTTCAAAAGGCAACTGGACTTTCTGGTTTTTCTTTTTTTCTTTGAAAATATTTTGCTTCTCATCCAAAAAACTTTTTCAGCTTTGGCGGGATGGAGGAGAATGGAAGGATGTACTTCACAAACGTTGGCCCCTTCTTTGCTTATAGATCTTATCCCTTACTGAAAACCATCACCCTTCTAAGGAAACTTTGGTATGATGCACATAAATTCCCTTTACAAATCTATATCTATATCTATATATCTATATCTATATCTATATCTATATCTATATCTATATCTATATCTATATCTATATCTATATCTATATCTATATCTATATCTATATCTATATCTATATCTGTCTATCTATCTATCTATCTATCTATCTATCTATCTATCTATCTATCCATATCCATATCCATATCCATATCCATATCCATATCCATATCTATATCTATATCTATATCTATATTTATATCTATATCTATATCTATATCTATCATCTATCTTAATAATAATAACTGACCATTACAACCTTTCCCATGTTGAGGTACATTGTAATACAATCCAAAAGGAATTCTCATTTATCGCATTTATCTCTTTTATTGCTCTGGACTGGAGGGATTCTATCTTAGTTCCAGTGGAGAGATGTTTCCTGGCCTAAACCTCATAAGAGTAGCTTGCATGGAAAGGGTATTTAGTCCTTGTCCCTCTGTGAAACTACTCTTTGTGCTGCTTCATTTTGACTTTTGGAGGAGTAGGAGAAAGCTTCCTGTTTCTGTCGTGTCTTCGGAAATGATGCCAGGAGTCGGTGACTTTGCATCAAGCTCTTTTATTGATGTGGGAACCGAACTGGGGCTATTGAGAAACTTCGCGGCTTTTATTTCTTTAGCCGCGGAGGCTGCGGCCAATGGCACCGCTTTGAATCTCCCGCGATTCGAATAGACCAATCGCGGGAGATTCCTAGCGAGCCAATCGGCGCGGCTCGCCTAGCCAATCAGAGTGCCCCGCGCTTTGGCCAATCAAAGTGCGGGGATCTCAAGAATGCTAATGAGGGGACAGAATACCCCTCCCCTCTTGGTTTAGTCCTTACGTTGCGTAGTTCCGTAGGTAGGCGGGGCTCCGTCTTAGCCTACTGGACCTGCGCAGCTCAGTTGTAGGTTGGATCCCAGCCGGTTCGGTTGGGGTCTCTGCTTCCCCGGATGCCGTTGTGGGAACCGGCTGGTCGGTCGGGCCGGGCCACTCTCCGCAGCTCCCTCCTGGGCTTCCCGGGTTGGTTGAGCTGCGGGTTTCGCCGCTCCCGCTCGATCTCCCCGGGTCAATCGAGCTGGCCTGGCTGTCTCTTCCTGGCGAGGTTTCGTGCTGGCTGCTTTCCGGTAAGTATGGTTGGTTTATTCTTCTTTGGTTTTGGTCCCCTGGGTATTCCCTCCCCTCTTGGTTTGTGTTGAGGGGGTTGGTTTTGCCTGCTTGTGCGTCGGTGGTCTCTTGGGTGGTCGTCCTCGATCTTAATTGGTCGATGTGGCGTTTCCACGCTCGTCCGTCTGTTGTTTGTAGCCGGTACGAGTGTGGGCCTGTTATTTGTGTGATGACGACCGGTACCCATAACGGGTCTCCCGTTAGATTTTTTGCGTATACGGGGTCGCCTGGTGCGAAGGTTCGGTGTTTGCTGGTTGAGTCTGGGGGCTTCTCTGGGTTATACGTGGGGTGTAATCTGTCGAGTGGGGACCTTATTTTCCTCCCCATTAACAGTTCGGCTGGGCTTTTATTCGTTGTGGTATTTGGCGTTATGTGTTGGGTGAAGAGTAATTTATTTATTTTGTCCTGGATCTCCCCGTGGTCTATTTTCTGGATGGTTTTCTTAGTGAATTGCACCATCCATTCCGCCCTACCATTCGCCGCTGGATGTGCCGGTGCTGTCAGCGCGTGTCGGATTCCCCTTTCTGCTAGGAATTTTTCGAATTCTAGCAAGGTGAATTGGGGCCCGTTGTTGGAAACGATGACGTCTGGGAGGCCGTGTGTTGCAAAAAGTTTGCTGAGTTCCTTGGTCACGGCCTCCGTGGTTGTCATTCTCATGTTGCTTACCTCCAGCCAGTTGGAATAAGCGTCTACTGTTATCAGGAAGGTGTGTCCTTTTGTGGGCCCGGTGAAATCTATGTGGATCCTAGACCAAGGTCCCCTTGGGGTTTCCCACTCTAGGACGGGTGCTGTGGGTGGCCAAGTTTCCTGGCATCGTTGGCACCTTGCTACCCAGGTCTCAATCTGTTTGTCCATCCCTGGCCACCAAGCATAACTTCTGGCCATGGCTTTAGTCCTAACGATGCCCGGGTGCCCCTCGTGTAACAGTTCCAGAACCTTCCCTTGTAGCTTTTCTGGAATGACCACCCTATCCCCCCATAGTATGCACCCTTTTAGCAATGAGAGTTCCATTTGCCGGTTCCGGAATGTCTTGACGGACTCGTCGTTGTCCCTTTCCGGCCACCCTTTCTCTACCCAATGCAACACCCGCGCCAGACGTCTGTCTTTATTAGTTTCGCGGGCAATGTCTGACATGGTTATGGGTAGGTTGGGTAGAGTCTCTATACTGAGGTGGTCGTTGTGGGTGCTGGGTTGGTGTCAGGTTCCGGTAACGGCGAGCGGCTTAAGGCGTCTGCATGTGAGATCGTCTTACCCGGTCTGTGTATGAGTCCTTAATTGTAGGCCACCAGGAACTCGGACCACCTTGTCATTCGGGGAGACAGAATGTTCGGGGTGGCCCGGTTCCCTGCAAGGATTCCCAGCAGCGGTTTGTGGTCGGTTATGATGGTAAATGTCCGGCCGTAGAGATACTCGTGGAATCTTTTTACTGCGGCAATGATAGCCAGAGCCTCTTTGTCCAGCTGGCTGTAGTTCCGCTCTGATTTGGTGAGGGTCCTTGAAAAGAACGCGATGGGTGCTTCTTTTCCGTCAGGGAGAGTATGGCTGAGGACAGTGCCGACGCCGAAGGGTGATGCGTCACATGTGACGGCCAGAGGTAGGGTCTCGTTGTACTGTATAAGGACGGCATCCGAAGTGAGGAGGTCCTTTGTTCTCTGAAAGGCGGCTTGCTCGCGTTTCCCCCAAGTCCAGGTCGCCGCCTTGTCCAGGAGCCTATGCAAAGGCTCCGCCGCCGTCGCCTTTTGGGGCAGGAAAACATTATAAAAGTTAAGTAGCCCCAGGAATGCCTGCAGCTCCGTCTTCGACTTGGGTGTGGGGGCTTCTTTGATGGCTTTGATTTTTTGGTTTGTGGGGTGAATGCCGTGACGGTCTAGGAGATATCCTAGGAATTCAACCCGTTCCGTATATAATTGGCATTTCTCCCTCTTTACCTTGAGCCCGGTCTCTTTGAATTTGGTTAGGACCTCCCTTAGGCGACCCTCTAGTTCGGCTTGGTTGGTTGCCGACACTAAAACGTCGTCAAAGTAAGGTACCACCCCCTTGATGCCTTGTAATAGCCTTTCCATTCGGCTTTGGAATATTCCAGGCGCCACGCTGACTCCGAATTGAAGCCGGTTGCATTTAAATGCTCCCCGGTGGGTGACTATGGTTTGCGCTTCTGCTGTTTCCTCGTCGACTAGCAACTGTTGGTATGCCTGAGTGAGGTCGAGTTTGGCGAAAACCTTGCCCCCTCCCAGTGAATGCAGTAGGTGTTGCACTACTGGGACGGGGTAGGCGCTTTGTTGTAAGGCGCCATTTAGGGTGGCCTTATAGTCCCCACAGATCCTCACCGACCCATCGGACTTGATCGGGGTGACTATGGGGGTCTCCCACCGGGCGTGGTCTATTGGTTGTAAGACCCCTTGCTTGACGAGCTTGTCAATTTGCTCGTCTATCTTGGGTTTAAGTGCGAATGGCACCCGCCTTGGTTTCAGGCGTTTTGGGGGGACGTTTGGGTCTAGGCTGAATGATATAAGGGGCCCTCGGTACTTGCCTAGGTTTCCGTCGAAGACCTCTTGGAATTCCCGGGCTAGTTGTTGCTCCCAGCTGTCGTCGATGATGTGGTTGATTCCCGTGACTGCGATGCCGAGCGGGGCGAACCATTGCAGTCCCAGTAGGCTTGGGCGGTCGCGATCGATGATGGTCAGGGGAAGCCTTTCGGTGCGCCCTTTGTATGTTACGTTGAACTGTCCGGTTCCAACTACAGGGATGCGGTTTCCCTGGTAGTCTTTTACGATTAGTCTCTGGCTGTCTAGGCTTTTTCTTTGGATGGTAGGCACCAAGCGCTTTATTTCTTGCCATGCTATCATGGAGAGATAGGACCCGGAGTCCACCTCCATTTTACATGGCTCGCCTTCGATGCCTACCTCCACGTAGACCTTCCGGGCGTCATTGGTTGTGGCGTGGCCGATGGTGACCGTCTGATGGGTCTCCTCTCTTCGCCGGGTCTCGCCGCCTCGTAGGGATCGTCCGTTCCGGTCCCATCTGTTGTCAGAGGGGCGATCTCTGTTCCGGGGTGGTGTGCTCTCTCGCCTCCGTTCGCTCTGGTCCCATCATGGCGGGCTGCGGTTCTTTTTGAGGCGGCAGAGGGCTATTCTGGGCTCATGGCTACTGCTCGGTGGGCAACTATGCTCCGAGGTCATTTGCCTTATTTTGATTGATGTCACTGTTGTAGCCCTAATTGAAATAGAATGGCCTTACAGTGATAATCAATGCCCTCTCACAAGAGACTGGATGGCTTCAATGTACTTTACATGGGCCATTTGGAAACAGCAGTTGGTACAGAACATGTAGGTTCATTTGTGGGCAGGTATGAGCCACAATGACAAATCACTATTACAGGTCCTTTATTGACCATCAAAAGATTTGTGGTTGCAATTCAAAATGTTGTAGCCTATAATCTGTATAGCCCTAATTAGGATTGTTACCTAGTGTCTTCAAGGACCAACTTTCTGACTGAAATCAGCCTGCCTGACAGATGATTTCTGGAAGAATTTATATGGTTCCTTGCTTTTGAGGAATGCAGTGGTTTGAGGTCTAGGTACAGTTTGCTGTTGTTGTTGATGAATCCAGTTTTGTGCAACAATTTTCTTCCAGGAGTGAGATTTAGCTATTTAGCTTTCTATAAATCAACAAAACAACTGTTTTGAAGAGTGTTGAGGGAATAATTTAGGACATACTGAGTTTTGCTCCTGCATTTATTGTTGTGCTTAAAATATGATTTAATTGTGGATGTTTCAATTATTGTTTTAATTTATTTGGGTAGCTTAATTTTTTGTTGTTGTTTATTACTAGGAGCTCGCTGTTAAGATGGGTCTACAAAAATTAATAAATAATAAGTAAATACAGTCCTTGCTCAAGCTTTCCACGTATTGCCAAGAATGTGAAGAAAAGAAAAAGGTTCACTTAACTCAGAATTCCTGGGACAGCTCAAATGGCATGAGCAGGAAAAGGGAATTAGTATAACAAGAGAATGAACTCCTTTAAAGTGGATCAGTGAAGGAATCTTTCCTTTCTTCAGTCTGCTAAACAACAGAGGTAAGAAACTGATGTTACTTAAAATCTAAAGAAATCACGGCATAGCCCTTGCTGGAATTAATTTACACACTTTTGATACCCCACCCATTACTATTCTGTATGAAAAAGAATCACTGCTGAGACTTACAAAATATGAGACGGGACCTAAAATCAGCATCTAGAAAAGGTTGTTGAGAGGACAAATAGTGACCAATATAATAACGAAAGAAAGTGTTGGATAGGAATCTGTTAAAGGAATTAATAGCTCAAATGATTCATCACACAATTCTTTTTATTTCTCAGGGACATATGAAAGGCATGGATTTCAAAACATTTTATGCTAGAAAAAACATCAATAACAAGGCCTGCTGATTTAATTTTTCAGTACCTCAGGCTTCAAAAGAAGTTGTGATTTATGTAGCTTTGCTTTCAGTGAAATAGAAAACTGTTATAAATTACAAATTACCGTGGCTTACCTTGCCTGGTTTGACTTATTTTTAAAAATTCATTGTGGGCATTTTTATGTTAAAAAAACACAAATAATTCTACAAAAAATACTTTTCATTTAAGTGAATACGTTAAATATTGTTTGTTACAGTACACAATACTATATTATATATTTTTGATTTACTGTTTTCTTTTCATATACAAATACATTTTCAGTACCAACATCTGTGTTTCAAAACATACATTAAAAGCCTACTGTACGATATTAGCATACTCCAAATCCTTGTAACTGATTGGTCAGAACGGACAGCGACCTGATTGGTTGAATACTCGGCTGGGATTGGAGCGCTGGGAATCTACCGGAATTGGCTGTGCCAATCGCGGGAGATTCAAAGCGCTGCCATTGGCCGCCGAGCTGTGAGCCAGCCCTATATGAAGGGCTGCCACGGTTCGCATTCTCTCAGACTATTCTTAACTATAATAAAAAGCTGAACTCACTGAATGGTCTCGCGTCTCCTTCGACCAGATCCACCCCAGATCTAACACTGGCAACGAGGGTGGGATTGTGAACAAGGAGACCCCAGCAAGTGGCAGAGTGACACGCTGAACAGGCAGCATGGCCGGCATCAACTCACCACCCGCTCCCTTCAACTCTGCTACCGAGGACTGGCAATCCTATACCGATAGGTTCCAAATGTTCCTCGAGAGTAGCAACCTCAAGGACGCCAATGGCCACAAGAAACGAGCCGTGTTCCTCATGCACTGCGGGCCCGCAGTATTCAAGATGGCCAAAGCCTTGGCCAAGCTGGAGGACGTCAAGGCGATGGAGTGGGACGATCTCGAGCCCCTGCTGCGAAGCCACTACGCCACCGTCGTGCCCATCCTTATCTGGCAGCATGACTTCTACAGGTGGGATCAACGTGAGGGCGAGGGGCTGGGTGACTTCATAGCGGCGCTACAGGACCTGGGCGACCTGTGCGAATTTGCTGACCTGGACGAGGCTCTGCGAGACCACGTTGTCCTAGGACTCCAAGACCCCATCCTCCAGAGCCGCATCATGGCAAAGGGAGACATCTCCCTCGCCGATGCCCTCACCGAAGCCACTGCAGCGGAAGCGGCCAAGAAGTCAGCAGCTCGGATACGACAATTGAGCATCATGCCATGAGCAGTGGCCGGGGAGACCACGTCGACCCCCGAGAGGCGACCAGAGGCAGACCACACAACCACACACCACGGCGACGGCGACTCCTTCTTGGAAACCGAAGACAAGGAGAAAGAGATCCACCGCCTCCAATCAGCGCGGGAGCAGCGGGAACCACGAGGTCATAAGTCGAGGTTCCAGTGTGCCGACTGTGGCAGCGATCACCCCCGAGCGGACTGCCGTTTTTTCGATGCCATCTGCAGGCATTGTGAGAAATGGGGGCACATCGCCAAAGTATGCCGGAATAAAAAACACTACAGCCCACGACGACAAGACGCCAGCCCCCGACGGAGAGAAAGCAATCCCACCAGGAACCACAATTGCCCGATGGAGAACCGCTGGAGCCAAGAAGGTCGGAACAGGCGACTCCAGGAGATGAGACAAAGGGAGGAAACACACCAGACCGTCTTCATTGGCCATTCCTCCACCAGTGACGCCAGGAAAGTATATGTGATGGTTGGGATAGAAGACCAGCGATGCAACATGGAGGTGGACTCAGGGTCCTTCCTCTCAATGGTCTCCTGGCGCACACTCAAGCACCTGGTTCCTACCATCCGCCGGCACGAACTGGAAGACCAAACACTCACCCTCAAAGACTATCAGGGGAACTGAATCCCTGTAGTCGGCAGAGGCCATTTTAAGGTCACCTTCAAGGGCCACACAGAAATGCTACCCCTGACGATCGTCGACCGAGACTGCCCGAGCCTGTTGGGACTACAGTGGTTCGCACCCCTGGGCATCGAAGTAACCGGAATACACCACATCAGAGAGGCAAACTGGGAAGCGGCGCTCATGAGGGATTTCCGGGAAGTCTTCGATGACAGCCTAGGCAAGTACCGGGGGTCCCCTATCTCATTTAACATAGACCCAAGCATTGCGCCAATCCGCCTTAAGCCCAGGTGAGTGCCGTTTGCACTCAAGCCCAAGATCGATGAGCAGCTCGATAAGCTCATCCTGCAAGGGTTGTTGGAACTGATCGATCGTGCCCGGTGGGAGACCCCAATTGTCACTCCCATCAAGCCAGATGGGTCTGTGAGAATTGGTGGTGACTACAAGGCCACCCTAAACCATTCGCTCCAACCATTCGCACCTTCTGCACTCACTGGGGGGAGGCCAAATTTTTGCAAAGCTCGACCTGGCACAAGCCTACCAGCAACTGCCAGTCGACGCCACAACAGCAGAAGCCCAAACAATCATAACACACCGAGGGGCTTTCCGCTGCAACCGGCTCCAATTTGGTGTCAGCGTGGCACCCGGGGTCTTCCAAAGCCTTATGGAAAGACTCCTCCAGGGCATAGAAGGGGTTGTGCCCTACTTTGACGATGTCTTGGTGGCCACGAAAAATGAAAAACAACTAGAAGCCAGATTGAGGGAGGTACTGAAAAAATTCAGAGACTTGGGACTTAAAGTCAAAAAGGGGAAGTGCCAACTACGGGCCGAGAGGGTCGAATTTCTAGGGTACCTCCTAGACAAACAACGGATCCACCCCACAGAAAAGAAACTGAGAGCCATAAGGGAAGCACCTCAACCCCAAAACAAAAAGGAATTACAAGCTTTCTTGGGACTGTTAAACTTTTACAATGTCTTCCTACCTCAAAAGGCGACCGTGGCGGAACCGCTGCATAGGCTGTTAGATAAAACAGCCACCTGGACCTGGGGAGCACAGGAAGAGAGCGCCTTCAACAACACAAAGAACCTGCTAATATCCGATGTGGTACTAATCCAGTACAGCGAGACCCTGCCACTGACGGTAACTTGCGACGCGTCACCATTTGCGATCGGCGCCATCCTCAGCCACCAGCTACCAGACGGGAGGGAAGCACCCATCGCCTTCTCATCAAGGACACTTTCAAAGCCAGAAAGGAACTATAGCCAGCTCGACAAAGAGGCCCTAGCAGTCGTCGCCGGTGTCAAGAAATTTCATGAATACCTTTACAGTAGGATTTTTACAATAATCACGGACCACAACCGCTGCTAGGAATCCTGGCGGGAAACAGGGCCACATCGAACATTCTATCACCAAGAATGACTAGGTGGTCCGAATTCCTAGCAGCATACAATTACCAGCTGATACACCGATCCAGCAAGGACATCGCCCATGCAGACGCCCTGAGCCGCTCACCCCTACCGGACCGGGAAGATGACCCAGCAGCCACAACAGAGGTACTCCAAATAGAGACAATATCCAACCCACTCGTGATCACGCCAGACATTGCCAGAGAAACAAATAAAGACAAGCGGCTGGCACGAGTCCTGAGCTGGGTTGGAAAAGGATGGCCGGAAGGGGACAAGAACAAACTATTCAGACCCTTCCGGAACAGACAAACTGAACTCTTTACCGAAAAGGGCTGCATACTTTGGGGGGACAGAGTGGTAATCCCGGAAACATTACAGGAAAGGGTGTTGGGGATGCTGCATGAGGGGCACCCAGGGATGGTCAAAATGAAAAGCCTGGCCAGAAGCTATGCATGGTGGCCAGGAATGGACAAACAGATTGAAACCTGGGTGGCCAAATGCAAGCAATGCCAAGAATCCAGACCTAACCCTCCTGCAGCCCCAACCCAGGAATGGGAAACACCCAGGAGCCCGTGGTCTAGGATTCACATAGACTTCACGGGACCAACCAAGGGACACATGTACCTTATCACAGTGGATGCTTACTCCAACTGGCTGGAGGTAAGCACCATGAAATCTACCACAACAGAGGCGGTAATCAGAAAACTGAGCAAACTGTTTGCCACGCACGGCCTGCCAGACGTAATAGTATCGGATAACAAGCCCCAATTTACCACCCTAGCATTCGAGAAATTCCTGGCAGGCCAAGGGATACGCCATGCATTAACCGCACCAGCAAATCCAGCGGCGAACGGACGAGCAGAACGCATGGTCCAATAAACTAAAAAGGCCATCCAAAAAATAGAAGCAGCCAACATACAGGATAAAATTAATAAAATGCTCCTCATACAACATATCATACCTAGCGCAACCACAAATAGAAGCCCAGCAGAACTGATGAACAACAAAAGCTACCATGGATTTTATTCTGTCCCCTCATTTGAATTCTTGAGATCCCCGCGCTTTGATTGGCCAAAGCGCGGGGCGATCGGATTGGCTAGGCGAGCCGTGCCGGTTGGCTCGCTGAGAATCTCCCGTGATTGGTAGATTCAAATCGCGGGAGATTCAAAGCGGTGCCATTGGCCGCGGCTTGGAAATAAAAAGCCGCAAAGTTCTCCTTTAGTCTCAGTTTGGTTCCTGACTGCAATAAAAGAGCTTGATACAAAGTCACTGACTCCTGGCTTCCTTCCACGCGGACTTAACACTGGTGATGAGGGTGGGATGCTTATCCTGAACCGAAGCACGTGTCCGACGGAAGCCAGCCAACCGACGAGATGGCCAGCATCGCGCCACCAACCCCCTTCAACCCCGCCAGCAAGGACTGGGAATCTTACACGGACAGATTCCACATGTTCCTCAAATGCAACGATCTGAAGGATGCCACAGGACCGAAGAAAAGAGCCATCTTTCTAATGCAATGCGGGCCCGCAGTGTTTAAGATAGCAAAAGCGCTAGCCAAGCCCGCCGATGTTACCGCGATGGATTGGGCGGACCTCGAGCCATTACTCCGGAAACACTATGCTCCAGCCGTACCCATTCTCATCCGACGACACGAATTTTATCAGCGGGACCAGCGGTCGGGTGAGAATTTCAGTGATTTCGTTGCAGAGCTGTGGTGCCTTGGAGGACTATGCGAATTCTCCAATATGAATGAGGCCCTGCGGGACCGAATCGTGCTCGGCCTTTGGGACCCCGTTCTCCAAAGTCGGTTGATGGCTAAGGGCAACATCGCTCTCGCCGATGCCATCTCCGAAGCCGCGGCAGCTGAAGCAACCTGACAATCAGCAGACCGCATGCGGAGACCGAACGCCGGGGACCACACTGCAAACAACAATCCTGCAAGGTCGACCGAGGCCCAACCTGAAACTACCACCCACCAGGGCGAACTCCACTCCACCTCGGGCATGTCAGACGAGGAGGAAGACATCCACCGTCTCCAGGCAGGCTGCGACCAGCGCAGCCGGCGGAGTCATAAGTTGAGGACCGCGTGTGCCAGTTGCGGAGGCGACCACCCCAGATCCGAATGCCGGTTCTTCGACTCCGTTTACAGGCACTGCGACAAAAAAGGCCACATAGCGCGCGTCTGCCGCCTCAAGAAAACCCACAGCCCCAGACGATGGGACCCGAGCGAGCGGAAACGAGAGAACCCACCCCCCAGAACCAGAGACCGCCCAGCAGACAACCATTGCGAACAGAACGGATGAGCTCAACGAGGGGGCGAGAGCCGGCAGAGAGAAGAGACACATCAGACGATCACCATTGGCCACGCAACTACCACAGACGCCAGAAAGGCCTACGTGGAGGTAGGCATCGAAGGCGAACCCTGTAAGATGGAGGTGGACTCCGGGTCCTACCTCTCAATGGTAGCATGGCAAGAAATTAAACGCTTGGTGCCTATCATCCAGAGACTAATCCTCAAAGACTACCAGGGAAACCGCATCCCTGTAGTCGGAACAGGAAAATTCACAGTGACATACAAGGGGCACACCGAAAGACTTCCCCTGACTATCGTCGATCGAGACCGACCTAGCCTGCTGGGACTTCAATGGTTCGCACCGCTAGGCATTGCAGTCACGGGCATCGACCACATCGCCGAAGCCGACTGGGAGCAGCAACTGGCCCGGGATTTCCAAGAAGTGTTCGACGGCACCCAAGGCAAGTACCGAGGGTCCCCTATATCCTTCAGCCTAGACCCAAACGTTCCCCCGAAACGCCTAAAACCAAGGCGGGTACCTTTCGCACTCAAACCAAAAATCGACGAGCAAATTGACAAGCTCGTCAAGCAAGGGGTCTTACAACCCATAGACCACACCCGGTGGGAGACCCCCATAGTCACTCCAATCAAGCCTGATGGGTCAGTGAGAATCTGCGGGGACTATAAGGCCACCCTAAATGGCGCCTTGCAGCAAAGCGCTTACCCCGTCCCCGTAGTGCAGCATCTCCTACACTCACTGGGAGGGGGCAAAGTTTTCATGAAACTCGACCTGGCCCAAGCATACCAGCAACTGCCGGTCAACGAGGAAACTGCAGAGGTGCAAACCATAGTCACCCACCGGGGAGCCTTTAGATGCAACCGCCTCCAATTTGGAGTCAGCGTGGCACCTGGAATTTTCCAGAGCCTCATGGAAAGACTCTTACAGGGCATCAAGGGGGTGGTACCATACTTCGACGATGTACTAGTATCGGCAGCTAACCAGGCCGAACTAGAGAGTCGCCTAAGGGAGGTGCTAACGAGATTCAAAGAAACTGGGCTTAAAGTGAAGAGGGGAAAATGCCAGCTGTACACAGAGTGGGTCGAATTCCTAGGATACCTCCTAGACCGACACGGTATTCACCCCACCAACAAAAAAATTAAAGCCATCAAGGAAGCCCCCACACCCAGGTCAAAAACAGAACTGCAGGCGTTTCTGGGGCTACTTAACTTTTATAATGTCTTCCTGCCCCAAAAGGCGACCACGGCGGAGCCTTTGCATAGGCTTTTGGACAAGGCGGCTACCTGGACTTGGGGGAAACGCGAGGAAGCCGCCTTCAGGAAAACCAAGGACCTGCTCACTTCGGATGCCATCCTCATCCAGTACAACGAGACCCTACCACTAGCCATCACATGCGACGCATCACCCTTCGGCATCGGCGCTGTCCTCAGCCACACTCTCTCCGATGGAAAGGAAGCACCCATCGAGTTCTTTTCAAGGACCCTTGGAACTACAGCCAGCTGGACAAAGAGGCTTTGGCTATCATTGCCGCAGTAAAAAGGTTTCACGAGTACCTCTACGGCCGGACGTTTACCATCATCACTGACCACAAACCGCTGCTGGAAATCCTTGCAGGGAACAGGGCCACCCTGAACATTCTGTCTCCCCGAATGACAAGGTGGTCCAAATTCCTGGCCGCCTACAACTATGGACTCACACACCGACCCGGTAAGACTATCTCCCATGCGGACGCCTTAAGCCGCTCACTGTTACCCGAACCAGAAACTGACCCAGCACCCACGACGACCACTCTCAGCATAGAGACTCTACCCAACCTACCCATAACCGCGTCAGACATTGCCTGAGAAACTAATAAAGACAAACATCTGGCGCGGGTTTTGCATTGGGTAGAGAAAGGGTGGCCGGAAAAGGACAACGACGAGTCCTTCAGAACATTCCGGAACCGGCAAATGGAACTCTTGTTACTAAAAGGGTATATACTATGGGGGGATAGGGTGGTCATCCCGGAAAAACTACAAGGGAAGGTTTTGGAACTGTTACATGAGGGGCACCCGGGCATCGTTAGAACAAAAGCCCTGGCCAGAAGTTACGCTTGGTGGCCAGGGATGGACAAACAGATCGAGGCCTGGGTAGCAAGGTGTCAACGATGCCAGGAAACTAGACCAAGCCCACCCACAGCACCCATCCTAGAGTGGGAAACCCCAGGGGACCGTGGTCTAGGATCCACATAGATTTCGCCGGGCCCACAAAAGGACACACTTTCTTAATAATCGTAGACGCTTACTCCAACTGGCTGGAGGTAAGCAACATGAGAACAACCACCACGGAGGCCGTGACCAAAGAACTCTGCAAACTCTTCGCAACACATGGCCTCCCGGACGTCCTCGTCTCCGACAACGGTCCCCAATTCATCTTGCTAGAATTCAAAAAATTTCTAGCGGAAAGGGTCATACGACACGCACTGACAGCCCCGGCGCACCCGGCGGCGAATGGTAGGGCGGAACGGATGGTTCAATTCACAAAAAAAACCATCCAGAAAATAGACCACGGGGAGATCCAGGACAAAATAAATAAATTACTTTTCATACAGCACATAACCCCGAACACCACAACAAATAAAAGCCCGGCAGAACTGCTAATGGGGAGGAAAATAAGGTCCCCACTCGATAGACTACATCCCACTTACAACCCAGAGAAACCCCCAGACTCCACCAGCAAACACCGAACCTTTGCACCAGGCGACGCCGTCTACGTGAAGAACCTAAATGGAGACCCATTATGGGTACCAGCAATCATAACACAGCTAACAGGCCCAGACTCGTACCGGCTACAAACAACCGATGGACGAGCGTGGAAACGCCACATCGATCAGTTAAGATCGAGGACGACCACACAAGACACCACTGACACACAACCAAGCAAAACCAACCCCCTCAACACAAACCAAGAGGGGAGGGGATACCCCGGGAGCCAAAACCCAGAAAAAAGAAACCAGCCATACTCACCTGCAAGCAGCCAGCATGAAACCTCGCCAGGAAGAGACAGCCAGGCCAGCTCAACCAACCCGGGAAGACCGAGCGGGAGCGGCGAAACCCGCAGCTCAACCAACCCGGGTAGCCCAGGAGGGAGCTGCGGAGAGTGGCCTGGCCAGGCAGACCAGGCGGTTCCCACGACGGAGTCCGGAGAAGCAGAGACCCCAACCGAACCGGCCGGGATCCAACCTACGACTGATCTGCGCAGGTCCAGTAGGCAAAGACGGAGCCCCGCCTACCTACGGGACTACGCTACGTAGGACGGAACCAAGAGGGGAGAGGTGTTCTGTCCCCTCATTTGAATTCTTGAGATCCCCGCACTTTGATTGGCCAAAGCGCAGGGCGATCGGATTGGTTAGGCGAGCCGCGCCGATTGGCTCGCTGAGAATCTCCCGCGATTGGTAGATTCGAATCACGGGAGATTCAAAGTGGTGTCATTGGCCACGGCCGCCGCGGCTTGGAAATAAAAAGCCGCAAAGTTTTCCTTTAGTCTCAGTTTGGTTCCTGACTGCAATAAAAGAGCTTGATACAAAGTCACCGACTCCTGGCTTCCTTCCATGCGGACTTAACAGATTTCTTAAAAAAGGGATCAAATCCTATTGCTTTCTGTAACAACTTGTTAAATTGGTGGATCAAAGCATGCAATAGATGTACTGAACCTAGACTTCAGCAAAGCATTTGATAAAGTAGGCTATAACCTTCTTCTTGGAAGGTTTTTAAACAACGTTAGATGGATGATTGCACTATTGGATGGATTCATAGTTTGTAAACAATTGTAACCAAAAAAATATGGTCCTTAATTGATTTATGTCCACATGGAAGAAAGTATGCAGTGGGATATTTTAGTGTTTTAATAGAAGAGAGTATGATTTTATGATATCTAGGGAAAATTTAACTACTTTGACTACTACATTTATATTGTCTTGCCTTGTTTGTAGATAATGCTAAATTGGAATTTGTTTTGCCTAATTGTAATTCAATTGAATATTTGGTTATATCTCAGGAAGCAAATTGTGATTTTTTTGGTTTGGTACAATGTTATGAAGCCAAAGCTCAAAGCTGATTTTAAAATTCTGCTTGGATTAAACAATGTATTATCTTTATTGGCTGGCATATTGGCTTATTCCTAATGTCATCCCAAACTTATTGCCAGCCCATAGAAGAAGGCGAGGGCTGCTGAACAGGACTCCTCCTTGAGGCTCTCCTCATTCTTTAATCACCATGGCAACACTCTTCTGTTCACATCTAAACCCTCCCTGGACATAAGAAAGCGATAGGGATCTGACCTCTAAATGCCAAATCACAGGTTTGTTTCCAGGAAAACACAACCAATTTTCCATTTCACAAAAGGCAAAATGGCTCGGGAAAGGCTTGCATTTCCTTCAGAAAACCCATAGAACTTCCCAAACAAATCCTCCCGTAAACCCACTGGGGAAATGAACTGACCTCACACAGGGGAAATGGCCTATAACTGTCTCCCACAAAAAGAGGCAAAATGCATTAAAATGCCATTAAAAAGGATAACACAAGCACAGTTGCAAATGCCCACAGTCAAACAAACAAAACAAACAGATTCACTCCACAAGGCTCTCTCTTACCTACACAGAGAACACTCAGATTGTACTATGAACTCCTAGAAATATATAAGCCGAGATGTCCTATCAGGTATTATTCCCATTCTATTTATCTTATTTATTTGTACCCCACCTTTATTATATTTAGAAATAATTTAAGGCAGTGAACATATGCATCTACCTCCCTCCCCTTATTTTTCCCACAACAACCTATGAGGTGGGCTGAGCTGAGAGAGAATGACTAGCTCAAATTCTCCAAGATAGCTTTTTATGGCTAAGGTGGGACTTGATTTCAACTGATATTGGGGACATTAGCCATCAATTGGTCAAACAAACTGTGTTTGCTTCTTTGTAAATCCATTGATATGAATCCTGGTTTACTATTATATTTAAAGGTATTCATTCTGAGCTACAGAAATTGCTTTCTGTTACTCTCTGTTGACACCTGCTTGTCATCTAGAGTTTTGTATTTCAGATATGGCAACCCAAAAAACATCAATTTACAGATTACCCGGAAGATTGATTTGTTATATCTAACCTTTCTGATCATTAATCTTGTTACTTGATGCTTTTTGATTCCTTGTTCTACTGGCTTCCTTCACACACACACACACACACACACACACACACAGAGAGAGAGAGACTTTTCAATGCGCTCTTACTTGGCTCACTTTATTCTGCCTTTCTGAAGACCTAGAGTTTCAAGGCTCACTACTGTCAGTATCTGGAAAAAATATATCATAATATTCATTTTAGTTAATTTCTAAAGCAACTGAAGTTTACACTAGGAAGTCTTGAATACAAATCTTGAACAAAAATAACATGCGGCTATCTCAACGTGATATGTTCTTAATGGGAACTGACAAAAATATTTTTAAAACATTTTGCACAGTATCATGCTAGGCCATATGGTGAATTGGAGGTAGCCGCTTAACCAATAAATATTGATTAATCATATGAATCAATAGGGATTTTCAGAAGTATTAGTACATTAAAGCAGTTCAACATTAAGTAGGGTAATTATTCTCTCCTATGAAGTAATTTGTATCTTTACTGGCACTTGGGGGCAATTTTTTGAACACCAGGAGACTCAAAAGATACATTAATGGTTGCCTCTGAATACTAAAATATCCATTTAGGATATTGTCAATGAGACCACACTGAGCAAAACCTTAAACTACAGGTCAACAGCACAAATGGTTTGGCATCTGTGGTTAAAAAAGAATAACATGTCAGATCTTTTCTGCTTATCCCTCATGTAGCTGACTAGCAAAACTCTGTCTCAGTAGAAGGTATTTTTCAGCAGTGGCTCCTACTCTGATCAGTTTATTTTCTTACCCGAATTTGTTTCCTTCCTGCAACCAGACAGCTATCTTGTTGACTTCTTCAAAGAATTGAAATTACTAACTAAGGGAAGTTCTTGTCAATAGACCTAGGAAGATGCACTACTCTCTGACTTTCACATCTGAAGTGCAACAGTCAAGAAAAATTATGGGAAATTAGACTAAAACCTGCAATTCTATCCTTTCCAAAGCTTCTCTTTCCTGCTATTTTTTGCAAATAAATATTTACAAAATTGCTATATGGCCAGATACTAGGAAACAATTGAAGTGTTAAAATCTGCCTTCTTTAATTCTAGAATGGCTGTGTAGGCTTTAATGAATTTTACTTCTTTTCTAAAAAGTTAAAATTACAGAATGGAATTAACTAAAGGTAAACGTTGACAAAAACATCTGAAAAGTCATTAGTTAAACGCCGTGTCTACCTGATAACTCATGTAGCTATGGGAACATGATTCCTCTTGATATCTACAAGAGAAAAACACTTATGTGGTGTTTCAATTTAACTATACTGAGGCACTTTCTCATTTCAGAAGTAAAAAAAAAAGACCCCATTTAAGAGCACACAACCAATGGTAAGAAATAAGACCTAAATGTTTTTTGATAATTGAAACCTATCTTATTGTTAAATGTTGGGGCTCATTAAACTATGAGGTCTAGGCAATTACACACACACACACACACACACACACATTTTTATCAGGCTTGGGGATCCCCTGGCAGCAGAAAGCCTGCATGCTGGTTGCACCACATATAATATCTTAATTAATCTCTTTCAATCTTTCTTTTTTACTCATGTTAATTATTTGTTTGAACTGGTTTTTATATTCTGTTTTAGTAGTTGGTTTTATTGTACATCCCCCAGAGTCACTTTATGTGAGACTGGAAGCCATATACATTGGTAAATAAGTATGTTTGTGTATGTGCATGAAAAGTCTAATATAATTGTATGAAATGATACTTTCTAAGAGGGCCATTGCAACTTCCCTACTTCTTGTTGATGGATGGAAAAGCTGAGAATGGTCTACTTAAAGTTCATATAGAAAGATGGGTGATGGATGTCTAAGCAACAGGAGAAGCATATTTAAGCCATATTAGCCTTGTGCAAATATTTTTTTTCTCATAATATTCCTATGTATGAATATATATCTATTTCCCCTGGTTTCATTTTAAATGCTTTTTGGTTGGTGTGCTATGTTGTGGAGCTACTAGGCTCCTATTTAACAAATCATTTATGGTCATCATAAGAAGCATACACATAAAATAAATGTATCTTGATGCATAACTGTGCAGGAGTACAGATGTTTTATTAATGAAAATGAACCCAGCTTTTTGTAAGTCATGGCAGTAATATAAGCTATGATTGTTTAGTTCTTTGCTCGACAGTCCCCGCTGTTTTCACATAAAAATTCCTGTAATACTTAATGGACATCTGGAAGAATTCAGCCAATTAATTGAATTCACACAGGAGCTAAGCTGATGGCTGGCTGAAAGGCAGTTTACATTAAATCAAACCTGCAATATGAATGAAAGTACTTAATCATACATGCAACATTCATTAGATGCAGCACAGCAAGTGTTTTGATTACTTTAATGAAAGATCAGGTAAAGTGCATCAACTGAACAGATTGAAGAGACAGTCTGCTTACAAATGTTTGATTATGAAGACTATCAGCAGAAACAGTGCCAGTAATTTACAGCAAAATATAATTTGCAAGGCCAGAAAAGTTTGCTGCAACAAGTGGTTTGTTTCCAAACATATTAATAGACAGACATAATATGAAATGCCTTCAGTATAGGTGCAAGCCAACTTAAAGATATTTGTGTAGGTGTTCTAATAAATCATAGAATTGGTTGGTTGGTATATTATTAAGGTATTAATGTCTAAAATTCAATTCATATGTCGTATGGCTTTAACTCTTTACAGTCATCTATAATCATCTTGGCTCAGCGGATGAGTACCACCCCCTAGAGCAGAAACAACTAGTATGTATGTGCGAGGGGAACCTTTACCTTTAATTGTCTTGTTATTCTGCTCCATAAAGGATGAATGGATAGAGGGAGAGAGATAGATCTTCCTGCTTTCTTGTCCTGAAGGTATTCATTTGAAAGTAATAGAGCTACCCATCCAAAAATTTCTTGTTTCAGCGTTTTGAGCTAAAGCTGTTTGTGGCTAACTATTGTTTATCAGATGCTGAACTCTAGCAGTCTGCTTTTTCAAGAAATGATAGCAACCTTTATACTTTTCCTTCAGATGATGGTCCTTGTGGTAAGTTTGTGACTAGTAGCTGATTTCTAGATTGAAGATATTGAAATCATCAGCAGGTGACTATTTTAGGGGTAACTAGTCACGAAATAGTCATCCTGGATACTTAACTGTTCTCAAAATATTTTGGAGAAAATATTAGCTAATTTTTTTTACAAAGAAAACCTGCTCTATCAATGGTACATAGTACTTATTTGGTGTTATTTAGGACATGGTAACAATGGCATGCCATTAGGAGCTCCAGAGTAAGATAAAATCTTCTTCTATTAGCCATGTAACTTCTCCAATCTTGTGGACCTAGAGAATTTATGTCAGTCAATGGCTAATTATACATTCAAAACTTTAGTTAGGTCAACCTACTTAATTCTGGAGGACATGAATATATAACATCATCCTCAATCTGTCCTTAGCCAATTGCAAAGGCAACCTTTCCCTGCCTTTTCTTGCTTCACAGCAAAAGTTCTATCATCCAATCTCTAATGGCACAAATAGCCTTGGAAGCTCTGTCTTACTCAATTCATTGTAGATGGTATCTCTGTTACCATTGCTGGTTTGTGTTGCAGTTCCCTGTTTAAATCCTCCATATTCATTTTATCCTAGGCTAGTGGAACTAGTGAAACAATGAAGCTAAAAAGTTAATTTTTTATTTTCTTAAATCAGTGCTATAGAAATTGCTTTAAAAGCAGTGAAATATTGGATGGACAAAAGATCACAGTGTGACTATTTGGAGGTAATGGTGAAAAGACTGCAAGAAAGAAAAGGGGCGGAATCCTGTATTTGGATATACTTGTGTATATCAGCACAACAAGAAAGTGAAAATCCCAATCTGCTTTCTGGCACTCTTAATGAAAAAGTGACAATAACAACAGCAGCAACAACAACAAAGGTTTCCCCTTCTCCCAGTGTAGAAGAACCTCCCCATTCTCTTGGACTAGAATCTAATGAAGTTTTTATGATGTTGAAATTCTTCTAATGGATCCTGTAAAGCCACAACCTGGCATAAGATATCTGTTCAGACTAGACACAAGAACTGCTGGGAAACTGACAAGAATTAGTTTTCCCTCCTAGCTCAAATGCTACCAGGAATAGTGAAATCATAAAACAATGAAGTGTACTCCCCTCATCCAGAAGTGGATTAATGTGTTTGCCATAAGCAAGCAAGTTCTGCCCTGAGCATTGGACTATATGGCTTCTAAATTCCCAACAGTACAATTCTATGATTGGTAGATGTTATTTGTTTCCCTGCAAAGGAAAACTACATGTCTTCAAAGATACACTCAGGTAAGTAAAATGATTGATGCTTCTTTCTCTGGCACAAGATGGGGAAGCAGGCTTTGATAACAATGCTGGCTGTATGTTTTTCCTGATGTGAACTAATGTAACAGAATAACAGATATGGAAGGGACCTTAGAGATCTTCTAGTCCAAACCTCTGCTCAGGCAGGAAACCCTATACCATTTCAGACAATCCAATCTCTTCTTAAAAACTTCTAGTATTGGAACATTTACAACTTCTGGAGGCAAGTTGTTCCACTGTTAATTGTTCTAGCGGTGAGGAAATTTCTCCTGAGTTCTGGGTTGCTTCTCTCCTTGATTAGTTTCCACCTGTTGCTTCTTGTCCTGCCTTCAGGTGCTTTGGAGAATAGCTTGACTCCCTCTTCTTTGTGGCAGCCCCTGAGATACTGGAACACTGCTGTCATGTCACCCCTCGTCCTTCTTTTCATTGAACTAGACATACCCAATTCCAGCAACCTTTCTTTATGTTTTAGCCTCCAGTCCCCCGACCATCTTTGTTGCTCTTCTCTGCACTCTTTCTAGAGTCTCAACATCTTTTTTTCTTACACGATTTGCTGAATTTAATGGATTGCCCAAACTTTATGACCAGCATAATTACCAAAACTTGAAATCTGGATAGTGATTTCTGAAGCCAGTTTTATTTCTAGGTGGAATTAGCACAAGAGACAAGCAGTTTAAGGCTATTGTGTAAAATTATTCTTATCCTTCCCTCTCAATCAGCATGAATAGAGACAACAATGGTGATGTTTCTGGCAAAGTCGTTTTCGTGGGTACTTACATGTCTGGTATTCAGCTTTGTTCGGGTATTTTCCCACGTCATTATAGTTGTGCATCTGCCATCATCAGGCTTCTGTATTGAGATGAGATTCTGCCAAAACGTTGCTACAACTTTAAAAGCACAACTATAATGACGTGGGAAAATACCCGAACAAAGCTGAATACCAGACATGTAAGTACTCGCGACAACTTAAGAATATATATATAGGGGGGACAGGGGAGTTAGTGAGGTAGGAAAATGGACCAGATGCTTTCAGCTTAGTTTGCTTCTTTAACAGAGGATAGGGACATCTGCATTCCTTCAGGGGTCATTTCAGCCCCTATAGGAACTTATTTATCAAATGGGCCAAACTTTGTTTTACAGGTAAGGTGCCATCACCTTATTGAATTCTCTGCCCAAAGCACCTGGAACCTCCTGGCCAGCGTCTGCTGCCCTGCGAGGCTCTCTCTACTTCGCCTTGGCTTTTGAAGAAGGAAACCCCGGGCGAGCCGAACCTAGTTATTCCAAGGATGCTTGGAAAGAGAGAGGAGCCTGTCTGGAACGGTCGGGCCAGAAGGGCCGGTGCAATGTGTGGAAAGTCAGGTTAGCACAAACGGGCAGGTGAGGGTTGGCTGGGCGGGGAGGCAATTGCTTGCTTCGGAGGTAAGCAGTTCGCCTTGCCGGCCCCGCCCCCTGCCAGCGCCGATTGGGAAAGTGCCCAGGCGCTCTCCAAGCTCAGATTCTCCCGCCTTTTCCAACTCGCGTCTCCCCTCCCTCCACATTTGTCCTCTCAACTTCCTCATTGGCAGCCTTGGGCCGAGGGAACGGTGACGCACTCGCTCCCCGAGGGACGTGGGGTATAAACGCTCGACGGGCACGCAGCGCCGGTGCAAGTGGAGCGCTGCCATCCGGTGTACCCGGAAGATGCCGCGGGGGTTCCTGGTGAAACGGAGCAGGAGGCCGGGGGGCTCCTATAGGATGCGCCCCGCAGGCGGACTCTCGGCGCTCCGCCTGGAGGAAGCGCCCCGCCTCGCAACGCCTTTGCCAGAGGCGCCGCAACAGCCCCAGCAGCTGCCTCAACCCAATTCCCCAGTGATGGCGATCTGGGACGCGGGAGGCTCGGACCACGGAGCCCCCGCCGCGGAGGAGCCCAGGCGCTGCGTCCCTCCTTCCGTATCTGCTGAATCCTCTCCTCTGGGCCCCGCCTTGGCCCTGACAGAAAAGCTGCCCCTGATTCCGCGCACTCCGGTGCCTTTGCCGGTGCCGCTGCCGCTGCCCTTGCCTGCTGCCCCGCTTTGCCCGGCTATCCCGCTCAAGCGTCCCACCCGAGCGAAGGCGACGCCCGCCAAGAAGCCCAAGGCCGTGCGCAAGCTGAGCTTTGCCGACGAGGTGACCACATCGCCCGTGTTGGGGTTGCGGATCAAAGCGGCTTCCGAGGCGGGCAGCGAAGGGATCCGCGTGGCTCGTTCGACGCTGCTCGGTGAATTTGTCTGCCAGCTGTGCAAGGAACCCTATGCCGATCCCTTGGCTCTGGCTCAGCACCGTTGCTCCCGCATTGTGCGGGTCGAATACCGTTGCCCGGAGTGTCACAAAATCTTCAGCTGCCCGGCCAACCTGGCTTCTCACCGCCGGTGGCACAAGCCGCGCCCGACCACCTCTGCCGGTCCCACCCAGGACAAAGAAAACAGCCGCGGGGAGCCCGGCCGAGATCAGCACCATGGCGCTGCGGACAGCTCCTGCTGCCGGGAACAGCCGGCTCCTCGCGGGGCGCAGCTCGTTCCGGCCAGCGAAGCTGCCGTCGCCTCTGTCGCCACTCCTGGCTCCGGTTTGGTAGCTCCTCCTGGCGAGCTCTACTTTTGCCCTTATTGCCATAAGTCTTTCCGGCGCCAGGCATACCTGCGCAAACACCTGGGCACCCACCAGGCTGGCATTGCCAGCTTCCCCAGCAACTCCTCACCATCTCACCCACCCCCGCAACAGGTGGCTTTTTCTTGTCATTTGTGCGGTGCGCATTTCCCGTCGGCGGACATCCGAGACAAGCACCGGGTATGGCACACGGTGCGGGAGGAATTGCTGCTGCCACTGGGCCAGCCTGAGGGCAGCCTTAACCATGGTGAGCAGCAGATCTTTTCCTGCAAACTCTGTCCTTCGACTTTCTTCAGCTCGCCCGGCCTTACCCGACACATCAACAAGTGCCACCCTTCGGAGAACAGGCAGGTGCTTCTTTTGCAGATGTCCGTCAGGCCCGGCTGCTAGATTCGTCCGGCAACAAGTTGATCCTTTTCTCCAGACTGAACTGTGAAATTGCACACATTAAGGCTAAGCATTTGCCCGACTGTACAGAGCAGGTGCTCAGACTATTTTCCCATTGTCTGAAACTGCATTATATATTTCTTTTGTCCCTAAGCTTTGTACTTTTCTTTGGTGACCCCAAAAAATCCTCTCCAAAGTATAATTCCAATGGAAAATCATAACCAAAAGGTATTGCCATATTTTGTGTCAAATATTTTTAGTCCAATTATTTTTGACAATTTTTCCTTGCTGCCTTATATGGGATGAGAGTGCACTGTATATTCTGTGACATACTCAACTCTTTTAACTGTTTTCATAAGTGAACTCTTTACCATATAGAAGCCTACCTTCTGCTTTAAGACTAAAAACATGGCATTACATTGAGAGATGAAACATACTTTTCTGGCTGTGCTTAATACTGTAGCTAAACCTAGAACCAACTGTGTGCCTACCTGTCAGTAAGTCATCTGGGGAAAGTGGGACTGTGAATATTTAATTCTGGTTACTCTTGTCCCTAGGAGCTTAAGTACATTCCAACACTGTTTAATGAAAGCTTAACTGGGAAGTAGTAGTCAGATTTATATATTCAATTAGGGGAAGTTGTCTCTCCAGTTTTTAAGCTTTAAAAAATTAGATTTTGTAACTGTTCTGTTGTATTCTGTAATATAACAATATATAGTCAGTTATTCATAGCAGGTCAATGTCTGTTACAAAATGCTCCTGTCTGCTGTTGCTCATTACTGGTTATTAAAATCAGCATTAATTTTTGTTTGCTTTCTGAGTATATTGTGTAAGTTTTCAAGCTCACTAAAATAGATGATAAAAAGGACACAAACATGCACACACACACACACACACAGGATGGGAGGGCTGCTTTAAGATTTTGACTGTTGGGTAGAGATAACTATATTCACAAAAGGTTGTTAACTTTTTCAGAGGTCTCCATCATCCATGAAAGTGCTTTTGTAAAATTATCACCTCTAGCTCTTTGTCCTGGACTCTTCATTAGAAACTATATCACTGGAAAATTCCCAGTTGGATGTTAAAAAAGATACAAATGACAACTATTTAGAATAACATTTAGGTATCAGTTTTTCCAAATTGAACCAGACCTCTAGCTAAAACTCCTTTGCTTCCAGGTTGCAGTTTGTTTGACAAAATATTTGGAAACTAAGCTAGCAGGATGTTCAATATAGTTTTCTAAAGATTTAAAAAATTTCTAATTTGGGTTTTAGTTTTTATACAGTAATGTATTTTAGCTATGCTAGTCAACAGGTATGATTCAATGAAATATTACATCTGGCAAAATACAACTTCTTTTCACTCTAACTGCATTTGCTTGAGATTTCTCAAATGCAATTAAAACTTTAAAAATGCAACATACTACATACACAATAATTTCAATATACAATTTGCTTAAAACAGTAGACAATGATTTTAGCTTAAAATATTAAAAACCTTTAAGCAGGGGCAAATGTAGAAACATTATTAGTTGCTTCCAACATTAAATGCTGTACTTTGTTGACTTTATGAATACGGTTCTAAGCAGAACATGTGTTACATGAAGCAAAACCATTAAAAAAATTATGTTTGGAACAAGACAATGAAATAAAAAACTGATCAAAAAGATTTTGTATTTGAACAACTAAATCATCATTCCATGCCATTCTTTTCATGATATTGGTGCACCAAAAAGGTTTGCATGAATCACATTTTGTAATGAAATAAAAAACACCCGAAGTGGTAAGAATAATTTTATTGTATTATTAAATAGCATGTCTTTTCTTCAACCATTACAAATTTGTATATACTACATGGCGAACAAATACATCAATATATATTTCTATAGTTGCCCAGGTGAGGAACATATATTTACACATGCAGTTAGTACCAGTGGCATGCTATATTTTGTTAAAGCAGAATATGGCAAACGACACAGTTGAATTTCTTCATTATGAAAATATTTCTGAGTAGTAGTGACAAATTGGAGTGGAATGTATTTGTGTATATATTTGCTATTATGAGGGCACAGCCTCCCCCCACCCCACATTACTCGATTGAAAGCAAATGACTGAAGTGGCAAAGTGCTTGAAAATAGGTGATTGTACATATGTATACAGATATAACAAGGGATGATCTCAACTTTTGGAAGAGAAAGATTGTGCCAATAGGGCCAAGAGAAAAGCAAATGTTTAGCAAGGAAGTTGGAAGCTGTTGATACTTAACAGTAAATGCTCGCTGTTAAGTCTGCCCAACAGTAAATGAGAATAATGGAGCTGAGGAAGAGTCTCTGTTAACTTGGTTTATTCTTATAATATAATAACTGTACATAATTCTTTGAATTCTAGTGATATTTGCAGAGAACTCTGGAAATTCATCTTAGTTTGAAAAGTATACATGCATCCCTTTGAAGATGACATCTTTATTATTCTGAAAGGGTTATACAATAAATAAGAGTGGAACATGCCTGCAGTTTCCAGCTTTTTTGGGGGGGGGTAGTAATTAATCACAGATGTTAAAAGTCTTAGTTTCCTCTCAAGGAAAAGTATATAAAAACAAAACAGTGAAACATGAAACATTCTGCATTGATAAACTATGATTAGCAGGAAGCTGAATATTCTAACAGAAAAGCTAAAATATGTTCATTTTGAATTAAAATTTCATGTTTCTTTAAAATAAAAATAAGAGCAGAGGAATGAAGGAACAATATTCAGCATAAAGGAGAGATTTATGTCTTGATAAAAGAGGCTGGAGGCTTTGCCCCTCACTAAGTCTTGTAGGCTGAGCCAGAGGATCTCCGCAGTTTCATGGACATACGACTCTTGCTAGTCCGTGGAGAAATGGGGAAAGCTAGATCGGACCTGTCCATCTGCGCTGCTGCTGGAACTTCGGACGCCTGAGTCTCTGGGTAGGGCCCTATAGAAAACAGAAGGACCTCATGTATTAAAACCATCTGATTACAGAAGAAGATTTGCAAAGTGCAAACCCTAAAACAGCATCTTCTCTTTTGATCTGTTCCATCAACAGCAACTCATCTGTCAGAAACATTAACAAACCCATCTATTTTAGATTATGAGTGGCTAGGGGACAGTTTCAAACAAACTAACTAATAATAAAGGACTGGGAAGTTATTAAAAATTAAAACTAGGGTGGCATCTAATTGGTGTTATACATACAGTATGTATTCTTATAAGATTCAATGGTAAAGAAGTATGAATAAATCATGCTAGCCAAATATACTAAGTGGCTCATTATCTTTGTAAAAGGAACAAGATAATTTTGACAGGACTTGGTAGTATTGTTGACCCAAAGCATGTTAATTTTCCTTGGATTGGCCCCAAGGCAAATAGCAGAAGCAATAGGTTAGGTTAATACGGTTATTGCAAAAGCCAAAATTCAGAGGCATGCAGAACAGGCCAGACTGTATGTACAGTATATGATCATTTCTATAAGTTACAGATAAGGTTCCATTTGCCAAAAAATAAAGGTTTTTCTTTATTGTACCTTTTAAAATAAACTGTAGTTCAAAACAGATCATACAGATTATGTCACATTTACCTGCAAATATTTTTTTATAAAGAAATTAGACGACATGGCTGATATTAGCAGAGATCAATGCTCAAGGTATCAGTTGGCTACTACATGCACACAGCCTTATATTTGGATCCTACTATTTATAATTTAATTCTGTAATTATAATTCTGTAATAATGCTACTTTTTCCCACTGCAAATGTGAAAAACGTTGTTTTTGAAAGATGATAAAATATGGGCTTTCTTCAACTAATCCAAATTATTCATAATATTTTTCTGATTCATTAATAGAATACTAGGTTATATTGCACTTAATAAATGCTCAGAAACAAAATTCTTATTATAAAACAGCATGTGGCCATAAATCCATTTTTTTATTATCTGCCTTATATATGTGCATTTAAAGTGTAGTCAAAGATGAAACCAAAACCCTAGTTATTTTCATGGTCCTCCATCATAAAATATTCAGATTTATGTTTGTATATTTATATTTTATTCAGCTTAAAATAAAAATATTTTTCTCCAAGAATAATACCACAGCAAAATAATTCAAGAACTATTTGGACCAAATTATAAATGACACGAAATAAAAGGAAACCATTTGCAAGTGGAAGAGACTTTCATTAATATGAAAAGTATCGGGGGGAAGGCGGAGCTTCGTCGTCGCGATACAGCTACGATCTCAGGGCTCCGAGATCACAGCTGATATCTTCGCCCCTGGTCGGTCTCAACGGACCTAAACCGTCTCGTAGTGACGGTGACAGCAAAGGACGCGTTCTGTAGATTCCGGGGACATCGCAAATCCCTGGTCGATCCAGAAGAAGCCCTTTTGCCAACCACGGAGAGGCAGCCATTAGGCTGCTGAAGCTGGGACAGCTCCGGAAGAACGGGATAGAAAGAAGTGTATCGGCTGGTGAGGATTTTTTTTTTTAGCTTGGGACTTAAGAACACTCTAATATGAGAAGAAATCTGTAAACTTATTGACAGAATTTGATTTAGCAGCGTTTTTTTCTTAGTAATGTCAAAGTGAGGCTTGGCTTTTTATTTTTACTTTTTTTTTTCTTTACTGAACTTTTATTGCGATCTAGCTAATCAGACTGGTTTTTTTTCTTTTATATTTTTATATTTACTTGCTTTCTCTTTGCCTTTCTGACTGTTTATATTTTTTAAAATAGAGGCCCCCTTTAATATTTTTTTTTAATATACATAAATATACATACATACTTTTTTTTTCTCTTTTTAGGCTTTTTTCAGGGGGGAAGAAGGGGGAGTGGATTGAAGAAACTTTGTAACACTGCCAACTAGAGGCTTGAAAAATATTCTGTTTGAAGTTGAAAAACTTTTGTTTGAAAAACTTTTCTCAAGGCTACTGGAAATTATAAGATAGAGGGAAGAGTACTGGAGGATGTTTATACAGGTGCTCTTTGGAACTTCTATTATCAAATGAATATTTGAAGCTTAGCTTTGAAATTTGTGGAGAAGTCAAATAAGAGCCTTGGATAAATAAAAGGCAGTGTGTGTCCTTTTTTTTTTTTTTTTTAAACTCCTTATTAATTGTTTCATCCCTCCCCTCTAACCCCACACTATTTTGTAATATTGATATATTTATTTTTTTATTTTTTATTATATCTCATTTTTATTTTTAAAGGGGAAAGCCTCAGAATATTCTTTTTTTTTTGCCTTTTTTCTTTTTTTTCATGGGGATGTTTGCCTTTTGATTTCTATTTTTGACTTATTTTTATGTTTTTTTTTTTCATTTTCTGTGGCTTTTCAATTGGATTAAGGTGGGAAGAATTTGAAGAACTCTCTTTTTCTTTTTTTTTCTTTTCCTTTTTCTTTGCTTATTGTTTTTTGATATTATTGGGCTTTATTTTGCTTCTTTTTTTCTCTTCATTTTTTTAATTTTTACTTTTGAATTATATTTGCGTATTTTACAATTGGATTAAGGTCTTGAAGAACCTGAAGAATTTTTTCTTTCCTTCTAATTTTGGGCTTTTTACTTACTACTAGTTTTGTTTTTCGTTTTTTGTGGTGTTTTCCTTTTTTTAAATTGGATTATAATTGGCTACCTCACTAATTGGATTAAAAGATCCAGAAGACCCTGAGTTATCGAAATGAGTAAGAAAATTTTACCTTCGGGCATCTCAACTTGTGCTCCTGTCTCCCTGTCATCTGGAGGACAACTCTCAACAATGGTGAAGCAAGACAAAGCGCAAGTGGACTTAACGATGGTTATGCAAGGAATACAAGATCTTAAAATGAGTATGGAACAAAGAATGGAGAGTATTGATCAAAGAATTGGAAAGATGGATGAGAAACTTGAAAATTTTCAACAAATGATGGTGAAACATGATGAGAGAATCCAAAAAATAGAAGAGAAAGACAAGCAAAGAGATGATACAATTGGGAATATTGATAACAGATTAACAATGGTCGAACAAGAAAAAAGTGGGATGTTGAAGTGGGAGATGGACAGGTCAGAATTTTATCTTAGATTCCAAAATATCGAGGAAGAAAAAGGACAAAACTTGGCGGCAGTAATGATTGAAATTCTGGCTGGAGTCTTGGAAATAACAGAGGAAAAGATGATGGATGGAGTAGATGAGAGATATCGAGTCTTCACAAGATATGCGACGAGGAATCAATTACCAAGAGAGGTCCATGTTAGATTCACTAAAAAAACTATTAAAAACCAAATATTACAAGTGGTAAGAGAGAAAGGGTTGAAATATAAAGGCAAAGAGATTTTGGTCTTAAAACAAGTACCTAGAAAAGTGAGAGAGATTAGAAGAGAGTATCGATTTTTGACTAAAATGCTATTGAAAAAAGAGGTGAACTATAGATGGCTGATTCCAGAAGGATTAATGTTTACATGGCAAGAACAGAGACACAGAATTGATTCAATTGTGAAAGCAGAAATGTTTTATAAGGAATTTTTCGAAAGAAGAGAAATGGAGACAGAAAAAGAAAAGATTTTAACTGAATTTGAAGAGGACCAAATGGAGATGGAAAAAGAAGAAGGCGCAATAGGTGGACAAATGGAGATCAAAGAACAACTTGAAATAAGATCCACGAGAGCTGTTAGACCTAAATATAAAGCATAATTATGGGGGAAAAAAACCTGATTTCCATGAATATAAATGGACTGAATTCAGCTATCAAAAGAAGGAAAACTTTTTATAAATTAGAGAATCTGAAATTTGATATAAATTGCTTACAAGAAGTACACATTAAAAAACAACATGAACAATTATTGATACGACCAAAGTTAGGGAAAATATTTACTTCTCTGACTCATTGTAAGAAAAGAGGAGTGGTTTTGTATGTTAAAGAAACCACTCCAGCTAAATTGATTTATACGGATGAAGATGGAAAAGTATTAATAGTTGAAATAGTGGATAATAATATAAAAACACTCTTGGTTGCAATTTATGCCCCAAATGATAAACAAGAAGAATTTTATAAAAAATTACATATGAAAATAATTGAACTGGACTATGTTAACATACTTATGATGGGGGACTTTAATGGAATTGTAGACAATAAACTGGACTATACAGTAAAAACAATACGACAAAATAGGAAAACTCTCCCTAAATCCTTTTTCAAAATGACAGATGAACTAAATTTAAAAGATATATGGAGAGAAAGAAATGCTAAAACTCAACAATATACTTTTTATTCAAACAGGCATTTATCGTGGTCCAGAATAGATATGATTTGGACATCAACAGAATTATTATCTAATATTCAAGAAATAAATATTGAAACAAGTACATGGGCAGACCATAATCCAATGACAATTAAATGGAAAGGACAAAAAAGAAGATCTAGATGGACATTAAACAATACTATTCTAAAGGAAAAAGATTTTACACAATGGATGGAAAAAGAATTGGCCTTCTTCAATGAAAATAAAAAAGAAGATACTTCAATACAGAATGTTTGGGATACAATGAAGGCATATGCAAGAGGATTAATAATTGACTATATAAAGAAAAAGAACATTAGGAAGAGGCAAATGATTAAAGCTCTAGAAGATGACCATAAAAAACTGGAAAAAGAATTACAGAAGATGCCACAGAAAAAAGATATCAAACTTAAAATGGACATAATTAAACATAAAATGGATCAAGCAGAGAAAGAAGAACTGGCACAAAAAATTAGAAGTGCTAAACAGAACTATTTTGAAGATGCAAATAGGCCAGGTAGATGGTTAGCATATAAGTTGAGAAAAGAGAAAGAGTCAAGGAAAATATCACAGTTAATAGATGATCATGGTCAAATTTGTTATGGTAATAAGGAGAAAAAGGCAATCATTCGAGATTTTTATGGACAACTATACAAACAAGAGGATCTTGATGAGGGAAAAATTAAACAGTATTTACAAAATGCTAACCTACCTAAGATACCTGATGAAACTCGGAAAATGTTAGAAAGTGCTATAACAATGATGGAATTAACTGAAGCACTCAATAGACAGAACAATGGAAAAGCACCAGGACCAGATGGCTTCCCGGCAGAATTTTATAAAACATTACAAGAATCGTTGAGCATCCCACTGTTGGAAGTCATGAATGAAGTTATGATAAATAAGAAAATACCTGAAACATGGTCAGAAGCTTATATTACACTTATTCCAAAAGAAGGGGTTGACCCATTACAAATTAAGAACTATAGACCTATTTCCTTATTGAATGCAGACTATAAAATCTTTGCTTCAATCTTGGCAGAAAGGCTTAAAAAATACCTAAATAACTTTATTCACTCTGATCAGAATGGATTTTTACCAAAGAGACAGATTAAAGACAATATGAGGGTAATCCTGGACACATTGGAATATTATGAGGCGCATCCGGAAAAACAAATGGCTTTGATATTCTTAGTTGCCCAAAAGGCATTTGATAATTATTGGAACAGGTGGGCTTTGCTAGAAAATTTATGCAAGCAATAGAAGCCGTATATTATAAGCAAATGGCAAAAGTAATGATAGATGGAGAATTCACAGATTCTATCAATATTAAAAAAGGTACAAGACAAGGATGCCCATTATCTCCTTTGTTATTTGTATTGACCTTGGAATTCTTAAATAGAAATATTAGAGAGGATATAAACATAAAAGGAATGAAAGTCAAAAAGGAGGAATTCAAATTGCAAGCCTTTGCGGATGACTTGGTCTTTATTTTGGAAGACCCTTTAGAGACAGCTTTAAAACTATTGGAAAAGATAGAGACGTATGGTGAGATGGCTGGTTTAAAAATAAATAAAGACAAAACAAAGATTCTGACAAAGAACATGTAATTAAGACAAAGAGAAGAGTTGGCAGATTTATTGAAAATTCAAGTTACCAACAAAGTTAAATATTTGGGGATATATTTGACGCCAAGATGTACTACACTGAAAGAGAATAATTATATTAAGCTTAAACAGCAGATAGCATCTGACCTGAAAAAATGGGAAAACCTACAATTGTCAATGATAGGTAGAATTTCAACAATCAAGATGAATATTTTACCCAGAATTTTATATTTGTTCCAAACAATACCAATTAGGTTAAGTCAGGATTATTTTGAAGAATTAAATAAAATTGTGTTGAAGTATATATGGCAAGGCAAGAAAGCGAGAATAAAATTAAAACTTTTACAGGATGCTAGAATTAGAGGAGGATTTGGCCTTCCTAATTGGGAGTTGTATTATCAAGCTGCAAATTTAATGTGGGTTAAAGAATGGATAACGTTAAGAAAGACTAGATTGTTGACATTAGAAGGTCATGATTTATTATTGGGTTGGCATGCTTTTTTATGGTATAAGGGAACTAAATCACAGGGTTATTTTAGAAGGCATTATATACGGGAATCGTTATGGTTGAATTGGGAGAAAATTAAGAAACAATGTTATTTGAAAATTCCAGTTTGGTTATCAACTATTGAAGCTTTTTCGTATCCTATAATTTATAAGAAGGAACAAACAGTTAGATATGGGGAAATATTGGATGAAAAGGGTGAACTTAAAACGATGCAAAATTTAGAAGAACAAGGTATAAAGATGAATTGGTTTTCATATGCGCAAATACATGCAAGGTATCTTAAAGACTCTAAAATAGAAGGATAAACTGACTGATTTAGATAGGATTTTGACAGGTACTGATGAAAAAGTGATTAAAAAACTATATAGTTATTTGTTGGAAATTAAATTAGAGGAAGAACAAGTTAAAGAAACAATGATTGCTTGGGGGAAGAATTTTGGATATGGAATTGACTTAGAGAAATGGCAAAAATTGTGGTCACAAAATTATAAAATGACAATGTCAACAGCATATAAAGAAAATTTGTATAAGATGTTTTACAGGTGGCACTTTCCCCCGACAAGAATAGCAAGAATGTTCAAGAATAAATCTGAAAAGTGCTGGAAATGTCATCAGATACCTGGCTCATATTACCATATGTGGTGGACTTGTGAGGAAGCCAGGAAATATTGGACTAGAATTCGCATATGGCTGGAAAAAATGACAAAGAAACACATAGATTTGAAACCAGAGATTTTTTTAATGGGAATCGTACCTGATATATATAATAAAAATTTAAAGTATTTGATTGTAAATGTATTAACAGAAGCTAGAATTGTATTTGCTAAACATTGGAAGAGTGAGAAAATACCATTAGAGGAAGAAATTATTAAGAAAATATTGGAATATGCTGAAATGAGTAGATTGACATTTGAAATTAGAGAACAAGAAGATAAACAATTTTATGAAGTTTGGGATCTTTTTTATCAATGGTTAGATAATACAATATAATAATAGAATATTTAGAAACTTAGGAAATAACGAATATATACTTTTTCTTGGTTTTGATAATTTTTAAGAATATTTTATTAAGATAGATTTGGTATGATTCTATGATTTGTTATAAAATAATTTAACTTAATTATAGTTATCTCGCTTAAGCATGAATTAGTAAAATTATAGTCAAATGATTTTTTAATAATGATATTGGGATATTTTATTGATGATTGATAATGTGAGTTATTATGTAATATAATTATTTTGATGACTATGAAATGGATGCACAAAAGGGAGTGGTAAACCAACCGATACACTGTAAATTTATGAAGAATGATCTTTTTATGTTATGTTTTATGTCTTATATGTTTTTTGTCTGTCGTTAAAATCAATAAAACTTTTACCAAAAAAAAAAAAAAGTATCGGAATTGAGGGATCTGGTGCTGCATTACACTGCAAAGAGTTTTCTAAGATTTAGGCATTATATTTTCAGAGAATGAGTGGATGCTATGACAAGATCACTTTGCAAATACACCCTGGTGTATTTCTATGGATTGCATTTGACAATTATATTAAATCTCAAAGTTACCTTATAATTTAATGAACAGATTCTTCTGAAAAACACAAACATCCTTAAAATGATGTATTTAGTGTTTCCATTTTATAAAAAACACGTTTTTGAAACCATTTTAATAAAATATTTTTGAGAATCTCAAGAGTTCTTGCTTCCTTCCAAAACTGAAGGCACATTTTTTCTTTTCATTTTGAAACACTACTGCAAGGTGATCGCTGCAAGCCATGTTGACTACCTCATGAAAGGAACTGCTTTTAAAACCAGAATGTCATGAATCTAACCTAATAATTCAAATGCTATATATACAGGTAGGCCAGACTTACGACCACAATTGAGCCCAAAATATAGTGACATTTGTTTTGCCCCATTTTACGACACTTCTTGTCAGAGATGTTGTTAAGTGAGTCGGGCTTCCCCCTTGACTGTCAGGTCACATGACTTTGGAACACAGCAACCATTGTATATATGAACCAGTTGCCGATATCTGAATTTTGATCATGTGATCGTGAGGATACTGCAAAGATTGTAACTGTGAAAAATGGTCCTCACTTTTTTCAGTTTTCTTGTAGCTTTGAACGGTCACTAAATGACCTGTTGTAAATCAAGGAATACCTGTAGTTTGTGGTTTGGCCACGTACTTTCTGAAATAGCTTTTCTCTTTTTTTTCTGCATTTACATAGATTGATCAATTAATCAATCAATAGATGGGTAGATATAAGCTATCTTTTGGCCTAGAAATGATCCCACATGTAATTCAACTTTTATATTCCAAAACAGTTTATTCTCTTGTGTTCCTACCAATATTGCTCAGTTTGATGGTTAGAAGGTTAGCTCCTAAGCCATTTGATATGGGAAATTTATAATGGGAGGATTGCTCTTGCAAATATTTTAGTCTCTCAAACTCCTCTCCTTAGGAAAAAGATTAGTATATTTACATATAAAAACTGCTATCTTGAACTGTGTTTGGAAAGAAGCTGGGAGTCAAAACAATCTACAGGAAACTGATAACATAATAAACAAGGGATGTGTCAAAAAGCAAGTTAATTGCTTCAATTTCCAAATACTTTTCAAGGTCACCCATAAGAAACATGATTTTTCAACTGATTTGGCACGGAGTATATAAAGCCGCAGTAAAAGAAAATTTATTCTGCCTTAAAAAGCCTCTTCCACATGGGAGAGTAGTTTTCTTTGTTTGTTTCTTTAAATTCATCCCCACCTGCCCAGCACACATCAATATTCAGACATCTTGTTCGCATTTTACAAGGAATCATAGCACTCTAAATCAGGGGTCTCCAATCTTGGCAACTTTAAGCCTGGCAGACTTCAACTCCCAGAATTCCCCAGCCAGCTGGCTGTGGAATTCTGGGAGTTGAAGTCCACCAGGCTTAAAGTTTCCAAGCTTGGAAACCCCTGCTCTAAATGGTAGGGTGGTACATAAAAAGTCATGGCTGGTGCCCTGCACAGCCTACCATCCACAGTTAGTGTGAAAGATCTTCCAATTCAAGCCTCCGAGCCCTTTACCTTGAAGTGGCCAATTCTTTCTAGAGGTGGCTTGGGAAGGAGAAGAAATATCACACCATTTCTTTCTTTGTTGAGAATGAAGAAGTGATGGAGAGGTGGACAGAAGTAAGGAAAAAGGAAGAAAGATAAAAAAAAGATAACAGGTGTGAGACATGAGACATGAACAGTAGAGGTTGGAGGGCATTTACAGATGAGTACAGAAAGGAGAAAGTTAGAATCTGTTATGTTGCTAACATGCAAGCTAAGGTTAAACAGGGATGCATTAATGTGTAAAAATGAACCAACAGCTTAACAATCAGAAGAATACTCACCAACTACAGGTTACAAAAACAAATAAGAAAAAAAAGAACAGAAAAAAGAAAAAGAATCTATAAAAATAATTCTGATCCAACAGCCTCATTGATACAACCATTATGACATAGTGTTTTAGAAACTGTTTATAAATTAAAAAATACTCTGCAATTGATAAAACAACAAAATATTAACACTCCTCCCTAAAAGCAATTTTTTCAGCTCACATAAAAAATAAAAATTTTCTAAAATTCTGCTACGTGTAGTTTTAACACGTTTACTGAAAAACATTTGGTATTAAAAATCACCAACTTGCAAAAGGAAGTATATATGGTTATGATACATTTTACATGTCTAAAGAATTCAAAACTGGCAATACTTTTTAGCTTTTATGAAAATAGAAGCCAAGTAAACCTATAGTATACATGGAGTACAATCCATTTATTTTTAAAAGATTCCCCCCTTTTATCCTTCTTCTTATTTATTTAACTTGAAGGTGGTTGAAAAAGAAATAGAAATGCAGCTATTTATGTTGAGTACATTCCAACAGTTCAAATAAATATTTCCTATATCATAAAATGTTTTCATTATGTCCTTTCAGGTGCTACCAGCCAAGATCTGAAATGATGTAGAGAATTCAGACATAATAACATACGGTGAATTAATAAGTAGCTTTGGTCCCAGGTGTCATCTATTCTGTTTTACCCAATATTGTCAACTCAAAAAAAAAAAAATTAGACTCATGGAAGATTAATTTTGTATATAGTAACAGCAGCAAAATTATTATATGCATAAAGATGGAAGAATATTGAAATTCCCACAATGGACAGAAACTGTTATAATTAGGAGAAACTGACCTGTTTTATCAGGGGGGAAAAGTAGGGTTCTTTTTAAGACGAAAAGTTTTATAGTCTTTTTTTACTAACAGAAGGGTGAAATGAAGATTTACAGATTTAAAGACAGAAAAGGATGAGAATTTAATATAGGGTTGAAGGGATTTCTGGAAGAGATAAGAAGGAGGGGAGATGATGGGGTTGTCAATATCTGTTGAAAAAAAAGTTGGAAATCATAAATTTTCTTTTTTTTTTTAAAAGTATTTTTATTGAAAGTTTTAAATAAGGGAATGAAACGTAATACAAACTAAAAAGAAAAGAAATGCAAGAAAACAAAAAGAAAAAAATAGGAAAAAACTCCCACTGAGAAAGCAACCTCCTGTCTTCTTCACTTCCTCTTAGTTAACAAATATAAAACTCCTCATCTGATAATTCAACTCTTATTTGTAGGCAACTCCAATAAACATCTTTTCCAGTCCAGGAATAGGCAAGACGTCCAAATGGAACTCTGAAATAATCATCTTTATTAACAAATATAAAACTCCCCACATCTCAACTCTTAACTATAAGGAATTCCAATACATATCTTTTCCAATCTAGATGTCAACAAGTTCAAAAAGACCCGCCCCCAAATAACATATCTGATGTTAACAATGCTCAAATAAACCAACTTTTTGTTCCTTCTTTTTACATAAAAAAACCTTGCTCTTTAATTCATTCAAATGATCACTGAATTTCTTCAATACAAGACTCTTTTTAAAGTTGGAAATCATAATGTTTCATAACTTTAGTTTTCTTTCTTTTCTTCAGGTAAGAGCCTGGAAGATGATGATCATTCATTGGCTAAAAATGCATTTCTTCCCAGAGGGACTGACCTCTCTAGTACTGACTGATAACCACTCCTCCCCCTGGAAACAGGCAATAGATCAGAAGCTGGGCTCTTATGGGCTCTCACCAGTATTCTTAATGTCCCTAGACTTTGACCAAGCAAAGCAAGTAGCAATCAATAGAATGAAGGACATGGAGTTCCAAGAAGAACTAAATAGGTTGGCTCGCCACAGCAGGGACAGAATTAAATAGGGAGTATGGGAATCAGCAAGATATCTAAATGAACTGATCTTCCCAAAACAAAGAATAGCATTCTTCAGAGCCAGATTTAATATTTTCCCATCAGGACTCCTTCAGGGCAGGTATAAGAAAACACCAATAGCAGAACGGGTATGTATATGTGGTAATGGAGAAGTTGAAGATATCTCACATGTTTTATTGTACTGTGAGTTATACAGAGTTTATAGGTCATTGTATATTCTCCCCTTACTAGAGAGATTGCCAGGGAAGGCAGACAATTTTTATGTAGACTTTCTCCTCCAGGATTCAAACCCAGCTATTACGCATGCAGTGGCAAAATTCTGTGCTGCTGCAATGTCTACTAGAAAAAAATTGGTTACAGAATTATAGCTGTCAATTTGTGACAATTTTTGGAGATAGAACAAACTTTGGAAAATGATATTTACACACATACGTATTGGTTTTCCACTCATATAAACCAGGGAGTGCCCCTAGCTGTTTGAGAACATGTATTTTCTTAACGGATGTTTTTATCCACTATTATTGTATTATAATGTGTCAGTATTTTTTATGTATATTGTAAATAGTGATGTCTATTGCTGGTTTAAGACCATAGTAAAGTTCTATTCTATTCTATTCTATTTTCTTTTCTTGCATTCTTTTTTCTTCTTCCTTTCCTATCTTTTTCTTTGGATTTTTCTGTTTTATGTAAAATTCTCGATAAGCATAAATTAAAAATAAAGTTCAGAAATAAATTTCACTAGATTCAGACATAAGCTTAGCTGAATTCCACTGTCAAAGTAAGGAAAGAGGTAAGACCTGTTTCTTCATTTGGATCTTCTGTCCAAAGCATCCTCTATCACTTGCTTATGAACAGTGAGATATTTGTCCAGAATAGCATGAAAAGTGATGCTAGGAACTGGAGAAGGCAGAATGAAATCTTTTTTCCTTCTTTCTCCAGAACCAGTGAATTCCATCTGATCCTAGCTCACTTACAAAATAAATAAAAGGTCAATGATCAGCAAAGCTAGACATAAACCATTTGCTGTAAGAATATATTGGAACCCAATGTAAAAGTCACTTTGGAAACAAAGGGGAAAAGTCTTTTTTTTAAAAAAAAAAACACAAAACCATTTGATTTAAACATGCTTCCCCCAGCCCCTTTTTTTGCATACTGTCTTTCCTGTATCTCATTTAGTCTTTCCTGTATCTCATTTAGTCTTTCCTGTATCTCATTTAGATAGATTGTTCCTGACAAGAGTTAATTAGTCAGAATGAATTGAGTGTAAAGGACTTCTGAAAGACTAAACATTATATGTGGTCTAAGGCTACTTTAAGCCAGCAATATTCTGGTTCTATCAATATACATATTGGATATTATTCTGGCTGGGTAACATTTTTGAAAATTAGTTGGTAAATGCTCACTTGTAAAATACTAATACTTTAAAAATTATTCTATTTCCTCTAATAAACTTTTTGTGGTGAGCACAACAGACTTGGAATGCTGCACTTTGGAGACTCATTATATACATTGTACAATAATATACGGCAGCAGCTCAGCAGCTTGCTGTTTTCCATTTAAAAAGGGCATGCATGTTTTAAGGAATTCACTCATTAAAGTTCATATTTCTTAAAGAACTTTGACTTTTTCCTCAGGCTCATATAAAAGTGTGACAAAAGCTAGTCTGCTTTAATGACTTAGCGAAGGGGCTTGAAGCATCTTTTCCAGGTTACTTTTACTGTATGCAGATCTTTAAATTTAAATACTGTCTTTGACAGTCCTGTGTTCCTTGATTAATGGTAATAAGAGGATTCATTGACAAACTATACAACTGCCTTGAAATACATTATCTTGCTGACAGATGAAATATCTAAAATTTTAGACCTAAATTAGATATTCAGAAAAATACCTAACATTTTTCTTTTCTAAAATATCTACAATTAACATAAAAGTTAATACCCATACCTTACTTCAGTAACTGTTCATAAATGAATGAGCCTTCACAATCTTGCATTTACAACTCCCAGAATTTTTGGTCAACAAATCTTAGGGCCATCACATCTTGTGGGACTTGATTGGGGAAGGCTGGTATAAATTTTACACTGAAGAGAAACAGAACCTTTTGGATTGCCTATGTTAGCACTGCATTTTATTTTAGGAAGTGAGAGGGGACTTTGTACACGTAAAAATAGAGCTTTGCTAAAAGGTTCTCTTCCTCTAATCAAATTACTTTTGGCTTGGTAGTTTAATTTATTCAACAGGTAACTGGCAAATGATACAGAAGATACATCTAAACATATTATGGGGCTGAAAAGACCCAAGGCTGTTTTTGTGTTTCTTTCTAAATATACAATTAGAATCGCTTCACATTCTCCAGGGACTCTTACTAACATCATTTATGCATGTAAACAATCTCATCAAAATGGAAAGTTAGCACTGATAGCAATGTAGAAATAATTCAGGAGGCATTATGCTTTATCTGGAAGTTTCATTACAAGAGATAGATTTATTATAGGAGATAGATAAGCTGCAAACCTCTGTGCATTGGCCTAAGAATAAGTTCTGTTAAATACAGAGATTTAGTTCTGGTAGATGTACTAAGGGTGACATTGTTTATCTTAACTTTTGAGGTGTCTACTATAAACCACTAATTTCTCTTCTGTAATATGGGGAATATATATGATAACTAGTTCATTAAACCTGCTCCAAATGGTCATAAATCTGACATTACTTGAATTTCTGAATCAATTTTAAATCAGTTTAATATTTGAGTTACACGTAATCTGTTGCAACTGTCTGAATATTCAATCAGGAAAGAAGTAAAAGATCTCCTTCAAATTGAGGTGGATTCCTGGTGGGCTACATGGACAGGTGCATGTAATATCCTTGGTAAACAAGACAGGTTTATCATTGCTATCTTGCCACCCCCCCTCCAAAAAACTGTTTCCTGGCATTTTTTTAGGGTTTTTTTTTTTTTTTCATAATTTCATCTTTCCAAAGCCAAGTAGAAGATCAGACACCCAACGATCTTTCTTTTCCTGTAACGTTAATTCCCATCCCACAAGGAACCTTTCTAGAGAGGACAAGAGAGGATTTTTAAAATAGTGTCTTGGGGAGAGTCTCCTGAATCTTTTATTGATACTGCAAGACTCTCATTATGTTAACTTTTCCTTTTCAATACAGCTGCCCAAGGCACCTTTTATACTGTTTAGGTGGGTCTTACCATTTTCAAGAGAAGGTTTTCAAGGAATAAACAGGAATGCAAGGATTAGAGGAAGACAGTAGAAACCTTTTGGAACATAATTCCACCAGTGTATGATCAGAGATCCTGAAAATTATAGTCCAAAGCATCCTTGAGATTTATGTGCTGTTTTATGTGTCTTAGAATGTAATGCAGTTTGGCATTTCCTTTATTCCTTTCTTCATTATTAATGAATAAACATAGCATCTATGCATCCACCTGGAGAAGATACTTGAGCACAAATCCTCCATGAATTAGTACTTTTTTTCAGTCCACTAAAAGGTATCAGATATGGCTGAGAGACAATCTGAGGCTGAAAAGTTTATTTGTCACAATAGTGACAAACATACACACATTATTAATTTAATGAGGAACTGTTCCTGGCCTCACTGAGATTAGTGTGCAGTTGGTTGGCTACTGTGAAAACAGGTTTCTGATTAGAAGATGGGCCGGGGGGTCTGATCCAGGACGGTACAGTTTATGTTCTGGCTTTCAACATGTTTTTTATTCCAATTTAGACTGTTAGTGTTAATTCACAAAATCTTTCACATCTGAAAGAGTGCTTCTTCCATGCATGGCTATCTTAAACTCTGACATAATCACTTGAACAAAATTCCTTCAGATGATAAGATAACTAAGTACTAAGAGTAGGTATTTTTAATCAAGACTGTCTGGGAAACAGCTTTTTCTAAAATGTCTGCTTTGAATCTACTCTATTGCTTTTTCTGCCTGGCAATACTTGTGTATTCTGTCAGGGCATTTATCCATTCATTATGTCTGTATATGATGTGTTAATGAACTTTATCTTTTAGAAACCTTTCTGATTCATTTTAAATGGCTGCTTTCATTAATTGTGTTTTACCGTTACTATTTTTCCCAGAATTCTGAGGTTTTTAGAACACATCACTCATTCAGCATGATGGGAATTAATTCCTCAAAGAAATAAATTAAGCCATGAATTTACTCTACCAGATATGAATTTAGACATGCTTAAAGTGCTTCCACCAAAATCAATGGGGCTTACGTTAGTCATTCCAAACATTTACTTCTTGCTCTGTACCATGCATTATATTAAATGGTAGGGAAACCTTCAGTAAGAATATTTTACATTCAATATAAATAAATGAGCCCTCACAAAACTTAACAGTCATGGGATCATGTACCAAAATAATTTTAAAATTTATTAATGGCTGACTGTTGAGTTCCATGCAGGATTCTGAATTGGGGATGGGGCAAAATTAGAACTGCATGCCCATTTTGTTTGAATTGATCAGAACCCTGATCTTCTCCAGGGTTCAGATTGAGCTGGAGCAATCACTGATATTCACACGAATATAAAATGTTTTATCGTAAGGAGAATGTTTGCTTTGTGCTTTAGACATGTTAGGACAGAAAAATAAATCTAGGTCCACAAATTATTTCCATGCAAAAAATACAGCAGTCAATTCCTGCGATCACTATTCTTGCATAGTGAGATGTTTTATATGATAAAGTTTAACATTAGGTATTAATTATAATAATTAATTATAGTAATAAATAATATTATAGTAATTATAATATACTGACCAGACCATAAGCAAAGTGTTTATTTTAAGAAGTTATTTTCCAATGTTAATTTTTTTCTTTACCCTTTTCTACATATATTTATTTACAGAACTATTCTTATTTTTCATTCAGATGTTTATTACACTCAGACATCTGCTTTTATTGTTCAGTTTTCACTTCATTGTTCACTATTGATTGTTCGCTATTCATTTAAAACCTGTGGGTACCAGAATAAATAAAGTATTCTTTTGAGTGGTCATGCTGGTATTCCATATATTTTGCTCTCTTTACATTTAAAATAAAAATCCAAATATGGTTTCAAAACTTCTGTTTCACTGATGACCAAATTTCCATCTATCGTATTCAGAAAAAAAAAACCTGCTGAGATTTTTCTCTATTGCAAGTAGGTGATGATAATAACAGTAACAATGTTTTCAATTTCTTTCACGTCATTACAGTATGAAACTTTATCACCAAAAACCAAATGACTTTTCTCTTATCATTCATCTTTACTGAAATCATAATCTATCTGTTGACATCCAAGAAAGACAGGACAGGGGACAGGTCACACCACTGCCATCCAGTGCTATTTGTTCATGCTGAGAAACAAAAGGTCAGACACAATCAAGAATGACTTGCTCAACAGATGTCTCTCCAGTTACCTTAATCCCAGAACCACAGCGTTAGTGTTTCATGCAGATCTGGAGTTAGTAAAATACTAAACTTGAATAAAATGTAGTGGAAATTTCACAGTGTGAATTTCTCTCTCGTTTAATAGTAAAAATAAGGGCAGTCAGGAAAGTTTGCATACAACAAGGTTACAAGCTTAGTGCTTTAGTAACAGATTAATAAAACAGAGGGGTTTTTTTTAGACACTTTGTCTTACCTTCTGATAAACAGAACTGATATTTAATGATCTAAAGGGGAAATAAATGAAATAATCATCAGGAATTCAAATTATTTGTACAGATAGGCCTTGAGAGCCACTCATATTCTTAAGTGATTACTGTTTTATTAATAACTGAAAATGCAGTATCTTTATAGAAGATTTCAAAAATGTATTGTAATTTATTGGTGAAAATGACAATGTAGTAACATATTTTAACAGGATAATGGTGGTGATTGATATTGTTTCTGGTCTAATGACCAAGACTAGAAATGATTTATTTCTTTAAAACAATGTAGATCAATTAGGCTTATGGATCAGTCTCAACATTTAGGAATCTTAAGTATTCAGAAACATTCACAAATAATATAAATATTAAAAGTTCTATATAGAGTATAAAGTGAAAAGTTTTAAATTTTTAGAGAAAGAATAAAATTTTATTGTTTGAGATGCTATATATACACACAGATGCATACACACTACACACATATACATACATGGTTACCTGCAAATACTGCATTTTAGGTATTATTTAACAAAAAGCCCTTTATTTTTATTATATTCTTACCAGTTTCAGGGGGCAAATGGTGGCAGGATGCTGGGCAGAAGACCTGAGATGCATAATCCTCAAATGTTGAAGGATCTAGGTGGTGTTGAATAATTGTTTGGAGATACCGAGCTCTTTCCTCATAGCTTGTTGAATTTAAATGTTAAGGAGAATTTACATTTTAAAGCAAAGAAAACACAGCCTTAATCAGTGATGTTGTTGTTTTCTTTTAATGGATTTATGTACACAGTATTTTACAACTGAACTGTAAATGCTTATTTCTCAATCTCCAGAAGCTAAAGGATCAAATAAAAGAAACATTATGTTTTAAGATTTCTGACACACTATGCTTAATTCATGGCTTTCCAACTAAAATTGACAGTCTCTCAATATCTGCTGATCATTCCATTCACTTAAATCCTGAATGTGTTAGTTCAAGCTCTATATTTGAATAAGCATTTTATTTTCAAATTAGGTCTGAGTTTCTCATGACTTCTTTCTAAATGGTCACACACAGTTTTATAACCACTCTTACTTCAAAACTTTTGGAAGAGCAGAGCCATATCTTTTGAGTAAGTGTGATCACAGTCATAGAATGTGATAATGAAAGTGATAACAACAAAAGTCCTATGGCTTTGGTAGGGTAATGGGGCTTATTTATTAGATTTCTAATCCCAGCTTTATTACTTTGTAAGTAACTCAAGGCAGTGAACATACATAATACTTCTTCCCCCTATTTTTCACACAACAACCCTGTGAGATGGATTGGGCTGGGAGAGATTGACTGGTCCAAAATCATCTAGCTGGCTTTCATGCCTAAGGTGGAACTAGAACTCACAGTCTCCTGGTTTCTAGGCCAGTACCTTAACTACTATACCAATACGGCTCGTAATGCCTTTCATCTACATAAAACAAATGGTTCAGAAAGCTGAGTTATATTTCACATTCAGTAATACAAATCAGAAGCCACCAATTTTGAAAATACAATATTTGATTTTATGTAACTATAACTTTCAGACAAATGTTCTGGTAAGTGATCCCACATTGATGACTTGAGGCATGCTATAATCAGTTGAGAAATCTGTCCAAATTCTGACAAGCTACATATGTATTTCTGCATTACACAGCAGTTTTCAGATAAAATATAGCATATAAAAGTATAACCAAACCTCTTTCAAACTACCTTGGGTGCCTCCATCTTAGCTTATTAAAAAGTTTTATTTTAAAGTCACCATACTCTCAAAATAGGATTTGATATTGAAATTCTGTACATATTTACTCATACGTTAGTAGCAGATCAGTGCAGGACTTCAGCTGAAATATAAATAACAAAACTAACAAATTTTACAAACCCTACTCCAGAATGAAAGCATGTATTTCAATTATAAATGCAAATTAAAATATTTTGCATAAGGAAAACAAATGAGACAAGGGGGAAAAAAACCAATCCGACAGCATCCCTGAGCACTGATTAAGAAAGTAAGCATCCCAAGGATGACAAAAGAAAAGCACTGTTGTTCTTTGCCTTTGTCCTACAGCCTCCTCCTTCTGATATTATTGACAAGAGGCTGGTACCTTGAAGCACTGCTTTTGAAGAACCCTCTCCAGGCTGCTTGTTCCAGAGGCCTTGATTTTATTGTTAACAGAGAGAAAGCAAGAAAAAGAGAGAATATTTCTAGTGTTCATGAAAGCAGCTATGGAAATGGCTGTCAAAATGTAAAACAGCAGGCAGCAACATACAATTATCAAGAAAAAAAATATCATGCTGCTTTAGTGTTATAGGCTGCTTTATTGAGCTTAGAATCAGTTCTCATACAACTTGCAGAAGTTGTCTTGCTATATTCATTGGATCAGGAAATCTTTGCTGTCTGTATTTTATTTTTTATGCAAAAGGATGCTTAACATCACTCAAATTTATTCTCCTAATAAAACAAAATTATTTGCAGCCCTGTTTTAAAATGTGCAAGTGAAACAAATGAAAAGTCAACTTAGTGGAATTTTCATTGGAAAATATTCTACTTGATAGAAATGATTAGATGCTAATATATGCCACTGAATGATATTAGAATCCCATTCCTGTTCATTTTGAGATCTTTTGATAGAACACAAAACCACTTTTCTTAAATCTTTAAGTCAAGAAAAGAAACTGTTGTAAAGACTCATACGTTATATTCAAACTTCAATAGGCCCATCTCTCTCTTTTCCTGGCGACATATATGCATGAACAATTGTCATCTACGTTGTGTCTGGAATAGAATCACAGAATGCTTTAATTGCTTATTCTTGTGCAAACCAAAGGATGTCTGATACGGATAATCATTTCGTTTTTCCTTGCTTCTTCTTAAAATTTTCATCTCAAAATACAGAACTCATTCCTTGTCTTTGGGACCTTCGAAAACTAAATGTACACATTCCTAAACCACAACCTCAGGGCTGCATTCATTTTAGTTACAGCCAACCAACTTGATGTTTATCAATGTATCTTCAATCCTGTATTTTTTTTATATCCTTAAATCACCCACCACAGAAAAACAGCAGAATATCTCTTCACTATCTTCTTTCCAGCATCAAATGAGTAATTCCTCTCGTCTCTTACCTGTAAAATACTCTTCATTTATTCATATATTTCCATTTTATTTTTGCTTTTATTATCTCAGTTGCAAAATGTTATTCCTTCAAATGATTTATTAGAAATGGGGAAATAACCTTACTTTTTCCTTTTGAGGTATTACGGTTTTGTCCATCACTAATATTCAGACTAGAAATTTTTTTTTCATGATTGCAAGTGGAAATGTAAAGAATAATAAACACTGAACCCTCCAATTGTATTTAAATAATTAACTGGATTCTGCAGTGATCATTACTTTAATTAGATACAGAAAATGTGCACAGAGAAAAGTGCTCTGAATCAGAAAAGGCAATAATAATCCTGATTACTATATTTATATGTTGCTTTGGCTCAACTGTCTCCATAAAATTAGACTGCAAATCAATTTTTTTTTTGACATAATCACAACTAATAGCATAAGTAGTAGAACAAGGAGAAATAGAACACCTCCTTGTTTTGGAGCTTTTAGGTTGCGGGACATACACAAGATTAAGCCTTAACATAGAAGAGTAATATAGTACTGTTTTTAAGAGGCTGCATATAAGTGGTAGATGATGAAACTGATGGTTGAAGTCTAAATAATACTACATATCTCACAACTTGTTGAAAAGCACTTTTTCCATTGGGGGAGATTCACAGCTGCTGAATTTTCTGCAGTTAATAGAGTCCTTTGATTCACAGCAGTGCCCCTTGCACAAAAAATACTGGCCTTTGTGTATTACCAGAAACTAATTTTCTATTTGGCTGAAAAGGGAAAAAATGGGTTATTGCTTCTCCCTCCTACGGAGCTTTTCATTATGCCTGATGCACTCAACTTCTAAGCTCTTCTGAGAAAAAAAATAACTGAAGAGGCAAGAGGTAGAAAAATGAGCTTGTTAGCACATTAGAAGTGAAGTATCTTGGTGGGCCCCAGAAATTCCCAGTGGTGTGTTAACTTATCACTCTATGCATGCTGGCACTGATAGTCTCCCAATTGAGCACTCTCTTTTCACACCAAAGGTGCTGCCAGGAAGCAAAGGCTGAAGGCCCACAGGAGAACAGCCTGCTATCAAAACAAGCTGTTTTTTAAAAGTCTGATTGAATGGGTACAATGCTTTTTGAAAAGCAGGGTGGAGACACCTACCTGCTTTCAAAATGTTCCTGTTTCAGAGGTCTCTAAATGAAACCTTTTTAAGGTTTATTTTATTATACATAATGTGCATAGATCCAGAGAGGACAAAAGTGAAGCAAAGTTTGTTTTCAATGCTTGCAGTTTGAGTAAAGAGGTTGCAAAGATAGATCATCATCAGAACTGTTGCTATTGAAGGATAGCATTATCTTTTCTTACAAAGGCACAGAAAGTAACAAAATACAAATTGTCCTTTCTACTCCAGAAGAAATGGGGAAAAATCTGTGAGTACTGATCATTCTGTAGAACTTGTCTTTAATCATTTGAGAAAAGTTGACAGACCAAAACAGCACTTTCCTTAAACCATATTATGGTAGCCAAAGTCAATGTAACTGTATTCCATACTCTTCTGATTTCGTACTATTATTAGTATATATACACATTAACTACAAAAACAATCTGTTATGAAGTCTTCTTGATTAAAGATATGCTTTTGGGAATGTACTTGCAAGTTATATCTACTATACAAAAGTCTCTTTTATATTCTGATATAAGTGGAATAGTTAGAAAATAGCTATAGATACTAAATCCTATTAAGAGTTGGTCTGATCTTGATAATAAGAGATTGTTAGTAGCAGCCATAGTCATAATAACTGTTTCAAAGATTATCAAATAAGCATGAAAGTTCTCAGGAAGAGATTAGCTAAACAACTTCTAAATGCTGCCTATATAATACTTGGTTATACCTGAAATTCTGGCAACAGAATGTAAGTACTTGGGGCTATTTCTCTTTTCATTAGCAAGGAAAATGTGACCCTCTTTCCTTTCTTCACCTAGATGGGCCCAACCAAGCCCCATTAAAGCCCACGAGGAATTGAATTCCTTTCTACTCTCTGTGCTTGGCCTAGGGAAGAGACAGAGGGGACATCATCTATAACAGATAGAACAAACAACAGGAAAACAAATAAAAGGAAAAAATCTTGGTGAATTACAAGTTTTGGAGGGAAAAGCTGAAATTGGAAAAAGAAGATTATATGAGTTAAGCGAACTAGATATGTCTACTTTAATGAAGAGAAGAATTAGGGGTGACCTGATTGCTGATTGCAGTACATAAGGCACTGCCACAGAGGTGTGGGATTGATTTATTCTCCAAAGCTCCTGTGGGCAGGAAAAGAAGCAACGGGTGGAAGCTGATTAAAGAGAGATCCAATCTGGAACAAAGGTGAACCTTCTGGATAGTGAGAACAATTAACTAATGGAATAGCTTGCCTCCTGGAGTAGTCAGTGTACCATCACTGGAAGTTTTCAAGAAAAAATTGGACAATCATTTGTCCGGTTTGATATAAAGTGTCCTGCCATAGGCAGGGGGTTGGATTAGAAGATCTCCAAGGTCCCTTTCAGTCTTGTGATTCTCTAATTCTCAGAGTTTTACTTCAGCTAAATAAAGCCAAATATCCTATTTTACTTAACATGTACACTGACAGACTTCATGAAGAAAAATAAATACAGAAATTTTACAGTGCACAATTACTTAAGGGCTATCTGTATCTAAATGTGCAGTAATTTGATTACATTTCTATTTAATATTGCAATGATCAAGAATACAAAATAGTGATTTTATTATCAGAGAAAGCAGTAATTTTGCACAGTAAACCATCATTTAAGACTGTGTCACAATATCTTTGATAAGCTGCATATTGGTTTAAGCTAATGCATTATATGCCTCTAGGGAATGGCAGGTCAAGAGACTGGATTTTAACATCAAAATCTATCCATTAATCTTGACTTAAATATAATCTACCCCTGTGGTAAGCGGAAGAATGGGTATTCAATGAATTACCATTATGTAATATAGCAGTAATATATTTTCTCAATAATATAAGCAGAAATTCTACATTTGATCTCTTCTACATTGTAATCAATCAAGTGCATGAGTGCTTGGTTTTTCTTTGTTTTTATGTTAACTGAAAAAAACTGAAGAGAATCACAGAACTGTGCCCGTACAAAGCTATCCCATCAATTCCAACTTACTTTGTAAAGTATTATTATGCCATCCTACACTTATCTACTTTAATGTGAATGACAGAGAAGTGAGAAACTTTGTGGAATACTATATTTAAGATCAAATTGTCACAACGTTACCTAAAAATTATGATAAATCAAACGCAAATGTATGTGCATGAATTGACAAATGTTTTGTACTAGTTTTATTTTAAAACAAGCACAACATTTTGGCTATGGAGCTTCTGTTAAGGGTTCCTTTACATTTACTATTAGTTGATTAATCATCATGGCTATTGCTTATGCTTATTTTAGTTTTTATTATTTTAATGGTTTAAAATTGTTTTAATTGTTATATAATGTTAGAATTGTTAACTGCCCAGAAGCACTTGGTTAAACTATAGAAATTAATGAATTAAATTAAACAAACATTTTAAATCACAATACTAATACAAGTTTAAAATAAGCAACAGAGTAAGTTATTAAGGAAATCATATGATTACTATATATGATCCTTGCATTATTATCTAAACATCTATGCACACGAATATATACCGATTATAGTGTTTTCCTTCATATGCTGTTTTTTGTTTTTTTAACTCACACCTTTGAGGATTTCACCAGTTCCATTCAAAGATTTCTACTTTCTAGGTCTTACAAATCCCTTTGATTCATTCACTCTTGCTTCATGCAGCTGCTTTGCAGTCCAATACTCATTCATTATCTCTATATGACCAAATCATCCATGTCAATGTACTAGTCATAACATCCTTTCATTCTTGACTCAATCTCTTTCTCCACTCATTCCCTTCCCTGCTTTTACCCACCTTTTTAAACAACCAATTTCCATGATATATACTTTTCTGTTTCCCCTGGCACACGCAACTCTCAGATGAGAGCAGAAGCACGATTTTTAAACAAACATTTGTTTGTTGCATCTGATCGTATATTAATCAGAAAAATATCTATTGGCTCTTTTTTGCCATTTTGAAGTAGAAGCTTTATTTTCCTTGCCAAATAACTATCTTTGTATTAAATCTATTAACATTAAACTCATGCTCCTCACTGTACTGGACAATCTATCTAACACAGGGGTGTCAAACTCGATTTAATTGAAAGCTGCATCAGGGTTGTGTTTGATTTTGGGGGACTGGGGTGGGTGTGGCTAGCTCAACATCACTCAGGTTGGGGGCACCTGTGGTGGCCTGAGTGCTCTGCCAGCAAAAGCAGACTCCCAAGTGTCGCTTGTGCCCCTCATAAGCTCCATTTCTGACTGTGATAGCCACCTGAAATCCTCTGCCAGTTAAAATGGAGCTCGGGAGGGCTGTGTACAGCTCCTGAGCTCCATTTTTGCTGGCAGAAGCACCACAGGCCGGTTCTTCTCTGTTTCCAGTGTGGCCTTGCAGGCCAGATCTAAACACCCCGCGGTCTGTATCTAGCCCCCAGGCCTTGTGTTCGATACCCCTGGTCTAACATTTGCTGCAAAACACTGATTGTCAGCTAACAACATGGCATTGGCTGCACTCACATTCATGGTATTTCCAAACAATACACCTCTAATATCATTACAAGCATTTCTTATATATTAATTGAAAAATGTATCAAATAGACATTGCATGTCCCTCTCTTACTCAATGGTAAATGAATTGCTCAGCATCCCATTTATTCACTGCATGCTTTATTTCCAGCATACATTGCAGTACTCTTACTGCAATCCCAACTTCATGATTTATACAAAACATTCCCTTATTCACTTGCTCTAAATCTACAATTATACCATTTCTATAACACATGGCATGACCTGCTCAGGAACGAAAATCTGATTTGCATACCCTGGGTCAAGCATAAAGCTGCCCTGTATTTCCCAAATTTTACTCATTATCAACTCTTGAACCACTTCAACAAGAGTTCTGCCAAACATCTTCTCAGGCAGATTTAACAAACTAATCCCCCTGCAATTTCTTCATTCACCTTTGTTTCAGTTCTCTCTGGGTAAAACAACAATTATTTTAATTGTCAAGCTCAGAAATAGTCTTAGTCCATACTGAACAAGAACTCTGTAAGCAGTTCAGATTCATACTCTATCGTTTCACCAGCCATAAGCAATCTTACTATTTTTTTTTACATTCTCATAATATTTATAACTTCTTATACTCATTTTACTTACTCTCTTATCACATTCACTGGAGCATAATACGTGACAACTACAAGCTTTTATGTTCCCACTTGATGAAACTTGCAATAATCTTGACCACAACAATACATACTTTCTGGCATAAATGTTAGCTCTTCCATTCATAATTAAATATTTACTCTTATTCCATGTATGCATTCATCAATTTCATTCCATAAGATAAGAGACTTTCTGTTTTCATAAACAATATTGTTTTCATTCAATTTATTTATCATGTCCCTTTACTATTTTGTTATCTTCCATATGCTATGATTGGCAACAGATGGGCCCATGAATATTGATTTCCACTTTTTATCTTCAACCAACCAAAGTTTTTATACGGTGTTTTCAATTTATTTTCCTTCATTACTTAAAACCACTTATCAGAAAGCCCTTTTTACCCAATGTAGGTAAAATTACCTATTGCGACTAGGTAATGGTTTTGTGTGTCATGATCCAAAGAAAAAACACCTTTATCCAATGTTGGGTAAAATCTATCCAGGTTTGGGAAGCACTGCTTTTGTATAATGATTTTTAGTAAGATAGAGACAAGACAAGATCACCCAATATAGTAACATGCTGCTCTCTCTGTTAATGTTAAAGATACAATACTTGTCAGGCCTGTCACATTTTACTAAGACACAATACTTGTAAATTTCAGCACATTTTACAACTGCACCTTTATTTTACTCTAAGCATGCTCCAGCCAGTATCCTTAGTCTAACTGAAGACCACCTGACAATTCAGCAGTTACATACAAACTGTGAAATATATGCAGCATACGGATTTGATATTGTTTAAAAACAAGCTAAGTCTATGAAATTCCAAGCTCTTTATATTTGCTGCTTGCATATCATTTTTCTCTGAAAAACGATTCTCTGAAATTGTTTTATAATTTGCCAGGCAGCTACAATCTGACTCATGTATAATAACAGCAAATTGGACTTTCCTACATATCGTAAATTATACTGATCAACCCAAAAAGGCTGCACTGGATGTAAAATTTTGTGCAGATAATTTTCAGGTCTGATTGTCTAAACAAATTATTAGAGTAAACATGATAATTAATTGGTGAATAATGTACTTCTGGTAAAAAATGAAGCTGATCCTACAAGCCTGAATCAGCAGACTTCTACAAAAATCTCCTGCTTTTCATGATCAATTACCCTTAAAAAGGTACCTTGCCTTGATGCAACAAGTACTTTGAAGATCAGAAGTCAAGAGTTTTTATTTGGATAGTAATAGTGATGTGTTTTTGGACAAAGAAATTGAGTCCAGAATCAGAAAGGTCAAACAGGTTCTTGGGTAAAATATGTGCCAGAATGTTCAATCCACAAAATGTCTATGTCTCTACTGATGAGCAGATGTAATCAGGAAGAGGTGGTCCCCTTAGATAATCCAACCCCATGTCATTAAATGTTTTAAAAGGCAAAATAGCCCCTTGAATTGGACCTGGAAGCAAACTCATAACCACTGAATCCTATGGAGAACAGTTGTAACATGTATTATTCCAGGGGCATGCAATTGTCCAGGTTGCTGCAATTTGCAGCAGCTGGAGCTTCAAGATAGTCTTCAAGGACAGCCTCATGTATAGCGTATTGCAGAAATCCAAATGAGAGGTGATTAGAGTATGAGTGACAGTGAGCAGATCTCCCCAATCCAGGAATAGGTGCAATTGTGCACTACATGAAGCTGTGCAAAGGTTCTCCTAGACACGATAGCCATCTGCTCTTCAAGTCTGGGAGGACCCCCAGTTTGCACACCGGATCTGTCTGAGACAGTGCCACTCCATTCGGCACCAAAAATGGCATAGCCTCAGAATCTAAAACCCCCAAAACTCAAAGCCATTCAGTCTTGCCAGGAAGCTGAAGCCTGTTGTTCCCCATCCAGACCCTTCCCAGGTACTGGGATAAGACATGTTTTCAAAATGTTATGACCGTCAAGTTCAAAGACTGCTTAAGAGCCATAACAACCTAACTTTGCTATGAAAAACTCTGTCTGTTGACTCAGAAGGGTATCTACAGACTTAGGAGACAATCTTGATCACTGGATATCTGGCTTAGAGAGAATGCATAATAAAGAAGGCTAAGAAAAACAGACATAGTGTATATAAATAGAAAACAATAACAGGAAGTGAATGGTTACTGAAATGATCATTTATGTGTGGTATCATCAAGGAGCATCTGATGAGCCTATGGGGCACTGGTTGTACTAAAGGTATCAATATGTTCAAGCAACCATTTTGCAGAATTCTGGTAGAAAAATTATCTCAAACAGGCATGGATGCTTTTTATCAGAATGATGCTATAACACTGATAAATATCAGTGGCAAATTGTAACTAGCCATTACCTATACATGGCTCAAGAATTTAACACATTTCTATCAGTAGATGATATTTTGGGAAATGAATGTTCCTAAAGGCAGACAACTGATTGAATCTGAATGTAGACAGCCACTCTGACAATCACCCAACTCTTCTATACCTTAAAAAGTCATAAAATATTCTAAATTATCAAAGAAAAGAATATTATTTACCATTCCTTCATACTCAACATTTTTACATTTGACACTGTAAATAGGACTTTGGGACTTCTGCTGCTAAAGTATCTACTTTTTAAACTCTTTCTTTTTAATGCATTTTGTCAATCTAGACTTCTCTTGTCTCACTGAAGTTAGTACAGATACTAAGGCTAAAATATTAAAAAGACTTGCCAATCTCTTTGCCTTTCCCCTTCCAGGACATTAAAATATGCCTTCCTATATATTTGTTTAAAGACTAATGGAATTTCTTTTCTGAATTTTGAAGAATAGGAATCTGATTCATAGGATTAAAAGAAATGTTGTTAGTTACTTAGGTCAGCGTTCCCCAAGCTGGGTAAAACTACAGTTACCACCAAGGAAACTAAATGAAGAACAGAATGGGGAAGACTGATTTACTGATTTTCAAGTGTTCTAAATCATATTTTTGCTCATGAATCTGTACAGACTATAGCAGATTGTATATCTTCACAGATTTAATTAGAAATTCTTACACTAAAATTTATTCCACTCAGGGACTTGATAACTTCTGACCTTTTATATTGCCATTTCTATATATGATGATTACTATAGTTTTGAAAAGCCTTACCAGGCAATTGTTTATTATTATAAACTGATATTATAGAGAAAGAATGTTAATAAATCGGCACAATGTTTTTCCCACCACTCTTTTGAGCACCAATTTAAAAAGTAACACTTCTCTCCCCCTCCTTTAAAAGCTGTCAAGCTGTTCAGAGTAGTTTGCAACATGACAATAGTACTATTGTGAACTGTGCCTGGGTTTCCTTCCCACCGTGAGTTAAAATGGGCAGTTCCTGTTGCTTATGATTGGTGTTCAGTGAAACAATACAGAGCCAGTTTTTATCAGCTCCACACCACAAAAGTAAAGCGAAGGAACCCAAGCCTTCATACCATATGCCAACCCTGCTGGTTTATCACTAAGAATCAAGATCCATGTCTTCTGTGAAATTTCACCTCACATACCTTCTGTGAAATGCATGGTTTTGCTGAAAATTGAACCTTTTCACAACAGCAAGAACAGATGGATAGGAACTGTGGCTTGGCAACAGGTTTTTTTTAAAATCCATACTGGTAATAAGTAGAAGCACTCCAAATGAAATGGATAATGTATGACCTTTATCCTATTTTTTTAATGAACATATTCACATTGTCATAATGTCAGCTTTTTAAAAAAACTTTTCAAGATTTTATTCTACTAGAGATAGTATTAAGGGAAGATTCACTACAAATCCTTATTTACTTCACTTATGTTTTAACTAAATATATAGTTAAATTAAACATACGATATAATCCTAGGCATGATTATTTGAAAACAAATTAGTTTATGTTAATATACTTCTGAATGTTTTCTTTTTGTTAAAGGATACAAATTTTGGTATAATGGAATGAGCGATTTCAGAGCTCTGCTTGCATTTATAGCTGTTGCTCGAACCATAATAGGAAGAATTTTTCCATTCACAATAGCACCATCAAACAATGGACCAAAGAATGGGACCTGAATTCAAAAAGTTGAAAAATTCAGCCAATAAATTAGTAGTTTCTACAACAATTAGCAATCAACTTTAACAAATGCTTACACCTCTCATTAATCATAAATTATTTAAAATACTGTAGAAGATTGCGTCTTGATGCCAATGTGATCATCTGACATTTTCATAAAGAGAGAATTCTTGTTATATTAATACCTTCTTCAATAATTACTTATATTCAAATTTATTCCAAGCTTAACCTGATGTACCCAATAATGTCATGAAAAATTTCTCTTAAAGGCTAAAATATAAGAATGATGTACAGGCTGTAAATTTGCTGTGGGATATGATTATTTATGAAAAAACATAAATAGTTTGTGGACATCTTAACATACAATTAATTGATAAATTCAATTAATATCAAACTATAACAATATGTTTAAAAGAGGTAATAGTAACGTATACATGTATAAAAGGCCATCCAAATCTTACTATACAATATACAACTTACAATAATAAAAACAAGTAAAACACAGAATATATAATCCAAAGGAAGCTCTGGGGAAAAAAACCTCATTAAATAAAAAACTAAAACATCCCACAAGGGGTTTACAATCCATTCTCACAGATTTGGAAACAGACCCTAGTTTTAAAGGCTTTCTTAAACAGTGCGGGGTAGGTGGGTTGAGGGCTACAGCTTTCAGAAGGGATGATGGTACAACAGCAGATACTACAACAGAGAAAGCCCACTAACATATGCTCTGATCAAGGGTCTTTAATTAAAAAAAATAACAATACTAATGCTATTATTCTATAGCCCAAATGATCTGTTGAAATCTGTGCTGAAGATGAATTCTTCATGATATTCAACTCAGCAACCAGCATAGCACACCGCATCTCCTACTCCTGGAAATAGCATATATCATTAGAGCATGCCTTATTTTTTTTTTCATACTCTGAATACTGAGTATATCAATTTTTCACTGGATATATATAGTAATAAGCATATTTTAAAATTCTATAAAAATGATGTTTTCTTTTGAAATCCATAACATGCTTTGATTAGACAATGTGAACATCAGTTTCTAAATGTCTTAGCTAAATAGGAATAGTTGGAACATACCTCAGGCTTTTTCATAATCTGAATACTGAACATGTAATTTTTCATTGGATATATAACAATAAGTACATCTCCAAATTCTGTAGGAATGATTCCTCTTCGATAGTCTCGAGTATGCTCTGACCAGACAATGTGAACTTCATCATTTCCCAAATGCCTAAGCTGAAACAAGAGAAATAACATAGTAGTTCCTAAATGTCAATGGAGATTCTCCGTTGTTCAGGTTGTGGTTGTCCCAAAGGTGCTTATTTTTTAAAAGGCAATTCGACTTCCTTGCTTTGCTAGAAGACATTTTGCCTCTTATCCAAGAAACTTCTTCAGTTCTTCATGAATGCAAGGAATATAAATCCTTCAATTCTCCACCATTCAGTCAGAACTGAAGAAGCTTCTTAGATGAGAAGCAAAATGTCTTCTAGCAAAACAAGAAAGTCTAGTTGCCTTTTGAAAGAAAGCACCTTTGGGATAATAATTCCTATATAATACATTAATCAAGAAATTCCCAGAAATTTAAAGAAACATTCAAGATGGCTACATTGCACACAATATCCAAATATCCCAGTCTTTTTAAGAAGCATTAATTTTGTTCATTTTATTTACAAGTTTTAATGTTTATTTTATTGTTTATTTTATTGTACACTGCCCAGAGTAACATATATGAAATGGGTGGCTATATAAACACGATGAATAAATAAATAAATGAAATGATCTTAGTAAACTATCAGACTATATCCCTACAATATAATGGTGCTACTACAACTGTTACTATTAATAACTATTTTTTATGACTTTTCTTTTTATACTTGATAATTCTGTTTAAATGAACAACTTTTTAACATAATGTTTTTGTTTTGCAATTATTGGTAAACAGAACTGTCATAAACCAATATGATCATTTAAAAGTATTTCTATAGTTACAGCACCAGGTTACAACTTTTCTAATAAGGCACTGAAAAGAAACCAAGCACTGGAAAAGCAGAGATATCTGAAATTTCATTAAAAAAAATCGAAATAGTTGAAAACATTCTTCCTTTATAGCCTCATCATGTGTCAGCTTTCATAATATGTTTACGTTAACTGAATACAAAAGAAATGTGAAATAAATATAACCAGAAGGGACGATCAAATTTAATTTTGATACATTAATGTCATATGCTGTATATGTTACAATACCAGCCAGAGTTAATACTAAGCTGCAGGCTACACTGAGATTTCCAAATGGCAGATCATTCTAAGTGATACCAAGTATAATTGAAGTAATAAACGATAGTAAAAGCAAAGAACACTGGCAGGAAGAATTCAAGTATTTACTTTAAAAAAATTAAGTAAGTTAGTTTTGGAAAGAGAAGACAAGTGAAATAATGCAGGGCTCAATTTCCTTTTATTTATCTATTACATTAACCCTTGAACTCTTGCCAAAATTATCACTAATGTGTAGAACCCACTGATCAAAAGAAGAGATGAGGACATTACAATTTTTTGATAGCTAGCTGCTTTTGCTTAGGATTGCTTTTGTTACCACTTCACTTTTTTACCGATCCTGGTTAAATTGTTAACCTTCTTTCTTCAAAAAAAAAAAAGGAAGAGGAAAATGTACTCTCAAAATGAATATATTCAAATCTACCCATAATTCATAAATAAATAAATAATAATATGCAGAGCACAGAATAGGAATAAAAACAATGAGGGGGAAAAAACTAAAGGAAAAAGTAAATACGCCCCATATTGATTTTTTAAAAATATATGTGGACATAATAAATATCTTTCTCTTCTTTCTAACAGTATATAAAGCAATTGAAAAAAAATCATGAAAAATGGTCTTTGTAATTATTTATTCAACAAAAAAATTAAATTACATATTTCCTTCTGTGCAAAAAAGTATTCCTTATAACCTTCTACCAGTCTCAAATATTGGCTGGGAAGAATTTTTTCCTATTCCTCCATCCAGATTATTTTCAGCTGTGCGATGATTTAAGTGGTTTCAAATCACTTTACATACAGCCTCATGATGGGATTTAGCTCTGACCTGGCTACTCCCAAACCCTTGGTTTCCTTTTAGCCATTCCTTGGTGGATTTACTGGAATGCTGATGATCACTGCCAGGTTGAAAGATTTTCAGTTGAACTTTGATCTTCTGATAGAAAATCTCACATTATTCTCAGGCACACTCTTACTCAATGAAGAATTCATAGTGGATTTTATGAAGAACTGCCCAAGCTCTATTGCAGCAAAGCAAACCATAACATTTCTACTACAATGCTTTACAATTGGCATTAGATTTCTTTTTTTTTTTTTTGGTCAAACATGTTTTTTGGTCCTGCAAGTAAATAACTTTGTATTTGCCTTTCTGTCCAAAGCAAATGTTCCAGAAGTCCTGGTGTTTGCATGAGCAAATTTTAGTTTGTCCCCGAAGTTCTTTCAGGACAGTTAAGGTTTCCTTCTGTGACATCTTCTATGCAGAGTTTTTTTCTTTTGATAGACTCATACAGCTTTATTATCAATAGTGGTGAGAACTCTCTGTAGGTCACATGATGACATTAGAGGATTCTTTTCATATTGTGTGTTCTGCTCTCCGACTGAACCTGCTGGGATGGCCTGTCACAGGCAAGTTGGCGGTTGTCTGAAATCTCCATTTACAGATAATGTTGTGGACAATGGAATGATTGATGTCCAATTGCTTGGACATTTTTAAAAACCCCTTTCCAGACTTATAGGAATTTATACTCTTTTTTTTTCCTGAAAGCTTCAAAGAAAAAACAGTCTAATTGCCTTTTGAAGAAAAAAGCTCTTTTGAGGTATTCCAGCAAAGGAATATTTTTTATTAGAACTAAAATATATCCATTTGCATTATTTAGGGACTTTCCAATTTCTTTTTCTCACTGATTTATAGTGTGGCGGTGGTAAGGAGACCAGTCTTTTTTCTGATACTGGGACTCTAAAATACTGGCTTAATTCAACATTAGTAATTTGAATGCTTATCTATCCAGGAACCAATCCATACACTCCCCCACCGCTTAATTTCAGAACCTGTTTTATCTATCAGGGCCTGAAGAAATAAAAATTTGAGTGCAGAGTATCAAAATTCATGGTGCAGAATATCTTCCATGTCTTTTCGCAAATGAAGTTTGTTTAATTGTCTTTACCATGCATAGCTGCATTCTCTGTCAGATCTTCTCATAGTGCTTTGTTTGTTCAATCTGATGAAAAACAATTACTTAAGAGCCACTACTCATTTGGTCTTCTGACTTGTCAAGCACTGCTATAAGGTTGCTAGGCTATATTTGTTGCAAAGTTAGTGTTGTAAGGCTGCTCACAGGCAGAAACACGAATACCTCACCAGCAGTGCATCCCAACTAGAATTCTGTCCTTTAACCTTCATTTTTGTTATTGAAGGTACTACCAACAAAGACTTCATTTTTTTTCCCTCGGTATCTCAGGTTAGCACACTCCTGACTTAAAAGAAAAAATAGTTAAGGATATGCTCCTTAAATTCTTAGGTCAAACTCCCATTACATTTCCACGTGTACTTGTCCAGTGAGCTCTTCCCGGAGCATGGCTGCCTTATACACCTCTTGTACTCTCTGCTTCTTGAGCAGGAAGCAGTCACTCCATCAGCTACTCTCAGAAATCAGCAATCAAGATATACTCCTTGAAATCAGCAGCTATTCAAGAGATTACTTTTTCAGCTAAACGCAAGAGTTTCTTAGAACAGTTTCTGTGACATTCTTCTTTCTTTTCCCTACTAAATTTCATGGCAAAGTTCTCTTTATTCACTCAGTAAAATATGCAAATTTTATGATTTAACTTTTCAACTTTTAACTTTAAAAATAATTGGATTACTAAAAAAAGATCAAATTGGAAGCAAAGATATTGTTTTCTTTTTAAAAACATGCTAAACTAAATAACATAATGTGGAATACAAAAAAATCAATGTTTCACTTAAATGCACTACAGGACAATCATACTCCTTTAGTTGATGCACTTCTATGTCAAAGGCTCCAATATTTCTAAGATCTTGCTGAAAGAAATGAGATGAGCCACATTTGAATCTTTCTTTTCCTCAGCTGGCTCAAAAATATGCTTCCTATTGGGGAAATACTTTTAACCAGCTCAAATACAGATCAAGTTTTGCTGCGGGGTAGAGTTATGATTTGGGATCACTTCAATCCAATGCAGTACCACTTTTACTCTGACTATACATAGTATTTTCTATATATATATATATTGAATTAGTATTTCAACAACAGAAATGCTAACTCCTTAAAGCGGGGGTGTCAAACTGGTGGCCCACAGGCCAGATGCATCAGGCACAGACTATGTCCACCACAGTTCCACAAAGAGAATAAAACATTGCGATGTATCATGTGACGGCAATGTGAAGCAGCAAGTTTAACACTTGTGCCTTAAAGGAAGAGGAATGTTTCTGTAACAGCTAGAGACAGATGGAGAATTGAAATAAATCTGATCGAAATTCAAATGAAATGCACAAAGACTGAGGGATAGCAGTCTTAATTGTCTCAGATAGCTATTAATAATCGCTTAGTTTTTTGTTCTTTGTTCAGATTTGCCAACTATTAGCAGAAATCATCATGCACATAAAGATAGAGGCCAAATAAGTCAAAGACAGGAACAAAATAAACTATACAAGTATCTAATAGAGGAGACAATTTCACAATTCAAACGCATTGATAGTATTGATAGTAATGATGATGGAATGTTTGCAATCAAATTGCCAAGCTTGGAGCTTAAACCAACAGCCTAACAATTTCACAAATCTAAAAAACAGATGCTGCTGTGATGTCCCCTTAACAAGATATCTGTAATCACTTGAGAAGTGGAACACACCTGAGCTTTTCCAAGCGATGACCCAATTATTGGGGGCAATATGCTAACTTTGTAAACCGCTTAGAGAGAGCTGTAAAACACTGTGAAGCGGTATATAAGTCTAAGTGCTATTGCTATAAGCAGTTCTCATGAGAATGAGTGATTGTGAGTTTCAATTCTGCATGGTTTGATAATGTTTCACTCCTACAACTATGAAAAACTCTGATGTATTTGCTTATTTTGTTTTAACTGCAGTTTGCAATGATGCCTGAATCTGGGCATCTTAACTATAGGTAGATGAAACACATCTAATTCAGCCTGAGCTACATCAGTCATCTCCCAATCAGAATTGCTGAGTTCAGGTTATGAAATATTGCTTAAAGCCTCTGGGTTTGTCAGTCTATACATCTAAATAAATAGGCACCTTGAATTGTAAGAGAAAAATGGCTGTTTGATGGGAGTTTTTAAGGCATCCGTGGACATTTTTAGAGCACAAAGTCTGTTAAATAATAACACAGGAAATTATTAGAGACTGAACATAGAACAAATCTGAAAATTGCCAGAGGCATAGCTATTTCTTTGTACTAACTGTTGGTGATATAATTCAGTTGCAGGTATTAAACTCCATGCTGAGGTCAACCTGCCTCACTTCTTCCAATATTGCACTTCTACAAATGCTCATTAATGTGTCTGCGGAATGGATTAGAACATATGAAGATATATGTACAGAATAGAAGGTTTTAAAATCTAATGATAGCTAACCATTCATTGTAATAAGACAAATATTCAGTCTCTCTTAATTTATATCAATAATATGGAATTTATTGGATTTTAAATGGAAAAGGAAATATCAATAGTGCAAAGCTATTTATTTTTGAGATTATTATAAAAGCTCCGAAGTTGCTGATTACATACACTGGCTACAAATACATGTAATTGTTAGATAATGTATATGGTTGTTCATGGTAAAGTGTACATCCTCTATCTATTTGGTCAGAAGTCAATATCTAAATGTCAAAGTTGGAAGTGGACCAGGAAAAATAAAATTAACTGCCCCAATACTTTTAGATTATGGAATTACAGTATTCTGAAAGTCTCTCCTATGCTAACATGCATGTTAATGAATCTAACGCAAAATGAAACTCTTTTTATAACCCATTCCAGATCTGAAGAACTGGGCAGTTTACAATAAATGCAAGCAAAAACAAAAAACACACACATATCACAATAAAAAACATAATTACAGCCACCTACTTTCAGTCAGCTGGGGCCAAAATGTTTGGGAAAGAGCTGCTTTAAATTGTTTATCAACCATTAACAAATTTGGGTTATTTCTTGGGTGAGGATATACCTAAAGCATAGATCATCAGAGACATGTGTCATTTTCCCCACAGTTCACTTTGAGACTACATGATTGCTTGTATACAAAAAATACATAATAATTTTACATGCTCATTAAGACTCTTCCCATTATTCATGTTGCCTTTTACTATTACAGACTATAATAGCAAAGTATTAAGAATATGTAAAACCCACTTCTTAGGGCTTCCCAAACTGAAACACTTCACATCTAACAAGACAATGGTTTGGCCAACTCAACAGAATTTGCCTAGAAGAGTTCAACTCAATAGTGTAACCAAGTGACTATTTGTCAGATACACAGAATATTTTTCATATGCCCTACAGTTACTGATATTCACACTGAACCAGTCACTTTAAACAGGGTCACTACCAATTGTGACGGAAGAGTGAAAAATACCTGAAAGGAAAAAGCCTTTCAAACTTTCCTGCCAGTGTGACTCTTCCCAGGTAGCTGGGTATACTGGAATGGCCTCCAATGGCCTTTAAAATGGTCTTCAATCATGTAATGAACCAGGCTTTGTAGTTGTTAGATGTACTGAATATCCTGTTTTTCCTGTATTAGTGTGCATCCTTTCCTATGTTTTCCCAGAATAACTCAGCAAGGTAGATTTGATAGAGACAGTCAGTGGCCCAAGGTTGATCAGTGACTTTTATGATTGAGAATCTCAGCTTTTAGTACAATAACTTAAATCACCACTACACTAATTAATTAGAGTGTGAAAGATTACTTTGGAATACCTACCTTTTTTGTTAGGGAGTCATCTGAATCAGAAGGCATTCTGGTTGATACATGAAACATTACTTCAACCATAGAGGTAGCAAAATATGGAGTAGTCAATCCAGTGCTTTTGTTTTTCTGTAGTCCTCCCATAAAACCACAATGATTTGTTAGATCCACCTAAAATAAAAAGCCATTGCAACATAAATATCTATATAATATAAATTAGATGTTTTTGGACTAGGTCTACAGGATACCAGCTGAAGGGGATAAAAATGTATTCTTTTTCATTGCCATTAATATTTACCAACTCCATTCGAAATCAAAACTATTTAGTAGATTGTTTGATAACAAATATTTTGGGTTCACAGAGCTAAAAACATGTTAGTCCAACCTGGTTAAATCTGTATAACTAATTTCACTCTGTCACAGAATTCTTCCTAGCACATGCTTTGTAGTGGTTAGATGGCACATTTGGCACATCTAGCACACAGACTCTCAAAAGTGAACTGTTCTACATTAATCCCATCTACTGTTATTTCCAGTGGCAATTGGAATGATAATTTTCAAGCATATTACAGGTAGTCCTCGACTTACAACAGTTCATTTAGAAACCGTTCAGTTATGTCACTGAATAAAGTGATTTATGACCGTTTTTCACACTTATGTTCATTGTGGTCTCCCCATGGTCAGGTGATAAAAATTCAGACACTTGGCATCTGGCTCATATTTATGATGGCTGCATCTCTCAGGGTCATGTCAGCACCTTCTTACTTTCTGACAAGCAAAGTCAATGGGGAAGCCAGATTCACTTAGCAACCATATTACTAACTAACAGCAGTGATTCATTTATGGCAAGAAAGGTCATAAAATGGGACAAAATTCACTTAACAAACATTTCACTTAGCAACAGAAAATTTTGGCCTAATTGTGTTCTTAAGTTGAGGACTACCTATACTCTCATACTGGTGGTTTAATGATGATCTATACCGGGGGTGTCAAACTGGATTTCTTTGAAGGCCGGATCAGCATTGTAATCTTCCTCTGCAGGCCAGGCAGAGGGAGGAGGGGAGATGGGATGGATGCCTTCTGTAGCACCCCACCTGTGCCCCATTTTGGCTGGCAGAGGGCTTCAGGAGGCCATCCAGGCTGAAAATGGGGTGCGGAGGGCTACGTGCGTCCCCTTGCACCTGGTTTTTGGCTGCCAAAGCCCCCCACCGGCCAGTCCTTTGCTATTTTCAGGCAGGCCCCCTGGGCCAGATTTAAGCACCTAGCAGGCCAGATCCGGCAAGTGGGTGAGTTTGATACCCCTGATCTATACTATGACATTTCAGACAATTTTAGTAGCCAACATTAGGCTCAATGCAGTGGACACTGGAATTGTGAGTGGGAAAGATTTATCTTTCAGCAAGAACATTTCCTTTTAATAAATGGAGCTCTTCTAAAGAGATTAATTCTAAACTATTGCTAGCTAGGATTTGATCTTGTTCCTAGATGCTAAAGAAGCAGAGTTGGTCTTCCTATCACCAAACATAGAACTGGCAATATTTTACAAATATTGAAACGTTTCGGAAAACTTGCAACATAATCTCCAGGTATTGTAAAAATAATTATGAAACTAACACATCCCTGTTCTTTCCACCATCCAAAGAGAACTTGGCTTTTAAGAAAATCACATGCATCACAAATCCCAGTGATGTCTATTTTTTCTGCTGATAAAAGACTCTTGATATGACACAACAAATTGCTTCAGACACATGATAGGAACGTTAGCCACCCTCTTATAAGTTCTATAAGCAGCTTGTGAAATAGGATGATAGCTATCAGGCTGAAAGAAATCTTAAATTGTTTCTAATATGAAATATTAAATAAATGCTGATATTTAATGCATCACAACATTTGAAAAAATAAATGAGTTGATTAGATTGGGATGAGATAGAAGTGTACCTCCCAACCAAGACCTGCTACAAAATCCTCATATGCTTGGCTTCCTCCAGTGTTAGTCAGGATGGAGTGTTTATCTTCTTGTCCCTCAGCAACATAAAATACTGCAATTTTGTGTGTCTCTCGGCTGTAAGACATATGATTGCAATTATATAAGAATATCCTCTGACATCACTCATAGTGGATATATAGAAAGGCTAATATAATTTCCTTCGTCCTGAAGGGAATTGAAAGAGATTTCAGCTTTTATTTATATGTTTCCTTATTTATTTATAGTCCGAAAGCAAGGATCACTGCCAAGGCATTAAAAAAACCTGTCTTCATAATATATAATCAAAATTATGTACTTTATCATACTATAGAAATACTACTTTTAATTATATAACTTTTGTAACATTGCAAAAATAAGTTTCAGTTTCTCAATTTTTTGGGGGGAAATAATGTGGGAAGCCACATCTTAGCTTGATTTTTAAATGTAATCAAAATTGGTTACAAACTGTTTCAAATCAAACATGTTTGCTATTATATCTTGAAATAGGTCAATGCTAAAATTCATAGGCACAGAAGAGTGTAATTCAGCAATTTGAAAATATAACGCACTTGTACAAACAAGTTTTTTCCCCAAACAGCAACAAAATCTGGCAATCTCCAATATTTTCTCCTGAAATGGCTGAAAATAATCTTTAAAATTGCTCTAGTCGGAAGATACGAACGCACATATATTAGCAATATTTGCATAAGTTATGGAGTTATACATTTCTATCATTACGATTAGTCATAAGCTTAAAGACTCTATACAGTTCATAAAATCTGGCCTTACGGCCAATAAAGAAATACAATTCTCTGGTTGAAATAAAGTTCTTCTGAAATATGACCTTTTTAAAAAAAACGAATGATTTACATGTAGCCCTTGACTGTAATTGACCCTGGCAATTACGGTTATATGTCATGAGGGTTGTAAAGCGGTCATCATGTGACTGACCTGGTTTTATTATCTCTTTATACAGTAGTTGTTAAGCGAGCCCACTGTTTACTATGGAAACTGGAAATGAATGCTAGTTTCTGAGAAAAATATTGTAAATCGCAATCATGTGATTATAGAACACTGCAAATGGCTGTAAATTGGCCAGTTGCTGAATGCCCAACATGCAGTTATATGATTTTTTTTTTGGGGGGGGGAGCAATGTTGAAATATTGAAACCAGATTGTAAGTAACTTTTAAGGGATCCATCTTAACTTTGAATGGCTACTAAACGAACGGTTGTAAGTCAAGGACTACCTGTAAACTGACAGAAATACTCTGTCCGTACTTCATATTTAGTCACTTCCATTTTGTTAAAGCACTAAGGGCTTAAACAATGATTCAAATGTTAAGAATTAATATTAGCTGTTTTATGTTTTTAGAACATAAGAGTTCTAATAAATTAAATAAGATTGTATTAACTCAGAACTACAGGCACTGTCAGATTGGTGCTAAAGACAATTACTAAGAGAAACATTTTTTAGTAATTTTTAAATACATTTTTACATTTTGTCACAGAACTTATAACTTATAAGTAGAACTTATAACAACTTGAAATCTACATTATTTTAAAAAAAATTACATTGAAGTGCAATTTAAAATTGGAAATTATGACCACATAAAAATTGCTTATTGCAGATAACTTGCCATTGTCTTGAATCCAAATTTCGAAGTTCTCGAAGTAGTTTTTCATTTTTTTTCAGAAGATGAAAGCTTCTCCTACATAAGGAAATTTAATAAAAATGTTTTCATTATCTGTGTAGAATAGCAAACAATAACACCTTTTCATTTCTATTTATTAATATCTCCTGCGGTTTTCTTGCCTTTTGAAAAATCTTTTCTCATCAAAAAATGAAAAGATCTTTATTTACACAGATACATACATACACACAAAGATATTTTTTATCCTGGGTAATCTTCTGAATCCTTATTATCACCTTTACTGTAATTCTTACTTCATTCCACTTCTTTAACCTGGTGGCCTGAACAACATTCCCCTTTGGCAGATGAACCACTAAACCAAACTAATCTCAAATTAGGACTGGAGATTTGTGAACATTAGGAGGCATCTAGGAAAGCATATGTGAGAAGTAGATAGGACTTTGATGATACATCAATACATTATGGCATATATTTAGCTGTTCCTCTTCTGTAATGTGTCATAATACAAACAAAACAAAATGACTATCTTCCTACAGTTGTGTACTGATTTACATTATGTACACTCATGGCTAAGAAAATCTTAGTACAGAAGTGAGAGAATAATTGGATTTAATTTCATTACATCCTTTTCTTATTTAGTGACTGCAATTCATTTGTGACTTTGTTGTTAAAAGGTTGCTAAGTGAACATGTGACAGAGAGAGAGAGAAAAAGAGATGCTCTGAAGATCACTAGTTGCTGTTGCCTCATTCATATAATGTTCTCTTACACAGTGCCCTATACCTGACAAGATTTTCCCCCTTTTTTTGCCTCTTCTCAGGGTGGAGAGATTGCTTAAACAACCTCTCTCTTCCTGAGCTGCTTTTCTTGGTAGCGTAGCACTTCCCTAAAAAGTGCTAGTGGCAGGTTAACAACTATGTAACCTTAATTAATTCATGAAAACCTTCTGTCCAGCTTGCTTAATGCCTGAAATTGACCAAACCTTAATCAGTTTCACACTGAAGATTTTTTTCAGACCCCCCAAAATTGGTTGTAAATGTATGCACTGGACAGAAAATGATTTTTATACTATTTATTACTATTTCATTTGCAAGTGGTTGCTAACCGAGGTAGTTGCTAACTGAGGAGAGGCTGTCCTGGAAGAAGAAGATATATACTGCTATGGTTTTTAGTAGTAGCATGTATGTCACTTAAAATCTCTCTCAGTTCTGAAAAAGACCAAATTATTTTGACTTTAAGAGCAAATAATATTATCATTTTACCTTTTATCCCAAGAATTCATTCCAAGAATACTAAGGAGTAACCTGCAATAGTAAAATGCTGAATAGGGCTTTTGTGGAATTGGTTCATCCTGCTCCATAGCCTTCATATTTAAGTCACTGAAGTGCTTTTCAATAAAATCTCTCTCTTCAGTGTCCTGTTTAAGGATTGCATTGATTACATCATTTTCCTGCTTCTCTGACACACAGATAGGTTGAAGAGCAGGTATATTGAGAGACACACCGGTCCTCTGTAAACACTCAGGACTAGTGATTCCCACATATTGCAAAAGCTCATCAAGGGCATCTTCTTCATCCTTTATTGTATCCCATGTTGGCACAGTGTCTCTAAGCCTTCTTTTTAATGGAAGAGTAATTCCGTCCTTTACATACATTTCTTCTGTATATGTAGGAGGTTCTGAGGCATTTTCTGATTTCTCTTGATGGGGCAGTGAAAGCATAAAAGTGGTTGGTTCACTTAGGCCACATAGAGGGGGAGGCCCATACATGATGGCAGAATCCCAAGAATATTTCCCAGACAGATCCCGCACTATAATTCGGACATTTGAATTGGCTGAGAGAAGTCCAGCAGACAAACCTCCTCCAGGCATGTTCTCTTCTGCTCTTATCTGTATACATGAAACTAATGTGGTATTATTTAATACAAAGAACTGGAGATTGGGGTTCTCAAAAAGCTCAGGAGAAAGTTCAAGGTTCTCACAGAAAGGATTGTCATTATTTTCACATACTTGACTTGTTAGCATAGCAGGCCCCCCACTCATTGGATAATGGCCTAAGTGGTTTACCAGATGAGCTATCACAGTACGAGCTGCCACAGAGATCAGTCCTTGCTGCATATGAGATTTTACTGAAAAACACACAAAAAAAATTCAATACTTTAGGTTACACTGATAGCATTCAAAATGTAATTTCTATCTATTTAAATGTTAAGGGACTCTGAAAAGATGCATGACATCATATTCATAAAGTGTGGTAAGAAAAATACTGCTAACTATGGATAATATGCATTTCAAATAAAATAATTATTAAACAACAATATAACGAAAGCAATTTTACAGTGAATACAACTTTCAACATACAAATAACTGTAAAAATATTTTAACATTTCAACAGCACAGAGAAATGAAAAATATGAACAAAAGCTATTAGTTTTCCTTCTTGAAAAGAAGGCCACTGTCGAGATTATGGCAAAAACAGAACAAAGACAGAAGCAGCAAACATGGTCAGCACATTAAAAAGAAAACTGATATTTCACAGATGAAATGATACTGAGAGATGTTTTCTCATAGACAACACTATCTTAGAAAAATTACGACTGTTAACAGTTCTAATAAATTAATTTCATTTTAATTATATATTTAAAAATATTTAACAATGGAAATAGTTACAAAGAAAATTGCTTGTTTTCAAGAAAAGAAAACTGAAAAGAAATAATTACAGTCCTGATGTTAGGTTGAAATCTGAAATCTTGAATATGTTTTGCTGGGAGTAATTTTTACTGAATTTACCGAAGACACTAAATAAATGTGTATAAATTTCTAATGTTTTTCATTAGAAGACTTTAATAATTTTTCTATTGAACCTAGTTAATTATAATGCTTTAAATTGATCTTCAAAAAGTTGATAGGAATGATAGCCAGTTGTGAATTAGCTACAATATTATTAATATATTAAAAACAATAATTTTTCTAATCCTATTTTCAAATAAGCACAAATCTTTATTGCTAAAGAAGGCTTGCATATTCCCAAAGCCGGAAGCCATAGAGCAATCCAAATGGTGTCTTCATTGAGATTTGAAAACGAACAGGCAGATATTAAAAAACACAACTCTTTAATTTAATTTGATTTAATTACAAATTTTAGAAAAGCTGTTTTCAGGGCAGAAAATAGGCCTCAAGCTATTACATAAATATAGATACACAGAGAGAAAGAGATATAGAGATACCCTCAGGTTTAGATGTAATGTTTTTTCCCTTGATTATGAGATTCTTCTAATCCTCACAGTGCCTTTTTCTTTTAGTATAGTTTATATAGCATATTTTTTGTTGTAACTAATTCATTATCTGCTGACCTTTAATTGCAGTTGCCTCATACGGGAACCAGCTCTTGACCTGTATTGCCCTCTTTTTCATTAATATTAATTCTGAGAGCTTGACATATTTATGAAACTATGGATTTCAACATTGTAGGGAATGGCTTTATAGAGTTCTTAATATTTCCTTACATGCTGTAATAAACATGTTTACTACATGCTGTAGTAAACATTCTGAAGCAACACAAGCTTCATTTAATATACTTCCCAGTTTTGCTGGAAAAAATGACTTAAATCTGAAAATAATGTATCTTTTTTAGAGAACAATAATAATATTGCCATTTGTTCAAGATAACTTATTTTTGTAGGCCAAAAATAAGCAACATTCCTTTCTAACATAAACAACCTGGAATCATATCAAGTCTTAAAATAAAAGGAGAATCTTAGGAAGTGAGAAGTAAGACAATCAAAGAATTATGCTAACACTGTTGTGTGCCAAATATAATTTAGGTCATGCTTTTTGATATGAACTCATTTTGACTTATGTCAGCAACAATCAGCTTCATATCTTTTAGAATTGTAAGCTGCTACGGAAAATGAAAAATACTGAAATTTTAATATTATTAGGAGTGCCAAAATTGACAAAATAGTTGCTATATATACTCCAACTAGGACTGTCAGGGATCTTTTAAAAATAGGTTATTAACTTACCTACAATATAATAAAAGGAAAAAAAAATTCTCATTTTGGATTTTAAAAAACACCCAGAACTTATTCCTGTGTGGAAATGCACAAATAAAGGACAGCAATGCTGGTGTTTTCTCCAATAGATACTAATTTAAGAAGAGGCGGAAGGAACTATTCAAGGTTGTCTTTTCAAATAGTCAGATTAAACAAATCACAGAGTATTTGCTGTGAACCCATAATTACACATTATTACAGCATACAAAAGCAGTAAGGCACAAAAACTGGCTACAATTCTTTACACTTGCAATTTAACATGTAGAGGAAATTAATCTTGGCAACTAGTTTAAATATTAGCTTTGCATAATATGTATAGGTGAAACTGTAATTAGGAGGGAATGAATCCTTCGGTGCTGCTTTCATTCTGACCCTACAGATGATTACTCTTCACTAATAAGACCACAGCCATTTGACAAAAAGCCAACTACAGTAGCTTGCTTCACTGCTCAGTAAATTTAATAATTACCGTTCCTCCTGCCAATAGTTCTCAAATCAGATTTATTCAATCCAATACTGAGCTTATTAGAGGACAGCTCTGTGTTCAGAATTCTTTGGCCAAAAAGTACTTGAAAATGATGAAGCATGCCTTAGACAAGGGCACAATGATTAGCCATTTTCTCCACATAAAAAAAACAGCACGCAGTCACTACAGACCACAAAATCACCTGCTGTTAGCACACAGCTGCTACAAAAAGGTTCTGTATTTATCTAGTCCTTAATACCTTTAAGGAGCCTAAAGGGAACAGCTTAATATTGGAGGAGAATGATCCTACACAGAATATTTAGCCTCAGTATGAAAGCCTATGTCTCCCAAATTTATTTGCACTAGTACCATTTGATATTTCATACAAGAAAAAAAATCTAAATTAAAATTATTTGAAGTAAATTCAATGTATTTAATTTTTAGAGAAAAAATTAAATCATAGTTTGAAAAAATAAATTCATAAGGATGAGGCAAATTTTAAGAATTACAAAATAGTGCACACTAAGTTAAACATGTATCTGATTGCTTGCTAAATAACATATGTATATATTTGCTAGCAATAAAAATTAAAAAATATTTTACTTGTTTACTGGGGTAGAGAAAAATTCATTATGAAGTTGACGCGTGTTGTAAAGATGTACATATTGTACCAAAAGGAGTTGTAATTATTCAAAATTACTGATACTACCTATAATCTCTAACTGAACTATTATAATAAATTTATGGGACTTGGTCAGAAAAAGAATTAAAGCAAACAAACCTTCTGTGACTGGCTGGAGTTTAGAAGACCGTTCTGAATCAGGTGAATGGAGTGGTTCTGGTTCTTTTAAATTTTCCAAATGCACAAAAGGATCATAATCCAAAGATGCTAAATCAGACAGGCTCATTGGAAAATATTTCAGGTTACTAAAGCACTGAGATCCATAGACACATCCATGAAGAACCTTTAAAAAAACCCAAAATATATTAAAATCTATGTATAAAAGTATGAAGTGAAACCAGGTATACTTCTCAGAAGATTGACATAAAATCCATCTAGGATACACAGATTTCTGAAATCTATGATATAACTACATAATTTTATTTGTCAAAGGAAAAGATGATGAAAATCATTTCATATTATTCTGATTTCTCATGATATGTGTTGTTCTCATGATATGTGATTATTATTTAATGTATCCATTATTGTATTCATATCCTGCTTTTCCTTTCATGCAGTATATGAGAGTCACTTCCCATTTTGTTACTGTAATTATAACTGAATGAGGTACATTGGTCTAAGAAAGAAAGAAAAATATATTCTGAGTTAGTCCAGTGTTAGTGTTTCAATTAGTGACTTCAACTGGATCTCTTCAATCCAAATTGACAGTCACATTCCTATCCAAGAGTAGCTTTCTAAAATGAACTGCTACTGAATATGGCTGGATACTGAAGAATCTTGTTACTGGTGTTTTGATTTTTTAGGATTTTTCAGTTTGGAAAATCATTGTTATTAAAAAAAATTAAATCCCCAATGTTTTTATCAAGATCAGGGGTGTCAAACTCGATTTCATTCGAGGGCCGCATCAGGGTTGTGTTTGACCTCGGAGGGCTGGGTGTGTGTGGTCATGACATGGGACTCCTGTTGGGGGCACCTGTGGTGGCCAAGTACTAATGCAGGACTTCCCTGAGACCCTCCCTCACTCTCATTATAATCCCTTCCTTCCGTTACTTTTTCCTTCCCTCTTCATTCTAATTTCTTCTTCCTTCCCCTCTTTCCTTATTTTTTCCTTTCTTGCTCTCTTTCCATCTTTTTCTTTGTCTTTCCTGATTCTCTTTCTCCTTTCTGGTCCCTTCTTGCATGCTCAAATGCAAAAGGGGAAACATTTCTCCTTTTGTTTTTAGTTTGTTTTGATAGCCCTGTGCCAGTAAAAATGGGGCATGGGGGGGGGGGAGAAACCCTCAATTTTTGCTTGCAGAGGCACTGTGGGCCAGTCCTTTGCTGTTTCCACGCCGGCCCCATGGGACAGATCTAAGCACCCTGCAGGCCAGATCCGGCCCGTGGGCCTTGAGTTTGACATTCCTGATCTAGATTGAGATTTCATCTGAGGCTCATGTTTGAGTGTGCCTCCCCAGAGGTATCAATGAAAACACTCCATTAACTGTGCAACATTAGCCAGATAGGATGGGCATGTTCCTAGTGCCTTCCCCTAAATATTGCCATCTGATGGGAGCACACCTTTATTATTGCAGCCCTTGCCTATGGAACACTCTACACAAAAACACATACACACACACACACACACGAAGTTCAGTAGGCCTCTACCCTCTGAGCCTTCTATAAAGTCTGAAGACATTACTTTTCCATGAAGCTTTGGATAAAATTTGATAACTGCAGATTAGAAGTCTGGCTTGGCACCAGGTTTCTGTTGCTTGTAATTTTTACTGTGTTTACTTTTATAGTTTTAACAGGCTTTATATATGCTGTTATAACTTTTGATTGGAAGCCACCCAGAGTTAATTAGAAGGTGGGTAGCTATGTAAAAGGTTTAAATCAATAAAAAGGTTTATAAATGCCCATATTCTGCTTGGGTCCATGCAAAGGCCTTTCTGGTTTCCAAAACGTTTTCAATCTGTCCTAATATTTAATATTGTTTTATTCTGTTAGCATTAATTCTTTGTTTTTATTTATACAATCTGAAGGTTTCAAAATAATTTATTTTATTCTATTTTCACTGTATTTTTGAATTTTTAATATATGATTTCTATTCAGAGAATAGTCCAAACTACATTGTGATTAGGAATGTCCATCTATGCTCAGATTTTGTCTTGTCAGGGAATAAAGAAGATTCTCCAATTATTTCTGCTGGTTCCTCTTCCCAACAGGCACAGCTGTGAAATCCAGATGGTTCTACTAATGATGTGTTTTGTATGAATTAGGAATTTTGCCTTTTTCCTTTCATAAGAATTCTCTGACTTATACAATCAGTAAACAAGCTTCAGACAAAACCATTTGGATTTGTTAGCTGTATCTGCTAGCAAAGCCATCAGTGGAAGTGAATGAAACAGAGTGCAAATACTTCTCATTCACTGAGAAGTATGTTGCACTTATCAAAGTTTTTCGGTTCTTACAATTCTGGGGGGAAAAATACACATGAAAATAACTCTTCTATCTTTGTTCAGTTTTGCTTCTTCTCTTATTTGCGAAAAGAAAAAGTTTAAAAAATTGAAAGACAAATTTTTCAAAAAATCAAACAAAAAGTAAAAGCAGTAGCCAATACCTTATATATGTAATTAAGAACAGATTTTTCAGTTTTATCATTTTCAGATGCTGCAGGATGAATAGGCTGTAATAATATCCGCAGTGGCAATGCCATTGTCCAGTCCAACAAACAAAGAAGTAGAGATACCACCAGCTGTATAGAAAGATTTCTAAATTACAGATAACCATGAAGGATAATTTATTTGATTTGCTTTTCCATGCTTCCTTTTTAACTGTAACTTATGGTTATGCTACAGCAGCAATGCATAAGAGGAGCATTTTGTAGCTCAGTATGTGTTATCCAACAGTTTGATAGTAGAAATACATAAAAAAATAAGTAAGGCTTGATCCTATTAAAAGAGAATTCATTCAATTTCAGTAAGAGAGTTAAACCCAACAGAACTTCAAAGAGACATAAATTTAGATGGACTATATTTGTAACCAATGTATAGCAGAATGATTAAGCAAAATGTTGTACATAGACATACAGTATAAAAAAAGCAAAGTAGACTAATCATTTATGGTATACGTTCTCAGCAATCACTGAAATTCTAATGTCAACTTTTAAATTTTTTACTATTATGGATAAAAAACATTAAACAGCTTTAGCATTTTAAAAAGGCAAACATGGGAAACCCCACAATTTTGAGCCATTTCTGAACCACCATTTTTCCTGGTTCAATGAGGCAATTGTCCAATATGTTATTTTGCCCAATATGCTGCACTCTCCTTGAATTCCTATTGAGCTGTCCTGAAGTCACATTCAAACAGTAATAATAGCAGTGCCAATACACAATTTTCCTTTCTCACTGCCTTAAGCTCCTTGAGGTAGAGTATAAATCTAACATATAAATCACTCCAACTTATAGAAGAAGATGTTCTGGCTATATAAGAATCTATAAGGGGAAAGATCACTTGCCAAAGGAGATTCCTTCTATGTTCTCACAAACTAGCAGATTACACCTATTCCATAGATAGAAACAGACTTTCTTTTGAAGACTGCAAGCTTTGGATCCAGGTCATTGTGCTACTGTTGTATGAAACTAAAACATAAAAGGGACCTATATCACAGAAAAGAATTTGTTTCACATTAAAGACCCTTGCTGGATCAGTTACTCATTGGAAATTGAACCTTCTGTGAAATACCTTTGTAGTCAATGGAAGATGAACCTAGCAGGAAAAATAAAGTTCTCTTCTCTAGGATGTGTTGGACAGAAATTGGGAAGCACAATTTTGCCCTTCTAGGTAGAAAAAAGGGGTTATCATTTCTTCTTGTCCTTTTGAAGAAACCCTTTCCATTCATTCAATTGTACTGATTTTAGTTCAGTTGCTCTATCTTTTCCTTTACGTATGTTAATAACAAACTTGTAATTGCTATAATGCATAGAATGGAAGAAAAACATTTAATGGATGATATAATGCAGTGATGTAACTTGCGTCCTGAATCTTGTGTCACTTAGTTTCTTACATATATTTTTCTCTTCTTTCCACATAGGGTGGCATTGTTGAGTCTATCTTATAGTGATCAGAAAGGGAAGCCCAACTACTGTGAGCTGAAAGGAAAGGGATAGATGATAGCAGTGTTCTCAGGGTAAACCGGTGTAACAATTTATAGCACTTTTTGTTACACAGCATGACCAAAGGCTGAGTGTCTATGTCGCACGTATCTATTTTATAATATTTCACAAAGATCAATGACTGTGCAGCCTTATACACTTCTATTAACAGTATTCCAGTTAATAATGCTGTTGACATGACCACCCCGAATTTACAGAGTGCGTTCTGAAGTCTTTGTATTACTATATTCTATAATCATCTTCTAATTGTAGATGATGAAACTCAGCTCTGGTGATTTCTTGTTTAGTAAAAGATAAATAAATAAATGGCCTTTTCCTCTTCTAATGTACATTTGAGCTTGGGTGACTTTGGGCTAGTCCTTGTCTTTTAGCCCAACCTACTTCACAGGGTTCTAGTTTCAGGAAGAATAGCATGTGGGAGCATTATTGAGCTTTCCTGCCTTGAGCTGACTGAATAAAAAAATAATGACAGGATAAAAATCTGTAAATCAGTAAGTGAAATGGAATTTATAGTGGTGACAGTAGGAACATGTCCATGAGGAAGCAACACACAAGGAGGGACCTAAATTCCTTGTCCATCCAGGAACAATGGAGCTGAAGCCTACGTATGCAATTTGCACCATACTTCATGGTTTCATTTATAACCCAAACTATTGATACTTCTTTGATTTTGCATTGTCATAAATATACATTGCAATAGAGTAACATAAAAGAAATCTGCTTACCCTTTTATCTTGCTCATAAGAAGAAGCTTCTGTATTGGGCAAGAGATGAGTGATGGTAGCTATCAATACCTACAGATAATGAAACATATTTTTAAAAAGAAATTAGACCACCAATGACCTGTTGGGCCATCCTTTCAAAAATATTTCTTTACCAGATTCCTTAATGCCTTCAACAATGACAAACCTCTATGTACTATCTTCAGTAGAATAGCTGGGATACATTCAGGGAGGTTTCTGTTTTGAAAATAGCAAACGTTGAACTGTATAGCACAGTCGAACACCAGCAGGACAAGTTTCATGACATTTTGTCTTATGTCCTAACTGTTTTATGATAATGTTTATGTCGTGATATGTTTTATAACAGGGGTGTCAAACACATGGGGCCCATGGGATGCTTAGATCTGGCCCGTGGGGCTGGCCTGGAAACAGCAAAGAACTGGCCCATGGTGCCTCTGCCAGTGAAAAAGGAGCTTAGGGTGCTCACCCGTGCCCCATTTTCGGCTGTGACAGCCTCCTGCAGCCCTCTGCCAAGGAAAACAGGGGGGGCACATGTGGCTCCATTTTCGCTGGCAGATTAAAACAAATTAAAAACAAAAGGAGAAATGCTTCCCCTTGTACATTTGAGCATGCAAGAAGGGACAAGAAAGGAGAAAGGGAAAGAGGAAAAACAACGAAGAAAAAAAGGAAAGATGGGAAGATGGGAAGAGAGCAAGGAATGAAAAATAAGGAAAGAGGGAAAGGAAGAAGAAAAAAATGAAGAGGGAAGGAAAAAGAAGAAAAAGAAAGAAGGAAGGAAGGAGATTAAAATGAGACTGAGAGAGGGTCTCAGGGAAGTCTGCCTTAGCACTTGACCACCACAGGTGCCCTTGACATGTGATCTTGAATGAATTCGAGTTTGACACTCCTGTTTTATAACATTTGCCAAATTTCATTTCTATTGGAATCATGGGCACCAGATTTTGGACACATTCTATAAGTTAGCCTGTTTGAGGTACAGGTAATCCTTGACTTATGACCAAAATTGAGCCTAATATTTTTATTGCTAAGTGAGAAATTGATTGAGTTTTGCTCCATTTTACAATATTTCTTGACATAGTTGTTAAATGAATCACTGTACTTGTTAAGTTACCAATACAGTTGTTAAGTGAAGTGATTGATTTTGTTTCTCAAAAGATCACAAAAGGAGATCACATCAACCTAGGACACTGCAACTGTCATAAATATGGGTCAGCTGCCAAACAGCTACATTTTGATCATCTGATTATGGATGCTGCAATAGTCATAAGTGTGAAAAATGGTCACAAGTCACTTTTTCAGTGTAATTGTAACTCCAAACAGTCACAAAATGAACTGTTATAAGTTGAAGACTATCTGTACCTTGGTTCAAAAATTGTTGCCTATGATGCACCATTTTGCTTAAAGGAGAGTTTTAATAATATATAGGTCTATCTTTCTAAGCTTAATTTTTTTCTGAACAAGAAAAATTATACTGTTTTTATTTTTGCATATTGTATGTGCAACTGCCTTTATCTAGTGAATAAAATTTGTGTTGTACGGAGACAGCTTTTACAGTGTTTAAGTCATATAGATTCTTGTTTGTAAATTTATTATTGTATATTTAATTTTTCTTTGTGGTTTTAATTTAGCATTGTTAATACAAAACAGCTATTTCATTCAGTTCTTTATAATCACTGTAATCTTACTTAGCAATTATTTAAAATGATTAACCTCTTCAAAGTCTTAGGTTGTTGTTTGGAAGCTGTTAATGAAACTGAATAATGTCAAAATATCAGTATTCAAGAATTATTGCTATTAGTTCTGTAAAAATTGATATTCATCACATTTACCCAGAAGTCAGTCACCTTGATTCAGTGTGAGTCAGTGTAATGTATTTTAAAATATGTGCTTTGTACTGGTGCATCTTAAAAGCTTTTACTGTTATGGCAAAACATTCAAATGACATTGAAATATATTAAAATAATCTTCATATACTTCATATTAAACATTAAAATGTTCTCCCCATTTTCATTAATTCAGTAATTTCATTACTTCAGATCAAATATTTTTTGTTTTGTTTACAATTGTGACACTGCCTTTTGCTTCCCTTATGGAAGAGATTGAACATCTTAATGTAAATGACCACAACTAATTGATTCGTTTTAAATGAATCTTAAACTTTTATCCATTCTGATTTTAGGTAAATAACTGAAAAGTATGTATGATTCCTTAAAAAGCTATTATACTTTACTAACACATGCACAAATATTTATTGTATTGCTATATACATTTTTAGTCCCTGTTTTCATTCTTCCTCATAGTATCTATATTTGAACTGACCTTGACCAATTCTCATTAAAACATAATATTCCATAAGCTGTGAATTTCAATATTACACTGTGAAATTTGCATGGCACATGTGCCATTCGCCACTCTGAAAATATTTTACTAAGTATTATTACATGAAAATCCATGTTCAAATATATCTTTTGCTTTTACTTACTTGAATTATTTTTAATGGTGAATCAGACTGATATAATTGTAGCCTATGTACATAATGAACCAGCATATTAAGCATATTGCAAGCCACGTGTGCAACTGTTTTATTCGGAAACTATAAAAAAACACAAAAAGAACGTTATTGAATGCAATATAGTAATGCAACAGAGTAAAACTATTTATTTTTACCCCATCTTCATTAGTTTTATAAATAATTCAAGGTGATGAAGATGCCTAATGCTCATTCTTCCTCTTTTTCCCACCTCAACAACAATTCTGTGAGGTGGGTAGGAGAGGTTGACAGAAAATGAATGACTGGCCTAAAATTACCCAGATAGCTTTCATGCTTAAGGCAACTTCCATGGTCTTCGAGTTTCCAGCATAGCACCTTAACTACTATACAAAAATGGTTCATTTCATTACTATTTTTTGTTGAGAGGAAAAATATACATTCAGAATAAAAAAAAGTGCTCAGGTAAGAATCAAACTTATTCTCCAATTGTTGAACAGCTTTAAAAAGAAATTAATTATGTCTACGAGTCTAAGATAGGTACACAAACCCAAAGTATACAAATAATACACTTTAAGCAAAGTCTAAAATATCTGAGATTTATGTACACCGAGAAAAGGTTTAGTTATGTTAACATGGGTATCTTCTTAAAAGAAAAGTTCCACACCCCTGATATGTAGAAGAAAAAAAATCAGCTAATGAAAACATTTAAATACAATAGAACAGAACAGAGTAGGATGACCCGTGGTGGCACATTATTAGAATGCAGTATTGCACGCTAATTCTACTGACTGCTGGCAGTTCGATTCTCACTGGTTCAAGGTTGACTCAGCCTTCCATCCTTCTAAGATCAGTAAAATGAGGACCCAGATTGTTTGGGGAAATATTCTGATTCTGTAAACCGCTTAGTGAGGGCTGTAAAACACTGTGAAGTGGTATATAAGTGCTATTGGAATAGAATTCTTTATTGGCCAGGTGTGATTGAACACATAAGGAATTTGTCTCCGGTGCATAAATTCTCAGTGCACACACAAATGTAAATAAATAATAAATGACAAAATAAATGTTACTATAATTTACAATAAAATTATAGCAGTGCACAAAGCCGAAAGCACCAGCCTGAGGATGACAAGTGGGACATCGCCAAAACGTCACCAAGATGCTCTCAATCTTACACGGGAAAAGACCTGAACATGCCAAGACCTGAATACCAGTACCCGTGAAAATCTACGAAAACGTGTATGTATGTATGTATGTGTATGTATGTATGTATCTATGTTTTCACTGGCACGAAGCCAAAAGCACCAGCCTGAGGATGGCGAGTGGGACCTTGTCGAAATGTCGCCAAGATACTCTTAATCTTACACGGGAAAAGACTTGAACATACCTAGACCTATGTATGTATGTATGTATGTATGTATGTATGTATGTATGTATGTATGTATGTATATGTGTATGTGTGTGTGTGTGTATGGTATTCAGCTTTGTTCGGGTATTTTCTCACATCATTATAGTTGTGCTTTTAAAGTTGTAGCAACGTTTTGGCAGAATCTCATCTGCCATCATCAGGCTTCTGTATTTTGTTCATTTGTGAGTCAGGCTTTCACAACCGTTTCTATTTTAAATTTGGTGCTAGCCTACGCTATGCCAGAATGGTTTTTTCTTCATCCTGATTGGTTGAGAGTCTTGGTCTGTGTTTATTGGTCTTGGAGATTGCTGTGTTCTGTTTGACTGGTGTTTCTAATATCTTCTGTCTCTTTTGTAGCGTTTTGTTTTTTGTCTTGATTGGCTGACAACATTGTGTTTCCTGTATTGGAGGCTTTTAGTGCGGCTTGGCTTTGAGTAAATGGACGGCTATCATTTATTAGGAAGCTAGGTTTCATCTGGGTGCCTGGTTGGGATGTGTTTGAGCTGGAGGTATTGGGGGTCTGTTTGTGTCCAGGTGTTTGCTTGGCTTGTGGTGTGGAGATTTTTTTGTTTGTGAGTGCAGGCTTTCATAATTGACAATCTGGTGGAGTCATCTCCTCTATTCATGCTTTCAGGTCTTTTTCCAATCTCTATGGCTTCTCTGATAATTCTGTAGCTGGGGTTTTATATTGTGGCTAGGGTTTTGGAGCCATTGAAGTTGATGCTATGACTTGTGGCTTTCATGTGTTGGACTAGTGAGGAAGTGTGTTCCAGCTTTTTTACTACATTTTTGTGTTCATCCAGGTGGGTACTTATTCTTCTGTTGGTCTGTCTGATGTATGTGGCAGGGCATGATGCACAGGGGATTTCATATATGCCTTGGTTTTCCAGGTCAATTTTTTCTTTGGGGTTTCTTAGGATGGCTGCTATATTTCTGTCTATTTTGAAGGCAGTCTTGATGTAATGCCTGTATAGTATCTTACTGATTTTGTCTGTAGTACCTCTTATGTAGGGCAGGACAGCTGTTCCATAGGTCTGTTCATCTTCTAGGTCTCCATTATGTCTCAGTGTGTTTTTGTGGATCAGGCCTGTGATTTTGCTTTTGTGGAAGCCGTTGGCTGTCAGTACTTTAGTCAGGGTGCATAGTTCAGCCTTTATGTGTGTCTTGTCTGCCAGGTGTTTGGTTCTGGCAATTAGTGTTTTGGCCACAGAGTTTATCTGTGCTGGGTGGTGGTGGGACTGGGCGTTGAGGTAGCGGTTGGTGTGTGTTTTCTTCAGGTATATGGTGTGTCCTAGTGTGCCATCTGTTTTTTTGTAGATTAGTACATCTAGGAATGGTAGTTGTTTGTTTGTTTCCGTTTCCATGATTTTGGGGGGGTGCTGTTTAGGTGTGTTAGGAAATTGTTTAGGTTTTCTTTTCCATGGGGCCAAATAACCATTCTAACACAGCAGTAGGCTAGCACCAAATTTAAAACAGAAATGGTTGTGAAAGCCTGACTCACAGATGAACACAATACAGAAGCCTGATGATGGCAGATGAGATTCTGCCAAAATGTCGCTACAACTTTAAAAGCACAAGTATAACGACGTGGGAAAATACCCGAACAAAGCTGAATACCATACATATAGATATCTGCGAAAACTTAAGAAAACAAATACACACACACACACACACATATATAAATCACAGTGCAATAATTACAATGGGAAGTACTTGAATTTGGTTTATTGTAATTCATTCTACTGATGTTTCCCTTTAAGACTCTTTGTAAACTCGAACTGGAGAAAAATGCAATGGTTCATTATGCTATTGGTGGCAGCTATTTCAATATTATAACACCAATGCTTTGATTGAAGAATTAGTTAAGAAGATACTGAAACTGATTAAAACAAGAAATAAAATGTAAAAATATATGAATAATTGTTATCTTGGGGAGACATGCAAAATTGAGCCCTTCAGGGATACATTTTGGAACCAGTGATTTGTAAATTGTACATAAATGATTTGATTGTTTATCAAACTGTTCAGGATAATAAAATCAATAAGGGATAACAAAAAACCTCCACAAGAATCTGTGCAAATTAAGGGAACAAAAAATGGGAAATGCAAATGTAAATAAATGTTAAAAAATGGAATTTGACAAAAGAAACAAACAAACAAAATCCTAAATGTTGCCTATACATTAATAAAACTGAGCTGGCAGTGATAGATCTGGGAAGTCATAGTGGATATCCAAGGGTGGGATTAAAAATTTTTAACAATCGGTTCTGTGGGCATGGCTTAGGTGGTAGGCATGGTTTGGTGGTCATGTGACTGGGTGGACATGGCTTGGTGGTCATGTTATTGGCTGGGTGTGGCCAACTCAATATCACTCACATCGAGGCACGCATCTCCTCACCTGGCCCTCTCATGACTGTGGGGATGCTGCAACAGTTGTAAGTGTGAAAAATGGTCAAAAGTCACTTTTTTCAGTGCCATTGTAACTTTGAATGGTCACTCCAAACAAGCAAAGTACCAGCAAAGGAGGGGAAAAAAACTCCAGAGAAGTTCCTGAGACAGGAAGTCTTGTCCTGCCATGAATGTAATAAGGGTTAACGGAGAGGCAGTTTCTGTAAGCAACACCAGAATGTTTCCTTCCTGCCTTCCTTACAGGATTAGGCTAGTAATTTCTTCTAACAACTGGTTCTCTGAACTGCTTAGAATGTTAACAACCGGTTCTAGCAAATAGGTGCGAACTGGTAGAATCCCACCCCTGTGGATATCTCAATGGAAATGTCAGCTCATTTTGCAGCTGCTGAAGGTTATTTTAGTGCTTGGAATAGAGATAGAATTATAAACATTATGAAAAAATAATAATATTCTCATACAAATCCAGGGTACGATGTCACTGGGTATAGTGTGTACCACTGAATCCTAAATAGAATTATACAGAGCTAGAAAGAATGAAAAAGTTACAAAAATATTAGGATGCTGGAGTAGTTTCCCCTACGAGGAAATACTATAGCAGCTAAGGTTATATAGCTTGGAATAAAAGCAGGTGAAGGTCCAAAGCCATATAAAATCATGCCTAGTATAAATAAAATGGAGAGAGACTACACTTTCTTTTTTCACCCATAATGCTAAAACCTGAGCTCATCCACTGAAATTAAACACAGGAAGATTTAGGGCCAGTGAACAGAAATAATTGTTTTTTACAAGGCATAGCTGAACTGTGAAATTTAAGTAAGGTAACAGCAATCAATTCATATTACTTAAAAGTGTGGCTGTAATCTTCTGAATCACTGATAACACACTTTAAGTATTGGTTGCTGTGAAGTGAAAAGGTCTACTTCCTCCAGTTCAGGTTGGAGCGTCTCAAATGCAACTAGTTCAATATTTTCACAAAATAAGGTTGGACCCAAGAAGGCTCATTCTGTGTTCTGAGAGTAATTGGATACTCTAAATTGAACCTTTGATGCCTAAAATGGAAGACTTTTAGGCTTTCAAAATCCAGCTGTTGCTGTTTATAGGAATTTTTTAATCAATAAAAATTTAGATGGATTTTCAGTTTCTGCTTAAAGCAGAGTCCCCAACCTTTCTGGGTTGGTGGCCCAGATTGGGTGGGGAGGCACCTTTATGCACACATGCATGTGTGTGAACAGGGCCTCGAATGCATGCGTGATGCTTGTGGCGACAGTAGTGCCCGTGTGGCTGTCACAACGACAGCACTCATGGCAACTTAGCACCTGCGTTCCACTCAGTGACACTAGGGCTCGTGCGGCGCTCACAGCAACGTTAGCATGAGTGGGAAATGTGCATGCGCGCACAGGTGTATGCATGGTGGCCAAGAGGCCACGGCCCACAAGTTGGGGACCCTGGCTTAAAGAGTTCCAAGGGATCCTTTCCCTCAAATATTAGTTTAAACTCATTTTTTTTCATTCTATCAAATATTGTTATATATTTATCCTAACAGAAGACAAGTTTGCTAACTCCATATGACGCATCACTAGCATAACAGAATTTATTTATAAAATGTGTATATGTAATTCAATTATAAAAGTACCCTTATATTTTCTGGAACCTGTTTTGAAAATTCAGCCATAATTTCCCATTCTTGGTTTTACATATCTCAGGCTTTAATTTTGGATGGGGTCAACTGTACATTAAAAAAAAGCATTGGTGGTTGGCATCTGTTTTGGACTCCTGGCAATTGCCTAGATAAGTCCCTGCAGTTTTCTTGGCAAGGGTTTTCAGAAGTGGTTTGCCATTGCCTCCTTCCTAGGACTGAGAGAGAATAACTGGTCCAAAGTCATCCAGATGGCTTTGTGCCCAAGGTGGCATTAGACCTCAGTCACCTAGCCTGATGCTTTAACCACTATATCTCATATACTTTTCTATTACAATTTTCTATACAGTAACTCAAATAGCAGCTGTCTATGGAGATTCTCAATCATTCAATTCATGGTTGTCTCAAAGGTGCTTCTTTCAATCTGGATGAGGAATGGGAGGATTTATATAAGGATTTATTTTAATCCTTCCATTCCCCATCAGACCATTAGAACTGAAGAAACTTCTTGGATGAGAAGTGAAACATTTTCAAAGGGGAAAAAAACCCCAGAAAGTCAACTTGCCTTTTGAAAAAAATCACTTTTGGGTTAAATTGCCAGAGTGATTCATGTGACCTTGTGTTTTCTCAACTATCAAATTTCAACAGAGTTCACCTATTGCTTAAAAATTGTTTGAATGATATTTTCTGCAGCATAGTAAGGCTTTCTACCCACTTAAAAGACATGTTATTTTGGAGCAGTGTGCAACCCAGCTGCAAATTGCAGCAGTTGATAGGAGTGGCTAGATCCTTTTGCCCAGGCTTTCAATACGATTAAATCACAAAAGTTGTGACTTCACGCTGTCTTGAAGAAATAAAGGCTCCCTCTATTTTGACAGAACACCTGGGTCGGAGTTCAGAAAGTGTGTTCATCTGTTAGAAGCCTGCAATTTTCATTTGTCAACTGCCATTTCATTCTAATAGTGCACCTAGCCTGTCAATAAAACTGACAAGTTACAAAGCATTTGGTATTGATACTTATTAATATTTCTTCACAAGAAAATGAACCAACGATCTTTTAATAATATATGTTCCAAATAAATCCCAAGAATTGTTTCCCACAAACTGTTTTTGAGTTTTACAATGAGTTTCCAAACTGTACAAAGAGGATATATCTCAATTATTTTCTCTCACTGTAGATACTGTTTTAAAATTATGCTCTATTTTTAATTTAAAATTCAACTTTTTGAAACTATCAAAGCACAACAATTTATGCAAAGTGTTATTTAGACTAAATCAGGGATTTCAAATTCAAATATATAGTCACATAACATAAAACACAGTGATCATTAGCCTGAATTCATACATATGCAAAGATGCAAGTAACATTTGTTAATTCTTAATTAATAAAAAAATAATTAAATCAACATCCCAAAGGTGCTCTTTCAAAAGGCAACTGTTTTTCATTGAAGACATTTTGCTTCTCACCCAAGAAACTTTTTCAGTTCTCAGGCTGGTTCTCTTCAGAAGTGAAGAAGCTCTTGAATGAGAAGCAAAATGTCTTCAAAGAAAAACAAAGAAAGTCCAGTCACCTTTTGAAAAAGCATCTTTGGGACAACCATGATCTGGTTGACTGACAATTTCCATAGACAATTACATTAATGCATTATTATTTATGACTAACTAAAATTTAATTAAAATAGGATTATTGATGGTTAGTAAAAACAAACAGGTTGCCTGTTTTAAAACAGTAAAATATTCCACTTCCATGAATTCAACCTCTGATGGTCTGTTGTCACAGTTATCACCAATTTATGCATTAGTGCCAACTAGCATAGACAAACAACAATCCCACCAGCAATGTTTCCTCTATCTGCTTGCACAGCTATCAGCTGTTGGTGCACAGCCTACGTATGAGACAAAGCAGCAAGACAGAATGGTAGTGGCAGAGAACAGGGTTTGCAAAGCCACTCTGATAGGACTTGGGTTCTGGTAGAACCTTAAATTTTTGAGCTGTTATGGGCACACATTGCAGCATACTATACATGTATAGAAGGCAACAAAGTAGACAGGCTCTGGCTGCAAAGCATTAAGTTCGTGAGAAGTTGTAAGCTGTATGAAAAAGCTTCAATAGGCTACACATTTGAAATATATGCCTAAAATAGACTAAAAACCGCCCATAAAGAATAAAAATAATAAAAACAATGTCATATCTCAGTTTAGTTGTCGTGTTCTAATGATTACATACTTACTTTCAATGAAGCACAGATTACATTCAGAGCTTCCTTGATCCGAGGATGGTGGGTTTCATGTACTAGTTCTTCACAGATCCAAATGCCAAGGCTACAAATAGCAACACATCTACAAAACAAGTTACAGATTTATATTAAATTAACTATATCTGATAATATCAAGGAGTGAAATATTGTGATATATTATGTGTTTTTTATCAGGGCAACTTGGTCTACCCAAATATGGGATGGAGCATACAGCTTCTGCTTTTGCCTTTCAGCCCCAATCCAGGAGCTTTCGCAGGCAGTTACTTTTGTGACAAACTATTTTTGTATGAAATTTATATTTACCGACAAAGAAATAAAGGGAAACTAGTATAGATTTATTTCAAGCTATTTAGCTCTCTTTATTTCTTTGTAAATATAAATTTAACATGTGATATATCGTGTTTTCATAGACACAGTTAGATCTTATGCCCTGGTATGTCTTCCAATTTAAGTAGACTCTTTGATCAAGAAAAGTTTCTATCAACATATCAGGTGAAGGATATTGTCACAAGTTCTCTCATTAACACTCTAAACATTTGTTCTGTTCCTATGGTTACACAAATACTTTAAAAGGAGAAACTAGCTGTTCTGATTCAATGGATTGTGCTTACTATTTGTAAAAGGTTATTTCAGATAAATTTAAACAAAAATTAAAACATTGTGGCAGAATATTTTGTAAAGCAAATGCCAACGTATATTCACTGTATATTGGTATTTCCTTCACTAAATATTCTGCTACAACTTTTAAAGTGTGTATTACTGCTACTAAAATTTTAAGAAATGTTAAAAAATATTTCATGATATATTATTTAAAAATTTAACCAAGTACCTGAATTAACCAATTCACAAAATGCTTTGGAACATTCCTTGTTTATCCATACCTTGCAGGTCCTGATGGCTCCTCCTTTGCAGAACTTAATATTGTTTTGATAACCAGTTCCTAAAGTAAAAATATTCAAGATATTCAAGTTATCTCTAAACCACGTAATGCAATATTTAAAAATTAAGTAATTTACAAATATCAAAAATGGAAAATTGATTTATATTTTCAAGTCTTTCAGCTAGATATGTGTGCAGACAATGAGTCATCCAGTCAGATACACTTTCCACTCTCTATCCCAACAGTGCTTTTTAAAAGACAACTAGACTTTCTTAGTTCTTTTTCTTGAAAACATTTCGCTTCTCATCCAAGAAGCTTCTTCAGTTCTGACTGAATGGTGGAAAATGGAAGGATTTATATTCCTTGCAATCATCTGGTCATTAGCACTCTGAAAGTCATTAGGTCTCTGAGGATCATTGAGGCTACTTTGGGAGTTTATCTGTATCCTCAGGATCTGAAAGGACTGTATTGTAGACAGAAGATATTATATCCCTCCCCCTCAGTTGAGAGAGGGCTGTTCAATTTTAACATAGATGGCTTCTTTGATCCCTCTTTCAAACCAGTGGTTCTCTCTCTCCAGAAAGTGGATTTTGCAACCTTCAAGAGAGTGACTTTTATCTTACAAATGCAGATGGACCTCTGAATCTTGTCCTCAAGAGTGTGTTCTCCTATATCGTGCCATGGGTTTGTGAAGTGGTGGTTTTGTTCCTCCAAAGTCCAGTTGCTTTTTGAAAAGCAGCTTTGCTTTTGTCTATTTGTTTCCTCATATAATACTCCCCCCCCCAAGCTAATACCTTTCTTCTTTAAAACTAATTTTAAAATATTTTCTTTTAAGCTGGAATGAGTTACTTCTGGAATTACTTCTCTAGTAGTGAGAAAGAGGACAAGAGTAAAGTCTTCAAATTCCTGCTGGCATGGGAAAAATTACCACAATAATTTAATTTTAATTTTATTTTATTTAAATAATTTTAACACAATAATCTATACTCAATATTGTCATATAAATAACTTGAGATAATAAATGCTAACATTTTTTTATGATTAATCTTAATTTTGGTACACTGACAGCAGAAACATGATCAATAAATATGATATATAAAACTAGTTTCATTTAATAAGTCATTGCTTAATATTCAGATGTATTTTTCACAACTGTACCAAACTAATAGAGGGAAGGGGGAGGGGAGGCTATATATATGTCTATTTTGGCAGCTAATTAATTTCCATGATATTTCTTAGAAATTGTTCCTTGATACCTACCAGAGTGTAAGTTACCTGTCCTTTTGTTTTTTTTAAAGATATTTTAATTAAGAAAATGGAAAGCTGTTATGATGGGGGGAAAAGGCCACCTCAGTCATTATAATATCCAAAAATGCCTCTTGGTCATATAAATATCCCATAGTGGCTATAGTGGAAATGTACTCATTTATATTTTAAAAAAGTAAAAGGCACATTAAAGTGGTGGACGGCAGGATAAGAAATTAAAAACAATCTGAAAAATGATACTTTCTGATTTATGAATGCGTTATGACTGACTATGCTCCTCATGTCATTCATTTTAAAAGAGTATCCACATCTACACAAATTCAAAATGTGCACATGGGGTCAAAAAGTTTGGGAATCCCTGCCCTAGACACCTTTTTAAAGGAATTTCAGTTAGTTTCCTTTTTTTTTTTCCTGGAGAAGTGACCTCGATGAAAAGCTAAAAGAAACATGAGGGATTCAACTGCATTGTTTGGGAACTTCAATGAACAGCACAATTAAGGAAAGATGCCTATTCTTTCTATTTTCCTCTTTAACTTTAACAATCTTATACCTAGAAATTGCTTGACCCATGGTGTTAGCTAATTCTGACAAACTGCATCTGCATAATTATCTTTTTTCTTAGTTGCACAGGACTACAAGACATTAATGTTAAACGGTAGCCATTTCCCAAATGGCAATGAAGATGAACTTGAAAAAACTATATTTCCAGAAGATAAAGTCTAAGCTTTTCTGCCCAGGACTCCTTTCTTTATTCCAATTCTAGGAAAATTAGAAAGCAGGATGTTTGGCTCTGACCACCTAAGGCTCAGGATTAAAGGATATCAAAATCCTATTCCTATCCTGAAGGAACAAAATAAGTGAAATCAGTCTAATAAAACAGACTTCAACTTACTCCACTATAAGACCACTGAAATTGAGGCTTTTTTGCTTGAAACAAAAGTAGTTCTTGATAAATATAACTAATGCATGGCATACATAACTCATAGAGGGATTTATTTCTCTCTCATACAATATTAGAACTTAATATCATCTTCTGAAACTATGCAGGGAGGATGGATAGAAGGAAGTACTTTTTCTCTCAATGGATATTTTAAACTATGGATTTTGCTGCCAGCAGTTCTGTCTGCTATATTAGTAATGACAAGTAATATAGTTTTTTTTTTTAAAGGGCTGGATAGGTTTACAGAGAATTAGGCTATCACAGTTACTAATGCTAAATCTTTGAATCCAAGGGAATGTGCTTTAAATACTGGTCTCTGAGAAGTGACAATGGAAAGGGACTATTCAATTTTGGTTTAAGAAGTGGCATCATATACCAGAAAATGTAACATAAATAGCCTGTATCCCAGCAGCATTTTTCATATGCTGTTGTGTCATAGTTAAGTAGCTACATAGCCACAAAAGTTAATTTATACTGCAGAAGATATAAAAATAGCACACAGATTTCAAAACCTACCTTTACTTCTGTAAACTGAGACACAACAATATCAGGAGTGTTTGGATGCAATGCTGATAATTCACAATATAAATTGGGAAAACACACCAGAGAGCCTAGGAGAACTTGTGCTTCTACTCTTGGTGCCTGAGTAATAAATAACAATATGATGTTAGTAACATTTGAGTTAGTATTTAATCACAAAGTTGAATAAGAGCATTTACTTTTTATATTAATTTCATTACATTATCTTCCCCTAGTCCCTTCTGCTTTGTTGTTTAATATTCTTAGTTCTCCATCTACCATAGCTTGCACTGCATATCTCATTTTAGAATACATTGTTTTGTAAAAAAAAAACCTGTTTGCCAGTTTAAATTAAAAGGCAGCCTAACGCATAAAATAATTCAGCAACTTTATTGCAGAAGGCATAATCAGCTGTACATATTGAATATTTCATATTATAATCAAAGCATTATGCAATTACTTTTTACATAATATACCACATTGCCGATAGTGTTACAAGTTTCTTGCTATGGAAAATTTTAACTAATAAACTTTGCAACTTACTATAACCCTTATTGTTATAGAAAAAATAATATTTTCTTACATTGAGAAAAGACGATGCTGCTACTCTGCCAGCAGCTACAATGAAATCCATTATCAGCATGGTAGCACCAGGCAAACCAAGGGAAAAAAATTGTGGAGAACAGTGCTTTATGATTGTATTGACAATGTCCTTGGAGGAAAAGAAACACAAGATTCAGACTGTCTATCAAGGAAACTGTAAATAATGTGTTAGACATAAAATACAGGCAAGTATCAAAATGAAATGAAATTAAGTTTTTTTAAAAAAATGTTTCACATTAGCCATACTTTAATATAAATAGTCCTCATTTAATGACCACAATTGGGACTGGTAACTTGTTTGTTAAATGAAGCAGTTGCTAAGTGAAACTGACAGCATTCATGGTCTTATTTCAGTTTTCTTTGCTTTACAGACCTGCAAAGGTTGTAAATATAAGCACTGGTCGCAAAGTTATGTTATTATTGTTGTAACTGTGAACAGCTGCTAAATAAGGCAGTCATTCATTGAGGACTGTGTGTATGTCATCCAAATTATGATCAATTGTAATTATTGGTTCACTAAATACAATTTCATGATCTGTTTTAAGTTGCCTTGTTTTTAAAGATATCACAGATTTGGGGGAATCAACTGAAATTGAAAAAAGGTTACAAAACATCCTAGAGCAGGGCTGTCAAACTCCTGTCCCGTGAGCCAGATGGGTCACATGCTGGCCAAGTCCATGCCCAGCTTAGCGAAGGGGGAAAAAGTCCCGATATGTCATGTGATGCCGCTCTGATGACATGAGTTTGACACTCATGTCCTAGAGCAGGGGTCTCCAACCTTGGCTCCTGGAAGCCTGGCGGACTTCAACTCCCAGAGTTCCACAGCCAGCTGGCTGTGGAATTCTGGGAGTTGAAGTCCGCCAGGCTTCCAGGGGCCAAGGTTGGAGACCCCTGTCCTAGAGAATAGAGAAAGCATAGGACAACTTAAGTACACTCACAAACCAAGTATTGCCAGTCTGACAACGTAATGGCTATTCTTGGCTTGCAACCACAATAGGAACTGGATTTCTGGTTGTAAGTGATTATAGTCGTAAAAGACATTGTGGCCAGACCCGATTTTACATCATTTTTTGTGGGGTTTGTTAAAAGAAACTGCAGTCATTAAGCAAAAAAGCAAGGTCCCAAGCATAAACCCATTCTTCCATTCCAACTAAAATGCTGGAAACCAGCAAAAAATATCTTAAAAGTATAGTTGGCACTGAGTGGTATTGATTTTACCACCTTAACTAATATCTCCTTTGCTCATATTTTTCAACATATGCTGGTTTAGGATTCCAAAATCTTGATCTGCATTGATTTTAGTCACTAAGAATTTGTTTACTTTTCCATCTCTTTAATAGATAAACTGCCAGTTAAAATTTAGACAAATCTGTGTTTGGTTCTCCAACAAGCAACAACATCTTACCCTAGATACAATTACGGTGTCCCACTAAAATAGTCTTTCAAAATATATAATTCACTAAATAAGAAAAAAAAAATAGAAGGCTCAAATTGGAATTTAATTTTTTTGTTCATGAAATCATTTTAATGATGCTGAATATATTTTAAGGATAAGTCAGCATTTTTCCAACCACGTATAGCAAAAATAAATTTAAAACTTTACCTACAAATGATGTTTAGTTAGTAATAGGGATTTATTATCATGTTATATAAAATAAATAAAAGCACAATTTATTTTTGAAATATAAAGTCTCTTATAACTCTTTAAAACAAGATGAGGTCTGAAGAATATTACAGGAACCAGTGTTTCATTTTTGCTAATGACCCATAGATTTCTGGGAAGAGATCTTATTCAGCAGTATGATAAATTTTTGGCAATTATGCTGAAAATACAACTTTACCAGAACTGTTATAAAATGGTAATTAGATTGTTTAGCAAGAAATAGAAACAGTATGTACGAGATAAAAAAAACATATAACTAAATTATTTGTCAGTCAAATTCTGAGTAGATTGCCTAGAAAACTTTTACAAATATAAAGCAGTTCTTTCAGACAAAGTTGTTTATAGCGTTACTGTTTTACACTGTAGATGCAACTCAACCAATTAAATATAATTTTTGGTTTTAAAAAACTCTTTAATATAGACAATGAAACATCAATAAGAATATTTGTCTAGAGTATTTCTCCCTGTCATCTAGTTCTTTTATACACAAACTTCTTTTTTTGATATAGAAATCACATATGTAATTCAAAATAGCACACCTAAAATAGCTTCATTTTTTTTGTCTGGTAATTAGATGGCATCCACCAGTATAATAGATTCCTCTTCTCATTTCCATTTCTCTAAAGAACTGGAGATCTTTTCAGAAAATTGGGAGAGCACTGTGGAGTAGATTTGGAGCATGCAAACAGATGTATTGAGTAGGAAGAACAAGGGAAAGCCCTGATGTTCAAGTTTAAGTCTGTATAATAGTGGACAATGTCCTCAGCTTGGCCAGTGTCAAGAAAATTAATTTAAACTGTTTTTTTCCCAAAATGTGTTCTCAAACAAATCTAAGATTTGTTTAAAAAATTGGTGATTCCTAAATAATATAGAAAATGACAAGGATATATCCTGAAAAAGATATCCATTTTTTTTCTGAGCTTCCCCTGAAACATAAACCTGCAAAAATAAGTTGGAGGAGAAGTAGAATATATTTTCAGCAGCAGGAGCCAAATAGTATTTGAACATTACGTAACCAACAAAAAGACTTTTTATGGATGCCTTAATTACAGGGATAATGACTCCCTGTAAACTCCGTAAAAAAGGAAATTGGATTTTTTGTTAGGAAGGTAAGGTAAGGTAGAAACCCTTACCTGATCAACGTGAAGCAGTCCACAATGCATTATATTGTAAAAATGAGTTAAAAAGTCCCTGTTTGGAGAAACATCTTGTCTTCGCTTCATTGTATTACAAATGAGCTTATAAGCATGCAATTTGCCTTGTTTGTACTTGTCACTCAACATGGTTGCCTAACATTAAAAAGGAAAGTCAAAATATTAACAAGTTCTATTGCATCATTTAAAAAACAAAAACCAATGTTAATTAAAATTACCTTAAAAAGCCATGGAGTAAGAATTCTCAATGGAGGAATTAAGACTGGTGGAGATGGTGATATCACATTATCGATTGAAATTCCAAGATTATCTCTAATCTGAAAATATTACAAAGTATAACAAACATTTAGATGAGTAAGATATTGTCAAAATAATTCTTCTAAAGTATTTTCAAGTTGAGATTCTCTCCATACCTTAGCAAGATTTTGCCAGAGTTCACAAAGGTAATCAAAAACCTGAGCATGTATTTCAGGGTCCATAATGCAATTGACATCTCCTAAAATTCCTAGCATCCGTCTCCACATTACAGTCGCTACATCTGCATGCCAGCCAGTCAGGGTTCCTCCTGCCATCACACTACAACATTCAGATGGAAAATCACTGGTTTCTATAGGAAGAGAAAAACACATATTATCAGGCAGTTGTTCTTTTTTGTGAAGAGATTCAAAGCAAAGAAATATACCATGAAATTTAATTTGTACAAGTATTTGTTAGATTAGACTGGAGTAATGCTTAACCATAGAAAAGGACAAAGGAACACTAATTTTGTTCCTTTGCATTGTCTTCCCAAATATTTGCCTAGTGTAGCCTCTCTTCTTACCTCCAAAAAGAGTTTTGAGGTAGAGGGAGTTTAAAAAGCAAATTGAGAATTCTATGGAACGCTAGCCTTAGAACAAATTCAGAAAAATGAAGGCACTGCATTTATGGGCACACCAGAAATGTACTCCAACTTTTTACAATAAATGTGTTGCATTTATCTAGAAAACAAACTTGAAGCCAAGGTGTAAGCATTGGATCATGCTTTCTCCTTAACTGTTCCATTCTCATTTGTCATAATATTATATAAACCTGTTTTGTGCATTATGGCATTCATCTGACACAAAAGTCATATTGTATGCATTATATCCTGAACCACGGTATGTTACATTAATGCCCACTGCAACTACTGCCTTCTACATTTTGCAGCAGCATAGCTGGGAAATGTCCAAATATAAAGTTATAGGCTATATCAACTAAGAACTACCTAGAAATCATAGTAACTTCCTATTTTAGGCTTCCTTAGGGCCAGATAGTCCTGTTTATTCTAGCTAAAATTAGCATACATAGGATAGGCAATTTATTAGCCTCACTAATCTGGAGGAAAGCTGGAGAAGTAGGACAGTCAATGTAAGCAAATTAATTTTCACGTGGCAGTTAGTTCATGATAGGAAAGATAATTCTACTGTTGTAAAGTATCTTAAGTTTACATACTTATTAGATATATGAATGGGTTAGATAGCTTCAGTCAATCATTAAGTTAAAAATAAAAATCTGCTTTATTTAAGAGAATAAAGGCCTCTTTATTACTGATACAACTTCAAAAAATGGCCCCAAATACAAGTTTTTTGAAAATAGTCTGCACTATGAAAGAAAAGGTAGTCTTAAGTTTGCTATCTAAGGCATTGCCTAGATCATCCGGCGTCTGTAAAACAGAGTGGTGGAGCTTCTCATCCAATTGCAGGTCCTTTTGTTCATTGTGATCTGCACTCAAAGTAGCAGGTGATGGAGTCTGGGACCGTGATCCAAGAGCAGACTGAACTGGTGAAGCACTTTCGGAACCTGTAAAAGAATTTTAGCTATCAGAATAAAATGAATAGTTATATATTATTTATTCTGATTTGTAAACACATCAACATGCTTTTTAACACTGATGTAATACTATACTTAGCAGTGATGAAAGGTAAAATTTATCAAAATACAGTATCTTAAGATGGTACTCATTATATTGAATTAACAAATTTTAATTAAGCTAGTATAAAAGTTATATTTTACTTTTCACTGATAGTTTTCTATACTTCTGTACATTGAAAATTCTTAGAATTAATAGAAACAAAATAACAAAAGAAATATAGAAAAAAAGAAATAAAACTATGGTAATGTTTAAGTAAGATCACGGGTGATAAAGATGTGTGTTGAGGGAGGAGTTCCCCTCTTGAAGGTGTGCTCCTGGGATTTTCAGACCTGATCCAAATAACTGATGGCCTGACATACAGTATTGGTCATACTTTGGATCTGGTTTTCCTCTTTGAGCAGTATCAGTGGGACCTGAAGTTGGGAGAAGATTTCCATTATTCTACCATCATGGTCAGATTATTATTTTTTTACCTTAGAGTGTCCTAGGGCTGTTCCCTGCTTTAAGTGGGAATGGGATGGGGAATTGCATCAATTCTTATTCTCTTTATCTGATCAGAAGCCTTCTGTATTCTTCTGTATTGTCTCTAAAAGTTAGACGTTGATATATATTATTATGCTGATTCTCCTCCTTCCACTTAGATCAGTTCCAATTATGACTGATGGGGGGTATGGAAAGGGGAAGATTCTGTCTTACTGAGCCTCTTGATTGGAGTGCCTAAGGGCTCAACACTCTTGCTATGTCTATTTAATATCTATATGAAGCCTTTGAGTGAGGTCATTTGATGGCACAGAGCGAGCTGTCATCAATAAGCTGACAATATTCAGCTGTATAACTCTGCTCCAGGCCAACCAACTGATGCTTCTGTCAGTGCCTGGAGGTTATGGAGTGGAATGGGGGCGTTCTGGGTGGGGAAAACAGATTTCAACTCAAGCCTAGCGTATGGAGTGGTTTTGGATTTTGGGAATCCTGGGTCCTTAGTTCTAGATGGGGATATACCTTCACAGATAGAATGGCTGTATAATTTGTGGGTCCCTATGCATTTGGGGCTCTTGTTTCAAGAGCACTTGTGGCCAGGGCATGCCTTACTTTATGCTATTCCTTAATTGTACCCTTTCCTGATCACGAGGCACTACATATGATCATTCGTGCTTGGCCACCTTCCAATAGAAAGCTCCATATTGAGCTTTCCTTGAAAAATATCTGGAAACTTCAGTTAATTCAGAATTCAGCAATAGGGGCAAATATGGATATGCCTCATTCTCCCCATATTGCACCTTTGTTTTAAGATCTACACTGCATCCTAATTTGCTTCTGGGTACAAATGAAAGTGCTTATTACTATCTATATAGCCATACGTGGCATGAGGTCGGAGTATTTGAGGAACTGTCTTAGTCCCATAGTATTCTACTCATCCCATGATGTTAGGTAGGAGGGACGTATTGTTAATCACACCAAACAAGGATTGTCATCTAGCAGGACATAAGCATGTCATTTCCATACTGGTGCCTGCACTCTGGAGCACCATGCTGACTGAGATGAACATGGCCCCAGCTCTGTTCACTTTTCAGAAATCCTTGAAGATCTGGCTATTTTTCTAGGCATGGGAGTTGCAAATGTATTTTTTTTTTAAATTGTGAACCAGAATACACCTACCAATGAGTAGGTGACTATAGGAAGACTGAACTACAGCAGCTCATCAGGATGCTGAAAAGCTTGCTTTATTTGGAATGGTATCCTCCATGTCCAAGTAATTCTTAATCAAATTAATAATATGCAAGATTAGAAAACTGTTCTCGTTCTATTTAGGCACTCTTAATTTGCCATGGGGGTAGCATTAAACAACCGATAAGTGGGTTTTAATCCACAAAATTGTAATGTATATGTTCTGGAATTTGTTTTGATTTTGCTGTAATAAAATGACTATCTAGAAAATGGTTAAACAAAATATATTAAAAGCTAAATAGAGATAGCTATGGGATTGGAGGATGATAGAAGCACCTACAATTTGGTACACCTCCCCCCCCTTCAATTCACCTGTAATTGTAGCTGCTTCAGCAGATAGTGCTTGTTGATTGAGACTGTTGGTCTCAGAGTCAATGTGTAGGGTAGTCAAACTAGCCACTTCTTGTTCTTCAGCACTCTGCTGAGGACCGGAACCTGTATCAGATTCAGCAGAAGTTGTTGTGCCACCTTCAGGACATAAACTGAAATCTAAAAAATAAAAAAAGGCCATTGTTCAGACCTAACACAGCCATTACCATTATAAAAACAACCAACACTGAAGCTTTCACAGAAACAATCTATTGCTACTTTTTGTTTTATGTTTGCTGTAATGTTATTAAGATGTACAGTCAAGGATAACTGCCAAAGAACTGTTATCTATTTTTGGAGATATGGTATATATAAGAGTAGACAAAGGAACCAAAAATATTTCATTTGAGTTCCAGAAATCATTTATTTTTCCTGGAAAACAATAAGCTGGGATAACTTTTCTGGCAATATGCTCTTACTTGCAGGGTTTCTTTTTCCTGAAGTGTTTTGTCATTGCCTCCTTCTGAGGACTGAGAAAAGAGCAACTGGCCCAATGTCATTCGGCTTAGTGCCTAAAAGAACACTAGGATTCCTAATCTCCTGGTTCCTAGCATAGTGCCATGACTACTACATCAGACTGGCTCCCTTGCAGTTGGCTTATCTATGTGTAAAAGCAAGATTGTGAAAGTTTAGCCACTGGGGATAGATGTGTTTAGAGCAGGGGTCACCAACCTTTTGGACCTCAGGGACCACCAAACTCTATAAAATATAAATAAAAAAATTTATAAATAAATTTATATATTCTATAAAATATAAATAAAAAAATTTAAAAATTTTTTTAAATCCCACGGACCACTAATATGAATTTTGACTGAAGGTGGCTTGCTGACGTTGGTGGGAAAATCGGTCCCAGGGGTGGGATTCTACCAGTTCGCACCTATTCGCTAGAACCGGTTGTTAACATTCTAAGCAGTTCAGAGAACCGGTTGTTAAAAGAAATTACTGGCCTAATCCTGTAAGGAAGGCAGGAAGGAAACAGTCTGGTGTTGCTTACAGAAACTGCCTCTCCGTTAACCCTTATTACATTCTTGGCAGGACTAGACTTCCTGTCTCAGGAACTTCTCTGGAGTTTTTTTCCCCTCCTTTGCTGGTACTTTGCTTGTGTGGAGTGACCATTTAAAGTTAAAAAGGCACTGAAAAAAATGACTTATGACCATTTTTCACACTTACAACTGTTGCAGCATCCCCACAGTCATGGGAGGCCAGGCGAGGTGATGCGTACCATGATGTAAGTGATACTGAGTTGGCCACACCCAGCCAATAATATGACCACCAAGCCATGTCCACCCAGTCACATGACCACCAAGCCATGCCCACCACCTAAGCCACGCCCACAGAACTGGTTGTTAAACATTTTGAATCCCATCCCTGGTCGGTCCCATATTCTAGAGCTGCAGTAGTCACAGGACTGGCCCTTTGATCATCCTGGAGCAGCTGCTACAGTCCATGGCAGGCCAGTGCACCATGGCAGGCCAGTTGCTCGAGGATGACCACTGCAGCTCTGGAATATAGGACCAACATTCCCACCAATCCCAGCAAGCCACCCTTCACCGCTATTGGTCTTACCTTCCAGTTCCAGCTCGCATGGCTCTATTCAAGGTAAGGTGTGTGCTTGTCCGAAGTGGGGGCAGCGGGTGAGCAGGCCATGTGGCCGGCACAGCCTTGTGTTCCTGTGCAGCCTGGATTAATTGCTTTGGGGGGAGGGGGGCATTTCTCTGTGGACCACCAAAATTTCCTCAGTGGTCCCCAGCCCACTGGTTGGTGACCACTGGTTTAGAGTAGTATAAAAAAGAAGGCCCAAGATAAGACCTTCTCAAGGGAACTTCATTTCAACTACAAAATGCTGAATATATTTAAGATATGTACATCTAAAAATAAGGACCTTCCCCAACTAAGATAATTCTTGAGGATTGGTTCTGATGAAATAAGCCCAAGGAACTCATTATTGTGAATTCATGCTGTTGTAGACAGGAGAGAATAAGAGCTATATCTCTGTTCCTGACTGAGAGAGTTCGTTCAGAGAGGTATATATCCAAGGACACGCTCACACCATTTTCTCTATTGGCTGAATATTTACTTAGTCTTATTGGATGCCATATGTATCCTGTAGCTTGAAACATTACCAGTAACATTATTGAAAAACAAATAAACTCATATAGTACAAAAAACACTATTTAAAATATCTGTTTAAATGTGTATTACCTATATGCAGGATAAACCTATTAGACCGAAATTCCTGCTCTGAAACTATACATTTTAATAAAAGAGTCTTACTTGTGGATTTTACACCAGATTTTTAAAATTAATTTACTAATATTAACCTATTCAAATTTAGATTTACACCCAAATATATTGCTACGTTGATGGAAAACATTTTCATAAAGGAGAAGCTTACATGAACTGAAAAAGGGAAGATGATTATTAGCAATTTTCCCTCTCTGCAGCATCCTACATATTACCCATCTGCTCTGGATGATTGAGGCCATTCTTCAGAAACATGGGTGATAGGAATATAGATATGTAGGAGATAGTCTGCAGAGAAAATAAAATAATTCTGCCCCCCCCTCCACATTTCACAGTTACAAGCTTTCATTTGATTGAAAGATGTCCTACTCATGAAGTGATACCACAAACTGCAATTGTAATGTCTCCTTAAAATTCCTTATTATATAATGGTATATAAGATTCAATGAGGATATACTTGCTTTCAAATTTATGGCCATCATATTGGAAAGCACTGAAGGAATCAGAGTGGCTGTCAGAACTGACAAGGTCACTGCTGCCTGCACTGGCAGGAGATGTCCATTCAGAAGGTACACCGGGATCATCAACAGGACGCATTTGATTCTGCTTGTTCAGTATATCAGGAAGATCTTTTGGTACTTCTAAGCTTCCTGGACTGCTTCCTCTTCTTGCCACATTCTAATTGAAATAATATTTCAGGTAATTTAAGACAAAAATATAGTCAGAAATGACAAGAATCTTACAATTATCAGTTTTTAAAGAAGGGAAAATTGACACACTATGACATCGGCATCCCAAGCCATCCCTACAAGAACTTTCTTTCATAAACCTATAGAGCTGGAAGGAACCTCAGGGCTCATCTATCTCATCCCTGCTTAGTGTAGGATCTACTAAGACATATCTGAGATAACTAGCCAGCATCTGTTGTAAAGGAGAACTCACCTCCACAAATGGTAGTGTGTTCCTCTGGCTGATAATTGTAGTGTCTGTAAGTTCTTTTTGACATGTAGCCTGAACTTCCTACCTTGTAATTGTAATCCACAGGTTCTTATTCTGGTCTGAGGCAATGTAATCTAAATCTACTCACTGTTCTGTGTAACAGCCTTTCAAATAGTTAAAAGATGATCATATTTCCCCCAATCAACTTTTCTGTAGGCTAAACCCAATCAAGATACTTCTGAATGGTTAATTCATTCATTAATGAGATTTATATAGCTGCCCATTTCCCCCCAAAGGATACACTAGGTGGCACACAACAATAAAATGGTTCCAGTTCCCTTGTCATTTTCTTGAATTTATCACTATCCTTTTTGAACTATGGAGCCCAAAAGTGGACATGGTAGTCTAAATGGATCATTCATAGTTCCATGAGGTAATCTATGCTCCTATTAATGTACTTCATGGAAGCATTTCCCATTTCTAGAGGTTGCACCTCTTTGCCGGCTCATGTTTCAACTGTGGTTAATAAGAACATCCAGATCTTTTTCACATGTAGTTCAGCTAAGCCAGATCTTTGCCATCCTATATTTCTGTCTTTCATGGTGCTGAAAGCTTTGCTAACATCCAAATACATAATGTATATGGCATTTTTACAATATCCTAACTAGTAACTCTATCATCCAAAGAAGCTTCTTGGATAAGACATGAAACATCTTCAAGCAAAAACAAAAGAAGTGCAGCTGGCCCTTTTCAGTATTCTGGAATGTAATCCATTGCAGGTCTGAATTCATTTAAATTAGCTAATGTAGTTTGAGGTATCTAAGCCTCAATTTCTTCCTTTTTCCAGTGGGTAGAAAAATGATCAGTGAGAATTCCATTCTCTTCTGAGAGAAGACAGATGCAAAATAAGAGATAAGAGATTCTACCATCTTATCACACAATCAATTCACCACTTTCTGCTTACAACTGACTTATAGGATCCTTGATTTTCTTTTTATTTATGATATAATCCATAGTTAGTTGTTTGCTTTTGGTATCTCTCATAAGTCCCTGTTCATTTAAAACTTAGCCCACAATCACTACAATTTTGGGATAATAGCTTGTATTCTCCAACAGTTCTATGTTCCTCTTTTCATACTTCTCTTTCTCTTCAGCATCTGAAAGAGTTCTGCATAAATCTATTCTGGCCTCTTTATATGGCTCCTATTTTTCCATGTTTGCTGCCACATATTAATGAACACAATTCTTTTCTTTTTCTAAAGCATCTTTAAAGTGCTTTGCAATCAATTTCTCCCTGTTCATATGGAGTAGGTTTGGGATAGCTTATTCTTTGCTCTACCTCAGGGGTCTCCAACCTTGGCTCCTGGAAGCCTGGCGGACTTCAACTCCCAGAGTTCCACAGCCAGCAAAGCTGGCTGTGGAATTCTGGGAGTTGAAGTCCGCCAGGCTTCCAGGAGCCAAGGTTGGAGACCCCTGCTCTACCTTCTGATAAATAAAAATCTCAATGAGAGAAAATAAGACCTAACCTATGTTAGACTTCTGACTTATTAGATCCCCATCATAGGTAAAGATATTCAAATATCTCTATTATTGCTACCATATTTGAAAGATTGGTCATCTGATGGCAAAAATCTTCATCCGTATCTTCTGACTGTTAGGTTGCTTATAATAAACCCACAAGATAGTAGCACTTTCATTTCTATCTTTTTTCCAATCCAAACACTTTCAATAGCATTTGATGGTACATGAATTTCTAGGCAAGCATGCTTTTTTTTGCAGAACCATTTAACATCCCCCTTCTTTGTGTGGGGATGTTCCTTTTGCACATGTTGCAGCTTTTTATTGTTATGTGTCAATCATGAATATCACATCATCAAGATTCCATTATATCACAACACATTTGTTTTCCTGAATCGGGATCTCTAGTTTTCCCTATTTATTTCCCAGCCCATTAGCATTTGCATTTAAAATTAATTATGCAACTCAATCATAATCATAATTGTATCTGATACTCTAAGATAAAAGAAAATGCTAAAAGCTTACCAAAGAGCTACCACTGCGTAGTCTTTCAGCTATAAACTCATCCATGAGGTCAGGAATATTTGCATTACTACTGCCATTATCATTACCAAGAGAGATCTGCTTTTGGCTCATATCCTCCCTATTGGCTAAAAGCAAATAAATGACTGTATATAGTAAAAAAACATTTTCAACAAAAAATATTTTTAAAACATTATAAAATAAGTTAGATAATACAAATAATTATTTACTGAACATGCAGTTAAAATATGTTCTTTAAAAACAGATTTAGTTATAAGAATTAGTGCAGCTTTTCCACCTATTAAACCATCCCATCCCATCACCACTGAGCAAGTGTTAGTCAATCTCCAGTGTAACCTTGAAAAAAGCAAGAAAGCTTACAGATAAGCACTATTAAAGTTGTTAATGCTCACTTCACTCCTTCATCTCACTGAATGTATAATGCTCTAGAGCTATGAGAATACGTGCTAATGAAAACAGGTAGGTTGATATTATATGCATTATTTAGAGTAGACTGAATTATATTCACTGCATATTCAAATACAGCACTGAGAATGAAAAATTATAATGTTAAAAAATGGAATATAGTTGCTGATCAAGACTGCAAAGCATTATTACACTGTTACTCATCCTTGTTGTATTTTGTTATTTTAACCTTGATGGTTTCAAATGTTTGGCTTTATTTTTGTTAATTAAATGTTGTCTCTCCCAAAAAAGGGTAAATTTGTTGCTACTCTGAAATACAAATTTGATTTTGATATTACAGTTTCAAGGCATTAAAGTTTAAAGACCCTCTCTACATATCCCTAATATTCAAGTTAAACATCTTCAACAAGGAGATGCATTAAATATAATAAATCAATCTGAAATAATTTGTTGCGTTATAGACTAATTTGTTGATATGCTAACAAAGACTGCCCTCAGATGGCATTAACATCTCAATGCAGGATGCATTATAGAACATTCTGTTAATCATGCCAGCATACAATGTATGAAAAAACAAACAAACACCAAAATCCTACCTCACTGCTGAAAATGAATGTAATTCTGATTATTTTTTTAAAAGTTATTTAGCATGTCAACTAAGATGGTGATATTAGAATGACAGCCAGCCTTGTCCATTTTTATTAGTACATAGAGGCCTCACAGTTAGCTCAAGAAGAACTATCATGGTTCCTTTATGCACTTTTGTGATTCCAGAAAACGAAAGCAGTGATAAATGTTGCCATGAAAGTGGAGCATCCATTTCAGTGAATGCACCAAGAAAGCGCTAAAGCATATTTTGAAACTGATCTAATAAAATGTCAAAATCCACACTGGACTGTTATGATGAAGTAATCCAAACATGAAATGTTGACGTCTGTTTTAATTTTTTGTTTTCAGAAGGAGGAGGAGGAGGAGGAACCTAATTGCATCTGCAATTAGTTCAAATACAAGTGATGACTAAGGAGTAAGTGATAACTAAGGAGAAGTACTAGAGATATCACACCTACAGTTTCTATTAGAAACCAAATATATGCCAATTGTATCTAAATGGTTGGGTTCCAGGGTATGCCAGGAAAAGCATGGCAAAGATACAATCTATTTGCAGATTTACTGTCTCTTCCTCTTCCCTACCATAAGTGTTCAGCAGCAAAGTGATTCATTAAATGTTTTTTTAAAAAAGATAAATTAGTAATTTATAGTTTGCATGTTTATAGTTTACACTTAGGGGGGAAAATTCAGCTGGCCATTGCGCATGCAAAACCAAACAAGAAAAAGCACTGATCATCCCAAAGCCTTTTGATTGCTTTGTAACAGCTTGCTTTAGGTGCATAAAGCCAAACTGATGCTGCCTTTCTCCTTTTGTGCGCTGCACAGTATTAGTGCTCACCTGCAGCTTTCTTTCCAAAATAGCCCATTACATGACTGTACAGATCCCTCAGTGGAGCCTCTGCTGGCACTCTGTTCTGCCTCTGTGGGGAAACATTTGCCTTCGGCTTCGAAAGAGCATGTACAACAGATTTATACACACCACCCAGGGAGCCCTGCTGTTGTCCCGACTCCTGACTTGATGGTTTAGGTGGGCTACGATTAGACATTTGATTTATTCCAACACTTTCCTTCTCCAGTGGGAATGCTGGAACATCTCCTGATTCTTTATTCTGCTTACTATTAGCAGACGTTGCACTGACTGCATCTAGGTGCCTATAGATTCCAGGTCTGACCAGCACAGCCCCAGAGGATGAGCTGGTATTTGTACTTGTATTGCTGCTGCTGCTATTGATCCCACTACTGAAACCACTGAGTTTACGCAGTCTTGCTTTCCATGGGGCCTCTTTGTTTTCTAGAGGATTATAAAACTGAACACATTCAGTAGATGGCCTAAAAGTAACATGGACACTGTTTCGCTTTTTAGTTGTTATTTTCATGATTTTAGCCTTATGAGTTACTGTTTCGGATATGCTTCTCTTAGTTGGTGTCACTTTGCTCATGCCTGTAAGTTGAAGCATTTCAGGGTTAACTAAGGCTTTATGTGGTATTTTCTTTGCATGCATAACACTTGTGTTGGTTATTTTTTCATTAAAGAGGGCACTCTTATGTTTTTCAGCTAACAGTGTTTCCACAGATACATCTACATCAGTGGCAATTTGTCTGTACAAGTATCTCTTCCTTTCCTTGTCAATAGGGACATTTGACCTGGGATCAAGCAGATTTTGGGTGTGTTTATCAGTATTTAATTGTTTAGCCTTATCAGCTTGGTTTCTTGTAGAAGTATCTACTTGTGTAGGTGCAATATTACTTATAAAGCCAGTTTGATTTTGTTCCAATTGTAGTTCTGTATTGATATTTTCTGCAACAACAGTACTACTTGCAACAGTCTGGTCTGTACATTCTATTTCATCCAATGGCAAGTTATCACTCCTACTTATTCCTGCAACAAATTCATGACAAGAAGACTCATGCTTATCTATCTCAACGCTACTGAAAAATTCTTCTTTTTCTTTAAGATATTCTCTCAGAGAGGAAAGGAGATCATCTTCAACTTCAAGGTCAACATACTCGTTTTGTTCAAAGGCTGCATCTGCAAGTTCTACTGGGCCTACCAACTGACAAAGATGATCATAAATACTATCCCCAACTTCCAGAGAGGACTCTCTGCTATTTGTATCGGTAATGTGACTTTCAGTGGATCTACATATTGAAGAGGCCTCTGTGGAACTCTGTAAGCTTGGAGCATGATGGGATGAATCGTCTATGACAGGAACTGCACCTTTGACTCGCTCAACAGTGAATGGTTCCAGTATATCAGATGTGCTGCTACTTCTTGGAAGCGGCTGCTCCTCATTCAGTGCATCAAAAACTTCACTAGGAGTTTCTTCGCTCTGTGAAAAATGTCTGATGCGAGGTGGACGTGGAAGGATTTGAGTATCATCAATGTCTGCAGAAAAAATATGCACTTAGTATATATTATATCCATATTTTTATTTTCCTACTATTTAATTGTTCGGTACAATAATACAGCATTTTAAAAGGTTCCCAAAATACTTTGTTAAGTAAAATAAAGTACTGTTTTTTTGAAGTTTCATTAAACATTTGCATTCATCTACAAAATGTATACAATGTGCATCAGGACACTTAAAATGCTAACATTCATAGAAATAAACAGCAAAATAATGGGAGATTTGGAAACTGTTAAAACTAGGGCTGTGCCAATGAATTATTAAATAGTAATTTAATTCAGGGACTCAAAACAAATATTTAATTATTTTGCCTATTTAGAGGAAATGCAATGCAAAAATGGACAGTCTGTCATAATTTAGATGGCTCTATATATAAGGTAACATAAATAAACAAAAAGTCCTAATTGCAAATCTATACAAATAGAAATACAAAGCACAAATATAAAAATGAAAGGGTTATGTTGTTTTTAAATATTGCTTTAAATTATTATAATCATGCATAATAGAACACTGTTTTTCCTCCCACTTCTCAGGTTTGCTTAAAAATATGCATATACAAAATACTTTTCAGCCTCTAATCGGACCCTTCAAAAACAGCCTATATTCCTCTAAACATACAAAAACTAGTTTTTAATAAAAATAGTAAATAAACACAACATTTCACTGAAGCCTAAAAAATTGAACCTATACCCTATATTAATTTCATAATAATTTTACTTTTTTTCTTTCTCAATATCCAAGATTGTATCTTGATCCTAACAAGACAGCTCGTTATTTCCTGCAGGTAAGTGGGATCAGCATTTCTAATACAGAATTAGTGTTTGAGGCTTTAGATCAGTCAAAATACATGAAGATGAACAGAAAATTAGTAAGCACTGAACAGCAAAAGCAATGTTGTTCATACTTTTCTGTGCCAATATTTACCACATAGGAGCTTAACTCTAATGACCAGCACAGAGGTTAATGAAAACAATTATAACTGCCTATTACAACTTTTTCCAAGGTGATCTAATACAGGAGAGAAATTTTAAAGCATTATGTCTGGTCATAGAAGCATGTCTGCAGCTTTTAAGGGCCAATGAAGTAAGTTGAGATATATTATAAAGTGTTCTGATAATCATTTTGTTATTTTATTTCAGCAATGTTTTCAAATTCTACATTTCATTATTTCCTTTTAAACTTTTTGGTTAGTTTGGTGTTGGTATTTTTACAAATATTTAGCTTTGATACTATTACCCTAGTCTGGCTGTAGGAGATCTTAAGTATTTCACCAAAAATGGGACATACATTTTTTTTTTAAAGTTAAGTAAATGTTCAAATCATTGTTTTAATCAATTTATAGACAAATATTCATCAGGAACAAGGCTGTTTTATTATGTAACATAAATGTTATGTTTAGGGTCTCACACCTCTAAATATTCTTCCAGCTGAGGTTAAACAATATAATTGATAGATCTAGACTGTAACAATGGCTTTGATTAGTTTTCCTAGGAATAAGTTTTAAGTCTACATCAAGAATATGCAGATCATAAATGGTAAAATAATGGCCCCATAGAATGGACTAGTTTAATGTTCCTCTTCATGCAGCAGCAGACAGCACTGTATAAATATGGAAACTTGGTTCTAATAGTTACTATGAATTCTATTCAGCTTTAAAATACTTCAGTACATAGTATGTGACTGCTGAGAATGTAAGTCATAAGGTGTTCTAAGTGGTTTGAGATATTTGTCATTTTTTTGAATATTGTGGAAACAATGCTAGTGGAACATCCTAAATTGTATGTTGTGCAATCAAGCAAATGAACCAGCTAAGAATTATACATTCCAGATCATATTTTATAATGCATAGAAAATAAATTCAATCATGAGAAATAGGTTCATTCCAAACACAAGCCCTTCAGAAACTTATTGTTTATTATATTTATAACAGAACAAAAAAGAGGATTAAAAAACAATTAACTATGAGAAGAAATTTTCAGCAAATAGTAACATTTGTGTATCTCCTCTCAGCTCAAAAATTAAGCAAGCCTAGACCTGATTAATACCTGCATGGGTGAATCTCGGGGAATTCCAAAGATGCAGGTTAGACTAAGAAGGAAGAAAAAAACCTTCCTGGAAGAAAAGCAACAACAAATCAGTTCTGTACTGTTGCTAGGATAACTATACAGTGACAGGAGGAATCAAGGTCAATGCGGAGTCTTTAGCTTTCTTAATGAAAGAATAATATAGATACCCCCCCCCCAATTATGCCAAGTCAAGTTTCTTTTAATCATCACTGTCTAATAAGAATTCTGATACTCATTAAGTTTACAAACAATACATTTTCTTTTAAACTCCACACACCTTTACTTCTAAACTGTCGCTAGAAATTGTGGGGAATTAGTCACAGGTATAAATACGGGACAGAACAGAAAAGGAAGTTTAAGTCCCCAAATCCAAAGGATTCCCAGCAAAAAAGCATACTGTAGTTCAAAACTAGCCAGGTAAATATAATAAAGGAGAATAAATACAAGTAAGAAGATCCACAGATTGAGCACCCAAGTGAATCTGACAGAAGGAGAATATACCAGGATAGCTAAGTCCTATTTTCCTATTATAAAAAGCAACTTACTAAACCTAACCATATAAATCTCGTCCAAACATAATACATTGTATCGTGTAAAAATATCTTCCTCTTGGTAGGCAGAAGTCATGAGTGTGCAATCACTGTAAAAAGCTTCTGTCTCTGAAGACAGAAGGAGCAAGTTTATTTTTTTCGAAGAGCAAAGTAACTGCCCTGGGAGACATGGGAGGAACAGAGAAGCTGAGAAAAGAGGGATTCACAACAGACAGAGGGGAATGCTACTCCAGGTGTGATTGCTCCTTAGAATGAAGTTCTAAGGAAAAGAGGTTATCAATGCAAGAAAGAAAAGGGAGTCATTCCTTGAAGGTTGAAGACATATAATTTTGGATTAAGGATATGCCTCTAGGAGGGAGGGGATTCCTGATTCAATTAATAGAAGCGCAGATAGATATCATCTACAGCGCATGATGTTAGGATATAAACTGTATAGAAGTACAAGGAACAACATCTTGGAGACAGTTTTTTCTCTGTAAGTCAAAGAAAGAATAGAGTTCTACAAAAGAACTCATAAATGGAACAATCTCTTTCACAGAATCATTGTGGCTATAGCAAGAAACCATTTTAGAAAGTATATTATTTTCAAATAAATTGTCAGTGGTGCCTAGGACCTGGCTTGAGACATAAAGGTTATGAACCTAACCCCGAGTCCTGTCAGGATTGAACTCCTGGCTGTTAGTACTGCTTTCTAACTATTATGCCACTATGGTTCAGTGTTTTGGGAACAAATACCAATAAAAGCTGGCATTTGTCTTCAGGACAGACACTATGACTCCTTTAAAAAAAAAGATAATTAATGAAAGGGTGCTACAGATAATTATACACTTCTTTGCTTGGTTAAAAAGCAGACTTTTTAAAAGAAAAAAAAATCAAATAGATATATATTAATTCTTGTTGAAAAGGAGGCAGTGTGATTTCTGCAAGGGTAATTCTTGCCTCATTAACTTTTTGTTTTCTTAATCTTTAGTATATTTTTAAAAAACCTGATAACATTCCTCACAAGTGCTCCTGAATAAACCTAGCAGCTATGGGACAGAGGATCTGATTGACGTAAAACTAACCAAATAACTGATATCAATAGGAAATAGTGGACAGTTTTCAAAATGGAGAGATGCTTAAGGAGGGGCTTCCAGGAATCATTGTTGAGACCAATAGTTTTAAATTTATTTATAAATCATCTGGACCTGTAAATTACAATAAGCTCCTAAAATAACAACTTCCAATTAGTGAATGGGCTCAAGATGACAAATGTAGTTTGATGAAAAACAAGTGAACATGAACGCATAATTGCACAAAATCTCACTAGGATATACTACTAGCTGGCAATTAGTGATTAAGAAATAGGTTTAAGGCAACTTAAAAATGTCTCTTGTTTAGAATTATTGTAAGGACTGAAACTGGAGATAAGTAGTGGATGGATAGGAAATAGTGATTGCCAGGTTAAAATGGGCCACTGTATTTGAATTGCTTAAGGTCAATGGGCAATCAGCTAAGTTTTTACAGACAGTCCTTGACATACAACAATTTGTGACCATTCAAAGTTACCACAGCACTGAAAAAAGTGACTTTATGGCCTGTTCTCACATTTATAACTGTTGCAGCATCCCCATGGTCATGTGATCAAAATCCAGGCACTTGGCACCTGGCATGTATTTATGACAATCAATGGGGGAAGCCAGATTAGTTTATGATCAAATGATACACTTAGGAAATGTGGCAAGAAAGGGGAAACTCATTTAACAATATCTTACTTAGCAATGGAAATTTTTAGTTCAACTGTGGTTGTTAAGTTGAGGACAACTTGTATTAACTCAAGAGAGTGACAACAAGAACTATACAAGTTAAATCTTGAGAATAGTTATATCAGTCTCTAATTGCTTTTCTAAAAGGTCACGCTCTTTTAAAAATTATGATTTCCTACTAGCTTTGGGTATATGGCCTGACAATTATTAGAAGAGGAACTGAAAATATAATACCTCAAGAGACTAACATCTTTATATAATTATTATAAGACACTTGGCAGTTCTGTGTACAATTAGCATCACTATACGTGAAGACTACAGTATTACAGTGCCTGCAAAAAACCCACCATAAATGATGAGGAGATTAGAGCAGTCAGTTTATGAGAAAGGGTTTTAGTTTGGAGCAAATAAGAGGTAGAATGACAGGTTTATGTAAGATTTGGCATGGTATGAAAAATACAGAGTAAATTTTCATTGTATGAGAATGTAGACTTAGAGAGTAAAACTAATTCAAGACTCATAATAAGAGGTACATCTTTATATAATGTTCCAAAAGTGCTTTTTTTCAACAAGCACATTTGGGACAATGACCTAGGTGACTGAGAATCTCCATAGACATTTTTTATGTAATGCAATTTAGAAAGGGAATCGAACACATTCATGACAGATCAGGCTATCAAGAGTGACTACTCCTGACAGTTTGTATTATCTCTGAAACAAGCAATACAGTATCTTGAATAACAAGTATCAGGGAAAGCACTGAATAATGATTAATACCCTCCTGACCATTTTTATGAGTTCCCTGTATATACTGGTATGTGAATGTTGGACTAATTGGCTGGACTTAACAAGGCTCTTCTCTTTTTTGGTGCCTTCAAGTCATTGCTGACCCATGGTGGCTGCCTGAACTAGCCCCGCTGTTTTCTTGGCAAGATTTCCAATGTGGATTGTCATTGTTTTCTTCTTCCTAGGGATGAGAGAGAGTGACTGGATTATCCAACTGGCTCTGTGCCTAAAATGAGACTAGAATTCACTGTCTTCCAGTTTCTAGCCCAGTACCTTAATTGTTATATCAAAGTGGCTCTTGGGCTCCTTTTATAGTTTGATAAATCTCACAATACACAAATAAACTATGATCAGCTAAATCATCATTAGATCCATCAGATAATGAGGGTACTATTCTCGTTTCTATAGAAGGAAGGGCATGGAAAAATGTGAGTTACAGTAAGCCATTTATTATTACTGAATTATCAGAGATTCCTAAGCTATATGCCATCAATATGGGTAAGATATTTTTTAATTATTATTACTGATCTGGACTGTTGTATTGCTTAGCATTCTGTTTAACATCCTCGTATAAGACAATATAAATCAAGGCATTGCCTCAATAACAAAATTCTGTATCACTGAGGGGAAAAGTATGTGTCTTTCTCTGTTCTGTCTAGCTTTCTCTCTTTTTATCCTTAACAGACATATTACAGACATATATAAATATTCCTACAGTATAACACTTCTATCTTTTAGACCAACTATATATTTACTTCCATAGAGATTTGCTATTAAGAATACCCACTGGAAAGGTTACAGGAAGGATACAGGCATAGTATGTATTTTTATGCAAATCCATGTTTACTCCCTGACATTTCAAATAGGACTGGAAAAGACTCCTATGTAATTTTGGTGAGTCAATATTAATTGTAATAGAAAATATTTAGTTATGCAGCCTAATTTCCTGATTATAAAACAGCTTACCATTTCTCTAATTTCATGGAAGCTTTTGAAAGGAAGAACCCTGTTTTAGTTCAAGCTTTTAGTCACTTCAGAAGTAGCTGTGTGTTCCCAGTAGCTGTGTTGCATAAATTCTTTTATGCAATGACATTTTGGACTAAACCTTCATGATTCTTGTCAATACTGCTTTAAAGCATTTCCAGCTTCGTATGGAAAAACTATTGTTAATTGAATGGCTCCATTCTAAAATAGTCTGCTTCATTCTTAGACATGGAATAAGATCATCTTGAACAGCTCTGGAATTGCATTCACTCAAAGGGGTCAACATAGGTCTCTCTTAATGTACACATGGTGTTCCACAGCCTTACTTAGTATTGGAGTACTATTTGCTATATTACCTAGGTCAAGAGATTAGCTTCCCAATTCTTCCATACACAAGTGTCTAAAAGGTTTTTTTCATCAAGATTTCTGTATTTGATAAAAAAAAACTTCAATGCTTTATCAAATAATTACTTCAAACATTGATTCTTGAAGACTGGAACAAATAAATTTACCCAAAAGTTTCAGAAGAAGAGAAAACAGACCTAGAACAATAAGGATCTTTATGTCTCAGCATCCAATTACCAATATATATTATTCCAATAATACTATTTTTCCAGCTGTGTTTACTTCCATACTGTCTTCCTCTTTACTAAAGTTGGCAAATGCCAACTTTAGGTTCATCTCAAAAACATGCTCTGGAGTAGACGAATATATTTGCCACTCCTTACAGTATAGTAATTACATCTTTTCCTAGGATCACATGATAAGTATATAGGGCAACTTCATACCCTCAGGAAAGGAATGGTTTCTTTAAGGAAGGGGCTAGGGTTATGCCATAGCATTCACTGAAACATCTGTTTGAAATTTAATCTAAGTTACTGTACTACTGTATTGTTTACACAGAAAGTCTTTATTGCGACAAGTAGAAAAGATATAGTCAGACACTCATGAGCACATGAGACATTTTAGTGATGTTACCTATAATTATAAGTCCAATAAGATCTTTATGATACTAGTGCTTTGGAAATATTTTCAAAAGCCAAATATAATTTGTTCAAAAATTGCATATTTCTGTGTTAGCTCAATTATTAATAATAATTGTTTTCTGTATTTGGGTCCATGCAATAGGATTTTGAAAAATTATATTTCTGAAATTCTCAGCTGTTGTACTAGAGTTAATTAGTAAATGATTGATTAAACAAAAAGCAACAACAACCCAATAAACAAAAATTCTGAACAAACTATTTACAGAGCATGCCACAAGAAAATAATTCTAATTGTTTAGAGGTGGGTTTTCTATCTTTACTTTATCCTAAAAGAAGGCAAATTGAATAACTTTCCAACTCAGTACAAAACAAAAAGAACAAGGAATAGAATCCAACAAGGGGCAGCTTGAAGAATGTTTCTATTAATATAAGTGCTGAGTGGCTGACTCCCTCTTCCCTCTTCTACTCTTAACTTGCTTATAGTAGAAAAGACTCTAAGAAAAAGGCCAATCAGCTGAAATGGAGAAGAAAGAAAAAGATATATGAGCAAAAGTAAGCTCACACTCGATGTAACTCAAGAAATTTGCATTAGCTTTTGCAATCATGATCAATATTAGCTGAAAGAAAATAGCAGGTAAGAAAATGGCAAAATATTATGGCTCTATAGAATGGTAATAGTGAATTTGATTCTTTTCACAGGGTAAAAATTACAGGGCATTGTAAGTGTACAATGATTCAAGAACTTAAGAAGAAATTAGCATAGCAGATATGAAAAAGAGATGGCAAAACCCACAAATAACCTTAAATAGATGACTGGAATCAGATGAACCAACTTATAATCATTTATTGATAAGTATACAATACTTATATCAGTGCTGCTTAATATAAACTTACAAAACATCAGTTACTGAGAAAGCACAATTCAGAAATCCGTTTGAAGCAATAAGTTAATAACAAAAGCAAAAGCAGATGTGTTGGTCATACAAATTACACATTTACCTATTTAAAAAGGAGTTTTTATACAAACAAACCCTGTGTTAAGAATAAGTTTTGTTTCTAACTGTCTTTAACTTGAATTTATACATAAGGTAGAATTTGTACTTACAAATGGACTGTCTATTATTAAAAATTGTGGACAGCATTCTGCTTCCCCAAGCCGACAAACTGCTGAAGCCACACAATGTTTCCATGAACTGCTGAAAACCACTGAAAACAGAATGTATATAAAAATGCATGGCTTGCATGGCTCATACAAGCATAGTGTAGCTTCAGTGGCTCATCACTTGAGGAAGTTAGGAATAGGCAGCCTGTTCATACATACAGATTGTCCCTAAGTTGGATGTTTCTAACCTGGGAACTGCCTGTACTGATTAAATAGGCTTTGTAATACCTAACCTGGAAGTCTGTAGAGATGCTTAGTCATCCAGGTCATGGTTGTCCCAAAGGTGCTTTTTCAGGAGGCAACTGGACTTACTTGTTTTTTCTTTTGAAGTCATTGTGCTTCTCATCCAAGAAACTTCTTCAGCTCTGACAGGATAGTGGGGAATGGAAGGATTCCTGCAAGGAATATAAATCCTTCCATTTCTCACTATCCTGTCACAGCTGAAGAAGCTTCTTGGATGAGAAGCACAATGTCTTCAAAAGAAAAAACAAGCAAGTCCAATTGCCTCCTGAAAAAGCACCTTTGGGACCTAACCTGGAAATTAGTCCTCTTTGAACATATGTCAATCTACTTGAATCAACTGCTACTAAATTATTTGGCTATTATTTGGCTCTTCCAATACTCCAGACAAAATTTTGGGAGGTACAGAAATTTGAGAAAACACTCTACCCAATGGATCAATTAAAGTCTGTAAAAAAATTCCCTATGTATCTGAAGCAGTCTTTAAAAGGAGACAGACTTTTTTATGTACATCTCCATTTCTTTGTATAAGGTATTATGGTGTTAGAAACGTATTACAGATCATATGCAAAACTTTTGGGGTTTGAAATACTCTTTTTAGTCTGTCAAAATATATTCTTTACTTTCCACTATAGAAACTTAACACACTAAACAGAACAGCTTTGTTAAATGGCTAAAGATATTAGCTGGTCTGATGAATGTTTCAAGAAAAAGAGATTTTCGTGTCATGAATAATATTACCATACACTGCATATTCTAAAATAAAATATAAATATCTCTGTGTTGTACTGCAGCCAATAAATATTTATGGAATGAAATGTCATTCTTAAAATATGGGATTATAGAAGAAACTGAACATGACAATATGTTAATCTACAAATACACTAGGTCAGTATAAAAGAATCTGACTTCCTGGTTTTATTTTTGAGCAAAGTGCTCCTTTGAATCCATTTCTTGAAGGTGTAAAGTAGCCACAGATGAAACCCCTTGAAGTGTCATCTTGGCTGCTTGGAGCCCCTCTGGACATTTTCTCAGTATACTCAGAAGACTTCCCTTTAGCTGGAAGTAGCCATGCTGAGCCTTTGAGAGGGTGCTTTAAGAAGAAAATCAAAAAGGACACTTAACTTGCAAGCAAAATATCTCATCTAACGATTTGCTGATCCCAATTAGTTCCACTGATTGAAATTGAAGGCTAGTTTATTCATATATAAGCATTAAAAACACATCTATAGCATCATTCAAGTTGCTTTTGACGGACCAAAATAGCTCTATTTCTTTCCTGTAAAATAATTTGGAGTATAGAATTTTCTCCTAACCAATTAGGGTATGTATGTGTATACACACACATTTCAAATTAACCTTGTTGCAATTGTTTGTCAAGATTTGAAGACGATTCTTTGCAATGACATCATTAAGAATTTAAGTATGTGCTGGTTTTCCGGTTTCGCGTGGCTTCGGGGCAGCAGGAATTCGCGACAGCTCGCGATTCCTGCTGTGCTAGCCGCCGAGGTACCCCCGATCCAGATGGGTCAGGGGGATATGGCTGCCCTGTAGGGACAGCTGAAGAGAGAGGGGAGTCGGACAGGGGGTTGGGGGTGTTGCAGACCCCCCCCTTCTCCGGAAAAACCCCTTTTTCCCAAGGCGGTGGAGCGGCAGTCAGCAATGGCCGCCACGAAGAAGCCAGCAACCGGGTAAGATTGCGCTGGAGGAAGTAAGAAGAGTGAAAGTGCTGTCTGAGCCGGGTCAAGTAACATCTTTCAAATTGGTTGGAACTGAGCTGTTTGAATTGCTGGAGGATACATTGTATCCCTAAGAAGATCGAAAGCGGCGGAGAAGCTGTTAAAGGGAACTTTTTTTTTTCTTTACTCTCCCACCCCATGGAAATAGCAGAAATGTTTGGACATATTGGACATTGAAAGTGAATTGTTTTGAGAGTTGAAGCTAAGGGACAAAAGGATTTTTGGACATTGAAAAACTTAAGAAATTGGAAAACCCTTGTTGGAGGTATGGATTTCTGATTATTTAAAATTAATATTGCAAGTGGGAAGGGAGAGGAAAAAAAATTGGAGCAGAAGCTGAAAAAGGAGGAGATTGCCTAGAATCCCAAAGAAAGGTATATGGTAATTGGACCTCTTTGATTAAACATTAACCCCAGAAAGAGAAAGAGAAGAAGGAAGAAAAGTATTAATTTTTGGAACTTTTTTTGAATTATTTTTGATTAAAAATACTTGTGGTTGTTTTGGGAAAAGTTTCTCTTTTCATAATGGCATCGCTTGTGGATGAACTAAAGACTGAATATCAAAAATATAAAAAGGAAAATACTTTGGGCACTTTGTTTCAATTCTTAGAAATGGCGTTATGTACTTATGAAAAGTTGACTACGCAGCAGAAGGACTGGGACAAAGAAGAAGAGGAAGAAGAAGCCATCTTTGATGAACAATGGGTTCTTTCCGGGGAGGAGGAGAAAAAGGATAAGAAAAAGGGGATTTTAAGAATTATAAAAACGACCAAAGAAGAGAAAAATGAGCGGAAAGGTGGAGGCAAGGTTAGAAAGCAAAGGAAAAGGAGTAAGAAAAGGGAGGAGGAAAGACAAAGGGGTGAAAAGGGCAAGGAGAAGAATAAGCAAGAGAGAAAGGGGGGGAGGAGAAGCCTCAATGGGGGGAAGCAAGATCTGAAGAAAAAAAGTTTATTCAGAGACAATGGGTGAATTTAATTTAGGATAAAAGAGGGATTCTGGAGGGTACATAAGATTGTGTTTTTTATATGTGTATTTAGAGTATAAAATTCATTGTGTAATTTTAGAATCTTTTAAACAGAATCCCAAGAAAAATTGTTATACGAAGTACTTTTAAGTTAGGGTAATGAGTTATAGACGTTACTCCAATTGGTGTATAGGAGAAGTATAATAAAAGAAAAAAGATGAATGGATAGTTGGAAATAGAACAGACAAAGAATATTATTGAAAATGGTAATAAGATATGAAAGGATATATAAAGGTTTTGTTATGCTTTTTTTTTTTTTTGGATGTTGTATATTGAAAAAAGGCAAAAAAAAATTTTTTTTAATTAATAAGAAATAATTTGGATGAAAAGGAGAAGTTGGGATAAGATATGAAGTTAAATAGACAAAGTATTGATACTATAATTTGGGATTGTTATGTTCTATTGGTTTTCTTCTTTTATTATTTTTTCTTAGAAAAGAACTTATAAGCTGTTATGCCTTGTGCATTGTTTATATAAAATTGATAAAAATGGTTTATATATATAATATAAAAAAGAAAATGATAATAAGATATGGAAGGATATATGAAGTGAATATGATGTTTGAATTTGTGTCTGTGCGAAGAGGTTCAACCCGGGATCAGACAACCTTCAGAAAAGATCTTTTAGTTTTGTTTGTGTTCTGTAAAATCAATAAAATTTGTTTAAAAAAAAAAAAGAATTTAAGTATGTGCTCTCCTTGAATAACCATGATAAAAACTGACTTACTATATTTGAGAGGGAAAAATTCCATTTTATTTTATTTTTTAACATGACATATTTAAGACATAACATGACTTAACCCCAAATGGGGTTCATGTTAATTTTAGCCCTTGTTTATATTTTAAGTCCTGGATGCCCTAGTGCTTTTTCTAAAGGCATATCTTTTGCAGGAACTTAATGTTTCTGAAAATAATGCTACAGTAATATCAAAGAATTCTGAAACTCTATTAAAATTTCAGATCTATCCTTAAACCTTAATAATTTTATTTTCCTAGTTCTTATATAGCCCAAAGAGGATGATCATTGGATAAGAACTATCAGTGGACCTGGAGAAACAATTTACAGAAGTAATCAAAAAAAATCAGAAAACAAATTAAAAGTGGAATAAAAAGCCCATGAATATTAATTGATGAAAACAAATGAAACGTAATAGGAATGGAATATTTCGGAAGACAACATGCATATTATACAGAATTCCAGCTAAAACAGTTTTGCTTGTCCCCACTAATTCTACTCTTAATGCTTATAAATGACAAGAATTACTAAACTTGGAATACTGATATACCAAAGTCAACATTTTGGGTGAATGAATCCATTTGAAATTTTAAGGTATTACTGTAACATCCACATAAAATGGCTATCAGTAGTACCGTGTTTCTCACAAAATAAGACCGGGCCTTTTTTTTTTTTTTTTGAGCCCCCCAAAAACAGCTAGGACGTCTTTTCGGGGGTGAATTAATTCCCCCCCCCGCGCACCAGCGCCATCTCCAACAGCATCTGAGTCGCTCCCCCTTTTCCCTTGTCCCCATAACAACAGGAAAAAAAAGATTTTGAGGCACCTGGGAGCGTCACGCACCACGCTTTGGTTTAATTCCGAGCAGCTGGGTGGGCGTGAGAAGAGCCGAGCGAGCATCTCTGCTGCTGCTACCCTTGGTGCTCCAGCGTCGGGCTCTGAAAGTTTGCAAAAGTCCCGATGCACAGCCCGTTCCTGCATTCCAAGTGCCCAGGCCGAGCTGCAGCTATCCCTCTCTCGCCAGCGCTATCTCCAACAACAGCGGCAGCAGCGGCGGGAACCGTGAAAGTTACGGAGGCGGCTCCCCCACCCAAGAAGCGGCTGAAACGCCGCTTCTTTCTTTCACTTTAACTATTTTTTTCTAGTCAGGTTAGCACAACTCTAAACAAAGCACTATGCTGAAGGTACAGTTTTATTTCTTAAGAGTGCACTGCCATCTATGTGATTATCAAAGACACACTGAAATATAGTTTATTCTGGAAGCTGATACTTGCTTCACAGCCTCCCAATTTCTTGTCTACTTATGAATTTTAATTAGAAGACTCTAAAATCAGGCAAGGAGGGATTTTGGTAATGCTAAAATAGAATTTAAATTGCCTTTTTCTATAATAAAAAATATATAATTCAGTACAGCTGAATTAGAATAATGCACCTACTATTTACAATTCCGAAGCTTTAAGAAATAAATCTGAGTTGCTTCAGAAATTATCATCAGTGTGAAAACATGTAAAACTATTTAACACTTAACACAGAACACAGAGGTATATATTAAAAATTAGTACAAAATGGCTTTACTGGGACTATCAAAAATTTCATCAGATGATAATTGATTTATTACCTCAGTAATAATTATCAGTTTAAAGCTCTACTTTAAAAGCCAGCTATAAATAATTAATTTTTATTTTCCTCTAAAGTTATTTGTACAATATTTAGTAAAACTCATACTTGTTTAAAAATATTGTGCATCTCTTGCCATATTTCCCTAATTATAATAAGCAAAAATCATGTCAGAAAATAAATCAAAATAATAAACAGCAATTATAGTTTACCAAACAGTATTTAGAAAATTCCTCATTTCTTTGTTCAAAAAGAAAACTTACTTCAAAAATATTTCAGATCTTTGACTCAAAACAATTTTTAAAATGTAGCTGCAGAAGCAGAAAATTTGCATTTTGAATCGCAATTGGCACAGCGCTAGCTTCTCACAGTACCAAAATGAGCCGAAAATGTAGCATGTCACAAAATAACTGCATCTCCATTTTCTCCCCACCTCTAAATGTTTTACTTTGAAAAAGTACTGATTTTGCAGATTTTTGAAAGCAGAAGTATTAAAAAAGTGGAAAGGGAGTGCAGAAATTAGCAGAGGTGGCACTACCTGAAAGCTCATCAGAAAGGGGAGTGAGAACAATATCAGGCAAGAAGGGTTTGGAAGTATGGATCAGGACAGGAGCACTTTTAGCACTGCGTATATAGGCTGATGGCAGAGCACATTCACCAATGGATCGGCTTCTCATGGCTTTAAAAAAAGGAAAAGAAAGAAGTAGGGAAGGAAAAAAAAGAAGAGTGACTATAACAGAAGATTGTGTCACAGAAAAAGCAGCAACAGAGAAAACAAAGATAAAAGGAAGAAAAATTAAATTAAAACATTTCAGCACGGCAGAAATTGGCAGAGCTGTAAGGAAAAAATAATCAGTGGGCACATAAAACATTTTTGTATTCATTTCTTTCAATGCAAGACAAACAGTAACACTTATAGTTTCATAAGTACAAAAACCTTCAGTATTCAAAGTAAAACACCGACAGACCAATGTTAGAACTAAATCCCCAAACTGAATGAAATTTAGTCCCATGAAAAATTGTGTACAATTGAAGCTTAAAATGATCTATTTTTCATTCCATCAGGGTTTGAAAAATATTATTATTAAATGTCATGTAAGAGAAGAAAGCATTGTCCTATACCTACCCTTATTTTCTGTTTTGATTATTTTTTAAAATAATTATTTTTCATACTATATCTCAGGTGCTTTTACTTCATGCCAGAATTTGTAGGTAATGATTCTGACAGTCTTAGCAATACAAAAATACCTGTGATTATACCTAAAATTATTTTCTTTAGCAATAAAAATAATTCTCTGAATCGTTTCATTGGTTCAAAGAATGAATAATATTAATCTTCAGTGAAATATATACAGACATTTGATATCATCAAATCAAAGACTAAAGCTCTGTTGAAGCACTACAATATAAAGCATACCACAATAACAAATTACAAGATGCGCCTTGTAAATGGAAGCATAAGACAAACAGAAAACAAAACACAAAAAGGGCACTTGAACACAAAATGAAATCTCAACTAACATTTGGCTTTATTTTTTGGATCTAAATTACCATACTTCTTTGCCTCAATACAGCAAGTTAAATATTGTTTTTAAAGTTCATTTTTTTAATGAAATGGAAAGAAAAATATTAAATACATAACAATATATTATTTAAGTTAAATAAATTAAGTTAAGTTAAGCTTTGGATATTTAAAAAAGCATATTGGAAAATATTGCATTATTAATCATGGTGTTTTAAATGCTAATTACGTACTCTTCCTAACTCAGTTAGTTTCCCTTGCACTAGTTTCCTCATTTCTGTAATATTAATTCAATGAGCATCCAAAGAAAAATGGATATCAGTTTGAACATTTGATTCATTTAAAAACCTGAAATGGACAAAATGAGCTTTAAATAAATTGACCAAAGGTAAAGTAAAAATAGTAAAAGTGTGGTTTTGGTAAAGTAGTCTATGTTTTCCATAATATTTTAGATGAAAATGTTGTTTCACCTTTAATGTAGACTCCCTTTGTGTTAAACATATGGGTATAATGCCATGTTCAATTAAAATTCTTTAGCATGTTTTGCACACCAATTTTGCTTTCTATAACTGTATGGACAATATGATGTATCATGACATTTAAAATAGATTTAAACTCTATTTTAAGATTTAAAATTTGAGTTTTAAATAGGGAGGAATGGAGGAAGGAAGGAATTAATGTTTTACAATCATCAGGCAATCTTTTTGTTGTTTTTAAAATAATTATTTTTTGCTGTCAATTTCAGTTCTTTAGAAAAGCAAATGAATTGCTGTTTTTCAAGATCAAGTTTAAGATTTAAGGGTAGTTGGTTTTGTTTAGGCTGTGCCTGATCTGCAAAAATACTAAGGGGTTTGCAACAGAAAACTCAAGTCAATTTTATTTAGTTCTTGTTAAAGGATTCCTTTCAAGCAGCAACAAATTTTCTTTTCAAAGAGAGATATGCAGTGTCAGAAATTCAGGAAATGAATAAATGAAAAATGATCTAAGTGAAAAGGGCATTATCCATGTTCTAGAAATATCTACTTCACTTCAAGGCACATTCCAGTGGCATACTAGAATCAATAAGCATTGGCAGGAATGATCTCTCTGTTGAAATGGGACACTCTATTTCATAAAAATGTCTGTCAAGCGAACAAGATTTATACCTCATCTAAAGAGCTGTGTGTAAACAGACTATTTGATTAAAAATAGATTTAAACAACAAAAGCTGCTTCTAACAATAAATTTCTAATTTGTAAAAATAGATTCCAAAAATAAAATTATGGATTAAAATATGTTTCAAAAGATAAGGTTCCTCAACAGATTAGGATGTATGAAATAAAATGACAAAAATCTTATACTTGAAAGTTTATATCTAATCTGTTCCATTTTATAGCAAGATTTACCTTTTTAAAGCTAAATATAGTGGAGCTGTTTGGAACCTTGTTCACAGAATCCTTATCCTCAACAACTTATAAAATACAACTTGAAAATCCAAATCCATGCCTTAAAAATGTCCTATATGCTGTTTATAGCTGTCCTGGTTCATCTGTCACTGTGCATAAGAATCAACTTTTAGCAGTTTTGTTGTTCAATCATTAAGTCATGTCCGACTCTTCTTGACTCCATGGGCATGTCAGGCCCACCTGTTCTTCACTGTCTCGAGGAGTTTGCCCAAATTCATGTTCATTTTTAGTAGCATAGCTAGACAAATACTTAAAAGAATGACCCTTCATGGAAAAGATAAAAATCAAATGCTGATTCCTTATAGTCCCAAACTGGGCAAAAATACACGCAAATTTTAAAAAGTTTTCCCCAAACACTTGGGGAAACAAAATTCAAGATTAAATTTGTCATCTATTTCCAACCTATTTGTTACATTTTCGTTGACAAACTGAATTTTGACTAATACTCCAGATACTAAAATTCTGCATGATGAAAACAAAACTGGTACCATTCTATTTTTGAATAGAAATCTAAAGCAAAAAATTAGGAGTCTGATTAAGTATCTTTTCTGACTAACACAAATATAAGTTTGTTTACTTTACTATATTTGTTTATCATGTTATACATTCTCATTTTTAGTTTCGATCATTCTTAAAGTTAAAGCTTCCCATGTTCCAACTGGTGCTCGTAAACAATTTTTTTATTTATAATTCTAGTCCCTTCCCTACTAGAAGGAAAAAAGTTGAAATGACCAAATTGTCAAATTAAGGACATATTACTTATTAAGATTTGGTACTAGTACAGATTTGTAGAGTGAATTCTAATTATGATTGTCCTTTATCCATTTTATTTTATATTTTCATTGTGATTCTGTGTCTTGCCATAATTTGCCTGTTAATTGCTTTTCATTTTCATATAATTCTAGATATTCTGTCCTATGTTCAGTGGACACAAAATAACAAAAATCAATTTTGCTAACACATTATAAACATCTGATATCTGTTCCCAGGATGAAAAGATACAAACAGGAGTATATGAGTATATTCATAGATCAGCTATTACTTAAAGAGTAACTGAATTTCTACCTGTCACAAAGCAATAAATATTTTTACTGATATATAAACACGTTTTAAATCATAAGATCTCTTTGAATATCCTACTCATATTTAAATATAATGAAGATGCTGCCTAGTAAGTTTTAAATAATATTGTCCTGAAATCTTAAAAATGTCATTTGATGTAGGAATAACTGGAAAATTAACAGTGTGATAAGAATTAAGCAGAATTGGGATAATTTTATACAACTGAAATATTTTGCTCTTGGACTGACCATAACTTTTCAAGAAATGAACTGCAAAAATAGTTTCCCAAAACACATTAAAATGATAAATTTGGAACAAGTCTTTGTTTGTTTATTTATGTTGCCTGGCGGAAAATGCAAATTAAATGCTTTGTGTTTATTTTTTCAGAGAAGGGACTATTTTAAGATAATATAATATCAAGCATTTAAAAATATTTCCAATGTTTCATTAATTGTTCAAGCTTAACATCACAAAAAATGAACTGCCCAATTCTGAATCATACATTAAGTTGAGAATGTATTGGGGTGGGGGGGACAGGAAACAGGGTTATGACATATATTATTTTTCCAAATTATAAACAACATTGTAAGAAATATTCATATACAGTATTGCTATTAGCCTTTATTTTCTAATGGATTTCCTCAGGTCTATGTAACAGGAACACTTTTTAGGAAAATGTAGTTCCATATCAAATCACTATCATTCTTGCACACAACTATACAGTGCAAGAAAATGCAAGGAACATAATGGATTTTTTCCTTTGGTTATATTGATATTTCCACAAAAGAAAGGACTCAGCCCTTTGTTCTCTGGCTTGCTTCCTCTTATTGATTTTAGAGCTAGATGTTGAACTCCCTTCCACTGGGTTTCAAAGTAACGCATGTGGGATAAACATTGACAACAGCTTATTTTTATTACCTTATTAATATATGGTATGAATATATAAGGTATTATCTTATTAATGACTGCAAAGGGTTCTAAAATGTGCACTCAATGAAACTGATGGGGGGGGGGGAGAATCAAGATTTTTTAAAAAAATTACACCCACACTGAAAAGATCTAGCTCACGGTTATCAAACTGGATTTCTTCGAGGGCTGGATCAGTCTTCCTCCATGGGCTGACCGGGGTGGGGGCAGGGAGAAAGGAGACAGGCTGGATGACTCCTACAGCACTCTACCAGCCAAAGCAGGGCACAGGGGGCAACGTGTGGCCACCACGTGCCCCATTTTTAGCCTGGACAGCCTCCTGCAACACTTTGCCAAGCAAAACAGGATTACTGCTGACCCAAAGCTAGTTTAGAAATTTAAAAAATGAACGCATTTGCCTTCTACACTATGGTTGACTTCCAGATAAATGCAAGCAAGTTTCTATATTGCTTTTGGGACTTTTCTCAGCTTTATTTTGAATCTTCTTGAAAAGTTATCTCTGAAAAAATACGTTTCACTACAGCATGCAGATTAAAGCAAAAGTCTAAAACATTGTGAAGACTGCAATGTATTGCACTGTGCAAGCTAAAGGACTTTAACTTCCACAACAGGCATATCTGATCCACATTCCTACTTGTCTCCAGCTCTTTCACTCATACGTATACCTCACAAAATCTGCATATTATTTTATCTGATTTTATATCAAACTTGACTCTTTTATGACCTCTGTAAAGTATTTATCCTACTCTTGTCCATAATAGCCTAACAACTGATGTTGCAAATGAAGAACACCTGATCATTATGTGTGATAAGGAAGATAGAATACTGCCTAGTAAGGGTTCCAAGGTATCAAAATACTAAAATGTTCTTTCAATCCTCAAAGAATGAAAATCACACAATATAAATTTGCATCAGAATCAGAATTTCTGACATATAATATCAAGTAATTGCAATATATTTAGAGAAGAGACACAAACTACTTTGCAACTTGGCTTTAGGCCTGTAGAAAAATAAATTATAGTTGGAATGACTAAATAGGGATATGCAAAGCATGTAAACAACGTACTTTGTAATGTGTAGGAACACAAAGAAAGCAGTTCTCTGAACTGTTAAAGCAGACAAGCTATTCCCAGATGTTTCTGCATATGGGTGTTTGCATATGCCCTTCATTTCAAGTGGTCCTGGAATAAATTTCTAATAGCGTTCAATGCACATGAATGCTGCAAAAGATTCAGGTGCTTTAATGATACGAAAAAAAAAAACTTCTCTCATCTATGTAGCATGAGTCACCTCTTTTGAATTATTTTCAGAGTCCTATAAAAGTTTCCACAGTGATATTAATAACTAATATGAAGATTAAATGCAATAATATTACCTGTTGTTGTAGAATTATATGTGGATGGCATATATTTCTATACTTAGAACTGCTACTGAAATATTTTAAATTTAGGTATGTAAAATTAAGGAAACAGAATATCTTTCTTCTTTATGCTTATACAAAGGAATATTTGGATACACCTATTTATAAATTGCATAAATTATACCAGTACATTGCCCTGTATAAAAGTTATTATGGGGTCATTTCTGAAATTAAAATAAGCTATTAAATATATAAAATGAGATCTATTTGGGATTTGAAACTAATTTTGTTTGATAAAGATGGAAGGTGATTGATAAGAGAAATCCAGGAAAATAGTCTGTTCATTCAACTGTTCTGAATGGATGCCTTCTGGATGTTTTGGATTAGAATTCACTTCATGCCTTGGAAATTTTAGTCTACAACCATTTGAGTGCATTCAGTTAAGAAAGGCTAAGCTTACAATGACTGAAGCTGTGAAGCCTTTTCCAGTCTTATGCTGAGATGCCAGATATTGAACTACTCGCATGCAAGGGAGATTGCATCAAGGCAGGAGCTGGAGAGACCTTAAAGATGGGATGTACAAGATACATGCAAAGTTTATCAAGCAGTCTGGTGGCTCAGATTATTGGCCTACCCTATCATATATTCCCTTTCATTAAAGCTTAAAATTTCTTTCTCGTCTTTACTCACATAAATATGATAATTGCCTAGTTGATAAACTGCTGTCTGCTGTGCATTTCAAATACTTTAATTTGAGACTGAGGCTTGAAGACAATACTATGATAATCTTGCAAGTTACAATGGAAATTTCTTCCTTAACTTTCTAGATACCCTATACTTTGGTGTATTCACTAGCTTTTATGACTAGAAAGACAGAGAATCTTTGCTAACCAGCCACTATTTCCTCAAAGTTTTTATGACTTATAGCTCTATAGGAAGAAAGAAGACAAATGGAAATTTAATATTTAAATCTCTAAGTGTGTCTTCCTAGTAAGCAATTTTGGTATTGGATTTGTTTATCTTAGTACAATACAGGTGAAATGCTTAGCATAAGATAAATAAATTTGATTAGAAATGAAATGTTGAACATGAAGAGAACTCTTATATCATATATCCAGGGGTAGGATTCAAAAATTTTAACAACCAGTTCTGTGGGTGTGGCTTTGGTGGTGGGCGTGGCTTGGTGGTCATGTGACTGGGTGGACATGGCTTGGTGGTCATGTTATTGGCTGGGTGTGGCCAACTCAATATCACTCACATCGAGGCATGCATCTCCTCGCCTGGCCTCTCATGACTGTGGGGATGCTGCAACAGTCGTAAGTGTGAAAAATTGACATGTCACTTTTTTTCAGTACCATTGTAACTTTGAATTGTCACTCCACACAAGCAAAGTACCAGCAAAGGAGGGGAAAAAAACTCCAGAGAAGTTCCTGAGACAGGAAGTCTAGTCCTGCCAAGAATGTAATAAGGGTTAACGGAGAGGCAGTTTCTAATAAGCAACATCAGAATGTTTCCTTCCTGCCTTCCTTACAGGATTAGGCCAGTAATTTCTTCTAACAACCAGTTCTCCAAACTACTTAGAATGTTAATAATCGGTTCTAGCGAATAGATGCGAACTGGTAGAATCCCACCCCTGCATATATCTCACAACTGAGCTTCCTATCAATCTATTTTAATGATTCTTAAAACCTAGTATCTGTAGTTTTCCAAATAGGTAGAACATTTCTGGTTAACTTTGTGATATGTCTATTTAATGTGTTAACAATTTGCAAAAAGAATCAGGATTTAGTATTTTCTTATTATTTTTGTAAAAAATAAACATTACTGCAAGCTATTATGTTACTTAAAACTATTAATAAGAATGTAAGAACAATGATGATGTTGTATCTGGAAAACACTTATATTAGAAATGCATTATTTAAGATTAGATTTTCCTGATTTTTTTTATATTAGGGAACATAGCATTGATTTTTTTTTATCAAATTCAGAAAATGGAAGCAATCAGTGTTTTTTTAGCATCCCTTCCAAAACTGTACAAATCAAACCTTGAGTAACTTCTACAATTAATTGCACATTTTTTTTATCTATGGTACTTTTAAACAGTGTTTTTTAAAAACTCTTTTCATATTTGATGTTATTTATGTTTTTATATTTAAATTTTCACAAAGTTTCTTGTGACTGAGACTAAGACTTTATAGGAAGGAAAAATAAAAACTGAAATCATATTACCAAATTCAGAACCTTCAAGACATATCAATAATAGGCATTTTTAAAATGTCAGATCGAGATACGAGGTTTATTAGTTGATGCATATATACTGGTTTATAGTACCAGAATATAACAATTACATATTTAGATACACCTGTTAAACAATCTGTGTTTTGCAATCAGAACTGTTTCATCCAATACAGAGCATAAAATCCCCTAAAACATGCACGTACTATGTAAACACAATACAGATAAAACATATTGAGAAAATCATTTTTGTATGGTTGGAAGTATTTAACCATTATTTTTTCTTTTAATTTTGTACCCCCAATATCTACATTTTCTGTAACATACCAACTGTTTTCTGTCGCACTATGCTTCTGGCCTTTTCTGTTCCTGGAGATCCTGTAGTTGTTGCACTGCGCTGTCTCATTGGGGCCTGCCCAGGTTGATCACGGCTCCAGCCTTTCGAAAATGACTTGTCCACAGATGCTTTTTGAAACTCATGTCCAATACCTGATATGGGTGCAGTCACAGATCCAGAATTATATATGCATAGTAATTTAGAGTGACATTGCAAGAAATGAAAATGCTGTTATAGTAAAAGTTTAACAGATGGTTTTGACTCAATCACACATTTACTAAAGTTAAACTATAGCCAAGACTTATCTCAATAAGAAAAAAGAAGTTCCTCACAATTAAGATACATAATTTCAGACATATAAGCAAAGCTCCTCCTCCTGTATATAATCTGCCATGTCTGTCTGTCAGTTCAAATTTGAATGTATTCTCACTGCAATCCCATAAGGAATGTTTTCCCCCTTCTACAGTCTCTTGAGTCAACTTTGATTTTGGGGGACCACCAAGTAGGGAGACAAGGCAAGAGCAAAAGTTTTAAAAGTTTTTTTTAAAAAAAAAGTTTAAAAAATTAAGTCTTGATAATTTATAAAAACTTTTAATATCCATATAATCTGTTATTGGTAAAAACTGCGGCCTAGCTGAACACTCACTGCATATACACATAGTCCTCAATTTAGTCCATGGACTTATGAGCCCAACATTTATGTTGTCAAGTGAAACATTTGTTAAGTGAGCTTTGTCCCATTTTACGACCTTTTTTTGCCACAGTTGTTAAATGAATCACTATAACTGTAAAGTTAATCACACGGTTGCTAAGTGAAGCTGGATTCCCTGTTGACTTTGCTTGTCAGAAGTTTACAAAAGGGGATCACATGGCCCTAGGACACCGCAGCCATCCTAGTCAGCTACCAAGCGTCTAAATTTTGATCACTTGACCATGGGGATGCCGTAACAATTGTAAATATGAAAAATGATCAAATGTCACTTTTCTGAAACCATTTTAACCCTAAGCAATCACTAAATGAACTATTGTAAGTCGAGGACTAACTGTACTTTCTCACAGTGTATGTTTGCATAATCCAAACTCAACTGAAGATTCTGTTCATTCCTGATTATAATGCAATAGCAAAGAACAGGGGAAGGGGTGGGGGGAAACCAACTCAAGCATCTCAGTCTGGCCTGTGGAGTAGCAACTGAGACGCTTGTTTACGTGGCTATACAAGTGGTAAATGTTCATACTGACAAGTGATACAAAACTCAGAGGTCTTAACAGTGTATTTCCTGCTTAAGAAAACATTCCACGGCGAAGTGTAATCCTCTTTTTCATGTTTTGATTACTTTCCATAGCAACTAAGAGTGCTTATACACAAGCAGATTCGATTTTTTCATAAAACTGTACATTGTGTAAAAATTATGGCTTTGATTTAAATGAGGATTTCACTTTCTTAAAGCCAGACTAGAACCTGAAATACTACTTCCTCTTGCTGTTTCAACTCTGTATGCTGATCTCTTGCTGTTCCCAGAAGCATGGGAACATGCCCTGACTTATTTTATTTTTAAAAAGTAGATTACAGAATGATGAAACTGCCTATATTTTATCAAGACAGTTGCCACCCTAATGGCATTCCAGAAGGCCTTACAGATCTGGCTGCGATCCCAGATCTTAGGGTAGGGTGGATTGTTAGATGTGTTTGTCATATTTTGAAATTAGATTTGCCATTTTGTTCACTTCCCTTATGGTATTTTTTATTGATCTTATTGTATTTATTTTTATATTGTGAACTGCCAAGAGTTGGTTTGGAGTGGGGCAGAGTAAAAGTTGAATTACAGAAATAATTTTTTAATATAAATAAATAAAGGAACATACAATATGGTATCTATTATTATATTTATTTTATATTAGTAACAGATTGTGTGAAAAGAAGTGTTTCTTTAAAGGAGTACCATATTCTGTAGCTCTGGACTCATTTGTTTTGGGATCACAACTTTTCAACTTTAACTAAATCACAACTGAATTATGTCACTTACCTTTGCCCTTATGCTTTTTTTGTTTCTGCTCACTTAATTTGTCAAGTGGTAGATCACTAAGGTCCAAGCTGTAGAGGTTTCTAGCCAATACTTTTGTCAGAGTTTCCATAGTCAATGACCACTCTGTGGCCAACTCTTCCCAATATGTCAGTGATGACAATACTGCTAAAAGGTCATCCCAAAGTTCTCGGGAAATGTACACATTTAAATTTGCTTTGATCCAAGCTACAATAAGAGTCTACAAAAAGACATATAAAAGGATGAAATACATATTTTTTAGAACTGAAATCATTCATTTTTATTAAAATTATGAAAGCTGCATAGTTAATTAGCTGTGAAAAAATGTTTTGATGTGAGTTGATAATATAGCTTCAGTGTGTTTAATCTTTTATCTCTTTGCATATCTCTCTCTTCATCCTACATCCTAAAATGTCACTGACATCTTTCTGTACTAAGTTTTCCTTTTTTTAAGACTTAGAGAGAGCTTGGGAGGGATTCCATGGGTGATAATTTTCAAGGAGAAAACAACTCAAGAAGCTTGGGAAATTTTGAAAAGTGAGATTATAAAAGCCCAGTCTAGCACAATAACAATGAAGAAGAAAAATAACAGCTCTCAAAAGAAACCAGCATGGCTCTCTGACAAATTGAAAGACAATGTGTCTAAGTAATTCTATTTGTTTTAAATGTGCATTAATGACAAAACACACAGCCCCTCATCTGAAGGACACACGTCACCAGCAATTGTTTAATTTCCATGTGGCTTACTTTTAGCTCCATTACAGATAATTAACTATTTTTATGTAAAGGAATCAGAAGAAATATTTAAAGATGAATACATTTCATCTAGTATTTCTGTTATTTCTAAATAAAAATATTTATCACTGAGCATTCAGACAATAAGATAAACTGCTCTGAAAACTAACATAAGAATGTAAATAATGATTTCATAAAGGAGACAAATGAATGAAAGACCTGTACGATAATATTTAAAATAAGTAAAATATTAAATTGTGTTAATTTGCCTGAAAAAGAGGACCAGCAAGTCTTCCTGCCAAAGTTAAATTCTTTCTTCCTTGATACTGTAGAAAAATTTGAGATGGTATTTTCAATACTGATTCTGTTACTCGGAGTAGCACAAGCAGCATCTGTTCCCTGAAAAACAAGATTAGGTAGTATTATTTAAAGTAAATTAACTTTATTACTGAATATGGGGCACTCTCTAGAAAATAAAAACAAATAAAAAATAAAGATATACGGGCTATGAAGTAAATTATCTGCAACTTTTTCAACTTCTAACGATTATTTATTAACAGTATTTTTAGACTGGGGGAGTATTACACTAAATGGAAGATAAGCATGTATGATATTATTGAAACAGAAATACTTTACCAAGTTTTCTTGTCCATTGTCACTTGTACCACCATGTACCGGTAGATATTAAGAATGCGTTTACACATATCTGTATGCTCATCTAACAAACTTTTAATTTCATTTGCTGGCTCAAGAAGAAATATATTTGAGGAATTTGTTATAAATACCTGTAATTAAAAGAAATAAAAACAATTATACTTAAGGAATCAGCTAAGTATTACCACACTGATTACAATGAGGAAACCAATTCATCTGGATTAACTGAATAAAATCTAATCAAGTATTCTTTAAGGAGTAAAAAGACACTTCCAAAACAAATATCAAACAGAATTTTTCAAACTTAAGAATGGTTGTCTGAAACACAGAGAGTGAATATGTGCCAATATTTTGGTAGACATATTGCTAGATCTCAAACTCAGTATGTTAAGAGATATCACATTTTCATTAAATCACCAGGGTTCAAAGATATGGAATGTTCACAACCAATTTCTAGCCACTATATAGATAACAGATGATAACTTTTCAGTCTATTTAAATTGTTTTGATGTTTATTTGTATGTACTGTTTCCTTAATAGGTATGGGGAAACAATTGTTAAATTGTACCAGGTTACTGATACTCTACATGTCTATTTTATGATTTGGCCCTTGTTTTTAAATTATGCATTCTATGCTATACCAAATTGTCCAATATAGCTGTCCTAATGCTGGCAATTTATTTATATACTCCCTTGGTTCTCAGTTTTGGGAGTTTATTCTTATTACAGGGCAGTGGTTGTCTTAGTGCAAGTCTGTTCATAGTAATAAGGCTAACCGGTGTTTTTAAATCAATTTGCAAATATAGGCTGCCGTGCTTGAAAAAATTATCCTTGCATTAAAAAAGTGTCAGGAAGAACACAATTTCTTAGGTACATATTTCTCATTTGAAAGTAAAACTGGAATTCTTGTTGTTGAGGTAATTCCCCGTTAGGAGATTGAACGCATACAGGGAGACGTATTTGAGAGGAGTGTTTGAATAATACACATACACAGCACACAGATACACTGTACAATAAATGTAGGTTTTTACTTCCAGAAACCTTAAGCAAAGTCCAAAATAGGCAGTCCAAAGTCATTCACAGGTAAATCAGTCAGTTTTTCAATCCAGGGATAATCCAGTAACAAAGTCCAGTGTCAAAAAAAACAGTTCAGTATCAGACTTACATCAAATCCAGAAATATCAGTCAATTAGGAAAAATGGAGCAACGGCAATACTTTCCAACAGAAGGAAACAGATACAATCACACTCTCTTCTGAGACTCAGACTAAGACAAACCAGGTTTCTGGCTCCATCTTATGGCCGTTTGAGAAACCACACCTAATTACAGTTTTGCATTTTCTTAACGATAACAGTTTTAAAATGTCTATCCTGGTTTATATATTTCTAACCCAAATACCTGTTAGGTGACTTGCATTCCTAACACTTGTGCTGCTATGATATTTTTTAATAAATATTATTAAATTGGTCTTAGGGAGACAAATTCCTTAGATGGATAATTTCTATTACAAATTGATGAAGAAGTCTGACATTTTTATTTTATTCATTGTTCCAAATCTTACTCCTATATTTTGGGAGGTTCTGATACTTTTGTCATCCTTCCAATTATATTTCTTATATAAATAACATCTTTATGCTATTCATAATCCTTCATCTGGTTGTTCTGATTTTTTTCTTGCTTTTTTTTTTCCTATTAAAGGCATTATAAAGGTAAACAACATACGTTCTAGTTTTTTCTGGCTCTAGGGTGTGGTGCTAATCTGTTACAAAGCCGAAGAGCCAGCACTGTCCAGTGGCTGGTTTGACTAAATGCTGAATGTGTTGTTACCTTCCCACCAAATTGGTCCCTATTTTTCTACTTGCATTTTTGCATGCTTTTGAACTACTAGGTTTGCAGAAGGTGGGACAAGTAACAGGAGTTCATTTTGTTACGCGGTGCTAAGGATTCGAACTGCCGACCTTTCTGATCCACAAACTCAGCGTCTTAGCCACTAAGCCACCACGTCTCTAAAGGCCTTATACAAGTGTTAAATATTTTGTTTTGCAAACTGTATTATGTACCTGGTCAGTACTATTGATTAATGATCTCATATAATATTTTTAGCAGGGGAAATGTTCTGATACCATACTGAAGTAACAGTCTGTATGTGTTGCCTTCTTAAAACTTTGTGCTATAGTTTAGGTGTTCATCATAATCACATCTCATCAGAACATGAAAGAACAACAAAACAAAATAAACATTTTAATTCTAGTGTAAATTGCATCCATTTATATTCAGGAAAGATTTTTGAAAAAGGCACAACAAAAGAACACTGGAAAATATTATATAGGAAATAAAAAAGAAATAGGCGCTTACTTGTAGTACTGCTTGTATTCCAGCTCGTATACCTTGTTCCAGGTTGTCCAATTCAGATGTTTTATAGGGAACTTCCTGATAACAACCATTTCTTGTCCAGTTTGAATTTCGAATAGGACAGGAACTACCTGTACTTTCCTAAAACAGAGGTAATTATTTCTTTCCAAATATCCACAGAAATACACAGATGCATACAGAGTTTAAATTTTCTTGCTGTTCTGAATTCTCTTTGATTAGCAGTGGCCAAAAAATTAGGGAATTATTTCTAGTCTCTTAACATTATCAGAATTCAGTAAAAGTACCAACATAACAACTGTCAGCTTCTTTTAATGAAATCTTCAGATAAATAGCTGGGTTACATTTGCAACCAACAATACTTTTGTTATAGAACAGTAATTATAATCTAATTATCACTGTACTTTTTGTATCACATTTCTCTTTGACCTCACTGTTTATACTCTATCCCATATAGACTGTACAAATATATTTGCAATTAAGAGCAGGACCTCATACCATTAAAGAAATGAACTGCATTTTTCAATTTTACTTTATCACAATAAACTCTATTGTTTCTTCTAGGAGAAAATTCCTCCATTGCTACTACCATCATCAAACTTCAATAATGTACTGCTATTATAAACCACAGTGTGATATCTAATTACAGAGAATCATGAAAATCTCAAGGCCAATCATAAGTAAACAGAATTAAAGATCCCTGGAGACTAATTTGCACCTTCCCCTCTTCTTGAAGAACTGGGTTTTATTTAAAAACAGCTATTATCAATTCTGGGACTTACAAAATATGGAGGAAAGATAATCCATGAACATAATGTTTTAGTTTAAAACATTTTCCAAGTGCCCAAATACATAGTAGTTCTTTCTCACTTAATCTTCAAATGAGCTTGTTAAGTGTAAAAACTGCAGTATACATATTAATCTTCTATTTTGTTTTTTCTTTCTTTCCAGGAACAAGTTACATTAGGTAATTTAAGCTTGGTTTTCACAATTTTTAATATACAGTATTTACATATTATATATGTTTATATATTTACTTATATCTACAATGTATGAAGATGCTGTAACATAAACATGGCAAAAGAGAAATCAAAGAATGATTTCTGATGTTTTTACCTCCTCTCTTTCTTTTCCTTTCTCTGATGAATTATGTTCTGCAATGTTTTCATCACTGTCTATGTTCAAAGATGTAACAATTTCTTCTGGTTCTTTCATAAATAATGGTTTTTCCTCCTGTTGGATCCATTCTTGATATACTTTAACCACTTTCCTCATCGCTGCTGCTTCGCATATTGGCAATAAAAATGCCTAATTAAGGAGAAAAGGCTCATAAGGCAGATTATGGAATAAACTCCCTATTACAGTTAAAGGAGTCTTAGGTTTAAATTTGAATTCTCTGAATTCTTTCAGTGATAGCAGCATACTGAAGATGTCATTTTCACTAGAAATTCAAAAGTCACTCAATTTGTTTTTGAAAGAAAACAGAAGAGCAAAGAAGCACAAAAATCAAAAACTGCCACCTGGTTTAGCAATTTATTATTTATGTCTTAGAAAAGCAGAACTCAGAGGCATCTGAAGGGGGAATAATGAAACCAGCAACATAATGCTGGTGAAAGGTGTTTTTGCTTGATCCCACTTGACTGGACAATTCCCATACAGTTTCCCATCTTCCCCTTTTTAGGGAGGGTGGTGGGAAAAGTGGTTGTTGGCACCTTCAGAGGGTTCTGGATGAAACAGATTATCTGGACTTCTTCTAGTCAGGATTAAAGTCCGGTTATGGGACAGAAACAGTAGTGGTCACACTTATGGATGATCGCTGGCGAGAGGAGAATAGTGGTAGTGCAACCATCCTTGCTTTTGTTGACATCTTAGCAGACATAATATCCTTCTGGCTGCCTACAGGATTTGCTGTGGAAAGCACAGTCTTCCATTGGTTTGGCTCCTGTCTCCAAGGCCAGTTCCAATAAGTGTTAATAAGGAATGAGAGATCCAGCCCTCGGCTGCTCTTTTCAGGCAGGCTGCAGAGCTCTCTCCACTCCTTTTTAACTTTTATATGAAGCTACTGGGTGAGACCATCCTTCACCATGGATTGAAGTATCAGTATGCTGATGATATTCAATTCTATATCTCCATTCTCATGGTTCAAGTAATACTGCTACCCTGTTGAGATGCTTGGAGGCTGGGGGTCTGAATGGGGGACAAGAGGCTTTGGCTTAACCCTGGCAAGATTGAATGAATTTGAGTGCATAGAACTGCCATCCTTATTCAATGATCTGGGATAGTGGTTCCCAAAGTGGGCGGTACTGCCCCTTGGGGGGGGGTGGGATGCCTTAGGGGGGCGCTAAGAGGCAAGGGAGCAGGCAGGTGGGCGTTGAGGTGGCAGGGGTGTGTTCGAGGCGCCGGGTGGCCCTGCAGGTTCACCCATTGACTAGTACTGCTCTGGAGCTGGCACCTCCAATGCGGAAGCAGTGGCATGCCCACCATCACATGACCAGCAAGCCACACCCACCCAGTCATGTGACCAGCAAGTCACATCCTCAAATTAGGCCACGCCCACAGAAATCTGAATCCCACCCCTGGGTGGGGGGGGGTACAGAGGATGAGTTTGTAGCACCAAGGGGGCGGTGGACTGAAAAAGTTTGGGAACCAATGATCTGGGATGTCTACAGCTTCAAAATTTTGTGCTGTTATGTTTAATGTATTCAGTTCAGGGAGACTGATACAAACTGTTATAAGTTGAGATTTTGCCTCTGAGCATCTATTAATTATGGGTATAAATGACATCAATCTACATTTGTGAATCTTATGTAAAACACAGAACAGATTTTATGATAAACATTAATCCAAACATAAATACTTTTCAGAAAGAAAGGATTTTTTTTTACCTGACGAAATATTTCTGTGAGAAAGTTAACATTACTCCTTTTAAAAGAAAAAACTTTTCGGACTATTTCAATGTCTGTAAGATGTTCCTCATCAATACTGCAAAGGCTGGAGGAACTAGGTTCTCTTTCAGTCAGTGTGCTTGTGTTAGAATGAGACTGTTCAGTTTCTAGATTTCTATCAGATCTATCAGTGGCATCACTTTTGCTGTCTTCTCTGGATGCCAAGGTAGCAGCTGCTCTCTGAAACCAAAATTGAAATGACAAATAACAAGATAAGTCTCTTTTTTTCTTTTTTGGAGAAGTCTGGTAGGGCGAAAGAAGGATATTTTAGCCATTTATTTTCAGTTGCAAAGCTTTGAACCAGTCACTCAGCTTACTCTACGTTACAGACTGCTATGAGGATAAAAGCGAAGGGACCATATTTGTCATCTAGAATTATTTGGAAAAAAGTGAAAATAAAAATTAAATAAATAGGATCAGCTTTTTCCTATTAAGTTGATCATATCACTTTCTTGCTTCTACCTGAATATTCTTTGGCACAATTTCCCCTTCCATTCCAGGAATCTGAGGTCCTGCAGGAGGTTTTGGCTCAAGCCAGAAAGACACCAACCATCTGATGACAATAACGCGAGCTTTAAGGAAAGGTTCCTTTGTGCAATATACTGTTTCATTCGTTTCAGCATCTTTCTTCACAATTATATAATGTGGCTTTGGTCTCATCTGAGGCATATCTACAGGATGATGAAAAAGATATCAAGCCAAAGTTAATTTTGGATTGCTATTCACCTAAATATGATCAAAAATGCATAAGGGCTAATATTTAAAGGTTTCAATGCAAACATGTCATAATCCTGCAGTAGATAAGGGACTGAGCTAAATGATCTCTAAATAAAACCTTCCAATCCTTCTATTCTATGAAACACAAATGAATGATTTTATTTATTTATTCAATTTGTATAGCCGCCCATCTCAAAGTGACTCTAATTGTTTTCTTCAAAGCATATAAATGTGTTTAACTGTATGGTCAAGTTTGAATATTGTGAGAAAAATATAATATAAAAGGCTGACAACTGTGATTGTATACAGGCATTTAAGACTGCGTTCAGATGAAATCAATGACAAATTTCCAAGTAAATATTTTGGGTTTCTAATTTAATTTAGTAGTTTTATATTTCCTCAGAATTAAATTCAATGGATCAGAAAGTAATTCCTGTATATGTTTTAAGACAGTGATTAAAATCACAATCCATTTATCATCAGAGATCTACAAAGACAACAGGCTTAATGAAGCAACTGCAAATATTCTAATATTCTATGTATTACTCTATTTTAATTTATTGGGATTACAAAAGCAGTTGAGAGAGAGGAGGTACTAGAAAACTAGACAGCAGAAAAACCAGTCGGATATGCCATGCTAACTGTTGTTGAGGAAAGGATAGAGAAAGGAGTTAATTCTCCAATCTTTCTCTATTAAATCTTTCTCTGTTAAATTTTGGGAAATCTATTGATTTAATGGACATACAACAATAATCAAATGTGATACCTGCTGTACAGGAAAAAGCGACAATAAATGTTGCACTGATCTAAAGAGAATAATCTATACTCATTAGTAGCCCATGGATTTCTAAGATTACACCAAAAATCTTACTAGGCTATAGTCTGTACCTCTGATGCAATATTGTCAACCAGAGCTCTGCAACTACCCATTCAATGTGCAACCACTTCCCTGAAATGAGTCTCCTTTCTTCTTTTTACAGTAGTAGGAAGCTCCTTCAATTGCATTCAGCAAATACTCTCTCGTTTAATTTTAATATTTTTAAAAATAATCAGAATTTTTTAAATCACAATCAATTTATTCAAATATTCTTTGCTGAATATGGAACTTGTGTGCTGTGTCTTTCCTTGTCTATCTGCAGTCTTAAAATCATGGGATAGGTGGCTGTGGGATACTTAATAAAATATTATTTTGCATGAGATACCTGCCACACAAATCAGTAAGGCATTGGTTTTTCATTTCTATTAAAATTAGGCAAATGCTTCTAAAAACACTGAAATGCTTACCGAGAACTGGGTTATACAAGCTGTTTTCCTTACACATATTTGGGAAAATATAAGGCAAGTAATATTTCTTAAAATGTGAAAATAAGAATGAAAATCCCCTTTCTTGATTTTCTCTGTTCTTCCATTCCAGACTTTTGACCTACAACATGAATGTTGGATTATTTATATCTATTTCAGAAGCAGGTATAACGCAATTATATATTTCAAATGTATCATCTATGCTATTAATAGTTATTTTCACTCATTTCCATCTATTTCCTTCTGCATTTTAGTATCCTATTTTAAGCTGACCAGAACTGTGATTTTATTTCTTCTTAATCTCTGAGTCTTCAGCAAGATATAGTAGTAGCTCTTCAGCGTGATGCATCTTGACTGAATTTTCAATGGGATGGGGTTGAAATTCTGACCTTATTTCATTTTTTCCAGGAATTAAAAAAACAGAAGGATAACTTCAGGGGCAGGAAAGAGGATTGCTACCATCAGTTTCCCCGTCAGAGGAATTGTGAAGGTTTAGTTTTATTTTTGTAATATATATTGCTTTTGTTTATAATTGTTTATACAACTTGTAAACTGTTTTAGGGGATACTATTATCCTGAAATCTTAATACCAATGATTGTAAAAAATAAAGATATCCTTCCTCATTTATAGAATTGCTCTTTAAGAAACTATATTTACATAAGTAATATGATTGATTAGTAAATAATTAAATATAGAAATAGTTATTGTAGAATTCATATTGTACTGTGCATAATATACATTAAATTTATTAATTTTAAACAAATTTCAATTCCTAATCCTTAAAAGTACTTCTAAACATATGCTCCTTTTATTAGAGAACAAACATATCTGCATTAAACTGAATCTTATCCAATTACTAATTTGGTTTATGTTGGAAAACCAATCTCTCCCCCAATATAACCTGATATATAAACTTACCTGAATTACTAAGTATTTTAAAAGTGCTTCTAAAAAATAGCTTGTCAGATCATCCTGTCCTTTATCGCCTGACTGTGGAGGGACAAGTGGAGTAATTTCTTCTACAGTCACTTGTGCTGTTCAATAATACATATTATTAAGTTGGCAAAAGCCTAAAATTGATTTCTATCAGTTTATATACATAACCACACAATCAAATTTATTTAGATACAGCATTATTCAGTTGTATGATTTTGACAATTACAAAATGTAATTTTCAGTATATTATAAACCTGTAACAGTTAGGGCCATCCCAGTTTCTCTCAGGTACGCACAGATTACAAACATCAGAAATAGTATGCTTCATAACACTTATTGAGGAACATAAAGAGAAAGCTGTCCTACTTGCTTAGGCTTATTTTATCTAATGTAATGTTCTGTCTTTCTGTTCAAGTAAGCAGTTAATGTAGATAAGAGTAATTAAAGTACACAATGCACAGAGATTTGATGGGTGACTGTGGGATTGGATTAGAGAGATCTTTCATAATTCAGCATTATCTATTCATGCTTGTTTGTTTATTATGTACCTCCATCCTTCCATTCTTGGAATCAATCAAAACCATTAACAATACTCACTCACTCAAATACACACTTCAGTTCCAACAGAAGGATGGAGGTACATATTGAAAAAAATATATCCATCCATCCATCCATCCATCTATCTATCTATCTATCTCTGTTAAGCCTCAGATAAATGTAATGATTTTGTTGTTAACCAAGCCAACCATCGCATGTCTCCTGACGTTGTTCCTAAAAGCAAGAGGTAAGTACAGTCAAGTACAATTCACAACTTGAAAGCAATGTGAAGGCTCTCTCCTCCGCACTGAACAAACTGACCTCTGAAATTCTGAGCATTTATAAGAAGGCATTTGCCTTCTGATGTTAGTTCATGGTCAGGCTTACATCAAAACCAAGTAGCAAACAAATAAAAGTAAACTGTGCAGATCATACAGCACAAACATGAGTCTGGTATTCTGTATAATATGATCCTGTCACTGTTGGCTAGTTGATATTTTGCATTAATTAAAGCTCACATGAAACACATGGAGGTCCTTATTTTTTCTTAAAAGAACCAGAATACTGAGGAGGTTTCAGCCTTCAGAAGGGACAGGAATACATTCCTTTACTTTACATAACGACTTGACATACTGCAATAGAGCACCAATTCTGAGGGTGCAACATCATAAAAACTAGGAATTACATGTGTTAATATGTTTGGGATTATACTATCATCACAAATTTATTTTTTTTGAAAATGCACATTTCATACTTACTTTCTTGTACATTTAGAACAGGGTTTATGAGATTATCTAGTGTCTGAGAACCATATTCAGACTGTGGTGGCGGAAATCCAGGAATTAAACAAGAAAACATACACAACTGTTCTTTACTACAATTATTTTGAAGTGCTTGCAACCATAAGAGGAATAGACGGACACCTTCACGACGAATCTTAAATAACGAAAAAAAAAAAAGTTTAAATTTGACATTTGTTTAATAACTTTGAATACTTCAGTAGTATTACTCCAGTGCTAAAATAACAATTAGAGATACTCCCAATATATTAAATGAAACAACTTGAATAAGATTTTCAAAGTTCTTACCAGTGATGGGATTCAAATTTTTTTACTGTCGGTTCTGTGGGCATGGCTTACTTGGTGGGTGTGGCTTGGTGAACATGTGACTGGGTGGTCGTGGCTTGGTGAAGATATGTTTCGGTGGTGTGCTTGTTGGCCATGTGACTGGGTAGGCGTGGCCAACTCAATGTCATTCACGTCAAGGGATGCCTTGCCTGGCTCCTTCCCTCCCAGCCATTCCTTGTCATATCCAGCCTCAGTTCTGTAAAAACGTTGTTCACCTTTTTTTTGACTTTATGATCTCATACTACAGATGTACTTTCATGGACCACTGAAAGGAGGAAATGGCTCACATGCTTTGCCCAAGAGTGTGATAGGCAACAGGCTTTTAAGGGGCTGAAAGAAGAGGGGGGGGTGTATTTTCCAAAGCACCAGAAGGCAAACAATAAGCAATGGATGGAAACTGAACAAAGAGAGAAGCAACCTAAAACTTAGGAGAAATTTCCTGACAGTGAAAACAATTAACCAGCGCAATAGCTTGTCTTCAGACATTCTGGGTGTTCAATCACTGGAAGTTTTTAAGAAAAGACTGGACAGCCATTTCTCTGAAATGGTATAGGGTTCCCCCCAAGGTCCTTTCTAAGTGTTATTCTGTTGCTCTGACACCTTTCCCAGGACCTCTACTCCAATTTTGGCATCCTCAGACTCTTAGCTATTTAGCTGAGGAATAAAAGAGTTGGAAGGGACTTTGGAGGTCTTATAGTCTAACCCCCTGCTCAGGCAGGAAAACTGAGGATGCCAAAATCTGACTAGAATTCCTGGGAAAGGTGTTAGAATAACAGAATAACGCTTAGAAGGGACCTTGGGGAAACCCTATACCATTTCAGTATTTTAACTGCAGGTTTCTAAAAATCTTATTTAAAAAATGAGATTAATATCCTAATAAAATTTTTTAGAAACCTGCAATTGAAAGTTCTTCACGTCTCCTTACCCTGAAGACCCAATTTCATTTGGAATTTAATCCCAAGCTGATTTCCCTTTTAGCATTTCTCTTCATACTTCTCCAAAATGCACGCCCAAGAAGCCACATCTCCCTCTCTCCCTCCCTCCCCCCCTCTCTCTACAGATCGAAAGGGGGAGAAACTACTGTAGTAATGGCATTAATAGTCTTTCCAAGGACATGAACAAGAGTCTAAACAGAAAATATAAGCAGGAGCCAGCAAATATTAACACATTACTCACAAATCCCTCCTGGAAAATCAGTATTGATTTAACATTTCCCAAATGCAATCCTTTGTAGAGCAAAATGCTCTGGACTACAGACATTGAATGCATGTAAATTACCTACCCCTCCCTCTCTCTCTCTCTCTCTCTCTCTCTCACACACACACACACACACACACATACACACACACACACACTGGGATGGTGCGAGAAGGCAGAAAATGAGCAGCGGTGACTGGAGCATGCTGTGGCCACTCGCTTTATTTTGTCTCCCCAGGAGAAGGCAGAAAGCGAATGGCCACAGCAGTGGTATTCCTGGAGGGCAGGGTGGGCAGATGTACCGGGGCTGCTGCACATGTGCACGTCTTCCACCCCTCAATCCCAATACAGCGGAGATGCCCCCCAAGGGCCATACGCCCACCCGCTGGCCAGCCTGGGCCGGAAGCAGCACATCCCCCAGGAGAAGGCAGAAAGAGGGCGGCGAGTGGAGCATTTTCTTCATTCCACCGTCCCCCAGGAGAAGGCAGAAGGCAGCATGCTTCAGCTGCCGCCACCACTCGATTTATGCCTTCTTCCAGGGATGATGGAATGAAGAAACCAGGCAGCCACAGTGGCTGCATGGTCTGGCCACCGCTGCCACATACAGCTGCTGTGACTACTCGCTTTCTTCCTTTCTCTCCCGGGAGAAGGAAGAAGCAGGTGGTGATGGCAACGACGGTAGCCAGAGCATGCTGCAGCCACACCTTTCTTCCTTTCATCCCCAGAAGGTAGAAGCAGGCAGCGAGGGGGCCAGAGCATGTGGCAGCGGGCGGAGCATGCTGCAACCTCTCTTTTCTTCCTTTTGCCCCCAGGAGAAGGAAAAAGTAGTGGCAGTGGTCCCGGGGGATGAAATGAAGAAAGCGAATGGCCGCAGTGGTGGTATTCTGGGAGGGCGGGGCAGGTGGAAGTACTGGGGCTGCTGCACATGGGCACCTCCGCCACTCCTCTCAGCCCCAGCGCAGTGGAGATACTCCCCAAGGGTTGGCCGCCTGCCCACCCACTGGCCAGGCTAGGCTGGAAGCAGCTCGTCCCCTGGGAGAAGGAAGAAAACAAGCTGTGTTGCTGCTCCAGGAGCCATGTCCTGGTGCTGCTGCAAATTGCACACATCATGTGCAGCCCTGGGACATCTGCCCGCCCTCCCAGTCCTGCCAGGTGAGCCCGGGGATGGGAGGAACAGCTAGCTAGGCCATAGCAGCGCCACCACCTGGGATGGGGTCATGCCAGCAACGAAGCCAGCCAAGTGAGCCTGGTGATGGTGTGGGGACCCTTGGCCAGCTTGGAGGATGGTGGGAGAGGGGAAGGCAAGCTCCAGGGGTGGGGGGACTAGCGTGACTCACAGGATTACCTGTGAGCAGGAAGATCAGGGCTGCTCAGTTGGGGCACAGGCACCATGTGGGAAGGCAGGTTAAAAAGGCAAGCCACAAGGACCCAATGTGGAGTGAGGAGTGATTGGGTGGGACGGGGCGAGAGTTGGATGGGGTGAGCGAGCATTGGGCAGGTGGGGTGAGCGGTGACCAGTTCGGGGGTGTGGCCAGCCAGAAGTTGCTACTGGTTTGGCGACCATGCTAAATTGTTGCTACCGGTTCTCCTGAACCAGTGGGAACCGGCTGAATACCACCACTGGTTCTTATTGTAAGTAGTCATCAATTTGCTACCAGAATTAGAACCAGAATTTCCATTGCTAAGCAAGGCAGTTTTTTTAAGTGAGTCATACATTACAATCTTTTTTGCCATGACTGACCAGAGAATCATTGTAGTTGTTAAATGAATTGTATAATCATTTAGTGCAGGGGTGTCAAACTCTATTTCACTGAGGACTGCATAAGAGTTGTATTTGATTTCGGGAGGAGGGGGCATGGCCAGCTTGATGTCACTCAAGGCTCCGTTTTCCGCTGCAAAGGCTTCCTACAGCCCTCTGCCAGTGAAAACGGAGCTCAGGGAGGCTGCGTACAGACCATCCATGCTCCATTTTCGTCTGTGACAGCCTCCTGCACCCCTCTGTCAACAAAAATGGAGCTCGGGAAGGCTGCATGCAAACTCCCCGAGCTGTTTTTTGCTAGCAGAGGCACCACGGCCCGGTCCTTCGCTGTTTCCAGGGTGGACCCGCTGGTCACAACTAAGCCCCTGGGCCTTGATTTTGACACCCCTGATTTAGTGAATCTGACTTCCCCTATTGATTTTGCTTGTCAGAAGTCAGCTGATAAGGTTACAAATGGCAATCACATGACCCAAGACACTGCTGGTTGCCAACCACCTGAATTTTGATCATGTGACTATGGGAATTTTATGATAGTCATGAGGAATAGCAACAAGACACTTTTTTTCAGCATTGTAATAAGTTGGAATGGTTGCTAAATGAATAGTTGTAAATCATGGATTAGCTGTATATTTCAAAAAATATCCATGTTTCCAATTCTTAGATTTTATACCTAAAACATTTTAAGCATACCTTTAAAGAATTCCCCGTGTGAAGTAATTTCTTTAAAATTAAGCCTGAAAAATAGAAAACAGTACAGTTAATATTCATCTCTTTACAGTTAAGATAAACTGTGAGAGTTCTCGGTCAGACTTGATAAAGTCTTTTCAACAAGTCCTTGGCAATCTCTAGATTACTTTTGGTGAGCTTAATTCCAACTGGTAATAGGCTATATACCAGACGTGACAAAAGATCACCTTTTTACCCATTGAATCATTTTATGACTCTATTTTCCAAACAAACACAATATACACAATAGTATATTCTTGACAGTTAAAAAATGCATCTTTTGTGAAGGAAAAAAATGCAGCATTGATAGACTTTGTATGGGCATTGTTAGGGATAACATTGTTTACCCTAACTGGTTTAGGTAAAATAATAAATATGTTATCATGGTTTGTTAGTTAAAGTGTCTGTAACTTTAACTGTAAGAATGTAATTAAGAGAGTGGTTGTAAAAGCACCATAAAAGAAGCAAGGCATGGCAGCTTGCTCTCTCTGGCTTGATGATCCCTAATTACTGGATAGACTGAAGACTGCGTTTTTTCCCCTACTGGAACGGGAGAGAGAAAGGACTGTTGATTTATCAACTGTGAGAGGACTGATTTATTGTAAGTGAACTGACATTGGATATTCTACACGGACTTTGCTAACTGAATATCCTTGAATGGACTGACTAAAACGATACATGACTAATGGACTGTTATTTTGACTATGCTATAAAACTTTTAAGTGGAATAAACTATATTTTTGATAACACAAGCGTATCTGTTATTTTTACTGTATGTTAACTAACATACAAACTTATCTCACACATTTATCTGTATGCCTATCTGACTAACGCTGCACATTCTGTTTAGCTTGTCTCCTTAACTCTGGTTGGGGAACCCAGGCTTAACAGGCATTACAGTATTATAATAATAACAACAGCAGGTTCATTCTTTATAAAATATTCAGATTGCAATTTGAATTAAATTCATAAACATAAATAATATACAACCCACATATAAATAACCATTCATACAGAATCAATCTTATAGAAGAGAATATATCAAATTAGGTAACATTATCTGTGCACTGGTAATGAAATAACTTCAAGAAAAAAACCCAAGCTGAGAGAACACCAAGAAAGGACCTCACAGAATCTTTCTTAACCTATTTCAATTAGTTACAAAAGACATTCCTATAAAAGCTTATCAAGAGGTAATTTATGGCCTTTTAGCTATTGTTACATGTAACTTTCCTAATGTAGGATTGCAGTTCATAATACCTAGAGGGTCACAGGCTCCCATTATTTGCTCTAAGACAATATCTTTTATCTTTACATATTGATTAATATATGTCTAGCATTTCAATCACTTTAATGAATACAATCATTTCAATAAATCACATAAGATTTATTATTCAGAACATTCGTTCTGAAATCTCTCCAGTTCTTAGAACTGCCAACCTTTTTCTTGCCAAGACAACAGTGTAATCAAGTTTTTAAACCACACTGACATTAAATTCAAGACAGGAGCCAAGGACAGAAAAATTATTATTCAATAAGTCCTGACTCAAAGGCAAATACATACCAATACTGTGAAATTGCCATCTCTGGTGAATTCTTTCTGGAAGAAGTTGTAAAATTTTCTATAAAACAGAATGAAAACAAATCATGACACAATCACTAGGAATGGAAACAAATAGCCAATGTAATAAAATTAAATAAAACCGATTAAATAATGTAATACATAACTGTTTACATCTAAAACTCTAATTGAAGACCATAGTTTGCATATTTATTATTTCAATTAAGACATTTATGTCCTGCTTTTCATTGTAGAGATTTATTTCTAGATTCTATTAAGCTTTTTTACTTGAATAAATTTTTCCTCCCAGTATTCAACAGAACAGCTTAAAAACTGCAAAAATTAATAATGCCATTTCACAAACTAAAAAATACATATTTTGAAATAACAAAAGCACTACTCTTGTGAATGATCAGATGTATAAGTGCATTCATAGGAAACATTAAATTGCTCTGGTTATTGTGAATGCACACATGACAGTTTGCTCTTATCCCATGCTTAGTCATGATGTATAAATTCTTTTCAGCTCTTTAATTAGCCATGACATAGCTAATTAATTTTGTGATATAGGCATATGTGGCAATATGGATATTAGCATACAAATGATATTCACATGTTGTGCAAAATACATCTACTGTAGCTGCCTACTTTCAGGCCTCAAACTCTGACAATCTCCAAAAAGTATTTATGACTGCCATGGGCATAAAACAAACTGACAATCCAGACTAGTATGAGTTTTCGTTTGTGAAAAATCTGAATAATTTCATATGTTGAAAGCAAAAATTATTACTCAATATTTATTGTTTAACTTAAATTATTCAAATTATAAAAATTCCACTTTTTCAAGCAAGTTGCAAGCAGGGAAAAAAGTGTATATATGCTATCTACAGTAATGAGAATATAGAATTCTACGCATGATACACACATTATTATTGTAATACAAAGAAACCTATGAATAGAAGACAGAGGGTTTGCTTTGCAAATATCAACATTTTTAATAAAATACTTAGGATTTAATTTCACACGTGTTCAAATTTGAAGATTAGCAGTAAATCGGATGTATTTTTGAATGCACAAGTTTCTGTTTCACCTAAAAGAGCTGTCTAGACCAGGGGTCTTCAAACTTGACAGCTTTAAGACTTGTGGACTTCAACTCCCAGAATTCCTCCTCCAGTCATGTTAGCTCAGGAATTCTGGCAGTTGAAGTCCACAAGTCTTAAACTTGTCAAATTTGAAGACCCTTGATCTAAACTATGCTCCAAGATAACACTCTCTACAGCCTTCTTTTGTTTGGCATTTGAGTTCTGTCAATGTTGAGGAAAAAGAAAGAGAACTTAATTAAAACCTAAAGTGTAAAAACCATGGAATTATTAGAGAGTAAATTCTGGGTTTTTACAAGTTGAGAAAACATATTACAAGTTCACAAAAATAAATTATATTCATGATACAGTGGAAATAATTCTATATCCATACCTCAAAAATAAATAGTATAGCATCTAATTCTTCCCTTTGAGATTTGTGACCTAAACAGAAAAGTGTAGGTTACAGCAACTTTAGATTAAATGATGAAAATAAGCTTAGTGCTATGACATAATGAATTCCATTCAGAAAAACATTTTCTTACAATATACTGTGTAAGATTTGTCAGTTATCTAGAGGAAAAGGTGGAACAGCAAGACCTGATCCATATCAACCATTTGATCCTCTCCTACAAAAATAGGTTCTGGTGCTTGCTATTCTTTCCACTACCTCATAGGTAAAATGAAAAAGCAAGAATCTCTACAAATGGTTAAAAAATATCTGTAATCAAGTTTGTAATCAAGTTTTAGTTTATACAATTCTATACCCATTTCAGTTGACAAACTTTGACTAGGCTTTTAAATAAGAAGTGCAAACTCTTGATTGCCATCCATCTGCTTCAATATTCTTTCCCCCCACTGTTGTTGATATAAGAATTTTTAATGATAGATCAAACAAGTTCATACAGAGAGTACTCAACTTATACACTCAGTAACCATCCAAAGTTACAACGGCACTGAAAAAAGTGACTTACGACCAGTGCTCACATTTACAGCGGTCTCAGCATCCCCCAAGGTCATGTAATCAAAAATTCAAGTGCAACTGGCACGTATTTATAATGGTTGCAGCATCCCGGGGTCATGGAATTGTCATCTGTGACCTTCCCAGCCTGCTTCCAACAAACGAAGTCAATGGGGGAAGTCAGATTTGCTTAGTGACCGCATGATTCACTTAACAACTGCAGTAATTTGCTTAACAACAACTTGGTAATATGTGTTTGAACCTGTACACTGATATGGCCTATAGGCTAATATATATATAACAAAGCAAAAAAAAAGTCATACAATAGAGTGCAACTCAACTGTGGTCATAAGTTGAGGACTACCTGTATTGAAATGAAACTGACATGAAAGTCAAGCCAGTTTAAAAATAAACTTTTGTTTGTCTGAACTGGAACTGAAAACAAGTAAACTGAAGTCAAACTGATATTCACAAATCAGTTTTTAAAAAATAAAATTATCAGGTTTTAATTACTGAGTGAGAGAACCTTTGATGGCTAAACCACAATAATGTGCTCAGTTACAAAACTGAGCACAGTTTGTTAAGATTTATATGCTGCTTTCTTTTAGAAGTTGTTCAAGGTTAAAATGATAGAGCATGATGTATACTATCTAGAGTTGTACAAAATAGAAGTAGGGCATGATAAACCAATAATCAGAACACAGCTCTCCTATTTTTCCCTATATCAACAATATCATCGTGAGGTAGGCTGAGCTAATAGTATGTTAATGGTTAATAGTCATCCATTAAGTTTTCATGGCTGACCACAAACCTGAATCTGGTCATCATGATACCAATGCAACACTTACATCACATTAGTTCATATCATAAGTAATGTTTTATTAATATGTATTAATACAGCCATAAAATAGTTCCTTGTTAATGTGTATCAGTAGGATTAATCATAGCAATAAGTAGTTGTAAACTGAAACATTTTGGTAAATCTTCTCAATAAATTCTGTTTATACAAAAAATTATACATTTCAAAAATCAAGACTACAAATGGAGATTATATAGTTAACTTTTGTTCTTACCTTTCTGTTTCAGACTTATTTCAATAGTCACAAAATTTTCAAAAAACACATAATATATGTGTGAAAAATGCAATTCAAAAAACTGCTTAAGGTCAATAGATTCTGAATTCTCTGTAAAATAAGGACATAATGTTAATGTATAAAATGTTTTAAAGCAAGCTAATCAACGAAGTTTTCACAAATAGAAATAATCAAATCTATAAAGATGCTAAGGTGTATTTTAACAGTATATAAAACAAAGCTTTCATGGGACAACAGGAACTAATTTACTAGGGAAACTATGCAAAAATAGTTTTATCTTCTACGGATAAGCTAATACATACCATTTCAGATATTAGCAATCATAAGCTGATAGACTATCACACATGTTCTCACCACTCTAATATGTTATTGAGCCAAGTAATTATTTAGTAGATAAAACAGCAACACACTACAGTCCTATTAATTTAAGAGCACTAGGCAAAACAACTTTAAATCTCATGTTCATTTGTTTTGCCAAACCTGCAATATAATTGAGGTGCATGTTTGGACTGGCTGAAGATTTCATTTTCCCTTTGATGGAGGGTATTCTTGATAAAACAGGCATGGTTAAGACAAACTAAATAGTTTTACTTTAATTTCCCTTTCTGTCACATTATGGGTGCAAATTTTCAGTGACCTGAGTTATGTACTTTTGACTGAAAATATGATAGTGTTTGAAAATGGGCAAGATCCAGCCAGGGCTAGATAGGAAGAAGAGAGTTAAAAATATCCTATATATCCCTATAGAAAAGGCACTTGGGTAGCAGCTCAAAATTTGCTATTTTCTCAGTTCTAAGCTCTCCTGCTGCCTATTATCTGGCAATATTATTAAGAAAAGAGCCCGATTGAAAGAAAGCATCCAAAAGCTATGGTTCATATGCTATCATTATTTATGACAGTTTATGTTAAAAGCAACGATAAAAACAGATTTAATTGAGAAAACAGAATCTGTAAGAAGAGATAAGAAAGAGATGGAGCAACATGACTACAAAAGGCCAAGACTTACATTAAAGGACTAGGGAGAGGATAACAAGATCTCTTCCTGTACTTATAAAAAGCCTTTGTCTACATTCAGAAGGCTTTCTGAAAACCTTCACCTTCACTGTTACCATGTTTCTCATATAACAAGGCCGGGTCTTTTTTTTTTTTTTTTGAGCCCCCCCAAAATGGCTAGGCCGTCTTTTCGGGGGTGATTTAATTCCCCCCCTTGCATCTTTGGGCGGGCGGGCGGCAATGGCTTGGATGTTGACCTCAGCTTTGGTGGGGCACTTTGTATCGGGGTCAACGCAGGCAGCACCATATCCGGCTGTGCAAGACCCCCACCATTCTCCCCCCATTTTGCATGTTTTAATATAGGCCTTAATTTGGGGGGAGGGGCTTAATTTCATTTCATGCCTATAAAACATGCTGGGACTTCCTATTGGGGGAGGCCATGTTGTTGGAGAAACAGGGTAGCATTATATGTAACTGGTCCTAGATTCAATGTAATCAAAATTTCCTATTTCTAAAACTATTTTCTTATGATGCAAGTTAACAATATGCCCCAACATCAAGAGAATTTATTGATGGAAATAAGCTATGACAAAAGCTTATGGCTCAATTTATATAAACTCTACCTTTACTAATATTTAAAAGGTGACAACACTGTTTGGCAGGACTGTCTTAAATAGTTTTATTTCATTCTCTGCATGTTTTAAAATGTATGTTTGCTGTATTAACCTGATTGCTTTTAAAGTGGTACCCATGAACACCTAATTCCTCAACAAAAGAAACATCACAATTAATAAAAACAGAATAGAAAGTTCTCCTGTAAACATTTTATGGAATTTCCATTTTCAGAACTATAGTTTCTATTTCTTATGCAGTACAGCATTTTTATATCTTCTATCTCTTTTAGATTTTTTTAAAATTATTTTTTGGTAATCATCTAAATGGGAACAAAATTTGAGGGCACGTTTCATTTATCTTGAGTGTTTTATCCAATATGTTAATTTGTATTTTTAACATAAATATTTGAGCACCAAAGACACTCACCTAAATATAAAATAAATAAATATTTCAAATATAGTGTCTACCAGATTAAATCTATCCTAAAAAATAGATATGATTTAGACAATGTGAATTTTTATAATTAAAGAAATGCCTTTGAACATGTGTTTCTTTTTTTAACCTATATACAGTATATAAGCAAAAATTAAGATTTGTTTAAAAGTAGCTCATAAAATAGAATGCACAGTTATTATATCAATGACTGACAGGCTTTATATAAGTGCAGGACAGGTGTTTTTTTTAAATTAAACTTGCACATTTGTATGAAGATTTAAAATGTATGCTCCTAGTAGCACAAAGCCTCATGTAGTCTCTTAAAGAGTAAGCCAAAATACATATTAGCACAAATGTCTCAAGATATATGTTAATACAAATACGAATGCACACTGTGAAATGTTTTCCACTAGTTTTTTCCCCCATAAATTTGTAGAACAAAATCTTTTCTACTGCGATATCTTTAAATTCCATCAAATAATTATTTTAAATGAGCTCAGGAACTAAAATTCATTCTAATATACCTGTCATATGTATGTTTTTCTTATTTTGAATCTTTAAACTAAATATAAATAACAAGTATGTATTCAAATTTGGAGCTGTCATGTTTTATTCTGTACATTCAGAGATTATGCCAACTTCTACTTTTTTTATTTATACATTTATTGCATTTGTATAGCTGCCCATCTCAATTACATATGACTCTAAAAGTGGAACTAAACAATCAACATAAAATCTTTTTTTTCCAATTGAAGATTGTCCGGACAAATCCCTAGTTTTCTTGACAAGGTTTTAAAGAAATTGTTTGTCATTACCATCTTCCTAAGGCTAAGAAAAAGTGAGTGGCTCAAGGTCACCCAGCTGGTTTTGTGCCCAAGGCAAAATTAGAACTCACAATCATTCAGGTTCTAACCTGATGCTGTGTACACATACACGTAGTCCTCATTTAGCAACCACAAGTAATGGCAACTTTACTATTAAGCAAAGTGGTCACTAAGTAAAAATGTGGCTACTGTTATGATCTTATTTCAGCTATCTTTTACTTGACAGATCTTTGAAGGTCATAAATGCAAGGACTAAATAAAGTTACTTTCTCATCAACAACTAAGAATGGTTTCTAAGCGAGGCAGTTACTGAGGACTACCTATATATTAAAACTTGATATTGAAGATTTTGTTAAAAATAAAAAACAGGAGAAGCTTCTATATGATGTCTACTTGGTTTAAAATTTCAAGACTTAGAGGAATGCTTCGTCCATATGTCTATTCCTTAAGACCATGAACAGAAGATCTCAAATGGTAATCTGAAGAACTGGTATGGAAAAGAAAGCTTTTCCATTAGTGGCTCTGTTTTGTGATCAATTTCCTAAAAGAAATACATCTAATGCTCATGTTATAGGAATCTGATATTACTAACTGCTATATTCTTTTTGTGTTTGATTTTTATAAATAATACATATTATTATATGACTAATATAATAAATAAGATTGCATTTTAAAATTAATACATAATTTGGCTTATCTGAATGGTATACTTTATAAATAAAATTTGCCCTAGGGAATACCTCTGTTAAAAATATTGCCTCTTATTTAATTATTTATAAAATGTAAACCTTACCCACACTGAATGGCCGTAGCTGTTTACAAGGTACAGCAAAAGTATCACTAATGTTAATTCAAGAATATGTATAAGTAATAATAGATACATAATGCAAAATACAAATAATGGCATTAAAAGTCATGGGAAATAAGTATGGTATATATCCATTCCTAAACTGGAGTAACGGCCACATTTCCCTCAACTTTGGTGCTAATTTATCTGCATAACGAAGGTCCTAACATGGAGAAAACTGAATTAGTTATTGACCTCAAAACATACATATTTCTACATGTATTGTTTTAATTATATTCATTTTATAAAGCATTCTTTTTTAAAAGTGGAATTTGCAGAAACACAGTTTAAAATTAACAGGAAATTCAGTAAACTATTTCATTCAAACACTAATGTCTATCAAGTCTTAGAATGCAGTGCTATTGTAAGTAAAGGTTCTACTTTTACCACCAAATATAAAAGCCAAATCATTTCAGTTTATGGTATGGTATAATATAGTGTGTAAATTTAATTGGATTGACAACACTACATTTAGACAGGCCTATTCTTTATCTGATTGTTTTATTGCTTGAAACAATTGTCAGGAGAGATTGAAGAATCTACTTTAAGGCAGGTTTTCAACAAAATATATTCATTTTTTTTGGTAATGACATGTAACATTACAGGAAATGTTATAATTCAATAGCAGACCATATGATTTGTATTCAAAAAATTCTAACAGCAGCTACTGGAATCTTCAGGTAACATTGGTAAACATTTTATCTGAAAAGTTATCTGAAGCATTAATTTCTTGTACCAACAATCAGATGCTTTATGAGGCAACTTTATCCTATTCTTTATCTATTAAGAATAATTATAGTGTATAAATCCTTATCATAAAGCAAAGTCACAATACTCCCCCTCCGCCCCCAATTCTATGATTCTGTAAATAGAAGATTCAAGATTAAGCAGATTCCATGCCACCGAAGCCAAAGTTTTAGTAAATATATTTGTCTCTAAGATGTCAAAATATTCTTGTCTGACCCAACTGCATAACACAGCAGCCTCTCTGGAAATTGTCAGAAACAGAGACCAGAAAAGCAGTAAACTGTTCATTAGATTGAACAGCAAAGAGAAACAAAGACACACAGATTTCAATGTAAGGGACTACTCAGGTGGTCATTTAATGTAACTACACACAAAAGCCAAACAAGTCAGATCAAACAGTATCCCTTTCTCTTTTAGATGTCTGAAGCATCAGAAAGCAGGGCAGCCCTTTCTAGACAACAGTGCTAGAAGTTGCATTGCAGTTTCCCAAACAAGGACCTTCTGCACAGGGTCTTCTACATTAACCACAGCAATGAAAGCTCCTAAATCCAGTTGAGGAAAGCACATCCTTGGAAGTCAAACTAAAATATTTTGTGGCTTCAGAAGCAGCAGGACAAAGTCTACCTCATCTCGACATACCTATAAACAGGGAGATAAACAAGGTAGCCTATGCTTGCCAAAAACAAAAAACAAAAAAACCCAACCCAGATGATTTTAGCTCATTTCAGGTATCTCTTCCTTGCTTTTGGCCTCCCCTTAATGCCCTCAGTTGCCATGCCAACTAAAACTTGGAGCTTCTTGGGGCTCATCTGAGGGAGAGAGAGAAAAAGCACCTGTTTTTCCCACATCCCAATGCATTGCTGACACCTCGTCCGGTGAAACAATTCTCCTCAAAAAGAAGTAAAATGCCGTGTAGAGGAAAAAGCTCCCTGCGCAAGAGGATCCGATCTTTCCCTCGGACGACACAGAAAGACACCCAGAGCAGCCCCTGCGTCCCACACCTCAGCCCTTTAAGGCCGCTTCTTTCCCCCTCCTCACCGATAACCACGCGCAGGTGCTTCAGCCGGGTTAGCGGGTCCTTGCGGGTATCCAGCACCTTCTGGGTGGATTTCCGCACATCGCCGTGCGGTTTCTTGGAGAACATCCCGACTACCGAGCGCTCGGGGACGGGTAGTCGTGGGTTCCTGGTTCTTAGGGCTGTTGGTGCACCAATCGCCGTCGGCGACCCCCCGCCCCCTTCCCCGCCGCCCGGAAAGCTCGGGAGGAAAGAGCCGCGGGCCTTGAAATCCGCACCCCCCCTCCCTCCCCAATTCGGCTTCCCCTACATAGCCGAGGCGCCGCCTCGAGGCTTCGAAGCAAAGGGGGTGCGGCCGGCGCAATCCCAGAGAAAAGCAAGACTGGGGAGAGAAGGGGGGGGGGAAACGGCTTTAGGCTTTCCCCTCGCGCAACATCGCGTTACTCCTCCTCCTTCCCTACGCCCTCAGTATTCGTCTCCTTTCACGACAGCCGTCGGGCGCGAATGCGAAAAGTCCCCATGGCAACGCCTTTCCTTGGTCGTCATCATCGGGAGACTTGTTTAGCCGACACTCCTGAATCGTCGCTTGCCTTTTAGGTCACCGATGCCTTTTGTCTTTTTGGATTTTGGGGTTTTTTTTGGAGGGGGCGGAAGGGAACTGACTTAGACAATAGGGGTTTTCTTTCGGAATTTCATCGAAGACCGATCTCGTAGCTCGGATATTAAGCTATTATACAGCACTGATGTGCGTAGTCTGGAATTCTGTTTTGGTCCTCCACTAATAAATAGAATAGAATACTTTTTTGGCCAAGTGTGATTGGACACACAAGGAATTGGTATAAATAACACAAGGTCTTGGTATAAATACTCTCAGTATATATAAAAGAAAAGATACATTCATAAAGAATCAAGAATCATAACGTACAACACTTACTGATAGTCATAGGGTACAATCAACAATCAAATCATACTAGGAAACAGTCAGTATAAATCGTAAGGATACAAGCAACAAAGTTACAGTCCTACAATCACAAGTGGGAGGGGATGGGTTTATGATTCTATGTAACTTTTGCCTATCTTAAAAGTCCAAAAGTTTAGACAACAGCCTAACAAAAGTGTAATGATATATGACTCCGGAATTCAATATGTAAAATTTGGCAGAAAAAGAAAAAATTGAACCACGGATTATTTTTTATTATTGGAATGATGTCTCAGTGATCAAAATACCATGCAGGAGTTGCAACAAAATCTAAGCGACCACTCGATGGCAGCAAAGAGCCAGAAAAATGCTTTGCTGCCATCTTATGGTCCAGATTATGTATTCCGACTTAATTTATCTTGTTCAAGTCAAGTCTATAGAGCTCCAATCATATGGCAGATCCTTTGTTTTAAGAAAGGCTTGTCAGATATTAAAAAAAATCAAAAACCAAAATGTAAAAAAAATCACCTGAGCAAATTCACTGTATATATCCTCTCTGCCCCACAGCAAATGTTACAGTATTGTGCAGCAAACCATATTGTTGCACTGGTATAATCAGTTCTCTATCTTCCTACAATGGGAACAGAAATTGGGTGAGCAATTTTCAGGCTTCATTAAACTCTGAAAGTTTAAATGTGGTTCCTGATACTCACCAAATTTGCCATTATGTATGACAAATAGTGACATATACAAATCTTGCTTTGTGAAGATTTGCATTTCCTTTCCTGGGAAGAATAATTGCTTATTTATTTGTTACCCGTCTTTATTGTTTTTATGAATAACTCAAGGCAGTGAATATATCTAACACACTTTCCTCCTATTTTCCACATAACAACAACACTGTGATGGTCAATAACACAAATGACTGGTCGAAAGTCACCCGGTTATCATAGTCTTCCAGATTTCTAGCCTGGTGCCTTAATCACTATAACAAACTTGTTTTCCTATGTCTCATACTGGCCAAGTTTAATTCAGTTTGGAATCTTGCATTTGACTAGCTATTATATATCTTCTTGTCATAACTACCCCTTTTAAGTTGAGGAAGTTTTGTCTATACTATTTGTCACCCCAATCAAAAGATTCTAGTTTTGTCTTAACCACAAAACTCAATAGGACTAAAGGGATTCCCTTTCAAGTTTTCATCTATATTTGCATGACATTCTATTATTTAACCAAACTTTGTAGCTTGTCATGTCATCTGAATGCAAAACAAATATCAATTTGGTTTTCTACCTCTTGGGACTTGCATACAAGAACTTTTTTTTTCTCTTTATCTGCCACTCTGCCCAATTTAGGCACATCCTGTTGCCCACCATTCTTGCTATCACTATTTGATATGCTGTTGCTACTTCTCTCGCATACTTGGCTGTACAACTTATCAATCAGTTTGACATCTGCTGAAGATAGACAAGTGACAAGACGTGTATCATACAATAATGCCACTACACAAACAAGGTGACTTTCCTACTTGTATTTGACATCACAATATAAGTATAAAAATGTGGGGTCTGCATCATGCAAGCATATTATTTTTGTATCATCACAGTTAACAACATATGTCTATGTTTGGACACCTGTATGGCTCTCATATTGCTTTCATCCATCCTCAAAATGTTAATTCCTTTAGTTCCTGCTAATGATCCATAACCAGTGTATGGGTGGGAAGCTAGGTAGTCTTTTCTCTACCTATTGACTGACAATGCCATGTGCATTTGGTTAAAAGGAACATGCCCTGGTCCTTTGTTGGTAACAATTGCTAAATATGTTTGTTTTTTCAGGTAAAGAAGAAGAAAAAGATTTGTGTTATGAAGGTGGTTGATGGTAATTTATTAAAATATTCCTATTTTATTTTAATAAATAGTAACATACACTGGTTCATAAATTTGCATATAATGCTCTAGTAACACTTGTATAATCTTTCAAAATACCTTAATTCATCATATAAATAATTTTTGGAGAAATGAATTATAGTGCTGTAGCACTTTTTATAGTTTCAGATTAAGATGTATGGGGTTTGAATATAAATATATTATATTTCTCATCCATACAGGACAAGAAATACAGCTTTCTCTAAAATGGTTATTTCTTTCCTTTTGCTTCTGAATTGCCTCTTCTATTAATTCCCTCCTATTTAAAGCCCAAAGCACACACATCACAGTAAAGAATGTGGCCACCCAAATGGCTATACAATATGTACTCCTTTTAAGCTTTAATCCTTCTGAAACCAACAAAAAATGAGTTGGGGTCTCCCTATGGCAGGGATAACTTCTTTTTCTTCCAAAATTGGCTTAGCTTAGTTGTTAAATGGAAAAACCTACAAAACTACCATATTTATTTCCGTTAATGCATTTCAAGTTGTAAGCTATATTAATACAATTCTAAATGAGTTGATTCATATGGTGTACTAGCATTAAGTTGGCATCTTTTATCCTTTTTAATGTTTTATTGATTTTAATTGTTTGATTGTTGTCAGCTACCTGGAGTAGTAATTGGACAGCATGCCTGCTGCTCTGAGTTATTCCTAAAAATAACAAAGATTGTAGTTTTGTTATGTTGGAAGAAATTTTCCTGAGTTCATTCCCAGCTGAGAAAAACTATGGACTCTGAAAAAAACTGAATTCCAAAACAGCCTCCAGAAAGTGGGATTCTTTAATGAAGGAAGGCAAAAAGCAGGTATAACACAGCTCAAACATTCTTGGGTTGCAAGCAGATTGGAAGTGTGAACCTTTTATGCTTAATTCCCCTTTAAAGCTCCTGCAGTTTGATGGGTTTATTATTGTGTGCCTCTAGTTAAAGTGATTGTCCTGGATCCTGTCTTCCTGCCTTAATGGGTTAATCCTGTCCCAGAACCTTTGTCTTTCCTGGGGGGGGGGGGGTAATTTTGTCAGGGGGCAGGAAAAGGGGAGTTTCAGTTTACCTTGGAGAGTTCATTTTTAGTCAATTCCCCTTATCTTAATGGCCCCACTTAAGTATTTCTGTGGTCAGCTTTTGTTACTTTTGTGGCAGGCTGCTCTGAGTTTTTTTTTCTTTCAGCTAGTGAGTCTTGGTTTTTTTTAAAGGGGGAAGGGCTGAGTGAGTTTCTTGGCACTGTTTTTTGAAGTTTTTGGTGCTGTGAGGTTTCTGGCATTGTCCTTTTGGGGGGTATACTTCCCACAGTTATAAGGCCAACTTTAATAGGCTATGGAAGGTTTTTTTTACAAATGATGTTTGTTTACAGTTATTGTAGATCTATTCTTTTCCTTGCAGCCAAGGGTGCTGTGGATTGCAGTTCAAGAATATGGTGATCACGTGACAGCAGGACATTCTGACAGTAGTAAATGTGAAGACTGGTCATAAGTCATTTCAGCACTACTATAATTTGAATGATCGCTAAACAGGGCAGTTAAGTGAGATCTACCTATACCTGGATTATCAAATGAAACACTAAATTCTGCAATATTTATTGGTTTTATAAGAACATCTTTTATCATTCTGAGAAATGAAGTTCATCTTAAAAATCAATTTACTCGGTCTAAAAGTGACAATATTTGAAAAATAATTATTTTGAGTATTCTTTTCCAATTTGCTGAAAAAATTAGGTGTTAATGAGTCTTCAGAAAACAATCCCTCAGTCCCTCCCCAAATTTTCTGCACTTGAGATAGGGTCTCACATCTCGTGAGAGAGACATGGTTTTATGCCTTAAAAGTTTGGCACGACCAGCCAATTGTCAGTGGTAAATCGTGATTTTAAAACCTTCGCTCGGGATGTTACGGGGTGTCGACCCAAAAGAGCGACGCTGCAGCAACCCACTTTGGCCTCTGGGAGCGCTATTGGGTTTAATCCTTTCAGCCACAGAATCCAGAGAAATTGAGCGTCTCAACGGCAAAAGGAGGAGTGGAGGCTGCCTTCGCCCACGCGTTCCCCAACTTGTACTCTTTCCCCTCCTTTACCTAAATAAAGCAATTCTTGAAGGAGGATGTACCCAAAAGCTTCCCACTGGGAAGAGAAATGAATCGGCGGCTAATGTCCCTCTCACCAATTTTGTTTTTAATTTCAAACAAAATGAAGACAGGGTTAATCTTGCTGCTCCAAATCTGTGTTTAAAATATGTATAGGTAGACCCTTCGATAGCCTCTCTTCCACCCTCTCCCGCCCTACTTCTACTACCTACTCGGATCTACAAGCCTTCCCTCAAAAGACTACATATCCCGAAATCCTCCGCAACACAGAACACTCTCCCCCCCCCCCCGCAACACCACGCCCGACTACGAAACCCTGCTCCGCCGACAGGGCGTCCCACCAATGAGCGACCGAGAGGCGGGCTGAGTGGCGCGGCCCTAAGGTGGATGGCGGGGTTTCGGTGGGGCGGAGCTTCGGCGTGTTAGAGGGCCGGGCTGGCGAAGCTGCCGTCCTGGGTCTCCAAGCGGGTGACGCCGGGCGTCTGCCGAGAGCGGGCGCGATGCCGGTCCACTCGAGGGAGAAGAAAGAAAACAATCACGATGATATGGAGGTGGACTTTGGGGAGAACGAGGGCAGCAGCTCCGAGGAAGAGGAGTCGGAGAGCTCGTCCGTGTCCGAGGAGGGGGACAGCTCAGGTAAAGCGGGGAAAGGGCTCCTGGGCGGCACATGCTAGAGCGGATCTGCCTCGCTTGGGGTTAGATGGGGGCAGAAGGGAGGGCTCGGCCCCGCCCCGCCCTCTCTTTCGGTGTGCCGGGGCGATTCCGCGGTTTCTGCAACCCTTATGGCCCCTTTCGGCATTTCCTCCCACTCCTTCGCCGCGGGCGACTTGTTGGAAAAGCCCCCTTCCCCCTTGCCTTCTTACGCCCCCTCACCTGGGCGGGCAAGGCAATGGCCTCACTTTCCTAATAAGTTTCCTCCCGGGCTCTTTGGGGAGAGCTAATGCTCTTCTTTGCCTCTAATTTCCCACCTCCCTCATTCGGGGATAATAAACCTACGGTGTGGTGTATTGTCTGCAGCCAACCACCCCGGGGACGGGCGGGGAGACAGGAATTTCTGTAAGATGTAAAAGAGTTGATTTGGTGTGGCATCAAAAAAAGAGAAAGAAAGACCAAAAAAAAAAAAAAAGAATGCCACAAATGCATTCATACAATTCTTGGGCCAGTGGCTTTATGGACTAAATTGCAAGATGCAACTAGTAAGAAGGCTGCAGTTTTGTTGCCTTGTTTTTCCTGCCCTTTAAAGAGAAAGTATTTTGTGTATTGCCATTGCCTTCTAGAAACGGAATGTGCCAATATAACTTGACTATTAGTTTGTGGAAGCCTCTATTATTATTATTTTCTTTCTTTCCCGAAATCTTTGGAATGTCCCATATTTGTTTGTCTGAGAAATGTCCACAGGGCATTTTCTATCCTATCTTTAGGGTTAAGGTTAAATGATAATGGTGTCAGTGCACAAATAAATAAAGCATAAGACAAACTGCGGAACAGTAGCTTAAAACTTGTTTTTCTCTTTTTATTCAGTACTTTCCGTCACTAGCTCTAAAGCTCAACTTACTTCATAGGGTTTTTCTACCAAGTGTGTCTCAGACACTTAGAAGTAAAACATAGTGAGCTTAATGATGATCCATCTCAGAATATGGTTGGTTCATTTTAGCAATTTATACTGATAAATACAAAATTCAAAAAAAATTTATAGGTATTTTATCTATGGCATCCTATGGTATTAGGATATTGGACTGGGACGAGTGAGCTTCCATGACTGAGTGTAGAACATGGGTCTACCAGTCCTGGAGGAATGGCAGAATGTAAATTTAATCAAATTATATTCAGTGCATATCATATATTTAGATATTGCAGGAATAAATGCAATTATTTAGTTACTGTAATCTCGTGTTGGTTATTTTTATTAAGCTAAAATACAATATGAGTCAATATATTTGGGTGGGAAGGATTCTGAGGATTTCTTGTACCCACAATGTATTCACATCACAGATTCTATTCCAGAGAGATTTTTCTGTCCATTACATCCTTCTTTAAAATCAAGATTCCTGATGACTTCGGTTGGAAATTAAAACTCACCCTTCCTATAAACATGAAATATTTTAGGATATATTAAAAAGGCAGAATATTTCCCGTAAAAGAGAAGTAGGAACTCAAGAGAGGCAGAAACTCAGCCCCCCTACCTTTGCTAATGGGCCATTAAGGCCTGGGCCAGTCTATTCTACATAACAAAGATTTACCTCCTTCAGGCAGACCCATAATAGGAATCCCAAAGCCCTTTCATTACATCATCATTTCAGCAAGGCTCAACCAAGCCTGGGACCCATGACTACCAAGTTACCCCTGCATGGCCCCAAGAGAGTCTGACAACCAATCAGAACACAAGCTCATATTCAAAGTCCAGAGAGGGCATAAAACCCAGGGACTTTCAGCATCCCTTCCCTTTTTGCTCAGGAGCTCCAAGGCATGTGATCCTGTCCACCATTAAACCATCTCTCCAAACAGCCTCCATGTTTCCGGTGTCTTTTTCCCCACTTGAAACTGAACCCAGAAGGATATATCTTCCAACAGTTAATAGACCTTTACAGGTTTTTTATTAAGAGTAAAGGGGTTGCAATGAATGGTCTTCTTTGGAATGATTTTTTCCCCAGTTTCTCAATCTGCTCTACAACCATTGAATTCTTGGCCTAACCAGTGCTGCAACATGTTGACATGCATCCTTTTCCACTAATGTAAGAATCAAATTTTGTTTCCCTGTATGCTGCTAACAATAGGACAACATAAAACAGGGCAACATATTAAAAAGTACACATGGAAATGCTTATGCTGGTTGAAGAAATTATCAGGCTCCTTACTTGCTTTTCATGTCTTACTTTGGGAAGTTTAGGGTTTTTGTTTCTTGTTTAATCATTGTGTCTTTAGTTACACTTAATGTTTATACTTCTCTGTATGTGAAAAACAGTTTGTGTATATTGTTCTCCAGCATTCCTAAGAGTTATTAAAGTATAATAGTATGCGCTCAGATTTCTCCTGCTTCAGTTTCAATAGTGAGGAGGCACCAAAATCCCTCTTTTTCCTAACTGCTCTTTATTCTGGTGTCAATCCAGACAGATAGGAATAAAATCTATTACAATCTATTGGAATGGGAAATGTTGTTTTTTTAATCTTTGGGTCACAAGGTCATCTTAATTTAGAAAACAGATCTAAAGTAATATTTTGTGGCATCTAATCTTAGCAGCTGAAGGAAATTCTTTTAGGCCTATGTCTACTCAATGTTTCTCAACCTTGGCAATTTTAAGATAATGATGGCTAAGAAATTCTGGGAATTGAAGTCAACAGAAATTGCCAAGGTTGAGAAACCCTGAATTAATTCCACTGAAAAAAAGTTGTTACAGTGGAATAACACTTTATACCACAGAAGATGCATCTAAATACAGAATCTTATATATTGTTAGAAGACTTCAGATCAGCATTTTTCAGGAAGAAATGAGGGAATATATATAATAAATAGAATGATTCACCCCTTCATTTTCTTTGTACTTCTGAAAAGATCCCATAATGATATCAGCCACAAGCCAGACATAGATCCCTTGGAATTGGAGGCTGCATTCTCACAAAATAGAAAGCTATGGTTCTGAAGACTTTCATTGATGCCTTAAATTAACTGATTAAACTAGGTATGTTCAGTAGGTATACTTATCTGGAACAGAGCTTAATAAAATTGATGTCTAAAACATTTTTGAAAAACCCTGGGATGGTTTTTAATAAGTCAAGAACAATTGATAAATGCAATAAAATTATTTGAATGTCTAATTGTTAACATTAACACCTTCCACATCAATTTTTCCATTATATATTTTAAAGACTTATTAATCAATGAACTAATATGTACTTGATAAACCCAATTTTTAATTGTGGAAGAAAATGAATTAATTTTTTAGAAAAACAAATTGGAACTTTTACTGCCCAAATTTGTGAGTATATTAAATTGATTCTCTTAGAAAGACATACTGTATAACCTGTTAATACTCCACAAATTTGATAGAGAAGACGAAAATTAAATTTTCAAATAAAGGTCCAGGGAAAATATCCATTTAATTGACATAAGCTCTTAAACAGTTAAAAACTATATAAGATACACATTAGACATTAAATAAAAAACTTACAATTACATACAAAACATATACAATAAATATTGAAGATTTAAAAAAAACTAATATAATTTTGGTAATTCTGGTTTTCTGTCAGCTACCTTACACATTGATTGATTGAGAGAAGAAATATGGATAGGCAAGGAAGGGATATAAATTTAACAAAGTAATTATAGGGACTTCAGAAGAGACAGTGAAAGACAGTGGGAGGATGAGTTCCCTTATCTCTTGACAAGACTTATCTGACAAGACTATGGACAAGTTGGGTTGCTCTTGATGTACCAATCTCTCTATTTCCCAGAAACAGGGTAGGCTGCCTAAGTGTAAACTCTTCTACCTATTTAACCCACTTCCTCAAGATCATAAAGTCTGGGCTGATGTACACCAGGGGAGGCTGTTCAACAAATTATTGGACTGTAAGCCTTTTAGGCATCATGCCAACAGCACTTCCTCAAATAAGCAGCTGACACAGATTCCACATCCAGATCATTAATGGTGTGCTAGTGTCCTGCAAGTAATGTAAATTATCTAAAGTGTCTTGGTTTTAAATAAATTCTCATTTCCGCCCAAATATTATTTTGACTTCATTAAGTCACAAACCATTAGTCTCGATGGCTGAAGGTGGCTGCTATTGAATAACTTGTAAAATCATATTTTAAAGCATCAAGAATAAGACCTGCTTCTGCTCTCTACATGTTTTATGTTCTATCTTTGATTCAGTGCAGAGAAAAATGTTGAAATCCATCTTGTGCCCAAAAGGTCATTTGAGCGTCTTTAGTCCAATCATTATTTCTCATCTTAACCTATCTCACAGAGATGCTGATTGGACAGGCAGCATTGTGTGGGCCTTTTTGAATTCTTGAGAAAATAGTACAATACTAGTTTAATAAAATAATTATACAGTGTTATGTATGAAACATATTGCAGTATTTGTGACTTGTTTCAGTATAAATTGAAGATTAGGATTCAGATAAGCTTCTGATTGCTTTTTTACAACTGAAGAAGGGAAAGGGGGAGTGTATAAACAGCATCGAAAAAATACTTTCAGATACTGTTTTGAGTGATTTGTAAATCAACAGGAGGTGGCTTCTATTTCAAATTTTGGCTAAACTATGAATGGTTTAAATGGGTTGCTCAAATTTATTGTCCTCAGTTTTCCAGTTATTGTATGGGAAAACCAGCATATTAGGTTACGAATATGGAATTGGAAAATGTATGCTAAACATCCTGAATGGCTAAAAGGTGCTGCTTAGATAGTGAACTTGATTTTCTAATATGCAAACTTGGTATAGTATATATTGAATTGAGTGTGTGTTACCATATCGATTTAAGCTGGAGTCATATACATGTTTAGATCCTTGGTGTCTGAATTGTGATGTTTGTGGATGTTTTTATCTAGGTGAGATAATGAAGTGTTGATGGAAAAGGAAGAATGCAACAATGAAATAAATAAATATTCCTTTATCTGTTTTCCCTGCTCTTCTGCTAGGGATGACACATAATATCTAATACATGAATGAATATTTTTGTGGATCTTCATTTGTAAGTGAAGTTTTGTTGTTGCCCTAGGCTAGGGCTGTCAAACTCTTGGCCCATGGGCTGGATGCATGATGCACTGGCCATGCCCACACCTGGTTTAGTGAAGGGGGAAAAGGTCCTGATGCATCATATGACGCTGTGAGTTTGACACCATAGGCCTACAATAGCAACAGTTTGAGGTTGCTTTATCAGTTAAGGCAATGGCAATTTCATGCAATTTAAAGATCAAATTGAAATGTTGGTTGTAGGTGCACAGAGGTTGTTTTATAGAACTAGCTATATTACGAAATTATGGAACCATAAGTTACCATTGTTTAAGCTGGCAAAAAGATGAGTTGGTTGCCAAGTGTCCAAAATGTGGACATGTGACCCTGGGTGCATGTGCGGGTGTCATAACTCAGAACAGGATGGTAAGTATAACATCTGATGGTAGCTGAGTCAAAGGCTACCTGTATAATATAGCTGACTGTAAGATGAAATGAATGCTTATCAGTTCAGTTCTTTCATAAGATTAATCAAAGAATAGAGAAATAATTTTATATGTTATATCTGTTTTCCAGAAGATTTAATAATTCCATTAATTTATTTAACTTAATTAATTTAGAATTTTAGCTACTCTTAATGAAAATATCAGCTGTAAAGTACATTGGAAGAGACAAACTAGTCATATTTGTAAAAATATATAATTTTCATTGCAGAAATGGATGATGAGGATTGTGAAAGAAGAAGAATGGAGTGCTTAGATGAGATGTCTGATCTTGAAAAACAGTTTACAGATCTTAAAGATCAGTAAGTAAACCAATGCTTCAGAACTCCTAGATGCTAATTCAGCTGTAGTCTTGAACTTTAAATTATCCATCTAAATCAGAGTGGACAGAAGGATGATCATTATCTTTTGGTAGATCTCTGAGTAACTTACAACAGTTTTTAAACAGTTGTTTATGAATTGCTACAATTAAAAACCTTCCATTCTTGGGTCTGAAGCAAAGAAAATGTTAGAACTCCCCCCCCCCCCCCAATCCATAGGTTGAAATGACTTCTGGTAGAAAAAAAAATCCTACTCATTAATGCTCATTGCGTGTTATTGTGCCTTCTCTGTTCTAAAAAGTGCTGCTGAAATAAAGAACTTTATTGCCTGATATGGAAGTTTGAAATGACAATCATATTGTATACGGGTGATTTTTGTTCATGCATTTTTGTTCTTGTTGTCATGGAAAGTTTAGGAGAGCAGGAAGAGAAGTTAGCTTCTTCTTACCTTATCAATTGTATCCTCCTTCTTACAATTGCTTGCTCTCATTTTGAAAGAGACTGGGCAATGAGAAAATTGAAGTTGTCCAATGTGTTGAGCAAAGTAAGATTTCCACATTCTTCTTCACATAAAGAGCAGTCCATTCTTATTCTCTCTGTAAATAGGACTGGCTTCCATGATCATAGCCTGCCTTTGCAAAATGTTTCATTGTAGAATTTGAAGTTGCTTAATATTTTTATATTAGTAATATGAGGCTTTTATAAAAGATTTATTCGAAGAATGTGGAAGATACTGATTTAAATATAGATGTTTCTTCCTCAAATGGGACATCCCCCAAGATGGAATTTGTCTGAAGAGGCATTCCTTGCTACTGAAGAAGGGTAGTGGTGATGTCTTTTAATTTTTTTCTCCTTTTAGCTAATTTTACTCTGAAAGTTTAGCCCCTTCTTAAAGACAGTAAATCATAACAATTAATGCTCCCCTTTTCTGTCAAAAGGACCGTTCAGTGAATAGAATGAACACTTTCAGAAACAGCCCAAACAATGTCTAAATAAAAAGTTGACTGTAATTTAATATATATCTCAGTCTGTTTTTGAATCTTACTAATTTCTTCTGGGCTGATGGGCTTCATAGGAATGCCATTGCCAGTTGAGAAGATCTTAGAAATATTAATATACAATTTTCTATGCCTATACATTTAATATAATGTACTCTATTTTCATTATATTAAGACTTTACAAAGAGAGATTAAGCCAAGTGGATGCAAAGCTACAGGAAGTCATTGCGGGAAAGGCACCAGAATACTTGGAACCCTTGGCAGCTCTCCAAGAAAATATGCAAATCCGAACAAAAGTGGCGGGTGAGTCCATGAAATAGTTGTTGTTCACTCAGTTATGTATACTATATCACTGCATGGCAATGGTAGAAATAAAATGCTATTAAAAGTTTCAGGGCTTCAGAAGCCTTTGAATTTAAAACAATTGAGGTTGAATTTTTTGTTACTGTATATTTTTGGCCTCATGTTTCAATAGCAGTAGTGTGCAATGTCATTCGTGACAGGATTCTGATTTCCAAATAAATGTATGTGTATAATCTTTCACCAAAAACAATCATAGTTGTATTGTTCCTCTCTGACACTCTTTTTTATAAGGCCCTGAAGATGTGGTTTGACCAGTGGGCCTGGGGAACACAGAGTGGGATGGAGCCCATTAAATTGTTGCTTTGAGAGTATGTTGTTGCCGAGGAGGGGTGGAATGGAGTTATTATTTTATTATTATTTATTTCCTATAAGCTGCCTAGAGTTACTATAAGTTACTGGTAGCTATATCAATTATCTAGACTAGATAAATATCTAAACAAATAAATATAAACATTTTAAGTTGTGTACAAATTCCTCAGATCTCTTCCTCAATAAATATGTTGCATAAGGCAATGGACAAGGAAGAAGCTAACCAGTTTTTTTAAAAAATACCAGCCAGATAAGATATGAGAACTTGCTATTGCAAATATTTCCAAATTCCAAAATGGCAGCTATGTCTCAGTCAGAATTGGGTGATTTTGATAACAGATTAAAACACAATTATCAGGAGAAAAGAAAATGATTATTTCCCTAGTTTGTATAAATACAAAGCAATTAATCTCTAGTCTATATTTTCCCTCCATTTCATTGGCTTCTATAGCTGTTGTCTTCAGAGGGCTGGTTTAGATGTAATATATCTGGTGCTCTAAAATTGTGTTGTTATAAAACTACTTTATAAATCATCTTTAGTGTTTTGTATTGTATCTAAAAACTGGCTTAAAAATACCAATTTTTTGCTCTGTCCAAAACAATGAACTTTGGTTTAAACTTGGTTTATTATCTTGGATCATTAAAGAATAATTAAATGATTTAAAGCTGTGTGGTAAACAGAATATTTCAGATATTAGGGTAGATTGTGCTTTAGAATAATTGGAATCAATATATCAAAGAAATATTGTGTTTATTCCTATTTTAGGAAACTGATTTGTTAAGACGCCAAACATTACAATATATTTGCGCGCACACACACACACACATTTGTACATATGTATGTATGATATATATATGAACTTTGTTTGGGTATTTTCCCACATCATTATAGTTGTGCTTTTAAAGTTGGAGCAACGTTTCGGCAGAATCTCATCTGCCATCATCAGGTTTCTGTATTGTGTTCGTCTGTGAGTCAGACTTTTACAGCTGTTTCAGTTTTAAATTTGGGGCTAGCCTACTGCTATGCCAGAATGGTTTTTTTCTTCCTCCTGATTGGTTGGGAGTCTTGGTCTGTGTTTATTGGTCTTGGAGTTTGCTGTGTTCTGCTTGATTGGTGTTTCTAATATCTTCTGTCTGTTTTGTGGCTTTTTTTGTCTTGATTGGTTGGCAACATTGTGTTCCTATATTGGAGGCTTTTAGTGTGGTTTGGCTCCGAGTAAATGGATGGCTATCATTTATTAGGAAGCTAGGTTTCATCTGGGTGCCTGGTTGGGGTGTTTGAGCTGGAGGTATCAGAGGGGATCTGTTTGTGCCCAGGTGTTTGCCTGGCTTGTGGTGTGGAGATTTTTTTATTTGTGAGTGCAGGCTTCCAAATAATTGACAGTCTGGTAGAATCATCTCTTCATGCTTTCAGGTCTTTTTTCAATCTCTATGGTTTCTCTGATAATTCTATGGCTGGGGTTTTCAAAAGTGGCTAGAGTTTTGGTGCCATTGAAGTTGATGTTATGACCTGTGGCTTTCATGTGTTGGACCAGTGAGGAAGTGTGTTCCAGCTTTTTGACTGCATTTTTGTGTTCATCCAGGCGGGTACTTATTCTTCTATTGGTCTGTCCAATGTATGTGGCAGGGCATGATGCACGGGGGACTTCATATATGCCTTGGATGCACAGGGGACTTCATATATGTCTTGGTTGCTACAACTTTAAAAGCACAACTATAATGACGTGGGAAAATACCCGAACAAAGCTGAATACCATACATGTAAGTACCCATGAAAACTTAAGAAAACAAATATCAGACTTCTATGAGGAGGAAATAAACAGCCAGACCAAAACCTATGAGAAGCTGGAAGTTAAAAGAACAGGAATACTATGTGACCTCAAATTCCTATGCATCTGCAGAGACAACAATGCAACATCAACCTGCTTCAAATTAACATTTCATCACAGCACAGCAGCTACTAAACGTATACTGAAAAGAACTGAAATGGCTCTACTCAGGAATGAGCTCCACAGAAAGAGATTCCAATTGGATCAGTTAAATAAAGATTTACTTTATTGAGCAGCAAAATCCATCCTCTACTTTGGGACAAGATAAAACAACTTACAACTTGGAGAGATGAAACTGAAACCACTTACAAAAATGACAAACTCTTGAAGAAACTAAAGAAATTAGAACATGACAAGAAAGCCCCCAACAACTCACAACAACACCTGAAACAATTAGTATATAACGTTTCCAACAGAGAACTCACCAAAACAGAAACAGATGTCCTAACCAAAGGATTGAATTATGCTATAGCACCCAAAAAAATCCCCATAGAATCCATCATATGTGCGGCAGAATCCAGCCTAACTAAATTAAATACAGATGAAGCTGATAGAATAAGACACCAAGTTACTAACATCCTATGCACAAGCAAACCACCCAAAAGCAACTTGCACAAAGAGGAACTAAAAGCCCTGCAAGCCTTAAGGAACGACAGCAGCATAATCATACTTCCAGCAGATAAAGGTAATGCCACAGTAATAATGGATAGAAAAGACTACGAAACAAAATTGACTGACCTACTCCAAGACTCCACATACAAACCCATAAACACGGACCCAACCACATATCTGGAAAAAATAACCAAGAAGAAAATTATAACCAGCCACATGAGCAAAGAGATCCAACAGACGATCATCCCAAGAGAAAAATCTTCCAGATGCCCCAAACTATACGGCCTCCCAAAAATACCTCTCAGACCCATAGTCAGCTCCAGAGGAGCACCACTACAAAACCTAGCCAAATACCTAGCAAAGCAGCTACAGCCCCATGCTGAAGCAGCAGCTTCACATGTACAAAACTCATACCATCTCTTGGAAATGATCAAAGATCTACACGTAGAACAAAAAGATCTGCTTGTAAGTTTCGACGTGGTTTCACTATTCACTCAAGTCTCGATGAAAGAAACCCTTGAAATCATCAAAAATAAATACCAACTAGCTAAACACTTTATGGAACTAACAGAACACTGCTTAACCAACACATATTTCATATACAAAGGACAAAGATACAAACTATTTGCAAACCAGAATTGAAAACAAGAATTTGGAAACTCAGTAACTGAGATGTTGATTGAAAGGCTAGATGGAATCCACCTTAATGATCATACATTTGCAAAATAGTTTTTGCACTCCACTACAGGTAGCCCTCAACAATGATGACAATTGAGCCCAAATTTCTATTGTTAAGTGAGTTATGCCTCATTTTATGACCTTTCTTGCCACAGTTGCTAAGTGAATCACTGTTCAGTTAGTGACAGTTGCTAAGTGAATCTGGCTTCCCCACTGACTTGTCTGAAAAGATGCTCAAAAGATGACCCTGTGGCACAATAACCATCATAAATGCATTCCAGTTGCCAAGCGTCTAAATGTTGATCACATGACCATGGGAATGCTGCAACAGTCATAAATGTGAGAAATTGTGTCACTTTTTTCAGTGCTGTTTTAACTTCAAGCGGTCACTAAATGAGTGGTTGTAAGTCAAGGACTACTTAGAAATTGATTTTTATATCTTATTGGTTGCTACATATCTGCTTACACATTGTTGCTAAATCATAATAAAGTCTTTTTTTACTTTATACAAAGTATTACTTTTTACATACTATTTTGTTACAGTTGATGCAAGAAGAAAATATATTCTTGAATCACAGCTGAGGCTGGACACAGAAATCTGTTTGTGTGGGCTCTAGAAACTCTAAGGTTTTTCTCATCAAACTGTATCCACACCCTCAAAAAATTAGTTTTTGTTGTCCGTTCTGTTTTGCTGCAAACAGAAAATGCCTTTTCCCCTTTCTATCTGGTCTGTTTCCTATTTCTTCATTCAGAAAAAAAAAATCCAGTGAATTGGTTTTGTTTTATTTTTACTGCCTACCAGGTGTATAGCAGGCAGAGATCAATGGCTTTGATTTCTTAATTGCTTTCTACAAGGAAGTGGTTCCTCCATTCAATAGCATAGCAGTAGCATTTAGACTTATATATCACTTCATAGTGCTTTACCGCCCTCTCTGAGTAGTTTACAGAGTCAGCATATTGCCCACAACAATCTGGGTCCTCGTTTTACTGATCTTGGAAGGATGGAAGGGTGAGTCAACCTTGAGCCTGTCAGGATCAAACTTGGCAGTGGCAGAATTAGCTTGCAATACTGCATTCTAACCACTGTGCCACCATGGCTCTTAGTGTAGTGTAGAGCAAGCAACAAAGAAGACAGAAAGATTAAACACTTTAGAGTTGTTGGAGAAATTCAGTGGTGCTTTTCAGAGCTGTCAGAAATCTATCTGCATTGGTTTCATTGTGATCATTATTATCTCAAGGAAGGATAGGAGAGAGGGAGGGAAGGAAGCTCTCTGAATCTTGCTTTTTAGAATTAAGATTGCATTATATACCACTTGCTCACACTCTCCAAACTTTTTACCACCAGTACTTTCCTTTTGATTTTGACTTTTAGGCTATGCAACAAATGTATAACTGATCTAGAATTTTAAAATCATGGGGGAAGAAGTAAATGAACTATAAACTTTAATAGCTGCCCATCTTGCTGGTCTGAATTAATGTTCATCGGGCAAGTCTAATAATAGGTTAATATTAATTCAACCAGTTCTGAAATTCTATAAATCGTCTGTAAAATAGCAAATATTCTTACAGATAATGTTTAGATTTTTAATTTTCAAAGCAGCACTTGAGCCTTGTAAAGCCAGGGCATTTATTGTATTGCTTTGGGATTAAAACTAATTTAGGGTTTGCACAAATGGAGATGTAAAGCAAATCTTTTTTGTAAGTCCCACTGTTGCCTGTTGGAAATTTTCAGAATGGCTTGGAAATACATTCCATGATGCTCTTTTATTAATATTAAATGAATGTTTATTTGTAGGTATCTACAGAGAACTCTGCTTGGAATCCGTGAAAAACAAGTATGAATGTGAAATTCAGGCTTCCCGACAGCATTGTGAGGTATTGTTTTGAGCTGTAAATGTTTTAATCTGTAATTATACTTTGTTCTGAGGTAATAAACTCACTTTACTAAACTATATGGTTGAAGAACAATTTGAAAATATTATATACTTACATCTACAAAAAAGTCAGTTAGGTTGCTTTAAAATACGTTGACAACTTTGTCAGTTTTACTAATTGCTCTTGTGAAATTCTTGATCAAAGTTTATTATGTTTTTGCAGTTAAGTTGAAAGCCTATAATGAATCAAATGGTTCCAGCTTTTGTATACTTAATATACATCCTGCATAACTTTTACCCAGGCTATTTTTAAGATATGTATCAGCTTTATAACACCATCTGAACCACATTTTTGCATATTTTATGTGCAGTTTTAGTTTCAAGAAACACTTCTGTGATCTGGCATATTAACTGCATACTCAGGAAGAAAAAAAACATTAAAACATTATTTATTTCAATTTGTTTATAAACTAATACTATTAAATGAGATAAATGGATGAAATTTTATTTTTTTCTAAAAGGTTTAGGCGCACAGCTATATCTATAACTATAAAACTATATAACTAATATTTTAGTGTTTTAATAGTTTTACTGTTTTTATTGTTTTTAAGAATTTAATTGTATGTTTCTGAATTGTGAGCTGCACTCGTCATTTGCTGAGATGGGTGGCTATAGAAATTAAATGGAATAAATGCATGAATGAATGAATGAAATAAAACATTGTTTTATAAGAGGATAGAGCTTTCATGAAGCCCAACAGTAAATTCTATAGACACCCTCCCAAAGTTGTTTATGTAGCATGTATGGTTTTTGTAGTATGAAAATAATTCTCAAAAACACCAAGAGTAGTTATAAGATTAGTGTATTTCTATTTATGATGGTAAAACCCAATTACCGTAATTTTTGCTCCATAAGACACACTTTTTGTCTCCATTTTGTCTTGTTTGTGTCTTATGGAGCAAAAATTACGGTGTCATTTTGTCTCCAAAAAGTGGCTGAAAATGTCTTATGGAGCGAATATTGCTGAAGCCCCGCCTACCTACTCACCCCCACCCTCCAGCCTTTTTTGGCCTCTGCTCCCCATTTTCAGCCTCCGCGTATCCCATTTTAGGCTCTGCGCACTCCGTTTTCGGCCTCCACACGTCCTATTTTTGGCCCATTCCAGGTGGCAGGGATTGCCGCTGCCAATGGCTGCTACCTAGTGGCGGCGGTGATAGGTGGCGATCAGTGGCAGTGATCCCCAGCGCCTGGAACAGCTGATCGGCAGTATTCCCTGAGGCCGATTCCACTGCCAATCAGCTGCTTGTGCTGAATCAGGCTGCAATAACATGCTGAAGCTGACCAGGCACGTTTGATGGATAAATGAGCAGGGATAAATTGTGTCACATTATTTCACTTATTTCCCATGATCTTATACATGTTTGTTGAAATGTTTGATTACATAACCTTTTGTTTTCAACTGAACCAAGAAACTGTTTAAAGCCTCCCTTTAAATCAGAATCTGATGCTAATAAGTGAGGAAGATGTTAGAACACAGTTTATTGCCAGTTTGATAAATATTGTGAGCCTTGCAAGGAAGCAATACTGCTACCCTTCAAAAAGACCTTGACTATGTATCAGAATGTCAAGCAAATAAATGCTCTGTCCTACATATTGGCAAAAAAATCAGAAAATAAAATACAGGCTGAATAGTCAAGACCTTGTTGATGATCCAAACTCTGTCAAGGATCTTGGAATACTCATCTCTAATGATCTAAGTGCTAGAGCCCACTGTAACTACATAGCCAAAAAGGCATTAAGAGTTGTTAATCTAATCTTACGTAGCTTTTTCTCTGGTAATATCACACTACTAACTAGAGCATACAAAATATTTGCTAGACCAATACTCGAATACAGCTCATCAGTCTGGAACCCACATTATGTATCTATTATTAACACAGTTGAGAAAGTCCAGAAATATTTCACAAGAAGAGTTCTCCACTCCTCTACTCGTTGCAGAATACCTTATGCCACCAGACTTGAAATTCTAGACCTGGAAAACCTAGAACTACACCGCCTTTGATCTGATCTAAGTATAGTGTATAAAATCATACATTGCAATGTCCTACCTGTCAATGAATACTTCAGCTTCAACCATAACAACACAAGAACAAACAATAGATACAAACTCAAGGTTAATCGCACCAAACTTGATTGCAGGAAATACGACTTCAGCAACAGAGTGGTCAATGCCTGGAATACTCTACCTGACTCTTGTGTTTTTTCCCCCAAAAACTTTAACCTTAGACTGTCTACTATTGACCTCACCCTTTTCATAAGAGGTCTGTAGGGGGCATGCATATGCGCACCAACTTGCCTACTGTCCCTGTCCTATTGTTTTATTTTTTTATTTTTCTTATATGTATCCATGTATTCATAACTATGTTTTTTTTTTAACTTATACCTATTATCTTGCAAGCAATTGACAAAAATAAATAAAAATAAATGAAAAGCACGCCTAGGTGAACTAATTCTACTTTCTTATAAAGTTACATCAGTAGAAGCCTGCAAGTCTGAAAATACATTTCCCCCCTTCCCTTGCCTTTATAGCCCAAAGAACAAAGGAGAGTCCTTCCTGAGACATTTGCCATGCCCACATTGCTTCCTCTTATCCAACTTCTCCCCTGGCTATGCTCTTCCCTCTGTCTCCCAAGATCATCTCCAAATACCATTATATTACCTCTCATACAGTCCCTAATCATTTAAAGATGTACAGCATAGATTAAAACAAGCATGGAAACAGAGGGCTTTGTCAATGGCAAATAGCTCCAGGCCAAATGTTGAATATGTCATATGGATTTTTGTTCAAACTATGTCAGAAATAACAGTGCATCAGCATTAAATTTTATATGAACTTTTATATGAATCTCAAATTCCTGCTTGCAGTGGCCAAAACTGTCTTGAGGCAAGGCTGATCATTACTGGGCAAAACAGAACTGGATGAGTGTAACAAATACAAAAGTTTGCCATCTGGATTATTTATGCATATAAATGGGGTTTAGAAAATTTCAGGGTTTATTTTATTTTGTTTATTTTATGGAATTTGGATAGGACTTGGGACAAGAAAATCCCTTTTGATGCTGGTTATGACATATACACACTTGGAATTTCTGTGAAAAGAGAACATCTCTACAGTATTTGTGAGGATGTTATCTGCTTCACGTAACTGTTGATGACCTTTCATCTGTGAATTACCTATTAATGTTTTCTTTCAGAGTGAAAAGCTCTTGTTGTATGACACTGTTCAGAGTGAACTAGAAGAGAAAATCAGACGACTTGAAGAAGACCGACATAGTATTGACATTACCTCAGGTAAGTTATTATTCAACCAAAAGCTTGAATGAATAAGTCACCGCCCAAATTAATTAGAATCCATTGAATAAAGATTGCAGTGAATTATAGCACTTACTTGGTTTATCTTTGGAGCTTTTATTTTGTCTACAAAACAAATTGAGAATTAAGAGTCTTAAGTTATCTTTTTAGATTTACCTTCTGCTTGTACATTCTAATTCAAAAATTTGATCAACTAGCTAGCTCATTGTTTTTCAACCTCAGCAACTTTAAGATGGGTGGACATCAACTCCCAGAATTCCCCAGCTAGCATGCTGAATGTTGAAGTCTACCCATCTTTTTTAAAAAAGAATTTTATTAATTTTCAATAAACATACACAAACAAAACATAAAACTTCTTTTTGGAAAGTGGCTTAGTCCCAGGTTACATCTTTTGGTACAGACATAAATCAAGTTTATGCTCACTTTACATACCATTTCTTATCTTATTTACCATTCTATGTTTTCTATATGGCTTCTCCCCTCTTTTCACTCTCTTAATTCTATTTTATTTATTTTATCTCAATTTAGATCATTATACTTATATTTTTTGTCCGTTCTGTTTCAATTATCTATTTTTCTTTTCTCATTAACACACTATTTCTCCTGTAATCACTAATTGAAGTATGACGCCTTTATATCTTTCCCCTAAATTTAACACTTAAAATAATATAAAATTTTCATTCTGATTCTGCTTGGCACATTCTAAGCTACATACTACATTTTAAAATAAAAAAATAATAAGTTTATAATATAATTAAAACAATCTATAACAAATTAAACTCTATCATTAATTCTTAAGCATTTTACATATTCCCTTTAATATTTTATTAACTCATATAATGTTCCAGTTTTCTAACATTGTTTCAAATACAAATACAATTATACTGTCTTATGTACTTTTGCAGAATCTCTTTTTTAATTATAATTTTACCCATTATCTCTGAAAAAATCCTGTTTCTTTGCACCTTGTTTCAAACCTTACTCTTCCCTTTTCCCCCGCCTCTCTTCTCTGAGCTAGCCTTTTTACCCCGCCCCCGCCTCTTGATCTCCACCCTCTTAGTCTCCACTCTCTTCTGTATTTCTCTTTTCTGTTGCTTCCTGACATTGTGTTGATTTTTCACCTTATTTTTCCCTTTTTTGGTTGTTTTTTTAAGTCTTAAATTCTACATTCTCTTTCCCCTCTTTCCCTTTTCTTCTCCAGCTAAAGTTGTTTGTTCATTAAAGATGGCTTCTTCTTCTTCATCCCAACCTTCTTGTTCTTGTAATTCCTGATAGGTATAAATCGCCATTTCTAGAAAATGAAAAACAGTTCCAGAAGAGCCCTTCCCTTCTTCTTCTTTTAGCTTTTTAAATTCCATTTTCAATTCTTCAACAGATAATGCCATTGTGAAAGCTTTTTAAACAACCCAAAAGTTTTTAGTCTTTCAAATAGTAATTTCCAAAAGTCCCAAAGTCACCAAGCAATCCAAATAGGCACGAGCTGTTTCATTTAGCACTTTCTTCTTTTTAAACTTTCTCTTCCTGGGGTACAGTTCAATTGTAAAATTCCAAAGTATATCTTTTAGAAGTCTTACAACAATTCAACTCTGATCTTATAAGCTCCAAGCAGCCTCCTCCAGCAAAGTCTTAATATTAATTCTGTACCTCTCCTTCCCACTTGTAGCAAAAGATTTTTTTTTAATTCTGATGTTCAGAAATCTTTAATGGCCCCTTGACTTTAATTTTCAAATTTAATTACCTTGATGCCAAAAAGGGTTTTTCCATTTTCCATCTGCTATTTCCATAGGGAAGGAGAGAGAGAAAAAAAACCTTTCCCTTTTAACTTTCTTCCGCTACTTTTACGATCTTCTTTGGGAACAATGTATCTTTAATGAAATCAAGTTTTCAGGCTGTTTAGATGTTATTTGTTATCCCGGTTCAGCCAGTAACTTTCACTTCAAACTTCCTCCTGCACAATTCTTTTTTTTTTTTTTGAAACAAATTTTTATTAATTTTAAAGATAAAACAACACATCATTAACCATTAAATACATAAACACATAAAACCTCTTAATATTGTAAATCCTTACAAGTCAAACAAAACAATATTTTTATACAACATAATTCCAATTTATCCCATCCCCATATGGATACGCAAATATCTTTCATCAAATTTCTCATTATTTCTCTTTACTCCAATTCAATTTCATTTCTCTTCCATATTTATCCATTTTATAGTCATCATATTCTTTTCTTTCTGGCTTGTTTAAATTACTCTCATCTAACATTCCTCCAAGGTTTTATTGATTCTTTTTTTCCTTTTTTTTAATAAAAAACAAATTTTGTTAGTTTTATCATAAGCATAATACACAAACATACACACACAAAACATAGACAAAACTACAAGATCTTTTCTGAAGGTTGTCTGTTCCCGGGTTAAAACTCTTTACACAGACACAAATTCAAACATCATATTCAACCTAAGTCTCCTTCTATATCTTATTATCATTTTCTTTTTTATATATATAAAAACCATTTTTATCAGTTTTCTAAAAACAATACACACAAAATCAAGGCATAACAGCTTATAAATTCTTTTCTAAAAAAAAATAATAATGATAGACCAATAAAACATAACATTTCCAGATTATAATATCAATATTTCATATAATATTAACTTCATATCTTATCCCTACTTCTCTTTTCCATCCAAATTATTTATTAATTAAAAATTTTTTGCCTTTTATCAATATACAAAATAAAAAAAAAGCATATATATCCTTCCATTATTACCATTTTCAACAACATTCTTTGTCTGTTCTATTTCCAAACATCCATTCATCTTTTTTCTTTTACTATACTTCTCCTGTACACCAGTTGGAGTTGCATCTATAACTCATTACCTAACTTAAAAATACTACATATAAATCTTTCTTGGGATTCTGTTTAAAAAATTCTAAAATTACATAATAAATTTTTTATTCTAAATATACATACATATAAAAACACACTCTTGAATACCCTCCAGAATCCCTCTTTTAATCTAAATTAAATTCACCCATTGTCTCTAAATAAACTTTTTTTCTTTAAATCTTGCTTCCCCCCATTAAGGCTTCTCCTCCCCCCTTTTCTCTCTTGCTTATTCTTCTCCTTGCCCTTTCTACCCCTTTGCTTTTTCTCTTCGCTTTTCTTGCTCCTTTTCCTTTGCTTTCTAACCTTGCCTCCATCTCTTCGCTCATTTTTCTCTCTTTTGGTTGTTTTTATAATTCTTAAAAACCCCTTTTTCTTATCCTTTTTCTCCTCCTCTCCGGAAGGAACCCATTGTTCATCAAAGATGGCTTCTTTTTCCTCTTCTTCCTTGTCCCAGTCCTTCTGCTGCGTAATCAACTTTTCAAAGGAACATAACGCCATTTCTAAGAATTGGAACAAAGCGCCCAAAGTATCTTCTTTTTTATATTTTTGATATTCAATCTCTAGTTCATCCACAGACAATTCCATTATGAAAAGGGAAACTTTTTCCAAAACAACCACAAGTATTTTTAATCCAAGACAATCAAAAGCAATTAAAAAAAGAAAAAAGGAAAAAAGTTCCAAAAGTTAATACTTTTCTTCCTTCTTCTCTTTCTCTTTCTAAATTAATTTTTAATCAAAGAGGTCCAATTACCATATATCTTCTTTTGGGATCCACCAAGACGTTCTAGACAGTCTCCTCCTTTTTCAGTTTCTGCTCCAATTTTTCTTTCTCCCTTCCCACTTGCAATAACAATTTTAAATAATCAAAAATCCATACCTCCAGCAGAGATTTTCCAATTTCTTAAATTTTTCAATGTCCAAAAATCCCTTTGTCTCTTAGCTTAATTTTCAAAGCAATCCATTTTCAGTGTCTAATACATCCAAATATTTCTGCTTTTTCCGTGGGATGGGAGAGTAAAAAAAAATAAAAAAAAAAAAAAGTTCCCTTTGACAGCTTCTCCGCCGCTTTCGATCTTCTTAGGGATACAATGTATCCTCCAGCAACAAGCAGCTCAATTCCAGGAGATTTAAAAGTTGTTACTTGACCCGGCTCAGACAGAACTTTCACTTTTCACACTTCCTCCAGCACAGTTCTTACCCGGTTGCTGATTTCTTCGTGGCGGCCATTGCTGACCGCCGCTCCACCGCCTTGGGAAAAAGGGGTTTTTCCGGAGAAGGGGGGGGTCTGCGATGCCCCCACCTCCCTAACCGGCTCCCCTCTATCTTCAGCTGTCCCTACAGGGCAGCCTTAACCCCCTGACCCATCTGGATCGGGGGTACCTCGACAGCTAGCCAGCAGGAATCGCGAGCTGTCGCGAATTCCTGCTGCCCCGAAGCCACGCAAACCGGAAGTTCCTCTCCTGCACAATTCTTATCCAGCTGAAGGCTTCTTTGTGGCGGCCATTGCTGACCGCCGCTCCACCGCCTTCGGAGAAGGGAGTTAAACCGGCTGAGGAGGGGGGTTGCGATTCCGCCGGACCCCTGCCTGGTTCTCCCCTATCTTCAGCTACCCCTATGGGGTAACTATAGCCTCCAAATCTGACTGGATTGGGGGCACTCCAGCAGCGAGTGCAGCAGAAACCGCGCATGATCACGGATTCCTGCCGCCGCCGAAGCCTTGCAAACCGATCTTAAACTTGCTGAAGTTAAGAAAAATGCCTCTTAATGAGGCCTCAAATTTGCTCCCTGATACCTTGTGGTACTTAAAATTAACCTAAAGCAGGGGTCCCCAATCTCTTGACCCTTTCATGAAATTTCAGATTGTTTCATTCAAATATTATATGAAAAGAAATTAAGTACTACTTTCACTAATGGTAGTATCAATAACAATAATGACAGCCCCTTGGATAATCTCATCGAATCTTGGGGATTGATGTTGACTACTTTGGAGAACCCTGATTTAAAGGATGCATGAATAAAGATACTTCACCATTCTCTGAACACCTAACCTATTTGAAGGTGGGCTGTTTGTGAAAAAGAGGAAGAAAGTGTGATGATGGAATAAGAGAAAATAAACACACTTGTAGTGGTTTGGGTAACTTTGTGTCTTACTGTTTCAAAATAGTCCTCATAATTTCTTAAATACAATTTCAGGTATGAATCTCCTCCCCCCCCCCCCCAAATGTAGAAGTTTGTCTTTTTAGAGGAGCTCAGTCTATGAGGTGTGGGATTAAAAATGTGTAATTGCAACATTTTAAAATCTTTTTTAGAGTTATGGAATGATGAACTTCAATCTAGGAAAAAAAGAAAGGATCTATTTAGTCCAGAGAAGAAGAAACCTGTTGTTGTATCAGATATCCTTTAACAGCTGTCATAAATATTCATTGTGCTATTGTATTTTAAAATAAACAACATTGTGCAAAGCATTGAAAAAGAGTAAGACACAATAACCAAAATTAATGAAAGAGGGGATAAGGCTAAAGAAAAAGAAAATCAAATTAATTTTTGCTTGCATCAACACTGTTCAACCTATCTGTCTGTGCCTTTCTGTTACAAATCAAGAATGTTTATAAACCTAACTTCCCCCTGCCCTTTAATATCTTTGAATCATTGTTGACTCCTGATGACTGCCTTGGCTAGTCCCTGCAAGGATTTTGGGCAAGATTTCAGAACCATTTGCCATTTGGTTATTCCTAGACTGAGAGAGATTGATTGTAACAAGGTCACCCGGCTGCCTTTTGTGCCTAAAAAGGGACTAGAACTCATAGACTCCTGATTTCTAGCCTGCTACTTTAACCACCACTCGAAATTAGCTCTCATTTTTATAACTTAACTACTAGGTATAGTCAGTTCAGTTATATTGTTGCTTATTTGTCACCTTTCCTAAAACATGCATAGGGAAACATAGGATGGTAGTTTGAAGACTATGACAAAATCATGAGCATTGTATTTTAATAGAGCCTAAGGGTAAGTTTGACCACTGTAGTTACTATACTATATGTCTAGTGTGAGCAACATAGTATCATATTAACCCCTCTAAATATTGTCATCCATAGAGTAATAAAGAGATTGATGCTGACATCTTGTTATGACGACACTTATCCCAGATTTCTTTTCGCTGGTTTAGGACTATATATTTATATGTGGAGCAGAGTTTTTTTTCCCAGAAAAAGATTTCCCGGCTTTTTTTCCTTCCAGCTTGAAGGATATAATACTATATGCTATACAATGAAAAGCATCCCTTTTCATTTTAATCTCAGTGCTTGAAAATAAATGTGGGAAAATAATTTACGAATTTATAGAAAGTAGTATTAACCTTATGCAGCTGATTCCTGGTCTGATCTACTTGGTGGGGATGAAACATAGATTTTTTTTAAAAAATGTGATCCATTTTTGGAAAAAGTACAACCTCCTTAACATATATTAACGACCCTATATTGTGTATATGCTACAAGATCTTGATATACTTGAAGACTGGACAACAATAAGGAAGGTATGTACATTTTTTAATGGCTAGTTTTAAAATATTTACAAGTCATCATATTTATATGTCCATTTTTAGACTATGCAAATAATCCTGTAACTATTTTGTAGGAAGAGAGATCTACAATGGTGTGTCCTATTGACTGGCTAGATGGTGGGTTGATAGGTTGCTCATACAAAATGTGTGTGTATATATTCAGTTACAGTAATACCTCAGTACTTTATTTATTTTATTTTATTTATTTATTTTAGAAAAGTTATATTGCCGCCTACTCGCTCATGGCGACTCAAGGCAGCTTACATGAATCATTGTTAATTGGTTCCAGGAGGCACGACAAGTACTAAAAATGCCAAACAAACCATATGACTTACCACATGACCCTTTGTATTGGCTGAAATGGACCTTTTCTTATATCAGTGACCTTCCCAAGGGTTTCTCATTCAACAGGTTTTGAAGCAGTTGTGTGTACCAAGGTACTATATTTGAAACAAGATGTCAGTCTGTGCTCCATTCAGAATCCAAGAAAGAAGTACTTAGACTCCATAGATTAGAGGAAAGAAATATTTTACTGAAATTTGAAGTGGTAGCTACAGGTAGAATTCTGAATCTAAGGAATTAGGCGTCCAGATCACATATACAAAGGGATGGAATTGTTCCCACCCCCCCAAAGTTCAAAAGATTCTTCCAATTAAAAGTTCTGAATATGATCATGTGAGCATCTTCAGGTGGTGATGAGGCCTCTGTCCGTTGACCTTGACATATTTTGATAAGGATTCGCAGATGTGCAAAGGAAAGGCTAAGCAAGGAAATAGAAACTTAAGAGCAAGAATTTATACTCCCACCCCACTCCTCATTTATACAGCACAAGATTGTAACACCTCCAGCTCTCTTCCCAGACACAACCCCTCCCCCCGTTACTTATGGCAGCCAAAAGATGCAAAGCAGTAGAAAAGTAGAAAAGATCTTGAAGGCTGACACAAGAAAGGAAATAATCATCTAGCACAAGGGTGTCAAACTGGATTTCTTTAAGGACCAGATCAGCACTGTAGTTCTCCTCAGGCTGGCTGGGGGTGGGGAACAGAACCTCCTACAGCACTTTGCCATCCAAAATGGGGCATGTGGTGGTGGGGGCGCCACACAAGCCTCCCGTGCCTCATTTTGGCTGGCAGAGTGTTGCAGGAGGCCATCCAGGCCAAAACGGGGTACGGGGCCCCCCTCGTGTGCCTTCCCCTCACCCTGTTTTGGCTGCCAGAGGCACCATGGGTCAGTCCTTTGCTATTTCCAAACCAACCCTGTGGGCCGGATTTAAACACCCCACAGGCCGCATCCTGCCTGCAGGCCTTGAGTTTGACACCCCTGATCTAGCATAATCATCCACTTTTCATTTGGTTTACTGTTGTACTAGCATTCCAGGTTCTCTTATCTTGTCCATGTATGACATCATTCCAATAGCCCACTTCATCAGATTTTCCTGTTTCTGCAACATCTGGTGCAGACCTTATTAATCTGGGGGATATCTGAGCTGGCATGATTTTCTTTGATCACATCACCCATATCCTGAGGTAGGCAGGTGAAATAGATAACAGATAAATTCATGAAATTTTTCTTTAAAATGAAATTTCTTTAGAAGATGGCTTGCCAAATAATGACTTTTTTAAAAAAATAAAAACTTTTAAATTTCAGGCAATGGCTACGTTGGGACCACATAGAGTGAAAGCAGAACGTAAGGCAACTTACTTTACTCTTTTGCAGTTAATTCATAGAGTAGCCAATTGAAACTATCATGCTCTACTCCCCTGCTGCTGAAAAGCAAAGGCACTGTGACCATGAATATACTGATGGTACCATCAGCTCTCCATTCTTCTGCTGTAATCCTTTGTAGAGTACCAATATCCACAATGGCTTCCTTCCCACTCTGTTTCCTTTCCCACCCTAAAAGTTAGGCTGCAGTTCCTGGCCGCTAGCTGAATGTAAGATTCAGATATAAAGAGAATAAAGGGAAACTGATTCATGCCCTTGATGATTTGAGATCAATTTTTGTTATTTTGGAAACTTAAGAGTTGATCTGAGGCAGGAGGTACTGAGATTAAATCAATAAAATAAATGTGTTTATACAGAAAATAATAAACCTGTTTAAACGTTCCAAAATAAATAAAATTTAGCCAGCAGTAGACAAAGTTTAGATCCCAAGCTAACTGTTACATAGCTGACTCAAGAAAAATGATTCTTATGGATGCATTTTCAATAACAATCTATAATCTATTTCTGCTTAAATGCGGAAGGTAAAATCCCTCACGCATGTATTAACAGGATGTAAAATAGAGAAGAAATTGGTTGACTTCTTAAAGCAACTGTTTCATTTCATCGGCATTGTCTATACTGCCTCTTTTCAGCACCTGTCAAGTTGGAAAAACATCTACACAGCACACGATCTGAGGAAGGAAGGCTCTACTATAATGGGGAATGGTATGGACGTGGACATACAATATGTATTGATAGAAAAGATGAATGTCCTACAAGGTATGACTTTTTAGGCATATGTCGCTAATTTGGGCATAACAATTGTGCAGCTGGTGGGGTTAAGAGTTTATAGTAAAAAGCATCCTTAAGGTGCATCAGCCAGAGCACAATAGCAATAGCATTTAGGCTTATATACTGCCCATAATGCTTGTACCACTCTTTGAGTGGTTTACAATATAGAAGCATTACTAAATACATACTGCATTTTAAACACTATGCCACCAGGGCTCCTGATGGAATATAGAATATGGAAAACTTGCAACTCTATGCCTTTTTTATTTTCACTTCAGCCATTTTTTTCCAATTTTATTTTCCAATTCATCTGTTTATAATGGGAAGAATATTCTTCATATGATATACCATAGTCCTTGTGTTAGCTTTCCAAAAACTATACTTGTAAGCCTTACATACTGTCTTTGAAACTCAGTGTAATATCCTTCATGAATTGCATGAAGTATGTCTTCCTCTGGTATACATAACTCTGTCTCATTTTATATGTATCCCAAGGAAAAAGAAATACAGATGAAATGTAATAAGCATTCCCAGTTTTTTTCTGTTTTGCCTTATTGAGCCATTGTTGTAAATAAAATAATCCTCATGATTGTACTTAGGTTATTATTACAGAATTTCTATAAATAGGCAACAAAACAGATAACAGCTTTGAGGATATCACTGTTCCCCCATTTACTTAGTCTCTATATATTTAGATCTAGAAAACATCCATACATGTTTTCTCTTGGCAAAGAAAAGCTGTTTTTAAAAAGTGAATTATTTTCAAACCAATGCAGTACTATTGAGTTGTTTTTTAGCATTAGGATTGCAGTATTCTGTTAGTTTTTCTTCATTTCCCGGACATTTGCTATAATACTTGTAAGTTTTATGACCAGTAATTATAGTCCTGTTTATAAATTGCCATGCAGGTTGAGGTTATATTGCAGTTGTATAGGGACACTAATTTCTCTTTTCCCTTTACCTTTTCAGTGCTACAATTACAACAGTTAACCATGATGAAGTGTGGTATAAGAGGTCTGATGGAAGCAAATCAAAACTATATATTTCCCAGCTACAAAAAGGAAAATATTCCATCAGACATAATCACAACTGACTATTAAACTAATCAGACAGTGTAAGCCTGCTTGAAGTGTCATAAGATGGAAAAATGTATTTACTGTATGCTCTCATCTATCTTTGTGGCTGTATCTGTGTATATTTAGTAGTACAGGTAATCTTCATGCAGATGTTTTAGAATAGGTAACATATTATCATGTTGAACATGACATTTTGTTTCTAATTTGGGGTTTAGTGCATGACACAGAAAATAGCTTTGGATTGTCTGGAATTCATGATTCATGCAGTCCTGTAAAGCTTTGTGCATGCATGAGCTAGAATTGTGCATACAGATACAAGGCACTTTTATTTATATTTTTTTCTGCAACAGCTTGTAAGACTCAGTCAATGAGCCAATTTTGAAGTTGCTTAATTGCAGAGATGGTGGTGGTATTGAAAAAAGGATGCATGGAACTATTCTTTCTGGATATTGTATCTTCGTATGGATCTGTGCCTTCCAGATGTTGCTGAACTACAACTCCCAGCATCTTTTTCCATTGCTCCTATGAGCTAGAACTGCTGGCTTCTCCACCTCTGATATTGGCACCTCTCTTTTTACAGTTATACTCTAAAAACCAGTTGTATAAAATTGACAGTAGCAGAGTTATTTAAAATCATGTAATTGTGAAGTCCATTGCTGCCTAGCATTTGTTCTTGCTTTTTAGCAGTCTTGCTTGTCTTGCAAATGTAAATTACCTTTTTTAAGAGTTACATGGATACAGTCTAATAGTGAAATATTTTTAAATTAATTGAAAACAACAAAAAGGGTCTCAAAGAGCTTGCCTATTTATGCTACTTTATTCGTGTTACCAGTTTCTTTGTGATAACAGAAATAAAAAGTAGCTATAAATACATTGCTTCAAGGCAAATGGCGCTGTACCCTGTAGTACTAAATGGTCTTTTTCTTCAAGCTAAAAGTGCCAATTCAGTAAATGATGAAATAATAACAAAAAGTATTGCTGCATATACTGCATATTGTCCTATAATAAAATGTACCTATAGTTAAGCACAGTGTAACCTTTCAAAATTGTATATTGGGCAAAAAATATGTGATGTTTGCTGCTTCAAAATTCTAGAAAGGTTTGAATTTGTAAAATTTAATATGGAGGTAAGATCTTCTAGCTTTACATGTTTGAAGCAATAGAAAGGGGGTGTTGTAGGTGTGGGGAGAAGACATTATTTGGTGGTTTCTGTGCACTTTAAATCCATTAAGTTGAAGTTTCAGGAGGGGGACTTTATCTGATGGAAATAACTGCCAAAAGTGTTTGAAGCTTCAGCTTAGATTGGTGCTAAATCTGACTGTTAATAGGTAGTCTCAGTCTTTCTTATAGTCTTGACTAGAGGTTGGGTGGATAAATTAATAATCTCAGCAAACATTGTAATGATGAGAATGGGGAGCTATATAAAGAAAATTGAAACTTCTTTTACAATGGAAATGTGAACACAGTCATCCCTGGAAGATGTAAATACCAGAAGGCTATATATGAATCAGCCACTCAGCTGCAGGCAAGCATTTTTATGTTTTGTTTTTTAAGTGCTAAAAAGTCTTGGGGGGGAAATGTTGCTTAAATCTCAATTCTGTGGTCTTGATTCTGACAACTCTCAAGTCCTTACTGTGCAAATTTTTGGCAATCAGAAGAACATCACCTTCATTCATCAGAAAGTGCCTGCCACTATTCAGGAATGGCTTTGTGTGTCTTGGAATGTATTTATTTTGTTTCTGGCATGAAGGATCAGCAACATCTGTTTTTGTACCACCTGTAGGTTGGAAACACATCTGTCTCATTTTGTCTGCAATGTGTTACAAACTCTGCATCCCAAAGTAGGCCACAAGCATAGTGTGGCAGGGAATTGTGGAGGACTAGCCTATTGTTGCTTAAAATAGTTTGTTACCTGCTTATGTTTGCTTGCTTCTGTGTAACTGGCAATAGGACCCAGTTGCCAGTTAACAAACTATGACCTCTCCTGCTTGTCAGTTTACTTTGTTACCATTACTAAGCCTCAAAACAATAAAACTGCTTTCACTTTTTATGAAAATGTATTTGCTAATGTTGGAAAACAGTTTGACCATTGCCAAAAGTCTGCAGAAAACTAACCCAGAGGAGTAATCTTACTCTATGTGTATCTCATATTAGCCAAACATATATAAAGTATTAATGACTGGTTGGATTGACAACCCCTCTGTATGTACACAATTTGATAAAGCTTTTTTTGTAATGATGAAATATTTGTATTTTTTAACCTAGTGTATAAATAAAATAACTCATCATGGAAAATCCAGATAATTAAGTCTACTGTCTGTGTGGTTTCTATTCTGTAAATATGGAACTGAATCCAAGAATCTCTCATGAAAGTAAAAGTTTTAAACTTATGCTGTGCAGTGTAGCATTTAGTATGTCAACACTTGTCACTGTCAAGCTATTTTTTTAAAATATGTTAAGTCTGAATGAGCCTAAATGTAGAAAACCTACTGGAATCCTATAATAACAACAGTGGGATTTTGAGAGCTTTGAATGCTGTTTTAATAGCCCTTTCCCCCAAAGAAAAGAAAGAAAGAGTGGTAACTGGCCCAAGATCATACAGTGGCTTCATGCCCTAAGGTAGTATCAGAATTCACACTCTCCTAGTTTCTAGCCTGAGTATACCCCCTAAGCTACAGAAGGTTTAAAAATATGCAGTTCTTTTCTCTGGGTGAACCTTTAAGATATTCTACTTCCAAGGGGGCTATTCCATCTGATCCTATAAGAAGCCCCTTCCATCAGGCGTTGGAATGGGCCTTGGTTCCTAATTAGTCCTTTCCTAACTTTGCAAGTGAGAGTTGAGGAGATTTAGATTTAGAAGCCTTACCAAAATGCTTAAGGCAAGAGGCCATATATCTGGATATTATTAAATCTTTGATGGGTAATTTGTGAGTTCACCCAAATGTATATTGACTGGGGGGAATCATTTTGGACAAAGCCATGTAACATTTGAGGGGAAGCCTGTTTAGGAGATGTAGCAAACGAAAGCCAGCTAGGTTATATTTTGTAACTTGGAAGGATCTGAACATAAACAGCAGTTCAAATACTTTAGCGGGATGGGCATTGAAATGTTCATAGAAGACTTTACCATTATGACCTACTCTTGTATTGAAAACCTCACTAGAATGTATTGCCTGGGAAATATATTCAGACAAAGAATAAGGAAGATATCAACCTGGTTCCAGATTTGGGGAGCTGTTAAAAAGGAAGTTAGAAATTAATACGTTATAAGGAAAATTGCTCAAAAACTAACGAAACTGATATAACACCCTCAAACAGAGGTAATTGTTTTACGATTTGAACATGCAGGTTGGAAGCTTCAACAGGCAAAACTGTTGGGTTTGCCAACTCAGGCTATATTATACAGGGATTAGCAGAGAAAAATACTTGTAAATTCTCCCAACCTCCATGTCTCCTGCCAAAAAAATTGTAACAAATTTGAAGAGAAATCCAAGAGAATGGATCTTTTTGTTTTGGGGCCCACCCTGATATGTTCCAAGAGAGAATAGAGAGATTGTTCATAGGATATAGCTGTCAATGTGCTGGTTTTCTTGGGGGGGGGGAGGGCTGACTTTGGCTAATGGTTCAGAAGAAGGAACACTTGAGTTGAACAAGCTGGTGATTTGAGGGAGAAGTTGGAGAGCAGACTTCTCGCTGCTAGTTAGGATGGCTTGTGTCCTGAGTCAGCAATTCCATAGAAATTTTTATGGGCACAACAAATAAGGGCAAAGTAGGGATCAGAAGTCAGAAGGTTGGTCATATTCAGGAAAGATGCGGAAATGGTTCACGTACAAGGAGGAATAGCAAGTTTTAGGAGGGAAGCCATTGGATGAATAAAATCAGGAGAGGAAGCTGATGTCAGTGAGTTGATATCCATGCACCTAAATTAGCCAATTTTGATTTGATTTGAGTGACCTGCTTACAAGGTGGTTCTTTTCCAATTCTGCCTTAGATGCCATCCTATTTAGGGAGTTCTGGTTCAAATGCTTAGTGTGTAGTGTTATATATTAAGACTGATGGTCTGTAGTTAGATGGATCCGACTATCATAAGTATTAATATTATTGCTATCTCCTAATCAGCAAGGATATAGCCTGTCTAGTTAATATAGGTGAAGAGAGAGGTCAGAATAGGTGTAGACTATGAATGGTAAAGAACATAGATCTAATAAAAGGGAAGTTGCACCCTTTTTTTCCTCCCCATCTTCTGGACATGGCCAAAGTCAAATCCAGGTTCTCTTTTTGTTTAATCCCCTGATCCCTGCCCCCAGACAAAGGGGCCTGCAAACCCAGTAAAGAATGGAAGCCTGGCCCACCAGCTGACACTGGATTTAGAGCAGGGGTCCCCACCCACCCGGCCCTGGTGGATCATTTTGTACCAGGCCGCAAAGAATGAAAGTAGAGAAAGCTTGAGAAAGTGCTTCCGGGGTGAACTTGTTGGTCGTCGGTTGGAAAGCGCCATTTGGGTGCTGAAGGAATCCTTGCACCTTAGTTTTGTCGAAGGGGGAGCGGCTTCGAACGAAGAGCCGTCCCGATGGCAGTGGAGCCTCACATTACTCAGGAGGAGATTAAGAAAGAGCCCCAAAAGCCCATCGACTGCGAGAAGGTACAAAGAAGGAGTTGAAGATGGCGGGAAGAAGCGGGGTACGGCTGGCTGGCCAGTCGCTTGGCTTACCTTGCCTTGATCGTGCATGTTGATGACAGTACCGGTCTGGATCGGTCCATGGATTGTACCGGTCCATGGTACAAAAAAGGTTGGGGACCACTGATTTAGAGGACAGTCCTTACAGAGAAATTTTAACATAGTAATAAGGCAAGAAGCTACAATCCATCCTCTATCAGCCTGATTACTTCTTAATAATGATGTTTATGGAGATTCTCAGTTCTCCAGGTCATGGCTGTCCCAAAGCTGTTTTTTCAGGAGGCATCTGAACTTTCTTGTTTTTCTTTGAAGATGTTTCACTTCTCACCCAAGAAGCTTCTTCACCTCTGATTGGATGGTGGGGAATGAAAAGATTTATATTCCTTGCAGACAGCTGGTCATTTGCATTCTTTTAGAGAGTCATTGAGATCACTTGGAAGATCTGTGTCCTCAGGATCACCTGAGTAGTCAAATGGGTCTGGACTGTGGAGCCTTCTTGGAACTGCTGGAAGGACTGTGTTGTAGACTGAAGATAGATAAACATCTCTCCCCCTCTCTTTTGAAAGAGGACTGTTCAGTTTTGACATAGATGATGGCTTTTTGGACCCCTCTTTCACATCAGAGGTCCTCTGTCCAAAATGTGGACTTTGCTGTCTTCAAAAGGGTGGCCTTTGTCTTTTAAATGCAGATGGACTGTTGAATCTTATCCTTATGGGTTTGTTCTTCTATGTTGTGCTGTGCATTTATGAAGTGTTGTTTTGTTATCCCAATGAACATGTCTCACTGCATTGTACTGCTTATACCACTTTGCTCAGTTTGTGTCTGGATGTTTTATCCTTGGGGTGCACAAGCTTCTGCCTTAGTGTATTCTTGGATTTGAAGTATACACATATGTTGTGTTGGCTGAAGATTATCCTGAGCTTTTCAGCTAAATGAAGATTCTCCTGAGCTTTTCAGCCAACACAACATATGTATGTTGGCTGAATCGCTCAGAAGGAACTTCATTCCCCACCATCCAGTCAGAGCTGAAGAAGCTTCTTGGAGGAGAAGTGAAACATCTTCAAAGAAAAACAAGAAAGCCCAGTTGCCTTTTGAAAAAGCATCTTTGGGATATTAACAATGGCCTTTCCGTTCTGCTGCTGCTGCTGCTTCACAATACAAATAATCCCAAATATGGGAACAAGGATCTAATTAGCTTCCCCAAACTGACCAACAAATCAGACTGGTGATTTCCTGTCATGTTGCTGTCAACATTTGCAAAAATGTTTATTTTATTGCTTGGGATTCCTTTTCCTCCTTAAGGTTAGACTCTTAATGATTGATGTTCTTTCTCCTCATTGTTGTGCTCTGTACTCCAGCAATTTCCATAACACATATATTTTAAATTCAGGTAGGGCATAATTAATTAGCTTGTCCATGTCAAAAGAAAACTTAGAGGGATGGCCAAACTTAGAGAGTATCAAAAAACACAATCTTAAGACTGGCTTGGTATACAAGACTCAACTTCTTTCAATCGGTAATAACACTGAAGTCATTTGAAAAGAATGTGGTTATTGGCATCTAACTGGACATTTAAATATCCTATAATTATAATTACTTTTATTTATTTATTTATTTGATTGTCAACCGCTTACAAGATAATAGGTATAAGTACAGTATAAACATGGTTATGAATACATGAAATATATACATATGATACATATAAGAAAAAATAAAAAGAAGCAATAGGACAGGGACGGTAGGCACATCAGTGCGCTTATGCATGTCCCCTACAGACCTCTTAGGAAAGGGGTGAGGTCAATAGTAGACAGTCTAAGGTTAAAGTTTTTGGGGGTTGGGGGAGAAACCACAGAGTCAGGTGGAGTATTCCAGACATTGACCACTCTGTTGCTGAAGTCATATTTCCTGCAATCAAGTTTGGTGCGGTTAAGTTTGGTGGTTAAGTGCGGTTATGTTTGGTTAAGTTTGGTGCGGTTACTTGTAGGATGATCATTGATGCAGTTCCCAATATTGTTTTCCATGAACCACTATTGTGATTTAATTTTGATGTGTCACTAGACAATAGGAATATAGATATGAAAAAGATTAATTTCAAGCTCTATGCATTTTAGTGAAGTCATACAACGAAATGATCCAGAGAACATAGAAAATTGTGTTTGAAGTGGAAACGTATGCTGGTAAGAATATCTATGCCTCCTTTCAATCTCTATCCTTTTTCATTGGGAATTACCTTGCGGTTCTACTTATTTATGACCCGTCCCTCCTGCAAGAAGATGTCAATTTTTGACAAATACATTTGACATAAATTTTGACAAACTATAGATTAGTGGTTCCCAAACTTTTTCAGTCCACTGCCCCCTTGGTGCTACAAACTCATCCTCATTGCCCCCCACCCAGGGATGGGATTCAAATTTCTGTGGGTGTGGCCTAATTTGAGGGTCACGTGACTGGCTGGCATGGTCACGTGACTGGCTGGCGTGGCTTACTGGCTGGGCATGGCTTGCTGGTCACATGATGGGGTAGGTGTGATTTGGTGGTCATTTGACTGGGTGGGCATGGCCAGGTGACTGGCAAACCAAATACAAGTGGTCCTCACTTAATGGCTGGTTATTTAGTAAGTGTTCTAATTTATGACTGGCCTCCCCAGAGATACTTGACCTGTTTTTGGAGTTTTGACATCCATCCATACAGATACACACACACACTCCCTTCTAACCCTGCTGGAGCAGGTCATTACACTAGAATCGGCAAAGCATCTCTGATTAGATTCTAGCAGTGAATAAAATCTAATCAGAGATGCTTTGCCGATTCTTGTTGATTTGTTTTATTTGTATCTATTTTATGTTGCTGAATTGCATTGACGTGTGTGTCCTTGTGCACAACCCAGAAGCTTTTGTGATTCTTTGCAGCAAAAATTACCAACCTCTGGCTTTGCTCTACTTTTCAAATGTGCCGACACTGCCGCATTCTAGGTGCTGGCCCTGCAGGTCCACCCCATTGAGCCCACTGCACTGGAGGGATCTGCTGAAGCAAGTCAAGTTAATGGGGTGAGACTGAGAGAGGGAAAGAGAGAGAAAGAGAGAGAGAGAGAGAGAGAGAGAAAGAAGAAAAGAAAGAGAAAAGGGAAAGAAAGAAAAAGGGACAAAGGGGGGTGATGGGACAGAAAGAAAACGAAATAAAGAAAGAGGGAGGGAGGAGAAAGATAATGAGATATCTATTCTAGTCCAATCACCTGCTCCAGCAAGGTTAGAAGGGAGTGTGTGTGTGTTTGTGTGTGTGTGTGTGTGTGTGTGTGTGTGTGTGTGTGTGTGTTCTCCTTGTAATTTACCAGTACATTTTGGTTTTGCCTTCTACAGAATTGGCACTGTAATACATTGGGGAAAAGTAATTTTTTAGGGTGGAGATCTGGTCCAATGGATCCTGTTTAAAGCCTCAACAAAATGTGAGAGCTTCCTGATAGTCTTGACCATGTTTTGTCCACAAAACCTTTAACAGAAGCCAAAGATGTTTCAATGTGCTGGCAAAGATGTTTCAATGTGGAAAAGGGCCGTCTAAACTCGGCCTCATTTCAATCTGATGCATCAGGTCTCTCTCTCTCTCTCTCCCTCCCTCCCTCCCTCCCTCTCTCCCTCCTAGACTGGCTTTGCTCTACTTTCCCAATGTGCCTGCAGGGCTGGTGCTTCGAACATGGTTAGATGGATGGATAGAGAGAGAGAGAGAGACAGAGAGAGAGAGACAGGTAGGTAGGTCGGTAGATAGATTGGTCGATAGGTAGATAGGCAGGCAGGCAGACAAACCTTTTGGATGAATGTACGGATAGGTAGGTAGGTAGGTAGGTAGATCTGTAATGGTAGATAGGTAGGTAGGCAGAAGACAGGTAGGCAGGCAGGTAGGTAGGTAGGCAGGCAGGAAGGCAGGCAGGCAGACAGACAGACAGACAGACATTTTGGATGAATGGATGGATGGATGGAGGGATAGATGGATAGATAGATAGATAGATAGATAGATAGATAGATAGATAGATAGATATAGATCTATAGGTAGGTGGTAGGTAAACAGAAAGGCAGGCAGACAGACAGGCAGACCTTTTGTATTGATGGATGGATGGATGGATGGATGGATGGATGGATGGATGGACGGACAGACAGAAAGAACAAATGCAACAGCAGTGGCACTTTGAGAAAATGGAGCAAAGCCAGAGTGGGAATTGAAGTCCACACAAGTTGCCAAGGTTGAGAAACATGGGCTGAATATATCAACCCAGCCATTCTGGTTTAGAGTTTAGCATGCTGTTTGATTCCAGCTTAGTCAATGAATAAACCATAGCTAAGATCTTCCTGCTCCTTAATGCAGCTGCCCCTCTGCCTTTTCTCCAGCACCCTGCAGCTGCCCCTCTGCCCCTTCTCCAGCCCCCTTTGGCATCCAATTTTGCAATGCCAACCTCCCCGGGGCAGTGATGCAGCCGACCTCACCCTCTTTGCTTCAACCCAAGGTCCACTTCTATTGGGCCAAGCAAGGGGAGGTATTCTGCACACGCTCAGAGACTCTCAACTTCAGTGAAGCATTCTGCCCATCTTTATGCTCCACCTGGGAGGAGGAAGGCATGAGGAAGCCGCCCAGACCGGCAGAGGCGGAGGGAACGATTACTTGGAAACCAAGCAAGCAAGTGCAGGGCTCAGTTGGAAGAATTAGGCTGCAAAGGAAGGCTAGGTTCTAGATCCAGGACAGCCACGTAGAGCCAAACTGAACTGAGCCATGTGCCTTGGAGAGCCACAGCTGCATCCACCCGCATCCTGCACTCAAGCCCAGCTGGCTGGAGAGGCAGAGGCCAGGCAGGCGCTGTGCGCTCCCTTGTTCTCCGGAGAAAAGGACCCTAATGATGGACCGTCCACCCCTTTCACTGCATGCCTTGGGAGGGTTTTGCTTTCGGGCCTTCTGGCACGCCTCCGCCACTTCCACTGAAGAGGGCAGCCTGCAAGCTTAAGGCGCTCTCTTTCCACCACCTCCACCCTCTGCCCCCTCCAGGCTTGGCAAGGCTCACGGTTCGTGGGTTCCACATTCGAGGCACTGGCTACAAAGCGATGAAAGAGTCAATGGGCTGCATGGCCAGCAGTCAGTGAGCCTGCGGGGCTGGCACCTCGAATGCCCCCTGCCACACCTTAGCGCCCCCCTGCCAGCCCCCTTGCCTCTTACCGCCCCCCTAAGGCATCCCACTGCCCCCCAGGGGGCGGTATTGCCCACTTTGGGAACCACTGCTATAGATGAATAATTTTGGCTGTCATTCCAGTTACAGTATAGTCCACAGGAGTCTTAACAAGTAGCCCTGCCTCTTAAATTGGGGAGCTATTAAGTTACATGAATAGCTCTAATTGAAGAGCAGATAATGCTCACCTTTTCCTGGTTCAGAGATTCATTTAACTGCCAGGATACAGTGTGAACAGCTCCTCATGGTAGTGAGACAATTACTACAGTTATTAATCTAGAAGTGTGTAACATAAGAGCAGCAGATCCTCCTGAGATTTGTTGGGATGGATAGGTTGTACTCTTTCTGGATCAACACCACCCCTACCCTGTGCAAATTGGGTTGGAGTTGAGGCAAGACACACAAAATACCTACTGTGTGTATCTTAAAAATATAAATAGCATGTTTATCAATACTTGGAAAAAACTATAGAGTATGCAGTAGGAACCCCTTTCAGATCAGCAGCGATTCCTTGAGCTCACGTACTTTTGATGTTATTACTTCTAAGGAGTAAAAGATATATATTTCCATAGATAGAAGATATATATTTCCATAGTTATATACTACTATACTTTTGATGCCATGGGGATGACCTATGAAATGAGGTTTTGGGTTTGGGCCCTGTCATAGTACAAGGTCTAGGACAATCTCTTAATGTTTTTTTTTTATTTTGTTTTTTATTTGTCAAGCATGTATTAGATAACGTATAATTAGAACATGATTATGATTACATGAGATGAGTACAAATAAAACGGAACATTAGGACAGGGACAGTAGGCAAGTTGGTGCACTTATTTTATTTAGTATTATTCTCATTAAGTCTTTGGCAGATTGAGCACTATATCTTCTTCCCTCCAACCTCTAAAATTACTTTCTTGGTGTCTTTTTTTCCTCCTTTCCTGTTGGGGCTATTTATGTATATCTTCAGTTACCATGCTGGTGCTGTTTATCTCTTTTGACTAAGTTTATCTTCAGAATTAGTAACTATCTGGTTTGTTAAGCTCTTTTTAGCCACAATGGTTAAGGGAACATTCTTACTGAAACTATTTGAAATTTTATTTAAGCAACATCTGATTTTAAGCAACTGCTAGGAATAGTTTGAGTGAAGGATAGCCAAATTATTTTCTGAAAAAAAGAAGACTGGGAGACAAGTGAACTATTTTTAAATCTATTGATTGAGCTGAGCATAAGAACCTGCTTAATAACTTAATTATACCATGTTTGTCTCACCAACTGTCTTTGTTTGTAAAGTTCATTTGTATTAGTGAGAAAAGTTGCTTAAGCTGGAACACCCTGCTGAGTCCCACAAAGGAATTTTTAGTTGAAATGTAATTGCAAAGCATAAAGTTTAAAAATCCAGCATGCTTAGTGCACTGTGCACTGTTTAGTTACAGGCATTTAAAGCCATTTGCTATTCAATTCTGGGCAGGCTGACTCTTTTGTATTGCTGTTATATAACTTTACCTCAAGAATCCTGCTTGTAATCCAAAATTAAAAGCCATTCAAAGATGGCTATCACTCTGGGCTATGAACAGATAGTGTTCGTATAACCCAGGAGGTATTTTGAGCATATCTTTTGGGTAATGGAGCAGTTTATGATTGCTTGTTTGTAGTTGAGGATCCAGTTTGGGACTATTGGTACCAAAATGCCAAGATGCATTTTGGCACCAATAGTGCAAAATCTTCTTGGGGAGGGGGTCAAGGATAATGACATTATTTGAGACTGGGGGAAAAGGATAATTGGATCAAATAAACCATGGATACATTGTATCTCTTACAGTTAGATTGGGGAATATGCAGCCCATCCTCTGCTTCTGTAATCCTGAATACTTTGTGTACTTTGTATTTAATGCAACTGATGGAGTATTCAGATTTGAGCTGTTTTCTTGCTTTTCCTGTAGATCATCCAGGGTTAGGACATTGCCACTTCTTATGGACCATGTGGCTGCAGGGAATTGGCAATTCACGTTGAAAAATTGATGCTTACGGGCTGCTCTCGCCAACACATTTCAAATGTCAAAGGAAAGTTGTCAGAATATCCAGTTGCCTTGCTAAAGGGGACTGGAGATGTATAAAAATAAAATACTAAAAAAAAAAAAAAAATCCTGGAGTGTTCAAGGGAGATGAAGCTTTTGTCCTGGCACCAATACAATTTGGAATAGATTTTCAAGGCAGCAGAGGTAAGAAACATGCTTCTATTTTCTTAATAAACAAATGAGGACCATCCATTCTTTAGAAATCTCTGAGCTCAAAATGATTGTTTCCAGCCTTATTTTTGCCTTGATTTCACGGTATAAGTAGAACAATGAAAATGGAAAAATAATTGAAGATTTAAATCAATTAAAAATATAGATATAGTCATGATTTTTGCTCTGCAATCTAAACTCAATAGTTCCTTTTTAAAAAAACTTTTGGTCTCAAGTTTGCAGAATAATATATTTCCTTACAATCAATTCTTCACAGGCTTACTCCTAATCAATAAGCAGTAAACCTTGAAATGCTTGATGGTGTGAACCTACTTCAAACTGAAGTTTTAGATTGAGTGTGGACACATGTGCTCACTTAATTTCATGTTGCTTTTAGTCTAATTTTAGAAACCCTCTGCAAGAGAGGAGAATCTTCTCTGGCAGCTCCCTGGATGGGAGAAAGAGATGAGCATGCCCATAAAAAAATTGGGACATTAGAAAAAGAAAGAGTGTGCTACCACCTCCTTTCAGTGACTGTCTCAGCTACTATAAGTCACCTTTAGTACATTGTGCAAGTATGTGGCCTAATTTTTTTCTGTAAAAATAAATAACACAAGTATACCCCTTTAGAGATAATACTGTAGCAAGAGTCCGGCTGATTTCCCTTGACTGTTAGTACTTCAGATTCTTGTAGAGAGCTTAAGCTTGCAATAAATATTTAAACTTATTTGATTGCCTGATTCTCCTGATTTCCCCAGCACGTGACAGGATGTAATTCATCTGGTCCTGGTGATTTGAATTCATCTAGAATGGATAGGTGTTCTCATAACATTTTCTTGCTTATTTTGACTTGCATTCTTAATCTGCATTTTACAATGATTTTTGATAGATTGGACTTTTTTTCCTTTTGTGTAAAGACAGATGCAAAAAATAAATTAAGCAATGCTTGTCCCTGCTGGTCATTACCTTCTTGCCATTTTCTCCCATTAATGGACCAATCATTGGCCTTTTTCCTTTTCCTTTTCCTTTTTTTATATATTGAAAGAAGCTAATTTGGTTATTTTTGACTTTTGTTGCAAGCCATAGTTCATTCTGAACTTAGCTTTCTTGACTTCCTCTTTTAAGGTTTGGGCTACTTGCTGATATTCTGTGCCCCTCTTTTCACTTTTTATACTTGTCCTTTGTGACTTTCAGTTTATCAGTGTGTTTTTTGTGCAGCCATGCTGGTTTCTTTTGAGATCTTTTATTTTTCTTTTTCACTGGAATTGTGCTAGACTGGGCTTTTGTAATTTCATGCTCTTTAGGGTAGCTAAAGTCCCCCATTACAATTATAATGTGTTCTCCACATATCTTAGTTAACTGATTAGCAAAAAGTCCATCTATTTTCTCTGTTTGGTAGGGTGGCCTGTAATATACACCTTTAGCAATGTCATTCTTTTTCCCTTTTATTTTGACCCAAATGCATTCAAGACTGTTTTCATTATTATTCTATAGGGATATAGTTATTTCTTACATATAGTGCAACTCCATCTCTTCGTTTATTAGGTCTTTTTTTTCTTTAAACAATTTAAATCCCTCTAGCTATATATTCCATTCATAGGTTTCATCCCACCAAGTTTCCGTAATGGCAACAATATCATATCTGCCATCATGTACTTGAATTTCTAGTTCACCCTGTTTATTCCTCATGCATTGTACATTTGTGTATAGGCATTTGAGTCCTTTCTGACTGACCATGTGCTTATGTTTGTGTTATGTTATATCATTATGTTACATCAACACAGGATTTAATGTCATAATGTTATTATCCAGCAACTTACAGTTGATGGGGTCAAAAAAGAATGTTGCATATCTTTAGTTCTGGATAATGGTCAAAATGAAAATGTTATTTTAGGGTTCTTTACCAAAGCCACTGTTGAGTTTGCTACCCTAAAGTTGAATTTTCTAGCCTATTGGACTAGAAAGTTCTTTGCAGATGGTCCTTGGTTAGTGGCTGCCTCATATAGTGACCGTTTGCAGTTATCATGTTGATGAAAAGAAACTTTATGACCAGTCCTTGCAATTTAGAAGTTTCTCAAGTCTATAAACCAAAGGAAAGCTGAAATAAGATGATAAGCATAATCACAGTTCACTTAGCAATCATGTCCCTTTACAACGGAGTTGCTGGTCCCAACTGTGGTCTCTAAAAGATGGCTACCTGTATTAACTAAAAGTCCTTGTATGAGATAATATGAATGGCAGTTTACTGACATTCAGCCAAATATTTGCAATTTATAAAGGTAATCCACAATTAACAATGGTAATTGGCAGCAGAATTTCCATTGCTAAATGATCTGGTTTTACAGTGGGATCTCATGTCACTATATTGTCCCAACCCTAAAAGTCATGGTGGTGCAGTGGTTAGAATGCAGTACTGCAGGCTACTTCTGCTGACTGCCAGCAGTTTGGCAGTTCGAATCTCACCATCTCAAGGTTGATTCAGCCTTCCATCCTTCTGAGATTGATAAAACGAGGACCAAGATTGTTGGGGGCAATAGGCTGACTCTGTAAACTGCTTAGAGAGGGCTATAAAGCATTGTGAAGAGGTATATAAATCTAAATGCTATTGATATTGCTATATTGCTTAGTGATGGCAACTATGGCATTCCCAGTTGCCATAGTAAAGTAAGAATCATCAGATGGTTTTTACAAGCAGGCAAGTAAGGTATGGTGCGGCACAAGTGCTGTAAAACTTCTTCCAGAAACTTCTTTCCTTCTCCCACTTTCCAATGCCATCAGTAAAATCCAAGCCAATAGTATTTTATAGGAAGTATTGTTACAGTTAGGAAATTGTTTCAGGTCTGACATTTTGACTGGCTCCCTCTCCCCCCCCCCTTTATTGTTTCCTCTACAAACTGCTATAAACCCTCAGTTCTTCAGGTGTCCTGTTAGACTTTTTAAAAAATATCTACATGAATTGGGTACAAGTTGAATTAATGCAGAGTTTTCATGTACAAGATTTTAGCCCCTCTAATCTTTGTTTCTATTGGTAGGCATTTGGCATCCCAATAGGTTTAGTATATGCATGTCAAGAATTCATATGGCTATAAAAGTGACAGAACTGCAAAGTCTTTCATTATGTAATTTGAAACACAAGCAAGAACTTTATATATGCAATGGAATCTAGTTAAAGTCATTGATTTATACTCTGAGAATTCTTCTGCATTGAAAGAAGAATGTGGCGAAATGTTTACTGATTTGGTTTAGGATTTTAGGATTTTTGTTGCAGGAGCTAAAAAAAAGTGTTGACAGCAACATAAAAGGATGATAAAAGCAAATATGAAAAGCAAGATGAATGGTACTGAATATCTAGCAAGGGTTTTCAAACTTGGCAACTTTAAGACTTGTGGACTTCAATTCCCAGAATTCCTGAGCTAACATAACTGGAGAAGGAATTCTGGGAGTTGAAGTCCACAAATCTTAAAGCTGTCAAGTTTGAAGACCCCCTGATAGCTGCTACATATTTCATTTTTTTTTTATCTCCACTAGGTTTTTATGCTTTTAAAAACTTCCATTGAAGTTTCAAGTAGGTTCAGTGTCTCCAGAAGCTTCGTCTACTAAACCCTGCTTCTGACAAGAAGTTTTAATGCAGGGGATAGTTTTATACTGATGCCTGAAGATGGCAGCAAATTCCTGCCAACAGATATAGATGCTTATATGTCTTCTTGTCTCTTCCCATATCTGCTCAACATCGGTTATTTAGCTTCCTAGTTTCAAAAGATGCGTAACTTGATTTAATCTTATGGCATACTAATTAAGGGATATTCAGAAAACAAAATGTCCAGAGTTCTAAAGAAGGATGATTTCTTCGGCTCTCTGCTGAAAGGAAATCACCATGTTGAAGCTTAAGAACTGAAAATGATTATGTTTATAGTTGCTATAGTTACAAGTATGTAATTAAAAAAGAAAAATACTGTAATGGCTACATTGATGATCTAAGAACAGAATAGATGTAGATTCTTCTACATTTATGATATAATTGATCAAATCCTGAAAGTGTCAGCTGTCAGCTACTACTGATTTTTAAAAAATCAAGAAACATTTTAGGCTGATCTATGTTCTATTTTCCTTTCCTTTTTTGGTTTTTTTGAAAAAATAAAAATAATTGGATTTTTTGGGATGGAGGAATTCCAAAAACTGGAGTGAGGAAATACTGTAAATCATACAATAAAAATGGACAGATAGGCAATTTGTTTAGCTGTTTTTGCTAATATGCTAATGAAATACCTTATTTGTGCTGTGACTGAAATTGGTGTTGCAGGTTTGTGTGACTGGAATTGAGTTAATTTTGATCATTATTATTAGATATTCTAAAAATAGGTTTGATTACCCTCTATACCCCATGTAGAGTATTCCTGAATCTTATAGACGCATGCACATATTAAAACAGGTTTTAATTACAATGAATTCAATTATGCATAGAAATGCCCTGTTCTTAACAATAAACTTTTCCACTCAGAGAAGAGCCATTTCTGACTTATTAGAAGAAAACCAAAAAGTGATCCCGAAATATGGGGGAATTCCTAGGAATACAAATCCATAGATAAAGTGTCCTTGAATATATCAAAGATGTCACAAAGGTGCTCATGATTAAGGAATTGAAACCTCATTTTCCTTTAAAGGCCATTCTATTCATATAAAAGGGGGAAGGTCTTCCATTACCTGGTTTAACTTCCCATTTTGATGTAATTGATCCCCCCCGTAAGCCCCCACCAGCATGTTCTGGGCTAGAACTGTACTGTTAGACTAGATGACTTATGGTACTTTCTAAATCTTTATATTCATTATTCATTTATTCAATTTCTGTAGGTGACCATCTCAGCCAAGTCACTGGGCCACTTACAATTCTAAAAAAACAGTGAAAACAGTGAAAAGAACAAAAACATCCAAAAATTAAATACATTCAGCAGCTGTGGTGATTAATCAACTAACAGTAAAACCAAGTAATGTGTCCATTAACACATTCTGAGCCCAAAATCCTGGATACACAACTGTTTAAAGCCTTAAGGAAAGACTAATAGGATTGGGACCATTTCTGAGGGGAGGATATTCCACAAAGCAAAGGCTACAAAAGAGAAGGCCCATCTTCTAGTTCCTGCCAGTCAACATTCTGGTTGATGGGATCTGCAGCATGTTCAATCTGTTGGATCAAACTCGATGAATAGAGAGTGAAAAAAGATCAGAGGTGGGATTCAATTTTTTTAACAACTGGTTCTGTGGGTGTGGCTTAGTTGGTGGGCATGGCTTGGTGGTCATGTGACTGGCTAGGCATGGCCAACTCAACATCACTCACATCGAAGTACGTGTCTCCTCGCCTGGTCTCTCATGACTGTGGGGATGCTGCAGCAGTCGTGTGAAAAACGGTCATCAGTCACTTTTTTCAGTGCCATTGTAACTTTGAATGGTCACTCCACACAAGCAAAGTACCAGCAAAAGAGGGAAAGAAAACTCCAGAGAAGTTCCTGAGACAGGAAGTTTAGTCCTGCCAAGAATGTAATAAGGGTTAATGGAGAGGCAGTTTCTGCAAGCAACACCAGAATGTTTCCTTCCTACCTTCCTTACAGGATTAGGCCAGTAATTTCTTCTATCAACCGGTTCTCTGAACTGCTTAGAATGTTAACAACCGGTTCTACCAAATTGGTGCAAACTGGTAGAATCCCACCCCTGAAAAAGATCATCCCTAAGGTAACCCAGTCCAAGTCATGTAAGGCTTTAAAGGTGACACCTTGAATTCAATCTGAAAACACTAGTAGCCAGTGCAGCTCAAGTAGTAGTGGTGTCATATGTGCCACCTATCCAGCACTATTTACTACCTCCATACCATGTTCTGTACCAGTTGAAGTTTCTGAATGCTCTTCAAGGGCAGCCTCGTATAGAATGGGTAGCAGGAATTTCAATTGTTGCTACAATTCTACAAACATGGCTGAAATAAATGTATTTATTTATTGGTTTGTTTATTTATTTGTTTATAAAATGGATGGACCTCCCTTCTTACCTCAAGGTATGTCTGGGCAGCTTAGAACCATCACTACAGTCTCTGATGTTTTTCCTTGGATTTGAACTTGAGAAAAAAAAATCTCAGACACTTGAAAATTTGTATAATTCAACTCATAAACTTTTGTTGGCATAAATGGATTGTGATTGTGTATGGATTTTCCTAGCAGTTATTACCAACAGCCAGAAGAGGGAGTTCTCTATTTTCTTTCCTACTATGCAGATCACTTAGGTGGCATTTTTTCTTCATTAGGTGAACACTAACTCGTCTAAACTTCATTTCTGCTGTTTTGCTGTTAAAAAGTACCTTTCAAATTGAGCTTATTCTTGGTGACTTCATGGACACATCCATGTAGGTTTTACCACAATTATATGAAAGTGGTTTGCCATTGTTTTTTTTTTTTTTCTGGGAGTCTCCTTTTTACTTTCAAACCTAGCCTAAAGCCCTCATGATCTCGCATCCAGGTGCTAACTCAGCTCTACCTGGCTTAGTTTTATAAGATTACCCAAAACTGCTAGGTGTAGCCACTCAGCTGGACATCATTTTATTTTTATTTATTTTGATGCCTTCAAATCAATGTTGATTCGTGACTGCCTGAACATGTCCCTTCAGTTTTATTGGTAAGATTTTTCGAAAATAGTTTGCCATTGCCTGCTTCCTAAGTCCAACACAATGATTGGTCCAAGATCACCCAGCTGGCTTCATGTGTAAGACAGAACTTGAACTCATGGTCACCCAGTTTCTAAAATCATCATGTCTAGGAACAAAGGAACTTGTAGGGAATATAATTTGATGGCAGCTCTGGGGCCCAAATTCAATATTTTAGAGTGCTGCATATGGCCTCAGGTTGTAGATTGCACACCCCTGATCTACAGTATATCTGGCTTGGAAACTTTAGACTAAAGACACCTTTTATGTGTGTGTGTGGGAGAAGTCCATCTTTGTGCATTTGTGATTTTATAATTTGAATTTGAATATATGGGTAAAATAGTCTGATTCAGAATTAAACATTTATCCATATTGCTACTTATGTATATAAATCATATCAGGCAGGCTTTATTTTTTACATTTATTAAGCTTTAAATGTACAATATATATATATATATACAATATATAGCTTGCACATGTTTATAAATTATATTTTATCATGGAAAATTCTTCAAAGTGCTGGTCAGGGTGTTTTTTGTTCTTTGTCTTTCTAAGTGTCTGCAAGATTAGAAATCCAGGAACTGATGCTGTAACACTAATGCTGAAGTAAAGATAAAGTGTCCAAGTTCTCCTTGACTCTTGGTGGCTTCATGGACAAATCCATGGGAGGTAAGCGGTAGGTACTGGCAACATGAGAGAGATGGATTTATCATTGCTTTCTTCAGAAATATTGGGTTTTTTTTTTCTATTTTTCAGTCCAGTCTACAATAACATTACCTGATACGTTTTCATACATTTGATCCTACATAGTTTTTTTGGTCATTGAAGGTTGATGAGCTGAGCAAGCCTAACATGTGGTCACATATTCTGCAATATGTTATACTTTCAAAATAGAAAAGCGCTGTTGTGGGTGGATGTTTCTTTGTCTCAAATTTCACAACTTCTTATGAATTTTCCATCAATTTTCCTAATCTCAAGTTTTAGCTGAGCATCAGAACCAAGGAACTTACTGCCATCCATTTTAGAATAATTAGGATGCAGTTTGGCTGCATGCTGTTGTGCCAATTTTTAACCATTGCTGGGGGAGGGGGGGTTCTGCACAAGACACTCCAAACAGCTAATTATGAATAAAAGCCATAATATTTAAAGCATTTAAACAATATTGAATTGCCTTATTGTAAGTCATTTCCTTATAAAGATATTTTACAGCATGGTAAAAAGAAGAAGATCCCCCCTCAAACCACTGAAATGTATTACATGGAAGAGCAAAAGCAGTGAAAGAAAAGATAAATCTTCATCTTCCATTTGATAGCTATTTACAATCAGATTAGACAAAAAACAGTTTTGGATTTGGTCAGATTCTCTGGAGAGAAACAACCTCATGGAGAAATTTCATCTGTCAGAGGATACTCCTTTGAGTCCTGGTAAACCAGCTGGTTTACTACAGAATGTAGCCAGGCCAAGTGCTCCATAGAAAAAAAAGTCTATGGACTTTATAGTGGAATTGCCTGAAAGTGGGGGAAATACAGTTATTTGGATGGTAATGGACTTGTTTTCTAAGCAGGTACATTTCATATCTTGTGCAAAAATCCCATCTGCAAAAACCTTAGCTAAACTGTTTATTTTATATGTCTAGAGATTACATGGTGTTCTTGAATGGATAATTTCAGATGGGATGTCCAATTCACTTTGAATTTTTGGAAAGAATTCCTGAAACTATTGGGCTCCGCCCAGGGCTTAAACTCCACCTACCACCCACAAATCAATGGGGCTTGTGAGAGAACTAACTTGATATTGGAGCAATACCTTAGATGTTATATAAATTATCAACAAGATGATTGGTCTGACCTCTTGCCTTTTGCAGAGGTGGCATATAACAATTCCGTTCACAGTAGAACCGGTTTTACCCCATTTAAAGGAGCTTCAGGGCAAGACTTTGTACCCATACTCAAACTTCCACAAGAGATACCCAATATTCCATCATTAACCAACTCCAGCTTACCTGGCTGGTTACCCATAAAGCATTAGATGATGTTCATCAAGCTCATCAAGCTCATAAGAAACAAGCTGATAAAAAGAGAGCTCCACAAAAACAATATCAAGTGGGTGACAAAGTCTTCTTGTCCACTAGATATTTACAAACCACACAAAAGTCTAAAAAATTGGGTCCTAAATATGTTGGATCTTTCCCAATTGCACGAATAGTGAATCCTGTAGCATACAACTGCAATTACCTAAGAACCTTAGATGGATTCACCTTGTTTTTCATGACAGTTTATTGAAACCTGAACATAACTTCAACTTGCAACCTGCTCAGGTTGACTCTCCAGTACCTCTTTTGATTGAGGGTGAACAACATTTTGAAGTTAAAAAAATTTTGGACTCAAGGAAACGACGGGGTCGACTCCAATATTTGGTTGTTTGGAAGCATTTCCCTCCTTCTCAGTCAGAATGGGTAAATGAATGAGATGTTTGAGCTCCTAGGCTAATACAGGCATCTGACAGAATCAATGTTAAATATTATCAATATTAGTAGTAGTGTTGATAGTATTTAATAGTGTAGTAGTTGCATTTTAGATATAATTTAAGGGGTTAGCATGCAACTCCACATGGAAGTTAAAGGAATACAATAAAGTTAGGTTATATTAATCTTTATTGTAAGAAAGAAGTTCCCTATCTTGTCCGGTTTTACTTCCAATTTACTTAAATTTGGAATATTTGTGGGTATGCAGTATATTGATGGGTGAATATTGATGGGAATACACTGCTGGATGTCATCCCATATTGGTGATATCCAGCCTCATAGCCCTTGATGGATTGTCCTAGGAGTTTCATGAAGATGTGAAATAACTTCAGGGACACTATAGATCCTTAAAGGATACCAGAAATTGGTTCACAATAGCAAGGAGGCATTTTCCAGTGTCATCTTTTCTGGACTGCCTGGCTTGTATGATCTAACTGAACATAAGTGGTGGGATTCAATTTTTTTTACTACCGGTTCTGTGGGCATGGCTTGGTGGGTGTGGCAGGGGAAGGATACTGTAAAATCTCCAGTCAGAGGTAGTATTTGCCGGTTCTCTGAACTACTCAAAATTTCTGCTACCAGAACTGGTCAGAACCTGCTGAATACCACCTCTAGCAATATAATTCTCAGAAAACCTAGTTCTGCTGAGCAAGGAGAAGAGCTTCCTTTTCCCAATTAATGTGTGTTTGCTTACTTCTCACCCAGAACATTTCCCAATGGGAAGGGCATCAAAGCATATCCAGGAAGATGAGTTTGTTTTCCTGAAGGAGAATGGAAGTAATCACTGATAAAGCATTATGTTATTATACTCAACATGCAATAAAAGTAAACATTATCGTTGCTTTGATGTAGAGATGTTAGCAGAATAATTTAACTTTTATTTCACTCTGTTGAGTTTGGTATTTTGAACTACCATCTTTATTTTCTTTTACACAATATTTTATAATCTCTAGTTATATTGTCTTGATTCACATTTGGATGGCTGCCACTTGAAAGGATGAGCACAACCTGCATTAAATCTAAAAAGAGGTTTCCCCAATATCTCTTGCAACTTAAAAGTTTTTTACTTCATTCTTTTTTTTTTGAAAAAGGTTTTATTAATTTTCTACAAACAAACAAGACAAACAAAACATAAAAACATCAACTCTTATATGTACATCCAGTGTGTCAGTTGGTTCATCATTTTTGTGCATTCATTCTGTAGTCTCAATTACAATTATGTTACATAACAACTCATATTGTCAATCCAAACTTATATATCCTAATATCACTAAAAGAAGAAGTTTTTGACTATATTTTTAATCATTCATGCTTTATGAGCTAACAATACTTTAAACCAGTTTACTCTATAACAAATCATCTAGTCATATCAAATCAATCCTAAAAAATCCTTTATAAATATAATATCAAATAACAAAATAATAGCAAAATAAAGATATTCCTTGCTATCTAGCATTCTAAATATTCTATTATCGTATTTTATCATCTAGCCATTTATAAAAAAGATCCCAAATTTCGTAAAATTGTTTATCCTCTTGATCTCTAATTTCAAATGTCAATCTGCTCATCTCAGCACATTCCAATATTTTCTTAATAATTTCTTCCTGTAATGGTATTTTCTCATTCTTCCAATTTTTAGCAAATACAATCCTGGCCGCTGTTAATACATTTACAATCAGGTATTTCAAATCTTTACTATATATATCAGGTAAAATTCCCAATAAGAAGATCTCTGGTTTCAAGTCTATATGTTTCTTTGTCATTTTTTCCAACCACATGCAAATTATAGTCCAATATTTTCTAGCATCCTCACAAGTCCACCACATATGGTAATATGAGCCGGGTATCTGATGACATTTCCAGCATTTTTCAGATTTGTTCTTAAACATTCTTGCTATTCTTGTCGGAGGAAAGTGCCACCTGTAAAACATCTTATACAAGTTTTCTTTATATGCTGTTGACATTGTCATTTTATAATTTTGAGAAAACAATTTTTGCCATTTCTCTAAATCAATCCCATATCCAAAATTCTTCCCCCAAACAATCATAGTTTCTTTGACTTGTTCTTCCTCTAATTTCATTCCCAGTAAATAACCATATAATTTTTTAATCACCTTCTCATCAGTACCCATCAAGATCTTATCTAAATCAGTCTGTTTATCATAAAATCCCTCCGTTTTGGAATCTTCATCATACCTTGAATGTATTTGTGCATATGAAAACCAATTCATCCTTATACCTTGTTCCTCTAAGTTTTGGATCGATTTAAGTTCACCCTTTTCATCCAAAAGTTCCCCATATCTAACTGTTTGTTCCTTCTTGTAGATTATAGGATAGGAAAATGCTTCAATGGTCGATAACCAAACTGGAATTTTCAAATAACATTGTCTTTTTATCTTCTCCCAATTTAACCACAAAGACTCCCGTACATAATGTCTTCTAAAATAACCCTGTGTTTTAGTTCCCTTATACCATAAAAAAGCATGCCAACCCAACAGCAAGTCATGCCCTTCTAATGTCAACAACCTATGTTTCCTTAATGTTATCCATTCTTTGACCCACATCAAACTTGCAGCTTGATAATACAATTCCCAATTAGGCAGACCAAAACCTCCTCTAATTCTAGCATCTTGCAAAAGGCGGAGCTTCGTTCCGGCGATACAGCTGCGATCTCGGGGCTCTGAGATCGTAGCTGATATTTTCGCCCCTGGTCGGTCCTAACGGACCTAAACCGTCCCGTAGAGACGGTGATCGTGAAGGGCACTGTTCCAGGATCCCAGAGATATCGCAAAATCTCTGGTTTGATCCGGAAGAAGCCCTTTCGCTGGCGGCGGAGAGGCAGCCTCCATAGCTGCTGAAGTCGGGACAGCTCCGGAAAGAAAGTGATTGGAGTGAAGTGTGTCGGCTGGGTGAGAAAAACTCTTTGGTGTTGTAAATTCGCTGAGGTTGGAAAGTTCATTCTGAAGAGAGAAGAAAGTTGTGAGGTTTTTTCTTTGACTGAAATTGTCTGGGCGGCGTTTTTTTAAAGTGATGTCAAATTGAGGCTTGGGGTGTTTTTTTTTTTCTTTCTATATTTTTTGGGAAAGATTTTACTGTGACTTTGTAGGTAACCGGATTGAATTTTCTCTTATATATATTTTTATGCTCCCTTTGATTTTTTAACTTTCTTTAGGATAGAGGCTCCCTTTGGTTATTTTTTCTTTTTTTTTTTTCTGTATATATTATTCCTTTTTTCCGGATGGGGGGGAGAAAGAGCATTAAGAAACTTTGTAACACTGCCAACTAGAGGCTTGAAAGTATTTTATTTGAATTGGAGAGAATTGCAAAAAGACCTCATCTCAAGGACATTTTAACGTGATAAGATAGAGGGAGAGCACAGCAAAATATTATTGCAGGTGCTTTCCTGGACTGTTATCAACAACACTTGAGGTTTGGCTTTGAAGCTGCTGGAGAAGAGAGTCATAACAAGAGCCTTGGATAAATAACAAAGTGCAGTGTGTCTTCTTATATATACCCCATTCGCTAGCCTTTTTCTAAATTTCAATTCTAGTAATATTTTTATTTTTGCCTTTTATTTTAAAGGGAAAGCCTCAGAGTTTTTTCTTTTTTCTTCTTTATTTTTCTTTTCTTTTTTATTGGGACTTTTTTGCTTTTCATATTTATGTTTTTGGACTACTTTGTTGTTGTGGTTGTTGTTTTTTTTTGGATTATTGAGACTTTTTAATTGGATTAAGGTGTGAAGAATCTGAAGGAATTTTTTGTTTTTTTTCTCTTTTTGCTTTTTCTTTTTTCTTTTTTCTTTTGCTCTTAATCAATATTATTATTTTTGGATTTGTTTGTTTTTTCCTTTCTATTTTTTCCTTTTTTATGGTGGACTATCTCGTAATTGGATTAGGGTCTAGAAGAACCTGAAGATCTTTCTTCTTCCTTTTTTCCTGTTTCTTCTTTGGTTTCGTGTTTTTTACTATTGGAGTTCTCCATTTTGGATTATAATTGGCTGCTCTACCAGTTGGATTAAAAGTCAAGAAGAATTTGAAGTTTTGGAAACATTGAAATGAGCAGGAAACCAATACCATCTGGCATTTCTGCTTCTACCTCTGCTTCCCCACCAGCTGGAGGACAACGTTTAATTCAGACAATGTTGAAGCAAGATAAGGAACAAGAAAAAGTAACTTTACAGATGATTATACAAGGAATCCAAGATCTCAAGACAAAATCAGATATCATTGAACAAAGAACAGGAAATATTGAACAAAGAACAGAAAATATTGAACAAAGAACAGAAAATATTGAACAAAGAGCAGAAAATATTGAACAAAGAATAGAGAAGACTGATGAAAAAGTGGAAAATATTAAACAAATGATGGTTAAGTATGAGGAGAGATTCCAAAAAATTGAGGAAGAAGGAAAACAAAGAGAGAAGAAGATTGGAAATATTGACAGCAGACTAACAGCGGTTGAACAAGAAAAAGGTGGGATGTTGAGGTGGGAGATGGAAAGGTCAGAATTTTACCTCAGATTTCAAAATATAGAAGAAGAAAAAGGAGAAAATTTGGCAGCGGTAATGATAGAAATTTTGGCAGATGCTTTGGAAATTAAAGAGGAAAAGATGATGGATGGAATAGATGAGATATATCGAGTCTATACAAGATATGCGATGAGAAATAAATTACCCAAGGAAGTCCATATTAGATTTACCAAAAAATCCATTAAAACGCAAATATTACAAGTAGTAAGAGAGAAAACACTGAAATACAAGGGTAAAGAGGTTGTGGTTTTAAAACAAATACCCAGAAGAGTGAGAGAGATGAGAAGAGAATATCGATTTCTGACCAAAATACTATTGGAAAACGAAGTGAATTATAGATGGCTGATTCCAGAAGGACTAATGTTTAGGTGGCAAGAGCAGAGATATAGAATTGATTCAATTGAGAAAGCAGAACTTTTCCATGCAGAATTCTTTGGAGGAAGAAGAGAGGAAGCAGAGAAAGAGGCTTTATCAATTGAGTTTCAAGATGAACAACTGGAGACTGAAAAAGAGAAAGGAGCAGCAGGGGGACAGATGGATAATAAAGAACAACGTGAAGTGAGATCCACGAGAGCTGTTAGACCTAAATATAAAGCATAATCATGGAGGAAAAAAAACTGATTACAATGAATATAAATGGACTTAATTCAGCTGTTAAAAGAAGGAAAACTTTTCATAAATTAGAGAAATTAAAATTTGATATAATTTGTTTACAAGAAGTTCACATTAAAAAACAACATGAACAATTGTTATTACAGCCAAAATTGGGGAAAATATTTACTTCTTTGACTCAATGTAAGAAAAGAGGAGTGGTTTTATACATTAAAGAGGCTATTCCAGCAAAATTGATTTACACGGATGAAGATGGAAGAGTATTAATGGTAGAAATAATGGACAATAATATAAAAATACTCTTGATTGCAATTTATGCTCCGAACGATAAACAAGAAGAGTTTTATAAAAAGCTACACATGAAAATAATTGGACTGGACTATGTTAATATAATTATGATGGGAGACTTTAATGGAATTGTGGACAATAAACTGGACTATATAGCAACAACAACAAAGCAAAATAGAAAGGCTCTCCCAAGGTCTTTTTTTAAAATGACAGATGAATTAACTTTAAAAGATATTTGGAGAGAAAGAAATGTTAAAGCTAAACAATATACTTTTTATTCAAATAGACTTTTATCATGGTCCAGATTAGATATGATTTGGATCTCAACAGAACTAATATCTAATATTAAAGAAACAAATATTGAAACAAGTACTTGGGCAGATCATAGCCCAATGACAATTAAATGGAAGGGACAAAAAAAAAGATCGAGATGGACATTAAATAATACTATTTTAAAGGAGAAAGATTTTACACAATGGATGGAGAAGGAATTGGCTTTTTTCTTCAGAGAAAATAAAAAAGAAGATACTTCAACGCAAAATGTGTGGGATACAATGAAGGCATACGCTAGAGGTTTGATAATAGATTATACAAGAAAAAAGAATATTAGGAAAAGGCAAGCTTCTAAGGCCTTGGAAGATGAGTATAAAATTCTTGAAAAAGAATTACAGAAAATGCCACAGAAAAAGGATATTAAATTGAAGCTGGATGTAATCAAACATAAAATGGAATTAATAGAGAAAGAAGAACCGGCACAGAAAATTAGAAACTCTAAACAGAATTATTTTGAAGATGCAAATAAACCAGGTAGATGGCTAGCATATAAATTGAGAAAAGAGAAGGAATCAAGAAAAATATTGAAGTTAATAGATGAACAAGGCCAAGTTTGTTATGGGAATAAGGAGAAAAAAGAAATTATTCGAGATTTTTATGGGCAACTATATAAACAAGAGAATATTGATGAAGAAAAAGTCAAGCAGTATTTACAGGAAGCTAATTTACCAAAGATACCTAAAGAGACTGAAGAAATGCTAGAAAGCAATATAACAATGATGGAACTAAATGAAGCATTTAAGAGACAAAATAATGGGAAAGCTCCGGGTCCAGATGGGCTTCCAGTAGAATTTTATAAAACATTTCAAGAATTATTGAGCATCCCATTGTTAGAAGTTATGAATGAAGTTATGTTAAAAAAGATGATACCTAAAACATGGTCAGAGGCTTATATTACACTCATACCAAAGGAAGAGACTGACCCATTGCAAATTAAGAATTATAGACCTATTTCTTTATTGAATGCAGACTATAAAATTTTTGCTTCAATCTTAGCAGAAAGACTTAAAAAATATTTAAATAATTTTATTCACTCAGATCAAAATGGATTTCTGCCAAAGAGACAAATTAGAGACAATATGAGAGTAATCTTGGACACTTTGGAATACTATGAGGCTCATCCTGAAAAGCAAATGGCTTTGATATTCCTAGATGCTCAAAAAGCATTTGACAACGTGAACTGGAGATTTATGTTATTATTATTGGAGCAGATGGGTTTTGCTAAAAAATTTATTCAAGCAATAGAAGCTATATATAATAAACAGACAGCAAGGGTAATGATGGAGGGGGAACTTACAGATTTTATTAATATAAGGAAAGGCACAAGACAAGGATGCCCTTGCTATTTGTGTTGACCTTGGAAGTGTTGAATAGAAATATTAGGGATGATAAAAGCATAAAAGGAATGAAAATTAAGAAGGAAGAATTCAAGCTACAAGCTTCTGCTGATGATTTAGCTTTTATTTTGGAAGATCCGCTAGAAACAGCTCCAAAGTTACTGGAAAGGATAGAGGCATATGGAGAGGTGGCTGGTTTGAAAATAAATAAAGACAAAACAAAGATTTTGACAAAGAATATGCTATTGAGACAGAGAGAAGAATTGGCAGATCTTTTGAAAATTCAAGTTACAAATAAGGTTAAGTATCTGGGGATATATTTGACAACAAGATGTAGCACATTAAAGGAGAATAATTATATTAAACTTAAACAACAGATAACTACAGATTTGAAGAAGTGGGAAAACTTGCAATTGTCATTAATAGGGAGAATTTCAACAATTAAGATGAATATCTTACCTAGAATTTTATTTTTGTTTCAAACAATACCAATTAGGCTTGGAAAAGACTATTTTGAAGATTTAAATAAAATTATGTTGAAGTTTATATGGCAAGGTAAAAAAGCGAGAATAAAGCAAAAGTTTTTACTTCATTCTTGATCACTTTTATTTTGTTTATTCAGGCAAAGCTATTCCAAGTCATCCAATTCAAATAGCATGTTAGTTAAAAGTAATATTTCCCTTAAGAAATTCCCCTTAAAAATATGGCTATGATATGAATTTGTGAACACATTTTTTCCTAATTGAAGAAAGAGAACACAAAACTTCAAATTTGACAAAGACATTTCATGGTTTCTCTTTATCTTTTATTGCATAAATTATGAAAGAGATGTGGCTGATCGTGTGAGACCTCTCTTATAATGTTCTATTATGTTTTCAGTAAATAAAGACCTCTGCTATTTAAAAAAAAACCTCAGGTACTAAATAAATTGCCATGTACTTTTGTATCACCACAATCATTATTAGCAGCAGCAGCATAGTAATAGTTTTCACTGCGAAATATTTCCTGCCAAAATCACTGTTATGTAAAATGCCTTATTCCTGTTTTGCAAATAATAGATGTTGTGTGACCCTTACCCAAGCAAAAGAAGCTTCATTTCATAGACAAGGATCTGTTTTCCAATTCCCTTGTTGTGCTTGAATTAATGGGAAATATTTGCAGGTAAAGTAACCTCACTTAAGTGAATGAGATAACTATCACTTATAATGAATATGGCTGTAGTTGTACTGCAAACTTTCACTATCAACACAATAAAAGGGTAATAGTCATGTTCTCTCTCTCTCTCCCCCTCCCTCCCTCCCTATCAATATATATATTTTTGTTTATTTTATTCATATAAGTAATTCTGTCACAAACAATGGAGTTTTGATATTTCTCATTTTTATAAATAGCATAATGCATTCATATAGAAAGAAGTATATAATTTAGAAAGAGCATTCATATTTTTAGTTTGTTTTAATCCAGTCGGTTTTTTTCTCCCAAAGCAGTCTTTTTGCATGTATTATTATTTTTGTAAAGAAAAACTATTTCTTTTTCAAAGACTATACCTAAATGTGATTTAAATTAATTACCTGATGAACAAAATGCAAGGAAGTGCCAGAAAACTCAAGTGTATTGCCAATTATGTACAGTGTAAGAAATTTAAATCACCAATGTTGGATATTTTGCAAAGCAGACTATGAATGAGCTAATGGTAAAAGGGCTTTGAACCACAGCTTGATGTTTTCCACTGTCAGTTGTGAAATGAAGAGGTTTAAGATATTTTCACAATGAAAATTCACACATAATTCTGTAGCTTTGTATATGGAAATTGAATCGTTTATAATGTCAAGGTTAAATACATGTGTTCTAGTAAGAGCCTGGTTGTTCTAGCAATTATGTGTTATTATCACTGTGTAACCCACACCTATATATAGAGGGGGGGGAGGGAGAGGGAGGGAGACAGAGTGAGTGAGTCAGTGCAGAGTGGTTGCTTTTTAACTCACTACTCATATGAGTTACCATTTTACCAGAGTTTTGCCCAATATAATGTCTTTGTCTTCGTTAAAGACATAGTAACTTAGAATAAGATACTGTATATGCTGTATGAAGATAGGTGACAATCTGTTATCATAGAATAGTACAGTATACAGCCTTTCAGTTATTCTAATAATAATAATACCACAGCACCCAAATTTAATTCTAAATCTGGTGAACAGATTTTGTCTTATATTGCTGATCACAGGGCTATGACTAGAGAAGGAATTCCACATTATGAAGACTTGTTTTCAAGAGAGAATTCCCTCTCAGGTGAATTCCTGGTAACTATGGCACTTTCTTAAAGAAGGTACTTGGTCTATAACTAGGACTATACTCCATGTATATAGATCACCCTGGAGAAAGCCTATGTGTGGTTGCTAAGGGCTCATATTCATTGAATGACACATAATAGCAGGACTTCCATTCTTCCAGGACCAGTTAGCTGTTGGTAGGGATCCAGTTGCAGATGACCAAGCTAGGTTTGTACACATAACAGTCTATTGCTAGCAGAAAGTGCTCCCTAAGTATGGATTTACTCCATTGGCTTTTGTGCTCTCCACAACAGTTCCTGCAACAACACTGCTTCTGAGTGTTACCCAAGGTGATCCAGCCAGAATCTACGGTTCCGCTTCCTCTTCTAAGGCCTAAGGGTGGCTCTTCCTAGATTCCTTCCTGCGGGGTCCTTCTATACTCAAGTCAGCTCAAGAATTCTGGCTTCCTCTCATATCACATTGTCCTTTTGGAAGAAGTAGGAGAAGCAATAGCAAATAGGTACACAGGTTCTGCACTTGAGCCTAGCATGATTCTTGAAATGAAGGAGCACAGGGAATGGATGTGGCTGCTTCAGATCCACTGCTGCTTACCTCTCTTATATAAGTACAGGTGTTTCTTCCATCTACATACAGGAAAGTTCTGTTCAAATTTCCATTTCTCTCTCCTTAGCACTTTCAAGTAGCATCTTTTACCTTGTCCTCTCTTTAACTACTTTGAATCACAACCCTCCCATTCTGCAGTGCACAATGTATAATTTCTCTGATTGCCTTTTTTTTTTTTTGAGTCAGTGTGACATAGAAATCCTTATTATGTTTCCCCGATGGGAAGTCAGATTTCCTGTGAGCTCTTTCTTGCTTTCTTCTGCTTGAGCCCCCTAGAATAAAGATCAGCATCTTTGTTGCTAATATTTACATGATCAGTGAAAACATTGTATTTTGAACTGATATATGGAGGCTGGATGTACCTGGGATGTGTAAGAGTGCTGTTAATGCATTTATTGTATATCCCTTTTGTATGTGACTTGGATTCATTTTTTTCTGAAGTAGAAGTATATTAAACAATCAGACAGGCACATAAATAAAGTCGAATTGCCCTTTGTAACTATTTGTAATAAGAAAATGTATATATCCTTTTTGGAACATAAGTTCCTGGTATAAGTGTTTCTGCTTTGTTGATCAATAGCGTTTTACTAAATTATGTATTATCACTATGCATTCTATTTTTTTTTAAACAAATTTTATTAATTTTACAAAAGACAATACACAATCCAGGCATAACAACTTGAAAAATCTTTTCTAAAAAAATAATAATAATAATTAAAGAAGAAAGCCAATAGAACATATAAAATAACTCCAAATTGTAATATCCATATTTACATTATCTATTTAACTTCATATCTTATCCAGACTTCTCCTTTTATCCAAATTATATTTCTTGCTTATTAAAATTTTATTGCCTTTCATAAACATACAAAACACAAAACATAAACAAAACTAAAACATCTTTTCTGAAGGCTGCCTGATCCCGGGTTGAAACTCTTCACACAGACACAAATTCAGACATCATATTCACTTTATATATCCTTCCATATCTTATTATCATTTTCTTTTCTTTTTTTATAAACCAATTTAATCAATTTTACAAAAACAGTGCACAAACAATCAAGGCATAACAGCTTATACATTCTTTTCTAATAATAATAATAATAATAATTAAAGAAAAAAACCAATAGAACATAATGATTCCAAATTATAATATCAATATTTATTTTATCTATTTAACTTCATATCTTATCCCAGCTTCTCCTTTTCATCCAAATTATTTCTTGTTAATTAAAATTTAATTGCCTTTTATCAATATACAAAAAAATAACATAACAAAACCTTTATATATCCTTCCATATCTTATTACCATTTTCAATAACATTCTTTGTCTGTTCTATTTCCAACTATCCATTCATCTTTTTTCTTTTACTATACTTCTCCTATACACTAATTGGAGTGACGCCTTTAACTCATTACCCTAACTTAAAAGTACTTCATATAACACTTAATTTATCTTGGGATTCTGTTTAGTAGATTCTAAAATTACACAGTAAATTTTATACTCTAAATACACATATAAAAACACAATCTTATATACCTTCCAGAATCCCCCTTTTATCCTTAATTAAATTCACCCATTGTCTCTGAATAAACTTTTTTTCTTTAGATCTTGCTTCCCACCATTAAGGCTTCTCCTCCCCCCCTTTCTCTCTTGCTTATTCTTCTCCTTGCCCTTTTTACCCCTTTGTCTCTCCTCCTCCCTTTTCTTACTCCCTTTCCTTTGCTTTCTAACCTTGCATCCACCTTTCCTCTCATTTTTCTCATTTTTGGTTGTTTTTTCAAATCTTAAAATCCCCTTTTTCTTATCCTTTTTCTCTTCTTCCCCGGAAAAAACCCATTGTTCATCAAAGATGGCTTCTTGTTCCTCTTCTTCTTTGTCCCAGTCATTCTGCTGCGTAATCAATTTTTCATAAGTACATAACGCCATTTCTAAAAATTGAAATAAAGTGCCCAAAGTATCTTTTCCATCTTGTTCTTCCTTTTTATATTTTTGATATTCAGTCTTTAGTTCATCCAAAAGCGATGCCATCCTGAAAAGAGAAACTTTCCCCAAAACAACCACCCAAGTATTTTTAATCAAAAATAATTCAAAAAAAGTTCCAAAAGTTTATATTTTTCTTCTTTCTTCTATTTCTTTTTCTGGAGTTACTGTTTAATCAAAGAGGTCAAATTACCTTGTATCTTTCTTTGAGATTCTAGGCAATCTCCTCCTTTTTCCACTTCTGCTCCAATTTTTTTTCCTCTCCCTTCCCACTTGCAACATCAATTTTTAAATGATCAGAAATCCATACCTCTAATAAGAGTTTTCCAATTTCTTAAATTTTTACGTCCAATGTCCAAGAACTCTTTTGTCCCTTAACTTCAACTTTCAGAATAATTCACCTTCAGTGCCCAAACAAATTTCAAATCTTCATCTGCTGTTTCCATGGGGTGGGAGAGTGAAGAAAAAAAAAGTTCCCTTTAACAGCTTCTCCGCCGCTTTCGATCTTCTTAGGGATACAATGTATCCTCCAGCAATTCAGACAGCTCAATTCCAACGAATTTAAAAGATGTTGATTGACCCAGCTCAGCCAGCACTTTCACTTTTCTTGCTTCCTCCAGCACAATCTTATCTGGTTGCTGGCTTCTTCGTGGCGGCCATTGCTGACCGCCGCTCCACCACCTTGGGAAAAAGGGGTTTTTCCAGACGAGGAGGGGGTCTGCGGCACCCCCAACCCCCTGTCCGGCTCCCCTCTCTCTTCGGCTGTCACTACAGGGCAGCCATATCCCCCTGACCCATTTGGATCGGGGGTACCTCAGCAGCACGCGCAGCAGGAATCGCGAACGGTCGCGAATTCCTGCTGCCACCGAAGCCACGCAGAACCGGAAACCTTTATCACTATGCATTCTTATTTGTGTGTGCAAGTGTCTATTGTTGAATCAACCTGTTTCCTAATCTGGGACTGTTTGCCAAATCACAATGGATGATCAGTTAGTGGAAATCTGTTAAAATATTTCCTACATCAGGAAGAGTTGGAAAAGGCCCTCCTTTATATGGAAGCTATTTTGTGTCTCCATCAATATGAATGATTCTTTGAGTACTCCCATATGATACTTCTTCCTTGCTTCAGAAGACATGCAGCCTCATCCAAAGCAGTTAATCTCCAGATTGTAATTCCACACAAGAGGAAAATTCACTGAGCGATAACCATGTCTATTTTACCTTTTTCTTACTAAGATTTCCTACCAAGAGAGAGAATCTATTTTAGCGGCTATTTTTTAACTTTTTTTTAAGAAATGGAGAATCATGAAGTCTTCATTGCTCCTTACTCCTGGACTGTTACTGTTTCATGTCAAAAACCCAAGCTCCACCCTCAAATGATAAATGCAACTTATTATAATGTGTGATAGACCATACTGCTAAATAAAAAACATATATTGTGATTTGTCTTTAAAGATAAGTACCAAATAATTTGTCAAGTCCCTAATGATGGCTCATAACTAAGAAAACTAGACTGTCATATAGTCAGATTTATTGTAAGGAAAGCAGACTAGTTATTTTGTAAGTATCTTAAGACAGGACCTCTTTGATGAATCCCATTATATAGGCATGCAGAAGTAATCTATACAGTGGAATAATGAAAGATACACATTGAAAAATAAAAATAGGTTCTGAATTCGGAATCCCCCCCACCTTCAAAAAATACTGTGCTGGAAAGTTTTTTCTCCCATTCACTGAAAGGAGATGCATATGAGTTTCATTCCACATTCAGATGTGGAATCAGGGGTGGGCTTCTGCCGGTTCTGTCCACCTCTGTAGAACCAGTAGCCCTGAAGAGCAGCAGACATAGAACCGGTTCTATGATGTTTTTGCCCACCTGCCCACCTGCCCACCTGGGCTCTTACCTGATCTTTATTTCCTGATTTTTCAATTTCAGCTGCCGAATGAGGCACAGCTCCAGTTAAAAAAACAAGAAAAGAGGGCTGTTTCAAAGGCTGCTTCTCGTGCTAATGACATGCTAATGACGGGAGGGTCACAGCAGGCAGGGAAACTGTAAATCCCGAACCCAGTAGTTAACCCTTTCATATCCCACCCCTGTGTGGAATTCATATCTAACACTCATATCTACTCTAAATACCAGAACTATCACCCTGCAATCTACTCAAGCACTTACTATCCAGTATATTTTTCTTTTACTTGATCTTTTCAGTTGCTGTATGGATTTTGAGCAGCACAGTATTTTTATCTGCTTCACCACTGAATATCTTGCACATGACAACTCAAAGTCAACTGAAAAAAAGAATTCCAATAGAAGAGAATATAGGAAGCCCAGGTTTGAATTGTGGAATCCTTGGTACTCGTTGAAGTTGGTTGTTTGCTTGCAGACATTTCATGACCCAACTAGCTAACTTCCTACACATAGAGGTAAACCACATTTACACAGCATTCAAAAGTGACAATAAACAAGCTAAGAAAGAAACAGAAAGACCAGAACACATCCTCTCCAGCACAAATAAGCAGGAATTAGGATCAGACAAATAACCAAGCAGAAAACAATTCCATAAACAAAAACTATGAAATAGAAAACAACATCTCTACCTGTAGTGGGATTCAAATTATTTTACCACCAGTTCTCTGGGCGTGGCTTGATGGGCACGTTTTGTGCACACGCAGAGGATTTGCTGCTGACCTTCTCCTGCAATCCTGCAGTCTCCCCCTGCATCTTCAACAACTGACGTGCAGCAATCTGCTGTGTCGCACGAAGCAGCCGAGCTTCAAAACCAGGAAATAAAGATCAGAATAGAGCCGGAGTGGGCAGGCCCAGCAACTGATCGTTGGAGCAAACCAGTTCACTCACAGATGATTCTTGGAGCTACCGGTTTGGCTGAACTGGGCCAAATCGGTAGAATACCACCACTGATCTCTACCAACAATGGTAGGGCAAGCTGCTGTATATGAACAAGGATCAAATTCCATGCTCATTAGCACTGATGAAATTACGTGGCTGAGTAATGAAATGTCAGCAAGCAAACAACCAAGTTCAGAAAGCACAACGGACTTCATGGACTTCCTTTTTTTTAAAAAAAAAAAATAATAATCTTGTTTCTGTTTATACTTTATGAGATTGATCTATCTCTCAAAAGTTGAGGCAGGATGGTGATGATTTATTATAGAGAACAAGTAAGATAATATTTGGTTTTAAGACCAAAATTTCCAGATAATGTTTGGAAACAGCCGAGGCAGGTGCCTTCCTAATTCACTGAAATATGAGGAGGAGATATAACACAATTCAACTTGCAAGGTTCTGTTATTACAGCCAACCTCAGTGAAAGTAGTTTTAGACTTTGTAGAAAATTGATTTCTTGGTCTGAGGTTTACATTTACCTAGTTATACACTATACTAGGTAGGGTCAAGAACCTGTGACTTGTCAAATTCTAGGGTTAGGGTGACAGGTACCAAGAAAAGTAATTTTTTTTTATGGCACATGTAACACTACTCTTGCATGAGCTATGCTGGTTACCAGTTGTTTCCAGGTGCAACTTAAGGTTCACAGTTGTTTCCAGGTGCAACTTAAGGTTCACCTAAGAAGCCCTACATGAATCAGGGTGCCTTTTTTTCCAGAATTCCTACCCATCCAACTAGATCAAATAGGATAGGCATGCTGCAGATCCTGTCAGCCAAAGAATGTCGGCTGACAGGGACTAGAAGATGAGTTTTTTTTTTCTGCAGCAGTTCCTGCTCTGTGGAATACCCTCCCTTCTGATTACAGATTAGAATGGCCCCAATCCTGTTAGCCTTCTCCAAAACCTTAAAAACCTGGCTATGCTCCTGAGCCTGAGGCATTACATGCTCCAAAGGCCTCTCCTCCTGTCTATATTGTTAATAAGCCAGATGTCTTGCTTTGTATATGTTCGAGTTGGACGTTTTAATGTTTCTTATTGTTTTAATAGTTTTTACTGTTTTTATTCTAAAATAATTTTAAAACTTTAATTGTAATATGTTTTTTGAATTGTGAGCCACCAGAGCCGTTTGCTGAAATGGGCAGATATAGAAATTAATTAATTAATTGCTTGATTAATTAATTAATTAAATATTCCCTTGGAAGAGAAGCAGTGGCAAGGCTAGAGCAAGGGCAGAAGATGGGAAGAATGTGTGGAGCTGCCAAAGGGTTTCTGAGAGAGGAAATCTGAGACCTCCAGCCTTTCGCTCTATAACAAGAGTGTCAAACTGGATTTCTTTGAGGGATGGTTCAGCCCTGTAGTTCTCCTCCACGGGCCAGGATGGGTAGGAGATGGAACAGATGCCTCCTGCAGCATTTTGCTGACCAAAATGGGGCATGGGGGCCACAGGCAGCCCTCACGGCCTGTTTTGGCTGTCAGAGGCACCGTGGGGCAGTCCTTTACTCTTTCCTGTGGGCCAGGTTTAAGCATGCTGTGGACTGAATCTGGCCCGCGGGCCTTGTCTTTTGACACCCCTGCTCTATCAGCTCTGCTGCTGTAGCATAAATCTCAGAAACCCAGAATAAGAATAAGAATTGACATCTTAAATTTAACCTAAATTTTATTATTACATTAAATAGTTAATCCTAATGGATCAAAACTACAGGCACATACATTCTGGGAAGAACACATATTCCATGTCCTTGAATTTTTAAGGCTGCTTCACCTTTTATAGTTTTCATAAATATCAACTTCTTGACCTATGCATTTATGACAAAATAAATGCCATCACAGTACTTTACTTAATAACATGTACACATTTATCTTTATTTGGTAAGAGTATTATATAGTTCTTTTAAATGCATAGAATACATTTGCAGTTTCAACGTCCTGTTGAATAGATGCTTCATAGGAATGCATGCTGAATACATTTTATTACATTTTAATTTCACTTGACTTTCATTTGATAGAGAAAACGCATATGATGGTGATGTTTGGCTGCAAGGATCACTTATTCAAAGTCCATTCGAGAAAATTTGCCCAGATTAACAGATTTTCAACTGCTAAATGCAGATGAGCTGTTAGATCTGGTGAATGAGCCAATCGAGATATTCCAAAAACCGGTGGATGATAGATAGTAAAACAATACATGAGGTAGTTTTCCCTGCCTACTAAGCTTAAAACTAAGCTTAATTTCCTGTGTATGAGAAAGAAAACACAAATTTCATTTGTGCACAGAATGGGAACAATGCTTTATTTACTACCTATTTCATCTATTTTGAGATTCTGGCTATAGCACTCAGGTAACAAGGTTTGTTCAATTGAGACTAGGCATCCTAACTTTATTTCTCTGCCAAAGAATCTCAAGAAAATGTAGGATTTTTTTTCCCCCTGTGGAACTTTTTTCAGGCTAGGAGATAGCAAGAGGGATTACAGAGTGATGGAGCCACGTACAACAGAAAAAGTAACACTAAAACACTGGTCTTACTTTGCAGTAATCTCAATATATCCATACTATCCAAATAAACTTTAAAGCAATTCTAATATTCTTTGAAATACTGTTCTTTGAGAGAGAAAGCCAGAAGCTTCTTTTGCCAAGAAAGAAATTTTTTTTGGAAATTGGAATATATACTGCAGTTTGATTCAGGATTATTAGAAAGCTCCCTTGTTTATTTGTCTATATGCATTTTGATACTTTTGATTTTGAGTCAGTGTTGATTCCTGGCAATTTCCTGGACAAGTCCCTTCAGTTTTCTCGGATTTGCTAAGTGGGGAGGAACTAGGGCAAATTGACAGGCACTTATTCTGTCACATGGCTCATTCCTAGGTTTTGAACTGCTGAGCTGTTGACCTCTCAATGGTCTTTTGACTCAGTGTCCTAACCACTTGAGCCACTATGGCCCCAAGGTTCCCCTGTTCAGTCATATCCAATTCTAGGGGGAGGTGCTAATCTCTGTTTCTTATAGCTGACGGAACCAGCAATGTCAAAATACCTTTTCCATGCTCATGTGGTCAGCATGACTATATACTGAGGTGCATGGAACAATATCACTGATGTGGTACTTATTTATCTACTTGCATTTGCATACTTTCAAACTGCTAGATGCTCAGGAGGTGGAGCAAGTAATGGGAGGTCACCTCGTTACACGGCTCTCAGATCTCAAACCTGGTCTACCAGCTTTCCAGCTGACAAGCTCAGTGTCTTTAACTGCTGAGTCATCATGCCACTCTAAATACTCTATACATGTATACATACATACATACATACATACTTACATACATACATACATACGTGTGTGTGTGTGTGTATATATATATATACATACATATATAAAGGAAGAACCGACCTCTTCCCTCGTCCAACACCTCAAAGCCACAGGACATGAGATTGACTTTAAAAATACCAGAACTATCGCCAAAACCGAACACTTCAGCAGCAGAATCATCAGGGAAGCCATAGAAATAGAAAAACGCCCACACAGCATGAATAAACGAGATGATACCTCCCGCCTACCAGCCATTTGGAAACCCGCCCTCATGAACAGACGCGTACCTAACATGAAGAATGACACCAGACCCACACCCCTGAGAGCCACACAAGATGCCACCACCACACTTCCACGTAGAAAGCAGACTCACACCCACACAGAAGATGAAACACGACCACGGACCAGAAGCCGCACTGCAGCTGCATCACTACCCACCTCAAACCCCTCTGAGCCATACTTGAAGCGAACTGACCTCCACCATGAAGATGCAGCACGACCACGAACTCGAAGCCAAACAGCAAGATCACAGCTCACCAGCTCAAACCCTCCAGCCACTAAGACTAACCTGAGCACAATCAAGCCCCCACCTGAACAGAACACGCCTCCAGCCAATCAGAACACAGCCAACCCCCCCAACCAATCAGAACACAGCCAAACCCCCAACCAATGAGAACACCCCCCCACCCAATCAGAACACAGCCAAGCCCCCACCCAATCAAGTCACACCCCCACTAGCAGTTAAAAGGAAGAAGCAGCTGCAAGCTCACATCACTCTGAGAAGCGCAGAGCTGAAGACCAAGCCTGAAGATGATGAATGAGACTTCATCGAAACGTTGCCTAGATACTTCCAATCTTATGTGGGAGAAAACCCGAATAACCAAAGATCCACATATCTATCTATCTATCTATCTATCTATCTATCTATCTATCTATCTATCTATCTATCTATCTATCTATCTGATTACTTTTTAGGTTTGTTGAAAGGTTGGATTTCAATGTAAGCTGTTGTGTTTGTGTTGAAAAGATAGATATGATGAGCTAAAGTAGAATTTTTTTCTGACATTAAATAAGATGATTAAAGAAAAATAGTAGCCGGATGAGTAGCTTGTGAAAAAGCACCTTGATATATTTAGTATTTTATGAACACTTTTGCTGGATCTCAAGCAATCAGTGAAATCTGTGAATGGATGGATAGAGGAGAGGCTCCTTCTGTATGTCAAATATCTTGCTCTATCAACTTATTGGAGTAGAATAGGTTTGAGTCTGGCCAGTGCCAAAACGGGCAACTGTTTTTCTTAGTTTTTGAAAGAAAGCATTTCACAGCACAGAAATCACATGAGAACTGGGTCAACATGATACTGTGAACAAATCATCTTACAAACATTATCTTCTCAATATTTGATTTGCAATTCTTCCTTCAGTAGCCTTACCTGAATTTTCTTTTTGATTACTTCGGAACGCTCGCCTGCCATTTAACAGCAATTCATTATTGAAAAGTGCTGTAAATACATCATTGTTTGCATGTAATGGGTATTTCAAAATTGTATTATACAGTTATTGTGCTGGGTGACCTCTGCCACAGTTTATTTGCTGGATGTCACCCTTTCATTTCTGTTGCAGCCATGCTTCAGAGTAGTTTCATTTTTCTATGAAGGGCAATGAATGCACAAAGCCTTCAAAAATGGAGCAGTAATTAGTCTAGGAAAGATCAAAGTGTGCTCTTCTAAATCCAGCCAATTTGCTGTGGTTGTGCAAAACCAATAGTCTTTCTTTTGCCTTGGTCTCTTATTAATTTTCGCTCTCATTTGTTGCAGTGCAGCTGCTTTCTTGTCAATCCACTGTGCAACTTTTTAAAAAATCTATTTTGAAGTCACAAATGCAATTTCAGTGGGCCTTAGGCATAATGAATAGCTTTCTAAAGACAGCCTTTTTCAAATGGAAACTCAAAATGAAGAAATTCTTTGCATTACATATTATTTTCAAACATGGATAAATTATTACACCTGATGAAGAGAAGGCAATATACAGATTTTAATTTTGGCATCAACTAATTCCTTTGCCTCATCATACTGAATTACAACTGTACCATTCTGTTCACCACCAGATATAGGAATCCCTCTAATGAAGTAGCTTGGGAATTTGTTTCTAACCCCACATTGCCCAAGGTTTGGCCAATCTTAATTAGCACATTTTTACATAAATATTTGCCATTAATTTCTCCTAATATATTTCTCTATGCCTATTGCTCACTAATGCGTATTTTATGTACAGTTCCCTAATTACATATTTGTATCCATAGTTTGAGTTGCAAATACATTGTTAACATTTCTTTAAAAAAGACACCAGGGGTCGCCAACCTTTTGGATCTCAGGGACCACCAAACTCATAATTTTAAACCCCATGGATGACTAATTAATTTTGACTGACAGTGGCTTGCTGACATTGGTGGGAAAGTCGGTGCCCTATTCCAGAGCTGCAGGAGTCACAGGACTGGCCCTTTGGTCACCCCAGAACAGTTGTTCCTCTACCCAGGTGTGCCGGCCTGCCATGGACTGGAGGAGCTGCTCCAGGATGACCAAAGGGCCAGTCTTATGACTACTGCAGCTCTGGAATATGGGACCGACTTTCCCACCAATGTCAGCAAGCCACCCCGGGGCAGATTTCCCTCCCCTGCCGTTGGTCTTACTTTCCAGTTCCAGCTCGTGTGGCTCTATTCAAGGTAAGATTTGCACTCGGCCAAAGAGCCGAGCCGCCCACTGGGTGGGCGGGCCATGCGCAGCCTTGTGTTCCCACACAGCCTGGATTAGTTGCTTTGGGGAGAGTGCTTGTGGGGTGGGGACATTTCTCTGTGAAGCACCAAAATTTTCTTGCGGACCACCATTCGTCTCTGGCCCACTAGTTGGTGACCACTAATCCACACTACTACTTTTATAAACATTTTTTTCCACAGCAAAAACAATCTATTTTTTGCTTTGAATACAGGTATTCCTCAACTTAAAACAGTTCATTTAGTGACTGTTCAAGTTATGACGGCACTGAAAAATGTGGCTTATGATTGTTTTTCACAGTTACGACCTTAGCAGCATCTCCATGATCATGTGATCAGAATTCAGATGCTTGGTGACAGGTTCGTATTTACGACCGTCACTGTATCCCAAGATCATGCCGTCCTTTTTTGCGACTTTCTGACAAGCAAAGTCAATGGGGAAGCCAAATTCACTTAGCAATCGGGTTAATAATCTATCAACTATTGTGATTCACTTAACAACTGTGGCAAGAAAAGTCATAAAAGGGAGCAAAACTCACTTAACCACAGAAATTTTAGGCTGAACTGTGGTTGTAACTCAAGGATTACCTGTAAGGAAGACTGGTGAAGAACAGAATTGAAGTAAACCATCAAACTCAAAGCCAATCTAAAATTTATCTGAATATTTTTAAAAATATATTTAAAATTAAAAGGCACATACACATTATTTATACTGAGGTGTTTATACTGAAGTGTTAACTGAACTGCCTTGGGCAAACCTGGGGCAAACTGAGTCACAACCTGTGCATAGGCAAAATATTAGCTTAACCAACAACACTAGACTAAACAACTGCCTTGATCTCATCTTCTGCAATAGTTTGAATTTAATTTACAGAATACAAACTAAAGAACCCTTTTCCAGCAGTGACCACAATATGATTGACTTTTGTCTCAACATATGCCCACACAAAAATCATCACAATGATGTAATCCCCAATTATAACTTCAAAAAAGGCAACTATGATCTTATAGACAACGATCTTTCATCCCTTGATTGGCAATCTCTATTCACTGGATGCAATACTATTGAAGACCATTACAACATATTTTTACTTGAAGTCAAAAGAGTCATCAAACTATATGTACCAACAACAACTCCCAAAACAACAACAAAAAAACAGATTAGCCATAACAATAAGGAAACTTCAATCCAAAAAGAGATCACTCTGGCGGAAAAAGAAATCTGGTCACGTTGCCAATTTCAAAAGTCGATACAAAAATTTATGCCATCAGATAAAGACTGAATGCACCAATTATCACATTCAACAAGAGGAAAACCTTCTATGCACCAATTCTACCCGCGCTTTTTACAATTTTGTAAACAACAAACTAAAAGACTCAAGATCTATCCCACCCCTGATAGGACCTAATGGTAAAGACTGCAATGACAACAGCATTAAAGCCAACATCTTTAACACATTCTTCAGCTCAGTATTTGTAAACAGCAATGGATCATGCCCAGTATTTCCTATCTGAACCACAGACAACTACAATGATCTAATACATATCGATTTTACAGAAGACAATGTTGAAAAATCACTACGCAATCTAAAACCATCCCTATCTATTGGACCGGATAGAATATGTGCCTACTTCTTAAAAAAGCTATCCACTGCCATAGCCGAACCTCTAAGCATAATCTTTGAAAAATCTTTCAGGACCAGCTCCTTGCCTAACCTATGGTCACAAGCCACGGTCATCCCCATCTTCAAAAAGGGAGACCCCAACCTAGTTGAAAATTACAGACCAATCTCCTTATGCTGTGTCACCTGTAAAGTCATGGAATCAATTATTAACCAATCGATTATCCTCCACTTAGAGACAAACAACCTACTCTCCAATAAGCAATATGGTTTCAGGAAAAAAACTATCCTGTAATCTGCAACTCTTACACTGCAAAAACATATGGACTACACAACTCGATCAGGGCAAAGCAATAGACACAATTTACATAGACTTCTGTAAAGCCTTTGATTCAGTGGTACACAACAAACTACTCCTAAAACTAAAATCTTGTGGTATCTCTGGACAACTGCATAACTGGATAGAAGCATTCCTGTCAAACAGACAACAAATGGTCAAAATTGGGAGCATCCTATCAAATTCTGTACCTGTCAATAGTGGTGTCCCCCAAGGCAGTGTTCTAGGACCAACTCTCTCCATACTCTACATAAATGACCTCTGTGATCATATTAAGAGCAACTGCGTTCTTTTCGCTGATGATGTAAAGCTGTTCAATACCACAGACAATACTGCTACCCTTCAAAAAGATCTTGACTATGTATCGGAATGGTCAAACAAATGGCAACTTCAAATCTCAACAAATAAATGCTCTGTCTTACATATTGGCAAAAAAATAATAATCAGAAAATAAAATACAAACTGAATAGTCAACATCTTGTTGATGATCCAAGCTCTGTCAAGGATCTTAGAATACTCATCTCTAATGATCTAAGTGCTAGAGCCCACTGTCACTACATAGCCAAAAAGGCATTAAGAGTTGTTAACCCGATCCTACGTAGCTTTTTCTTTGGTAATATCACACTACTAACTACAGCATACAAAACATCTGCTAGACCAATACTTGAAACAAGCTGATCAGTCTGGAACCCACATTATGTATCTGATATTAACACAGTTGAGAAAGTCTGGAAATATTTCACAAGAAGAGTTCTCCACTCCTCTACTCATTGTAGAATACCTTATGCCACCAGACTTGAAATTCTAGACCTAGAAAACCTTGAATTATGCTGTCTTCGGTCTGATCTAAGTATGGTATATAAAATCATACATTGCAATGTCCTACCTGTCAATGAATACTTCAGCTTCAACCATAACAACACAAGAGCACACAATAGATACAAACTCAAGGTTAACCACACGAAACTTGATTGCAGGAAATACGACTTCAGCAACAGAGTGGTCAATGTCTGGAATACTCTACCTGACTCAAACCCCAAAAACTTTAACCTTAGACTGTCTACTATTGACCTCACCCCTTTCCTAAGAGGTCTGTAGGGGGCATGCATAAGTGCACCAATCGTGCCTACCATCCCTGTTCTATTGTTTCTTTTATTTTTCTTATATGTACCCATTTCATGTATTCATAACTGTGTATATACTTATATCTATTATCTTGTAAGCAATTGACAAATCAAATCAAATCAAATAAATAAATAAATATATTGTGCGAATGCAAACCCAGAAAACTCTTTGATTCTACTAATTTCTGGTGAAATTAGTTATTGAATCATTGTGCCTCATTTGACCCAACTCTCAAGTGTAGGTGGGCTTTGCATTATTTAGACAGACCAGAAAACAATGCAATTACAATTACAATTTAGAAAACAGCACAAGGAAGATGACAGGTGAAAGGTGGAAAAATAGATAGGCATAAATTGACAGGTGAAAGATGGAAAAATAGATAGGCATAAATTGAGGGATTGGAGATATACATACCTTAACCTGGTTTGTAAATTTCTCCTAAGAGGTATTCTCTTTTTGTTGGAAGGCTATGTCCTGTGAAGAGGGAAAAAAATTGCACAGGGGCGGGAGAGATAAGGGGGAAGGAAGGAAACTGTGTGAGGGAAAGGTCATGTGATCTATCCTTTTCCCCACATGTTCACTTGAACTCCATTAAGAGAGCACATAACGTGGCATCTACTATGGTGTTTTTCGTCCTAACGGTGTTTTCTTTAGCTTTTTTTTTTTTAAAAAAGAAAAACTACAAGCTTTTCCAGCCAGATCCCAGATGAGTGTTTCCCTGCAGGCTGTGCGAACAGCAAGAGAAACAAATTGCCTTGGGGAGATTGAGAGAGCCAGGCAGGCTCACTAGAAAGCGAAAGAGGAAAGAATGACCTCTGTGAATGTTGCCCTGTGGTTTCTGCACTGAAGTGGCTGCATCTGGGCCACCTGTTGATGGCATGATTGAAGCATTAGCCCTTGCCTGGCCTCAGCACCATTGATAACTCTGCTTAACGTCGCCACAGGGGAGCCTTTGTTGGAAGAGCAGTCACTTTGCCTGAGCAATGGTGTACATTGGCTCCCCCATTCAAGCCTTTTTTCTTGGACATTAGCACATTTGAATGGGCCACCAGAGAAGCCATTCAGTGAGAACATGCACCAGGGCTTCTGGGTGGCCTGGGGTTGAGCCGAAAACTCTTGTTAATGGACTGTGAATCTCAGCCTATTGATGTACATGAACTCGGTGACCAAAGAAAAGTGAGACAAAGATGTCCAGCACAGGAACATATAGGTCACAATTGGACAAAAGCAGACTGTGACCAGCCAGAGCTGTTTGATTACCAAATGCAAAGCAGGATATCTAGGAACATGGGGTTGCTGCTGTGGAAATGATTTAAAAGCAATGTCCTTTTATGCAGCAGCATTACCTGCAGGCTCAGGAACCCCCACACCCCGTACTCAGGGAATCCTTTGCGATTCAGCCAAGATGTAGTTGCAATTAGCTGAACAAACATCCTGTGAATTTCATTGAATGAGATGTATTCTGTCTTCCATATGGTTGTGCTAGCATGATTCCCTAAAATAATGGCTTACTGAACCAAAAATAAGCACGTGCAAAATATAATCACAAATTTAAATTTGTTCGCATCCTGAGTGCATTTAGGTGAATAAGTGATTATAAACCTAGGGTGGTCTTTTGACCTGGTGACCTTTAGATGTTGCTTTCAGAATTCCTACTAGCTACGCTAGCTAGTTGGCACTTTGTGGTGTGCAGTCTTGGTACAGCTTGGTGAAGTCTTAGTTTCACTGTAAGAAAACAAGAAGAGCCTTATAATAGGTTAGACCAAAACTTCAAGATTTTTGAGACAAGAAGCTTTGCTTTTTTTCTTTGCTCCCAGGCTTACGAATTCAGAGCTAATTTTATTCAGAACAAAATCTTGTTTGGCTCTTATGCTTAGTAGCTATTGAAAAAATGGGATAAGGTTGCAGTATGGAGTGGCCTTTTTGCAACCAGCCACCTAGCCATGCCTCCTCAGGGAGATTCAATTTTATTTCCCCTCTGGAAATACTTTTACCTGCTTCTCAAGCTTGTTGATGGATGCCAATGCTATTTTGGATACTTGTGAAAAGCCACTTGAAAAGAACATTTATTGTTGCTATTTAAGCTAAAGCTGTAGGATAGACCACTAATACACGTAGTCCTTGACTTATAACCACAACTGGGACCAGAATTTCCATTATTAAGCAAAGCAGTTGTTAAGTGAATCACAATGGATTTTATGACCTTTTTGTCATGATTGTTAAGCAAATCCAGCTTCACCCCATTGACTTTGCTTGTTGGAAGCTGTCTTGGAAGTTGCTCATGGTGATCACATGGTCCCAGGACATGGTTGTAAGTTGAGGATTACTGTACTGTGGAGCATAAGCTGCCTACCTTGCATCCAAGGTCCCTCCGCAACTACATCTGATTTCTGAGAAAAGTCATATGATGAGCTGCCTAGAGGACTAAAGTGAATATAAATTGGGCTGCCAGAAATTAATGATTTCTTTGGCATCTTAAATGTCACCCTCACATTTGAAAGCCTCTCCCTCCTTCTATTAGCTCCTATTACAGATATATGAAGAGGCAAAGAGAGACTCCTGGAAAGGGGGACAAATAGAGAAAAATGAGCTCACACTTTAATTTTCTTTTTTTTTGGTAAAAGTTTTATTGATTTTAACAACAGACAAAAAACATATAAGACATAAAACATGACATTAAAAAAAATAAAAAAATTATAACATTCTTCATAAATGTACAGTGTATCGGTTGGTTTACCACTCCCTTTTGTGCATCCATTTCATAGTCATCAGAATAATTATATTACATAATAACTCACATTATCAATCATCAATAAAATATCCCAATATCATTATTGAACAATCATTTGACTATAATTTTACTAATTCATACTTAAGCGAGATAACTATAATTAAGTTAAATTATTTTATGACAAGTCATGAAATCATACCAAATCTATCTTAATAAAATATTCTTAAAAATTATCAAAACCAAGAAAAATTATATATTCGTTATTTCCTAAATTTCTTAATATTCTATTATCATATTGTATTATCTAACCATTGATAAAAAAGGTCCCAAACTTCATAAAATTGTTTATCTTCTTGTTCTCTAATTTCAAATGTCAATCTACTCATTTCAGCACATTCCAATATTTTCTTAATAATTTCTTCCTCTAATGGTATTTTCTCACTCTTCCAGTGTTTAGCAAATACAATCCTAGCTGCTGTTAATACATTTATAATCAGATACTTTAAATTTTTATTATATATATCAGGTACGATTCCCAATAAAAAAATCTCTGGTTTCAAATCCCACTTTAATTTTCTTGCCTTTACCAATATATGCACACACACACACACACATATACATACATACATACATGGACACACACACACACACACACATATGTATATGTATGTACGTACACATATATATATATATATATTCTTAAGTTTTCACGGGTATTTATATGTATGGTATTCAGCTTTGTTCGGGTATTTTCCCATGTCATGGTAGTTGTGCTTTTAAAGTTGTAGCAACGTTTCGGCAGAATCTCATCTGCCATCATCAGGCTTCTGAATTGTGTTCGTCTGGGAGTCAGATTTTCACAGCCATTTCTGTTTTAAATTTGGTGCTGGCCTACGCTTTGCCAGAATGTTTTTTTTTTCTTCATCCTGGTTGGTTGGGAGTCTTGGTCTGTGTTTATTGGTCTTGGAGTTTGCTGTGTTCTGCTTGATTGGTGTTTCTAATATCTTCTGTCTGTTTTGTAGCTTTTTTTTGTCTTGATTAGCTGGCAACATTGTGTTTGCTGTATTGGAGGCTTTTAGTGCGGCTTGGCTTCGAGTAAACGAACAGCTATCATTTATTAGGAAGCTAGGTTTCATCTGGGTGCCTGGTTGGGGTGTGTTTGAGCTGGAGGTATCGGGAGTCTGTTTGTGCCCAGGTGTTTGGCTGGCTTGTGGTGTGGAGATTTTTTTGTTTGTGAGTGCAGGCTTCCAGATAATTGACAGTCTGGTGGAGTCATCTCTTCTATTCATGCTTTCAGGTCTTTTTTTCAATCTTTATGGCTTCTCTGATAATTCTGTAGCTGGGGTTTTCTTTTTTTTTGAAACAAATTTTATTAATTTTACAAAAAAAAAAACAATACACAATCCAGGCATAACAACTTGAAGAATCTTTTCTAAAAAAAAAAATAATAATAATTAAAGAAGAAAGCCAATAGAACATAACTCCAAATTGTAATATCAATATTTACATTATCTATTTAACTTCATATCTTATCCAAACTTCTCCTTTTATCCAAATTATATTTCTTGCTTATTAAAATTTTATTGCCTTTCATAAACATACAAAACACAAAACATAAACAAAACTAAAACATCTTTTCTGAAGGCTGCCTGATCCCGGGTTGAAACTCTTCACACAGACACAAATTCAAACATCATATTCACTTTATATATCCTTCCATATCTTATTATCATTTTCTTTTTTATATATATAAACCAATTTTATCAGTTTTACAAAAACAGTGCATAAACAATCAGGGCATAACAGCTTATAAATTCTTTCCTAAAAAAATAATAATAATTAAAGAACAAACCAATACTTTATCTATTTAACTTCATATCTTATTCCAGCTTCTCCTTTTCATCCAAATTATTTCTTATTGATTAAAATGTTATTGCCTTTTATCAATATACAAAAAACAAAACAAAACAAAACCTTTATATATCCTTCCAAATCTTATTTCCATTTTCAATAACATTCTTTGTCTTTTCTATTTCCAACTATCCATTCATCTTTTTTCTTTTACTATACTTCTCCTATACACTAACTGGAGTGACACCTTTAACTCATTACCCTAACTTAAAAGTACTTCATATGACAATTTTTCTTGGGATTCTGTTTAAAAGATTCTAAAATTACACAATAAATTTTATACTCTAAATACACATATAAAAAATACAATCTTATGTACCCTCCAGAATCCCTCTTTTATCCTAAATTAAATTCACCCATTGTCTCTAAATAAACTTTTTTTCTTTAGGTCTTGCTTCCCCCCATTAAGGCTTCTCCTCCCCCCCTTTCTCTCTTGCTTATTCTTCTCCTTGCCCTTTTTACCCCTTTGTCTTTCCTCCTCCCTTTTCTTACTCCCTTTCCTTTGCTTCCTAACCTTGCCTCCACCTTTCCGCTCATTTTTCTCTTCTTTGGTTGTTTTTATAATTCTTAAAATCCCATTTTTCTTATCCTTTTTCTCCTCCTCCCCGGAAAGAACCCATTGTTCATCAAAGATGGCTTCTTCTTCTTCTTTGTCCCAGTCCTTCTGCTGCGTAATCAACTTTTCATAAGTACATAACGCCATTTCTAAGAATTGAAACAAACTGCCCAAAGTATCTTCTTTTTTATATTTTTGATATTCAGTCTTTAGTTCATCCACAAGCGATGCCATCATGAAAAAAGAAACTTTTCCCAAAACAACCACAAATATTTTTAATCAAGAATAATTCAAAAAAAAAAAATTCCAAAAATTAATACTTTTCTTCCTTCTTCTCTTTCTCTTTCTGGGGTTAATGTTTAATCAAAGAGGTCCAATTACCATATACCTTTCTTTGGGATTCTAGGCAATCTCCTCCTTTTTCAGCTTCTGCTCCAATTTTTTTTCCTCTCCCTTCCCACTTGCAATATCAATTTTAAATAATCAGAAATCCATACCTCCAACAAGGGTTTTCCAATTTCTTAAGTTTTTCAATGTCCAAAAACCCTTTTGTCCCTTAGCTTCAACTCTCAAAACAATTCACTTTCAATGTCCAGTATATCCAAACATATCTGCTGTTTCCATGGGGTGGGAGAGTGAAGAAAAAAAAAAGTTCCCTTTAACAGCTTCTCCGCCGCTTTCGATCTTCTTAGGGATACAATGTATCTTCCAGCAATTCAGACAGCTCAGTTCCAGCCAATTTGCAAGATGTTACTTGACCCGGCTCAGACAGCACTTTCACTCCTTACTTCCTCCAGCGCAATCTTACCCGGTTGCTGGCTTCTTCGTGGCGGCCATTGCTGACCGCCGCTCCACCGCCTTGGGAAAAAGGGGTTTTTCCGGAGGGGGAGGGGGTCTGCGACACCCCCAACCCCCTGTCCGACTCCCCTCTCTCTTCAGCTGTCCCTACAGGGCAGCCATATCCCCCTGACCCATCTGGATCGGGGGTACCTCGGCGGCTAGCACAGCAGGAATCGCGAGCTGTCGCGAATTCCTGCTGCCCCGAAGCCACGCGAAACCGGAAACCTGTAGCTGGGGTTTTCTATAGTGGCTAGGATTTTGGTGCCATTGAAGTCGATGCTATGATCTGTGGCTTTCATGTATTGGACTAGTGAGGCAGTGTGTTCCAGATTTTTACTGCATTTTTGTGTTCATCTAGGTGGGAACTTATTCTCATACATACATACATACATACATACATACATACATGTGCGTGTGTGTGTGTATAATGATATATATGATGATAGCAGATGAGATTCTCATCTGCCATTATCAGGCTTCTGTATAGTGCTCGTCTGCGAGTCAGACTTTCACAGCCGTTTCAGTTTTAAATTTGGGGCTAGCCTACTGCTGTGCCAGAATGGTTTTTTCTTTATCCTGATTGGTTGGGAGTCTTGGTCTGTGTTTATTGGTCTTGGAGTTTGCTGTGTTCTGCTTGATTGGTATTTCTAATATCTTCTCTCTGTTTTGTGGCTTTTTTGTCTTGATTGGCTGGCAACATTTTGTTCCTGTATTGGAGGCTGTATTATAAAATAAATAGGAAATAAATAAATAGGAAATAAATAATGTAAATCTAGGCCGTAGTTTATCAATAGCTGAGGTGGGGGTGGGGGGAAAGCAGATAATTTACAAAATCCAACCCAAGATACACAAAAAGCTGGACAATTTTAAGGCGATGCCTGCCTGATGAGTGACATGAGGATACAAAGGTGGATATGGCCTCCTTTTGCTGGGTGGCTGGTAATCTTATCTAAAACAAGGGTACAGCCTGTTCTACTTCCTCTACATGATTCTGCTCTCTATTTTGTTTTTTTAAAAAACAAGTTTAATTGGTTTTTAAAGACAAACAAAAACAAACAAAACATAAAAACATCCAACTTTCTTTCATAAATGTACAAACAGTGTGTCGGTTGGTTTACAAATTTTTTGTGCATCCATTTCATAGTCTCAATTACAGTTACATTGCATAATATCTCATATTATCAATCAGAAATTGAATACCCTAGTATTACTATTAATCAGTCATTTGACTATAATTTTGTTCATTGATACTTTGCGAGATAACTATAATTTACTTAGTTTATTTTATAACAATTCATATAATCGTCCCCAAATCTATCCTAGAAACATTTTATAGATATAATAACAAAAGAAGAAATACATCTTTATATATTCATTATATTCTAAAATTCTAAGTATTCTATTATTATATTTTATTATCTAACCATTGATAGAAAAGGTCCCAAATTTTATAAAATTGTTTATCTTCTTGTTCTCTAATTTCAAATGTCAATCTACTCATTTCAGCACATTCCAATATTTTCTGCTCTCTATTTTGATTAGTTAATCATCCCAATAGGACTTAGAGGGATAACAATATCTCCACTACCAGTAGTCTTTGGCTTAGTAGCACAATTGTGAACAGAACCTCTGTCATTAAATGATGTAGTCTAAGTGAGCGGTTCCCAAATTTAGGACCTTTCCCCCATTGACTTTGCTTCTCAGAAACCCGCTGAGAAATTTGCAAATGGTGATCATGTGACCTTAAGATGCCGCAACTGTCATAAACACATTCTAGTTGCCATGTATTCAAATTTTGGTCAGCTAATTATGGGCATACGACAGTCGTAAGTGTGAAAACTGGTCATAAGTAACTTTTTTCTGTGGCATCATAACTTCAAACATTTGTTAAACAAATGGTTGTAAGTCAAGGAGTACCCATAAAACAAAAACCTCTTCCTTCCTTCCTTCCTTCCTTCCTTCCTTCCTTCCTTCCTTCCTTCCTTCCTTCCTTCCTGCCTTCCTGCCTTCCTTCCTGCCTGCCTGTCTGCCTGCCTGCTTGTCTGCCTGCCTGCCTGTCTGCCTGCCTGCTTGTCTGTCTGCCTGCCTGTCTACTTGTCTGCCTGCCTGCCTGCCTGCCTGCCTGCCTGCCTACTTGTCTGCCTGCCTGCCTGCCTGCTTGTCTGCCTGCCTACTTGTCTGCCTGCCTGCCTGCCTGCTTGTCTGCCTGCCTGCCTGCCTGCCTAATGCATTATTATCTGAAGTTTCTGGGAAAGTAAAATACAAATTGTCTAAAACAGTGGTGGCTAACCTTTTTGAGCTCATGTGCTGCTAAATTGCATGCCAGCATCCAGAAGGCAATGCGTGCGGATCCCCTCCCACCCCCTGCACATGTACGAGCGACCCCCTACGCATACTACACATATCTGCACATGCGCAAGCAACCCCCCTGTGCACGCCACATGTCTGTGCATGAGAGTGACCCCCCATGCACGCATGCCTCCACGCATGCATGTGTGCCTCCTGTGCCCCCCGCCCCCTGGGCATGAACACCAGATACCTGACAATCAACTGTCGGGCAGGTGGCATATGCACATGCTTTGGGCGAGGGCTTGTGTGCCAGCAGTAATGGCTCTGTGTGCCACTTCCAGCGTGCATGCCATGGGTTTGCCATCATGGGTCTAAAAGATAATGTTTCAGATTTACAGGAATTGAAAGCCCTCCCCAAATACAGAGGCAGATGCTGGTTGCATATATTCTGTAGTGTCTGGTGGTAACAATATGTCAGGTTGGCTTTTAACTCATAAAGAAGAGTGGATATTGGCCCTTGGCCCTTGGCCTCTTCTTTTCCTAGAAATCCAACTGAATAATTTTGTTGTGTCTCCTTTTTTGTGCACTTGTTCACTTGAGCCAGTGAGGTTCATTTGAGGTGACAGTTCATTTGACCTGACTAGCTAACTCTGAGCTGTACATTGATTCTTTAACAATTCTTTTTATGGTCCATCTCTCAAATAGGACCAATAGCAAATTATCAATAGATGTAAGAATAATAATTAAAACTGTGAAGCACTATAGTAGTGGAAAAGAAAAAAAATCTTTTATGAAATGCCAAATGCTAGCCGTAAACACGCATCTTTTACTTTTAAATATTATCTCTCTTGGCAACATGTGAATGAACATTTCACATGTAAGACTTACCCCATTCCTTATTCATTGCTGAATTCTTCCTAAAGATCAGAACTTGTTTCTCTTTCATTAAACCAAATTTGCAGGCGAGGGGATAGTAAGCATAAGAATCATGGAAGATTTCTCATTCCAGCTTTGACAGCATGAACATCTCTCATTGTTTCAAGAGGAGGCTCTTTAACTCAGTTTAAATATTTTGTTTCCATAGGCCTCCTTAATAAGTATTCCCTAGTATAAAGAGTCAGTTTTATGAAGGTTAAAAATAAAACACGCATCCAGGGTTGTTATTGTTTTTTTACAGTTGTTGTTGCTGTTCTAAGAAATATTCTTGTTAGCTTAGTGGTCATTTTGTTATGGTTACAATGGTGAGATGTAAACAATTTCATATACATATCTATTAAGATCTTCCCCATATGCCAAACTGTTTCTTTAATAGTGCAGACTAAAAGATCACATTTGCGGTACTTTACAGAACTCTCCATCTCTATTCTGCTGCTAGTGCTGTGTGCATAAAAAAGTTGGACTAATGAAATTTGATTCTCTTTGGAACTTTCCATTAATTCCTCACAGTATTGTGGAAAATTCTGTATTGATCAATAGGTAGATATGTAAATGTTTGCCTATTGTTCATGTTTCTCTCTCTCCCCGCTTTTGCCTTTTTAATCAATTTTGCCAGTTAACTGTTTTCTGAAATGATTGCTGATGTTTAATAAAGACCAAGCTATAGTTTTGCTAGCTGGGCCAAATGACGCTTAATGTACTGTATGCTTGCCCTAATTTGAGTATCAAGATTGCCTGGGTGTGTGATCTTTGTAAAGAAAACAGTAAATTCTCCTTCTTCTGTGTCTAGATCAAACTTTACATGGCCAGAATGAAACCATCTTCTTGGCTTTGCTGTTAACAGTAAATTATTATTATTTATTAATTTTTATTTATTTTAATTTGATTTGTCAATTGCTTACAAGATAATAGATATAAGAATAAACATAGTTACTATGATTGCTTGGGGGAAGAATTTTGGATTGATCTAGAGAAATGGCAAAAACTGTGGTCTCAAAATTATAAAATGACAATGTCAACAGCATATACAGAAAATTTGTGTAAGATGTTTTACAGATGGCATTTTCCCCCGACAAGAATAGCAAAAATATTCAAGAACAAATCTGAAAAATGTTGGAAATGTCATCAGATACCTGGCTCATATTACCATATGTCGTGGACTTGTGCAGATGTCAAAAAATATTGGACTAAAATCCACACGTGGTTGGAAAAATGACAAAAAAGCATATAGACTTGAAACCAGAGATATTTTTATTGGGAATTTTACCTGAAACATATAGTAAAGAATTGAAATACCTGATTGTAAATGTATTAACAGCGGCTAGGATTGTATTTGCCAAAAACTGGAAAAATGAAAAAATACCATAACAGGAGGAAATCATGAAGAAAATATTGGAATGTGCTGAAATGAGTAGATTGACATTTGAAATCAGAGAACAAGGTGATAAACAATTTTATAAAATTTGGGATCTATTCTATCAATGGTTAGATAATAAAACATGGTAATGAAATATGTAGATTCTTAGAAAATAATAAAAATATAAAGATGTATTCTTTTCTTATTATATCTACAAAATGATTGTAGGATAGATTTGAGATGATAATATGAACTGTCATAAAACAAATTAAGTAAAATATGGATTATTTTGTAAAACATGAATGAATAAAAGTATAGTCAAATGATTGATTAACAATGATATTAATGTATTTAATATTTGATTGAAAATATGAGAATATATACAATGTAATTGTAATTGAAGACTACGAAATGGAAGCACAAAACAATTTGTAAACCAACCGACACACTGTATGTATATATATGGATGATGGCTTGATTTTTTTGTGTTTTGTTTGTCTATGTTTGTTTTAAAAACCAATAAAAATTAAAAAAAAAATAAACATAATTATGAATGAAATGGATACATATAAAAAAAATAAAAGAAACAACAGGACAGGGATGGTAGGCACGTTGGTGAATTCACTGGGACATAGTTCCCATAGGTGTGTAGTCCGAATATACTTTTATCTGCCCGTAATTGTTGGATATGAGTTAGGCAGAAATACATTTTATAAACAAACAAATAAATCCAAACCTTTAAAAAATTGACTGTTTTCAGGTAGACTGAAATTGACTGTTTTCAGGTAGTGTTGATTTACAAGCAATGGTTTCTAATTTGTGACAAAAGGGAAGGTCTTGGATGGGTGGCATAGATCAAGGGAGCAGGCAGGGAAGTGGCATGGGCCAGAAAGGATGCACAAGGATCCTTCCCTTCCCATCCCATCCCATCCAGCAGATAAGTGGCTGCTACTGGTCAGTGGAAAGAGTGAGGGATTGTGAGACAGGCTGAGAAACTATGTTCACAGAACATTGAAAATGAAGATCATGTGACTGCAGCAGCTGCCTAGTGGTGCAGCAAAATAAGTGATACTGAAAAAGCCACAACCTCCCCAAATTTCATTCCCTTGGGAATCATGGTTCCTGGATTTTGGACACATTCTGCAAATTAGCCTATTTAAGGTAGCTTAGCTTAAATATTGTTGTCCTGTGATGGATTACTTTGCCCTGTTAGAGTTGTGACAGTGAAAGTTTTAGTAATATATAGATAGACTAACAAGCAACCCCTCATCCCTGATTGGAAAAAAACAAATGCCAGTGAAGTCTCCTGTTCTTTATTCTTTGGCCCATGTCTTTTTCCCCTTTAACATTTTTCCTCTCTTTATTAGGAAACTGATATTGATAATGGCCTCAGTACATTCCAATGGTAGCTCACACTAATGATTCAGAGTTCTAATTTGAAACAAGATCAGAGATGGTACCCATTGCAATCATGCACTGAAGTGAATTCTTTAGAGTGGTCCATAGTTGGCAGAAACAATCAAGGCTCAGTTGGCAAAGTCAATAAATAAAACTACCTGGGATCAAAATTATGAATGTCAGGAACAATTTACCCTGAAAGCAATAAAAATGGTACATATAAATATATAGTAAATCAGTTGCGGTTCAGGCATAATTTTGAAAAAATGCATCTTTCTCTCTCCTCTCCTACAGCTGCCACAGCAACATGCAACCATGGTTACAGTTACTGGGAAAAATGCTTTGTTGCAAAATTGCCAGGTTTGAAAACTATAGGAGAACATAGTTTCACAACCTTATTTCTTCTGTACTCATAAGGTTTTTGATAATCAATGTTCAGCATATGGTGAGGTGTGCCATTCCCCGGAGTTACTAATTATAGTAGTTGCTTTGAACCTTTGGTTGACTTCTCACTTAAGTATTTCTGAAAACTGCCACTTTTTCCTTCTCTCCATTTGTTCTATGCATATAAGCCATTTTGACCAGTTTAATATAGCTGAGAGTTTTAAACTTGGGGAGGAGAGTGTTGAATAGTGAGGTTTCAGAAAATAGTTACAGCAATAACAGTGAACCTCTACTGCCACCAAACACCCATTTTTATCAAGTTGAATTACAATATGAATGGGCAAGCTTTTGTGAGCCAGACCATGTAGTAGTGTAAGCCACAACTCAGCATCAATCTATGACTCTCTTGCAGACGTTCATCCTTGGCTACCCATTCATCTCCCATACAGACATGTATGTATACACAATATATGCATGCCCACAAGCTCCCATCAAAGGCCAAGCACTTTGCTGTATTTCTGTTGTCCTTGGCTGCTTTTCTTAGAGAAAAGATGAAGATGCAAATAAGACATGAATAAGCAATTTTTGCATTGTGGAAGAATCAATATTTTCTACTGAAAATAGAAATGCAGCAAATCTGACTGCTGCATCAAAACAATGAAAAGTGTTTTGAGGGAAGTATGACTGGATTCAGTGACCAAGGACAAGCAAGTCTGTAATTCTATTGTAAGCTGGCCAGAGTTGCTTTGGATAGTGAGATGGGAAGCAAATGATTTAAATAATAAAATATAAAATAAAATAACACATGCTTACACAGTCTGAAGATGATACGGAGCCCAGGTTTAGGCATTATCCTATAGACACTGAAGCTGTTCCATATTGCAGGACACTATTTCATGTTCTCTAACAAGAAGATATCTGCTGCATTCTGAACTTTGTAATTTAATTTTAATGTATGTCAATTAGCATACATTCAAAATGACACTAGAGTTACTCTGTTCTGTTCTGTTCTATTCTATTTTATTCTATTCAACATAATTCTTCATTTACAATAGGTGTGGTGGAATCAGTACTGAGTCACCTATTTAAGGTGGAAACTAGGAAAGTGCTTAAGGAGTGTAATTCATGAGGAGCAGAGGTAGCATTCAGCAGGTTCTGACCAGTTCTGGAGAAGCGGTAGCGGAAATTTTGAGTAGTTTGGAGAACCGGCAAGTACCACCTCTGACTGGAGATTTTACAGTATCCTTCCCTTGCCACGCCCACCAAGCCATGCCCACAGAACTGGTAATAAAAAAAATTGAATCCCACCACTGATGAGGAGACATTAGCCTCTCCCAATGATTTACTTAGGTGAGGACTTTCAGCTTGTTTTTCCTGCTTACCCATCTGGCATGGAGCGATTTTATCTGAAGGAGAATGATTCACCTTAAAAGACCATTAAAAATTTAACAATCCTAAAACACATGTTTGCTTTTTATCTCCAATCCCCATTCCATAGGTGAATCCTCCTCCATTCTGAATGCCAATGATCATTTCTGGGGATTTTTAAATTAGTAGTTTTAACCCCAATGTTTATCCTTCCGTATTTAATATTTTTTACCTCAACCTATGTCCAATTTCTTAACGATGGAGTATAGACGCATCCTTTGAACCTTTCTGTGAGGTTCTCTGTGCTGAAACAAGTGGACAGTGAAGAAAAACTCACTTGAGAAAATGCTCCTGATTATAGCATACTCTTAAAAGCAGGAAGTTGGTCAGTAGAGGAGCTCTTCCTAGCTTCAAGGATAAAAGGCAAAATAACCACCTCTAAGTCTTAATTTGCTCATTTCTGATTCCTAGTCAGTGTAATATGTGAATGTACGTGTTATGTTCTGGGCATGGGTGCAAGGAACGGAGACGAGACATCAAACAGTGACTTCAGCTCTTTATCATCAAGAAAGAACAGAGCAACATACTTGGGCAGCAGCAGCTCTTTTATAGAGCTGGCTGCTGTCAAAACAACCAATGAACTGAATTTGCCGTTTTCACAATCGTCAAATCATGAAGCCCTGTTAACAGCCAATCAGAATGGCCAAAAACGACCAATCACGACTCGCTGTCTACAGGCCAATGAGAAGTGCAGGATTACAAGCCTGCTGTAAAATAAAGCTGTTGAGGGTTGTATTGCTGCGTTGGCTTAGTTCATAACACCTCTCCCCCCTAGGTTCTGTCTGAGAGGTGGGGTGACGTATTCTCGCAAATAGGCAGGTCGCTTGACCTGTCTGCTTGACCTGCACTGTTCCACCGGTTTCTGTCCTGGTTCTGGTTCCGGTAGGCTGCTAGCCGGGCTGGACGGCGAAGATCGTGGCCCTGGGCTGCTTTCTCTGCTTACGCCAGTGCTGTCTTCCGGGTTTCCTGGATCTGCTTCCATCGCAGTGTTGTCACGCGGTGAGGCCACTCCCTGGCTCGGTTCTCCTTTGGATGGTGAGTATCCCCCGGTTGGTTGTGTCGGCTGTTGGCTTTCAATTATCATTTCTTCTTCGGCCTCCTCAATGTTCCTTCCCCCCCCCCAGCTAGAGGTTCCGGTGCTAATCTGGAACGGAGTTGGTCGATGTGGTGTTTCCACATTTTACCATCTGCGGTTTGTAGGTGATAGGATTGGGGTCCCGTAAGTTGCGTTATGGTTGCGGGGACCCACAATGGGTCGCCTGAGAAGTTTTTCGCAAACACAAGGTCACCTTCCTGGAATGTCCGACACTTGCTGCTGGATCCGGGGGGTTGTTCTGGCATGTAGTTTGGGTGGAGGTGATCGAGATGTGAGCGAAGTTTCTGGCCCATCAGGAGTTCAGCTGGGGTCTTGTTCGTGGTACTGTTTGGAGTTATGTGCTGGAGAAGAAGCATCCGGTTTATTTTGTCATCAATGTCACCGTGGTCCATTTTGTGCAAGGTCTGTTTTACAAATTGAACCATTCGTTCAGCCCTACCATTGGCCGCAGGGTGAGCTGGCGATGTTAAAGCATGGCGGATGCCCCGATCTGCCAGGTACTGTTCGAATGGCAGGGCAGTGAATTGGGGGCCATTATCGGAGACCAGGACATTTGGAAATCCGTGGGTAGTGAATAGCTTATTCAGCTTTTTAGTGACTGCCTCTGTGGTGGTGCTTTTCATCTTGTGGACTTCAAGCCAGTTTGAATAGGCATCCACTGTTAGGAGGAAAGTGTGTCCTCTTGTAGGTCCCGCAAAATCAATGTGGATACGGGACCAAGGACCTCGAGGCATTTCCCACTGAGTTGGGGGAGTCTTTGGAGGAGTGGAGTGGATCTCCTGGCATTTGCTGCATTTTGCTACCCAGGTCTCAATCTGTTTATCTAAGCCAGGCCACCATGCGTAACTCCTGGCCAATGCTTTCATCCGCACGATGCCTGGATGTCCATCGTGCAACATTTTCAATACCTTATATTGCAATTTCTCCGGGACTATGACTCTATGACCACACTATGCAGCCTTTCTGGGAGAATAGCTCTGTTTGACAATTCCTAAATGGCTTGAACATGGTGGCGCTGACCGGCCAACCCCATTCTACCCAACTGAGGACTCGTGTCAAAACAGGGTCCTTTTTTGTCTCTAAGGCGTTGTCTCGAGCAGTCAGCGGCGGCGATTTGAGGGTTTAAATTTGCAATATGGCTAAAGTTGGAGCAGGGTCCTCTATGATATCTGGTAGTGGAGTGTGGCTTAAAGCATCAGCGTGGGGAATGGTTTTCCCCGGGTGGTGTTGCAATCGGTAATCGTAGGCGTCTAAAAATTCTGACCAACATGTCATTCTTGGTGATAAGATATGGGGAGTTGGTTTGTTTCCCACCAAAATATCAAGTGACGGCTTGTGGTCTGTAATTATGGTAAAGGGTCTCCCATATACATATTCATGGAAACGTTTAATTGTGGATACAATAGCAAGAGCCTCTTTATCAAGTTGACTATAGTTCCTTTCAGTTTTACACAAAGTTCTCGAAAAGAACGCAATAGGTGCCTCATTTCCATTTGGTAGGACATGGCTTAAAATGGCTCCCACTCCAAATGGTGAGGCATCACAGGTAACCGTCAAAGGTAGAGTCTCGTTGTATTGCATTAATACAGTATCGAAGGTTAAGAGGTCTTTTACCCCTTGGAATGCTTTCTCTTCACGCCATCCCCAGACCCAGGAAGCTTTCTTATTGAGAAGTCTATGTAGGGGTTCGGCTATGGTTGCCTTCTGGGGCAAGAAGATGTTATAAAAGTTAATGAGTCCCAGGAAGGCTTGGAGATCTGTCTTATTCCTAGGTCTCGGGGCGTTTTTGATTGCGGTTAATTTTTTTTTGGTGGGGTGAATTCCCTGTCTGTCGAGAAGGTATTCCAGGAACTCCACTCTCTCCGTACAAAGTTGACACTTGTCCCTTTTTACCTTCAGACCAGTGTCTTTAAATTTCTGAAGAACTTTTCTGAGTCATTATACTAATAACTCTTTAGTGGGGGCAGCTATTAGGATGTCATCAAAATAAGGCACGATGCCTTTTGTGCCTTGCAATAGTCTCTCCATTAAGCTTTGGAAAATGCCCGGCACCACGCTTACTCCGAATTGGAGTCTATTGCACTTGAAAGCGCCTCTATGTGTAACTATAGTCTGGGCTTCTGCAGTTGTTGTGTCTACAGGTAGTTGCTGGTACACCTGAGCTAAGTCCAATTTCGCAAATATTTTTCCGCCACCCAGGGAATGAAGGAGGTGTTGAACCACCGGTACTGGGTAAGCGCTCTGTTGAAGAATATGATTTAGGGTGGCCCGGTTATCCCCACAAATTCTTAACGATCCATCTGGCTTCATGGGCGTTACTATCGGGGTTTCCCAGCGGGCATGGTCAATCGGTTCCAATACGCCTGGGCTATCAGTTTATCTAGCTGCTCGTCAATCTTTGGTTTTAAGGCAAAAGATACCCGACGAGGCTTAAGCCGAATGGGAGCTACATTGGGGCTGAGATTAAATGATATAGGGGTCCCTTTGTACTTGCCTAATGTTCCTGTAAACACGTCCTGAAATTCCTGGATGAGAGCCTCTTCCCAGTCGTCGCTTCTGGTTTGATGTATGCCAGCTAGTTCAATCCCGAGTGGGGAGAACCACTGTAACCCTAACAAGCTGGGTCGGTCACAATTGACGACAGTCAGGGGAAGTGTCACTGTGCGGTCCTTGAAGGATACTTGGACGTGGCTGGAACCAACAACTGGAATTCTGTTTCCCTGGTAGTCTTTCAGGATGATTCGTTGCGTGCTGAGGTCCTGGCGGCAGATGGCAGGGATCAGCTGTTTGAGGGTTTTCCAGGAGACCATCGATAGGGATGACCCCGAGTTGACTTCCATCACGCAAGGTCGATTCTCAATAGTGACCTTTACATGGATCTTCCTTGCATCTAGTGATGAAGCGTGGCCTATAGTGATAGTTTGGTGTGCCGCTTCTCATCTCGTTGAAGCGGCAGGTGCTCGATTTCTGTAGTAGTGGTTGTTCCATTGGTGGTTCAGGCGGTCCCGGCTCTCAGGAGGTTTGCCTATCTCCCAACGGAGGTTGTTCTCCCTTCGGTTGGGACTTGACTCTCGTCTGCTTCTGCAGACCTTTGTGATGTGGCCTCCTTTTCCGCAGGTATGGCAGAGTGCGTCGAGGAATTTGCAGTCTGATCGCAGGTGGTTTGCCCCGCAAACAGCACATTGGCACGGACATCTCTGGTTCCTTTGCTCTCGTTCCGAGCGGAGCCGGTTGACCTCCTCTTCTTCACTGTCTGAGGATGACTCGAGGTCTTCGTGGTGGGTAGTGGTAGCATGCTTCTCAGTGGCGAGTGGGCTCTCATTGGTGAGTTGGCGAAGCGGTGCGTTCGCTTGGTGCATTTGAGCGGCTGACTTTCTGGTTGCTTCTGTGGCAGTAGCGTCGGCGATGACATCTGTAAGGCTGATGTCGTCTTTCGCCATCAGCTTACTCTGCACATGGGGTGCATTTAATTCCAGAACTATGCGGTCTCTTAGGGCTTCCTCTAAGTTTGCAAAACCACAAAGGCCTCCTAGGTTCCGGAGGTCAGCTACGAAATTTCCAACGCTCTCGTCCTTCCGTTGGTCCCTCTGGTAAAATTTGTGTCTTTTTATCAGTGTAGGTACTGCGGGTGCGTAATGGGCCTGGAGGATTGGGGCGAGGGTATTCCAATCCATGGTCTTCACTTCCACCAGTTTTTCCAGTGCTTTAGCCATTTTGAAAACGGCGGGGCCGCAATGGGTCAGAAACACCACTCGCTTCTTGCCAGGCGTAGCATCTTTTAAATTGTTGGTCTCCAGGAACATCTGGTAGCGATCTATATATGAGTCCCAATCTTCGGTTGCTGGGTCGAATGGAGCGGGTGGTATGGCGCTGCTGGTCATCTTGCCGTTTGTTGTGTGCGCTCTTCAGCCACGTGTTCTGTCTTGTTCAATGTGTACTTAGTCAGCTCTATCGTCTCCGCATCCCATCCTCGTTGCCAGTGTTATGTTCTGGGCATGGGCGGAAGGAATAGAGACGAGACATTGAACGGTGACTTCAACTCTTTATTATCAAGAAAGAACAGAGCAACATACTTGGGCAGCAGCAGCTCTTTTATAGAGCTGGCTGCTGTCAAAACAACCAATGAACTGAATTTGCCGCTTTCACAAGCGTCAAATCAGGGGGGCCCGTTAACAGCCAATCAGAATGGCCAAAAATGACCAATCACGACTCGCTGTCTATGGGCCAATGAGAAGTGCAGGATTACAAGCCTGCTATAAAATAAAGCTGTTGAGGCTTGTATTGCTGCGTTGGCTTAGTCCATACCAGTCCGATTTTGTGTTCGGCATAGATTTCACATTTCTGTAACAAAACACATCTCCCTTCATGTCCATAATTAAGATGTCCCCCTTATATATAGGATTGTTAGCTAGATCAGACCATCCTTTGGCAACCAAACACAAAGGAATAGAAACCAATTTAGGATGGCAAAAATATTTTAGAGACCTTAGGAGACCCACTTCAGACAGGTTTAATTTTCTTTCTGCATGACTAGAGATTTCTTAAGTGTCTGCTTCTGACCTAAGTGTATTTCTCATTAGATCCTACTTAGATACTGAAATAACATTTTATTATTTGGAAGACTGAAAATATGCAGCAGGAGTTTAGCGCCATTCCTTTAAAAATACTTCAGTATTTTGACATCCTGAAAAACTGAACGTGGTTCAATGAAACTGTAAAAAAAAACCCCACCCCAAACCAAGGTTGTGTTTAATTTTGAAATGTCAGGAAACCAAATAATTCATCGTTCTTCACAAAGAGGTCATATGCCCTTACCTGTTTCTTTGAATTTGTAGGACACATCTATAAGGCAATAAATAAAGGAAAAAAGTAAAGGAAAAATATTTCTATGTTAGCATTCAACTTATGTAACCTTTGGCAACATATGTTATCAATGGCTCTTTGTTGATTTTTTTTAAACCGTAAGGATATACAGGGCATTGCTATAGCAACACAGTCTGTCTTCTAACACCACCAAAGAGGTTATGAATAAAAGATGGGGGTCTGAAGACAACCAAATAGAAAAAAGGAATTTCAACCTTTGTGATACCTGACATTTGCAGTTATTTTATTATAAAAAAATAAATAAAAATAAAAAGTCTTAGGAGAAGTTATATCTTGATTGGAAAGTAGCACTAATTTATCTTTTTTCTTGATAATACATACTTCGTACAGTTGGTCTTTGAAAATGGACAATAAAGCAGCAATGTTAGATTTATTACTTTTCAATAGATTTCATCCATGTGAGCGATGCTTATTTCAAATCGTGTTGCATTTTAATTATGATACAAATAAACTAGAAATCAGAAGTGTTACTGGTTGAATTAGAATTGCTCTCAGCCAAGCTGTTTAAATCATCGTTTGTTGAATAGACCATAGTGGGTTGGTTTACACATAAAAACAGAAGAGCAGAAATTATGGAATAACTGCGTTGGAAGGGACCTTGGAGATCTTCTAGTCCAGCCTGCTGCTCAAATAGGAGATCCTATACCAGTGATGGCGAACCTATGGCACGTGTGCTACAGGTGGCATGCAGAGCCATTTGTGCAGGCACACGAGCCCCAGCCAAACTTACCTGCACTGCGCAAGGCCATTTTCACCCACCCGGAGGCTTGAGGTAAAGCCTCTGCAGCCTCAGGAGGCCGAAAAACAGGCCTTCCAGAAGTGCCAAAATGGGCCCATTTTCAGCCTCCAGAGGCTTCCTTTGATCATCTGGGAGGGCAAAAATGGCCTTCCCCAGGTTCCAGAAGCCCTCTGGAGGCTGAAAACAGGCACTTCTGGTATTTCCGAAAGGCCCATTTTTCTGCCTCCTGAAGCTGCAGAGGCTTTCCTCGAGGGGAAAACAGCCTCAAGTGGGCTGAAAATCAGCTGGTAGGCATGCACAGTGCAGGTAAGGAATGGGGTGGTGGTTTTGCATGCGCAGGGCAGGTAGGTCACTTTGCATTATTGGTGCCAGTGCACGCACACTTTCGGCACATCACAACAAAAAGGTTCACCGTTACTATCCTATACCATTTCAGACAAATGGTGGTCCTATCTCTTCTTAAAAACCTCCACTGTTGGAGCACCTACATCTTTCTGAGGCAAAGCAGTTATAAATCACAATGACACAATTGAAAACAGACTGCTGGACTACATGGGCTAGGGGTCCAATCCAACAGGGTACTGCTTATATTAAATCACAAATAAATCACAATATGGCTTCATGCAATGTGTAAATCTATTTAAAATAAGCAGGCCCAGATATGGACAGTTTTGGATTACAGCATCCATTATGATTAGTAGATATAAAATACACATAAAGTGAGATAATTCAGTGTAGACTGAAATTGAAAAATGTAGAATTTACTTTAATATGTAAACTTGCAAAATTTAATATGCAAATATGCAAAATATGGACAACTCTAGAAGTGTAAAATATGCCATTTTTAACATCATAGTCATCAGTCATCAGCCATTCATATCAACATCAATTCTCTGAGACCAATTTAAGCAAGTCTACTCTGTGCATTTTATTAAATATTATTACTTTGAAAAATAAAACATTTTATTTGTTATGGTTATTGTTGTTGCCTGAATATCATTAAAGACCCAGAACAAACAGGCCATCTAGTTAATAGGTAGTTGTATTGATCCTCTCCACTTCCCACAGAGTTTTTTTTTTTTTTTTTGTTATTTGGGACATCTGACCCTTCAAATAAACTACATGATGTACTATTGTCAAGTCTTTGACATTTAAAATGATTGTTTTCTCCTCTGCAATAAATAGTCGATACAATAGTTATTGTGGAATTTGGACAATCAGTTCATAAATGTCAACTTACTGGTTCAGTGAACATCTTTATTAAAGACACTTTTATTTTCCTTAAGAGTGTAGAATGAAGGAACCAAACAAAAGAGAAGAAACTGACTGAAAAACCAGAACATTGTGTATCTTTCTATAAAATAAATTGGCAGTATGATTTTTCCCTTGCAGTTTAAAAGGGGAAGCAGGTCACAGATAAGATATAATAGTTTCCAAGTGTGCATTGCAGCTGTGAGTAGCCTCTGAAAGGCTGAAGGGTGAGTCATCAGTGAGATTGAGATAAAGGAGATGAATCTGGGAACTGCTTGCTTCTCAATCCAGATCTTGCTACTCAACCCAGTGCTACTCAACCTTAGAAGACATAATGGCTAGGGCCCTTATTATCATAGCTGTTCATTAATCATGTCTTAACAAGTTCATAAAACACAGAACAAGATAAAACACAGAACAAGGACTAAACCATCTGTCATCTATAGTACTCTGATGCATCATATTGTACATAAATACCAATGAAATGTCTTCCAGAATTTCAGAAGTTTCCCCCCCTGTATACAATGCTTTCGAATAACAGCAATTTTGTTAGATTTCTTTGAAGGCAGTAGTGGTGGTTGTGACTATGATTCATCACACAGGATATGGTGTTTTTATCCACTGACTGAGTCCTTACTAAGGATCTGAGATAGGTAGATGCTGTCGGTTTCTGATGTTAAAGGTATCATCATAGAATGTAAGCCTTTTCAAGGAAAGCTGCCTTTTGCAATTGATTGATGGTGATTTTGTCAGTGCCGATGGTGTTCAAGTAATGTTTCAATTGTTTGCATTCAAGGTACCTAATACTATTGGGAGTACTTTTTAAAATTTTTAATAATAATATATTTCCTTCCATTTTTTGTAGCCTCCATGGCTTCCCTTGCTTTCTGATCTAAAAATAATAATTTATTTCATACTGAAGATGCCTCATCCCATGATGATGGATGAGCTTACCCAATAGTCTCATGTAGATGTTAAATAGGACAGGAAAGAGCGCTGATCTCTGCAACACCCCACATAGTAGGGGTCCATGTTATGCTTCCATAATTAACACTGACTGGAATTGACTCCTAAAGACAGGAGGTGAACCAGCATAACACTGTGTTAACCCACCCCACAGTCCTTTGAGATGATTCAGAAAGATGCTGTGGTTGATAATACTGAAAGCCACCAAGAGCTCAAGTAAGCTAAGGACACATATCCACTTTGTAATAACTTCTAATCATATGGTCTGGAGAGCCTTGCTTTACAAAGAATAGAACAGTGAAAGGAAATGAATCCTTTGGGACTTTGCATTCCTGTCCCAATCCCTCAATATTGTTGTCTATTTACACAAAAAGAGTAAGTGGTTACCGGAGAATAGATCCAATCCTATCTTTAGCCATGATAAAATGAAATAAAAATTATTAGACTCTAAACCATAACAATTAAGATTATCAGAGGTGGAGCACTACAAATTGTCCACTACAGGCCAGAAATAATAAGAATCCATAACGTTGCTTTATGCTATCTTAGTGCCCAGCTGAGTAGTGATGGGCAGCATTTTTCCAAATTCTTAGCCTTAAGCTGAAACTAATTCAATACTTGATCCTTCAACACTTCTGCCAGAACCCGAGAGCTTCCAAATGCAGCCAACTATCTCCCAACTTCAACATATCAGATTTTCATGGAAAAGAACAGTTCAGTGGAACAGGTATTGTAATCTGTGGATTTTTGCTCTAATCTAAACAGTTCTTACCTGTTTATCTTTACCCTCACCAATATCGCTTTCCATTACATTTGATTTAATACCTTCATGGCTTCCTCCATTAAGAACTGCTTTTCCTTTCCCCCTCTTAGCACTAGTTATTGATATATGACCTGAAAGAGTTTCCTTTTCTTTTAGCCTTTGGCAGACATACTTTCTGAAGTGTTTTGGAATGGTCTATAAAGAATGACACTTCAAACATAAATGAGAGGTATAGCAAAATGCAACATTAATGGCTATCTGAGAAGTAAAGTCTCAGTTCTTAGTGAGATGGGGATAGATTTTTTAAAAATTAAAAAAGTATATTTATATCTCCAGGATGATCTAATAGTTCTAAGATATGATCCAAACTCAAGTGATTAATTTTGTTTCTTGCAGACCTACAGGCTGTCCTAAATTGCTCTGTTGATCTTGATTGTTGTCACTGTAACCTTCACTAATTTTGAACAAGATATCAAGCATTACTCACTATGCAGATAAAATTGAAGTATTAAACTTTTGATCTTCTTACAGCATTTAATGAAATAGCAGGAGTTATGGATTGAACCATATGCTGCCAAAATGCAGTGTTTTGAATTGTGTTACATCTGTAGGTCTTTGTACTCCCGCAAATCCATCTAAATTGACTTTTGTCATGCTCATGCATGGCTCAGTGTTTTCAAATGACTTGCAATCAGCCACAGTTGTTGGCTGAAAAACCATCCGAACAAGATTGATGGTGTGCTGCAGTTTGTGTATATAAGAAATTCCTATGATCAACAGAGAAAAGACTGTCATTCAGTCTAATTGTGGTGGGTACAATGTGACAATTACTGGAATGTTTGGGGGATAAATTAGTATAGTAATTTCTTTTAGGTTATTTTGTCTTCTGAACAACCTTGAGAAAGGAAGATATACAAAATAATTTTTTCCCTAACAAAAATGGACTGGGGTTTTCCCATCGAATATACAAAAACAAATTGCTGATAGATTGAAGTAATTCCCATGAGATTACTACTAATTTTCCAAATTGCTGTGTTTGGAACTAGAATATTTTTTCAAGACATTTCTGCATATATGAATACCAAAGCTGTCTTCATTCTCCCTCCTATTTCTACATTTTCCTCTTTTAAAATGATTTTGATAACAGTCAGTTATTCCCATAGGTTTACTTGTTCCCAACACAAAACTTTCCCAAGGTGTAACATTTGAATGGGGTATGAAATAGGTCAAAATTACTTCTTAATGAATGCTTGATAGTTCAAACATGCTGACTTTTTTCAAGTACTTTCATTGGGGGTTTACATTTTTATTTTTAGTAGCCTGAGAAGGAGCTGGAAACCAGAAAAAAAAAGTAATATTCATGAGGCTCCAACCATATGAAAACTTGATGATTCCTCTTTAAACTACTATGATATTAACATCTACAACTATTATGTAGATGTTATCATAATTTCTGGAAGTAGAGCAAAAATTGGGGGGCTGGGAGGATGGAGAGAGAAAAAAGATGATAGTTCAATGTGTTCTCATTCTCCTATAAACAATAAATCAAATATTGGCAGTATCACAAGAGGTGCCAGGATGGATGCTTGCTCCTTGTTAAGCATGTGAAAACAAGCAAGTAGTATAAAACTTCATCGAGTATTATTTTCCCTGTTTGGAGGCATCAGTTGTTTCCTTTCTTCTGATCCATCCTAAGCACAATCCTAGAACACTTATGTTCATTGTAAGGGTTGCATGAAACTATTAAACTGCTTTTGAATCAGGCACTGGATTGTCCCATTCTTTAAGCCATGTTTTAATCAAAAGAGATCCTTTTGCCTCAAAATGCTTTCTCCTGGGTAAAACACCTGCCAGGCCCAAAGCTTACCTATGTCATTGCCAGCTTGTTTTGCTATTGTTTTTAGTAACCCTTTTGATATCTGTCAGAAAGCCTGCCTATAATAGGAACTTTTGGCTGAGACATCTTTAGTTAAACACTTGAAGCAACGATTATTTTCTTTTTCTTTCATTCTTCTAAAATCAAATTCTTTAAATCAAAATCTTTTGTCTCTGGGATTCATAATAATATCATAGATATTGTGTGACCTTTCCAAATCTGTGCTGCTGAAATGCATTATTTCAGGAACTCATCAGATGATCTTTCTGTGCAAAACCTAGCACCCAAAAGTTTGATCTGCTTTATTTGGTCCCCAAGCTTTACTCTTTAGATACATAAGACTGTATCAGGAATATGTGTATTGATGAAAAAGAAACCTGCTCTGTTTTACTATTTGTAATAAGAAGAAAGTGCTTTGGTCCAACTATGTATTTTATTGCCTAAAAAGATCTTAGGAAAATCTGCAACCATTTACATTTGTAAGTCTTCTTGACTCTACAATGCCTTGTTACAAAACTTTCCCTTATTTATATAGCTTTTAGGGTTATTTCCACAGAAGCAGCTTTTGGTTACACTAATTGAGATGGCAATAGCTCTTTGGTATGCAAATGTGCCTGCTGTAAGCTCTTTGTTTTTTAGATCTTTTATGCAACTGTCCAACATATGTTGTTTTGGGCCACATCTTTTACAAATGAATGAAGGTTGTTTTGTACATTTTTGAGCAGAGACATATGGACATTAGCAAATCCTGCCAGTCTTGGCATTAGTACCATGTTTGTACACTGTCTCATTTTGTAGAAAAAAGAACCCATCCTGAATTTCCTTTACAAATTTAACCGTTTTTGCCATATATATCAGAAGAGAAGTCTTTAGGATTGATATTTCTCTGGAACAGACAAACTTTTATCTGCTTTCTTTTATTTTTCTAAAATGATCATTTCTCTCCTCTCCACCATTTTGCATTTCCACCAATTTAGATAACAAAAATAACAGAAATAAAAGAATAACAGAGTTGGAAGAGATGTTATAAGTCTTCTAGTCCAACTTCCAGCTTAAGTAGGAAAACTTATACCATTTCCAACAAATGTTTGTTCAATCTCTTCTTAAAAACGTCCATGGTTGGAGCACCCACAGCTTCTGGAGGCAAGGTTCTTTCAGGAAATTTCTCTATAGTTCTAAGGTTGCTTCTCTCCTTGATTAGTTTCCATCCATTGCTTCTTGTCCTGCCTTCAGGTGCCTTGGAGAATAGCTTGACTCCTTCTTCTTTGTGACAGCCCTTTAGATATAGGTACACTGCTATCATCTCAACCCCCAGTCCTCCTTTTCATTAAACTAGATATACCCAATTCCTGTAACCATAATAATTGAATTGTTATCAGTGAATATTGAACTCCAATAACTCTCCTTCATACATAATGATATATATTAACAAATATTTGTGTAAGTGTAACTGCTGAATGGAGTGTCAACTGACCCCTCCATTAAGTTCTATGGACGTTTTAAAATAAGCTGGCTATAAGTGACCATAGACAGCTAATCTTTAAATGATGTTGAATTTTGTTGGGATGCTTTGTTTTGTTTGTTAATTTGACAAGCAAGTTATTATGTATTTCTGGCACACTGTATTGACAAATACCATTATATTTACTATGGTCTGGTTGTTCCCAGAAAAATTAACCATAGAACAGCAATTCAGGCAAATGTGATCCTTTATTTCATACAAATGAGTTTACATTAATTTTAAAGGATTGATCTGTCGTGCTTTTCAAGAGTAAATCTACTTATCCTGTTAAATAAGTCCAAAGAGAAGTGGATTACCATATCTAAAACCCTTCTGAACTCAATCTGGCAGAGAAGAAGTTTTGTCATGTTTTCTGATCTCTTCTGCACAGCCATTTTTTCTGCAGTGGGAAAAAAAAGTGATCTATGCCAGCTCTTGAAATGTGATCAACACATTCAGGACAGGTAGCAAGGTACAGAACCTTATACTTGGGACTACTTCACTAACACACAAATAATGCAGAGAAACCTATATTAAAGAGCACAATGCAGCTCATTCTACACATAAGGTTATTCTAACTGGATATTTTAATATCTGCCCTCAGCATAGCTGAGTAGGAATTGTATGGAAACTTAAGTTTACAAATGATTTCTGAGGAAAGGATAGACTATTCAGAAAAATTCAGCTGGAAAAAATGGTTTCTCTTTCCTATCTTGACAAAGAAGAGATCAAGATAAGCCAAACACAGATCTTCAGTACACGGTTTGTACACACTTTTAGTGCACACTTTGATCTTGCTACTCTTTGCTCTCCTGGGATTATCGAAGCAGTTGAGATATCAAACTTCAGGTAGTTCAAAATATATACAAGTCTATTCTAACTTGGGCTCCTCAATATATTGCGAACTTTATACTCACAGAAGAGAGAAGGCTGAGGCCTAGTAGTACACTACATCTGGAAGACCCATAGCTGAATATGACTAAATTATACTGTTGGAGGGAAAGCCTGATCAATGCTGATGGATTATATTCCAGCTTGCTGGGTATTAAGATACAATATCACTCAACATAGAGAAGTATAGAATCAGAACCATGTTTAAAAGACTCTCGATCAGTGGGAGGATGACTTACCCCTCATAAGTGGACAGCAGTAATTAACAGTGACTAGGTCATTACCTATCATTTTAATTTTATGTAATGCTCTGATGTTTTACTTACATGGTACTATCCGGGGAGAGGGGGTGGAGGGAAGCCTAATTCATCAGCAGTGTGCTACTAAACTGGATTGATGTGGTAGCAATTATTTGAAATTGCCAGATCTGTTGAAGACAGCATGGAACACCATGATGGCATCAAATGTGTGAATGAACATTTTTCTATTAATGGAAAAAGAGAGGAGCATTATGGAATACCTTTTTTATGAGCACAATACTTACGTTGTAGACACAAATACTTTTTGTTCTTGGAACGACAATTTCATTCCATGCTTCACATTGGGTGCTATAATTAAATGAATTACAATCTTGTAATCATGGAAATAAGATTTAGAACTGTTCAGATTTTATTGAAATAATTGAAAGTTATTTCTTAAATGTATTCAAAGCGATGATGTTTCTGAAACAACATTTCTCTGTTTCTGGCAAAGGAACATTTCAATTAGAATATACTGATTTAACAGATAATCAGAGTTGGAAGGGACCTTGTCGGTCATCTAGTCCAACCCCCCACCCAAGCGGGAGACCCTACACCATTTCTGACAAATGGCAGTCCAATCTCTTCTTGAAAGTCTCAAGTGATGATGCTCCCACAACTTCTGAGGGCAAGCTGTTCCATCGGTTGATTGCTCTCATTGTCAGAAAGTTTCTCCTTATTTCCAGGTTAAATCTCTCTTTGTTCAGTTTCCATCCATTATTCCTTGTCTGGCCTACAGGCGCTTTAGAAAATACCTTGATTCCTTCCTCTCTGTGGCAGCCCCTCAAATATTGGAAGACCGCTATCATGTCTCCCCTGGTCCTTCTCTTCACTAGACTAGCCAAGCCCAGTTCCTGCAACCGTTTGTTGTATGTTTTAGCCTCCAGTCTCCTAATCATCCTGGTTGCTCTTCTCTGTACTTTTTCTAGAGTCTCAACATCTTTTTCATAATGTGATGAACAAAACTGGATGCAGTACTCTAGGTGTGGTCTTACTAAGGCTTTATAGAGTGGTATTAGTACTTGATCTTGACTGTATCCCTCTGTTAATACAACTTAGCTTTTTTGGTGGCGGCACATTGCTGGCTCATATTTAGCTAGTTGTCCACTAAGACTCCAAGATCCCTCGATCTCACAGTTACTGCTATTGAGCCTGGTTTCACCCAGTCTATATGTGTACCTCTGGTTTTTCTTGCCTAAGCGTAGGACTTTACTTTTCTCTACACTGAATTTCATTTTGTTAGATATGGCCCAGTGTTCTAGTCTGTCAAGATCCATCTGGATCTTGAACCTATCTTCTTGGGTGTTAGCTATTCCTGCCAGCTTAGTATCATCTGCAAATTTGGTAAGTTCCCCTTCTATTCCTTCATCTATGTCATTAATGAAGATATTGAAGATTACTGGGCCTAAGATGGAACCTTGTGGCACCCCACTGCTTACTTCCCTCCATGTAGACTTAGACCCATTAAGGATTACTCATTGAGTATGGTTTGGCAGCCAGTTGCGAGTCCATCTAGTGGTGGTGCTATCTATTCCACTTTTTTTCTAGCTTACTAAGAAGTAGGTTGTGGTCTACTTTGGCAAATGCCTTGTTGAAATCTAAATATATTATGTCCATAGTATTTTGCTGGTCTACTAATTTAGTCACTGTGTTGAAGAATGAAATAAGATTGGTTTGGCATAATCTGTTTTTAATAAACCCATTCTGACTGCTAGTTATTACTTTACTTGTTTCTAGATGTTGGCAGATCTGTTTTTTTTTTATTATCTTTTCCAGTATCTTCCCAGGTATTGATGTTAGGCTGATTGGTCTATAGTTTCCTGGGTCTGTTTCTTTCTCTTTTTTGAAGATGGGAACCACATCAGCTCTTTTCCAGTCCTCTGGTAGTTCCCCGTGCTCCAGGATTTTTGAAAGATATGATGCAGTGGTTCTGAGATGACCTCTGCCAGCTCCTTTAAACTCTGGGATGTAATCCATCAGGCCTGGGTGATTTGTTTTCATCAAGATCAGACAGGTGTTCCCTTACTATTTTTTGCTTATTTTAACTTTTATTTCTGATCTGTCTTTTACAGTTATGTTTTTGGTGGGTTTAGTTATAGTTTCTTTTTGCGTGAAAACAGATGCAAAGAACGAGTTAAGCAGTTCTGCTTTCTCTCTGTTGCCTGTTATTTCCTTGCCGTCTTCTCTCTTTAGTGGACCGACTGTTTCCTTGATTTTTTTCTTGTTATTTATATGTTGAAAAAAACTTTTTTTTATTATGTTTGATTTTTATTGCAAGTCTTCTAAGTCTTTGCTATCCTGACTTTGTCTTTGCAGATTCTGGCTATCTGCTGATATTCAGCCTTCGTTGTATGTCCTTCTTTCCATTTTTTGTACTTGTCCTTTTTTCTTTCAATTTGTCAGAGAGATTTTTGTGTAGCCATGCTGGTTTCTTTTTGGGATTTCTTGTTTTTCTTTCTCAGTGGTATATACCTAAGAATTTTGTTTCATTTGGTCTTTTTCAACTCATTCTCAGGATGCTGTAATTCATGGTATTATCCTATGTGTATAGGTTCTTCCTCATCTTTAAAAAAACATAATTAAATTACAACGTAAGTTATAAACAAACAAGGAAACAAAAATTAGAGAAGGAAAAGCTCATAAAAAAGGCAAAGTTAAGAATGCAAAAAAAGAAAAATAAAGAAAAAAGTAGAAAAAGAGTAACTTCTGGCTTTCTTCAGTACAGAGATAAAATAAAGTACATTTACTTTTTACTCTGGGTAAGTATAGTACACATTATTTTTATAATTATACACAGTTGTCAAATCCCAAAATTAAAGTTTAATTTCTTTTGATTTCAAGCAAAAAATCCAAAAGCGGTCTCCAGGAAGAAACAAAGCTTAGACAAAGTCTTTTCTTGCATCAAAGAGTCAATTTTACCATTTCAGCCAATTCCATTAACTTCACCATCTGCTCTTTCATTGTGGGAATTTATAAGTCCTTCTATTTCTATGTGTACAAAAGTCTCGCTCCTTTGTCATATAAAGAAACAAAGTCTTGTGTTTTCTTTCAATTTGGTTATCCAGGATACCTAAAAAAAAAAATCTCTTGTATTTCCTCATCCTGGCCAATGCTTTGATGTTTTATCTTGAAATGGTAAGAGGATCCCGAAGCTCTCAGAGCCACAGTTGGTAGTAAGGGAACAATAATGATAAGGGAAGGTCTGGAAATCAAAGCTTAGGAGAAATTATTTAGATATCTTTAGTCTTCTCAACCTTGGCCATTTGAAGAGGTATGGATGTCAAGTCTCAGAATTCCATAATCAGTTTTGGTTTGCTGGCTGCGGAATTCAGGGAGTTGAAGTCCACACATCTTCAAGTTATCTGTTATGTATGTAAATAGTTTAAATAAAAGCAAGCTTGGGGTAAAGTGCAGGGTTCTGGCCCTGCACTTCTGATTGGGTGTTAAGTGGCTCAATCGGATTGGTTGGGTTCAGAGAATCCGATTGGCCCTTAACGAAGGACTCTTATTGGTTCTGGAGCTAGCGTTTTACAGCTCCCTATTGGTTATTTCACATTAAGGTCACCTATATAAGGCAGAGTTGTTGTTGTTCACTCTCTTAAGTCACTATGTAATAAAGAGCTGAAAGTTCACCAACTAAGATTGTCTCCATTCATTTCACCCATGCCTGAAACTATAACACTGGCGACGAGGATGGGATTTGGAGACATCTGATCTTAAGGAACCGGGAAGAAAAACAGAGCACGTGCCAAGACGACGCCACCAACGGAAACCATGTCCAGCGGCATCGTACCACCCGCTCCGTTCGATCTGAAGCAAGAGGATTGGGAATCCTACATGGATCGCTTCCAAATGTTCCTTGAAACAAACAACCTGAAGGACACCACACCAGCCAAGAAGCGGGCGCTGTTCCTGACATACTGCGGCCCGGCTGTCTTTAAAATGGTAAAGGCACTCGCGAAACCTCGAAAAGTTAAAGCAATGAGCTGGGACGAACTCGAACCTCTCCTGAGAGACCATTACGCACCAACCGTACCTACACTCGTGAGACGTCACGAATTCTATCAAAGAAGCCAGCGAAAAGGAGAGAGTGTGGCTGACTTCGTGGCAGACCTCCGATACTTGGGAGGCCTCTGCGGATTCGCAGACTTAGATGAAGCACTGAGAGACCATTTAATTCTGGGATTAGATGCGCTAGGCATGCAAAGCAAGCTGATAGCGAAAGGCGACATCAACCTTGCTGATGCCATCGCCGAAGCCACTGCTGCTGAGGTGACAAAAATGTCTGCGGCACAACTACGGCAAAGCCGAAACCCAACGACCCCACCGACAGGCGACATCTTACCCAGCTCAGGAGGGCAGCTAGCGACAACGCACTACGAGGACCTCTCTTCATCGTCAGACAGCGACGAAGAAGGGGTCCTTCGACTGCGGTCCGACCGGGACCCTCGCTCTAAACCCTCACGCCCTTGCGCTGGTTGCGGGGCAAACCACCCCAGGGCAGACTGCCAATTCCGTGATGCGATCTGTCATGAGTGTGGAAAACGAGGCCACATCAGTCGAGTCTGTCACAGTTTACCGGGACCAAGTCAGGCCTCAAGGGGAACCAGCTCTCGCCAATCGGCAGGAAACCATCCTGTAAGGCGAGATCCAGCAAACCACTCCTACAGATATCGAGCGTTGCAGAAAGAAAAGGCCCACCATACTATCACTATAGGTCACGCCTCAGCCATGGACGCTAAGAAGATTCGAGTCACAGTAGCCATAGAGAACCAACCTTGCCACATGGAGGTCGATTCCGGATCGTCCCTCTCGATGGTGTCGTGGAAGACATTAAAGCAACTCATTCCTACCATCCAACGCCAAGACCTTCAAATGCAACATCTCATCCTTAAAGACTACCAAGGGAATCGGATCCCTGTGGTTGGGTCTTGTCGAGTCTGCGTCTCGTTTAAAAAACATACGGCATACTTACCTCTAACGATCATCGATAGGGACAGGCCAAGTTTGTTGGGCCTCCAATGGTTTGCGCCACTCGGCATCAAAGTAGCCAGCGTGAACCGAGACGGTGATTGCGAGTGGGAGGAGGGCCTTATTACTGAATTCAGTGATGTCTTCGCAGATCATCTGGGTGAGTATAAGGGGACCCCAATTTCGTTTAGCCTCGACCCTAAGGTCGCCCCGATCCATTTAAAGCCCCGTCGAGTTCCGTTCGCCCTTAAGGCCAAGATAGATGAACAACTTGACAAACTAATTAAACAAGGGGTACTGCAACCCATTGATCATTCTCCATGGGAAACTCCTATTGTAACCCCCATTAAACCAGATGGGTCAATCCGAATCTGTGGGGACTACCGGGCCACTCTAAACCACGCCCTCCAGCAGAACGCGTATCCAGTGCCGGTGGTACAGCACCTCCTTCATTCCCTGGGAGGCGGAAAGGTTTTTGCTAAGTTAGATTTAGCTCAAGCCTATCAACAATTGCCCGTGGACGATAAAACAGCCCAAGCTCAAACGATAGTAACGCACAGAGGTGCTTTTAAATGTACCCGATTGCAATTCGGGGTAAGTGTAGCCCCGGGAATATTCCAAAGTTTAATGGAATGATTATTGCAGGGAATCAAGGGCATGGTTCCGTATTTCGATGACATGTTAATTGCAGCTCCTAGTAAAAAAATTCGACAGAATCGTTTAAAATGTGTTCTTAAGAAATTCCAAGAAGCGGGATTGAAAGTAAAAAAGGATAAATGTCATCTGTATACAGACAGTGTTGAATTTCTAGGTTATCGCATTGATAATCAAGGTATCCACCCTACTGAGAGTAAATTAAGGGCAATAAAAAATGCTCCCAGACCCCGTAACAAAACAGATCTCCAGGCATTTTTAGGCCTTATTAATTTCTATAATGTGTTTGTACCACATAAGGTGACTATGGCTGAACCGTTACACCGGTTATTAGATAAGAAAGCATTGTGGGTTTGGGGTTACTGGGAGGAAAAAGCGTTTCGAAATGTAAAAGATTTACTTACATCTGATTCTGTACTTATGCAATATAATGAAACATTACCATTGGTTATAACTTGTGATGCCTCACCGTTTGGGGTGGGCGCTATTTTGAACCATGTGTTGCCTAATGGAAACGAGGCCCCTGTTGCATACTTTTCGAAGACTCTTTCTCAGGCAGAACGTAACTATGGACAAATAGATAAGGAAGCTCTTGCAATTGTGGCAGCCGTAAAAAAATTCAATGAGTATGTATATGGAAGGACATTTACCATTGTAACTGACCACAAACCTTTACTGGGGATAATCGCTGGGGACAAACCAACCCCCTATATATTGTCCCCAAGAATGACTCGATGGTCAGAGTTCCTAGCTGCTTATAATTATCGATTGTTACATTGCCCGGGGAAAGCCATTCCCCACGCCGACGCACTCAGCAGAGCACCACTACCAGAGACTCTCGATGATCCGGCACCAATAGTATCGGCGTTACAAATCGAAACGCTCAACTCACCTCCTATGACCGCTCGAGATATCACGAGAGAGACCAGACGAGATCACACCCTAGCTCGAGTCCTAGGCTGGGTAGAACGTGGATGGCCATTGGACCAGGTCCCAGATGACTTTGCGCCATTTAAAACAAGACAGATTGAACTTTTTTCGCAAAAAGGCTGTGTCATCTGGGGCGATAGAGTTGTTGTTCCAGAACAACTCCAAAACTCGCTGTTACAAATTTTGCACGAAGGACATCCCGGGATCGTGCGGATGAAAGCACTCGCACGGAGCTACGCTTGGTGGCCAGGCATGGACCGACACATCGAGCAATGGGTCAAGGCCTGCACCAAGTGCCAACAAAACAGCAACGCACCACCAAAAGCTGCACCGACCGAATGGGAGACGCCACGCAGGCCCTGGTCCAGAATCCACCTGGATTTCGCAGGGCTGATTAAAGGACATACATTACTATTGACTGTCGATGCATACTCTAATTGGTTGGAAATTCATCGAATGACCCATACAACCTCCGAAGCTGTCATTAAAGTCCTCAATAGACTCTTTGCAACTCATGGGTTGCTGGACGTCCTGGTGTCCGACAACGGACCACAGTTTACAGCGCTAATGTTTGAACAGTACCTTGCTGATAATGGCACCTGCCATGCGCTCACCTGGCTGGTGCATCCTGCTACCAATGGCCAAGCGGAACGCATGGTCCAATTTGTAAAAAAGACTTTGCAAAAAGTGGACTATGATAATATTGATGAAAAAATAAACCGCATTCTACTGCTACAACACATCACTCCGCACAGCGTAACCAGCAGAACTCCCGCAGAACTCCTCATGGGGTGAAAACTCCGTTCCCGCCTCGACCGATTGCACCCTCCTTACGAGCCAGAAAAGCCTACAGGATCCAGCGGACGCTACCGTACCTTCAAAGTAGGCGACCCAGTTTATGCAAGAAATTTATCGGGCGACCTGGTTTGGACTGAAGCAACGATAATACGCCAGACAGGGCCCAAATCCTATATTGTAAAATGTGTTGATGAAAGACTGTGGAAACGACATATTGACCAATTACGGTCACGACTCCTTTCGGCCAGCCAGCAACTCCCCCACGACCAAACTGAGGGGGGGAAGGAATGGAAGAAGATGACATTCCAGGGAACCTGTTCCAAGAGAACAATGAATCTAGTGAAACTCAGGAAATGGAGCAGGAGGAAGAATCGTACACTCCAAGGGAAATCACACCAGAACGAGAAGCTGAGCCACTGCCAAACAACATTTTACCTCAACAGGACTGCACACAGCCAGTCCAAAGAAAATCTAATAGACCCAAAAGACAACCGTCCTATTTGAAGGACTATATAACCACACCATAATTGAGGAGCCAGGGGGAAGGGGTGTTATGTATGTAAATAGTTTAAATGAAAGCAAGCTTGGGGTAAAGTGCAGGGTTCTGGCCCTGCACTTCTGATTGGGTGTTAAGCGGCTTGATCGGATTGGTTGGGTTCAGAGAATCCGATTGGCCCTTAATGAAGGACTCTTATTGGTTCTGGAGCTAGCGTTTTACAGCTCCCTATTGGTTATTTCACATTAAGGTCACCTATATAAGGCAGAGTTGTTGTTGTTCACTCTCTTAAGTCACTATGTAATAAAGAGCTGAAAGTTCACCAACTAAGATTGTCTCCAGTCATTTCACCCATGCCTGAAACTATATCATTGTCAAAGTTGAAAAATACTGGTTTATGTTGAAGAAAAGAGAGCAAGAGACAATAGCCAAAAGCTGCCATGTGGAAGATGGCTCAGTCTTGGGATTTGAGCTTTCTTCATCAATGGTACTTACGTAGCTAAACCCTGCACTGAACAAGGAAACTGGACTAGATTATATCTAAGGTAGTGTCTCAGTTTCATAAGATCATCTGCTATAACAGGGGTCCCCTAGCTCATATGAGAGGATTGAAAATTACTGGCATCCATCAGTAAAATAGTGCCATGCACACACACACACATGCAGAATCCTATTCCGAATTGGATGAGAAGGAGCACAGAAAAGTCAAGACATCGCAGTGCAGAAGTATTCAGTTTGTAGTCATTTAGAAAACAAGCATATATAAACTTACTTGGAAATCATTTGTAACTTGATGCAACTTGCTTTTGAGAGATGGGCAAAGGTTTACCATGTCAATTAGAGAACTCGGGCATCACACAGTTTTCATTCCCTTTTCTTTCACTGGCCAATTTGAAGCTGATGATCGATTGTCTACACTTCTGTGAATTCTGTAATGCAGGAAATAGGCCGGGGGGAAAAAAAGATAACAGTACTATTCCACTCCAAGTTATTCAATTAATGCTCCACCCCCAGGGGTGGGATTCTACTGGTTCTGTCCACCTCTGCAGAACCAGTTCTCTGAACAGCAGCTAACAGAGAGCTGGTTCTGTGTTTGCTGCTGTTTGGCCCACCCGCCCTTCCAAGCTCTTACCTGACCTTTATTTCCTGCTTTTTCAACCACAGCTGCAGTTGAAAAAGCAGGAAAAAATGGCTTTTTCAATTGCTGCGTACCTGTGTATAGTGCTGCTCAGCTGTCCAAGCAGCTAGCTGACAACGATATACATGTGCGTGCAGCGTGCACACAAAGCGTACACACAAAGCACACACAAAGCGTAAAATCACCGAACCAGTAGTTACACCAGTCGGATCCCCCCTCCCCACAAATTACTGCAGACACATTCCTTATCTAATCCGTGCACAGCAAATGAATAATTAATTCCTATTTTCACATTTATATTTCCAGAATATACCATGTACACTTAACAGATTGGATTCTGCATCATCATCATCATCATCATCATCTCTGAGCAGTTGGTTTCGAAGAATAGTTGTAAAACCACCAGACCCTAATTCATCTGTTGCATTTAAAAGACTTTTGCTAGTTGTGATGGGAAAAAAGAACATGCTGGCAATTTTGCAACAAAGCATTTTTCCCAGTAACTGTAACCATGGTTGCATGTTGCTGTGGCAGCTGTAGGAGAGGAGAGAGAAAGATGCATTCTAAACAATGCCTATTAAACGACACCAGGAGCAGGACCCTGTTCCCTTTCACAAGGCAGTCACTATAAGAACACCCAACTAATATTCCAAAGAGAAGAAAGATACAGATAGATTCTTATTCATTTTACTTCTGCTCTGCCTGCTTGTTAAGCATGCAAAACAATTGCAAGAATTTGCAGAAATTTTCACAGTAATATGGAGAGATGGAGATTATTTCAGAGCCTTGCAAGAGTTTAAAAGAATTTTTTGTGTTTACTTTGTGGCACACAAACTTACAAAACCCCTCTGAAATATTCTAAGCAAACTCAAAAACCCAATACCAAAAGAAGACAAAACAGAAATCAGTTACAAAATAACATGCAACGACTATGAGAACCATTAAAGAGGATAAGCAGTATAAACAGAGGTGGTATTCAAACCAGTTCTGACAGGTTCTGGGGGACCGGTAGTGGAAATTTTGAGTTCAGAGAATCGGCAAATACCACCTCTGACTGCCCCTGACCCCATCTGTTCTCTGCCTCCCGAGTCCCAGCTGATCATCTGGGTCTTCTTTTGTTGCCCTGCACAGGAGAACGGAGCTAGAAAGTAAGTTAGTGGGGTGGGGAGGGAATGAGGATCTTATAGTATCCTTCCCCTGCCACGCCCACCAAGCCACACCACACCCACCAAGCCACGCCCACAGAAACGGTAGTAAAAAAAACCTGAATACCACCACTGAGCGTAAAACTACAGTAGTAGAACATATCCACGAACACCAGCTAACTGTCAAAAACTTCACTGATATTCCTTCACACAGATAAATCCTGGTGTAACTTCAGCTGGGGAAACTTTTAAATGAGCTGGATCAAAAAATGGAAGAGAATTTTTGAAGTCTGTCTCTTTGCCCAGAGACATGTAGACTTAACTCTTATTGTGAACTTGTCAAAAACATAACCAAAGACACAACATTATTTCTCATCACACAGCAATCAACCTCAGATAGGTCAACTAGAGCCATCTTCTTAGCAGCGTAATAATTAAAACTTAACTACAATAATTACTGGAAAAAACATTATCCTCTCAAGAAGCCTTCCTAGCGTATACAATAGCTATTGACACTACCAATTACACAGGAGGCAGTCAACACACAGGAAAAAAAATATTCACCTCTTTAGCCAGATAAATAATCTATTAACCACAAGACATTAATTAAATGTCAAACAATATCTAGTCATAAGACCATCCCCTTCAAGCACAAGCAAAGCAGGCAGACAGATGAAAATATAACCCTGAATCAACCAACAAACCTTATTTCTCCAAACTCACTTGCTTTGATGATGTTACCTAGGAGGGTAATGAAAACTTGCAAACTCAGTATATTGGCAGTATATTGTTATTAGTCTATCAATGTTACTTACCTAAATACGCACACATAACACATCTGTGAGATTTTGTATCTCGAGAAAAAACAAAATAGATACATTTTTAATAAGCAGACATGTTTTTATTAAAATACTCATGGAAATGCAGCTAGTCTATCTTATACTTATACTTATTTTCTATTTTCTACTATTCTTCATATAGCATATGGATGTATTCTGAACATTTGCAAAATGAACTCTTCTAACATGTAATGTTTTCAGATTCTAATATGGCAATAGTACTTGCAAATTATCTTCATTGTATGAATTGATGGCAAATGTGTATAAAGGAAGATATTCCTCATTGCTATTTTGTGGCCTTGTTTGCCTCAAAACAAAACCAAAGTTGATAAAAATGTTTTTTTTCTTGGTGCCTTTGAATCAGGGTTGACTCCTGATCACTACCTGGATCAGTCTACACAGTTTTTTTGGCCAAGGTTTCAAAAGTGGTTTGCCATTCCTTCCTTCCTAGGACTGAGAGAGAATGACTGGCTAAGGCTGGTGGCACAGCTGGCTTTATGCCTAAGGCAGGATTAGAACCCATGGTCTCCTGGTTTCTAGACTGGCACCTTAATAAATTGCCATGCATGTGATAAACTAACTGCACTTTTAAGTTGTTTTATTTTTCTTCTTTTGCTTTCACCTTTTGCCCAAATTCAACCATAGGATTGTTAGGAAGATGATCTGGCCACCAGAACATTTTTTGATTTGCAAGGAAGGGGAAGAGAAAGAGGAAAAAAAGAAAAAAGTCTGCTTCCCATATTCAAGTGGGAGTCCTGGATGACTTTTCTTGAGCCATGCTCTGCAATGAATGTTTCTATCATGTGCTGAAATCCCAAAGCAAATAATACATGATTATTATTAAAAAAAATTTAAGGCTGATTGTACTGATTTTTATCTGGAATTCTTTAAGTGTCTCTTATTTTTCCTATATTTCCCATTTCCCAATGAATTCTTTTTTTTTTTTTATACCTACAGATTTGTGTCCATTGATTTTAAAATGAAGTTTTTATTTCTTTAAAATCATCCTCCCATGCAAGAGTTGCATATTTAATTGTTGCATTTTGCAGTGGTTAGAATACGGTATTGCAGGGTAACTCTGCCCACTGCCAGCAGTTTGATTCTCACCAGCTCAAGGTTGACTTAGCCCTCCATCCTACTGAGTTTGGTAAAATGAGGACCCAGATTGTTGGGGCCAATATGCTGACTCTGTAAACCACTTAGAGAGGGCTGAAAAGCACTGTGAAGTGGTATATGTTGTAAGTCTAAGTGTATTTGCTATTGCTATTTCAGGTCTGGCACAAGATCTGTGCCTCCCCTTCTGTGTTTCTTGCAACTGGAAAAGTGTTTCCCAACTTGGCTGCCTAGACCAAGTCAGGAGGCTCAGGCTATTATAATTATCTTTTACTGAGAAACCTTGGGAAAAGAGGACTTGCCAATGAGGCTGGAATTAACATCCTTTCCAGCTCAAAATACAAAGCTATTTGAAGAAAGAAAAAAAAAAAAGAATTAGAAAAGCTCAATCAGATTCTAACAGTTAATGGGTTTTTTTGTGAATTAATTATGTTTGGCTTAATGGATTTGAGGTAGGAGTGTATTTTAAAAAGTCCACTCATTTCAGTCATGGTGGGATGCTTAACCCCACCCTTTATCTGTTTTAAAAATTGCTTTAAGCTATTACATCAATTATGGTCATATGTTTGGAATCAAGTATTCCCTTTTATTATTCAGTATTTTAATATTCCTCAATCATACACGTTAATACTAGCACTACTTGTCTAGTTTGAAATCTGATGAATTTAATTTTAATTTGGACCTGAAATATCACGACTTGGTTCACTCTACTGCATCAAAACCCCACAGTCAGATTACTGATATAGCTTCTGGCATGAAGGTTACAATTGTGCCTTGTGCATAAGAGTGGAAGTTATGGAATTCAGCTACTAAATCTGAGGCTAATGTTAACAAGTAAGTAGAAAATTTAAAAAAAAAAAACAGAAGAAAAAGGTTTTAATAGCATAGTATTTTGAAAATGGGTGTTGGTAAATTTACCTGAGAACGCCCTTTCTATCTATGCTGTTAGAGAGCCCAGGATGGGTATGACTCCTCCTGATGACATCATCAAGTTGAGTTTGTCTAGTATAAAAGTAGCCACCTGTGGGAAAACCCCCCCAGCTTTGGCAAAGATACTTGACAGACTTTAGTGAATGTCTCTGAAAGCCAAAACAGAATCTTGAAACATAACATACCTCACCACAATCCAGATGCAACAAGGGAGAGGCTGGGCTCTCTAGTAGTATAAATAGAAAGGGCGTTTTCAGGTAAATTTACCAACGGCCATTCTCCTCCATGCTGCTGCGAGAGCCCAGGATGGGACGTACCAAAGCCTTCATGTCCTCGGGAGGGTCCTCATCCGGTTTCCACTCCAAAGTAGGCACTGAAGAACTTCACTGAAGAACCTGTTTGCCAAAAGCCACGCTTGTGGAGGCGTAGGAATCTAGGCGGTAGTGTCTGATGAACGGAGACGGGGATATCCATGTAGTCTCTCTGCAAATCTCCTCTAGGGGTGCCTGGGCGGCCCAGGCAGCCAAAGTTGCAGCACTTCTAGTGGAGTGTGCTGTCAAGCTGTGTGGTACTGGCAGAGCTTTGGCTTTGTAGGTCTGTGCGATGCAAGCCCTGATCCACCTGCTTAAGGTAGCAAGAGAGGCCTTGTTCCTCCAGTGGGAAGGAGAAAAGGATACAAACATAGCCTCTGTCTTCTTAAATGTTGAAGTGCATTTGATATAAATTCTAAGAGCCCTTCTAATATCTAAGGTGTGCCACTTGCGCTCTAAGGCGTGGTGTGGACGGGAACCAAAATCAGGAACTACTATGTCTTGGGATCTGTAGAATACAGAATTAATTTTGGGTGCAAAGGTAGGGTCTAAATGAAGAACAACTTTATTGTCGTGAAAAGTGCAAATGTCCTGCCGTATAGATAGAGCAGACAACTCTGACACCCTTCTAGCTGAAGTTATGGCTATTAAGAAAACCACCTTGAAGGTCAAGAATTGAAGGGACACCTTTCTGAGGAGATCGAAGGGAGGTTCTGTTAGGGCCTGAAGGATCTTGTGAAGGTCCCAAGATGGGAACCTGTGAACCACAGGACGGCGGAGATTGGAAACCCCTTTTAAGAATCTCTGAACTGAAGGATGATGGGACAAGGAAGGAAAGGAATCCCAGGAGATGATTGAAGCAAGAGGTGCTATGTGATAGCGTAAAGTGTTAGGAGCCAGACCTTTGTCAAGGCCATCCTGGAGGAAACAGGACCTGTGGTACCTCCGCTACTGTAGGAAAGAGACCTTCCCTGTGACACCAATGACAAAAAACCCTCCAGGTGGCATTGTAACATGCGTCGTAGATTTATGAGACACCTGGATAGTAAGGATGACCTGGTCTGGGAGATTGGCTTCTCTTAACAGTTGCTGCTCAAGTGCCACACAGTCAATTTGAACCACTGGGGATCTGGGTGGAGCAGTGCCCCCTGATGTAGTGAGATCATGTGGTCTAGAATCCTCCAGGGAGTGGCTACAGACAGGTTCACCAGATCTGCAAACCTGGGTCTCCTGGGCCAATGTGGGGCTAGGAGAATCAGCTCTGCCCATTCCTCCAACATCTTCTGAATAACTGCCGGAATGATGGGAAGAGGGGGAAAGGTGTAGATAAGACCGGTGGGCCATCTGCTCCGAAGCGCATTGGTCCCCTCCACTACCTGACAAGGAAACCTGGTGAAAAATCTGTTTACTTGAGCATTTTGGGGAGAGGTGAAGAGGTCTATCTCCGGGGTCCCAAACCTGAGGGAGAGATCCCTGAAAATGGACTGGGGAAGGGACCATTCTGCGTGGTCGACTGGGCTCCTGCTCAGCCAATCGGCCTGGGAGTTGTCGACTCCCAGATGTGGTCTGCTGTGATAGACAGCAGATGTCTCTCTGCCCACCTCTCCAACATTTCGGCTTCTCTTATGAGGGCCCTGGACCTTGTGCTCCCCTGCCAGTTGATGTGCGCCTTTGCAGCCATGTTGTCTGTCAACACTAGCACATGGGACTCCACTATCCTGTCCCTGAGATGTTTCAGGGCTAGATAAATGGCTCTGAGTTCTAGCCAGTTTATGGGCCCAGTCCTGTCTAACTGGGACCAAATCCCTTGAGCCATGAGACCCTCCATGTGGGCTCCCCAACCCAGGAGACTTGTATCAGTGATGATGATCAGTCTGTCCAGCTCCTTGAATGGGAGACCCTTCGAAAGGGCAGGGGAAAGCCACCACTTGAAGGAACAAAGGACCTCTGGAGAGAGCAGGACCTTGGCAGATGTGTGGCTGGTTCCTGCTCATTGAAAGGGGAGCATGAACCATTGTAGAGCCCATGAGTGTAGCTGTGCCCATGGAACGATGCCTATGCATTTGATCATTTTGCCCAAAAGTTTGCACAACAGTGACAGGGAGACAGTGTGTGACGTTGGATCTGTCGAATTATCTCGATAAGGCTCTGCCCTCGGGCTGGAGATGGAAAAACTCAGCACAGAGTTGTGTTGATGATGGCTCCCAGATGGAGCAATCTGGTCATTGGAAGAGATGGCTTTTCTTGGAGTTGATGGAAAAACCATGGTACTAGAGGCAATGAAGAGTGCTTTGAAGATCTTGATGGGCAGAGTGGGTGGATGATAATAGAATCAAGATGTTGTCCAAGTTGCATTGGATCCTCACTGGAACAGACCAGAGCAAAGCCACCAATGCCGCCAATAACTTTGTGAAGCCTCTTGGGGCAGACGAGAGCCCGAAAGGAAGGGCCCAATACTGTTCTGTCCCTAATTAGCATTCTTGAGATCCCCGCGATTGGCCAAAGCGCGGGGCACTCTGATTGGTCAGGAGAGCCGCGCCGATTGGCTCGCTAAGAATCTCCCATGATTGGTCCATTCGAATTGCAGGAGATTCAAAGTGGTGCCATTGGCCGGGGCCGCCGCGGCTGAAAGAATAAAAGCCGTGAACCTTTTGCGAAGAGCCAGTTCGGTTCCTACTTTAATAAAAGAGCATGATTTGAAGTCACCGACTCCTGGCATCATTTCGCGGATACAACACTGGCGACGAGGATGGGATCCAGACCCTGAACCGAACCATGTGTCCGACGGAAGCCAGACGAACCACCACGATGGCGAAAATCGCACCCCCCGCACCCTTCAACTCCGCCACCGAGGACTGGGAATCGTACTCCGACTGATTCCGCATGTTCCTCGAGTGCAGCGACCTGAAGGACGCCACCGGCCCCATGAAACGCGCCGTCTTCCTGACCCACTGCGGGACCGAGGTATTCAAGATGGCCAAGGCGCTTGCCAAACCCGCCGATGCGACCGCGATGGACTGGGACGTCCTCGAGCCAATACTTCGGCGGCACTACGCTCCAGAGGTACCCATCCTGATCCGACACAACGAATTTTACCGTCGGGACCAACGGTCGGGTGAGAGCTTCAGCGACTTTGTCGCTGAGCTACGGCACCTAGGGGGGCTCTGCGAATTCGACAACCTGAACCATGCCCTGCGAGACCGAATCGTGCTCGGTTTGTGGGACCCCGTCCTCCAGAGCCGGCTGATGGCCAAGGGCAACATCAGCCTAGCAGACACCCTCACCGCAGCCGCAGCCGCCGAAGCAACCCGAACCTCCGCTGACCGCATGCGCAGACCGAACGCTGGGGACCGCAGTGGAAACAACAACCCTGCGAGGTCGGCCGAGGCCCAATCCGAGATGACCACCCACCAGGGCGACTTCCACTCGGCATCGGGCACTTCCGATGACGAGGAGGACATCCATCGCCTCCAGACAGGCCGCGACCCACGGAACCGGCGGGGACATAAGTCGAGGACCAACTGTGCCGGTTGTGGCGGCGACCACCCCAGGTCGGAATGCCGATTTTTCGAATCAATCTGCCGGCATTGCGACAAGAAGGGACACATCGCCCGTGTCTGCCGCCTAAAAAAGAACCGCAGCCTGGCACGATGGGACCAGAGCGACTGGAGGAGAGAAAGCACACCACCCCGGACCAGAGATCGCCCCTTGGATAACAGATGGGACCGGAACGGACGATCCCTGCGAGGCGGCGATAACCGGCGAAGAGAGGAGACCCATCAGACGGTCACCATCGGCCACGCCATAACCAATGATGCCCGGAAGGTCCACGTGGAGGTAGGCATTGAGGGCGAGCCATGCAAAATGGAGGTGGACTCCGGGTCCTACCTCTCCATGATAGCATGGCATGAAATAAAGCGCTTGGTGCCTACCATCCAAAGGAGGAACCTAGACAGCCAGAGACTCATCGTAAAGGACTACCAGGGAAACCGCATCCCGGTAGTTGGAACCAAACACTTCAACATCACATATAAAGGGCACACCGAAAGGCTTCCCCTGACAATCGTCGACCATGACCGCCCAAGCCTACTGGGACTGCAATGGTTCGCCCCGCTCAGCATCGCAGTCATGGGAATCGACCACATCACCGACGACAGCTGGGAGCAACAACTAACCCGGGAATTCCAAGAGGTCTTCGACGGAAACCTAGGCAAGTACCGAGGACCCCTTATATCATTCAGCCTAGACCCAAACGTCCCCCCAAAACGCCTGAAACCAAGGCGGGTGCCATTTGCACTTAAACCCAAGATAGACGAGCAAATTGACAAGCTCGTCAAGCAAGGGGTCCTACAGCCAATAGACCACGCCCGGTGGGAGACCCCCATAGTCACCCCGATCAAGCCCGATGGGTCGGTGAGGATCTGTGGGGACTATAAGGCCACCCTAAATGGCGCGCTACAACAAAGCACCTATCCTGTCCCAGTAGTGCAACACCTACTGCACTCACTGGGAGGGGGCAAGGTTTTCGCCAAGCTCGACCTCACCCAGACATACCAACAGTTGCCAGTCGACGAGCAAACGGCAGAAGTGCAAACCATAGTCACCCACCGGGGAGCATTTAAATGCAACCGACTCCAATTCAGAGTCAGCGTGGCACCGGGAATATTCCAAAGCCTAATGGAAAGACTATTGCAAGGCATCAAGGGGGTGGTACTTTACTTCGACGACGTCCTAGTGTCAGCAACCAACCAAGCCGAACTAGAGGGTCGCCTAAGGGAGGTCCTAACCAAATTCAAAGAGACCGGGCTCAAAGTCAAGAGGGAGAAATGCCAATTATACACGGAACAGGTAGAATTCCTAGGATACCTCCTAGACCGTCACAGCATTCACCCCACAAACCAAAAAATCAAGGCCATCAAAGAAGCCCCCACACCCAAGTCGAAGACGGAACTACAGGCATTCCTGGGGCTACTTAACTTTTACAATGTGTTCCTGCCCCAAAAGGCGACGGTGGCAGAGCCCTTGCATAGGCTCCTGGACAAGGGGGCGACCTGGACTTGGGGGAAACGCGAGCAAGCTGCCTTCCAAAGAACAAAGGACCTCCTCACTTCGGACGCCGTCCTTATACAGTATAACGAGACCCTACCTCTGGCCGTCACATGCGACGCATCAACTTTCGGCGTCGGCGCTGTCCTCAGCCATACCCTCCCTGACGGAAAAGAAGCGCCCATCGCATTCTTTTCAAGGACCCTCACCAAACCGGAGCGGAACTATAGCCAGCTGGACAAAGAGGCTCTGGCTATCGTTGCTGCCGTAAAAAGATTCCACGAGTATCTCTACGGCCGGACATTCATCATCATAACCGACCACAAGCCACTGCTGGGAATCCTTGCAGGAAACCGGGCCACCCCGAACATTCTGTCTCCCCGAATGACAAGGTGGTCCGAGTTCCTGGCAGCCTACAACTACGGACTCATACACAAACCGGGCAAGACGATCTCCCATGCAGACGCCTTAAGCCGCTCGCCGCTACCGGAACCTGACACCGACCCAGCACCCACGACGACCACCCTCAGCATAGAGACTCTACCCAACCTGCTCATAACCACGTCAGACATTGCCCGAGAGACTAATAAAGACAAACGTCTGGCGCGGGTGTTGCATTGGGTAGAGAAAGGGTGGCTGGAAAGGGACAACGACGAGTCCATCAAAACATTCCGAAACCGGCAAACGGAACTCTCTTTATTAAAAGGGTGCATACTATGGGGGGATAGGGTGGTCATTCCAGAAAAGCTACAAGGGAAGGTTCTGGAACTGCTACACGAGGGGCACCCTGGCATCGTTAGGATTAAAGCCCTGGCCGGAAGTTATGTTTGGTGGCCAGGGATGGACAAACAAATTGAGACCTGGGTAGCAAGGTGCCAACGATGCCAGGAAACTAGGCCAAGCCCACCCACAGCACCCGTCCTAGAGTGGGAAACCCCAAGGGGACCTTGGTCTAGGATTCACATAGACTTCGCTGGGCCCACAAAAGGACACACCTTCCTTATGTAACAGTAGACGCTTACTCCAACTGGCTGGAGGTAAGCAACATGAAGACGACAACCACGGAGGCCGTGATCAAGGAACTCTGCAAACTCTTTGCAACGCACAGCCTCCCAGACATCATCGTTTCCGACAACGGGCCCCAATTCACCTCGCTGGAATTCGAAAAATTCCTAGCGGAAAGGGGCATCCGCCACGTGCTGACAGCACCAGTGCACCCGGCGGCGAACGGTTGGGCGGAACGGATGGTGCAATTCACTAAGAAAACCATCCGGAAAATAGACCACGGGGAGATCCAGGAGAAAATAAACAAACTTCTCTTCACCCAACACATAACCCCAAATACCACAACAAATAAGAGCCCAGCTGAACTATTAATGGGGAGGAAATTAAGGTCCCCACTCGACAGGTTACACCCCACGTATAACCCGGAGAAGCCCCCAGACTCAAACAGCAAACACCGAACTTTCGCACCAGGCGACCCCGTATACGCAAGAAACCTGACGGGAGATCCACTATGGATACCGGCCGTCATCACACAAATAACAGGCCCACACTCGTACCGGCTACAAACAGCAGACGGACGAGCGTGGAAACACCACATCGACCAATTAAGGTCGAGGACTGCCAACCAAGAGACCACCGACGCACAAACAGGCGAAACCAACCCCCACAACACAAACCAAGAGGGGAGGGGATACCCAGGGGACCAAAACCAAAGAAGAATAAACCAGCCATACTTACCGGAAAGCAGCCATCACGACCCCTCGCCAGGAAGAGACAGCCAGGCCAGCTCGACCGACCCGGAAAGACCGAGCGGGAGCGGTGAAACCCGCAGCTCAACCAACCCGGGAGGCCCAGGAGGGAGCTACGGAGAGCAGCCCGGCCCGACCGACCAGCCGGTTCCCACGACGGCATCAGGAGCAACAGAGATCCCGACCGAACCGGCCGGGATCCAACCTACGACTGAGCTGCGCAGGTCCAGTAGGCTCAGACGGAGCCCCGCCTACCTACGTGGCTACGCGACGTAAGGACTGAACCAAGAGGGGAGGGGTGTTCTGTCCCTAATTAGCATTCTTGTGATCCCCGCACTTTGATTGGCCAAAGCGCGGGGCACTCTGATTGGTCAGGCGAGCCGCGCCGATTGCCTCGCTAAGAATCTCCCGCGATTGGTCCATTCGAATCGCGGGAGATTCAAAGCGGTGTCATTGGTTGCGGCCGCCGCGGCTGAAAGAATAAAAGCCGCGAACCTTTTGCGAAGAGCCAGTTCGGTTCCTACTTTAATAAAAGAGCATGATTTGAAGTCACCGACTCCTGGCATCATTTCGCGGACACAACAATACTGGTAGTGGGAATTCTGGTAACAGAAATGGAGAAACTGGCCAGGATGAGGCCAGATGGGAATGTGGAGGTAAGCCTCCGTGAAATCAATGGAAGAGAGGAGATCGCCCTCCTGAACGCTCTCCAGAATAGAATGCAGAGTCTGCATTTTGAAGTGCCTATATGGGATAAACTCATTTAGAAATTTTAGGTCGAGAATGTCTCACCACCCCCTCTGAGGCCTTAGGGAACACGAAAAGCTGAGAATAAAGCCCCCCACATCCATGTTGTAATTCAGGGACTAGTTGAATGGCCCTTATATCGACCAGGTGACTAATGGCCAATTCCATAAGTGCCCTTCGTGAACTGTCCCAGGAAACGGGGCAGAGTAGAAATTTTTCTGGGGGTGCTGATAGAAATTCTAATTGTAACCCCAACTTTACTGTATTGAGCACCCAGGCGTCTGTCGTTGACTCCCCCCATCTGGAAGCAAAGGAGGCCAAAAGACCTCCAATGGGAGAGGAGAACAAGAGATTATTTAGAGCAACAGAAGGAGCGATCCCCTCCCCCACAGCTTGTTGTCTGCCGGTAGCCTCATGGCATTGATCTTGACGCTGAGAATATGCTCTCTGAGGTCTGGAGAAGTGAGAAGCGTTTTCGGGCCTGAATGAGGTATGCTGGTATGGGGTAGGGTGGAAGTCTAACCTCTTTCCTGTTGATGGAAGGACTTTCCTTTTGTCTTTTGTTTCAACAACAAATGGGTCAAGGGCATCTCCAAATAGCTTCCCACTGGTACATGGGGCAGAAGCTAGTTTCCACTTCCATTGAGGCTCCGCTTGCCAATTTTGTAGCCATAGCAGTCTCCTAGCTGCCATTGATAATGCCATGGCCCTGGAAGAGAACTTGGCGGCATTGAGGGTGGTGTCTGCCAAGAACTCTGCTGCTGCTATGATCTTATTGAGGTCTTGATGCGTCCTACAGTCTGATGGAGAGATGTCGCCTTGAAGTTGGCGTAGACAGCGGATGGAAGATCTTGTAAAAAATGATGCAGCAGTCGAGGCCCGGATGGCCCAAGCCGAGGCTTGATGGTTATGCTTCAGTGTTTGTTTGGAGTGTTTGTCCTCTGCCTTTAGTATGTCCTCAGGCTCAGTTGGAGTGCTTGAGGAGAAGGTGGCAACAACTGGGGCATCTACTGGGGGAACTGCCAGAGCCATAGCTAAGGAAGGATCCACATTGTAGAACCGCCTATCTTGGGATGATGGGTGGGGGCCTGTAGTGGGGAAGGCAAATTGTTCCTTGACTAAGTCAAGAAAGATGATGGGGGAAGGAAGGACCTATGAATGAACAATGGGTTTGGAGAAGAGGGAATCCCCATGCCACGATTGTACCACTTGAGGCTCGGGGGCAATTTCCTCCGCTGACAACTGGGCTGTTACCAGTGCTTTGTGTAGGAGAGGTTTGAATAAGGTGGATTTGAATACAGAAGCCGAAGCAGGCTGATCAGGCCTCAGATCTTCCTCTTCCTCTGAGAGGTTGGGGTCCCAGATTTCTCCCTCTTCCAGATCAGAATCAGGGGAGGGGCTGCACTCAGATGATTCCTCATACTTTTCCTGAGTGAAGTCCACTCCTTCCACATAGGAAAGATGGGCCCTTTGTACTACATGGCAAGGTAGTCAGTCCCCTTTGGGGAATCTGCGCTAGAGGAAAAGCCAGGAAGGAAGGCTGAGGTCTGTCTGAAGGCCTGAAGATGTGTTGAAGCCCTTCTGCCCGACCCTGTCTGATGGCTAAGGAGACTACTTCATTGATGTCAGAAGATCTGCCACTTGATGGAGGATTCGGGGGCCGAAGATCTGCTGCTGTTGGAGTAAAAGTGGCCTCTGGTCTTGATCGAGAGCTGCTTTGGGCCATGGATGGGATAGATGAAGAAGAAAGATCCCAAGTAGTCTGGGTGAAGTTGGGACCTGACCTTCTCAAGATTTGAGGTCCTGGTTGGATTTCAGATTGCTCTGGGGACCAGGATTGGAGGTGGCTAAGAGGAGCTGAGGTATCTTCCCTTTCCCTAGAAGTAGCTGGCTGAACAACTAGAGGATTGGCTGATTGGGAAGCCTGTTGTAGTTGACCCCTCATTTGCTCAATAGTTTTGTTGAACTGCCTTTCTAAGGCTGCATGCCTTCATTTCTCTGCCTTTAATTCGGCTTGGGATGTTTTCTTAGGACCCAAAACTTTGGCCCTAATCTTGGCCAACACCTCCCTTTGAACAGACTGGGAGCGTTGTCTCCTTCTCTTTCTTTTGCCAGCTTGGGGAGTTTGGAATATGAGTCACCTAACAGCTATTTGGGTTAGAAATATATAAACCAGGATAAACTGTAAAACTGTATCTTTAAGAAAATGCAAAACTGTAATTAGGTGTGGTTTCTCAAACGGTCATAAGATGGAGCCAGAAACCTGGGTTGTTTAGTCTGAGTCTCAGAAGAGAGCGTGAGTGTATCTCTGTTTCCTTCTGTTGGAAAGTATTGCTGTTCCTCCATTTTTCCTAATTGACTGATATTCATGGATTTGATGTAAGTCTGATACTGAACTGTTTTTTTGACACTGGACTTTGTTACTGGATTATCCCTGGATTGAAAACTGACTGATTTAACCTGTGAATGACTTTGGACTGCCTGTTTTGAACTTTGCTTAAAACCTTTTCTGGAAGTAAAAACATACATTTACTGTACAGTGTATCTGTGTGCTGTGTATATGTATTATTCAAATACTACTCTCAAATACGTCTTCCTGTATGCGCTCATTCTGCTAATGGGGAATTACCTCAACAGGGGCCCTTGAGAGATCAGGTCTGAAGGCTCTGTGTGGGCCTTGTCTTGATCCATAGTATGCATAAACAGACACAAAAGTGCTGGAAGAGATCCTCACTATGTGTTGTCTATGCAGTAGCCTGAATAGGAGCTTATGAATAGTAGAAGCTGGCCTTTGGGGGATGATGCCACCTAAAATGGCCACTCGCTACTTTCTTTAGAAGAAGAAGCTTTCAAAATGGCTGCTCACCACGTGCGGTTGAAGAAGAAGCCTCCAAATTGGCCGCTCACAAGAGCTACAGGCTATGCAGGGGTTAAATCACTGCTTAGGCTGTAAACAGCCCCAAACGGTGAAATCGGCAATAAAGTGAAAATTTACGATCAGCTGAGAGGCGCTGTTATCACTGATGCGATCTTTACGATTGTGGTGGCCAAAATTGCTGAAGGAAGACTGTGGGGGAGGATCAAGGGTTACTCCCTACTTACAGCCTCCCTTGATTGAATCCTCGGCGTTGCAGGAGAGTGGAGCCCCACTCTCCTGAAGGTACAGCTGCACCATTTCTCCGAGAGCTATGCCAATGATGAAGATAGTTTTCACTTTTGCTGCTAACTAAATTACTTTCAGAGACACCAGCTTATGGTCATTGAAAGAAGCTGAGTCAAAGCTGGGGAGTTTTCTCCTACAAATTGCTACTTTTATACTAGACGGACCCAGCTTGATGATGTCATCAGGAGGAGTCGTACCCATCCTGGGCTCTTGCAGCAGCATAGAGGAGAATTCAGTGTTTTGTCTGCAACACTGTTGCAAATTCTGAAATGTATTGAATGGCTGTGCCTGGCAATTAAAATCAAAATTTGAATAGATTTAATTACTCAGCTCAAAATTTAGTTACCGTATATACTCGAGTATAAGTCGAGTTTTTCAGCCCATTTTTTGTGCTGAAAAAACCGCCCTCGACTTATACTCGAGTCAGCCGCTAAGGCACCATGCCTAGCCTGTGCTGGCGTGGCTGCAACCGATCGCGCCTCCAGGGCAGCATCGCCGCCGCGGCTGTCTACCCGCTGAGGGCCTCACAGGCGACCCCAAGCGGCCTCTCCTTCCCCATTAACGGGCGCCTGGGGCCCCCGCGAGCTCCTGCGTTGCGCGCTTCCAGCTTCGCCAACAAACTGCCAGGCTCAGGCAGCCTCCTCCGCCCCCTACCCTAGCAGCGAAGAGCTGCTCCGGGGGCTCCCGCCACGGCGCAGCCAGACACTTTGTCTCGCTGCCCCCGGAGCAGCTTTTCGCTGCTAGGGGAGGGGGCGGAGGAGGCTGCCTGAGCCTGCGGTTTGTTGGCGAAGCTGGAAGCACGCCCGTTAATGGGGAAGGAGAGCCTGCACCTCCGAAAGTCTTTTCACCATTGAGGACTGAACAGGAGAACCGCAAACGCCGCACTCCCCAGGAAAGGGTGGCCCTCTTCCTCTCGGTGGCTCCCGCCACGGCGCAGCCAGGCACTTTGTCTCGCTGCCCCCGGAGCAGCTCTTCGCTGCTAGGGGAGGGGGCGGAGGAGGCTGCCTGAGCCTGGCGGTTTCTTGGCGAAGCTGGAAGCGCGCCCGTTAATGGGGAAGGAGAGCCTGCAGCTCCGAAAGTCTTTTCACCGTTGGGGACTGAACAGGAGAACCACAAACGCCGCACTCCCCAGGAAACAAACTGCCAGGCTCAGCCAGCCTCCTCCGCCCCCCCCCAGCAGCAAAGAGCTGCTCTGGGGGCAGCGAGACAAAGTGCCTGGCTGCGCCGTGGCGGGAGCCCCCGGAGCAGCTCTTTGCTGCTGGGGGGGGGGGAGGCTGCCTGAGCCTGGCGGTTTCTTGGCGAAGCTGGAAGCGCGCCCGTTAATGGGGAAGGAGAGCCCGCAGCTCCGAAAGTCTTTTCACCGTTGGGGACTGAACAGGAGAACCGCAAACGCCGCACTCCCCAGGAAACAAACTGCCAGGCTCAGCCAGCCTCCTCCGCGCCCCCCCCAGCAGCGAAGAGCTGCTCCGGGGGCAGTGAGACAAAGAGCCTGGCTGCGCCGTGGCGGGAGCCCCCGGAGCAGCTCTTCGCTGCTGGGGGGGGGAGGCTGCCTGAGCCTGGCGACCCCAAGCGGCCTCTCCTTCCCCATTAACGGGCGCCCGGGGCCCCCGCGAGCTCCTGCGTTGCGCGCTTCCAGCTTCGCAAAGAAACTGCCAGGCTCAGCCAGCCTCCCCCACCCCCTAGCCTAGCAGCGAAGAGCTGCTTCGGGGGCAACGAGACAAAGTGCCTGGCTGCGCCGTGGCGGGAGCCCCCGGAGCAGCTCTTTGCTGCTGGGGGGGAGGCTGCCTGAGCCTGGCGACCCCAAGCGGCCTCTTCTTCCCCATTAACGGGTGCCCGGGGTCCCCGCGAGCTCCTGTGTTGCGCGCTTCCAGCTTCGCAAAGAAACTGCCAGGCTCAGCCAGCCTCCCCCACCCCCTAGCCTAGCAGCGAAGAGCTGCTTCAGGGGCAGCGAGACAAAGTGCCTGGCTGCGCCATGGCGGGAGCCCCCGGAGCAGCTCTTTGCTGCTGGGGGGGGAGGCTGCCTGAGCCTGGTGACCCCAAGCGGCCTCTCCTTCCCCATTAACGGGCGCCCGGGGCCCCCGCGAGCTCCTGCGTTGCGCGCTTCCAGCTTCACCAAGAAACGGAGCTGCAAATCTGGTAATCGCTTGCGGAGCCTCGGCACGAACCCCCTTTCCCCACACTCCCCCCCCCCGCACTCCTCTGGCAGCAGCAGGCGGAGAAAGCCCCACTTCCCCCTGGCTTTGATGGCACGCGTGAGTTGGCTTCCCACTCTTTTTTTTTTAACTCTCCTCCTCTTCCTCCTCCTCTCCTCTCCCCTTGTTGTCTGGTCTTCCCTAAGGAAACTCGAGGGCTCACACTTCCAGGTGTTTCTCCCTGTCTTTCTCCCTGTCAATGATCTTTTCTTCCCTTCCTTTCTCTCAGCCCCATCCTCCTTCACCTTTGTCACCACAATCCTGAACAGATGAAGTTTGTACTTCTCAAGAAAGGTTTGATGTTCCTTTTGAGGAGGGAACCTAGTGTGACATCTGTATGTTGACCTACTATTGAGCCATGGCATGTGTGCACATGCAATGGAGGCATGAGGGAGAGCTGTGAAAGAGATGGTGGCTCTCCAAAACAGGATGTACATGCAGCCCATACACATGCTTTTTTCTTGCAAGGGAGAGAATGACTCCTGCCTCCCACTGTCATCATCATCATCTTTTGGGTTAGTGAATCAATTAAACCTTTCATGATAGTGAGATCGTTTCCCAAATTTCTCTTAAATCAGGGAAGAAATCAGAAACAAACCTTTGGACTGAGAATAAGCCTGTTCCTATGATGCCATTTTTGTTCACTGCAGTGTGAAAAATGTGAAAAAACACACTTCTTTTTCTTCATCTTCTTGGTCCCTATTTACTGGTCTCTTTCAAAGAGGAAATTGTGAACATCAAACTTATTCTCAACTGTCCTAGTGAAAGTTTTAATTAGACAATAATTCCCTCCCACGGCATTATTATGGATTATTTGAGAAACACTTTGCCATGGAAAAATGTTAAGAATGTGAACATGTTTGATTTTAAATGTAATGCCAGTTAAGATCTAAAGTTTCCTAAGAGGACTTTCATCTGTCAGGCACTTCATCTGTCATGCACTAAAAAATTAGTTTATGGAAAGTGAAACAGTGTGCATGTGTGTGTGAAACTAACCTCACTTACATTTTAAAGCACTCTAGCCTGAATGAATATCCACTTTTGTCCATAAATATAACATACAGATGAGGAGGAGGAATCCAGTTTTGAAGGATTTTAACTCTTGTGTTTTAGCTTGGTTGCTGATTGAGCTAAGGTTTTTGTACTTTTAAAGTTATTGTTGATGCCATATTGGTTTTGTTGGCTCTCTTTTCCACTTACAGAGCTAGTTTACTGTTTTTCTTTGAAATAAATATTCAAAAACATTTAACCTACTGATGCCTCAATTAATGTAATTTTATTGGTATCTATTTTTATTTTTGAAATTTACCAGTAGCTGCTGCATTTCCCACCCTCGACTTATACTCGAGTCAATAAGTTTTCCCAGTTTTTTGTGGTAAAATTGGGTGCCTCGACTTATATTCGGGTCGACTTATACTCGAGTATATACGGTAATTTTAAGTTAATTGTAATAAACAAAGACAATTTTAATTGGTGATGGTATGAATTAAGGGCACATTTGTACTTCAAACTATTACAGATATTGCAGATATATTACAGATATGCAATCTGGTATATTACAGATCATGCAATCATAACAAATTATATTTCATAAATTATATTTCTAAAGTTTGAGTTCAAATCTGTTCCTCAGGTCCGCTCTTAACTGTGAAGGCTATTTTTTTTTCCACAGTTCTCTGTGATAAAAATAAATATTGAATTTTTTGTACCCTCCCCTCAGAAGAGACTTACAGAATTTCAAAAGGAAGTGGAACAATTTTTCTGTAATAAATTAACCAATTTTCCTTTCAAGTGAAGGAGGTACAAATTAACATACATAACCATTTCCACTCCTAATGCCTTAGAAATAATACTTGTGGAGGTAGTGACACTTCAGAGGTATTGTGAGGAAAAATGGTGATCTACCTGTAAAAAAGATGGCTACTATAATATTTTTTAAAATATGAACTACAATTTTTTTTAAATCTGCAATGTCAGTGAAATAATTAAATATAATTTCAAAGGCACTGGGAGGAGGCATAGGATGCTGAAATGTTAAGATGTTAGAACTCTTATTAAGATAAAGAAAAACATGGAAAGATTTTTAGTTTTGTTTAGCTGATCAAAACATTGGATCCTCCCAATTTCTGTTCCCCAACAGTTTTCCCCCCTCTGTCCTTTTTTAAAACAGCAACGCAAAACCAGTTAAAAAGTTTGATTCAGCACTAGGTTTTTTTTCCTTTAAACAGCGAGCAAAGTAGATCTAATTTCAGCAAATCTGTTTTCCCTTCTGTTCCCATCTTCTGCCTCTTCAGTTGTCTCTCAGTATTACTCCCCCTCTCACATACATACACACTCATGCACCCACAGAGAGGCAGGGGAAGTGACTGTACATCTGGGTATGATATCAGTGAGGGGCTCAGGATCAGGGCAAAGAGAAGAATAAAATACAGGCCTTTCAATCATCTGGAAAGCCCTTCAACAGCTTCACATGGTGAATGTTTTTAGTCTAGAAACAGTCGATTGGTTTAACAAGTGTTTTCTGTCTGAATGGCTATGCAAAGAATGTCAGGCATGCAATGTCTACACATATAATTGCTTCACAAATTATATTAATTTTCCTTTATTTAGCTGGAAAGTGCAGTGAGTTCAGTTAGTTCAAGGAAAGCAATGCTGTAAACAGACAGCTTAAATGCAAGCAGTGTAAAGAGCAGCAGTTCGCAGAAACTCAGCCGTAGAAATTAAGACCATATCCTGATGTGGAAAGGGAATTTCACGAAGGCAGTAGTATCACAAAAAACAGGAAAAGCTCAAGGGGAACATCAGGTCAGCCAGAAAACAAACTTACATTGGAAAAGGAATCAAATAAAAAGTATTAAAGAATCCCTATAGACAAAAGCCTAAGTAATTAAGAAAACTAGACAAATAGGAAAAGGAAACAAAAGATAATTTAGAGAACCCTTACAAACACAGGACATACCAAATAAGCAAAACAAACAGACAAAAGACATATAATATAAATTACAAAAGGGACAGACAGGAGATTGCCACAGAACAAATATGAAAAACTATCTTAAAGCTAAAAGAGAATACAGAAAACCAATAATACAATATGGCTACCCCGCGGAGTTTGCCCTCCAGCGGAAATAAAGAAAAACTCAAATAGGATTTGAAACATTAGGCACAAATGCAAACACTCACACAAAATCAATTTACAAAGGGAGAAAAGGGTATAAAAAAACCAGGGACTTACCATAAGAAGCTAGCTAGCCCAGGAACGCAGACTTCTTGCTGTTCTCCGCCTTCTTAAAAAATAAAAAGATCCAGCTTTCAAGCAGTTGTCCGTATCCTTGTGCCGGAGCTCTCCCAGCGGGAAAATTGAATCCTCGAAAGAAAGGCATTTTGACACCTTTCAACACTACCTTGCTACGGATCACACATAATTGAATCATCTTCAATAGAAAGCCATTAAAAAATAGGCATGATTTGCAATGCTAATGTGATGAAGACAGCTGTCACTCGAATTTAAATATGTTTATTGAAAGCCTGAATAAGGCAGGCATCTATATCTTCTGCCTTTGCTGTTATTTGCTTATAAAACAATAAAAGCATGTGTCTCAATAACATGCTCCGTTTTGTCATTTAGTTGTAGGAATATGAAGAAGACTGAAAGGAGAGAGAAGGGCACATGAAATAAAACCACAGAGTGACTACTGGGAATATAAGAAGAACCAGACGGACCAATTCAATGGAAATTGGATAATAGTTTCTTTGATAACAATTTATAAACACTATTTTTGTTAAAGAAGCTGGGCTGAAATGTGGCAGCTTATTAAATGTCAACTAGAAAATCATCCACAAGGGTCCCGGTGAAGACTCTTAGGCTGATCTATTAAATAAGTGGGGGAAAACTCCATAACTTCTTAAGTCAAATTTTGATCCTCCCTTGTTTGTGTCCTGACTGTCTCACTCAGTCATAAGCATTGCTCATGTTAAGGACTAAGCTAACACGTTCAGTAACAACCCTAATAGCTTTACTTAACAGCAGGCTCGTAATCCTGCACTTCTCATTGGCCCGCAAATAGCGAGTCGTGATTGGTTGTTTCTGGCTGATCTGATTGGCTGACAGTGGGTCTCTCTGATTGGACGCTTGTTCGAGCGGTAAACTCAAATCATTGGTTATTGTGACAGCAGCCAGCTCTATAAAAGAGCTGCTGCTGCCCAAGTATTTTGCTCTGTTCTGAAGTTACTAATAAAGAGTTGAAGTCACAGTTCGATGCCTCGTCTCCGTTCCTTGCGCCCATGCACAGGACCTAACACTGGCGACGAAGGTGGGATGCGGAGACGATAGAGCTGACTAAACACTCATCGAACAAGACAGAGCATGTGGCTGAGAGCGCATGCAACAAACGGCAGGATGACCAGCGGTGCCATACCACCCGCTCCATTTGACCCGGCAAACAAAGACTGGGACTCATATATAGACCGGTTCCAGATGTTCCTGGAGACCAACAATCTGAAAGATGCTATGCCTGGCAAGACATGAGCGGTGTTCTTGACCCATTGCGGGCCCGCCATTTTTAAAATGGCTAAGGCACTTGCCAAACCGGCGGAAGTAAAGACCATGGATTGGGATAACCTCGCGCCGATCCTCCAGGCCCATTATGCACCCGCAGTGCCTACACTGATACAAAGACATGAGTTTTACCAGAGGGACCAATGGAAGAACAAGAGCGTTGGAGACTTCATAGCCGACCTCCGGAACCTGGGAGGACTCTGTGGTTTCGCAAACCTCGAGGAAGCCATGAGAGACCGAATAGTTCTGGAATTAGATGAACACACAGTGCAGAGCAAGATCATGGTGAAGGGAGACATTAGCCTCGCAGATGCTACTGCCGCAGAAGCAACCAGGAAGTCAGCCGCTCGAATGCGCCGAGTGAATGCACCACATCGCCAACTCGCTAGTGATAGTACGCCTTCCTCTGAGAGGCACACTACTACCGCCTATTATGAAGACCTCGAATCCTCCTCAGACAGCGAGGAAGAGGAGGTCAACCGGCTCCACTCAGAATGAGATCAAAGGAACCAGAGACTTCCGCGCCAATGCGCTGGTTGCGGGGCAAACCACCCGCGATCAAACTGCAAATTTCTTGACGCACTCTGATGTTCCTGTGGAAAGAGAGGCCACATTGCAAAGGTCTGCAGAAGCAAGCAAGGGTCCAGTCCAAACCGGAGGGAGAATAATCTCCGCCAGGATATAGGCAACCCATCTGTAAATCGGGACCGCCTGAACCACCAATGGAACAACCACTACTACAGAAATCGAGCACCTGCCGCTTCAACGAGACGAGAAGAGGCACACCAAACTATCACTATAGGCCACGCTTCATCACTAGATACAAGGAAGATCCGAGTAAAGGTCACTATTGAGAATCATCCTTGTGTGATGGAAGTTGACTCGGGGTCATCCCTATCGATGGTCTCCTGGAAAACCCTCAAACACCTGATCCCTGCCATCTGTCGCCAGGACCTCAGCACTCAAACAATCATCCTAAAGGACTACCAAGGAAACAGAATTCCAGTTGTCGGTTCCAGCCATGTCCAAGTATCCTTCAAAGACCGCACCGCAATGCTACCTCTGACCGTCCTCCTCGTGCACCTATTGGCTTTTTGGTCACTTGGAGGAAAATTATGGAGGCTTTAAAAGTCCATCAAAAAATAGAAGCAGGGAGTGTGTTTGAATCTCCCCTGCCAAGTTATGATAACTTTTTAATTTTCTCTAACTCAGGCAGAAGCTGCTACATTCCATTCCCATAGGAGTAAAATCCTAGAGGATTAAAAGCTTGTGAAATTTGGCAAATGGATGTAACTTAGTATCCACCTTTTGCCCCATGGAAATATTTGCACGTTTCAATAGATACATATTCAGGATTTATTTTGGCTACTCCTCAAAGGGAAGAAGCTGTAAAACAATTATTCAATTCGTACCTTTGCCTCGCTGGGACGTCCAAAAGAAATCAAAGAAGACAATGGATCTGCCTACACAAGTTCTGCTTTTCAGGACTTCTGTAACAGATGGGATGTAATCCACAAGTTTGGGATTCCCTGCAACAGCCTGGGGACAGGCTATTAGGCTATTGTGTAATGAGCTCACTTATCTCTGAAACGTGCTCTTAATTGGTATTCATTGCGGGGAAAAAACCCCGAACCTCCCAGCATTGCAAAACTCTCTTAACATTTGTCTTTTTACTCTAAACTTTCTTAAATCTAAATTCCTCCTACTTCTACTGCTTTTTGTCATTTTTCCCCCCCCTCACCCCTCCTAACAGATTGTCATTATTCTGCTTGGCAGAGTCCTGCTGAGCTTGGGGGAAAGGAAACGCTGCGATCTTACTGCCAGAAAAAACCACTCTCTGAATCCCTGGTCAGGCAGTAAGACCCTATCATGGGAATTTATCTGCTACATCTGTATCTTAAAAATCTTTCCTGATATTCTTGCCTATATTTTCTTTGCAATTTCTACCTTACTTCAACAAAACCTATGCTTCCTGTCAAAAGACTATTCGTGTTAAAATCATTTCATTAACAGAAGGCTATTATACTTGTTCCACGTGGGTATGTCATGAAAATACTATCCATAAGTTTTCACTCTGTCATTTCTGTTTTATTTTAAAGAACACTCTACCCCTCGCTCTTTTGTTTCTTCTTTACTCTTCCTATGGAAAGGAACCTTAAAATCTTTTCCTCTTTTTAATCTAAACATAGGGGGATCTGAATGTCCTTATATTGTATCAAGGGTTTCCCCACCCCATTTAATGTTCTTAATGAATGATCAAGTTAATCTTCATTGTCATTATTGTAATTATTATCCTTTTTCTATTAATTGTATTCCTTCCTCATCTGGTAAATGTTCTACAACTAATTTGTCCATAAGCCTCTCTCCTGCTTGTCATGTTTTTATATACCCGAGCTCTGATCCTGTCAATAAGCAACGCTTCCAAAGAACTGCCCATGACGATCTGCAGAAGCCTCATAGAAGAGATAATATTGCCTGGACTATAACTGACTCTCAAAAAGTTCGTTTAAGTTCTACAACCAATTTTTCTTGCATAGAAAACTTCTACTCACCACTTCAATTCAATTTGGCAGACGCACCCACACAACCGGGGGATATCCTGCAATCCACAACACTGCAGGAGGAACTTTAACATCACGCCTGAAAGGAATGTATTTTATCCCTGGCAATAATTTTGTTTGAGTTTGTTACACTGGTTTCATGGCATGTATCCACGGGGATGAAATTGTTAAATCCAAATCATTTTTGCATTCAAGTATGGCTTGTGAGTATAACTCTGATGATTTTATATCCCTATAGGTATCCATGGAACACCCCCTCTCTTGCAAAATCGTAGAGGCTTAGCTCTGTTATTTTTAAAACAAGGGGGATTGTGTGCTGCGCTTAAAGAAGAATATTGTTTTTATGCTGATAGCAGGGGGGGGGGATTTAAAGGAGAATGTTGTCTTTATGCTGATAGCAGGGGTGGTGGTTTAAAGGAGAATGTTGTTTTTATGCTGATAGCAGTGAGGTCGTGCTGGATTCTATGAATGAATTAGAAAAACGCTTAATTGGTATCAAGGTTCGTTTTCTATTTCACCATGGCTCACAACCCTTTTAACTGCGTTGGCAGGACCATTAATAATCATTATATTGATATGTATTATAGGACCTTGTTGTTTTAATAGAATATTGCAATTTTTTAAAAATCAATTATCTTCCATGACTACTGATGCTGATGTGTTATTGCAAGCTCATGTTATGTCTTTAACATCGGATGAAGAAATATCATTGCTGAGTTACTGCTCCTTGGACAACCCTGATGCTGACGGGTCGCACGCCTGCCTAGATGACGGGGACGGAGAACATTTCAGAAAAGTAGTTCCTGTTTTCTTGGACAAGGAAGAAGACTCGTCATAAAAAAAAAAAAAAAACAGAGGAGATGTTGTAACTATCAGTGCAATTCTGTACCATCCTAGCATTGAAACGATTTAGCTTTCTTGTATACATTAGACTCCTGTCTGCATTGTATCTTTCTCATGTAAACATTAGACTCTTATCTCTTCAGTGATCTTTGCCAGGCATGCAAAAGAGAAGAGGAGTTTAAACAGCTGTCAATACAGAATGATGTTTTAATTGACCTGAATTCCTATAAATTACGCTTTCTGATACCCTGTTGTCTTTACTAACCTGAGCTATTATAAATCTTATGTATTTCCTGCTGACCTAAGCTATTATAATTCATGAATGTCTTGTTTACCCTGGGCTTTGAAGAATTTCACCCCCCTGTGAAAAAGCATAATAAAAGAGCCAGTGCCGAGGCATTTGGCGCGTGCTCATACTGAGGAAACCTCGTCTCGTGTCGTTTCTCTCTCCCTTGCTCCCTTTCATGAGGCGCCCATCTAATGCGGGATGGCAGATACCGCATGCGACAACTGCAGAAGCCCAGACTATAGTCACACACAGAGGTGCCTTCAAGTGCAATGGACTCCAATTCGGAGTAAGCGTGGCACCGGGCATTTTCCAAAGTCTGATGGAGAGACTATTACAAGGCATAAAAGGTGTCGTGCCTTATTTTGACGACGTCTTAATAACTGCCCCTACTAAAGCATTATTAGAACAATGACTCAGAATGGTTCTCCAAAAATTTAAAGACACTGGCCTGAAGGTAAAAAAGGACAAGTGTCAACTTTGTACAGAGAGAATGGACTTCCTGGAATACCTTCTCGACAGACAGGGAATTCACTCCATCGAAAAAAAATAACTGCAATCAAAAATGCCCCAAGACCTAGAAATAAGACAGACCTCCAAGCCTTCCTGGGACTCATTAACTTTTATAACATCTTCTTGCCCCAGAAGGCGACCGTAGCTGAGCCCCTACATAGACTTCTCGACAAAAAGGCTTCCTGGGTTTGGGAACGGCGTGAAGAACAAGCATTTCAACAAGTAAAAGACCTCTTAACTTCTGATGCTGTATTAATACAATACAACGAGACTCTACCCTTAACGGTTACCTGTGACGCCTCACCATTCGGAGTGGGAGCCATTTTAAGCCATGTCCTGCCAAACGGTAATGAGGCACCTATTGCGTTCTTTTCGAGAACTTTGTCTAAAACTGAAAGGAACTATAGCCAACTTGATAAAGAGGCTCTCGCCATTGTGTCTGCAATTAAACGTTTCCATGAGTATGTTTATGGGAGACCCTTTGCCATAATTACAGACCACAAGCCGCTACTTGGCATTTTAGCAGGAAACAAACCAACTCCCCACATCTTATCACCAAGAATGACAAGTTGGTCGGAGTTTTTAGCCGCATACCATTACCAACTGCAACATCGCCCGGGGAAAGCCATTCCCCATGCTGACGCTTTGAGCTGTTCTCCGCTACCAGACGTCATAGATGACCCAGCTCCAACCCTAGCCATATTGCAAATCGAGACTCTTAAATCACCATCACTGACCGCTCGGGATACCACCTCAGAAATGTAAAAGGATCCTTCTTTGGCACGAGTCCTCAGCTGGGTGGAATGAGGTTGGCCGGACAATGAACCCAATGACACTTTCAGGCCGTTCAGAAATCGACAGACAGAACTATTCTCTCAAAAGGGCTGCATCTTGTGGGGAGACAGAGTCGTCATCCTGGAGAAATTGCAACATAAATTTTGAAAATGTTGCACGATGGACATCCAGGCATCGTGCGGATGAAGGCATTGGCAAGGAGTTACGTGTGGTGGCCAGGCATAGATAAGCAGATAGAGGCCTGGGTGGCTACATGCAGCAAGTGCCAGGAGACTCACTCCGCTCCTCCAAAAACACTCCCAACTCAGTGGGAAACACCTCGTGGTCCCTGGTCCCATATCCACATCGATTTTGCAGGACCCACAAGAGGACACACTTTTCTTCTAACCATGGATGCCTATTCTAACTGGCTCGAGGTCCACAAAATGAAAAGCACCACCACGGAGACGGTCATTAAAAAACTGAATAAGCTATTCGCTATCCACAGATTGCTGGATGTCCTGGTCTCCGATAATGGCCCTCAATTCACTGCCCTGGCATTCGAACAGTACCTAGCAGACTGGGGCATCCGCCATGCCTTAACATCGCCAGCTCACCCTGCGGCCAATGGTAGGGCTGAGCGAATGGTCCAATTTGTAAAGAAAACCTTACACAAGATGGACCAGGGAGACATTGACAACAAGATAACCAGGATGCTTCTCCCCCAACATATTATTCCAAGGAGCACCATGAACAGAACCCCAGCCGAACTCCTAATGGGCCGAAAACTTCACTCACATCTCGATCGCCTCCATCCTGCTTACACACCAGAACAACCCCTGGGATCCAGCAGCAAGTGTCGTTCATTCCAGGAAGGCAATCCCATTTTTGCGAAAAACTTCTCGGGTGACCCATTGTGGGTCCCTGCTACCATAACGCAACTTACAGGGCCCCGATCTTACCGTCTACAAACTGCGGATGGAAAAATGTGGAAGCACCACATAGACCAGCTTCGATCCAGACTTGCACCTACTCCCATCTCATCCCCTGAATCTCAAACTGGGGGGGGGGGAAGGGACATCGAGGGGGCTGAAAAAGAAATAGCAGATGACCTAACAATCGGAACCCAGCAGTCTACACAACCAACCATGGAATCCTCACCGCCAGAAGGAGAACTGAGCCGGGAAATTGCCTCACCACATAGCAGCACCGCAATGGAAACAGATCCAGGGGACCCGGATGACAGCATTGGCGAGAGCAGAGAGGACGGCCCAGAGCCATTCAATGAAACAGCAGGACCGTCTTTGCCACCCAGCTCAGCAAGCAGCCCACCGGAACCAGAGCCAGGACAGAAACCGGTGGAACAGCGCAGATCAAGCAGATAGGTGAAGCAACCTGCCTACTTATGAGAATACGTCACCCCACCCCTCAGATGGAACCTAGGGGGGAGGGGTGTTAAGGACTAAGCTAACACGTTCAGTAACAACCCTAATAGCTTTACTTAACAGCAGGCTCATAATCCTGCACTTCTCATTGGCCCGCGAATAGCGAGTCGTGATTGGTCGTTTCTGGCTGATCTGATTGGCTGACAGCGGGTCTCTCTGATTGGACGCTTGTTCGAGCGGTAAACTCAAATCATTGGTTATTGTGACAGCAGCCAGCTCTATAAAAGAGCTGCTGCTGCCCAAGTATTTTGCTCTGTTCTGAAGTTACTAATAAAGAGTTGAAGTCACAGTTCGACGTCTCGTCTCCGTTCTTTGCGCCCATGCTCAGGACATAACAGCTCATCACCGTCTTTAACCCCACTGCCTCAATTTTCCCCACTTCTTCCCCCCACACTTAGCACTATAACCTGACCCCTAACAAGCACTGACTATGGCTTGTTTCCTGGGAATGAGATGGGAATGAGAGGGGATTAATGATGCAGGAGAGGGAGAAAGGAGGATAATAATATAATAATATCAATAGATACCATTGGGCTGAACAAAATGGGTGTCAGCAAGGGAAACTTTGCAATTGCTTTTGCTTAAAAACCAGCCGAATAGTGCAACATGCAGAGCAAAAATGTACAACATGAAATTCAGTAGCATATGTGCTTCTATAGCTTTTGCACTACAATTATTTATTTATTTAGTCACTTAGACACTCATTCACTTATTCATTTATCTATCTTGACATTGTTTATATAGCTAATTAGCAATTCTAGCCAGGTGGGGAGAGTTTTTCCAGCACAAGTCTCATTTTAAGTTGTCAAAATCTGCTCTGAAGTTTCATGGGGGTATATTTACTTATATCAATCCATATGGATGCCCATTTCACAAATGTGAATCTGAGTGGCTGAAAAACATTAAGAAAAATAGTATAAATAAATACAAGGTAATGATGTAAAAAAGATGTTGAGACTCCGGAAAGAGTACAAAGAAGAGCAACGCAGATGATTGGGGAGTGGATGCTAAAACAAACAGAATGGTTGCTGGAATTGGGTATGTCTAGTTCATTGAAAAGAAGGACTAGAAATGACATGATAGCAGTGTTCCCATATCTCAGGGGCTGCCATAAAGAAGAGGGAGTCAAGCTATTCTCCAAAGCACTTGAAGGCAGGACAAGAAGCAATGGATGGAAACTAATCAAGGAGAGAAGCAACCTAGAATTAAGAAGAAATTTCCTGACAGTTTGAACAATTCATCAGTGGAACAATTTGCTTCCAGAAGTTGTGAATGCCCCAACACTGGAAGTTTTTAAAAAGAGACATTAATCTCAAATGGCATAGAGTTTCCTGCCTGAGCACAGGGTTGGACTGGAACAACTTTAAGGTCCCTTTCAACATGGATATTCTTTTATTGTGTGATTCTGTTAAAGATGGAAAGGAAATTATCTAGAAGGATTAAAGATGGAACACCCTGTGTGTGATATTGGATTTGTCTGAGTCTTTTTTTCATTTCTTGTCTAGTTTATTACATCATCATTTAAGTTCTGTGCATGGGTGCAAGGAACGGAGACGAGGCAATGAACAGTGAACTTCAACTCTTTATTAATCATCGTGAGCAGAGCAAAACCCTAGGGCAGCAGCAGCCCTTTTATAGGGCAGGCTGGTGACCTATTAGCCAATGAGAACATGGAAGTGTTAAAACCTTGAACCAATGATAGTGGCTCGTTAACAGCCAATCAGATTCTTCAGAACGGACCAATCCGATATCGCTATTATCGGCCAATCAGAAGTGCAGGACCAGAACACTGCTTTTTCTTTAAGCTTTGTTAAAACTTTATTTAAACACTTTTATTAGTTCATAACACCCCTTCCCCCCGGATTCCATTTGAGGGGTGCGGTGACGTAATCCCTAAGATATGTAGGTTGTTTTAACTGTCTATTAGATTTGCGCTGTCCCACCGGTTCCTGTCTGCAATCCGGCTTCGGTGGGACGTTTTTGGACATATCTGGTACTGGCGGTTCCGCATTCTCACTGGACGACTCGGTCCCGCAAATTCTGTCATTGTTGTTGTCCTCCGATCTTTGTGGGCTAGCCTCCCTGGAGGTATTCCTCTGTGGTGAGGACACTCCCCTCCCTGATTCTTCTTCATTTATCGCTCCCGGTTGCTGTCTTCCTTTGCTTCTGCTTTCTACCATCTCAAATTCGGTTTCTTCGACATCTCCTCCCCCCTCAGTTTGGGAGTCCCAGGAGTCACGGGAACTGGATTGTAGCCTAGATTAAAGCTGATCTATATGGCGTTTCCATATTTTTCTGTCGCAGGTTTGCACACGGTACGATCTGGGCCCGGCGGTTTGAATTACGGTTACTTCAATCCATAATGGTTTGCTGGAGAGGTTTTTAGCGAAAACTAAGTCGCCTACCTTGAACTTGTGGCATTTTCTGCTAGATTGATAGGGTTTCTCTGGCTCATAGGAAGGGTGAAGCCGGTCAAGGTGGGAACGGAGCTTGCATCCCATCAACAATTCAGCTGGCATCTTGTTGGTGACACTGTGCGGAGTGATGTGTTGGAGTAGGAGTATTCTGTTTATTTTTTCGTCAATGTCCCCATAGCCCATTTTGTGGAGAGTTTTTTTAACAAATTGTACCATGTGCTTGGCCCTGCCGTTAGCCGCAGGATGTGCTGGTGAAGTTAGCCCATGGCGGATGCCCCGATCCGCTAAGTATTATTCAAACGCCAGGGCGGTGAACTGGGGTCCGTTGTCGGAGACCAGAACATCTGGCAGTCTGTGCGTTGCGAATAGCCTGTTCAACTTTCGGATGACGGACTCTGTTGTAGTATTCCTCATTTCGTGGATCTCGAGCCAGTTGGAATAGGCATCCACTGTTAGGAGGAATGTATGTCCTTTAGTAGGTCCCGCAAAATCAACGTGGATGCAGAACCACGGTCCCCGGGGGGTTTCCCATTCTGTTGGAGTTGCTCTAGGTGGGGCACTGCTGACTTCTTGGCACTTTAAGCAAGTCTTTACCCAGGCTTCAATCTGTTTGTCGATGCCCGGCCACCACGTGTAGCTTCGTGCGAGCGCTTTCATATGCACGATGCCGGGGTGACCGTCATGCAATGTTTTCAATACTGCTCGTTGTAACCGCTCTGGGACAACGACTCTATCTCCCCATAGGATGCAGCCTTTTTGCGAAAAAAGTTCTGTTTGCTGGTTTCTGAAAGGGGTGAAATCGTCAGAGGTTTGTTCTATTGGCCATCCTCTTTTGACCCAGCTAAGAACTCGTGCCAAGACAGGATCTCGTTTTGTTTCAATTGCAATGTCTCTGGCTGTTAGTGGTGGTGAATGTAAGATTTCAATCTGGAGTGTCATAAGGGTTGGAGCTGGGTTGTCAACGGTTTCCGGAAGTGGGGCATGGCTCAATGCATCAGTGTGGGAATAGCTTTCCCTGGGCAGTGTTGTAATTTATAGTTGTACGCAGCTAAAAACTCTGACCAGCGAGTCATTCTAGGTGACAATATATAGGGGGTTGGCTTGTCTCCCGCTATAATTCCTAGCAAAGGTTTGTGGTCGGTAACAATAGTAAAAACTCGTCCATACACATATTCATGAAATCGTTTCACAGCAGATACAACAGCAAGAGCCTCCTTGTCAATCTTTCTATAGTTACGTTCAGCCTTTGATAAGGTCCTTGAAAAATAGGCAATAGGGGCCTCAATACCATTTGGTAACACATGACTCAAAATGGCTCCTACTCCAAACGGTGACGCGTCACATATAATTGTTAAAGGCAGAGTCTCGTTATACTGCATTAAAACAGCATCTGAGGTTAGTGAGTTTTTTACTTGTCGGAATGCATGCTCCTCGCGGTGTCCCCAAACCCAGGTTGCTTTTTTGTTGAGAAGTCTTTGTAGGGGCTCAGCTACGGTCACTTTCTGGGGCAAGAAGATGTTGTAAAAGTTAATGAGCCCCAGGAAAGCTTGGAGCTCAGTTTTATTTCCGGGCCTTGGGGCGTTTTTGATTGCCCTCAGTTTGCTATTAGTGGGGTGGATGCCCTGTTTATTGATTAAGTACCCCAGGAATTCTACTTTGTCTGTACACAGTTGACATTTATTTTTTTTAACCTTAAGGCCAGAGTCTTTAAATTTCTGGAGAACCAATTTAAGCCGCTTTTCTAGTATTTCTCTATTCGGGGCAGCAGTTAAAACGTCATCAAAGTATGGCACGACCCCCTTGATCCCTTGCAAGAGTCTCTCCATCAGACTTTGAAAAATCCCTGGGGCTACGCTCACTCCGAATTGGAGTCAGTTGCATTTGAAGGCGCCTCGGTGCGTAACGATCGTCTGTACCTCTGCGGTTTTTTTATCTACAGGCAGTTGTTGGTAGGCCTGTGCTAAATCCAATTTAGTGAAGACTTTTCCGCCCCCCAGGGAATGGAGAAGGTGTTGTACCACCGGTACCGGGTAAGCGTTCTGTTGAAGGGCGTGATTAAGGGTAGCCCGGTAGTCCCCACAAATCCTTAACAATCCATCCGGTTTGATGGGTGTTACAATTGGGGTTTCCCAACAAGCGTGGTCAGTTGGTTCTAAAACACCCTGGGCTGTTAATTTATCAAGCTGCTCATCAATTTTTGGTTTAAGGGCAAAAGGTACCCAATGAGGCTTAAGGCAGATGGGAACTACTTCAGGGTTAAGGTTAAATGATATCGGGGTCCCCTTGTACTCACCTAGTTTGTCTGCGAAAACATCCTGGAATTCCTGGACGATGGCCTCCTCCCAGTCATCGCTTCTGGTTTGATGAATGCTGGCTACCTCGATCCCGAGTGGAGCGAACCATTGAAGGCCTAACAAGCTAGTCTGGTCACGATCGACGACGGTCAGTGGTAATGACGCAGTACAATTTTTGAATGATACTTGGACTTGGCTGGATCCAATGACCGGAATTCGGTTCCCCTGATAATCCTTGAGTATGATTCTTTGGGCTCTGAGGTCTTGACGCCGGACAGCAGGGATTAATTGTTTAAGAGTCTTCCAGGAAACCATCGAGAGAGACAATCCTGAATCGACTTCCATCACACAAGGCTGGTTTTCGATGGTGACCTTCACTCGGATCTTCTTTGCATCTAGTGATGAGGCGTGACCAATTGTAATGGTTTGGTGTGCCTCTTCTCTTCTCGATAAAATGGCCGGTGTTTTGTTTCTGTAGGAGTGGTTGTTCCATTGGTGGTTCAAATGTTCCCGACTCACAGGGTGATTCTCTGTGGTCTGGCGGTAGTTGTTTCCCCTCTGAAGTGGTCTGGATCCTTGCTTGCTTCTACAGACCTTCCCGATGTGGCCTCTTTTCCCACAGAAATGGCAGAGTGCGTCGAGGAATTTGCAGTCTGATCGCGGGTGGTTTGCTGCACAACCCGTGCATTGGTGTGGTAGTCTTTGATTCCGCTGATGGCATTGGTCACATTCAGACCGGAGCCGGTTGACCTCCTCCTCATCACTTTCTGATGGAGATTCGAGGTCCTCGTGGTGGGTCACTGTTGTGTGCCTCTCCAGGTGAGGTGAGGTATCGCTAGAGAGTTGACAGAATGGTGCATTGGTGCGGTGCATTCGGGCGGCCGACTTCCTGGTTGCTTCTGCTGCAGTAGCATCCTTGATGACATCAGCAAGGTTGATGTCCCCTTTTGCCATGATCTTGCTCTGTACCGTCTGGTCATCTAATCCCAGAATTATTCGGTTTCTCAGAGCTTCTTCGAGGTCTGTAAACCCACAGAGGCCTCCCAGGTTCCAGAGATCCACGATGAAATCTGCAACTCTCTCTCCTTTCCGCTAGTCCCTCTGGTAAAATTCATGTCTTCGGACAAGCATTGGTACGGCGGGTGCATAGTGGGCCCGTAGAAGGGGCTCGAGGATGTCCCAGTCCATGGTTTTCACCTCAGCTGGTTTCGCTAGTACCTTGGCCATCTTAAAGACAGCAGGCCTGCAATGGGTCAGGAACACTGCTCGCTTTTTCCCCATAGTGGCATCCTTCAAGTTGTTGGTCTGCAGAAACATCTGGAACCGGTCTATGTATGCGTCCCAGTCTTCTTGTGCCGGATCAAATGGAGCATGTGGTATGGCGCTGCCGGACATGGTTCCATTGTCGATGTGCCTTCAGCCACGTGCTCTGTTTGGTGCTCTGTAGTGTTCAGTCAGCTCTGATGTCTCTGCATCCCATCCTTGTCGCCAGTGTTAAGTTCTGCACATGGGTGCAAGAAATGGAGACGAGGCAGTGAACAGTGAACTTTAATTCTTTATTAATCATTGTGAACAGAGCAAAACCCTAGGGCAGCAGCAGCCCTTTTATAGGGCAAGCTGCTTACCTATTAGCCAACAAGAACATGGAAATGTTAAACCCTTGAACCAATGATAGTGGCTCGTTAACAGCCAATCAGATTCTCCAGAACAGACCAATCCAATATCGCCATTGTCGGCCAATCAGAAGTGCAGGACCAGAACCCTGCTTTTTCTTTAAGTTTTGTTAAAACTTTATTTAAACACTTTTATTAGTTCATAACATCATCTTTCCTAAATTATATATCATAGTTCAATCTTTTCTTTTAGTTTTATCTTTTTTTGTAGCTTTTGTTCCTACCTTGGATGCTCTCATAGTTTTTCGATTTTATGCTGGCCTTGGTGTGTTTTTAATCATCTTGATCATCTCTGACTTCAGTCTCTGCTGGCAATGTCTTGCAGGTAAAATACTTGATCTTGATAGAGGACCAAAGTTCCATTCCTATCTAGTCTAAGGAATGGCCTACATTTTGGATTTTCCTGCTACAGATCTTTCAAGATAAACTTGTGAAATAAAATAGATTTCAACAAGGTCAATATTTTAAGTTTTCTCACCTATAATTTGAGTCCTGTATTATTTGAAAGCTATTTAGCTGTTCCCAGTTAAATAGAAGCATGTTGTGAATTTCTACTTGAATGCTTTTAATGGATTTTGTATTTTCTTAGTTCATTGATAGAGTGGTGTTTTTCCCTCTTTCTTCTTCTTTTTAAGTATAAAAGAAACTATTCATTCTTTGCTTAAAACTGTGTAGGCGTCATCTGCCACCTATATAGTTATTCTGTTCAACAATATATTATGTAAAACTGATTTAGGTACAACTCTTAAACTCTATGCTTCAGAGCAGTCTTCTCTTCCATAGCCCTATTCTTATGTCATACACTTAGGTACTATGATTATGGTTTATTTCTGCAGGTGCTCTACATTTCTCTATAGTTTTTTTTAAGTATTAAAAAAAGCAATTTATCCTCCCCTTTGCGTGTTGTGTTTGCATTATGCTGTATTTTAGGAGTTCAAAGGACTTTGGAAATTATAGTGTTTGAAAAGAAACTCTTTAGAAGGAACTGATATTGGTTTGAAAAACCAGTGGTCCCACAGAATAGTTTGCCTTTTTCCTCTGTCATTCCAAAAAGCTTCATAGCTCAGAAATCTAGGCAACCATCATGTGTGGTAGAGCTTTTTACATGCATGTTATTTTCTGTTTTGTTTTGTTTTGACTGCTGCAGAATGCTTTGAGTATAGCATTGTGTTCAGTCAATGACGAGAATGTTTGCTGAAGCTACTGGGGCAAATCTAATTTATTTATAGTACTGTGTTACTATTCATCTTCAATTCATCTAAAATGATATTTAAGAACATGAATGTATTACTACAATGTTGCAAAATGGGCTGTGAGTGCTTTTGTGATTTAAAACTTTGATTCTGTCTTCTTCTCCAAACCTGATTTCATAGATCCCTGTCCTTTCTTCCCTTCATTCATTTAAGATCCATCCTTTCTGTCCCCTTATACTAGGCCTCCTCCTCCTCCTCCTTCCAAAATTTGCTCTTAAGTGGAACTCTGCTTATATTATATTTTGTGAACCAAGCAGATAGAATTGTTGGAGGACAGGAACTGGTCTTCTTGCTTCTGAAGAACGAGAGATTAATTATGTTACCTTTATATTGCCTTCCTCATATGTAGCGCTTTCATTCTGCAAATTGCATGGTTGCCAAACACATTTCAGTTTTTCTATACTCAATGGGTCTCAGGCTTTTATGATCACCTTTCTTTTTTGTATAGCGTAAGAAACATAGAGTTTTGAGTCCAAGTCTCCATTCAGTGCAGAAATACAAATTAAAGCATCTCATTCGTTAGGTAACTATCCAGCCCTTGCTTGAACAATTCTGATGAACAGGAATTCACTGCCTGCCTGGATAACTGATTACATAATTTATCTGACTCTTTTACGAGATAGTACTAGAGATGGACGTGGAATTATTATGACTTGTGAGTTGGAAGTTATGGTTCTATTGATATAGTCTAAACTTATATGTGTGCCTTTTTTGCAGCCAGGCCACATGTCTAAGTAATATCAACTACAATTCTATGGGCTTTTTTTTTCACATATACTATTTTCTATCCTATACCTGACTGTTGGGTTTCTAAAATGATACTGGCAGAAACCCTGCAGTGATAGATTAGATGCTCTATAATTAAATTGAAATTAGTTTTGGTTCAGCCTTCTTCTTTCTAGATAACTGATTATTGTATTTCTCTTGAATGGAAATTCATCTGAAAGCACACCATATAAAAAATTGAAACATTGAATTTTTTATGAATTTCCCTCATCCATTTCTTTCATGTTTTCCACAGACTTCCTTACTAACCCTTACTGTTTGTTGAGGATACATCCTCACAACAGAGCCTTCATCTTATAGATAGGCTGCTGCTGAATCAGTGTGAAGGCCATATATATGTCTTAAACCACTTGCATTGGTCTGTGGGACTTTATGGGAGATAAATTTATAATATTTATATTTATAATAAACATGAATGAATGAATGAATGAATGGGAGGGTTCAAGAAGTTTTGGCTTTAAAGTCGCATTTTTATTTGGACAATGAAAGAAAATATTCCACTAAGATATACTAGATAAACACGGAGGAGTCATCTTCAAATGTTGGCAACATGAGGAGCTTCAACTGAATTGCTGGAGGGGAAATCTTCTCCTGTCCAGACACTGGGCTCTGTGCCTCTATGGCCTTTATATTTTGGCTGCCAAAGACAGAACTTTTCCCAATAATTTTCTTCTGCCAGGGGAGCAAAACTTTTTAGAAGACCAAATATGGGTCTTTCATAAGATCAACATTTCCTAGAGTAAATTGCTGCAGTTGTGTTAGAGCTCAGTCAAAAAGATGAAATAAGCTATGCAGCATAAAACATTTTCTCTGTTACCTGGAAGAATAAAAGCACTCATTGATTTACAATCATTCATTCACTGATTGTGTAAAGTTACAACACCACCAAAAAATGTAACTTACAACTACTCCTTGCATTTACAACCATCACAGCATCCTCATAGTCATGTAAGCAAAATTTGGGTGCTTGGCAACCGGCATATTTTATTATGATTTCAGCATCCTGGGGAGATATGATCACCATTTGCAACTTTTCCAAAGGGCTTCCAACAAGCAAGGTCAATAGGGGAAGCCAGATTCATCTAATGACTATGTGATTCATTTAAGTCAGGGATGTCAAATTCCTGGACCACATGCTGGATGTGTCATGTGCTGGCCATGCCCATGCCTGATTTAGCAAACAAGAAAAAAGTCCTGCCATGACGATGTGAGTTAAACAGTGACATAAAAACTTGTAAAATCAGGCACAACTAACTTTACAACTGTCTTTCTTAGCAATGGAAATTCTGATTCCGGTTGTGATCAAAAACCTACTTGCATAAAGAGGGAGCAGAGAGTGAGACTATATATGCTGGAACGTAGCGGGAATTGCTGCTTTGTGTGGGTTGCAACAGGGACTGACCTTGATCAGGCTGACCTCAAAGATTGATAAAGGCAGGCTGTATAAGCAGCAGTTGTTATGTTCCATCTCAAGGACAGGAAGAAATCACAATTGTAACACTGTGTGCAGGTGCCCTGAGATTGCTCTATTTAAAACTAGAAGTATAATGAATTCAAGGCAATTAATCCTTAGATATCACATTTTTATGCTGCCTGTTTTAAATGACTCTCAGCAGATTACAGGGTACAAGAAAACTTATTAAAACATTCACAGTACATTTAAAAGAGTGGTATAAATATGGAATAAGAAATAGGGAATTAATAGGGAAAGTAATATGTAATAATTGTAATGTAATAGAAAACGAAGTATAGGAATAAGATTAAGAAATGTAAATGATGTCTGCAGTGTTGATATAATTGTGTATTTTTTCTATGTTTTTAAATTGTTTAAAAATCAAATAAAGTTTGTTTAAAAGAGCATTTGAATAACTATCGTAAAATCACAAAACCAGTGCATAGCAGATAAAAGTTAAAGATACTAGATAAAAGAAAAGAAGAAACCACAAAAAGAATAAAGTAAAGTTTAAATGGGAACTAATCTGGTTTATAGATGTTTCTTGTAGTCCACAGGATGAAGGCAGACATTCTTATTGCTAAATAAGTATGCCATAATGGCCAATTCTGCCATTTAGAATGAGCTAAGAACTGAAGAAATGTGAGTCACACCCCAGTAAAAGGAAATTTAAAATGGATCTCCATGAATAATTGAGTCAACATTTCCCCACATATAACCTTCAGTTGCATAATTACTTTTTAAAATTCTTTATGTCATTTTTGCAAAGCTGAGCATAGCATCTGGGAATTACTGAACAAGTATGATGAATGCCCTTGTTGATGATCTCTGGTGGGTGCAGGATGAGGGTGATGCATCCGTCTTGACCTTGCTTGATATCAGTAGTCTTCAATGCCAACAGGTATTCTTATAAAGCTTATGGAATTGAGGGAGAAAGAGAGGCTCAGTGTTACTATAGTTTTCTTCCTTCCTTCAGGCCTGATTCCAATTGCTAAGAGCTCTCGCCCTTGAGTCCTAGACCCACCAGGTGGGCTGCTGGGAGATTCTCTATCTAAGATTCTGCACAGTTCAGAGAACCCCCAAATCCCACTCCTGGCTGGGCCTGTCAACCCCACCCTGCCTCTCCCAGGAGTCCCCACATGGCCCATTTTGGATGCAGGTAAGTGCAGGGTGTGCACGGAGGCTCAGGGAGGATGAAATATAGGCCTCCCAGAAATTTGGGAAGGCCAGAGACAGGCCCATTTCTGGCTTCCAGAGAGCCTCTGGAGCCCTGGGAGGCTGTTTTCACCTTCCTGGAGGCTCAAGGAAAGCCTCTGGAGTCTGGGGTGCACAGGTAAAAATTAAGCTAGGGTAGGGATGGGGGGTGGGTAGAACTGCCCTACTACTTATCTTTGGATAGTTATAGTCAGGCCTTACACATCTCAGCCCATTTGTTCTGCAGCCGATAAGGCTTTCCTGAAGGCCTCTTTAGGCCTCTTTAGGCCTCTTTAGCTGATTAATCCATGTTGTGAATCAATAAATACTTAATAAAGATTATTAAGAGCTTGAAGCAAAGTGCAGGGTTCTGGCCCTGCACTTCTGATTGGCCGATAATAGCGACATTGGATTGGTCCGTTCAAGAGAATCTGATTGGCTATTAACGAGCCTTTCCCATTGATTAATGGAGCTAGCGCTCCCTGTGTTTTCGTTAAATAAGTTAAGAGTTGCCTATATAAAGGGGCCCATTGTGGCCATTGAGCTGAGCTGTTCACATGTAAATAAAGAGTTTGAAGTTCACTGTTCACTGGCTCGTCTCCATCCTTTGCACCCATGCACAGAACTTAACACTGGCGACAAAGGTGGGATGTGGAGACGTCAGAGCTTACTGAACGACGAAGAACTATAACCGAGCACGTGGCTGAAATGCACCAACGGCGGAACCATGTCCGGCGGCGTCATACCACCCGCTCCATTCGACCTGGTACAAGAAGACTGGGACTCATATATGGATCGCTTCCAGATGTTTCTGGAAACCAACAATTTGAAGGATGCCACTACTGGAAAGAAACGAGCGGTATTCCTAACTCATTGCGGGCCAACCGTATTCAAGATGGCCAAGGCACTAGCAAAACCGGCAGAAGTAAAGTCTATGGACTGGGACGTCCTCGAACCCCTGCTGAAGGCTCACTACGCACTGACTGTGCCAACGCTTGTGAGAAGGCATGAATTTTATCAGATAAGTCAGCAAAAGGGTGAAAGTGTTGCTGATTTCATAGTGGATCTCTGGAATCTGGGAGGCCTATGCGAGTTTGCCAACCTAGAAGAAGCCCTAAGAGACCGAATAATTCTGGGATTAGATGCACCAGGCACTCAGAGTAAACTAATGGCGAAGGGTGACATTAGCCTTAAAGATGCCATAGCTGAAGCTACTGCAGCAGAAGCAACCAGGAAGTCAGCTGCCCAAATCTGCCGCAACTACGCACTGTTTCGCCAACGCACACGTGAAATTTCACCTCAGTCAGAGGGACAGCTGGATACAGCCCACCACGAGGACCTCGAATCATCATCAGAAAGCGATGAGGAAGAGGTCCATCGACTTCGGTCCGAACGAGACCAATGCCAGAAATTGCAGTACCAATGCGCCGGGTGTGGAGCAAGCCACCCCCAGTCAGAATGCAAATTCCTCAACGCGCTCTGCCATGTGTGCGGGAAAAGAGGCCATATTGGATGGGTCTGTAGAAGCAAGCTAGGACCCAGCCAGCCCTCAAGGGGGGCTAACTATCGCCAACCAATGGGAAGTCGTCCCGTCAAGCGAGAACCCATGAACCACCAATGGAACAACCACTCCTACAGAAACAAAACCCTAAACCACCCAACGAAGCGAGAAGAGACTCACCAAACGACCACGATCGGTCACGCCTCATCTCTTGACGCCAAGAAGATCCGAGTGAAAGTGGCCATCGAAAACCAGCCCTGCCTGATGGAAGTCGATTCAGGATCGTCCCTCTTGATGGTTTCCTGGAAGACTCTCAAGCAGCTCATCCCCACTATCCGGAGGCAAGACCTCAGATTCCAAAGACTCATACTCAAGGACTATCAAGGAAATCGAATCCCAGTCGTTGGATCCAGCCGAGTCCGGGTATCGTTTAAGAACCGTACAGCATACCTACCCCTGACTGTAATCGACAGGGATCGGTGGTTCGCTCCACTCGGAATTGAAGTAGCTGGCATTCACCGAACTTGCAGCAGCAATTGGGAAGAAGACCTCGTCCACGAATTCCAGGACGTCTTCGCAGAAAAATTAGGCGAGTACAAGGGGACCCCGATATCATTTAACCTCAATCCCAAAATAGCTCCCATCCGCCTTAAACCTCGTCGAGTTCCATTTGCCCTTAAACCAAAGATTGACGAGCAGCTTGATAAATTAATAGCTCAGGATGTGTTAGAACCAACCTGTTAAGGCTGGGTTCCCCAACCAGGGTAAAGGAGACAAGCTAAACAGAATGTGCAGCGTTAGTCAGATAGGCACACAGATAAATATGTGAGATAAGTTTGTATGTTAGTTAACATACAATAAAAATAACAGATACGCTTGTGCTATCAAAAATATAGTTTATTCCATTCAGATTTACAGCATAGTCAAAATAACAGTCCGTTAGTCATGTATCGTTTTAGTCAGTCCATTCAAGGATATTCAATTTAGCAAAGTCCGTGTAGAATATCCAATGTCAGTTCACTTACAATAAATCAGTCCTTTCTCTCTCCCTTTCCAGTAGGAGAAAAATGCAGTCTTGAATCCATCTAGTAATTAGGGATCATTAAGCCAGAGAGAGCAAGCTGCCGTGCCTTGCTTCTTTTATGGTGCTTTTACAACCACTCCTTTAATTACATTCTTACAGTTAAAGTTACAGACACTTTAACTAACAAACCATGATAACATATTTATTATTTTACCTAAACCAGTTAGGGTACACAATATTATCCCTAACAATACCCATGTCTAACAATAACTGTTTGTACAAAATTAAGTCAGTGCATAGTAATGACAGACATGAAAATTCCGCTACCATCGTGGACAAGCTGATATGCTGTTGTCTGATTGACCTCCACCATATTAGTGTCTTACCAAATAATATAGCCATCCCAGATGTTGATTTTCTAGTGTTTATGTCAGTTGCAAAACTTGCATCTGCATAGGCACTAAGACTCAAATCACCCTTTGGTTCTATATACAATGCATGGTTCATTGTTCCTTTAAGATATCTTAAAATTCTTTTTAATGATTGCCAATGACATTGATGTGGATCTGAATTAAAACGTGCCAGCTGATTAACACTATAAGCTATATCTGGCCTTGACCAATTGCTTATATATGATAAGCTACCAATCAAAGATTGATATATAGACTTATCAAATTTGGGACTTTGATCATCAGTTTGGCAAACTTCCTGACTCATTGGAGTCTTTGCCGGTTTACAAAGTTCCATTTTATACATTTTAATTAATTGGCAAATTTTATCTTCTTGAGATATCTTAAATCCATTTTTTGTTTTGTTAATTGTCAATCCTAGATACTTTTTAATTTCACCTAAATGCTTTAATTTTATCTTTTTAGCTAATAATGATATAATTTCATTAGCTTCATTATTAGTCTTAGTTATCAAAGCAATATCATCTGTAAATAATAACAATAATGACACCGTTCCATTATTTTCTCTTTTAAACACACATGGATCTGCTAAACCAGATTTAAATCCTATATTGTTTAATTCTTTCACAATATTTTGGTTCCACTCAAAGCCAGATTGTTTCAACCCGTAAAGACTCTTTTTGAGTTTCCAACAATCATTACTATTTACTTTATTGTCTTTTAAAACAATTGGCTTTTTCAAATATATAGTGTGCTGCAATGGTGCATGCAAATAAGCAGTTTCTACATCTAAATGGTTAAGGCCTGGTCACACTGCAAGAACTTTGCTATAGCGGTCCTGGAGTGGTGAAAAAAAATCATCACCGCTCGTAACCGTTCACCACCGTTTAACAGAAGTTGGCCTCCGTTAAGGCAACGCCATATACGCTCGGCCTCCGCTTATAGTCCCTCCTACCGCTCTGAAAGTTTTGAGCTGCACAAAATATTGTGAGCGGTGAGGAGCGCACAATTTTCCGCTCTGGCAAAGTTCACCACCGCTCCAACAATGCCCGGTCAAAGTTTGGTACCGCTAGACGCAAGTTCATGGACGCTTGGGTCCGCTAGGCCAACGCAGAAATCTTCAACGCTGGACCACCGCTGTTTTGCAAGCTTTGCCTGGGCGGTGATTAAACGTTGCACTAACTTTGGTGGAGCGGTTGTAAGCGTTTTACGAGCGGACACGGGATTCCTGGAACGGTGTCAGGCGTTGAAGCAGCGATCCATTGCGGTGATGAACTTTGGTTTGGCGTTGGTATGGAGGTGTTGGAGCGGAACCAGAATTTGGCTAAAAATACGGGGAGAAATGGACCAGTAGCCCTTTTGGAATAGCCATTGAGTGCAGACATCTCTTGTATCGAATTTGCTTCCGAATTTATCGAATTTGAGAACTTTATCAAGCGATCCGTACAGCTCCATTACGGTAGTCCAAAGTGGCATGTCGCTAAATCAATTACTTCAAACCCCCACCGAGCCAACGCATGCATGAGCAGAACACCGCTTTATCAACGCTCGCGTCACCGCTAAACCAACGTTCCCTACCGTTAAACCAACGCTAAAGCAACGCCGGCTTCAGCGGTGCACCGCTAAGGCAACGCCCGTGTTTTCAAATTTTTTTCTAATTTTGTGCGCGGTGACGAGCAGTGTCGAAATTTGTCCCCCTCTTCCTACCGTTCAAGGAACGCTATAGCAAAGTTCTTGCAGTGTGACCAGGCCTTTAATGACATAGTTTTTCTTAGCTGCTCACACTAATGCTGCTCTCAAAGATGTTGCTTTAAGACTTGGTGCGAAAATTCATCGTAATCAGATGCAGTTTGATTAAATCCTTGAGCTACCTAGCCTTATGGGTAACAGTCCCATCATTTCCAGTTTTTACTTTAAATATCCATTTGCACCCAATGGATTTTTCTCCTGGAGGTAATTTAGCATCTTCATAAACTTTCATTACCTTTAATGAATTTAGTTCTTTTTCCATTGCCTTTTGCCAATTCTCCTGATCCTTAGCAGGATACATCCTAAGTTCATCTATACTAGTTGGAACTTTAGTTACTTGGCAAACTATACTTGCTTGATATCTATCAGGTGGTCTAGTTACACATGTAGTACATCTAGGTATTACAGGACTTACAGATGGACTTTCATTTATTAATTGTTCTTGATTATCTAATTCTTCCTGATCAACTATTTCCTCTTGTTTTGGTCCTATTTGCTCTTCGTGGACTTCTTCTTTTATTGGACTCTTCTTATAACTAGTCTGATCTTTTTGCCTTTTGTAGGGTTCAACAATTACTTCATTATTTAAATCTTGCTCTAATCTATTCCATCCTACATGTTCTTGGAATTTAGCACTAGCACTGGTGTAAACTCTAGATGTACCTGGTTCCCAGAATCTATAAGATCTATGATTAGATTTATATCGTACAAAAAATAATCTTTTAGCTCTATGCTGTTCTTTGTGTCTGAGTTGTGTGGGGATATGCACCCATACTGGTGCTCCAAATGTGTGCATGTAACTTAAATCAGGTTTTGTACCATGCCACAGTGTGAATGGTAATTCACCTGTTGTTGAATTAACAACATTATTTAATATATGATTACCACACATTATTGCTTCTCCCCATAAATTGTCAGGTAATCCTGAATCAGACATCATAGAATGTGTCATTGATTGTAATGTTTGGCCTCGTCTCTCTATAAAGGCATTATGTTGTGGCCTATATGGTGCAGACTTTTTATGTTGAATACCTAACATTCTTAGTCTGTTCTGGAATTTATTATTTGTAAATTCCGCACCATTATCTATTATAAGAGTTACTAATTTCTTTTTAGTTTTTCTTTCAAATTTAATCCAATTAAAGAGATTCAGATACGTTTCAGTTTTGCTCTTCATTAAATAGCAAAACCCATATCTAGAATAGTGGTCCATTATACTTAATATGTATCGAGCTCCTCCTACACTTGGTTTTTTCGGACCTATTAAATCGGCAAATACTACTTCTAAAGGCTCTTTGGTAGTGAATCCTTCAACTCTATTAGCCAGTATGACCTTGGTTTTGCTTTGATTGCAAGCATAACATTGCAAATACTTATTACAAGGTTTCAAACTTATTCCTTTTGATAGTTGAACAGTTCTCTTAAGCATTTTAAAATTTAAATGCCCTAGCCTTCGATGTAACAAGTGAATACATTCATCATGAGGTTTCTTATTATCATAAACCGTGTTAGCCACCTCTAAACCATTATCATTTAACACATATAATTCACCTCTTAAAGATGCAGTAATTTTCTTATCTTCTTTCTCAATTATGCAGTTATCTCCCCTAAAGGTAACTACATATCCTAGTTTAACCAAAATTCTAACTGAAATTAAATTAAACTTAAGTTGTGGTACATATAACATTTTTACATTCTCTTTTATGAAAGAACAATATGCTATACCTTGACCTTTAGCTTTCAGTTTCCAGCCATTGGCTAACGATATCTGCTGTGTACTCTGGGACATTTTAATAAAATTTTTGTTATCATTTGTTATACAGTGGGATGCTCCACTGTCAACTACCCATAAATTATTTTTTACAACTCCGTTAATATACATGGCTAACTCTAAATTTTTATTTTTATTTTGGTTACTTTTAGTATTCTGGCCAGTGTTCCGGCGCTTTGCTTTTTTACAAAATCTTGCCAAATGTCCTCTTCCTCCACAATTAAAACACTTTTTAATTGCATATGCAGTAGGAGATTCAATATCTTCTTTTTGAAGTTGCTCCCTCCTTAACTGATCTCTTTCAAGTCTTCTTCTGGCCTCTTCAATCAATCTGCCAGTTATATCAGTTAAAGTTAGGCTTTCCTTAGGCAAAATTTCAAGGGAAGTTACGTAGTTATCATAACTTTCGTCTAGTGATGATAGAATTATGTGTACTTGGTATAGTTTAGAGAAAATAATCCCTTTCTCGTGCAGTTCTTGAAAAATGTTTTTCATAGAATTCAAATGACTCAGCATATCACCATTCATCTGGAGATACGTCCTGAAAAGCTTCCGTGTTAGATTTATGTGAGCACCAACGTTATCTCGGACATAAATCCTTTTCAGCTTCTGCCAACACCCAACAGCCGTTTGCTCTCCGCGGATATGAACAAGTTGCTGGTCAGATAGTGTTAGTCCTATTATGCAAAGAGCTTATTCATTCTTCTGCTTAAAGTCTTCCATCTTTTGTCTATCTTCCTCAATCTCTGGATCCCATTCCTCTACGTTTGGTGGATTTTCAATTATGTTCCACAGACCTTCTCTTCGTAGAAGTAGACTACATTTCATAGACCATGAAACATAGTTTGTTCCATCCAACTTGGATATAAGGGACAAACTTTGTAGATTGACTTGTGCCATGTTTTCTTATATGGATATAAAAACTATAATTAATAAAACACAGCTGTCTGTTTACTGTAATGTGTAACAACACAAACTCTCACTTTTTACATAAATCTGTTTTATCCTAGTTAAACTGACTTTGCAGCCTCTGGACCCATAACCAGTGTTAAGCCTGGGTTCCCCAACCAAGGTTAAGGAGACAAGCTAAACAGAATGTGCAGCGTTAGTCAGATAGGCATACAGATAAATGTGTGAGATAAGTTTGTATGTTAGTTAACATACAGTAAAAATAACAGATACGCTTGTGTTATCAAAAATATAGTTTATTCCACTTAGAGTTTTATAGCATAGTCAAAATAACAGTCCATTAGTCATGTATCATTTTTAGTCAGTCCATTCAAGGATATTCAATTAGCAAAATCCGTGTAGAATATCCAATGTCAGTTCACTTACAATAAATCAGTCCTCTCACCGTTGATAAATCAACAGTCATTTCTCTCTCCCTTTCCAGTAGGGGAAAAATGCAGTCTTCAGTCTATCCAGTAATTAGGGATCATTAAGCCAGAGAGAGCAAGCTGCCATGCCTTGCTTCTTTTATGGTGCTTTTACAACCACTCCCTTAATTACATTCTTACAGTTAAAGTTACAAACACTTTAACTGACAAACCATGACAACATATTTATTATTTTACCTAAACCATTTAGGGTAAACAATGTTATCCCTAGCACAACTGATCACTCTCCCTGGGAAACCCCAATTGTGACACCCATCAAGCCGGATGGATTGATAAGAATTTGTGGGGACTACTGAGCCACCCTGAACCATGCCCTTCAACAAAACGCTTACCCGGTACAACACCTCCTCCATTCCCTGGGGGGAGGAAAAGTCTTCGCTAAACTAGACTTAGCCCAGGCATACCAACAACTGACTGTTGACAAAAAAACGGCAGAGGCCCAAATGATCATTACACACCAAGGTGCATTTCAATGTAACTGACTCCAGTTCGGAGTGAGCGTAGCCCCGGGAATCTTTCAAAGCTTGATGGAAAGGCTATTACAAGGGATAAAAGGTGTTGTCCCATATTTTGATGATGTGTTAATCACTGCCCCAACTGGGAAAATACTAAAGGAATGCCTGAGGTTGGTTCTCCAGAGATTTAAAGATTCAGGTCTCAAAGTTAAAAAAAACAAGTGTCATTTATGTACGGATCGTGTAGAACTTTTGGGATATTTAATTGATAGTCAAGGCATTCACCCCACCGATAACAAACTTAGGGCAATCAAGAATGCCCCCAAACCCCGGAACAAGGCTGACCTCCAGGCTTTTCTGGGCCTTATCAATTTCTATAACATTTTCCTGCCTCACAAAGCAACCATAGCTGAACCCCTACATCGTTTATTGGACAAAAAAGTAACCTGGGTATGGGGACACAGAAAAGAACAGGCGTTTTGACATGTGAAAAATTTATTGACTTCTGATGCTGTTCTGATGCTGTATAACGAGACTTTGCCTTTAACGATCATGTGTGATACATCCCCATTCAGAGTGGGCACCATTTTAAGCCACGTTTTGCCAAACGGTAGTGAAGCCCCAATTGCCTATTTCTCAAAGACTTTATCAAAAGCAGAATGCAATTACAGTCAAATTGATAAGGAGGCCCTTGCTATAGTGTCCGCGGTTAAGAGATTTCATGAATATGTGTATGGCCGTGCCTTTACTATAGTGACTGACCACAAACCTTTGCTGGGAATAATAGCGGGAGATAGGCCAACACCATATATATTATCTCCCAGAATGACCTGCTGGTCAGAATCCTTGGCAGTATATAATTACAAGTTGCAACATCGCCCGGGGAAGGCCATTCCCCACGCTGATGCATTGAGCCGTGCACCTCTTCCGGAGACCATTGATGACCCCGCTCAAATGGTTACAACACTGCAGATTGAGACACTTCGAACGTCGCCATTAACAGCCCGAGATATCGCGATGGAAACGAAACGCGACCCCATTTTAGCACGAGTCCTCAGTTGGGTCGAGTGGGGATGGCCGTTGGACCAGATACCTGACGACTACGCCCCATTCAAGAATCGACAAATGGAACTATTTTCCCAGAAGGGCTGCATTATCTGGGGTGATAGAGTTGTCGTCCCAGAGCGGTTGTGACCAGCGATACTAAGGAGCTTGCACGATGGCCACCCCGGCATCGTGTGTATGAAAGCCCTCGCACGAAGCTACGTGTGGTGGTCAGGTATTGACAAGCAGATCGAGACATGGGTAAAAGCTTGTCACAAATGCCAGGAAGTAAGCAACGCCCCTCCAAAATCAACCCCGACTGTATGGGAAACACCGAGGGGACCATGGTCCCTTATTCATCTGGACTTTGCGGGACCTACCAAGGGACACACATTCTTATTAACGGTGGATGCCTACTCGAACTGGCTTGAAATCCATGAAATGAGGAATACAACAACTGAATCAGTCATCAGGAAACTAGACAGACTCTTTGCGACACACGGATTACCAGACGTTCTAGTATCCGACAATGGGCCCCAATTTACCACGCTGTCCTTCGAACAGTACCTGGCGGACCACAGTATTCGCCATGCGCTAACTTCGCCGGTGCATTCTGCGGCCAACGGAAGGGCCGAGCGCATGGTACAATTCGTCAAGAAAACCTTGCATAAAATGGACTATGGCGATATAGAAGACAAGATTAACCGGATACTCCTTTTGCAGCATATCACTCCGCACAGTGTCACCAATAAAACTCCCGCCGAGTTGTTAATGGGATGGAAGCTCTGCTCCCACCTCGACCGTCTACATCCATCATATGAACCTGAAAAACCACACGGTTCCAGCGGGAAATGCCGCAATTTCCAGGTAGGCGACTTGGTTTTCGCTAGGAACTTTTCGGGCAATCCGTTGTGGGTCAAGGCAACTGTAGTACAAGTAACTGGCCCTAGATCGTACCGCGTGAAATGTCGCGACGATAGAATATAGAAGCGCCATATTGATCAGCTGCGTTCAAGGCTACAGTCGGGAATCTCCGAGCCCCCTGATTTCCAAACCGAGGGGGGAGGAGATACCGAGGAAGCTGAATTTGAAGCGGCAGAAAGTTTAAGCGGAAGTAATGACCGCTCAGAGGCAGCACGTGATGGATCCAGAATGGGGGTGGCCTCGCCTCAAAGAGATGCCGAGAGCAGTAGCGACAACAAAAATTTGAATACGGAATGGGAGGCACCCTCTTCACCAGATAACGTCCTACCCCAACAAGACTGTAGCCAAATTCCGGGAGAACAACGAAAATCAAATAGACAATCAAAACAACCTGCCTACCTCAAAGACTACATGACCGCACCCCTTAAACTGAACCCAGGGGGAAGGGGTGTTGTGAATCAATAAATACTTAATAAAGATTATTAAGAGCTTGAAGCAAAGTGCAGGGTTCTGGCCCTGCACTTCTGATTGGCTGATAATAGCGACATCGGATTGGTCCGTTCAGGAGAATCTGATTGGCTATTAACGAGCCTTTCCCATTGGTTAATGGAGCTAGCGCTCCCTGTGTTTTCATTGGTTAAATAAGTTAAGAGTTGCCTATATAAAGGGGCCCATTTTGGCCATTGAGCTGAGCTGTTCACATGTAAATAAAGAGTTTGAAGTTCACTGTTCACTGGCTTGTCTCCATCTTTTGCACCCATGCACAGAACTTAACAATCTGGACCTCTGTTATCGGCTAGAGAGACCTTCAGGAAAGCCTTGCTGGCCTTGCCAGATGAAGAAGTTCTTGAAGGCCTCTGATAGTGAAAAAGAGGCCAGGTGCAACACGCACAAATGAGTTGAGTCTGTGAATGACAATCCCCCTGGAAAATAAGACCTGGTGCCTTTTTTGGTGGCAAAATATATATATAAGATCTGGTCTTATTTTCAGGGAAACACAAACCATCCAAGAGAGACATAAAAAAGCTAAAAAGGAAACAAAAAGACCCAAAATGCCTCATTTTTAAATTGTAATTGTAATTTTAAAAAACCCTAAATCTAACTAAAACCCTCAAAACTTTTTTTTTTTTTGCTGTGTTTTGAATTGACAACCTTTCCTATACTGAGCAAAAGTCTTAATCCATGGGCTATTTGAACAATGCTGGTGAAGGAAGTATAGAACCTATTACAGAGCATGATAAGCATTGACTCAATTGAAAGGATAGGGCTTCCTCTGCAAACTAGCCAATCAACTACCAAGGTTAAACTACAACTAATTAAGATATCTTGAGGGATCCTTGGTGCTCTCTGAGCTTGCTTATTTTCTTGCCGATGTTTCATTACCCTAACTAGGTATCATCATCAATGCTAGCACTGATGACTAGTGGTGATCATGTTATCTAGTTAGGGTAATGAAATGTTTGTTTGTTTATTTATTTATTTTTATTTGTCAATTGCTTACAAGATAATAGGTATAAGTAAAAATATAGTTATGAATACATGGATACATATAAGAAAATATATATATATAAGAAACAATAGGACAGGGATGATAGGCACGTTGGTGCGCTTATGCACGCCCCCTACAGAGCTCTTAGGAAAGGGGTGAGGTCAATAGTAGACAGTCTAAGGTTAAAGTTTTGGGGGTTTGGGAAAAAATACCAGAGTCAGGTAGAGTATTCCAGACATTGACCACTCTGTTGCTGAAGTCGTATTTCCTACAATTAACCTTGAGTGCGATTAACCTTGAGTTTGTATCTATTGTTTGCTCTTGTATTGTTATGGTTGAAGCTGAAGTATTCATTGACAGGTAGGACATTGTCTTCAAGAAATGTCTTCAAATGTCTTCAAGAAAACACGCAAACTCATGTCAAATCTGAGCTACAAATATTCACGTTTATTGGTAAGCTAGCTTGTCCCAAGTCTTCAAGAGCGCTTGAGGCAACATTACAGGGAATTGTATACTTAGGAAGTAGAGCAGAGAATGTATCCTGAAGTCCACTTGGAAGTGAGGGATTAACAGAGAGCGACACCATCCATTTCTACTTTTCACAAACAGACACCCTCCTTCTCTGATGATGAGCCATCTGGACAGTAAAGAACAGTTAGTTTAACTTGGAATTGACTTGAAGGCTGTTTGTCTATCTATCTGTTAATTATCTCCCTCAGCAGTTATCAAGGACAGTTTTGAAAGTAATGCTAGGGCCATAAGATTATGCCCTTATGAAGTATCTGAATCACTGGTTCACATTTTATTATAGTGCATTTTTTACAGAGATCTAGTAATGTCTGTTATAAACAAATATCTCTTTATTTTCCTGGATGTTTGTATAAAATTAAATGTGCCATCTTTTGTGTGATTTTCAAAATAATATGTGTTATAGACAAATTATCTGTGGCAGCAGCAGGCAGAATACACCATCAACTAATATTTCACTGAATGGCTTATTTTGATCTCTCTCCTATATGCCATTTAGTTCACTGTTTCTCAACATCAACTTAATGGGTAGACTTTAACTCCCAGCATGATGATTGGGGAATTCTTTAAGTCACCGAGATTGAGAAACACTGCTCTAGATCAGGGCTGGTGAACTCCCGGCCTCTGGGCCGGACGCATCACGTGCTAGCCATGGCCATGTCTGGTTTGCAAAGGAGAAAAAAGTTGAGAAGAGGGAGAGGGGGAGGGGAGGGGGAGGGAGGGAGGGAGGGAGAGAGAAAGAAAGAGAGAGGGAGAATATATAGAAGTGAATATATTTCTTTACTATTTACATACTTACCTTCTGGGGCTTGAAAGTTGCTCCATTCCAGGACCCCTCCCAAATGGCATGGCTTTTCCAATGGGTGACCTTTCTTATACTGTAATAATATATGGCTATACTCTTATCTTTTTTAGATGAGATATAAAAAGGAATACTTTTTTTCAGAATGATTAATGGAAATATCTGTCATCTTGAACTTGAATTTAATTTCAGTTTCCAAATGAAATATATTCAGCAGCACATCCATTAAAATAACACTGTTAAAACTTCATTTCACCCACAAGAGTCTGTGTACAAGTGAAATACACTCCTTCTCTCCCTCCTCCCCAAACAACCAGTCATCCTCAGTATGTGTATAGAAACACACTAATATAAATTAATGCCTTCTAAAATCACAGTAAACTCTGTTTTCTGTAATTATAACAAGCCCTAGAGTTTTAACCATGCAATGGTAATTTTTTTAGTCTGTATGCCATTATTGTCCTTTTGATTTTTTAAAATCTACATCTAACTTGAGCAAACAATGTTAAGTGGGGAAACAGATGTGATTAAATAGCCTGTAATTATGCCTTTCGTCATCTGTTAGCATCACAAGGCTTCTTCTGCTAGTATGACCAGGAAAAGTGACCTAGCTGATTTCCAAGCAGTTTTGGCAGAGACTGATGTAGAATAGACGGCCTTATTAAGCAATCAACAAAAAAAAATAAAAATCAGCCATTATAGTGTTACAGTGGAATAGTAATCAGCAGTGTTTATACTATTCACATACTTGCCCCACAATACACAATCAGGCCCATGAATTCTGCTAATTGGGTACCTTCTGCATCCAGAGGTGCCTGCTATAAGAGACAAAAGGGAGCTGAAAATTAGTGTTTGAAGCAATTAGTTTCTGCCTAAAGGCTTAGCCCAGTTGAGGAAAGCCCTGATTCATAGATTATTTTAGCAACTGTGGCATTCAAACATCCTGATTTTTGCTTGCTCTTAAGGGGGAAAAATGTTAGTTTGAAACCATGTATTTAGTTCTCTAGCCAAAAGCTCTTTATTTTATGCTTTCTGCTTTCTTCAGGACTAAGTATTTTACTTTTATATACCTGCACAAAACCAACTGTGAAGATTGAGGGAAATATATTTGCCATCATGAAATGGCTTATTAAAGAAAGGTATATTTTCCAGTCATTATTCACCCCATAATCCCTAATACAGTGTGATGAGCTTTCAACTACATGCAAACACAACACCACATACACACCCAGGGAGAAAGAGGGAAAAGAATGCAATGCACCAAAGGTGTCATGTAACAACGCATTTGTCTCATAAACATGACCTTAAGAAACATGGACACAGAATACATTTGATTGGACTAAAGTTACAAGGCATTTATTAAAGGATGTCCTTGACTGGTCAGTGGATTATGCTAAACTAGTTACAAAAACCTACTTGCCCCTTTTTTTCTTTTGAATCTTTAGTATTTCTGATGTAATAATCTGATAGGCAAATCTCCTTGCTCTGTTTCTTGCCATGATAGGCTCCCCGCTGGAAGGGCTTAGAGGGCAAATTAACAGTAGCACAACTTGAACGACCTCTTCACCTCTATTACAAAGCATCAGCTGCTTATTCCAGCTCAGCTAAAGCTCTCCATTTGGGTGGCTGTAGGACCTTGACGAAGGAGTGGAGAGGAAAGATGATTAGAATCCAGGACAAAAATAGAAGAAAGAGAAGGAAAAAACAAAAAGTCTTCTGTCAAACACTTCCTCTTCTTTGAAGGTCATCCTGGAAATATAACTTATTAATATGTTGCAATCTTCATTAGTTTTTGCTTTGAGCGATTATGATGAAGGATGTGACCTTCAAATGATAACTCTTAATACCAAATATTGCATTATGAAACTATTAAATTGTAGGCAAATATTGGTACTTTAAAGACAATCAGAATAAGTGTGATAGTTTGTAGAGACACTGTACCAACATTTCCTCAGACTGATTGCATTACATATTGATATTAGCAAGTATCAGTATGTACTGCAATCAGTCAGTAGAAAATGAGTGAAATGTAAACTAATGAGAGCTAATTGTCCCTTGTAATAGCAAGGACACAGAACTCTATCAATTAAATTAGTCTAAGCTGAAACAGAGATCAATGTAATAGTGTTGTGATACCAACCAAATTAGAACCCATAATGAAATGAATGATGTACCAGCAGCAAGATGATAGAGCAACTAAAAAATACTTTTGATTGGATTTTAAAGTTTTTGAAAAACTGCTTCCTTTATCTTGTCATATATGATGGAATGTAATAAGGAGGTGGATTCCCAGGAGGGAGTGAATATATTTCAGAGGAATATGAAGCAACACAATCTGAACGTTACTATGTGTGAGAGAAAGAGAATGAAGACATCCCCTCTCTAATAGTTTACAGAACATATTGTAGATATACATAGTAGATTCCCCAGTCTGGCAGGATTTTATTTATAAGTGTGAAAAGGGTAAAGAATTCAGCTTGGAAGAATCACTATGCATCATTCTTGGTTTTAGGCCTAACATTATAATATTTTAAACCAGTTGTTCCTTATGACTGAGGAAAGAACTATAGGTCATCCCTTGTATGAGTCTTGGAATAGTAAAATATATCTAAATGGTGTCCTTGATATCTGGAAATATTGAATTTATTAAGCCTAACACATAATTTTACAAAAAACCATCCTACTTGGAACTGCTTGTGTTCTTAAACACTACCTTAAGAATTGTTTAGTCCTTGATTAGGGCTGGAATTACTAAGTTTTAGATTGTGAATCTAACTGTAGATTACTCACACATAATAATAAAGAAGACAGATATTGCAAGTGTACCAGACAATTAAAGAAGAAAAACTGTATATCTGAAGCACAGAGAAAAAGATGTAGTAAAGCTAATGTACCACAAAGGTTTATTAAGTACTGGAAAGACTACACTGGCTTACAAGAAAGATCAAATGAAGAATAGAAAAGAAATATGGCAAGGCAATGGCCAGTACATTTTTAAAAAAATAATCAGGCAAAGCAGATAACAAGACCTGATACAGTAATGGCCAAGAGTAGGATAACTGAAGAAAGAACAGAGCGGCTAATTGCACAAAACCAAGCTTAAGAACAAATACACACAAAGCTGGAATAGAGAAGTCAACAGCAGACAGCAAATGCTGCCTCTGCAAAGAAGCTGAAGAAACAGCGGACCACCTAGACAGCTGCTGCAAGAAGATCACACTGACTGAATACAAACAATGGCATGAGAAAGTAGCAACAATGATACATTGGAGAAATACCACTTGTCTGTAAGCAAGAACTGCTGGGATCACAAAATAGACAAAGTAATAGAAAATGAAGAAGTTAAAGAGTTCTGGGACTTTAGAATTCGAACAGACAAGCACTAGCCAGCAAACATCTCAGACTAAACAAGAATTGATAAGAAAAACAAAAAGTCTGAATAGTGGACATAGCAGTACCTGGAGACAGCAGAAGAGAAGAGAAATAATTTGAGAAAATCACAAAACACAAAGGCCTGCAAATAGAAGTAGAATGACTGTATCAAAAGAAAGCAAAAATAGTGTCAACAGTAATAGATGGTTTGGCTGAAATCCCAAAACATCTAGAGACCACTTGAACATCACTGGCACTGACAAAATCATTATCAATCATTTGCAAATGAAGCTTTACTTGGAATAGCTTGCATTTTTCCAGAATACCTTTAACATTATCAGACAACATCTTCCTTTCTCAGTCCTTGGGAAGGATTTGATAGATGGATAAAAATGCCAGATCCAATCTAAACATCTGACTTACTGCGTGAGACAAACTATAATAATAATTTGAAATAATACACGCTTCTGAGACACCAAATCATGCATGATTTCAAAGTCATCATTTGAAGTCCCATGAAATTTTGGCAAGTGTGTCCCAAATTTCCAATTTTCAGGTGGAAGCATCACAATCTTATCAAATTTAGTGATCTTATTTAAATTTTGGCCATTTAATATTTGCAGATTGAATTAATGTTATTTAATTTGGGGTTCCTGTAGAGAACAAAAGACAATATATGAAGTAGCCTGTGGATGTGGCAAATCAAAAATAGTTTGGAAAGATAGAAAGGTATGGAGCGCTATGATTATGATATATATGGGCTCAACTACATTTCTTTTTAAACTCATGATTTATTATTTTTACAGGCAAATATTGGTGCTAAATTTATAATTTGCTTTCAGTAATGTTGGTTATCCTGATAAGTATATAAGACGTGTGTATCAACAGAATCTAGGACACCATATGTGATGATCACATATGTCATAATGCCTATGCATTGTTGGATCCTCTAAAAATATGTAAAGATGATGAAAAGAAAAGAGCTAATTTGCAAAAATGAAATAGATGGTTTGTGACAGTAGCTGACAAGTTCCACATGGGAAAGGTTGATAAACTGATTAAGGACAATCGGGAATCACTCAGAAAATTGCTGTCAAGCTGGGCCTTCATAGGAATATATGATCATATTAGTGCATTATTTATGTTATTTAATAACAGAAGGTTTGTGCAAAATGCTGTGGAAGAGATGAAAATTTCAGGAATTGAAAGTTGCCAGCAATTGTTTTCACCCTACGAGAATGAAGAATTTATTCACAGCATTGTGACAACCAATGAAACTGGGCATCTTATTATAATCCTAAAAATAAAGTGTCAATCCTTGAAGTATTACAAAGCTTCACCTGTGAAAAAAACAATTCAAAACTAAGCTTTTGAACACACTCAAAATTTTGAAATATTTAAGCAGAGTTCAGAAACACAAGAAAAATTTACTGCAACATGACAATGCTCACCCAAGAGGCAATTGAAAAGTTGGATCTCAATGTCTTATCCATACTACCATATCATGCAATACCATGTCCAGAATGAGATGCCACAGCCATCTTGCCATGGCCAACTCACCATGGGACAATTCAACAAATCAGTTTAATTATTTAAATAATTAAAAATATTTTAATTTTTGCCATTTGCATTTCATTTTGTCCTTCCTTTGGCATCTTTTCTTTAATGATTCTATTCCACCACTTCTTGATATTACTGTAACTCTTGTCTTGTGGCAAGCTGTCCCATGGCAATTTGGCCATGGCGAGTTGTCCCATGGCAACTTGGCCAATTTGGTCACAATGTGTTGGCCATGGCAAGTTGGTCATGGTGAATTGTTCTAGACTCTACTATGTCTGCCTTTCTCCAAATTGAAAAAATGACTTCATGGGCTTCTATTTGATTGAACTGAAGAGTTGGAAACGACTTAATAGGATTTGTTAAAGAAATAAAAGATGGAATTCTTTCATAATGTCTTTAAGAAATTAATCAAGTTTGTAGCAAACTATGGTGATTATATAGAGAATTAAATACAGTTAACAAAAGTGCTTATTTCAAGGATCACTTTCCTGCTTTATTTATTATAAATATCCTAATTTAAGCCATCCAAATGTTGTTGATAGAGGCATTAATTTTCATTCAGCCACTTTGATACGTGAAGTGGAGCTCTGTTTTAGCCAACCTCTTGTAATATACACTATAAATCTATAGCTGTATTTAGCCTTACAGTTACAGGGTATATTTTTTTTAGGATTGATAGTTTAAAGTATTCTAGAATCTGTAATACAGTATATTGTAATTTTGTTTTTGCAGGTTTTTGCTAAAATTAGTCTAAAAAGACCTGCTGCAACATAATATTACACTTGCAAAATGTTATGAATTAAGCCCAGTTGGAATTCTTGCCATTGCAGGATATATGATTAGGTGAAGGAAAGCAAACACAGACCAAAATGTCACTAACCTTTACTGAATCCTGAGAATATCTGAACCTGCATTACAAGAAGCACTCTTGTTTTTTTACAGCATAAAACAGACTAAACACCCTGTCCCCAGATGTTTTAACTTTTAATAAACACTTTTCAGGCTTGGGGCTCTTTATCCACTTTTCAGTTCTCAGGAGCCAAGTGTAGATTGTCTCTACCTGTCTCTGTCTCTCTCTCTCTCCTCTTCCCCTCTACCCCACCTCTCATGACCATGCAAGTAAAGAGATGAGTGGAAAATGAGTAAATTTATACCTTAACCCCTTCAGTTATAGTGCAGCAAAATGGGAGGGAGGGAGGGAGGGAGGAAGGAAGGAAGGAAGGAAGGAAAGAAGGAGGGAGGGAGGGAGGGAACAACGGGTATCTCCAAGCCAATGTTGTGGCAACTGGGAAGAATGTTGAGGAGAATATTCCAGTATAGCCACTGCCTTGTCAATTTGCCAATCAGATTTTTTTAGTATGGCTTTCAAGCCAGCTCTGGATTATTTAGTAGACATGATATCCAGCCCATATTTAACTAGCTTGCTAATTAGAAAAGTACAGGAATTTTATCAATGCTTTATTGAAGTCAAATATATTCCATCCACTCCTATTTCCATATTATTTAAGAAGTAACCAATTAGAAAAATTGTTTGATGAGTTTTATTTTTGATAAATCCAGCAGTCAGTACTAAACAGCATGACTATTAATAATGATTGCTAGATTATTAGAGCTGTGGTGGCACAGTGGTTGGAAAGCAGTACTGCAGGCTACTTCTGCTGCCTGCCGGCTGGCCACAATTCAGTAGTTCGATTCTCACCAGGCTCAAGATTGACTTAGCCTTCCATCCTTCTTCTGAGGTCAATAAAATAAGGATCCAGATTGTTGGTAGCAATATGCTGACTCTGTAAACCGCTTAGAGAAGGCTGTAAAGCACTGTGAAGCAATATATAAGTCTAAGTGCTATAACTATTGCTATTGTGAAAGTGTGTCTTTCTAGAATCCTCCCAAATATCAAAGACAACTCGTATTTCATGATCTATTTGAACACAGAGATACCTGCCCAGTTACCTGAAGCTTGGTCCATGTTGCAGATTTCTAAAGGTACTGCTTCTTTCCTCAGCAAATCTCTCTAGTAAAATGTGAAAGATTTATATGATGTGAGGAGAAACCAGCAAATCTCTTGAAGCTACTTGCAATTTTTAACTATGTAATGAAATACAGAAACTAATTCAGAAAAGCAGTGTAAAAGGATTACCTAAGGGGAATATTTTCCTTTCCTGTGTTAGCTTGGCTGAACTTTTTCTTATGCAAGAACATAAGAATTGCATTTCCTACCATTGGTTAACCCTAGTGAATGAAATCTCTCAGACTTGGAAAAAGACTTTATAGAGCAGAATGAACTCTTATCATTTTTCACTTCAGAAATTGGTTTGAGGTTATCCTTAAAAGGGAGGGTTTTTTTTTTTTAAAAAAAAAAAATCAAGATGGTGAACTACAAAGTTCCACACATATCACACACAAAAAAAGAAAAATGCAGTGGGGCCTTGATCATGTGGTTGCAGCCGCCATCTTGACTTTTATCACACACATGCATATCTCAGGGCCTCTCTATTGAATTGCAATATCCCCATGGTCACGTGATCAAAATCCAGCCATTTGGCAACTGACTCATATTTATGATGGTTGCAATGTCTCACTTAGCAACAGAAAGTTTGGGCTGAATTGTGGTTGTAAGTTGAGGATTACCTGTACTCTACAATTCTAATAAGTTAAATTTAAGCAGGAGTATTTGATTAAACTTGCATCCTGCTGATATCCATGGATCTAGTCTAAGATGCCGCCATAAATTCAATCAATCAATCAATCAGAATAGAGCTGGAAGAGAACTTGGAGGTTTTCTAGTATAACCGCCTGCTCAAGCAGGAGACTCTATACCATTTCAGATAGGTGGCTGGCCAGTCTTTTCTTAAAAATCTCTAGTGATGAAGCACCTACAATTTCTGAAAGCAAGCTGTTCCAATGGTTAATTATCCTCACTGTTATGAAGTTTCTGCTAAATTTCAGGTTGCTTCTCTCCTTGATTAGTTTCCATCCATTGCTCTTGTTTTTTGTCTTGCCTTTTGGTACTTTGGAAAATACCACCCTCTTTTTTGTGGCAGCCCCTGGAATACTGCTATCATGCCATCCCTAGTCCTTCTTTTTTCTAGACTGGCCATACCCAATTCCTGAAACCTTTTTTCATACGTTTTTGTCTCCGGGTCCTTAATCATCTTAGTTGTTCTTCTCAACATCTTTTTTGTAACCCAAACTGGATGCAATATTCGATGTATGATCTTCCTAAGGATTTATAAAGTGGTACTGTTACTTTATGTTGTTGTGTATGTACCATAGTTAATAAAATATAAGCTTGAGGTAAAGTGCAGTGTTCTGGCCCTGCACTTCTGATTGGCTGTTAGGCGGCCAGATCGGATTGGTTAGTTCTTAGGAATCCGATTGGCCCTTAATAGAGGATTATTATTGGTTAAAAGAGCTAGCGTTCATAGCTCGCTATTGGACAATTCTCACAAGGGTTGCCTATATAAGGCAGAGTTCACTGTTGTTGTTTTGAGAAGTCACTATGCAATAAAGAGCTGAAAGTTCACATTCAGAGGCTGTCTCCATTTATTCCGACCCATGTCCAAGTACTTAACACTGGCGACGAGGATGGGATGTGGAGACGTCTGAACCTAAGAAGCCAGGAAGCAATACTGAGCACGTGATAAGAAGACGCCAACAACGGAACCATGTCCGGCGGCATCATACCACCCGCTCCGTTCGATCCAAACCAAGAGGATTGGGAATCCTACATGGATCGCTTCCAAATGTTTCTCGAGACGAATAACTTGAAGGACGCCACACCAGCAAAGAAGCGGGCACTGTTCCTGATGCATTGCGGCCCAGCTGTATTTAAGATGGCTAAAGCACTCACCAAACCTCGAGAAGTGAAAGCCATGAGCTGGGACGACCTCGAACCCATCCTGAGAGACCATTACGTGCCAACCGTGCCTACACTCGTGAGACGCCACGAGTTTTATCAGAGAAACCAACGAAAGGGAGAGAGCATGGCCGATTTCGTGGCGGACCTCCGAAATTTAGGGGGCCTCTGCGGGTTCGCCGATTTAGAAGAAGCACTAAGAGATTGAGTAATTCTGGGATTAGATGCGCAAGGCATGCAAAGCAAGCTGATGGCGAAAGGCGACATCAGCCTTGCTGATGCCATCACCGAAGCCATGGCTGCGGAGGCGACCAAAAAGTTGGCTGCACAATTACGGCGAAGCCGCACTCCAGCAACACCACCGACCGGCGAAATCTTACCCAACTCAGAAGGGCAGCTCTCAACAACGCACCATGAGGACCTCTCTTCATCGTCAGACAGCGATGAAGAAGGGGTCCATCGACTGCGGTCCGACCGGGACCCTCGCCCTAAGCCCTTACGCCCTTGCGCTGGCTGTGGAGCAAACCATGCCAGGGCTGAATGCAATTTCTGCGACGCATTCTGCCATGAGTGCGGGAAACGAGGCCACATCAAGCCGGGTCTGCTGCAGCTTACCAGGACCCAGCCAGGCCTCAAGAGGGGCCAACTATCGCCAATCGACAGGAAACCGTCCTGTAAGGCGAGAGCCAGTAAACCACTCCTACAGAAATCGAGCTTTGCAAAAAGAAGAGGCTCACCATACTATCACTATAGGTCACGCCTCAGTTTTGGACACTAAGAAAATTCGAGTCACGGTAGCCATCGAGAACCAGTCTTGCTACATGGAGGTTGACTCGGGATCGTCCCTCTCGATGGTATCTTGGAAGACACTCAAGCAACTTATCCCCACAATCCAACGCCAAGACCTCCAATTTCAACGCCTCATCCTCAAGGACTACCAAGGAAATCGAATCCCTGTTGTCGGGTCCTGCCGAGTCCAAGTCTCCTTCAAAAAGCATACAGTGTACTTACCTCTAACGATCATCGATAGAGATAGGCCTAGTCTATTAGGCCTCCAATGGTTCGCGCCACTCGGCATCGAAATGGCCGGCGTGAACCGAGTCGGTGGTTGTGAGTGGGAGGAAGACCTTATTTCTGAGTTCAGCGACGTCTTTGCGGACCGTTTAGGCAAGTATAAGGGGACCCCAATCTCATTTAGTCTAGATCAAAAAGTAGCCCCTATTCGCTTGAAGCCCCGTCGAGTTCCATTCTCTCTTAAAGCAAAGATTGATGAACAACTCGACAAGCTAATTGCTCAAGGGGTGTTGAAGCCCATCGATCACTCTCCATGGGAAACCCCTATTGTAACACCCATTAAGCCAGACGGGTCAATCCGAATTTGTGGGGACTACCGGGCCACTTAAAACCACGCCCTACAGCAGAATGCGAATCCAGTTCCGGTGGTGCAGCACCTTCTTCATTCCTTGGGGGGGCGGAAAGGTTTTCGCTAAATTAGATTTGGCTCAAGCTTATCAACAACTACCAGTGGATGAAAAGACGGCCCAAGCCCAAACAATTGTAACGCACAGGGGTGCCTTTAAATGTACCCGATTGCAATTTGGGGTTAGTGTAGCCCCGGGGATATTCCAAAGCCTCATGGAAAGGTTGTTACAGGGAATCAAGGGCATGGTTCCGTATTTCGATGACGTATTAATCGCAGCCCCTACCAAAAAAATCTTGCAGGATCGTTTGAAATGTGTTCTTAAAAAATTCCAAGAGGCAGGACTTAAGGTGAAAAAAAATAAATGTCACTTATATACTGACAGTGTTGAGTTTCTAGGGTATCGGATTGATAGCCAGGGCATTCATCCTACCAAAAGTAAATTAAAGGCTATAAAAAACGCTCCCAGGCCACGAAACAAGGCCGATCTCCAGGCATTCTTAGGCCTCATTAATTTCTATAATGTATTTTTACCGCACAAGGCGACTGTTGCTGAACCATTACACCGGTTATTAGATAAAAAAGGATTATGGGTATGGGGTTACCGGGAAGAACAAGCGTTCCGGAATGTTAAAAAACTGCTCACATCTGACTCTGTACTTATGCAGTATAACGAGACTTTACCATTAGTTATAACCTGCGATGCATTGCCCTTCGGGGTGGGCGCCATTTTGAGTCATGTACGGCCTAATGGGAATGAAGCCCCTGTTGCTTACTTTTCGAAGACTCTTTCACAAGCAGAGCGGAACGACGGACAAATTGATAAAGAAGCTCTTGCAATCGTTTCAGCTGTAAAGAAATTTCATGAATATGTTTATGGAAGGACATTTACCATTATAACTGACCACAAATCATTGCTAGAGATAATTGCCGGGGACAAGCCAACCCCCTACATATTATCCCCTAGAATGACCCGATGGTCAGAATTCCTAGCTGCTTATAATTATCGCCTGCAATATCACCCAGGGAAAGCCATTCCCCACGCCGACGCATTAAGCCGAGCACCGCTTCCAGAGACTCTCGACAATCCGGCACCAACGGCAACCACGTTGCAGATCGAAACACTCAACTCGCCGCCTATGACCGCCTGAGACATCGCGAGAGAAACCAAACGAGACCACACCCTAGCTCGAGTCCTAGGCTGGGTAGAACGCGGATGGCCATTGGACCAAGTACCAGATGACTTCGCGCCATTCAAATCGCGACAGACTGAACTTTTTTCCCAAAAAGGCTGTATTATCTGGGGCGATAGAGTCATTGTCCCAGAACGACTCCGGAAGACGCTGCTACAAATCCTGCACGAGGGCCACCCTGGCATCGTGCGGATGAAAGCGCTTGCACGAAGCTACGCATGGTGGCCGGGCATGGACCAGCAAATCGAGCAGTGGGTCAAAGCGTGTACCAATTGCCAATAAGCCAGCAACACCCCACCAAAAGCCATGCCTTCTGAATGGGAGACACCACGTGGACCCTGTTCCAGAATCCACCCGGATTTCGCGAGGCCAACCAAAGGATATACCTTCCTGCTGACAGTCGACGCATATCCAATTGGTTAGAAATTCATCGTATGACGGCTACAACTTCCGAGGCAGTGATCAAGATCCTAAATAGACTCTTTGCAACCCACGGATTGCCTGACATCCTGGTGTCCGATAACGGGCCACAGTTTATGGCACTAATGTTCGAGCAATACCTCGCTGACCGTGGCATCTGCCATGCGCTCACCTCGCCTGTGCACCCTGCGACCAATGGCCGAGCGGTCCAATTTGTCAAAAAGACTTTGCAAAAAATGGACAATGACAATATCGATGACAAGGTCAACCAAATTCTCTTTTTGCAACACATAACTCCACATAGCATTACCGGCAGAACTCCCGCAGAACTACTGATGGGACGAAGACTCCATTCCCACCTCGACCGGTTGCACCCTGCTTACGAACCGGAAAAGCCAATAGGATCCAGTGGCCGCTATCGCACCTTCCAGCTAGGAGACCGCGTTTACGCATGGAACTTATCAGGTGATCCGTTATGGATAGAGGCAACGGTAGTGCGAGTGACCGGCCCCAAATCCTACGTAGTGAAATGCTGTGACAATAGACTGTGGAAATGGCACATCGACCAATTACGGTCATGACTCACAACGGCCAGTCAACAACTCCCCCATGACCAAACCAAGGGGGTGGGGGAGGTACAGAAGAAGATGACGTTCCAGGGAATCTGCTCGAAGGGAGCGACGAATTAAGTGAGACTCAGGAAATGGAGCAGGAAGAAGAATTGTTTGCACCGCAAGAAATTGCACCTGAGCAAGAAGCAGATCCACTGCCAAACAACAATCTACCTCAACAGGATTGCAATCAACCAGTCCAACGAAAATCCGAAAGACTTAAAAGACAACCGTCCTATTTAAAGGACTATATAACTACACCGTAATCAAGAAGCCAGGGGGAAGGGGTGTTGTGTATGTACCATAGTTAATAAAGTATAAGCTTGAGGTAAAGTGCAGGGTTCTGGCCCTGCACTTCTGATTGGCTGTTAGGCGGCCAGATTGGATTGGTTAGTTCTTAGGAATCCGATTGGTCCCTAACAGAGGATTATTATTGGTTAAAAGAGCTAGCGTTCATAGCTCGCTATTGGACAATTCTCACAAGGGTTGCCTATATAAGGCAGAGTTCACTGTTGTTGTTTTGAGAAGTCACTATGCAATAAAGAGCTGAAAGTTCACATTCAGAGGCTGTCTCCATTTACTCCGACCCATGTCCAAGTACTTAACACATGTGATTTTGATTCTATGCCTCTGTTTAAAACAACCAAAATCAATCCTACTGCATTAAAAATTAATCCCACTGTATTAAAAATTAGTCCTACTGTATTTGACAATGGCACTGAGCATACTGCTGATACTCTGATCAAAGAGAATTGGGATGGACTTCTATTGCTAAAAAGAAATGTCTTTTCTCTTCCTTATTTTCTGCCACTATATATAAAGTGTCCCTAATACATTTTGCACTAAATGCTTGCTGTTTCATTGCTCATCATTAGAACAGAAAAAACCTCACCCACATTGTGTGATGAAAGGACAAGGAAAGTAGTTATGGGAACTGAATTTGATTTTGAGTATGCTAATAAATTTCAGGCTCAATTGCTTCTGCCACTGTGTCTTCATAAATACGATACAATCAAGCTGCCAAACAAAATTTTCTGCCAATATTGCTGAAAATCATTTTAAAGTGAGGAATAATTTTCAGAGTATTGTACTTCCCTAGTATAAAATCTGAATGTGGAAACAAGGAAAACATAACCAACCATATGACAAATGTGATGCGATAATAAGTGTTTACTCCATCACATCCTTTTTCACATCAAAAGGGTAGGCCAGTGTATACTTGTTAATGATGGAGACAACTGTACTTCACCAAAGCTTATTGCACTGAAGCTCTCTTCTTGATTTCCCTCCCTACTTAACTGATCTTCAATCCTGAAAGTAAAACCAAAGAAGAAACCAGAGAAAAAGGTAACCTCCCCAGAAAAACTAGCCCGGGGTGGGTTAAGGGGAGAACCAAAGGGCTGTGGGTCGCCATAATCTTGGCTATGGGCTCTAGACCTCTATAAAATATGGCCACCAAATTTATCATATATATGGGAAATAATTGTAATTCTAATATTCCCTTATTTTAAATTAAACTTAATTTAATTTAAAAGGTAATGAAATCAGAAATACTTTCCTCCCTGCTCATTTCTTTTTCCTTATGACAGCTATTTTGGAGTGGGTCTCCAACATGCTGCTAAAAGATCAAATCTAAAACAAATTGTACAATCCTGAGCTGGACAGAGAAAATGGGAAGGAGCAAAGGATTTACATGCTTCTGTGGCTAAAAATTGTACCAATCCATTTTTGTATTCATAAGATTAATCCAAAGAATTATTTTCTAAACTATTTAAGTATGTGAGCAAATCTTATGAGTGCAATGAAAATCTTGGGAAGTACTGTATTTTTTGCACCATAAGACGCTCCAGACCATAAGATGCACCTAGTTTTTGGGGAGGAGAACAAGAAAAAAAAAATCTGCCTCTACCTCCCAGCAATTTGCCTCCTTGCAGCAAATAGCAATCAGCCTGGCCAGCATCAGCACAGCCTGATTTAGCATGAGCAGCTGATTGGCAATTGGATTGGCCTCCCAGAATAGCACCAATCAGCTGTTCCAGACTGCAGGAATTGCTACTGCCCATCGCTGCTGCTGCCACCTATCGCCACCTCCGTGTGCCCCATTTCTGGCTTCCACAAGTCCTGTTTTCAGCCTGTTCTAGGCGGCGCTTTGGCAACATTCACTCTATAAGACACACAGATATTTCCACCCTCTGTTTTTTTGGAAAAAAGTGTGTAATATAGTGCGAAAAATGCGGTATTTCCCAATTGAATGAACAATTGGTGCAACAGAGAGCCTGGGGTTGTTTGCTTGGCTGAAGCCATTTCCATTGCTAAGTGATGCAATCATAAAGCATTATGTCAGGTGACCACATTGCTTAGCAATAGCAATCCTCCCCACTTCCAGTTGGCCTCATAATAACTCCAAAACTGTGTGGGTTGTTAAGTGAGAAGAAGTGGGAGACCCAGACAAACAGACCAATGGGTGCACAGACATTTAGATAGGTCTTGTAAACAGATAAACATGTTGTGACTGGAAGGTTTGAGCCTGCTGTGAGTTTTGAGTCTGATATATCAGAAGACACAGGTTTGAGTAATGAGGAAGGTTTGGCATTGGAATTGGAGCCTGCTCTAATGAGAGATGCAGACGTGAGCCAGGAGGATGAGGGAGTGTCGGAAACACCATCCTCTCCAGAACCTTCCACTTCAATCATGCCTCAGGTGTCAGCAGCTGATCCACAGAACATACCAGAGTCCTTGAGTGATGACGAATGTTGGGTTGATGCAAGGACTAGACGCAGGTTAAGACGTCAAGCACAATTTGAAAAGAAACATCAAGTCAGAGACTAATTAGAGAGACTGACACACCCCTTCAAGGAATATAAGGAGGCGTGCTAGTTAACAATCCTTGTCTGGATCAAACTTCGTTAATTACTGCGCAACTTTGAAGAAGCCTCTGTTTCTGTTCTTGATTTATCTTGCAGCTCGTTATCTCAGCTTGAAGACAGTTTCTGGGAAAGCTGCCAATGACGATTACAGAGACAAGTTAACTCTGTGGTTTCTGGTATTATTTGTTTGTGTTTATTTCTTTGGGACATTTGGACTCTCACTTGTGGCTACAAGTGAGTCAGAACATAAACATGTGCTCTGGAGTGCAGGTGGATGTGTGGGTTGTGGGGGGCAAGACAGGGTTCCACCAACAGGTGCACCATGGCGTGGTCATGGGTTTGGGGACTATGGGGGTTGGGGGTGATTGAGGATAGGTGCTAGGGAGCACAGATAGGTGCATGGGTGTCACTGTGGGATGAGTATGCATCACAAGCAGACACTAGAGAATGCAAGCAGGTGCAAAGGTACCATGGTGTTGAGATGGGGGGGTCATGGGCAGGTACTACAGAGAGTATGCAGGTGAAAAAGCAGGGCCAGAAGAAGTGACTTTAGATATCCTGTCAGCTTCCACATTGCTTGGGGGAAGTTGGGAGGGAATGTCAAAAATTGCAATCGCTCACTGCAACATTATAAGGACAACCCAGGGACCTAATGCCTGGATCATGTTCACACAATGCAGGAATGCTGATACTACCCCAACTTTGCAGATTGCTTGTAAGTCCCTCTTGCTCAGAACTTACAACTTTGAATGGTCACTGAGTGATGGCATAACCTGAGAACTACCTGCATTTAAACAAGAACAGCTTGTTCAGCTGGCAGAAACCCAAATAAGGGCTTCAGCTGAATTTGGCCTGAAAACAAAACTAAGTTCCTCGTTGCCTTGAAATTGATCTCCCATGATACGCATGGGGAGGAATTTGAATGAAAAATACCAAGATTTGCTTCAGAAATGTGATGCTTTAGCAATAGCGTTAAACTTATCTACTGCTTCACAGTGCTTTTCAGCCCTCTCTAAGTGGTTTACAGAGTCAGCATGTTGCCCCCAATAATCTGGGTCCTCATTTTACCCACCTCAGAAGAAAAGAAGGCTGGATCAACCTTGAGCCTGGTAAGATTTGAAATGGCAAATTGCAGGCAACCGGCAGGTAGCAGTAGTAGCCTACAGTACTGCACTCTAACCACTGTGCCACCGTGATTCAATTTAGATTGGAAAATAGCCAAGCTTAAGGGTCTGGTTGGAATGATTCAGCTTAAAGATTAAACAATTTGTAATGAATGTGGTAAAGGTTTTGAAACAAAGATACTCAGTCTGGAGGCATTTAATTACAGCACCTATATTCAGAAATAATTAACATTTTCTAAAATTTATCATAATGCTGGGCATGACCAACATATAGCAGTGTTCATGAAAAAAAAAAGATACAACATATATTATCACTGCTGCTGTAGTATAAACTGCAAATTGAAACTGCTTGTTGTGAGAATTTCTATTTTTGTCCAGCAAAAATACCAAATTCCATTATTTTAAGTTTTGTCTAGAGGGGATCATATTTTGACTTTCTCTTGGAAAATGGGAAGCCTGAATGGAAACAAATAAGAAAATGTTTTTTTCCAGCTCTTCCTCCACATGGACTTCAGAGGTTTAAGCGGTTCACTAAAGTCTGATAGTTAAATAAAAATGAATCAAAATACACTGCTCAAAAAAATAAAGGGAACATAAAAATAAGACATCCTAGATCTGAATGAATGAAATATTCTTATTAAATATTTTTTCATCACATAGTTGAATGTGCTGACAACAAAACCACACAAAAATTTTCAATGGAAATCAAATGTAGCAACCCATAGAGGTCTGGATTTGGGGGTACACTCAAAATTAAAGTGGAAAAAACACTACAGGTTGATCCAACTTTGATATAATGTCCTTAAAACAAGTCAAAATGAGGCTCAGTAGTGTGTGTGGCCTCCACGTGCCTGTATGACCTCCCTTCAATGCCTGGGCATGCTCCTGATGAGGTGGTGGATGGTCTCCTGAGGAATCTCCTCCCACCCCTGGATTAAAGCATCCCCCAACTCCTGGACAGTCTGGGGTGCAATGTGGCGTTGATGGATGGAGCAAGACATGATGTCCCAGATGTGCTCAATTGGATTCAGGTCTGGGGAACAGGCGGGCCAGTCCATAGCATCAATGCCTTCGTCTTGCAGGAACTGCTGACAAACTCCAGCCACATGAGGTCTAGCATTGTCTTGCATTAGGAGGAACCCAGGGCCAACCGTACCAGCATATGGTCTCACAAGGGGTCTCATCTCAGTTCCTAATGGCAGTCAGGCTACCTCTGGCGAGCACATGGAGGGTTGTGCGGCCCCCTAAAGAAATGCCACCCCACACCATTACTGACCCACTGCCAAAGTGGTCATGCTGGAGGATGTTGCAGGCAGCAGAACGTTCCCCACAGTGTCTCCAGACCCTGTCACGTGTCACATGTGCTCAGTGTGAACCTGCTTTCATCTGTGAAGAGCACAGGGCACAAGTGGCGAATTTGCCAATCTTGGTGTTCTCTGGCAAATGCCAAATGTCCTGCACGGTGTTGGGGTATAAGCACAACCCCCACCTGTGGACGTCGGGCCCTCATACCACCCTCATGGAGTCTGTTTCTAACTGTTTGAGCAGCCACATGCACATCTGTGGCCCGCTGGAGGTCATTGTGCAGGACTCTGTCAGTGTTCCTCCTGTCCCTCCTTGCACAAAGATGGAGGTAGCGGTCCTGATGCTGGGTTGTTGCCCTCCTACGGCCTCCTCCACGTCTCCTGATGTACTGGCCTGTCTCCTGGTAGTGCCTCCATGCTCTGGACACTATGCTGACAGACACAGCAAACCTTCTTGCCACAGCTTGCATTGATGTGCTATCCTGGATGAGCTGCACTACCTGAGCCACTTGTGTGGGTTGTAGACTCCGTCTCATGCTACCACTAGAGTGAAAACACCTCCAGCATTCAAAAGTGACCAAACCATCAACCAGAAAGCATAGGAACTGAGAAGTGGTTTGTGGTCCACCACCTGCAGAACCACTCCTTTACTGGGGATGTCTTGCTAACTGCCTATGCTTTCCACCTGTTGTCTGTTCCATTTGCACAACAGCATGTGAAATTGATTGTCAATCAGTGTTGCTCTTTAAGTGGACAGTTTGATTTCACAGAAGTGTGATTGACTTTGAGTTACATTGTGTTGTTTAAGTGTTCCCTTTATTTTTTTGAGCAGTATATTTTTTCCTTAGTGCTGGTGTGAAAAAGAGTTTTGATTCAGCATTTGCTGAGAAAGTTACTGTTGCAAATGGTTCACTTTTAAAGGAAAGGAGAAATTGATTCAACTTGGATGAATCCAGCATGATATTTTTAAATTTTCTTTCTTAATTTTTGTTTTAAACTCATTTTTAGATTTTGTCTTTTTTCCTCAGTTTTTGCTTTATTTTGCTCCCGTATGTTACTTTCTGTTTTTTTTAAATATAGTTTTTTTATTAATTTATAATATGACATACAAAGAGAATGCAAAAGTAAATATTAGGGAAATTAGGGAAAGAAAAAGGGAAGTGGATAATGCAGGAAAGCAAGGGAAAAAGAAAAAAAAGGCATTGACTTCCAACTCCTTTGGTGAAGTAAAATAAGGCATTGACTGTTTTGATTAAAGAAAAAAAAACCCCCACAAATGCCTTTATTTCTATTTGGAAACCACTTCTGGACATTGTGCTTGAGTGAGGAAAAAATAAACTTTGATTTTGGGTTTTACCGATTAGATAGATTTGTTGTTATAGAAATGGCTAGTTTCTATAATTATGAAAAAGTAAAAAGTTGAGGGTAGAGGTATGTTACTTTCTGATGGGTTTTGGTTTTTCAAAATTTATATCTTTCAGTCGAAATCCCAGTCTATATTTTAAAATATAGACTATATATATATCTATATATCTATATATCTATATATATATATATTTTAAGGCATAGACATTTCTGAAGTATCTACATACCAAATTAGATAACCTAGAACATAAAGTTGATTTTGTACAAGAAATACATATTTTTCCACAAAGGAAAATCTTTTATCTAAGGTCTGGGTTGGTCATGTATACATTAGTTGAAATTCAAAATTTACTAAAGGTGTAATGATTATAATTAAAAAGCACTTAACAATTATTGTCGAATAAGAAATAAGTGACCCAGAAGAGTATTTTTATAATACTGGTGACAGTTTTAATCAAAATACTGCATTTATCAATTACTATGGTCCTTCTAAAGATATATTAAATAGATGTTTTCCACATTTCTTTACTTTCTCTGTGGATCAGATAATTATAGCTGAAAATTTCAATTATATTTTAGAGTCTTTATTTGATTGGAATATTACTCCTCCTAAATCTAATTCATGTATATAGAAAGTATTTCAAATTTAAAAAATTAATATAGGATTCATCTGCTATAATAACAGAGCTCTAATTCAAGCAACAGTTTTGTTTTCTCCATTAAAAGCTGGCAAAGCATATTTGGAAGATCCTGGAATAGAAGTAATAACTAAATCATTATTTTTAAAGTGTCATGGACAAATAAGAGTATTAATATTTTAGGTCAGTTTATTGTCAATCAAGTCCAAATGACAGCATATTTTGACTTTGTGAAGTCAAAATATGCTGTCATTTGGACTTGATTGACAATTTTGGTCTAGCAAAATGTATTTGAACTTCAAAATTACTGGGCTCAAATCACCAGGCTCAAGGTTGATTCATCCTTCCATCCTTCCGAGGTGTGTAAAATGAGGACCCAGACTGTTGTGGAAAATATACTGACTCTCTAAACCGCTTAGAGTGGGCTATAAAGCACTATAAAGTGGTATATAAGTCTAAGTGCTATTGCTATATAGTATATATTACCCTCTCTATAAGATAAACCTTTAAAATTTTTACAAACTTGAATTTAACATAGCATTTTAGAAGACCAAAAATTCATAATTTGCAAGATGAACTAAATGTTTAAAAGCTCTCTTTGTATTTTAATTGAAACATATTTTGACAACAATGTGTATATCAGATTTTTAAATATTCAGCCTACATTTTGCTTTGTTGGGAAAGCATAGGATAGTGCACAGTGGAAGTAAATATGAATTTGGTACTTTAAGAAATGATATTAATAATATTGTCCTATTAGGAAGTATCAAATATACAATAACACCGTTTTATTTTACTCCATAGGAGTTGATCAGAGAATATCTGGAAACCCACAAACCACTGTTTGGCTAACACTAATAGTTACAGTTCATTAGTAATTCTGATGGAAAAAATTCTGTAACAGTAAGTAAATTAAGACTAATCCACTCTTCCCCCATTTAAGTATCTTCACTAAAATGTTTCTAAAACAAATACATCCAGGCAATTCTATATAAATTTCTACACATTTAAATTTTAATCCACATGCTGCTTATAAAGCAGTGTGAATAATTTCTTACTCCAGATGCTTGGCCTTCACAAATAAGAACTCTTACTTATTAATAGAACCTATCCCTGTATTCCAGGTGTTAAGGTTGAACAATGTTTGGAACAGGTAGCCCTCAATTTATGAATGTAATTGAGCCTGGAATTATGGTCCTAAGTTGTGACAATCATTAAGTCATCATGTGACCATGCCTGGTTTCAGAGCTTTTTTGTGGTTTCATGACCATGAATACAGCTTCTTGAGGCAGGAAGTGTTATGAACTAATAAAGGCATTTAATAAAGTTTTAACACCCTTAAGTAAAAAGCAGGGTTCTAATCCTGCACTTCTGATGGCCAATAATAGCGACATTGGATTGGTCCTTTCTGGGAAATCTGATTGGCTGTTAACGGGCCAACTCTCATTGGTTCAAGGGTTTAACACTTCCATGTTTCTCATTGGCTAATAGGACAGCAGCCAACCCTATAAAATGGCTGCTGCTGCCCTAGGTGATTGTTCAGTATGATTAATAAAGAGTTGAACTTCAATGTTCACTGCCTCATCTCCGCTCCTTGCACCCATGCGCAGAACATAACACTGGCGACGAGGATGGGATGCGGAGACATCAGAGCTGACTGAACACTGCAGAGCACCAAACAGCACGTGGCTGAAAGGGCATCGACAATGGAAACCATGTCCGGCGGCGCCATACCACCCGCTCCATCTGACCCGGCACAAGAAGACTGGGACTCGTACATGGACCGGTTCCAGATGTTTCTGGAGACCAACAACTTGAAAGACGCAACTATGGGAAAAAAGCGAGCAGTGTTCCTGACCCATTGCGGGCCTGTCGTCTTTAAGATGGCCAAGGCACTAGCGAAACCGGCTGAGGTGAAATCCATGGACTGGGACGTCCTCGCGCCCCTTCTATGGGCCCATTATGCACCCGCCGTACCAATGCTTGTCCAAAGACATGAGTTTTACCAGAGGAACCAATGGAAAGGAGAGAGCGTCACGGATTTCATTGCAGACCTCTGGAACCTGGGAGGCCTCTGTGGGTTTACAGACCTCGAAGAAGCTCTGAGAAACCGAATAATTCTGGGAATAGATGACCAGACGGTACAGAGCAAGATCATGGCAAAAGGGGACATCAACCTTGCTGATGTCATTAAGGATGCTACTGCAGCAGAAGCAACCAGGAAGTCGGCCGCCCGAATGCACCGCACCAATGCACCATTCTGTCAACTCGCTAGCGATACCTCACCTCGCCTAGAGAGGCACACAACAGCGACCCACCACGAGGACCTCGAATCTTCATCAGAAAGTGATGAGGAGGAGGTCAACCGGCTCCGGTCTGAATGTGACCAATGCCATCAGCGGAATCAAAGACTACCGCACCAATGCACGGGTTGTGCAGCAAACCACCCGTGATCAGACTGCAAATTCCTCGATGCACTCTGCCATTTCTGTGGGAAAAGAGGCCACATCGGGAAGGTCTGTAGAAGCAAGCAAGGATCCAGCCCACTTCAGAGCGGAAAGAACTACCGCCAGACCACAGGGAATCGTCCTGTGAGTCGGGAACACTTGAACCACCAATGGAACAACCACTCCTACAGAAATAAAACACTTGCCATTTTAACGAGACGGGAAGAGGCACACCAAACCATTACCATCTGTCACGCTTCATTGTTAGATGCAAAGAAGATCCGAGTGAGGGTTGACATCGAGAACCAACCTTGTGTAATGGAAGTCGACTCAGGGTCGTCCCTCTCGATGGTTTCCTGGAAGACCCTAAAACAGTTGATCCCTGCTGTCCGGCATCAAGACCTCAGAGCCCAAAGAATTATACTCAAAGATTACCAGGGGAACTGAATTCCAGTCGTCGGCTCCAGCCAAGTCCAAGTATCATTCAAAAATCGTACTGCGTCATTACCGCTGACCGTCGTCGATCGCGACCGGCCTAGTTTGTTAGGCCTTCAATGGTTCGCCCCACTCGGGATCGAGGTAGCTGGCATTCACCAAACTAGAAGTGATGACTGGGAGGAGGCCCTCGTCCAGGAATTCCAGGACGTCTTTGCAGACAAACTAGGCGAGTACAAGGGGACCCCGATATCATTTAACCTTAACCCTGAAGTAGCCCCCATCCGCCTTAAGCCTCGTCGGGTACCTTTTGCCCTAAAACCAAAGATCGATGAGCAATTTATCTATAAATCAATAGCCCAGGGTGTTTTAGAACCAACTGACCACGCCCATTGGGAAACCCCAATCGTAACACCCATCAAAACGGATGGATCATTAAGGATTTGTGGGGACTATCGGGACACCCTTAATCACGCCCTTCAACAGAATGCTTACCCAGTGCCGGTGGTTCAACACCTTCTCCATTCCCTGGGGGGCGGAAAAGTCTTCACTAAATTGGATTTAGCGCAGGCGTACCAACAACTGCCTGTAGATTAGAAAATTGTGGAAGCACAGATGATCGTTACGCACCGGGGCACTTTTAAATGCAACCGACTCCAATTCGGAGTGAGCGTGGCCCCAGGGATTTTTCAAAGTCTGATGGAGAGACTTTTGCAAGGGATCAAGGGCGTCGTGCCATATTTTGATGATGTTTTAATTGCGGCCCCGAATAGAGAAGTACTAGAGAGGTGTCTTAAAATGGATCTCCAGAAATGTAAAGATTCCGACCTAAAGGTTAAAAAAAATAAATGTCAGCTGTGTACAGAGAGACACACAACAGCAACCCACCACGAGGAACTCAAATCGTCATCAGAAAGTGATGAGGAGGAGGTCAACCGGCTCCAGTCTGAACGTGACCAACGCCACCAGCGTAATCAAAGACAATGCGCAGGTTGTGGGGCAAACCACCCGCGATCAGACTGCAAATTCCTCGATGCGCTGTGCCATTTTTGTGGGAAAAGAGGTCACATCGGAAAGGTCTGTAGAAGCAAGCAAGGATCCAGCCCACTTTAGAGGGGGACCAACTATCGCCAAACCACAGGGAATCGTCCTGTGAGTCAGGAACATTTGAACCACCAATGGAACAACCACTCCTACAGAAATAAACCACTGGACAATTCAACGAAACGAGAAGAGGCACACCAAACCATTACAATTGGTCACGCCTCATCACTAGATGCAAAGAAGATCCGAGTGAAGGTTGCCATCGAAAACCAGCCCTGAGTGATGGAAGTCGATTCAGGATCATCCCTCTTGATGGTTTCCTAGAAGACCCTTAAACAATTAATCCCTGCTGTCCAGCGTCAAGACCTCAGAACCCAAAGAATCATACTCAAGGATTATCAGGGAAACCGAATTCCAGTCGTTGGATCCAGCCTAGTCCAGGTCTCATTCAAAAATCATACTGCATCTTTACCATTGACTGTCGTCGACCATGATCGGCCTTGCTTGTTAGGCCTTCAATGGTTCACCCCACTCGGGATCGAGGTAGCCGGCATTCACCAAACCAGAAACGACAACTGGGAGGAGGCCCTCGTCCAGGAATTTGAGGACGTCTTTGCAGACAAACTAGGCGAGAACAAGGGGACCGCGATATCATTTAACCTTAACCCTGAAGTAGCCCCCATCCACCTTAAGCCTCATCGGGTACCTTTTGCCCTTAAACCAAAGATTGACGAGCAGCTTGATAAATTAATAGCCCAGGGTGTTTTAGAACCAACAGACCACGCTCATTGGGAAACCCCAATTGTAACACCCATCAAACCGGATGGATCGTTAAGGATTTGTGGGGACTACCGAGCCACCCTGAATCACGCCCTTCAACAGAACACTTACCCGGTGCTGGTGGTACAACACCTTCTCCATTCCCTGGGGGAGCGGAAAAGTCTTCGCTAAATTGGATTTAGCACAGGCGTACCAACAACTGCCTGTAGATAAAAAAACAGCAGAGGCACAAATGATCGTTACGCACTGAGGCACCTTTAAGTGCAACCGACTCAATTCGGAATTAGCGTAGCCCCAGGGATTTTTCAAAGTTTGATGGAGAGACTCTTGCAGGGGATCAAAGGGGTCGTACCATACTTTGATGACGTTTTAATTGCTGCCCCGAATAAAGAAATACAAGAATAGCGTCTTAAATTGGTTCTCCAGACATTTAAAGACTCCGGCCTTAAGGTTAAAAAGAATAAATGTCAACTGTGTACAGATAAAGTAGAGTTCCTAGGGTAACCAATCGATAAGCAAGGCATTCACCCCACTAATAGCAAACTAAAAGCGATCAAAAATGCCCCAAGACCCAAGAACAGAACAGACCTCCAAGCTTTTCCTGGGGCTCATTAACTTTTACAACATCTTCTTGTCCCAGAAGGTGACCGTAGCTGAGCCCCTACATAGACTTCTCGACAAAAAAACCACCTGGGTCTGGGGACATCGAGAGGAGCACGCATTCCGACAAGTGAAAAACTTACTAACCTCCAATGCTGTTTTAATGCAGTATAACGAGACTTTGCCTTTAACCATTACATGTGATGCATCACCGTTTGGAGTAGGAGCCATTTTGAGTCATGTGTTACCAAATGGTAGTGAGGCCCCTATTGCCTATTTTTCAAGGACCTTATTGAGGGCTGAACGTAAGTATAGCCAAATTGACAAAGAGGCTCTTGCTGTTGTATCTGCTTTGAAATGATTTCATGAATATGTGTATGGACGAGCTTTTACTATTATTACTATTATTTGCTGGGGATTATAGCGGGAGACAAGCCAACCCCCTATATATTGTCACCTAGAATGACTTGTTGATCAGAGTTCTTAGCTGCGTACAATTATAAATTGCAACACCGCCTGGGGAAAGCCATTCCCCACGCTGATGCATTGAGCCGTGCCCCACTTCCGAAACCATCAACGACCCAACTCCAACCCTCATGACACTCCAGATTGAAACACTACATTCACCGCCGCTAACAGCCAGAGACATCGCTATCGAAACGAAACAAGATCCTATCCTGGCGTGAGTTCTCAGCTGGGTCGAACGAGGATGGCCAGTAGAACAAACCCCTGACAACTTCACCCCTTTCAGAAACCGGCAAACAGAACTTTTCTCGCAGAAAGGTTGCATCCTATGGGGAGACAGAGTCATCGTCCCAGACCAGTTACAACGAGCAGTTTTGAAAGCATTGCATGATGGTCACCCCGGCATCGTGCATATGAAAGCGCTCGCACGAAGCTATGCATGGTGGCCGGGCATCGATAAGCAAATCGAAGCCTGGGTGAAGACTTGTCTAAAATGCCAAGAAGTCAGTAGTGCCCCACCTAGAGCAACTCCAACAGAGTGGGAAATCCCCTGGGGGCTGTGGTCCCACATCCACATTGACTTTGTGGGACCTATTAAGGGACATACGTTCCTCCTAACATTGGATGCCTATTCCAACTGGCTCGAAATCCACAAGATGAAGACTACTACAACCGATTCAGTCATCCACAAATTAAATAAACTATTCGCAACACATGGACTGCCAGACGTTCTAGTCTCCGACAACAGACCCCAGTTCACTGCCCTGACGTTTGAACAATACTTAGCGGACTGGGGTATCCGCCATGCGCTAACCTCACCGGCACACCCTGCGGCCAATGGCAGGGCCGAGCGCATGGTCCAATTTGTTGAAAAAACTCTTCACAAGATGGACTATGGAGACATTGACAAAAAAATAAACAGAATACTCCTACTCCAACACATCACCCCGCACAGCGTCACCAAGACTCCAGCTGAACTGTTGATGGGACGCAAGCTCCGCTCCCACCTCGACCGTCTCCACCCATCCTACACTCCAGAGAAACCCTGTGGATCTCGCAGAAAATGCCGTGAGTTCAAGGTAGACGACTTAGTCTTCGCTAAAAACCTTTCCGGTGAACCAATATGGGTCAAAGCAACCGTAACCCAAACCACCGGGCCCAGATCGTACCGTGTGCAAACATTGGATGGAAAGATATGGAAACGCCATATAGATCAGCTTCGCTCTAGGTTGCAACCCAGTTCCCGTGACTCCTGTAACTCTCAAACTGAGGAGGGAGGGGATGTTGAGGGAACCGAATTTGAGATGCTGGATGATGAAATCAAATAAAGTCAGCAGGCCAGCAAGTTACATGAAGAAGAATCAGGAAAGGGGGTTACCTCGCCACAGAGAAATACCTCAACGGAGGTGAGCCCGCAGAGACTGGAGGACAACAACAACAGAATTAGCGGCACCGAGTCGTCCTGTGAGGATGCAGAACCGCCTGTACCAGATAAGTCAAAAAACGTTCCACCGAAACCGGACTACAGACAGGAACCAGTGGGATAGCGCAAATCTAATAGACAGTTGAAACAACCTGCATATCTACGGGATTACGTCACCGCACCCCTCAAACGGAACCTAGGGGGAAGGGGTGTTATGAACTAATAAAGGCGTTTAATAAAGTTTTAACAACCTTAAGTAAAAAGCAGCGTTCTAATCCTGCACTTCTGATTGGCCGATAATAGCGATATCGGATTGGTCCTTTCTGGGCAATCTGATTGGCTGTTAACAGGCCAACTCTCATTGGTTCAAGGTTTTAACACTTCCATGTTTCTCATTGGCTAATAGGACAACAGCCAACCCTATAAAAGGGCTGCTGCTGCCCTAGGTGTTTGCTCTGTTCAGTATGATTAATAAAGAGTTGAAGTTCACTGTTCACTGCCTCGTCTCCGCTCCTTGCACCCATGCGCAGATAAGATAGATTTATGCAAAGGTTGACTTTGCTATGCTTGCTACCTGCTCTTCAAGGAAAAGCCAGGAGTCCAGAAGGAACCCAGATTGCACACTGACTCAGTTTGGATGATTGGTATTCCAGAATTGACAGTGGAGGTTTTCAAGATTGAAGAGAGGCCTAAAACTGAAGGTCCTCAGTTTTACTAGAGTTGAGAAACAGAGACTGTTTCTCTTTTTCTAGGTTCTCATCATCTCCAGGCACTGGGCAGGAAATTGAAAAACATCATTTGCTTTGCTTTGCTTTACCTTTTAAATTAAAATTTACCCATGAATGCTGGAAAATAGCATTCTGAGAAGAATTCTAAATACTTTTTGTTTGGATTTAACCATCTAATTTGATATCTTTAAAAAGCTTTTAAAAAGGAAAGCAATTGTGAATAGTTATCAGGGTAACTTATCCATCCTAATCCATTTATAAATACTATTACTGTAAAAGAAGTTGGCAACAGCAATTTTCCATGGTCTTATCTTTAAGTGGCAGCAGAAGTCTATTCTCCCAATGAAAATATTACTTTCTGATTCATTTCACCTTTTTCTAAGAATCTGCTGGCTTGTTTTGCCTATTTCCCAGGCAAGTAAAAAGTTATGACTGCATGTAATGCCTCTGCAGTTTGTAGTTTTTGGAGGAAGGGAGGGAAGGAGGGGAAATAAAAGTGTTTCTCTGATGACAAGATGTTTCTGGGCAGTAGAAATATAAAGAAGACCAAACTAATGAGAACAGGTACAACAACCAGCCCTAGAACTGGCAATGAACATATCAAAATAACTTCTGCCTTTTAGAATTGGCAGTAAGATGCATACACTCCATTATATAAGCAAAAGATGCACCTGAAGGATCAGTTTTGGGACAGATGGATAAAATCCACCTATGTGATTACATCAAGAGCTGACATCAACTTGACAGCATATAATCATCATAAGTTATTCTATAAGCTGTTTCTCTTCTGAAAAGTGCTGACCAAATACCACAATTCCGCACACTTGCCACTGCAAGCTTTGTGCCATCATTTGTTCAGACCCCATAGTAATCATGCCTTTCACGCTAAAAGAGCATTTGTGTATATATTTATATATTTAACCACCTGCCCCCTCTAATTCATCCCATGCTTTGACTGATTATTGACTTCAGCTACAAGATAGGATTTCTGTTTGTACAATTGGAATGAGATTGCTTTTTTTTTAGTAAGCAAAGAAAAAAAAAAGATATTATTTTCCAAGGGCCAATTCAGATATTCACTCTTTGTTGTTTGTGAATATATTAATGTAGTAATTTTAATAAATCCATTCATCATTTTACCTCTCAATCTAAGTCCCAAAGCAATAACATATTGTCCCCAAAATGCAGATTTTAGCACAATATTTGAAGTAAGTCATGCATGTTGAGATCCAAATTATTAACAAGCTTACATATTTGGTCTTCCCCAAGAATTTCCTCTAAAAAAAGCTACTATTACACCACCCCAAATTGCCACACAAACTATAATATAAGCTACAAATATACAATTGTGTTGTTAATAATTTTACTTGGTAGACTGATTAATTAAAGGTTGAATTATAGAGGATCCTATCTCAACTAGTAGGGCCAAATTTTGATAGGCAAGACCAAAATGACAGAAATAAGTCTTTATGTCAATGTTCAAGATTTATTGGTTCAAGGACTTTTAAAAAGCTTTTCTTATATATTGTTATATCATTGCATATAGGCACTGAGATGAATCATTTATAGTAGGCATCTAAAACAATCAAGTATGCCTTTAATTGAGGAAGTTAACTCTACAATATCTGGACTGGAGATAGCCTTTGAAGATATTTTGCTATTTATTTATTTCATTAATTTATAAGGGTTCATGATATAGGGTTATATGATGGAATCAATTTATATTTTAGGCACTCAATAACAGTGAACAGTGAATTTGTGTTCATATACACAAATATGCCTCTGAATGAAACACTTTGTGAATCCACAAATTAATTAAAGTATGTCTAAAAAGAATACAGATGGATTGAGTTGCTATCCAAATGTAACTATGAATACTGCAGATTTGATTTCTTTTTTTTCCTATTTTTTAAAAAATAAATAAAGATTTGATTTCTATCTCCCATTCAAATGGCCAATTTTTGATGAATGTTGAAACTCTTGTATGAATGTTGGACGTTCCAAATAAATATTGTAAATGGTTGGAAAAGAACGACCACTTCTCATTTTGGGAAATAACAGAATATTAAGGATATCAGATCCAGGCTTCAAAAATCTGGATGGAGGGCACAGAAATCATATTTTGCTGCAACCTAGTGATTTTCTTGATTTCTGCAGCTGAAATCTGGTGGCTGCCTTTAGGATATATTATAACTATCAAAGTCATTAAGTGTCAAAGTTGGTAACTGCCTATGGAAGGGTATCTGAGTTTCTGGATATACATAGAACTTGCCAGGGTTTGCCAATTTTCACAAAGGAAAATTGTCTTTCATCGAAATATAGGCATCCACTAGAACACAGTCAGTGATATTGCTGACAATTATGAAGTGATAGCTTTCTGCTGAAATATCAATATGAGACTCTTAGAAAGCAATTGAAAAGGAGAACAAGCTAACAGTTTGTCTGTTAACAGGTAAAATTCGTAATTATAATTATAATCTTTCTTTTTGAAGAGTAATCTTTATCATTAACTTCTGCTTTTAAACTTTTAAAGCTTAATTTGTTTTGATTGAATTTTTAATGCTGATTGGCAAGGATGATACAATTAAAGGCATTGAGAGCATATAATTATATTCTTTATAATTATGTCATAATTGTTTTACTATGTTAAATGATCTAACTAATCGATTTGTTTTCCTGTTACATCCAACTCTGTTGTAGGAAGTAGCATTCATCAGTCTTTCCTGATGAAGTGCTCTCCTGATGTGTTGGAGTATAAATCCCATCATCCCTAGCCAGGAAATGGTTGTTTTGAGCAATATTTGCAAGCATTTCCAATAGAATTTCAACTGATATTCATGGACAAATGAAAAATTAATACATTTTATTTCCATCCTTCCAGGACAAAGAACTAATGCTAATGCATGGTTTTCTTATACAGATACAAAATTCACTCAAGCTAATGGACACCTTGAAATGCTGTTGTGCTGGGTAGTATTATATCAAGCATACTTGACAACTGCTAAGGGGGGATGATAAACATAATTTCTACCCTGATGAACAGGTAATTGAAACAAAAGGTAATTTGTACACAATAGAAATATTAGGACAACCTATTGTATATATAGACTGCCTTTATATTTGTTTTTTGTTTTTAAATTGCATTAGCTTTATATTTGTTTTTTGTTTTTAAATTGCATTAGCTATCATAACAATAGTATCTGTAGATTGGACTGCTTTAACTGAATTTTTCTCTCCCCCACCCACCAATTAAATGGGTTACAAAAGAGGACGAAATGCACTTTAAGTATTTACAAGTGTTCAACATGAGCTACTTACCCCTAAACAAAGTAGGCCATTCATACTGTCCCCATGTCTTACTGTACCTCTTATATTTATATTATCTGTGATTAAATAGCATTTCATAAATAAAAAACTCAGGCTTACTCAGAAGTAAGTTTAATTAGATCAAACCTAAGTTTCTCCACCTTGGCACATTTAAAATATGTGGACGTTTTAAACATTTTAAAGTTGCCAAGATTGAGAAACCCTGGGTTACATCTTACCTTTGTAACCTCTTTAGGATTACAGATTAATTAAATTAAAGAATACTCTTTCTGTAACAGAAGGAATAACCAATGTGTTGTGATCGCCTATGTTCTGAAGTGATAACTATTTTCTGCCTTTTCTCGTAGTGTCTTATTCTGATTTCTGGATTGATTGAGTTCTTGAAGAAAATTAAGAAACAATATTTTTTTTTTAAAAAAAACCAATTAAAGTCCCTGGGGGATGAAAAGGCTTCAAAAATCTTGAAAAATCACATCTGCTTTTGTATGCAAAATGTGACAAGTTTATGCAGTAGGAAAACTGACTGATGGGGGACTTACAATTTAGCTAAACTCAATAAGCCACCAACTGAGGACATCCCAGTGGGTGAGCCATGGATTTTGTATTTCAAGTATCGAGTGTTAGCCAAAAACAGTGTTTTTAATAGTAGGAAAGGAACACATGAATAGGGTAAGGCTACCTACCGATCTCTCCTACTTATCCTTGACCACTTACATGGGATTTCATGAAACCACAAGAGCATTCAAGGAGAAACAAGTACTTACAACAGCAACCCTGCCTCATAAAGTACGCAAGAGCTGGCTCAGAGGCTTTGTGCTGACTTTAAATAGATCCACCCTAGTACTTAATAGGTACCTTTAAAGACTTCTACTTTATAACCAAAGTGCACCACAAATATTTTCCCTTAATGGGGTTACTCCTGTAACCTTTCAAAACAGTTTCCACACTGTTCCGATGCAATAGCTGAGTTTTTCTCAAATGCAATATAAAGAATATTAACAAGCTGAAAACCAAGGAAGGTGTGAGGTGGAGAGGAAGGGTTGTACATAGTTCATCATCATAAATCATGGAGTCAAACACACAGATGCAGACACAAAGACAGAAACACAGGTATGGAAAGGTCCAAGATTTATCTTAATCTTTTGGTCCCTTTAAAAAAAAATACTTCCATCATAGGGAAGGGGGTTATGTGCCTCATGTCACACTCCGGAAAAGAGTGGTTTGGCTGTGAAGTTCTGACAAAAAATAAATATTATAAAAGAGAAAGAAAAGAATAGCACTATCACAAAGATTCATTTTCCAAAAGGCAACTGGACTTTCTTTGTTTTTGCCTGAAGATATTTAGCTTCTCATCAGTTCTGAATGAATGGCGGGGAATGGAATGGAAGAATGCTAACAATCAGGTGACTGCAAGAAATATAAATCCTTCCATTCTTCACCCTTCATTCAAGAAGCTTCTTGGATGAGAAAGGAAACATCTTCAAGAAAAAAGCACCTTTGGGACAACCATGACCTGGATGACTGAGAATCACCATAGACATATCATAAGGATCATTGCTATGGAAGAAACCAATTGCTCAATGCTTTTCACCCACACTTTGTAACATAGTACATTCCAGACATTAGTAAATCTAATGAAAACAACTTAGGCATTGGCTAAGAATTGTTAAACACATGCAAACAATCCACATTAAATAGTGATTATACCATGAAGGGAAAAAAAAGAGAAAAACTCTTGATATGTGATGGTAATTAAAATGAACTTAACACAGCAACAATATACATTCATAGAAAGAACAGTCTATATCATCAGTATAAATATTTATAAAAATTAATTACATTACTTATCTCTGCTAAATTTAAGAGTTTGCTTTGATAATGTGATTGATAACCAATGATTTTAGATTAAAGTAGAGATTAGATGAGATGTTTAATTTTCCATTATTGTTCTTACATATTTCTTCATTTTGATTCCTGCAAAGAAACAACCCATACATATTTTAAAATATAATAAATTAAAAAACTTAGGAAGATGCTGTATAGTAGGGGGTGTCAAACTCAATTTCATTGAGGGCCGTATCAGGGCTGTGGTTGACCTTGGGAGGCCAGGGGGCATGGCTGACTGGGTAGGCATGGCTGACTGGGTGGGCGTGGCCAGTTTGACACCACTCCCCAAACTGCTGGCATGTTTCCTCTTCGCATTGGATAGACCAGGCCCTATGCGGGTAGACCGTGATGTCCCTGTGGACTGGATCCACCCACATCACAGGCTGGATCCGGCCTGCGGGCCTTGAGTTTGACATTCCTGATCTAGAGCTTTTTCTTCTATCTGTTTCCTGTTCTTCATTTGCGGTAAAATGGTGTTGAAAGAATTTATGTGCTTTATCTAGGGCAGGGGTGTCAAATTCGATTTTATTGAGGGCTGCATCAGGGTTGTGTTTGACCTCGGGGGGCGGCAGGGCTCAGAGTGTGACCAGCTTGATGTCACTCATGTTGGAAGTGCCTATGATGGCCTGAGGGCTCTGCCAATGAAAATGGGCTCCTGAGCTCTGTTTTCAGCTGTGACAGCTTCCTGCAACCCTCTGCCAGAGAAAACGGCTGGCCCTCCTGAGCTCTATTTTTTGCTGGCACAGGCACTGTGGGCCAGTCCTTTGCTGTTTCCAGATCTAAGCACTCCGCAGACCAGATCTGGCTCCCGGGCCTTGAGTTTGATACCCCTGCTCTATACCAAAGAAAATTACAGATCCAACTCTATCCAGGTCCATCTTCTCCAAAGTTTTTGAAAGTTGTAGCCCAGCACTCTCTGGATTTATCTTCGTAAGAAGTGTACTTAGTAAGAACAAGGAGCTTTGGCCATATATCAGCTAAAACATTTCTCTGAATTTTAGAATATGATTCCCAGCTTCAAAATATAACCAAAATAAATATGGAATGCATGTTTTACAATATGATGAACTTACAACTGTATACCTTTAGAACGCTATTCTTTAAGGAAACAAAGCAAAGCAAAACAAAACAAACAATAAGCAAAACAATTAAAAACAGACCCTTCTCAGGGCTTTTTCTTCAACAATGCAAATTATTGTGGAATTGGCATTGAGGACATTTATGGAGGAAGACGTACAGACTCAAGCTGCAGATGTCCTTAAAAATAGTTCAAAAATTGTACTTCTTCAAAATACAAAACATAAGATTTTGAAAAGAAGTTTGTTGAGCTTTACTGTCTCAATAAAAGCCAGCCAGTGGAGCTGGCAAGGGGGTGTGTATGGGGGAAAGGAATAACTCTACTATTGCTTCTCTTCAAGTCCATTTTTTTTCAAAGGCCACAAGAAAGAAACATAAGTCTACATAACAAAAGCTAGGTCTCTGATTGGTCATAACTTTGTATAGCTCTTTTATCAAGGGATGTGTCTGGTGCCCATATTGTTATTTTTTTTAGAACAATTAGAATGGGATGGGATGAGATGGGATGGGATGGAATGGAATGGAATAGAATAGAATAGAATCTGGGAGATACTGAGGAAAAATTTATAGGCACATGAACACCCACCAGTGTTATATTGAGGATTCAGGTTTATATATTAGATACCTGAACAGGCAAAGAAGGACACAGAAAGGAGTACGAATAGGGGGGAGGGGGAGGAGAACACACTGTTAAACTTTCTTGGCATCTGTGATAAAAATTACAGTAAAACTACAAAAAAGTACTTGGACCACATGTACATGAAATTACTGTCTCCTATATCAGAAAGACTGTTCCTCCCCCCTCCCAAATCTCAGGAATGTGCTAGAGCTGGAAGCAAAAGCCTAGAATAGAATAGAATAGAATAGAATAGAATAGAATAGAATAGAATAGAATAGAATAGAATAGAATAGAATAGAATCTGGAAGGGACTTTTACTATTTCAGATAAGTGACTGTCTAGTTTCTTCTTAAAAACCTCCACTGAAGGAGTGCCCACAATTTCTGGAGGCAAATTGTTCCACAGGTTTATTGTCCTCACTGTTAGGAAGTTTCTCCATAACTCCAGGTTGCTTCTCTCTTTGGTTAGTTAACAGATAACAGATAATAACAGATACAGATAATCAGAGTTGGAAGGTCATCTAGGTCCTCTAGTCCAACCCCCCACCCAAGCAGGAGACCCTACACCATTTCTGACAAATGGCAGTCCAATCTCTTCTTGAAAGTCTCAAGTGATGGCGCTCCCACAACTTCCAAGGGCAAGCTGTTCCATTGGTTGATTGTTCAGAAAGTTTCTCCTTATTTCAAGGTTAAATCTCTCCTTGTTCAGTTTCCATCCATTATTCCTTGTCTGGCCTACAGGTGCTTTAGAAAATACCTTGACTCCTTCCTCTCTGTGGCAGCCCCATAAATATTGGAAGACCACTATCCTGTCTCCCCTGGTCCTTCTCTTGACTAGACTAGCCAAGCCCAGTTCCTGCAACCGTTCATTGTATGTTTTAGCCTCCAGTCCCCTAATCATCCTGGTTGCTCTTCTCTGTACTTTTTCTGGAGTCTCACCATCTTTTTTATAATGTGGTGAACAAAACTGGATGCAGTACTCTAGGTGCGGTCTTACTAAGGCTTTATAGTTTCCAACCATTGTTTCTTGTCCTGCCTTCTGGTACTTTGGAGAATAATTTGACATCCTCTTCTTTATGGCAGCCCCTCAAATACTGGAATATTGCTATCATGTCATCCCAATTCAATCTGTGTAGACTATAGGTAACATTTCTAGTTCAGAAATCAAACCAGACTAAAAATAGTAAGAATCTATTTCAAGTGTTATTAATATCTAATAATGTATAGAAAAACTTTGTTCAAGGAGGATGTCAGCTGGCATATTAAGAGAAACTGGTAAAAGCTGCTCTGGAAGCCTCATTCCATGGTTTCTAAGAGCAAAATTGAATCTAGGAACATTCTCAAATTACAAGTGAGACCCCGTGGGAGATGCAACATGTCAGAAAGAGTAAGTCAAAGGTCAAAAAGTAAAAAAGGAACTGATTTGTTGCTGTTTAGAGGTAAAACTCATAGTATGTGTGCTAAGTACATTTTGATAGCATATTTTATCTATTTTATAGCCTTGACTTCACTACATTAATTTCCAACTGAAATATGGATAATGGTATTAACTCTGGTTTTAAATGTAAAGCAATAACATGGTAATATAATCATAACTTCCTTGATATGTATGCAGCATAAATTGAGTAAAATATATCCAGGAATAGTTCACTTCTTGGAATATATATTTACTGTTCCTATCTTTAGTGATTATTTTTTGAAAGATGTCTTTAAATGTTATTGATCTTGAAACTGTTTCTAGACTGCGCGTACTATGGAAGTCTAAATAAATGGCCAATGATCTTCTCCAAAAGGTTTGCTAATTATAATGACTGTTGGATAATAGATATCACCCCACCTCCAAATATAGTAAATGAGGGTCTTTAAATATTTGGGAATAATGTTTTAATAGATTCCATGAAAAGGAGATATAAAAAAAAAATTGCTTCTGAGCAGACTCATTAGATCATCTTGACTTTTATAATATAAATAAGAAAGTTGATCTTTTACTATATACAATATTTGTATAGATTCACTACAAAAAATAAAACTTGAAATAGGATCTTGGAAAGCTCAAGTTATTTAGCCGATCCTCTCTCACCAAAAGCATTTATGGCTATATGTGGTTCTGACCAGCAGATGGCACACTTGCATAATTGACTTGATTCCTAGCAGCTTCCAGGAAGGGGCTGCTTATTATTACAAACTTCAGTGTCTCCCAAATTGTTCTAATAAAGGTGGACAGCTGTGTACAAGGACCTGTACTCCCATTAATAATTGTCAGGACCAGATTTAGTGAAAGACAGAGCATGTGCCTGGAGAGAAAGCAATATATCAAAAATATTGTCCATCTCTCTGTGGGACAATTTTAATATGCAATATTCCCTATACATTTGCTCAACTGTGAAGAAGTAGGTCAGTACTGCTTGTAATCAGTATTCCCTTGAAGATTTTTTAAAAAAGGGGTGACAGATTGATTATACTTTGTGGACAACTTTTTTATCTAGCAATTATACAAGTACCAACAAAGGAGAATATTTGAAATGAGGGGTCCTTGATGCTCTCTTGGTTGTTTTCTTGCAAACCCCCATCCATCTGCACTACATATTGCTCACTTGCAGCACCCAGTCCTCCCATAGCATTGCTGGCCCTCCTTTAGCTTCTGCCAACCTGCCCAAAGCCTCTGCTAGCTTTCGCCACAATCTGTCCATGCTACTTAGTGCTTGCCCAAAGCATCCACCCCCAACCCCCAGAGATCCATGACCTTCTCTGTGCTCCTTACATGGAACTCCCAATGACTGGTGCATTCTGGGGTTATAATGGCAAACAGGATTGCCAAGGTTCCATCTCTAAGCAATGCAGTCAAGTGGTCCCAATTGTTGTTGTAACCCAAGGATTACATACATACATACATAGAGGGAAGGAAGGAGGGAGAGAGGGAGGGAGGGAAAGAGAAAGAGAACACAGAAATCAAATTAACTATTTGAGTGGTACAGTTATAACTGCAAAGATGTGGTTTTGGCTGACTGTCGAACAGTTCACAAACTTTCCAGGTGCAGATTCCATATAAGCTAAGCAGAAGAAGAAAGCCAACCAATGTTCACGGTATGACCATATTCCCAGAATTTTCAAGGAGAACATCAGGAATTGCTTTGATGCATTAAACCACATTAATCAGGAACCACAGGAACTTTGGACTAAAGTCATAGGTGTTATTAAGGATGAATATGAAAAGAGACTATTGAAAACCAGGCAACATAAAAAAATAAAATAAATTAAATGTTACAAATGACAGAAATTGTTGTGTCCTCGAAAATGATGCCAGGAGTCGGTGACTTCAAATCATGCTCTTTTATTAAAGTAGGAACCGAACTGGCGCTTTGCAAAAGGTTCGCGGCTTTTATTCCTTTAGCCGTGGCGGCCGCGGCCAATGGTACCGCTTTGAATCTCCCGCGATTCGAATAGACCAATCGCGGGAGATTCTTAGCGAGCCAATCGGTGCGGCTCGCCTGACCAATCAGAGTGCCCCGCGCTTTGGCCAATCAAAGCGCGGGGATCTCAAGAATGCTAATGAGGGGACATAACAGAAATTGCCCCCCAAAAGAAGATAATCTAAAACTAAGAAAGACACCAATCTCAGAAAGGACTTTAACACAGAATTTTAGAGAGCTACTACTAAAAAGCAATATTGCAATGATACTTGTAAATACATTGAAGAGGGAAACAAACATAGAAAAATGAAGAAGTCTTCCAAAAGATCTCCAAACTCAGAAAGAAGTTCCAACCTTCAACTGGTCAGCTAAAAGACACCAATGGACAGATAATTATTGATTCCAAGGAAATAAAAAACAAAGACAGATGCAGTATCTTGAAATTCCATACAACAGAGATGTAAACATTCCAAACACCTACTTTTAGGAACCACTAGTAGTAAATAGCAATAGCACTTAGACTTATATACTGCTTTATAGTGCTTTACAGCCCTCTCTAAGTGGTTTACAGAGTCAGCATATTGCCTCCAACAATTTGGGTTGTTTATTTTATCCACCTCGGAAGGATGGAAGGCTGAGTCAACCTTGAGCCTGGTGAGATTTGATCTGCCAGATTGTAGGCAGCTGGCTGCAGAAGTAGTTTGCAGTACTGCACTTGGCCACAGAGGCTCATGATGAAGTTTGGTTAAATATTCTACCAAATTGGAAGGTTACAGAAGTTGATGGAATATCTTCAGAAATATGTCAAGCAATTGAATGGAATATGGCTATTGCTTGCCATATTTCATTTGTCATTTCACGCAAATCTGGAAAACGATACAGCAGCTAAAAGATTGGAAAGGTTGGAAGAAGTCAATCTATATATGAATACCAAAGAAAGACTTAACAGACCATGCAAACCACTGCACAATAACCTTAATTTCACATGCTAGCAAAATGATGCTTAGGATCATCCAACACTGATGAAAGCTTTTCTGTATCTTGTACAGGGGTAGATTCATAAACTGTACAGATGCAGATAGATAACAAGATGTCCATAACAAAGAACATTTATCGGCTCATCAGGTATCCTCATTGTTAGGGATACACCCTAGCAGAATTCAGCACGGCAGGCAGGCAGGCAGGCAAAATATTTGAGATAAACGCTTTTGTAGCCTACACTCAGTAAAACAGATACACTGTGCCAGCCAAATAGGTTTATTCCAGTAAGAGTTCTAGCATAGTCAAATAGTCCATATATCATTCACTAATTCAGTCCGTCCAGGGATCATTCAGTTGCAAAGTCCAGTGTCGAAAAAGAGGTCAGTAAAGTTACAAATATCAGTCCAGTAATAAATCTTCTCACAGTAGAGATATGAAGAAAATCAAACCTCCTTTCTTCTTTCAGCAATAGCAGGGAAACACGCAGTTATCACCATCAATCCATCATTGTCAGCAATCCAGAAAAGCCAGCAAACAGTGAGCTCTCTTGCTCCCTCTTATGGTGATTTTACAACTGCACCCAAAATACATGCTTTACAGTTAAAGTGATACATACACTTAAACTCACTAACATAGTTTATATATATTATTTTACCCAAACTAAGTTAGGTAACCTATGTTATTCCTAACATTCTCCCCTTTTGCGTAATATAATAATATATATATATATATTTACAACTTTAACCCATACTTTTCACAACTTTCCTTGTGCTTGACTGAACCTTGGGCTTTCGTAAATTGATCAGCAATATTTTCTTCAGTCATACAATATTCCAATCTTATTAAACCATTTTTTACAGATTGTCTTACATTCAGATATCTAAGATCTGTATGCTTAGATCTCGTTTTCACAGCAATATTTGTAGCCATCTGTATGGCTGCTTGATTGTCCTCATATACTACAATGGAATCATAAACAGTTATTCCCATATCCAATAACAACTATTTATACAGAATTAAATCAGTACATAATAAAGATAGACATGAAAATTCTGCTTCCATTGTGGACATACTTATGTGTTGCTGTCTAATTGACCTCCAACCAATCAGTGCTTTTCCTAACAGTATAGCCATACCTGAAGTTGATTTCCTAGTGTTTATGTCTGTTGCAAAACTTGCATCAGCATATGCACTTAAAATCAGATCATCTTTTGGCTCCAAATACAATGCATAGTGCATTGTCCTTTTAAGATATCTTAAGATATGCTTTGTCGCTTGCCAGTGTTGTTCAGTGGGTTCAGCATTAAATCTTGCCAATTTATTAACATTATAGGCAATATCTGGCCTTGACCAATTATTAATGTACGATAAACTACCAATTAGCGATTGATAGATAGTCTTATCAAATTTTGGAGTTTGAGCATCAGTGTGGCCAAATTCCTGACTCATTGGAGTTTTTGCCGGCTTACAAAGTTCCATCTTGTTTGTTTTTAGTAATTGATAAATCTTATCCTCTTGAGATATCTTATAGCCACCTTTGGTTTTATTTATTGTTAATCCTAGATACTGTTTTATCCCTCCTAATGGCTTTAATTTTATCTTTTTACCTAATAATGATATTATTTCAATAGCTTCATTATTAGTTTTTGTAATTAAGGCAATATCATCTGTGAACAACAATAATAATGACACTATTCCATTTGTCTCTTTCTAAAATAAACATGGATCAGCTAAACCTGCTTTAAACCCTATATTGTTTAACTCCTTAACAATATATTTGTTCCATTCGTAACCAGATTGTTTTAATCCATAGAGACTCTTTTTAAGCTTCCAACAATCATCATTTGTTTTATCATCCTTAATTCCTACAGGTTTCTTTAGGTATATAGTGTGCTGCAATGGTGCATGCAGATAGGCAGTTTCTACATCTAAGTGATTTATAATATAATTCTTCTTAGCTGCCCACACTAAAGCTGCTCTCAAGGTTCTTGCTTTTAGACTCGGTGCAAATACTTCATCATAATCACATGCGGTTTGATTAAATCCTTGAGCTACCAACCTAGCCTTATGGGTAACAGTCCCATTTTTACCTGTTTTTAATTTAAATATGCATTTACAGCCAATGGACTTTTCACTTGGAGGTAATTTAACATTTTCATAAACTTCCATTTGTTTCAATGAATTTAGTTCCTTCTCCATTGCTCTATACCAATTTTCTTGATCCTTTGCAGGATACATTCTAAGTTCTTCAACAGTATTTGGAACTTTACTAATTTGGCAAACTACACTTGCTTGGTACCTGTCAGTTGGTCTGGTTTCACATGTTGAACGTCCAGGTATTACAGGCTTGCAGGTGGACTTTCATATACTACCTGTTCCTGGTTATCTATTTCTTCCTGTTCACTTATTTCTTCCTGTTCTGGTCCTATGTGCTATTCCTGTACTTCCTCTTTAATTGTACTCTTCTTATTACTGATATGTTGTTTTGGTCTTTTGTAGGTTTCTATGATTACTTTCTTACTTGAATCTTGGCCCAGTTTTTCCCATCCTACATGTTCAAGGAATTGTGTACTAGCACTACAGTAAACACTAGATGTATCTTTTCCCCAGAATCTGTATGATTTGTGATTAGATTCATAATCTACAAAGAATAACCTTTTAGCCCTATGCTGCCCCTTATGTTTCAGTTGTGTAGGAATATGCACCCATGCTGGTGCTCCAAATGTATGCATGTAGCTTAGGTCAGGTTTTCTACCATGCCACCATGTGAATGGTAATTCACCTGTTGTTGAGTTAACAACATTATTCAATATATGATTACCACACATGATTGCTTCTCCCCACAAAGTTTCAGGTAATCCTGAATCCGACAACATAGTACGAGCCATTGCCTGTATTGTTTGGCCTCGTCTTTCTATAAAGGAATTATGTTGTGGTCTATACGGTGCAGACTTTTTATGTTCAACACCCGCCATCTTCAGTCCATTATCAGTTTCAAGAGTTACTAGTTTCCTTTTAGTTTTTCTTTCTGCAAACTTCAACCAATTAAAGAAATTCTGATATGTTTCCGTTTTACTCTTCATTAAATAACAGCAACCATATCTAGAATAATGATCCATTATACTTAATATATAACGAGCACCTCCCACACTTGGTTTTTTAGGACCTATAATATCAGCAAATAGGACCTCTAGAGGCTCTTTAGTTTTAAATCCATTAATTCTATTTGCTGGTATTACCTTGCTTTTTTCTTGACTGCAAGCATTACAGTGCAAATACTTACTGCAAGGCTTCAGTTTTATACCTTTGGACAGCTCAACCGTTTGCGTGAGCATTTTAAAATTTATATGTATGCATTCATCATGAGGTTTAACGTTATTATACACTGTGTTAGCCACCTCTAATTGATTATCATTTAACACATACAATTCACCTTTTAAAGTTGCAGTCACTTTTTTACCTTCCTTTTCTATTATGCAGTTTTCTCCTCTAAAGGCAACTACATAACCTAGTTTAATCAAAACTCTAACCGAAAGCAAATTAAACTTAAGTTGTGGTACATATAACATTTTTACATTTTCTTTTATGCAAGAACAATGTGCAATACCTTCACCTTTTGCTTTCATTTTTCAGCCATTAGCTAATGATATCTGTTGTGAACTCAGACATCTTAACAAATATTTTCTTATCTTTCATAATGCAGTGCGATGCTCCACTATCTACAACCCATAAATTATTATTCACAGTTTCATTGCTATACATGGCTAACTCTAAGCATTTTTTATCCTTTTGATGCCTTTTAGCATTCTGGCTGGCATTGTGGCCATTTCCTTTCTTGCAGAATCTAGCGAAAAGTCCTTTTCCTTCACAATTAAAACATTTTCTAATTTTATAGGCTGTCGAAGATATTTTCTCTTCTTCACATTGTGGTTGTTCCCTTCTCAGTTGATCCCTTTCAAGCCTTCTCCTGGCTTCTTCAATTAATCTGCCAGTAATGTCAGTAAATGTGAGGTTATCTTTTGGCAGTACTTCTAGTGAAGTTACATAGTCATCATAGCTCTCATTTAATGAAAACAAAATTATATAAACCTGATGTAGTTCTGTAAAGATAAGTTCTTTTTCATGCAGTTCCTGAAAAATTCTCTTCATAGTGTTTAAATGAGTCAACATGTCTCCATTCTTTTGAAGATGTGTTCTGAACAGCTTTCGTGTAAGATTTATATGTGCTCCTACACTGTCTCGAACATAAATCTTCTTTAAATTCTCCCAACATTTCGCAGCTGTTTCTTCTCCACAAATATGGACAAGCTGCTGGTCACAGAGTGTCAGTCCTATTATACAGAGAGCTTGCTCATTCTTCAGTTTATATTCTTGTATTTTCTGGGCATCATTCTCATCCTCTGGATCCCAAGCATCTACCTCTGGTGGGTTTTGAATTATACTCCACAAACCTTCTTTGCGTAGAAGTAGGCTGCATTTCATAGACCATGAAACATAGTTTGTTCCATCCAGTTTGGATATTAGAGACAAACTTGGTAAATTGACTTATGCCATCTTTTTCTGGATATTAAACTATAATTAATAAAACACAGCTGTCTGTTTACAGTATTGTGTAACTACACTAACTCTCACTTTATATAAGCCTGTTATATCCTGGTTAGTCTGACTGTGCTACTGGGCCCATAACCAGTGTTAGGGATACACCCTAGCAGAATTCTGCATGGCAGGCAGTCAGGCAGGCAGGCAAAATATTTGAGATAAACGCTTTTGTAGCCTATACTCGGTAAAACAGATACACTGCGCCAGCCAAATAGGTTTATTCCAGTAAGAGTTCTAGCATAGTCAAACAGTCCATCTATCATTCACTAATTCAGCCCATCCAGGGATCATTCAGTTGCAAAGTCCAGTGTCGAAAAAGAGGTCAGTAAAGTTACAAATATCAGTCCAGTAATAAATCTTCTCACAGTAGAGATATGAAGAAAATCAAACCTCCTTTCTTCTTTCAGCAATAGCAGGGAAACACGCAGTTATCACCATCAATCCATCATTGTCAGCAATCCAGTAAAAGCCAGCAAACAGTGAGCTCTCTTGCTCCCGCTTCTGGTGATTTTACAACCGCACCCAAAATACATGCTTTACAGTTAAAGTGATACATACACTTAAACTCACTAACATAGTTTATATATATTATTTTACCCAAACTAAGTTAGGTAACCTATATTATTCCTAACACTCATAGCTCACATTTGTGATGAAGTTCTTCTTTTATGACCAATCCTTTGTATATCTGCCTTGTAGGTAAAAGATGGTTATCTCCTAATCCATCTCGTAGCGATAGAAAGAAGGTGCTAAGAGTTAGAGAGTTCAGACAAAGAATGAAGGGAATCCTCCCCTAACCCTCAAGGGTCAATTTAATGATCAATCAGGATTGCAGATGTGGCCATGTGATATGAACTACATTTCCCAGGATACCTTTAACTACATTTACCATGATGCATTCCCTTAAGGGGACAGCTCATAATTCCTAAGTAATTATCCAATTCCTGTAGACTGGCTGGGACAGCACAAAAGCCTCTCATGAAAAGGGAGATGCTAGATGTTCGGGTCTAGCTTTTAAAAAGGCAAAGGAATGAACTCAAGACATTATTATTGATAAATGCTGGAAAATTGAGAAAGCCAGTCAAGGACACCAAAGAGCAAGAGCAAGGCAGAACAGATTGGCTCCAGGTCAGCCAAAGAGTGAGCACAAGCCAAACACCCACACACAGAAACAGACAAGAAAACTGGACTGAAAGAAGCTGAGTGAGGTCTTAAATCAGCAAATGTACTTATGAGATTATCTTGATAGCTGAAATGCAGATGATCTGCAAGATATAAAAATGAAAATCAAGCAACACAATGAAAATGAGATTAAGATTAAATATAAAAACCACACTAATGACAACATGTACAGCAACCAGCCTTAGAGTTAACAGTGAAGATGCCCAAGTGATGGATAACTTCTGCCTGTTAGATGAACTATTAACAGTAAAGGAATCAGAAGTAAAGAAAAATGCCATAGACCAGGGGCCCCTACTCCTTGGTCCATGGACCAGCACTGGACCGTGACATGCCAGAAACCGGGCCACACAAATAAGCGAAGCCCCATCTGTTGGATGCAGGTAGCATGTGAAATCATGCTCCCTCTGGTCCACATAAAACCTCTCTCCACGGAACCGGTCCCAGGTGCCCAAAAGGTGTGGGCCACTGCCATAGACTATTATTTAGGAGACTACAAATGAAGACCTTGTAAAAATATTAAAGATGCCAAAGTGTGTCTTCACTTAACAAAAGTCAGAATTATGGAGGCAACAATTTTCCCTGAGACACTCTATAGAAGTAAAAGCTGGATTTTGAAGAAGCAGAAGAGAAAAGAGTATTGAAGCTTTTGAACTTTGGCGTGAGAGAAGGCTCTTGAGAATACCATGGAAAGTCAAGAAAACAAACCAATGGATCAGTCCAGAGTTTTCACTCGAGCCACAAGTGACCATGGGCATATTATCATACCTTGAACACGTTATGCAAAGTCTCAGCTCTCTTCAGGAATCTATAATGCAGGAAGAAAAAGAGGGTGACCAGCAGCAAAGTGGATGGTCTTGGCTTTAGCACCGATGAGCACATTGTAGAAAATACTGGTTGTCAATAAAATACAAATGTGATAAAATAAAAAATGAGTTTAATGGATTGATTTTAATAGAACTGATCCCCGCAGTGTCCATGTAACAAAAATGGGTGCAACAAAAATGGGTGAACTCCATCTTTTTTTTCTGATTGTGTTTCAGTCATGAGCGTGGTCAAACCCAGTTCTTTTCTCTGTTCAATCTTTTTTTAAAAAAAAAAGAATTTTATTAATTTTCTACAAACAAACAAGACAAACAAAACATTACAACATCAACTCTCATATGTACATCCAGTGTGTCGGTTGGTTCATCAGTTTTGTGCATTCATTTTGTAGTCTCAATTACAATTATGTTACATAACAACTCATATTGTCAATCCAAACTTGTATATCCTAATGTCACCAAAAAAAAAAAAGAATTTTTTGACTATACTTTTAATCATTCATGCTTTATGAGATAACAATACTTTAAACAGTTTATTCTGCAACAAATCATATAATCATACCAAATCAATCCTAAAAACCCTTTATAAATATAGTCTCAATATTCTATTATCGTATTTTATCATCTAGCCATTGATAAAAAAGATCCCAAATTTCATAAAATTGTTTATCCTCTTGCTCTCTAATTTCAAATGTCAATCTACTCATCTCAGCACATTCCAATATTTTCTTAATAATTTCTTCCTGCGATGGTATTTTCTCATTCTTCCAATTTTTAGCAAATACAATCCTAGCCGCTGTTAATACATTTACAATCAGGTATTTCAAATCTTTACTATATGTATCAGGTAAAATTCCCAATAAGAAGATCTCTGGTTTCAAGTCTATGTGTTTCTTTGTCATTTTTTCCAACCACATGCGAATTTTAGTCCAATATTTTCTGGCGTCCTCACAAGTCCACCACATATGATAATATGAGCCAGGTATCTGATGACATTTCCAGCATTTTTCAGATTTGTTCTTAAACATTCTTGCTATTCTTGTCGGGGGAAAGTGCCACCTGTAAAACATCTTATACAAGTTTTCTTTATATGCTGTTGACATTGTCATTTTATAATTTTGAGACCACAATTTTTGCCATTTCTCTAAATCAATCCCATATCCAAAATTCTTCCCCCAAATAATCACAGTTTCTTTAACTTGTTCTTCCTCTAATTTAATTCCCAGGAAATAACCATATAATTTTTTAATCACCTTCTCATCAGTACCCATCAAGATCTTATCTAAATCAGTCTGTTTATCATAGAATCCCTCCGTTTTAAAATCTTCATCATACCTTGAATGTATTTGCGCATATGAAAACCAATTCATCCTTATACCTTGTTCCTCTAAGTTTTGGATCGATTTAAGTTCACCCTTTTCATCCAATAGTTCCCCATATCTAACTGTTTGTTCCTTCTTATAGATTATAGGATAGGAAAATGCTTCAACAGTCGATAACCAAACTGGAATTTTCAAATAACATTGTTTTTTTTATCTTCTCCCAATTTAACCACAAAGACTCCCATATATAATTTCTTCTAAAATAACCTTGTGTTTTAGTTCCCTTATACCACAGAAAAGCATGCCAGCCCAACAGCAAATCATGCCCTTCTAATGTCAACAATCTATGCTTTCTTAATGTTATCCATTCTTTGACCCACATCAAACTTGCAGCTTGGTAGTACAATTCCCAATTAGGCAGGCCAAAACCTCCTCTAATTCTAGCGTCTTGCAAAAGCTTTAGCTTTATTCTCGCTTTTTTACCTTGCCATATAAACTTCAACATGATTTTATTTAAATCTTCAAAATAGTCTCTTCCAAGCCTAATTGGTATTGTTTGAAACAGAAATAGAATTCTGGGTAAAATATTCATCTTAATTGTTGAAATTCTCCCTATTAATGACAATTGCAAGTTTTCCCATTTCTTCAAGTCTATAGCTATCTGTTGTTTGAGTTTAATATAATTATTCTCTTTTAATGTGCTACATCTTACTGTCAAATATATCCCCAGATATTTAACCTTATTTGTAACTTGGATTTTCAAAAGGTCTGCCAGTTCTTCTCTTTGTCTCAGTAACATGTTCTTTGTCAAAATCTTTGTTTTATCTTTATTTATTTTCAAACCAGCCATCTCACCATATGTCTCTATCTTTTCCAATAACTTTGGAGCTGTTTCTATCGGATCTTCTAGAATAAAAGCTAAGTCATCAGCAAAAGCTTGTAGTTTGAATTCTTCCTTTTTAATTTTCATTCCTTTTATACTTTTATCATCCCTAATATTTCTATTCAACACTTCCAAAGTCAACACAAATAGCACAGGAGATAGGGGACACCCTTGTCTTGTGCCTTTTCTTATATTAATAAAATCTGTAAGTTCTCCCTCCATCATTACCTTTGCTGTCTGTTTATTATATATGGCTTCTATTGCTTGAATAAATTTTCTGGCAAAACCCATCTGTTCCAATAGTAATAACATAAATCTCCAGTTCACGTTGTCAAATGCCTTTTGAGCATCTAGGAATATCAAAGCCATTTGCTTTTCAGGATGAGCCTCATAGTATTCCAAAGTATCCAAGATTACTCTCATATTGTCTCTGATTTGTCTCTTTGGCAGAAATCCATTTTGATCTGGGTGGATAAAATTATTTAAATATTTTTAAGTCTTTCTGCTAAAATTGAAGCAAAAATTTTATAGTCCGCATTCAATAAAGAAATAGGTCTATAGTTCTTAATTTGCAGTGGGTCAGTCTCTTCTTTTGGAATAAATGTAATATAAGCCTCTGGCCATGTTTTGGGTATCATCTTCTTTGACATAACTTCATTCATAACTTCTAACAGTGGGATGCTCAATGATTCTTGAAATGTTTTATAGAATTCTGCTGGAAGTCCATCTGGGCCTGGTGCTTTCCCATTATTTTATTTCTTAAGTGCTTCATTTAATTCCATCATTGTTATATTGCTTTCTAGCATTTCTTCAGTCTCTTTAGGTATCTTTGGTAAGTTAGCATTCTGTAGATACTGTTTGACTTTTTCCTCATCAATATTCTCTTGTTTATATAGTTGCCCATAAAAATCTCGAATAATTTCCTTTTTCTCCTTATTACCATAACAAACTTGGCCTTGATCATCTATTAGCGTCAATATTTTTCTTGATTCCTTCTCCTTTCTCAATTTATACGCTAGCCATCTACCTGGTTTATTTGTATCTTCAAAGTAATTCTGTTTAGAATTTCTAATTTTCTGCGCCAGTTCTTCTTTCTCTATTAATTCCATTTTATATTTAATTACATCCAGCTTCAATTTAACATCTTTTTTCTGTGGCATTTTCTGTAATTCTTTTTCAAGTCTTTTATAACCGTCTTCCAAGGCCTTAGAAGCTTGCCTTTTCCTAATATTCTTTTTTCTTGTATAATCTATTATCAAACCTCTAGCATATGCCTTCATTGTATCCCAAACATTTTGCGTTGAAATATCTTCTTTTTTATTTTCTCTAAAGAAAAAAGCCAGTGCCTTCTCCATCCGTTGTATAAAGTCTTTTTCCTTTAAGATAGTACTGTTTAATGTCCATCCCGATCTTTTTTTTTTTGTCCCTTCCATTTAATTGTCATTGGGCTATGATCTGCCCAAGTACTTGTTTCGATATTTGTTTCTTGAATATTGGATATTAATTCTGTTGAGATCCAAATCATATCTAATCTGGACCATGATAAATGTCTATTTGAATAAAAAGTATATTGTTTAGCTTTAACATTTCTTTCTCTCCAAATATCTTTTAAAGTTAATTCGTCTGTCATTTTAAAAAAAGATTTAGGGAGAGTCTTTCTATTTTGCTTTGTTGTTGTTGCTATATAGTCCAGTTTATTGTCCACAAATCCATTAAAGTCTCCCATCATAATTATATTAACATAGTCCAGTCCAATTATTTTCATGTGTAGTTTTTTATAAAACTCTTCTTGTTTATCATTCGGAGCATAAATTGCAATCAAGAGTATTTTTATATTATTGTCCATTATTTCCACCATTAATACTCTTCCATCTTCATCCATGTAGATCAGTTTTGCTGGGATAGCCTCTTTAATGTATAGAACCACTCCTCTTTTCTTACATTGAGTCAAAGAAGTAAATGTTTTCCCTAATTTTGGCTGTACTAACAATTGTTCATGTTGTTTTTTAATATGAACTTCTTGTAAGCAAATTATATCGAATTTTAATTTCTCTAATTTATGAAAAGTTTTCCTTCTTTTAACAGCTGAATTGAGTCCATTTATATTCATTGTAATCAGTTTTTTTTTCTTCCATGATTATGCTTTATATTTAGGTCTAACAACTCTTGTGGATCTCCCTTCACGCCATTCTTTACTATCCACCTGTCCACCTACTGCTCCTTTCCTTTTTCAGTCTCTTGAAACTCAATTAATGAGACCTCCTTCTCTGCCTCCTCTTCTCTTCTTCCAAAAAATTCTGCATGGAAAAGTTCTGCTTTCTCAATTGAATCAATTCTATGTCTCTGCTCTTGCCACATAAACATTAATCCTTCTGGAATCAACCATCTATAATTCACTTCGTTTTCCAGTAGCATTTTGGTCAGAAATCTATATTGTCTTCTCATCTCTTTCACTTTTCTGGGTATTTGTTTTAAAACCACAATCTCTTTATCTTTGTATTTCAATGTTTTCTCTCTTACCACTTGTAGTATTTGTGTTTTAATGGATTTTTTGGTGAATCTAATATGGACTTCCTTTGGTAATTTATTTCTCATCGCATATCTTGTATACACTCGATATACCTCATCTACTCCATCCATCATCTTTTCCTCTGTAATTTCCAAAGCATCTGCCAAAATTTCTATCATTATCGCGGCCAAATTTTCTCCTTTTTCTTCTTCTATATTTTGAAATCTGAGATAAAATTCTGACCTTCCATCTCCCACCTCAACATCCCACTTTTTTCTTGTTCAACCACTGTTAGTCTACTGTCAATATTTCCAATCTTCTCCTCTCTTTGTTTACCTTCTTCCTCAATTTTTTGGAATCTCTCCTCATACTTCACCATCATTTGTTAAATATTTTCCACTTTTTCATAAGTTTTCTCCATTCTTTGTTCAATGTTCTATATTCTTTGTTCAATGGTGTCTGATTTTATCTTGAGATCTTGAATTCCTTGCATAATCATCTGTAAAGTTACTTTTTCTTGTTCTTTATCTTGCTTCAACATTGTCTGAATTAAATGTTGTCCTCCAGCTGGTGGGGATGCAGAGGTAGAAGTAGAAACGCCAGATGATATTGGTTTCCTGCTCATTTTAATGCTTCCAAATCTTCAAATTCTTTTTAACTTTTAATCCAACTGGTAGAATAGCCAATTATAATCCAAAATGGAAAAATCCAATAGTAAAAGGCCCAAACTAACTCATCCTGCCTCCAGACAATGTTCCATTCCTGCAATTCTTTCTACAGCAAAGAAATTAGAAGCCTTGCTCACCCACTCATAGCACAGACGAAGGGGAATCCTTACAACATGGTACCAAGGTGTGAAGCGCCAATGTCCTGTTCTCAATCAAGGATACACTCCAGTGTTCCTTTCTTTAACAATGGAATTATCCAGCTCTTCTGCACTCCTGAAAACATGGTTTTGTCTAACAACAAAAATACGCACAGATCCTCAAAGGTTGCCAGCAAATCAGATCCCTAGGATCTGTACCAGGGGTAGGATTCAAATTTCTTAACAACAGTTCTGTGGGCGTGCCCTAATTTGTGGGTGTAGCTTGGTGGTCATGTGGCTGGATGGGCATGGCTTGTATGTAAATATTATAAATATTTATGTAAATATTGAATTTTTTATTAAAAAAGAGCAACTTTTACCCAAACAAGGCAAAGTAGGCAGGCAGATTGAGTTGCTTGCAGAATCACACAGTCACTCACAGATCTACCTTTATGCAAAATGCTGCCTGAGTCTGAACTGAAAAATAGAAGCTTCAGTCCTAAGGAAGGTTCAGGAAGGTTCTCAGGCCAGTAGTGCCAGTTCTCCGAACTTTGCAGAATCATAACAACTGGTTCTATAGAACTGGTCCGAACCAGTAGAATCCCACCCCTGATCTGTACGCTTCTTCTATGAATTTTTTTTGCTTCTCATTGTTTGGTGTTCTGCTTTTTTATAAAGTTGGGACCCAATCATAGTTGAAAAAAAATGTTTGCTTTGAACTTTCCTTGATGGTGCCTTCATATGATGGTGTCTACAATAAGATGAGTCAATACTTTTTTTTAATATGCTCTGCTATATTATAATGGAGCCATGGAAACCCCATGGAAAAGAGATAGTTGATTTTAGCCTTTTTTTTCAGCAATATGAAATCAAAATTTATATAAAATAGAAATAAGGAAGATTGAAATGTCATTTTGACTAGGCAGTTTCACAGTAAAGTTTTGGCTTGAAATACCAATTATAATTTAAGTGAACCAATTTATCTATGGGCTTGGAGAAGACTCTTGAGAATACCATGGATGGTCAAAAAGTAAAAAATAAACTGATAGATCATCACAAACAAAAATCAAACCACTTGAGACACAAATTCCTAGGTTCAAGTTATCATATTTTGGACATATTTTGCAAAAACTCAACTTTCTGGTAAAGGCTTTAATGCTGGGTGAGTATTAAAGGCAGGATGGAAGAAAAAAAAAGAATGATCAGCAGCGTGTTGGATGGACTCAGTTACAGTAGTGATGTGGGCACCATTAGAAGACGTTAAAGAACAAGTTAGGAATAGATTCTCATGGATAACATCTATATATGTGGCCACTAGGGGTCAAGAATGACTTGATGTCACAAAATCAATTTATCTATGATTGTATGTTAATCTGATCATACAGGGCTGCAAAACTCCAGACAATCATCGGAGGCACAATGAAATGGAAAAGGCACTGATTTCCTTTGTCATGATTATCTAGATCAGGGGTGTCCAACCTTGACAACTTTAAGACTTGTGTACTTCAACTCCCAGAATTCCTCAGCCAGCTTGGACACCCCTGATCTAGATTTTTGTGGTATGGATTTGTATTACCATTGGATGGCCATTTGGAAGGAAAAGATGCACAATGGCCAGAGTGTTACTCAATATTGTTAGGCTGACCATATCAGATATAATTTGGCTTTACACTGAAAGAAATCCCTTGAGAAAGAATGCAGTTGAGTAACAGGATTCAAGGGATGATGCACTCAGAAGTATCCATAAAAGGAACAGGATGTGATGAATTTCAAGATCACACTGTTGTGGTCACCATCTTGACTTTTTTTTCAACCCTTCCTGCAGACAGCCTGGTCAGACGAATTACAGTACATTCAGTTTCACAGGAAACATTCAGAGAAGGGCTAACTGTTAGAAGTAGCTGTGCAGTGTGTGTGTGTGCGTGTGTGTGTGAACACACACACAGAGACACACAGACACACACCCCTGTTAACCCTTCAGATTGTACCCACCTTCACTTAAAGCAGCTCTTTACTTTTTTTTTTTTGCAAAAAGCTCTTTTCCAATGGCATACAACAATTGCAGATTTCTCAGAACAGGTTCCGGGGTGGCTAACCCCACATTCCTGCTGGCTACTATTTTTCTGGAAGAGAAATTATATAACATACATTTGAGGGGCTTCTCTAGGATGTTAGTTTTGTACTAGTGTGTGTGTGTGTGTGTGTGTGTGTGTGCGTGTGCCTGCAGATGTGTGTTTTTAGAGATAGAAAATTTCCAGCACTAGCATATTTGGAATCATCATAAAACATTATTATTAGGGGGGCTTTTTCCAGGTCTATCCCAAGATAAATTATGCATTATGACAGCCAACATAAGAGGGGAGAGTCACACCATAATATCTGGAGAGTGTAAATGTATCCATTATTAGATAACATGGTCACTGATAAGACAGACATTTTATGCAAAAATAGTGTTTAAATTACCATTTAGATATCATCATATCTAAACCATTCCTCTCATCCATTGGGTGTTGATTCATTAGGGGGAAGGTTGGGTCAAGGAATATGCTTCACTCTCTCAATCCCTGCATTGTATCTTTATCAGAGATGGGCAATGTGGTACCACAACCTGGGTACCTTTGTGTTAAGTCATATCACAGTATCAAAGGTTGTTGTGTCATCATGATGTCATGATACACATTTCATCATATTGACATTGCTGTGGTTGGAAACAAACCCTTATGGCATTGGATTTTCTTCCCATGACATAATGGACACCTCGGGATGCAGCTATAGGCCATTGCATGCCAAAACAAGTAGATGTAAACATTTTTCCCATGTGCCATCCCTCTACTAGTCACCTAATTTCCACCGTGCTGTCTTATGCCTATGGATATTTAGCTATGTAGTATGGCTGTATTATTATTATCATTTTCATCTTTTCTACTACCTTCTCCATATATATATAATTAGATATATTTTGTTGTTTGTATGCTGTTTGTATGTACACTTATGCACCGGAGACAAATTCCTTATGTGTCCAATCACACCTGGCCAATAAAGTATTCTGCAAAGTAAGTCAACCAGAGAAATTTGTGCAAGTGTCACTTATTTTATTTCATATGAAAGGAACAAATACCCTTTTGTTGTAAACTTCAACAACAAAGTCCCTAGAGCCTGGGTCATCTTTACAGGTAGCTTTACACTTCTTCATTCATCAATTTCATTGCAACATTCCACAGCATGAATATTACTTTATTATTAGACCTTGGAGATGGTTGGCTTATATATCAACTATATATTTGAAAATATTGCTGGACATTCATATTAACTTCCTTCCTTCAAACTTGTCTAGAACCAATTGAGGCATTCTTGTGGTTAATGATGCTTGACTGAAGCAACAGTTCCAGAATAAGTCATCTCTAAGTACGTTATCTAAATACATTAATTAATATAGTATTTTTGTTTCAGTTGCTATGCCTGGCATTCATAAAGCTGAGTGTTTTTTTTTTTTTTTGTTACAGTAAGAGCTCACCTCTACGTCTTAATTTGTGTGTTACTTTCTCCCTTTTCCTGCCTCTTAGATACTATGGGAGATATTCATATGTTTCTTCAACTTCCTCTCTAGTGGCATGCCCACCTTCCATTCTCATCCATTCTCGGATAGGTTGCATTTTCTTAAGGGAAGGTTCTGGGTCTCTTATCATCCCACTGTTTGAGAGAGGGGTAGCATAATTTCTTGAAGGACAAAAATGGCTGGATAAGCTTTTTAATTAGAGATTTACTTCAGGTTGCATTCAGCAAGAAAACCATAGATAATGCCAATTCTAATAAGAAAGCCAAGTAAAACATTGAAATGCTGTATGCAGCAGGCTTGGTTTGGGAAACCAGGAAATGAGCCAAGATGTATTATCCCCTCTTAGCTTCCTTTGCTAATTTTATACAAAAGGTCAATGGGCTGTAGTGTACTATGATTTCCTAATTGTAAATGATGTACCTATAACAGGTACCTTTAATTAATACACAGACTTCCCCTTAAGTAGTCCAAGGAGACTAGTGTTGAAGACTATACAATGGATGTGACATCATCCTTTAGCCAGAAAGAGGAATGAGTCAGAGGCATCATTAGTAAACATTTCAACAAGAGTTTGCAGGTACAGAACCATCCCCTCTATAGTTGCAATTTCTGAAGGAGGAAAAATTGTCCCATTTATTTATGGTTTCCTGTTTACCCAGGTGATAGGTCACACACTTTGAGTGCTTGGGAGTAGGTGATAGGAAAATGGTGGACAGTTCAAATGGCTAGGTCACATAGTCTCATAATATCCAACTCAGACTAAGGATTGTTTTTAACTCATGAGATCATTGCAGCAAAAAATTTGGGGGTATCTGAGAAATGTAACCTCTTCTAAAAAGACACATAGTACAGATATCCCTATCAAACCTATCAACAACTGCCTCATGCCATTCCCAAATTCAATATACTACTGTTTCAGGGAGAGGCATGATACTTTATTCCGTATATCACTGCAGTTGGTGAAGTAGAAGGTACCTTAGAAGCCAACTGGAGGAGACCACAGATCTAAGCACCCCACTGTTCAATAAAAAAGGAACTTAGTTGCCAATATTAGATCCAAACTGATTATTCTTACTAGGGGTGGGATTCAAATTTCTTAACAACCAGTTCTGTTGGTGTGGCCTAATTTGTGGATGTGGCTTGGTGGTCATGTGACTGGCTGGGCATGGCTTGTATGTAAATATTATAAATATTTATGTAAATATTGAATTTTTTATATAAAAAAGAGCAACTATTATCCAAAATCAGGCAAAGCAGGCAGGCAGATTGAGTTGCTCACAGAATCACAGATTCATTCAGAGATCTATCTTTCTGCCATCGGCTACCTGAGTCTGTCATATAAAATTTGCTTGCAAGCAAACTCATAAAGTTTGCTAGCAGGCAAACTCACAAAATTAACTCACAATATGTATATAAATATTGAATTTTTTATTAAAAAAGAGCAACTTTTACCCAAAATCAGGCAAAGCAGGCATTCAGATTGAGTTGCTCTCAGAATCAGTTTCATGTAGAGATCTATGTTTCTGCCATCTGCCACCTGAGTCTGCACTGAATAATAGAAGCTTCAGGCTCAGCTCTACTTTTAGATTAGCTAGAAAGCAAGAAATCTGACAATTTCCTGCTTTCTAGGTAATCTAAATCTCCCAACACAGCAGAACAACTGATGGTCAGGAACAAAAAAAAAAAAGAAAAAAAAGCAACTTAGCAGGCAAGTTTGATGGCATGTATGCCAGGTAAGGAGTGAGGGGCTGGAGCGGGGAGGGGCCAGCCAGTGGCACCATTTGCTGGTTCTCCAGCAGGTAGAATCCAACCCTGGTGAGATTGCGTTTTGCGCTCATGTGTTGACCATTTCCAAAAACCCTCGGCTGTGCCACCCGGACAGCTGACAAGTGCTGTGGGCGGGTGCGCAGTGTTTCAAACTCCTCTTCTTTCCTGCTTTTTCAACCTCAGCTGTGCCACTCAAAGCAGCTGAGGTTGAAAAAGCAGGAAATAAAGGACAGCCAAGAGCCCAGGCGAGTGGCTGGGCCAAGCAGAGCAGCAGACACCGAATCGGTTTGGTGTCTGCTGCTCTTCAGAGCTACCAGTTCTATAGAACCAGGCCGAACCAGTAGCATCCCACCCCTGACTCTTACCAAGGGAAGCAAGAGGAAACAGGTAAATGCTTGCAAAGCATTTTTGAGAGGTTGTTTAACAGTTGAAGGATGACAGGCAAGTTCCATGAGGCTTTATATTCAGTATGGGTCTGGCCTTCTTTTTGTGACTAAACATAACTTTGTTCCCCTCAGTTTTGACTGAACAACATTCATACCCAGTCTTTATCAGGGTGTCAAAGAGAACTTTAATGTTATCATCACAAGATTTAAAATTTTTATATTTATTGTAATCATGGGATTTGTTTTTCCAATAGCCCTCAACTTATTCGATTTAGGTGGCATAAAGATGGTATTGAAAAGTTGAATTAATTCGGGCAGCAGGCATTAAATATAATCCTCCTTTTTTTAGGCCTCTGAGCCTGGCATTTGTTTACCAAAGAAAGCCAGGTTTGCAGGGCCCAGTGATGCAAATCTCACATCTTGTATTTTCAATTCATAGTTCCCTTAAGGGGCATGGAACCAGACTAGGAACAGGTAAAGGAGGATAGGAGGCTGAGATTACTTTCAGGGTAAGAAGGAGGAGCAGAATGGAGAGAACAGGAGAAAAGAGCAGGATTGAAATGTTTTATTCATACATCTGAAGTATCAGAGTTAGCATTAGTAACAGTTGTGATGTAGTTCTGGAAACCTGTAATACAATGCCCGGAGCCCAACAGCCATAACTTATTTTCTAATTGTTGTGATTTAAATTTGAATTCTTATCACTGAGAAAAATTAAGAGCCATGTGTTTAGAGGGAATGGAGGAGAAAGGAAAATAATAAAGGATAAGACCTTTGCAGTGTACAATGCAAGGGCGGGTGGGCAAGTTGACTTGTCAGTAAATGAGGGTGGAGTTGATTCTTCTAGTTTTGCTCTCCTACTTCACAAACAAAGGTCAGGAATCTGAAATGAAACTCTTCCCTACTGATATAATTCATTTCAGGTATAATGGGGTAGGAGTTATAAGAATGAAATTCTCCAGATACTTGAGTTTCTCAAAGAGTGTCATGGGCTTGAATTTTGAATTCCTTTTCTTTCTCCCTCCCTCCCTCTCTTTCTCTCTTCCTCAACAGCCTTAGAACTTCTTGGCTTTTTGGTTTGGGCAAAGTGGTAAGACCTGGATTGACCTCGTGTACCATTGAATGATTGAACTGGATCTTTTCTTTCCTGGTTATACTGGAATTTTGGCTACTGCTGCCAGAAGGAGAGAAATACACTTTTGCCTAGCACTAATGATGTTACTGTTAGGAATAACAAGGTTACCTAATGTAGTTTGGGTAAAATAATATATATAAACTATGATAGTAAGTTTAAGTGTGTGTTACTTTAAACTGCAAAGCATGTAATTTTGGGTGCGGTTGTGAAACTGCCATAAGAGGGAGCAAGAGAACTTGCTGGATTGCTGGATTGATGGATTGATGGTTTGCTAACTGCGTGTTCCCTGCTGCTGAGTTTTTGAACGTTGAAGGAAGAAAGGAGGTTTGACTTCTTCATATCTCTACTGCGAGGAGATATATTACTGGACTGATATTGGTAAGTTTACTGATCTCTTTTTCGACACTGGACTTTGCAACTGAATAATCCCCGGACAGACTGAACTAGTGAATGGTATATGGATTGTTTGACTATGCTAAAACTCTTACAGGAATAAACTATTTAACTAGCACAGTGTATCTGTTTTACTGAGTGTAAGCTACAGAAATGTTTATCTCACATATCTGCCTGCCTGCCTGCCTGCCGTGCACATTCTGCTAGGGTGTATCCCTAACAATGGTTATGGGCCCAGGCTGCACAGTCAGACTAACCAGGATATAACAGGCTTATATAAAGTGAGAGTTAGTGTAGTTACACAATACTGTAAACAGACAGCTGTGTTTTATTAATTACACAAAGGATTGATATACAAAGGATTGGTCATAAAAGAAGAACTTCATCACAAATGTGAGCTATGAGTGTTAGGAATAACATAGGTTACCTAACTTAGTTTGGGTAAAATAATATATATAAACTATGTTGGTGAGTTTAAGTGTATGTATCACTTTAACTGTAAAGCATGTATTTTGGGTGCGGTTGTAAAATCACCAGAAGCGGGAGCAAGAGAGCTCACTGTTTGCTGGCTTTTACTGGATTGCTGACAATGATGGATTGATGGTGATAATTGCGTATTTCCCTGCTATTGCTGAAAGAAGAAAGGAGGTTTGATTTTCTTCATATCTCTACTGTGAGAAGATTTATTACTGGACTGATATTTGTAACTTTACTGACCTCTTTTTCGACACTGGACTTTGCAACTGAATGATCCCTGGACGGGCTGAATTAGTGAATGATAGATGGACTGTTTGACTATGCTAGAACTCTTACTGGAATAAACCTATTTGGCTGGCGCAGTGTATCTGTTTTACCGAGTGTAGGCTACAAAAGCGTTTATCTCAAATATTTTGCCTGCCTGCCATGCAGAATTCTGCTAGGGTGTATCCCTAACATTGGTTATGGGCCCAGTAGCACAGTCAGACTAACCAGGATACAACAGGCTTATATAAAGTGAGAGTTAGTGTAGTTACACAATACTGTAAACAGACAGCTGTGTTTTATTAATTATAGTTTAATATCCAGAAAAAGATGGCACAAGTCAATTTACCAAGTTTGTCTCAAATATCCAAACTGGATGGAACAAACTATGTTTCATGGTCTATGAAATGCAGCCTACTTCTACGCAAAGAAGGTTTGTGGAGTATAATTCAAAACCCACCAGAGGTAGATGCTTGGGATCCAGAGGATGAGAATGATGCCCAGAAAATACAAGAATATAAACTGAAGAATGAGCAAGCTCTCTGTATAATAGGACTGACACTCTGTGACCAGCAGCTTGTCCATATTCGTGGAGAAGAAACAGCTGCGAAATGTTGGGAGAATTTAAAGAAGATTTATGTTCGAGACAGTGTAGGAGCACATATAAATCTTACACGAAAGCTGTTCAGAACACATCTTCAAAAGAATGGAGACATGTTGAAGACATTTAAACACTGTGAAGATAATTTTTCAGGAACTGCATGAAAAAGAACTTATCTTCACAGAACTACATCAGGTTTGTTAAGCCTGTGTTTCCCAACCAGGGTTAAGGAGACAAGCAAAACAGAATGTGCAGCGTTAGTCAGATAGGCACACAGATAAATGAGTGATATAAGTTTGTATGTTTGTTAACATACAGTAAAAAAAACAGATACGCTTGTACTATCAAAAATATAGTTTATTCCATTTAGAGTTTATAGCATAGTCAAAATAACAGTCCATTAGTCATGTATCATTTAGTCAGTCCATTCAAGGATATTCAGTTAGCAAAGTCCGTGTAGAATATCCTATGTCAGTTCACTTACAAATCAATCCTTTGTTTATCTCTCCAGTCTTGAGTCCATGCAGTAATTAGGGATCATCAAAGCCAGAGAGAGAGCAAGCTGTCATCTTGCTTCTTTTAAAGTGCTTTCACAACCACTCCCTTAATTACATTCCTATATTTAAAGTTGCAGACACTTTAACTTACAAACTATGATTACATATTTATTATTTTACCTAAACCAGTTAGGGTAAACAATGTTATCCCTAACATTCTCCCCTTTTAGGAAATAATAAATATAACTATTTACATCTTTAAATCATATTTGTTACAACTTTCTTTAAACTTGACTACTCCTTGTAAATTGGTCTGCAATGTTTTCTTCCATCATGCAGTATTCCAATTTAATTAGCCCATTCTTTACAGATTCTCTAACATTTAAGTATCTTAAATCAGTATGCTTTGATCTAGTTTTTACAGCAATACCAGTAGCTAACTGTATAGCTGCCTGGTTGTCCTCGTACACAATAATAGAATCTTTAACAGTTATATCCATATCTAATAATAACTGTTTGTACAAAATCAAGTCAGTGCATAGTAATGACAGACATGAAAATTCCGCTTCCATCGTGGACAAGCTAATATGCTGTTGTCTGATAGACCTCCACCCTATTAGTGTCTTACCAAATAATATAGCCATCCCAGATGTTGATTTTCTAGTGTTTATATCAGTTGCAAAACTTGCATCTGCATAGGCACTAAGACTCAAATCACCCTTTGGTTCTATATACAATGCATGGTTCATTGTTCCTTTAAGATATCTTAAAATTCTCTTTAATGATTGCCAATGACATTGATGTGGATCTGAATTAAAATGTGCCAGCTGATTTACACTATAAGCTATATCTGGCCTAGACCAATTGCTTATATATGATAAGCTACCAATCAAAGATTGATATATGGACTTATCAAATTTGGGACTTTGATCATTAGTTTGACAAACTTCCTGACTCATTGGAGTCTTTGCCGGTTTACAAAGTTCCATTTTAAATGTTTTAATTAATTGGCAAATTTTATCTTCTTGAGATATCTTAAATCCATTTTATCTTTTTGGCTAATAATGATATAATTTCATTAGCTTCATTATTAGTCTTAGTTATCAAAGCAATATCATCTGTAAATAATAACAATAATGACACCGTTCCATTATTTTCTCTTTTAAACACACATGGATCTGCTAAACCAGATTTAAAACCTATGTTGTTTAATTCTTTCACAATATATTGGTTCCACTCAAAGCCAGATTGTTTCAACCCGTAAAGACTCTTTTTGACTTTCCAACAATCATTACTATTTACTTTATTGTCTTTTAAAACAATTGGCTTTTTCAAATATATAGTGTGCTGCAATGGTGCATGCAAATAAGCAGTTTCTACATCTAAATGGTTAATGACATAGTTTTTCTTAGCTGCTCACACTAAAGCTGCTCTCAAAGATGTTGCTTTAAGACTTGGTGCAAAAATTTCATCGTAATCAGATGCAGTTTGATTAAATCCTTGAGCTACCAACCTAGCCTTATGGGTAACAGTCCCATCATTTCCAGTTTTTACTTTAAATATCCATTTGCACCCAATGGATTTTTCTCCTGGAGGTAATTTAGCATCTTCATATACTTTCATTACCTTTAATGAATTTAGTTCTTTTTCCATTGCCTTTTGCCAATTCTCCTGATCCTAAGCAGGATACATCCTAAGTTCATCTACACTAGTTGGAACTTTAGTTACTTGGCAAACTATACTTGCTTGATACCTATCAGGTGGTCTAGTTACACGTGTAGTACGTCTAGATATTACAGGACTTACAGGTGGACTTTCATTTATTAACTCTTCTTGATTATCTAACTCTTCCTGATCAACAGTTTCCTCTTGTTCTGATTCTATTTGCTCTTCGCAGACTTCTTCTTTAATTGGACTCTTCTTATAACTAGTATGATCTTTTTGCCTTTTGTAGGGTTCAATAATTACTTCGTTATTTAAATCTTGCTCTAATCTATTCCATCCTACATGTTCTCGGAATTTAGCACTAGCACTGGTGTAAACTCTAGATGTACCTGATTCCCAGAATCTATAAGATCTATGATTAGATTTATATCCTACAAAAAATAATCTTTTAGCTCTATGATGTTCTTTGTGTCTGAGTTGTGTGGGGATATGCACCCATGCTGGTGCTCCAAATGTGTGCATGTAACTTAAATCAGGTTTTGTACCATGCCACAGTGTGAATGGTAATTCACCTGTTGTTGAATTAACAACATTATTTAATATATAATTACCATACATTATTGCTTCTCCCCATAAATTGTCAGGTAATCCTGAATCAGACATCATAGTACGTGTCATTGATTGTAATGTTTGGCCTCATCTCTCTATAAAGGCATTATGTTGTGGCCTATATGGTGCAGACTTTTTATGTTGAATACCTAACATTCTTAGTGTGTTCTGGAATTTATTATTTGTAAATTCCGTACCATTATCTGTTATAAGAGTTACTAATTTCTTTTTAGTTTTCCTTTCAGCAAATTCAATCCAATTAAAGAGATTTAGATAGGTTTCAGTTTGGCTCTTCATTAAATAGCAAAACCCATATCTAGAATAGTGGTCCATTATACTTAATATGTATCGAGCTCCTCCTACACTTGGTTTTTTCGGACCTATTAAATTGGCAAATACTACTTCTAAAGGCTCTTTGGTAGTGAATCCATCAACTCTATTAGCCAGTATGACCTTGGTTTTGCCTTGATTGCAAGCATAACATTGCAAATACTTATTACAAGGTTTCAAACTTATTCCTTTTGATAGTTGAACAGTTCTCTTAAGCATTTTAAAATTTAAATGCCCTAGCCTTCGATGTAACAAGTGAGTACATTCATCATGAGGTTTCTTATTATCATAAACCGTGTTAGCCACCTTTAAACCATTATCATTTAACACATATAATTCACCTCTTAAATATGCAGTAATTTTCTTATCTTCTTTCTCAATTATGCAGTTATCTCCTTTAAAAGTAACTACATATCCTAGTTTAACCAAAATTCTAACTGAAATTAAATTAAAGTTAAGTTGTGGTACATATAACATTTTTACATTCTCTTTTATGAAAGAACAATATGCTATACCTTGATCTTTAGCTTTCAGTTTCCAGCCATTGGCTAACGATATCTGCTGTGTACTCTTGGACATTTTAATAAATTTTTTGTTATCATTTGTTATACAATGGGATGCTCCACTGTCAACCACGCATAAATTATTTTTTACAGCTCCGTTACTATACATGGCTAACTCTAAATTTTTATTTATCTTTTGATGACTTTTAATATTCTGGCCAGCGTTCTGGCGCTTTGCTTTTTTACAAAATCTTGCCAAATGTCCTCTTCCTCCACAATTAAAACACTTTTTAATTGCGAATGCAGTAGGAGATTCATTATCTTCTTTTTGAGGTTGCTCCCTCCTTAACTGATATCTTTCAAGTCTTCTTCTGGCCTCTTCAATCAATCTGCCAGTTATATCAGTTAAAGTTAAACTTTCCTCAGGCAATATTTCAAGGGAAGTGACGTAGTTGTCATAACTTTCATCTAGTGAAGATAGAATTATGTAGACTTGGTGTAGTTCAGAAAATATAAGCTCTTTCTCATGCAGTTCTTGAAAAATACTTTGCATAGTTTTCAAATGACTAAGCATATCACCATTTGTCTGGAGATGCGTCTTGAAAAGCTTCCGTGTTAGATTTATGTGAGCACCAACATTATCTTGGACATAAATCCTCTTCAGCTTCTGCCAACACCCAACAGCCGTTTGCTCTCCGCGGATATGAACAAGTTGTTGGTCAGACAGTGTTAAACCTCTTATGCAAATAGCTTGTTCATTTTTATGCATAAATTCTTCTATTTTTAGTCTATCTTCATCATCCTCTGGATCCCATTCCTCTACGTTTGGTGGATTTTCAATTATGTTCCACAGAACTTCTCTTCATAGAAGTAGACTACATTTCATAGACCATGATACATAGTTTGTTCCATCCAGCTTGGATATAAAGGACAAACTTTGTAGATTGACTTGTGCCATGTTTTCTTTTTATGGATATAAAAACTATAATTAATAAAACACAGCTGTCTGTTTACTGTAATGTATAACAACACAAACTCTCACTTTTTACATAAATCTGTTTTATCCTAGTTAAACTGACTTTGCAGCCTCTGGGCCCATAACCAGTGTTAAGCCTGTGTTCCCCAACCAGGGTTAAGGAGACCAGCTAAACAGAATGTGCAGTGTTAGTCAGATAGGCACACAGATAAATGAGTGATATAAGTTTGTATGTTTGTTAATATACAGTAAAAATAACAGATACAATTGTGTTATCAAAAATATAGTTTATTCCATTTAGAGTTCATAGCATAGTCAAAATAACAGTCCATTAGTCATGTATCATTTAGTCAGTCCATTCAAGGATATTCAGTTAGCAAAGTCCGTGTAGAATACCCTATGTCAGTTCACTTACAAATCAGTCCTTTGTTTATCTCTCCCGTTTGAGTAACGCAGTCTTGAGTCCATGCAGTAATTAGGGATCATCAAAGCCAGAGAGCGAGCAAGTTGTCGTCTTGCTTCTTTTAAAGTGCTTTCACAACCACTCCCTTAATTACATTCCTATATTTAAAGTTGCAGACACTTTAACTTACAAACTATGATTACATATTTATTATTTTACCTAAACCAGTTAGGGTGAACAATGTTATCCCTAACAAGGTTTATATAATTTTGTCTTTGTTAAATGAGAGCTATGATGACTATGTAACTTCACTAGAAGTACTGCCAAAAGATAACCTCACATTAAGTGAGATTACTGGCAGATTAATTGAAGAAGCCAGGAGAAGGCTTGAAAGGGATCAACTGAGAAGGGAACAACCACAAGAAGAGAAATTATCTTCGACAGAAAATGTTTTCATTGTGGAGGAAAAGGACATTTGGCTAGATTCTGCAAGAAAGGAAAAGGCCACAATGCCAGCCAGAATGCTAAAAAGCATCAAAAGGATAAAAAATGCTTAGAGTTAGCCATGTATAACAATGAAACTGTGAATAATAATGTATGGGTTGTAGATAGTGGAGCATCGCACTGCATTATGAAAGATAAGAAAATATTTGTTAAGATGTCCACGAATTCACAACAGATATCATTAGCTAATGGCTGAAAAATGAAAGCAAAAGGTGAAGGTATTGCACATTGTTCTTGCATAAAAGAAAATGTAAAAATGTTATATATACCACAACTTAAATTTAATTTGCTTTCGGTTAGAGTTTTGATTAAACTAGGTTATGTAGTTACCTTTAGAGGAAAAAACTGCATAATAGAAAAGGAAGGTAAAAAAGTGACTGCAACTTTAAAAGGTGAATTGTATGTTTTAAATGATAATCAATTAGAGGTGGCTAACACAGTGTATAATAACGTTAAACCTCATGATGAATGCATACATATAAATTTTAAAATGCTCACGCAAACGGTTGAACTGTCTAAAGGTATAAAACTGAAGCCTTGCAGTAAGTATTTGCACTGCAATGCTTGCAGTCAAGAAAAAAGCAAGGTAATACCAGCAAATAGAATTAATGGATTTAAAATTAAAAAGCCTCTAGAGGTCCTATTTGCTGATATTATAGGTTCTAAAAAACCAAGTGTGGGAGGTGCTCATTATATATTAAGTATAATGGATCATTATTCTAGATATGGTTGCTGTTATTTAATGAAGAGTAAAACGGAAACATATCAGAATTTCTTTAATTGGTTGAAGTTTGCAGAAAGAAAAACTAAAAGGAAACTCTTGAAACTGATAATGGTACGGAATTTATAAATAATAAATTCCAAAATAGACTGAAGATGGCAGGTGTTGAACATAAAAAGTCTGCACCGTATAGGCCACAACATAATTCCTTTATAGAAAGACGAGGCCAAACAATACAGGCAATGGCTCGTACTATGTTGTCAGATTCAGGATTACCTGAAACTTTGTGGGGAGAAGCAATCATGTGTGGTAATTGTTAGGGATAACATTGTTTTACCCTAACTGGTTTAGGTAAATAATAATATGTAATCATAGTTTGTATGTTAAAGTGTCTGCAACTGTAACTGTGGGATAGTAATTAAGGGAGTGGTTGTGAAAGCACTTTAAAAGAAGCAAGACGACAGCTTGCTCTCTCTCTGGCTTTGATGATCCCTGATTACTGCAAGGACACAAGACTGCATTGCTCGAACGGGAGAGAAAACAAAGGACTGACTTGTAAGTGAATTGACATAGGATATTTCTACACGGACTTTGCTAACTGAATATCCCTGAATGGACTGACTAAATGATACATGACTATTGGACTGTTATTTTGACTATGCTATGAACTCATAATGGAATAAACTATATTTTTGATAGCACAAGCGTATCTGTTATTTTTACTGTATGTTAATAAACATACAAGCTTAGCTCACTCATTTATCTGTGTGCCTATCTGACTAACGCTGCACATTCTGTTTAGCTTGTCTCCCTAACCCTGGTTGGGGAAACCAGGCTTAACACTGGTTATGGGCCCAGAAGCTGCAAAGTCAGTTTAACTAGGATAAAACAGATTTATGTAAAAGTGAGAGTTTGTGTTGTTATACATTACAGTAAACAGACAGCTGTGTTTTATTAATTATAGTTTTATATCCATATAAGAAAACATGGCACAAGTCAATCTACAAAGTTTGTCCCTGATATCCAAGTTGGATGGAACAAACTATGTATCATGGTCTATGAAATGTAGTCTGCTTCTACGAAGAGAAGGTTTGTGGAATATAATTGAAAATCCACCAAACGTAGAAGAATGGGATCCAGAGGATGAGGAAGATAAATTAAAGATAGAAGAATTTATGCATAAAAATCAGCACGCTATTTGCATTATTGCTTTAACCTTAACTGATCAGCAACTTGTTTATATCCACGGAGAGAAAACAGCTGTTGGGTGTTGGCAGAAGCTGAAGAGGATTTATGTTCGAGATAATGTTGGTGCTCACATAAATCTAACACAGAAACTTTTCAGTACACATCTCCATAAGAATGGTGATATGCTGAGTCATTTGAAAACTATGCAAAGCATTTTTCAAGAACTGCACGAGAAAGAGCTTATTTTCTCTGAACTACACCAAGTCTACATAATACTATCTTCCCTTGACGAAAGTTATGATAACTACGTAACTTCCCTTGAAATATTGCCAAAGGAAAGCCTAACTTTAACTGATATAACTGGCAGATTGATTGAAGAGGCCAGAAGAAGGCTTGAAAGAGACGAATTAAGGAGGCAGCAACCTCAAAAAGAAGATAATGAATCTCCTACTGCATACGCAATTAAAAAGTGTTTTAATTGTGGAGGAAGAGGACATTTGGCAAGATTTTGTAAAAAAGCAAAATGCCAGAATGCTGGCCAGAATACTAAAAGTCATCAAAAGATAAATAAAAATTTAGAGTTAGCCATGTATACTAACGAAGCTGTAAAAAATAATTTATGGGTGGTTGACAGTGGAGCATCTCATTGTATAACAAATAATATTATTTTTTTATTAAAATGTCCAAGAGTACACAGCAGATATCATTAGCCAATGGCTGGAAACTGAAAGCTAAAGGTCAAGGTATAGCATATTGTTCTTTTATAAAAGAGAATGTAAAAATGTTATATGTACAACAACTTAAGTTTAATTTAATTTCAGTTAGAATTTTGGTTAAACTAGGATATGTAGTTACTTTTAAAGGAGATAACTGCATAATTGAAAAAGAAGATAAGAAAATTACTGCATCTTTAAGAGGTGAATTATATGTGTTAAATGATGATGGTTTAAAGGTGGCTAACACAGTTTATGAAAATAAGAAACCTCATGATGAATGTATTCACTTGTTACATCGAAGGCTAGGGCATTTAAATTTTAAAAAGCTCAAGAAAAATGTTGAATTATCTAAGGGAATAAGTTTAAAACCTTGTCATAAGTATTTGCAATGTAATGCCTGTAATCAAAGTAAGGCCAGGGTCACACCGGCTAATAGAGTTGATGGATTTACTACCAAAGAACCTTTAGAAGTAGTATTTGTAGATTTAATAGGTCCGAAAAAACCAAGTGTAGGAGGAGCTCGTTACATACTAAGTATAATGGACCATTATTCTAGATATGGGTTTTGCTATTTAATGAAAAGCAAAACTGAAACATATCAAAATCTCTTTAATTGGATAAAATTTGCAGAAAGGAAAACTAAAAAGAAATTAGTAACTCTTATAACAGATAATGGTACAGAATTTACAAATAATAAATTCCAGAATAGACGAAGAATGTTAGGTATTCAACATAAAAAGTCTGCACCATATAGGCCACAACATAATGCCTTTATAGAGAGATGAGGCCAAACATTACAATCAATGACACGAACTATGATGTCTGATTCAGGATTACCTGACAATTTATGGGGAGAAGCAATAATGTGTGGTAATCATATATTAAATAATGTTGTTAATTCAACAACAGGTGAATTACCATTCACACTGTGGCATGGTACAAAACCTGATTTAAGTTACATGCACACATTTGGAGCACCAGCATGGGTGCATATCCCTACACAACTTAGATACAAAGGACAACATAGAGCTAAAAGATTATATTTTGTAGGATATACATCTAATCATAGATCTTATAGATTCTGGGAACCAGGTACATCTAGAGTTTACACCAGTGCTAGTGCAAAATTCCTAGAACATGTAGGATGGAATAGATTAGAGCAAGATTTAAATAACGAAGTAATTATTGAACCCTACAAAAGGCAGAAAGAACAGATTAGTTATAAGAAGAGTCCAATTAAAGAAGAAGTCCACGAAGAGCAAATAGGACCAGAACAAGAGGAAACTGTTAATCAGGAAGAGTTAGATAATCAAGAAGAGTTAATAAATGAAAGTTCACCAGTAAGTCCTGTAATACCTAGACGTACTACACGTGTAACTAGACCACCTGATAGGTATCAAGCAAGTATAGTTTGCCAAGTAACTAAAGTTCCAACTAGTGTAGATGAACTTAGGATGTATCCTGCTAAGGATCAGGAGAATTGGCAAAAGGCAATGGAAAAGGAATTAAATTCATTAAAGGTAATGAAAGTTTATGAAGATGCTAAATTACCTCCAGGAGAAAAATCCATTGGGTGCAAATGGATATTTAAAGTAAAAACTGGAAATGATGGGACTGTTACCCATAAGGCTAGGTTAGTAGCTCAAGGATTTAATCAAACTGCATCTGATTACGATGAAGTTTTTGCACCAAGTCTTAAAGCAACATCTTTAAGAGCAGCATTAGTGTGGGCAGCTAAGAAAAACTATGTCATTAACCATTTAGATGTAGAAACTGCTTATCTACATGTACCATTGCAGCACACTATATATTTAAGAAAACCAGTAGGTATAAAAGACAATAAAGTAGATAGTAATGATTGCTGGAAACTCAAAAAGAGTCTTTACGGGTTGAAACAATCTGGGTTTGAGTGGAACCAATATATTGTGAAAGAGTTAAACAATATAGGTTTTAAATCTGGTTTAGCAGATCCATGTGTATTTAAAAGAGAAAATAATGGAACGGTGTCATTATTGTTATTATTTACAGATGATATTGCTTTGATAACTAAGACTAATAATGAAGCTAATGAGATTATATCATTATTAGCCAAAAAGATAAAATTAAAGCATTTAGGTGAAATTAAAAAGTATCTAGGATTGACAATTAACAAAACAAAAAATGGTTTTAAGATATCTCAAGAAGATAAAATTTGCCAATTAATTAAAACGTTTAAAATGGAACTTTGTAAACCGGCAAAGACTCCAATGAGTCAGGAAGTTTGCCAAACTGATGATCAAAGTCCCAAATTTGATAAGTCCATATATCAATCTTTGATTGGTAGCTTATCATATATAAGCAATTGGTCAAGGCCTGATATAGCTTATAGTGTAAATCAGCTGGCACGTTTTAATTCAGATCCACATCAATGTCATTGGCAATCATTAAAGAGAATTTTAAGATATCTTAAAGGAACAATGAACCATGCATTGTATATAGAACCAAAGGGTGATTTGAATCTTAGTGCCTATGCAGATGCAAGTTTTGCAACTGATATAAACACTAAAAAAATCAACATCTGGGATGGCTATATTATTTGGAAAGACACTAATAGGGTGGAGGTCAATCAGACAACAGCATATCAGCTTGTCCACGATGGAAGCGGAATTTTCATGTATGTCATTATTATGCACTGACTTAATTCTGTACAAACAGTTATTATTAGACATGGGTATAACTGTTATAGATTCCATTATTGTGTACGAGGACAATCAAGCAGCTATAAAATTAGCAACTAGTATTGCTGTAAAAACTAGATCAAAGCATACTGATTTAAGATACTTAAATGTTAGAGAATCTGTAAAGAATGGGCTAATTAAATTGGAATACTGCATGACAGAAGAAAACATTGCAGACCAATTTACAAAAGCTCAAGGAGTAACTAAGTTTAAAGAGAGTTGTAACAAATATGATTTAAAGATATAAATAGTTATATTATTATTTCCTAAAAGGGGAGAATGTTAGGGATAACATTGTTTTACCCTAACTGGTTTAGGTAAATAATAATATGTAATCATAGTTTGTATGTTAAAGTGTCTGCAACTTTAACTGTGGGATAGTAATTAAGGGAGTGGTTGTGAAAGCACTTTAAAAGAAGCAAGACGACAGCTTGCTCTCTCTCTGGCTTTGATGATCCCTGATTACTGCAAGGACACAAGACTGCATTGCTCGAACGGGAGAGAAAACAAAGGACTGACTTGTAAGTGAATTGACATAGGATATTTCTACACGGACTTTGCTAACTGAATATCCCTGAATGGACTGACTAAATGATACATGACTATTGGACTGTTATTTTGACTATGCTATGAACTCATAATGGAATAAACTATATTTTTGATAGCACAAGCGTATCTGTTATTTTTACTGTATGTTAATAAACATACAAGCTTAGCTCACTCATTTATCTGTGTGCCTATCTGACTAACGCTGCACATTCTGTTTAGCTTGTCTCCCTAACCCTGGTTGGGGAAACCAGGCTTAACAGTAATCATATATTGAATAATGTTGTTAACTCAACAACAGGTGAATTACCATTCACATGGTGGCATGGTAGAAAATCTGACCTAAGCTACATGCATACATTTGGAGCGCCAGCATGGGTGCATATTCCTACACAACTGAGACATAAGGGGCAGCATAGGGCTAAAAGGTTATTCTTTGTAGATTATGAATCTAATCACAAATCATACAGATTCTGGGAAAAAGGTACATCTAGCGTTTACTGTAATGCTAGTGCACAATTCCTTGAACATGTAGGATGGGAAAAACTGGAGCAAGATTCAAGTAAGGAAGTAATCATAGAAACCTATAAAAGACCAAAACAACATATCAGTAATAAGAAGAGTACAATTAAAGAGGAAGTACAGGAATAGCACATAGGACCAGAACAGGAAGAAATAAGTGAACAGGAAGAAATAGATAACCAGGAACAGGCAGTATATGAAAGTCCAGCTGCAAGCCCTGTAATACCTAGACGTTCAACATGTGAAACCAGACCAACTGACAGGTACCAAGCAAGTGTAGTTTGCCAAGTTAGTAAAGTTTCAAATACTGTTGAAGAACTTAGAATGTATCCTGCAAAGGATCAAGAAAATTGGCATAGAGTGATAGAGAAGGAACTAAATTCATTGAAACAAATGGAAGTTTATGAAAATGTTAAATTACCTCCAGGTGAAAAGTCCATTGGCTGTAAATGGATATTTAAATTAAAAACAGGTAAAAATGGGACTGTTACCCATAAGGCTAGGTTGATAGCTCAAGGATTTAATCAAACCGCATGTGATTATGATGAAGTATTTGCACCGAGTCTAAAAGCAAGAACCTTGAGAGCAGCTTTAGTGTGGGCAGCTAAGAAGAACTATATCATAAATCACTTAGATGTAGAAACTGCTTATCTGCATGCACCATTGCAACACACTATATACTTAAAGAAACTTGTAGGAATTAAGGATGATAAAACAAATAATGACTATTGGAAGCTTAAAAAGAGTCTCTATGGATTAAAACAATCTGGTTACGAATGGAACAAATATATTGTTAAGGAGTTAAACAATATAGGGTTTAAAGCAGGTTTAGCTGATTTATGTTTATTTAAGAGAAAGACAAATGGAATAGTGTCATTGTTATTGTTGTTTACTGATGATATTGCCTTAAATACAAAAACTAATAATGAAGCTACTGAAATAATATCATTATTAGGTAAGAGGATAAAATTAAAGCAATTAAGAGAGATAAAACAGTATCTAGGATTAACAATAAATAAAACCAAAGGTGGCTATAAGATATCTCAAGAGGATAAGATTTATCAATTACTAAATACAAACAAGATGGAACTTTGTAAGCCGGCAAAAACTCCAATGAGTCAGGAATTTGGCCACACTGATGCTCAAACTCCAAAATTTGATAATATCTATCAATCGCTAATTGGTAGTTTATCGTACATTAATAATTGGTCAAGGCCAGATATTGCCTATAACGTTAATAAATTGGCAAGATTCAATGCTGAACCCACTGAACAACACTGGCAAGCGACAAAGCATATCTTAAGATATCTTAAAAGGACAATGCACTATGTATTGTATTTGGAGCCAAAAGATGATCTGATTTTAAGTGCATATGCTGATGCAAGTTTTGCAACAGACATAAACACTAGGAAATCAACTTCAGGAACGGCTATGCTGTTAGGAAAAGCACTGATTGGTTGGAGGTCAATTAGACAGCAACACATAAGTATGTCTACAATGGAAGCAGAATTTTCATGTCTATCTTTATTATGTACTGATTTAATTCTATATAAACAGTTGTTATTGGATATGGGAATAACTGTTAATGATTCCATTGTAGTATATGAGGACAATCAAGCAGCCATGCGGATGGCTACAAATATTGCTGTGAAAACGAGATCTAAGCATACAGATCTTAGATATCTGAATGTAAGGCAATCTGTAAAAAATGTTTTGATAAGACTGGAATATTGTATGACTGAAGAAAATATTGCTGATCAATTTACGAAAGCCCAAGGTTCAGTCAAACACAAATAAAGTTGTGATGACTATGGGTTAAGGTTGTAAATGGATATATATATTATTATATTACCCAAAAGGGGAGTATGTTAGGAATAACAAGGTTACCTAACGTAGTTTGGGTAAAATAATATATATAAACTATGATAGTAAGTTTAAGTGTGTGTCACTTTAAACTGCAAAGCATGTAATTTTGGGTGCAGTTGTGAAACCGCCATAAGAGGGAGCAAGAGAACTTGCTGGATTGCTGGATTGCTGGATTGCTGGATTGATGGTTTGCTAACTGCGTGTTCCCTGCTGCTGAGTTTTTGAACGTTGAAGGAAGAAAGGAGGTTTGACTTCTTCATATCTCTACTGCGAGGAGATATGTTACTGGACTGATATTTGTAAGTTTACTGACCTCTTTTTCAACACTGGACTTTGCAACTGAATAATCCCCGGACGGACTGAACTAGTGAATGGTATATGGACTATTTGACTATGCTAAAACTCTTACTGGAATAAACTATTTAACTAGCACAGTGTATCTGTTTTACTGAGTGTAAGCTCCAAAAACGTTTATCTCACATATCTGCCTGACTGCCTGACTGCCGTGCACATTCTGCTAGGGTGTATCCCTAACAGTTACCTCATGTAATCTGGATTTTTAGCATTCAAAACAATTAAAACATTAATTTCCTGCAAATGAATGGATTTTCAAATTATTCTTACAATTTAAAGGTGTTTTTTTTTAAGTGTTATGGGATGTATATTTGAAGTTTCATCTAAAATAACAAAATACAGAAAATTCTAATGAAATTTCCTAAAATGTAAAAGGAAAACAAAGCACAAATATTTTTCTGGAAGGTTTTGGCAAATACTTTTCTATTGAAAAGAATTAACCTGTTATTGTATTGGTTAAAGCTCAAATAATTGAATGATCCACCATAGAAAAAGGAAATCCTTTTTCCTAAAAAATTAGATGTCAGAGGACACATAACCTTGTTTCTTAGTAGATTCAGTGATGAAGTGAACCTTGACTTGAAGAATAAAGAGTTAGAGCAGAAACAGTTCAGTAGTGCCAGATTTACAATGATGAAGTCATGATTCCCGCCCATCAAATATGGTAAGATGGTGCTCTGAAAGAACAATGATAGTAGTAGCAACTTTTCTCTGAATAATTTGATGCTAAGAAAATTAATGTTGAGAATTTGAGGAGGGCAACCATTATTTTTGTATTTCTCTAATATGCGCTGGCTATTACCTCAGAGTTCTGAAAATTGCTATCTGTTTAACAAACACTATCTCTGAGAGGGTTGGGCAATAGGGACAGGAAATATAAATAATAAAAACATACACGTATAAATAAAATATTTCACTAAAGTGGCTTTTCCTTTCTTGTGCCTTTAACAAGTGTTGGACCACAACTCTGAAAACTGCCAACCAGCCACATCAATAGTTATTCTTATTAATAATTATGCAAGCTCAAGTGCAATACATCTCCAACTTCAAGTGGAAGAAATCTTTTTTAAGGCAAATATTTTGAAGAAAACTATAGCAACCATGCACTTTGCTATGAACATTGTTCTGGGCAGACTTCCTGTACGCCTACAAAAGACAATATAAATAAAAAAATCTGACAAAGAAAGGAAAATAAGATCAATGTGTTAAAGATTAAAAAACTACAGAGGAACAAAAACACTATTCCCACCTGAATAAAATGAGACTCCAAGCCTTTCAGGGATCAAAGAGATCAGATAACCAACACGCAGGAATAAAAATGAGGATTAGAAGAGGCAGAGGGGAATCTGGGTTGAAAGGTATTACATACAGTACATGCAAACTGAATCAGCTTTCTAAAAAAGATCAAAAGATTATGGCAATGCACAGTAAAATTGAAATCAACCCTACAAAAATTCATATTGAGTTATTTTTCTCTCTTTTTAAAATGTCTAGAGTCTATCCATTTTGGGTAGACAATGTTTATTGTTGCATCAAACAGATATTATAAAGATTGGCGCATTAAGCTATGAGGGAAATCAGCAGTTTTGGCAAGTGTGCCCTCCACAGGTTGGCCATTACAACAGACAAAGATCTAAGATAGCAATAACAATGGCATTTAGATTTATATACCACTTCATAATAGCACTCTCTAAGCAGTTTACAGAGTCAGCATATTACCCCAACAATCTGGACCTCATTTTACTGACTGTAGGAGGATGGAAGCCCCATTACAACTGAACTCCAGGCTGTGGGTCTAGTTTGCCTACAATACTGCATTTTAACCACTGCACCACCAGGGATCTTCAGATCTCAAGAATGACTTGAGTTCTGCTTCTGAGGCAGAAAGGCATGGCTATCTGAGAGCAAAATTTGACCCATAATGAATTCCTCTCAGCTTCTTGTAGTTTCTGAGAACATTTTTTCAGTTGGAAACTCCAGGACAGGGAAAGCTTCAAGTAGCAGATGGGGATGGATGGTGATATAGTCAAAACAATTGTGACAGATGAGTATGCTGAAAATGCACACCTAAAGATGTAATCATGACATATCTGAGGAACCCTTTACATTCTTAAAAATGATTGAGGCCAACAAATAGCATTGGTTTATGTGAGTTATGTTTATTAATTTTACTCTGTTAGAAGTTAAAATTGAGAAATTTTGAAATATTTTTTATTTGATATCCTCAGATCATACATTCAGAAATGCTAAATGATTATTTAGACCAGGGGTGTCCAACCTTGGCAACTTTAAGACTTGTGGACTTCAACTCCCAGAATTCCTCAGCCAGCTTTTACCCCTGATTTAGACTATTGAATTCATCTAAATGTATTTATTAGCACTGTAAAAACTATAATAGTAAGTACATTAGCTACGATAATAATCATAACGGCAGCAAACACATTTCTTCCTCACCTCTACTCTGTTGATCCAGGGGTATAAAGAGTGGGAGTTACTACCTACTGGAATCCTCCAGAGTTATTCTGGTTTAAGGTTATAGTTGGTTGCTGAACCTCCATTTTTATGCTTACTAAAATCCAGGTGCTTTTCTTACTGCTTATCTCTAAAAACTTTTATAAAAGGTCTCAACTCGAAGCAAATACAACCCATACTGATAAAACTGATCAGATAAAATCACATCTGACTTTAAATTTATTACAATAGGAAGTATGACAGATACATTGGCTACAATCACATATCACACCATCCTGGTATGATTTAATCAGAAACAATCCAGAAGTAATAAATAATTCCAGCCCCATAGACAAATGAAATAATAATGTTTGACATTTTGCTTGGATGCTCTACAGTTTTACAGTTATGGGTTACAAACTTGATGGAGCAGAGGAAAACGAAAAGAGAAACAAGGAAATCACAAGTAAACTCTGGATTTAGTTTGTGCATCTCATTAAGTTAACAGTTACAATCTAAAGCCTAAAACACCAGTGAGTCCGACCAAGTACCTTATATTGCTTTAAAAAGAAACTCTGATTTATTATCTATTCAGATATCACACTTACAAGCCAAAGCTTGCAAAATAATAAAACAAAAATGGTCACTTAATGTAATGTGTGGCATGCCATGTAAGGTTTATGGAATGGGACCCTGGCTTTACAACACTCCTTATAACACTTTCGATTCAAAGTTGCACATGCTACTATATCATGATACAAAATATTGTTTTTTCAAGTCTCTCCTCTAGACCGAGCACCTGCTAGCTGATTTCAAAGCTGAACCTTAATGAAATATGTGATATTTTTCCATTGTTCATGTACCATTGGGATATATAAAAGATTAACATCACAAATTGTTAAAATTTAAAATTAAAGTCATTTTTGAAGTTCTGGGTTGTTAGCAACCTTGCTTACCTAACTGTTAGCAACCTTGAAAATCTAACTTCCAAAGTAGTTAGTATATTTATTACTGCAATGCTGAATGTTGTGCAATGAAATAGTTAAAGTTAAGAGTTTTAAATTCACAGGTCTTACAAGTACCTCATTTTTCTTTGCTGAATCATGGCTTCTTCTTCTCTGTGTATTGTGTGTGGTTTAAAAAAAGTTTTTTTTAAAAAAAGAAATCTCTAGATTTCTGGCTTCAAATGAGAAGCAAATACAAAGGTACTTTTCCTCCTTTTTACATTCCAGATCTGTTATTGTGTGCTTTGTTATCTAGGAAATAGCAGTATAGGTATGAGAATTGCTCAGAAATTACAACAAGTATTGAAGTAACTTCTGTAATTAATTGATCAAACCCAGTGCAATCATTTATTTTTTGCAAAAATTCAGAATTTGACTAAAAAATAAAAAAAATGGCAAGTGGAGTTTTTCTGTGTAAGATTGCTGTGCTAATTTTTGGGATTCAAATTTGAAGGAACAAACCAAAAAATCTATTTATGAAAGATACTGTGTTTATTTGAAAAGGAGCTCAGAGAATCTTTAAATGATGAATAAATAATATAAAATTTACCTTTGAAAAATTCCACTTTTAAGTTCTATTCATTTCACTGAGAAAGCTGTTTTGTCTGTTTTTTGGAAATCAATGAGCACGGGAGTATTTAATTTTAGTCTGTGTCCTTGACCTTGAAGAAGGAACGCTAAAATTTATATGCATAATAGACTATATTCTTTCACTTTGTTCCTCACAGGGGAAAGAATCTCTGAAGCGTTTCTTAGCTTTTTGTTATTATTAGGAATTTCTGAATAATTTCTATGCAAATCTTTTAATATCAGTAGAGTATATATCTTTACTTTATCATTTCCCGACCTTCTCCCATTATATATTTCATGTAAAGTCTGAGGACAATCATGCCATTGTACATTGAATTGTAATATTTGTCATGGATACTAGCAAGATCTATGGATCTATGTCTATATGTGTATTCATGCTTGTGCATATAACATCTGCCTGCCTGCCTGTCTATCATCTCTCAATACAAATCAGCTATTCAAGGAACCAAAATGTTTAAATATCTGAGAATTACTTTTCAAATGCTATTGCTAAGAGGCAAACAATCAGAAGGCATCAAGTATTTTCCAACTAATAAATGATATTAAAGGTTCGATAAGTGGCCTTCCAACTTCTGACTTTTAATACAATTTGTTAGTTGGAAAAGATGCTACCAGACGCCTCCTTATTTTTTTTAATTTTGTGCCACCATAGACTTATGCAGCAACCTTCCTATTACAGCTAAACATACAGTTACCATACATCAGGCCAAAGGAGAACATGTTCTTCTTTTGTCCTTATGTTCTCTGTCTGGCAGGCCTATATTCAAAAATCAAATACCATCTGCCTTTTTTGAGAATCTATTCCTGAGAAGATTCTCTCAGCAGCCCAGTGCTTTACCCTAATAAATTTTATTTTTTTTATTTTTTAATTTATTTTGATTTGTCAATCACTTACAAGATAATGGGTATAAGTATAAACATAGTTATGAATACATGAAATGGATACATATAAGAAAAATAAAAAGAAACAATAGAACAGGGTTGGTAGGCACGTTGGTGTGCTTATGCATGCCCCCTACAGACCTCTTAGGAAAGGGGTGAGGTCAATAGTAGACAGTCTAAGGTTAAAGATTTTGGGATTTAGGAAAGAAACCACAGAGTCAGATAGAGCATTCCAGACATTGACCACTCTGTTGCTGAAGTCGTATTTCCTGCAATCAAGATTGATGCGGTTTACCTTGAGTTTGTGTCTATTGTGTGCTCTTGTATTGTTATGGTTGAAGCTGAAGTATTCATTGACAGGTAGGACATTGCAATGTATGATTTTATATACTATACTTAGATTGGACCGAAGGCGGCGTAGTTCTAGGTTTTCTAGGTCTAGAATTTCAAGTCTGGTGGCATAAAGTATTCTGCAACGAGTAGAGGAGTGGAGAACTCTTCTTGTGAAATATTTCTGGACTTTCTCAACTGTGTTAATATCAGATACGTAATGCGGGTTCCAGACTGATGAGCTGTATTTGAGTATTGGTCTAGCAAATGTTTTGTATGCTCTAGTTAGTAGTGTGATACTACCAGAGAAAAAGCTATGTAGGATTAGGTTAACAACTCTTAATGCCTTTTTGGCTATGTAGTTACAGTGGGCTCTAGCACTTAGATCTTTAGAGATGAGTATTCCAAGGTCCTTTACAGAGCTTGGATCATCAACAAGGTTTTGACTATTCAGCTTGTATTTTATTTTCTGATTTTTTTTTTTGCCAATATGTAAGACAGAGCATTTATTTGTTGAGATTTGAAGAAGCCATTTGTTTGACTATTCTGATACATAGCCAAGGTCTTTTTGAAGGGTAGCAGTATTGTCTATGGTGTTGAATCGCTTTACATCATCAGTGAAGAGAACACAGTTGCTCTTAAAATGATCACAGAGGTCATTTATGTAGAGAAGAGAAGAGAGCTGGTCCTAGAACACTGCCTTGGGGGACATCACTGGTACAGCTACAGAAATTGATAGGACGCTCCCAATTTTGACCATTTGTTGTCTGTTTGACAGGAATGCTTCTATCCAGTTATGCAGGTGTCCAGAGATACCATAAGATTTTAGTTTTAGGAGTAGTTTGTCGTGTACCACTGAATCAAAGCTTTACAGAAGTCTATGTAGATTGCGTCTATTGCTTTGCCCTGATCGAATTGTGTAGTCCATATGTTTTTTCAGTGTAAGAGTTGCAGATTACAGGATAGTTTTTTTCTGACACCAAATTGTTTATTATTGTTAACTACAAGTTAACAAACTCAGTTCTATGATTTTAATTAATTGATTGGTATCCTCCTTTATACACTGAAGATGTTTGCCTTCTAACCAGCTCTATCACTTTCCTATGAAAGCCAGTCTTTCTGATGCTGGAAAAAGTAATTTCATATTTTATACATGTAGATTTGTAGACGTATATGGGTGGGTTGTTTTTTTTTGAAGTTTTTCATTGTAATATTTATCATGTATGCTAGGAAAGTCAAGCAGTGTGCCCTCCTTTTCCATCCCACTTCCCACTTGTCTTCCTTTCCAGTTGTCAATGTCCTTCTTTGCTTGTTTCATCATCTGGTAATGTCAGCTAAAAGGAACAATTAAAAGCTGTTGCCAGTCAGGCGAATGCCATCCTGCATTTTACAGAAAGCAAAAGAGATAACTATCCATCCATTGCCACAAACATTTTTAAAGCCAAGGGATTAACCTTTGGCTTCAAATACCAAAAACCGATTGAAACGGCCCAGTCTACAGTTTTCAAATCTGTACTTTGAATTCCTTGTAATGCATCTATGTTATGATGGAAATTAAGCATTGCTTTTGTAAAAGCTCCTATGAAGTTTTGTTACCTCACAATTTGGGTAAAACTGATCATTAACAAGGCTCTCCAGCCCCCCATCTTAATGATTCTGAACAATTGCAAGTTATTTTGGGGGGAAAGGCATCAAATTTATCTTGGAGACCATAGTCTTTCAGTTCAATATCTGGTTTTATTAATGTTCAGAAAAAACAATGTGAAACTGAAAACAACCTGACTTCGATGCTAATAGTCACAATGGCTGCAGTACAATACCCAAGTATTCTAGGATTGATATGGGCAGAATTCTACATTCACACTGATCCAAATATGGGAACATTTATTTATAAAACAATTATTCAGGTTTTTCAATCAGAAAAAATTCTGGAAAATTCTGCTAGGCAAATGTGTATAATGCCACTTAGTATATTCATCTCAAATCAATAGTCTGTACAAACATTTGGGCTACATTGTTTGAAGTGAAAAAAACCCATTGAATCCCTGGCATTTAAATTTTTTAGAACAATCATCTGAAAAGCAAGCATCTAATTTAGAAACTGGCCCACAATGGAAAATTTGCCATGGAAAGTTTTGATCCACATCTCTGCAAACAGTAAAAATAGAACATAGAACACCATATTTCAGAGAGAAACATATTGTACTAACCTTCTCTCTCCTCCTACAGTACTTCTCTAAGTGCTGTAAATGTTTTATGTGAAGGAAAATTCAATCACACAAGCTCTGCCTGAAGTGCTTCTGCCTAGACAACAAGACTGCCACCTTAGTGAGAATGAGGCTTTTTAAAAGAGAAAATTTCCCTCCCAAAGATTTTTGCATCTTAATTTTCTTGTGACTTTTAGCTACAATGCTTAAAGGTAGTTTTTAAATTTGGGAGCTTTAAAATATGTGAATTTCAATTCCCAGAAATCATACTGGCCAGGGAATTCTGGCAGTTGAAGTCAGTGGTAGGATTCAAATTTTTTTTTTACTACCGGTTCTGTGGGTGTGGCTTGGTGGCATGGCAGGGGAAGGATACTGCAAAAATCTCATTCCCTCCCCACCCCGCTTTCCAGCTTCATTCTCCTGTGCAGAGCAACAACAGAGGACCGAGCTGATCAGCTGTGATTCGGGAGGCAGAGAATAGATGGGGGTGGGGCCAGTCAGAGGTGTATTTGCCAGGTCTCCGAACTATTCAGCTACCAGTTCTCCAGAACTGGTCAGAACCTGCTGAATACCACCTCTGGTTGAAGTCCTTAAAGTTAAAGTTGCCAGGTTTGAAAAACACTACTTAGAACAGGGGTGGGCAAACTATGGCCCACGGGCCACATCTGGCCTGTTGGTCTGTCCAATCCGGCCTGCCCCTCAGGTTTCTGGGGCTTCCAGGCTTAAACTTTGCACAGGCAAAGTCTGCAGGCAGGAGCGTCTTCCCGTCGAGGAGTGGGAAGGGTTCCCCCGGCGGGCGGGCTGCTTGGAGGAGGCGACCCGGTGGTGCTCCAGGTTTCCACTCTGCCACATGGCTCAGGGCCAGGCATGAGCACCCACGAGTTAAAAGGAAGCCGAAAGTTGCTGGGAAGTTGCTCGGGTGCTGGGAGCAGGCTTTTAAAGTGCCACCCGAGCAGGACCGCCGAGCCGGGAAACGGGGCACCAAGACAGGGCAAGGCTCCACCAGCAGCGGCCTAACTTTAGGTGGCTCCAAGCAGCCCGCTCCAAGCAGCCCACCCGCCTGCCCGCCGGGCAGAACCCTTCCTGCTCCTTGGCAGGAAGACGCCTCCTGCCTGCAAACTTTGCCTGTGCAAAGTTTAAGCCTGGAAGTCCCGGAAACCCGAGCAACTTCCCAGCAACTTTCAGCTTCCTTTTAACTCGCGGGCACTCATGCCTGGCCCCAAGCCGTGTGGTGGAGGGGAAGCCCGGCGGGTGGGTGGGCGGGCTGCTTGGAGGAGGTGACCTGGCGGCGCTCCGGGCTTCCCCTCCGCCGTGTGGCTCGGGGCCAGGTGTGAGCGCCCACGAGTTAAAAGGAAGCTGAAAGCTGCTGGGAAGTTGCTCGGGTGCTGGGAGCAGGCTTTTAAGAGCTGCGCCCCAAGGAGCAACTGGCGGCCGGAGCGGCCGGGACTGGCAGTGGCGGCGAGGGGCCAACCTGCGCAGGGGGGACCTGGGGCAGTTTTCTCCCACATCCGGCTTTGGTGCAGCCTGCCGTGCACTCTTGGGCATCTGGCTTGCTGCGTCCTGGGTGCGCCTTTCCCTCACCTCTCGGCCAGTAGCAGCAGCAGCAGCTCCACTGCCGCCTCCTTCCTCCCCTAACGCCTGCTGTTGTGATACGTATTCCCGTAGACCCGAGCACCAGCAGGCACTTCACACCTCCCTCCATGGTCTTACCCTGCAGTAAGATGGGAGAGAAGAACAGCGGCGCCCTCAGCGTGCCGGTGCCGGGACCTCGCAGCCGGACCGAGGCGCGCTCGGTGGTGGACGTCCTGGCTGGGTGGAGCGGGCAGGTCCTGGGAGAGGTGTGCAGATGTTTTCTGCCAAGCGGGCTTCCCAAGCGCCTGGGAGGACTCACGGTTTAACGGCAAAAGCGGCGGCAGGATGGGTGCTGGGCAGGTGGGGGGAAAGGCAGGCGAAAGCCCCCCACACACACACACCTCGGCAAGCGATTTGCAGGGTTAGCCAGCAGTTTCTCTCAAGAGACTGAGAACAGATTGATTGAGACAAAGTCACTCAGCTGGGTTCATGGCCCAGGTAGGACTAGAACTCTGGGTTACTTGGTTTCTTGACGTTTGTCAAGACACTGATCTGGCCTTTGATTCAAACTTACACCAGCATAATCAATTAGTTAGCTCAATTTCTACATTACTAATCAACCAATAACTCCCTTCTTCCCTTTGTTTCCATTAGCATCCATCAACCCTAACTCTAAAGTAAATATCTCAATAGCTTGTTTGAGGAATCTATGATGCCCTGTGGAATTTCTCTGATTTCTCCAGGATTTTCATAAAAAGCAAAGTAGTGATGGAACAAACTGTTTGGGTTCTGGTAAATGTTTGTTTAAATCAGAGATGCAATACTATCACTTACAGGTAATGTACACCCCACAGTACTTTCCCCCACATTAAAAACCTCTCTGCTATGACACTCTTTCTTTGCTTGAAGGCCATTGTGCCTCGGTTGTTACGTAGTCTGCCCCTCATCATAATCACCACCATTATAAAAGCTCTTCATACATCTCAAAATGATTGGCTCCCAAAGATGAGGTTGCACAGGTGCTGAAATGAATGGATTTATTCGTTTCTGGCATAATGAAGCCTTCCTGTGTGTGTATGAGTTTAATCTAATTCCAGAATGAGCTAAGTGCAATGTTATGCTGAAAATCTAGCTAAATGCAACAGATGATGCTGTTAAAATGAGTTAAAGATATACAAACGTACAGATAGCAATCATATCTGAGATATAAGTTGGATTATTTTTGATGATTTGGTTTGTTGTGTGGAAAAGATTCTCGAAACTGGAAGATGAGATGAAATGGCTTAAATGATTATTAATTTCATTTTACTGTAGAAAAAGAATTAATGCAGCCTATAAAATTCATGAAGGTAAAATGGGTTAATAAAAGGTTAGTAAACTTGTTTATTAATCTGATTTTTGCTGGTTTTCATAAACTAGACATGCAGCTACAACAAAGGTATTAGAAAAATGCATTTAGTCCACTTATGGAGATGAACAAATACAGTTTACAAATACTTTTGACATCATGGGTAAGATATATTCTGTCATATATGTATAGATATGTAAATAATTTGATTTATATTTTTAAAGGTCCTGCAAATATTGATATGCTATTCTTCAACATTATTCCTAGGGAAATGTATAAGAAAGAACAGAATTATAAGAATATGTAAATACAAAGCAAAAAAAAAGGAAACACAGAGGCCACGTGACAACAATATAAAACGAGTGTCCAGTTTAAAATAATATCCAACACCCATTCACTTTCTTTTGTTGGGAACATGATGATGAAGAGCTGGATATGTATGTGTAGGATAGCTAGTCCTTCAAGCTTAGTGACTTTAAATTAGGAAAGGCTTTAACAAATTTCAGCCGACACTGGAAGCTGCCTAAGAAGAAAAATGAAAGCAATTGCAGCTTACATATCACAATTGCATATATATCACAATATATGATCTGAAAGATTGAGCACATAAAAAACTATGCACAAATAACTGCTTGTCTGAAAGCTGACCTGTTAACACAAGCAAGTACATGGGGAAATACCATAACTGTTTTGTCTGTTTGTGATGACAACTGGATTTTATCAGTTAAATCAACTGTTCTTGTTCGGAAAAAAAAAATCTTTCTTTGATGTTCAGATTCTTCTCCAAAATTTCTGAAATGCTCAGAAGGAGAATGTTGTGTCCATTTGGCAAGGAGACCAGGAGGCAGTGACTGTGGTTTCAGCTCTTTATTAGGCCCCTGGAACCGATCTGGCTCCAAGGGAAAACTTGCGGCTTTTTATTCTCAAGCCGTGGCGGCCATGGCCAATGGCACCGCTTTAAATCTCCTGTGATTCGTATCCGCCAATCGCGGGAGATTCTTAGCAGGCCAATCAGCGTGGCTTGCTAAACCAATCAGACCACCCCGCGCTTTGACCAATCAAAATGCGGGGTTTCAAGAATGCAAATGAATGTACAGAGCACCCCTCCCCTCTTGGTTTGGTCCTACGTAACGTAGTCCCGTAGGTAGGTGGGGCTCCGCACTTGCCTACTGGACCTGCGCAGGTCAGTTGTTGGTTGGCTCCTGGCCGGTTCGGTCAGGTTCTCTGTGTCTCTTGGCCTCGTCGATGGAACCGCCTGGTGGACCTTGCCGGGCCGCTTGTCGCAGCTCCCTCCTGGTCTACCCGGGCTGGTTGAGCTGCAGTTCTCGCCGCTCCCGCCCAGTCTTTCTGGGCTGGTCGAGCTGGCCTGGCTGCTTCTCCCTGGTGAGGCTTTGAGTTGGCTGCTTGCTGGTGAGTATGGTTGGTTTTCTTCTGGGTTTTGGTTCCCGGGGTATTCCCTCCCCTCTTGGCTTCTGTTAAGGGGATTTTCTGTGTCTGGTTGCGTGTCGGTTGTGTTTCTTGTGGCCATTCTTGATCTTATTTGATCGATGTGGCGTTTCCATGCTCATCCATCGGTTGTTTGCAGCCAGTACGAGTGGGGACCTGTCAGTTGGGTTATGGTTGCTGGTACCCATAGTGGGTCTCCGGTTAGGTTTTTTGTGTAGACGGCATCGCCTGGCGCAAAAGACCGGTGCTTGCTGGAGGAGTTTGGGGGTTTTTCCGGGTTGAATGTGGGTTTCAGTCTGTCGAGTGGGGACCTTATTTTCCTCCCCATCAGTAGCTCTGCCGGGCTTTTGTTTGTTGTTGTGTTCAGGGTTATATGTTGTTTAAAAAGCATTTTATTTATTTTGTCTTGGATTTCCTCGTGTTTGATTTTCTCGATGGTTTTTTTCATGAATTGAACCATCCGTTCTACCCTTCCGTTCGCCACCAGATGCACCGGAGCTGTCAATACGTGTCGTATGCCCCATTCCACTAGGAATTTTTCAAATTCCAGCGAGGTGAATTGGGGCCCGTTGTCCGACACGATGACATCCGGGAGTCCGTGGGTTGCGAATAGTTTGCAAAGTTCCTTGGTTAAGGCCTCTGTGGTGGTGGATTTCATGTTGCTTACCTCCAACCAGTTGGAGTAAGCATCTACGGTTACTAGGAATGTATGTCCCTTGGTGGGCCCGGCAAAGTCTATGTGGACCCTAGACCAGGGTCCCCTGGGGGTTTCCCATTCCAGGATCGGTGCCGTGGGAGGGCTCGGTCTGGTTTCTTGGCAGCGTTGACAACTTGCCACCCAGGCCTCGATTTGCTTATCCATCCCTGGCCACCAAATGTAACTTCTGGCCAGGGGTTTCGTTCTAACTATGCCTGGGTGCCCCTCGTGTAACAACCTCAATACCTTTCCTTGCAGTTTTTCCGGGATAACCACCCTATCCCCCCACAGTACGCACCCTTTTTGCAGTGAAAGTTCCGTTTGCCGGTTCCGGAATGTTTTGAATGCTTCGTCGTTGTCCTTTTCCGGCCACCCTTTCTCTACCCAATGTAATACCCGTGCCAGACGTTTGTCTTTATTGGTTTCTCGGGCAATGTCTGACGCGGTTATGGGTAGATCGGGCAGAGTCTCTATGCTGAGGGTGCTTGTTGTGGGTGCTGGGTCAGTGTCTAAGTTGGGTAGTGGTGAGCGGCTCAAAGCATCTGCATGTGTAATAGTCTTACTGGGTCGGTGTGTGAGCCGGTAGCTGTAGGCGGCAAGGAATTCGGACCACCTTGTCATCCTGGGAGATAAAATGTTTGAGGTGGCCCGGTTTCCTGCCTGGATGCCCAGCAATGGCTTGTGGTCCGTAATGATTGTGAAGGTGCGGCTGTAGAGGTACTCGTGGAACCTCTTCACTGCTGCGACGATGGCTAGGGCCTCCTTGTCCAGCTGGGTATAGTTCCGCTCCGGTTTGGTGAGTGTCCTGGAGAAGAAGGCGATGGGCGCTTCTCTTCCATCCGGGATTGTGTGGCTGAGGACGGCGCCGACGCCGAAGGGTGAGGTGTCGCATGTGACGGCGAGTGGTAGGGTCTCATTGTATTGGATGAGGACGGCATCCGAGGTGAGCAGGTCCTTGGTTCTCCTGAAGGCAACTTCCTTGCATTTCCCCCAAGTCCAGGTAGCCGCCTTGTCCAAGAGCCTATGCAAAGGCTCCGCCGCGGTCGCCTTCTGGGGCAGGAAAACATTGTAAAAATTAAGCAGTCCCAGAAACGCCTGCAGGGGGCCTCCTTAATGACTCTGATTTTGTTTGCGGTTGGGTGGATGCCGTGCCAGTCTAGGAGGTACCCCAGGAACTCGACCCACTCTGTATAAAGCTGGCATTTTTCCCTCTTCATTTTTAGCCCGGTTTCCTTGAATTTGGTTAGCACCTCCCTTAGCCGACCCTCTAGTTCTCACTGGTTGGTTGCCGACACCAGCACATCATCGAAGTAGGGCACCACCCCCTTAATTCCTTGCAAAAACCTCTCCATGAGGCTCTGGAAAATTCCAGGCTGACTCCAAACGCTGACTCCAAACTGGAGTCGGTTACAGCAAAACGCTCCCCGGTGGGTGACTATGGTTTGCGCCTCCGCGGTTTCTGTGTCAACCGGTAGCTGTTGGTATGCTTGTGCCAGGTCGAGCTTCGCAAAAATCTTGCCTCCCCCCAGTGAGTGTAGAAGGTGCTGCACTACTGGGACGGGGTAGGCGCTTTGTTGCAAGGCGCAATTTAGGGTGGCCTTATAGTCCCCGCAGATTCTCACCAACCCATCGGGCTTGACTGGGGTGACTATTGGGGTCTCCCACCGGGCATGATCAATTGGTTTTAGGACCCCTTGCTTGACGAGCTTGTCAATTTGCTCGTCAATTTTTGGCCGGAGTGCAAAAGGTACCCGCCATGGTTTTAGGCGTCTCGGGGGAATGTTCGGGTCTAGGCTGAAGGAGATGGGGGGCCCTCAGTACTTGCTTAGGGTGCCGTTGAACACTTCCTAGAAGTCCCATGCCAGTTGCTGCTCCCAATCGGTCTCGGTGATGTGGTTGATGCCCATGACTTCGATGCCGAGCGGTGCGAACCATTGCAGTCCCAAAAGGCTGGGCCGGTTTGGGTCCACGATTGTTAGGGGAAGCTTTGCCGTGCTGCCCTTAAATGTTACTTTGAATTGTCCGGTTCCGACAATTCAATTCCGGATGCAGTTTCCCTGGTAGTCTTTGATGATTAGTCTCTGGTTCTCCAGTCCCTTCTTGTGGATGGTAGGCACCAAGTGTTTGATTTCTTGCCAAGCGACCATGGAGAGGTAGGACCCGGAATCCACCTCCATCCTGCATGGCTCGCCTTCGATGCCTACCTCCACGTAGACTTTTCGGGCGTTGGTGGTTGATGCGTGGCCGATGATGACCATCTGGTGGGTTTCCTCCTTCCGCCGGGTCTCTCCGCCTCGTCGGGTTCGCCCACTCCGGTCCCATCGGCTGATGGCTGGGTGGTCTCTGGCTCTTGGGGGGGGTGCTGTCCCGTCTTCGCTCGCTGTGATCCCACCATCTGGGGCTATAGGCTTTCTTTAGTCGGCAGACGCGGGCGATGTGGTCCTTTTTGTCGCAATACCGGCAGACTGCGTCGAAGAAACGGCACTCCAATCTCGGATGGTCGCCTCAGCAACCGGCACACGCGGTCCCCGACTTACGACCCCACCGATTACGCTGGTCGCGTCTTGCCTGGAGCCGGTGGATTTCCTCCTCCTCGTCCGAGGTGTCAGAGGCGGAGTGGAATTCGCCAGGGTTTGTGGTGGTCTCGCAGTGACTTGCTTCCGGTTGGGCCTTGGTTGCCCGTCCAGAGTCGGTGGTCACGGTGCGGTCTCTGGCGTCCGATCTCCGCATGCGGTTTGCCGACTTCCGGGTAGCCTCGGCTGCGGTGGCTTCAGCGATGGCGTCGGCGAGGGCGATGTCGCCTTTTGCCATCAGTCGGCTCTGGAGGACTGGATCCCGAAGTCCGAGCACGACTCGGACCCATAGGGCCTTGTCCATGTTGGAGAATCCGCACATGCCTCTTAGGTTCCGCAACTTGGCAACAAAGTCGCTGATGCTTTCGCCCGGTCTCTGGTCCCGCCAGTAGAAGTTGTGCCGCCTGATGAGGGTGGGCATGGCGGGGGTGTAGTGGTTGCGGAGCAAGGGCTTGAGGTCGTCCCAGTCCATCACTTTGATGTCGGCGGGTTTCGCGAGGGCTTTCGCCATCTTGAACACTGCGGGCCCGCAGTGTGTCAGGAAAATGGCTCGTTTTTTCGGCCCGGTGGCGTCCTTCATGTTGCTGCATTCGAGGAACATGAGGAATCTATCCGTGTAGGATTCCCAGTCCTCGCTAGCGAGGTTGAAGGGCGCGGGCAGAGCGATGCTGGCCATCTCGTCAGTCTTGTTTCTGGTGGACATGTGCTCTATGGGGTTCAGCCTTGGGATCCCATCCTCATCACCAGTGTCGTATCCGTTCGGCAAGGAGACCAGGAGGCAGTGACTGTGGTTTCAGCTCTTTATTAGGTCCCCAGAACCGATCTGGCTCCAAGGGAAAACTTGCGGCTTTTTATTCTCAAGCCGCGGTGGCCGCGGCCAATGGCACCACTTTGAATCTCCTGCGATTCATATCCACCAATCGCGGGAGATTCTCAGCGGGCCAATCAGCGCGGCTCGCTAAACCAATCAGATCACCCCGCGCTTTGACCAATCAAAACGCGGGGTTTCAAGAATGCAAATGAATGTACAGAACAGAGAAGAATTCCACATTATCTTTATTAGATATAATAATTCATTGTGGAAGGAAAATGAAGTGTTTTTTTTAAAGACTACAAATGGATGCACTGGGAATTGGGTCAGTTTGTGACCTCAGTTATTGTCCAGTTTGGAGACAGCCCAAGCAAACACTGGTTGACACAATCTACAAGAAGATACAAATATCCCCCAAAATATAGTGCTATGGCTATTAGCACAGATGTGAAAAAAACTAAACACAAACATGCAGAATTTGTTTAAGAGTTGGTGGTAATTATATTGTGGTTCAGGTGGTCTAAAAAGCCACATTATTATTTTGAGAGGCAGAGTCCCATATATTTTTTTCTGTCAGTATCTATTCCCAGAGAGTCCTTATCCTATGAGAAAATGGCCTGGTTCTATAGTAACATACTGAACCTTGGAGGGTCAACCACCTGCTTTCATATTTCTGCCTGAGAATCTGGTTCCAACTGTATTCTAAGTCAAACACAACCACCATTTGAGATCCATTAATGTTTCAAATTGTTTTATCTCTGGGTTAGTGACAATGACTAAATCTTCATTCAATCTTCCCATCATTCCTTTTAGAAGAGTATTATACACTGGTTGTTTCAGGACAATAATGTTCCACAGGCTGCCTGATTTTTTTTTCTCCTGTAACCAAAAAGACTGGAAGACTGGAGAGTAGCTATCTGGAACCAATCAAGAAATGAAGCATTTTTGGTCCACTTTGAAGGAAATTAAGGGACAATTATGACTGCTTCTGCTCTACTTTTTTCTCCTTCCCTTCAGTAAAGCTACCCATTTATCCCCAACAACCCATCATTTTCATCAGCACTTGAGTTTTCCTGATGTATAGAAGCTTCTGCCCTGCCATTTCCTTAGCACTTTCTTCCTCTCCTTATTTGGCAAACACAAACTTCTCCAATCTCCCTTACAATTGTTCTAGGTTTTGGATTCACATCCGTTTGCAGATTCTTTTCTCAGTTTAATTTGTTTGTTAGTGCATATGAAACATAGAAGAGTAATTGGCTAAGTAATTACTCCTAATGATTGCTATTTATTCACTCTGTTATTATGTAGTAGGCACAGTATATAAATTTCCTATGCACACCATTCTTTGAGCAAAACTTCCCTTCCCTACATATCTGAGCTTGTATGGAGGACATGCAGTTAATAGACTTGACATTGAGTTCTGTTGAAAATGAAAAGCAGCTTCTGCATGATTTTGGCATATTAACTGTTAATTGGAATTAAAATAAAGCTTGCACCCAGTAGCCATATCTAGTCAGCATTCTTTCTGGTGATACAGCCTTGAAGTGGTGAGATGGAGTGACAAACCCTGACACTTTGTCACTCCACTCACCAACTTACATAAATACATTTCCAGAACAGCCTCATTAATTATTATTCTTTTGCCTTCATGTCCTATTACTCTTTTGCTAAAAGAGGCAAAACACAGGCTGAATCACTTCAATATATAAAACATCAAGAAGCCAATTATTTTTATTTTTGGAAATCATGACTATCTCACAGAATTAATCAAAGCTGTCATGGAGACTGACACTGAGGGAGAGGAGGAACAGCTAACAGGGACTGGAAATGTGGCTCTGGAGGTTGTGGAGGAGGCTGGGGAAGGGCAGAGGCTGGCTGGCGAGTCAGAGGAGGACCCAGCCTCAGCCCCTCTCCATTCTAGGGCACGCAGGGAGGAGAGAATAAGGGAGAGATGAGGGCCTTGATTCTCTTCACGGGCTGCAGCTGTAGCAACTGTATAAGAGGACAGACATGTGTATGGGCAAGTGCTGGAAACAAAGTGTAGAAATATCTCTAGTTTATTATTCCTGCGTTTGGCATCCTTCCCAGTGTGTGTTCTGATATCTGCGGACATCTTCCAGCCCTTATCTTGCCTGGTTTGTGTTGTTTTTTACTCTTTATAATTTAAACACATTTCTTCCTTCTTGTAACTGCTTGCGTGGGAGTTTTTTTGTCTCCAGTCAGGGATATTTGAGCTTGGAAGCAAAGTGAAGGAATAAAAGGGGCTTCATCTGTTTTCTGTGACTGTGTTTATTTTGTATCCCACCCTGGGGGTCATCACAAAAGCCAATACATTAGAAGTTTTGAATTAACAACCTGAAGTCAGTCTATATTATATGGCAAGATGAGTCCACCTTAAAATGTAGGTCTAATTAATTCATTAATTAAGGATAAGATTTTATTTACTGTTATAATGGTGTACCTCATTACTTTGCTATTCTTTTTATATTCTTCAAAACAGCTTCACTCATGATTGAAGTGCTAGGCTGTGTCTAGACTGCCTAGAATCATTGCAGCTTTTTATATTGTGTCTAAGGAGATGTGAGGATGAACCAGCTGGAACAGTCCCTACTTGAGTGAAGCTAAGCATTTTGTAGTTTTGGAGACTTTTAAAATGTGATGATGTGGAAGTGTTTAAATGTTCTGTCTACTGATCCAGCTTGTAACCTGTGGGTGGATGAAGGTGAAGGATGAATGAATGAAGGGACACTGCTCTCCTTCAATACAGTAGATACATGGAATAATTCATTAGACACAATGAATGTGACTAATGGGAGAGGCAACATTTTCTTCTCCCTTCAACTACAAAATTAGGTGGGCTACCTGAGACAAATACTCTTTTTATATATACTGGAGATATTATTATTGCCCTCTGGCTTTCATCTGGAGCTGCTTCCTTATTTTGAGATTGTCTATTTTTGTTACTTTGGCTTCTATTTTTAGAATTGCTGCTGGTATGAGTTGTTCTCAAAGTCCTCAGACTAATACAGTGGGATATTAAATATTTGTACTGAATTAGCCTTGGAACAGCAAGTGGTCATTAAGTTTTAGTAGCAATCACTAAAATAATCATTCTTATTGCTATTGTGATTTGCATATTTAATCTTGGTAATCCTTATGACAACTGGGCAAGGTATTTTCACTGTGGTTGTTACTATAATTATTATCATTGCTGGTGTTATTCCTATTTTGGAGAAGGGGATATGAAAATGATAAGAAGCAATGCCTGAGTGTTTTGATTTCAGTACAGTTGTAATGTTGACAGATCTCTCTCACACACCATCACACTTGCATGTGCATGTGTGCACACACACACGTACACACACGTACACGCATGCACACACACCAAATAAATATGGCCAACTAATAATTTTAAGGATGATATTTGAACTAGAATTTACAATGTCATATTTTAAAACTCTCAATACAAGCTGGCCTAACCATTAAGTCATTGGGTTGTTGGAACAAAAAGAAAATGAGGAGAATGATCACCTTGGAGGAAAAAGTTTTCCAAGTATAATTAAATAAATAACAAGCACAAGACAAGATCAACTGTTGTGCCTTTCTACCACTGCCATATTTCTTGTCTGTTGCAGCATAAGATGGAATTGTAATATTGTCTATGCGTGCTGAGCATGTCCAAAATAGAAATAAGGACAGAATATAATTAAAATTTTACCTAATTATTTGAGCCCTTCCTATTCCCCTTCAGCATTATGTATTCTCTCTCCCAGGCCTAAAAGTGTGGATTGAGAAGAAGAACCCATTAATAATTTTGACCAAAGCAAAATCTGTCACTTCCCTGAGTCCAAAAGAAGATCAGGAATTCTAACCCCCCCCCAAAAAAATACTATTGTTCATTGAAAACAGCAGAAAACTGAGAAATTAATTCTGCTTTTATGCTTACTGCTTTTGTGCCAACTAGGTTTTATAGATTGCATTGTGAACATTATTTCTCCTGATGTCTCACTGCCATGGCCAGCTGGGATAAAGTCTGGGATTCTTTCTGAGACAGGAAAACTTGTAAAAAGTTGTGGCTGTCTGGCCTCATTGGTAGGCTGGGTAGGGTATTAGTTCTTGATCTGCTGACTGTTTAGTATTGCCTAAGGATCTCATAGGTTGATCAAACCTCGCTTATTTTAAAGCAGCCTCTTTGATGTTAGGGTTCTACTGTAGAGAAAGATTATCTTATTTTGATGGCCAGTTTATTTATGTCTGCTGCACAGAAATAGTGTTCACTTTACTTAAAAAGCAATAATATGGAAATACTTCTTTCTCCAAAAGAAAAATGGAAGTCTTTGTATTATATGCAATACCCTTATTCTGAAGAATTATTTCCTATTATCTTTTTTGCATAGATAAAAATTGTGATGGCTACTACTGTGTGTAATGAAATGGAATTGAGGGAGGGAAGGAGAGGGGGGGAGAGAGAGAGAGAAGGAAAGAAAGAAAGAAAGAAAGAAAGAAAGAAAGAAAGAAAGAAAGAAAGAAAGAAAGAAAGAAAGAAAATATTGCACCTGAACATTCGCAGAAATGAAGACTGGGATCAACATGTTCAGTTTAAACATATCTTTAATAAGATTAGAGGCTTAAAATGTCAATAGAAAGGTATAAATAACATACTGGTATAAGTGAACAAGAAGATTTTAGTCAGAAAGTTATAAAATTGTTAACACATGAAATATATGACATGCCTATCTTTAATAATTACAATTATTTCTTGTTAACATTCATTTTTATAAGCAATAATGTTAATAGGCCATTTGGCAGAATAATGAAAATAAGAGTTCAAGATAATCAATATCTTACATCGTTTCACTGAATGATAAGTTGCTGAGCACAAGCTATTGAACAAGTTAAGGATAGTCTCTCATTTAGGATAGTTTGACAACAATTACCGGTAGTATGTTGGCATAGGAACAAGAATCTGAAACATATATTTAATAATTACTAGAAGAGCAGTTGAATCATTTTGTTGCAATCAAACAAGGACTCTTGTCCACCTTGCAAGTTTATCCTAGTATTTACTAGTGCTAATTTCACCAGCTATTAATGCCACGATAACTTTTCAGTTCCTCCCGATAAACATTTTCATTTGCAATATTCACATTTTATCATGATAATTTTATGAGACATCAGAGCACTGCTTATTTCCCTTTCAGACAATCTTCCCTTTAAAATAATGTGTGTCTTCAATCAGAAAGACATGGAAGAAGAACTCAGTTCTCTCAAAGTATGAATGCTTCATGATACTTTGCTTTCTTAGGACTGTTACAAAGCACTTCCACATCAGTAGCGATACTAATCTTTCCTCCTACTTCCACTCCCCACTTGCTCAATCAGTCATTGCTGTTGTCAACACAGATCTTTCTTATAACTATGATACTTAAAAATATTATCTAGAATTTCAGAAACACCTGATAAATGATTATAGGTAAATAACTTCTGATCATTAGGGGCAAAATAACTCCACAATTACAACCAGATTATCATGTTCCATGGAAAAGTATACTATAACGCACAACAGAACTGTAGAACAGAATAAGTTCCACAATTCTGGTATTTAAAAAATGTCCACAAAGTATTTCCCCATAAAGAAAAAGATATTTCCTGTATTTTTTAAAAAATGACACATATAACCTCAACATCTGTTATGCCTTTCACCTGTTTTTAAATGTATGTGGGTTAGAAAATCTATTGTTGCATTTAAGAATATCCCACAAAGAAATTTAAGAAGTCAGTCAAGAGTCACAATATTTTTCCATAAAATTTGCCTTATTTATTTAATTCTTATTTAATTACTTAATTAATTCCTATAGGCTAATTTTATTCATTATCAAACTTGCATTAAATCATGCAAACAGTAACAAAAAGGATAAAACATACTTTTCTTTGAATACAAACATTTAATAAAAGTGTCCATTGCCTGACTTCCGGTTTGCGTGGCTTCGGGGCAGCAGGAATTCGCGACAGCTCGCGATTCCTGCTGTGCTAGCCGTCGAGGTACCCCCGATCCAGACGGGTCAGGGGGATATGGCTGCCCTGTAGGGACAGCTGAAGAGAGAGGGGAGTCGGATAGGGAGGTGGGGGTGTCGCAGACCCCCCCTTCTCCGGGAAAACCCCTTTTTCCCAAGGCGGTGGAGCGGCGGTCAGCAATGGCCGCCATGAAGAAGCCAGCAACCGGGTAAGAACTGTGCTGGAGGAAGTGTGAAGAGTGAAAGTTCTGTCTGAGCCGGGTCAAGTAACACCTTTTAAACTGCCTGGAATTGAGCTGCTTGAATTGCTGGAGGATACATTGTATCCCTAAGAAGAGCGAAAAGCGGTGGAGAAGCTGTTAAAGGGAACTCTTTTTTTTTTACTCTCCCACCCCACGGAAAAAGCAGAAATATTTGGATATATTAGACATTGAAAGTGGATTGCTTTGAAAGCTGAAGCTAAGAGACAAAGGGATTTTTGGACATTGAAAAATTTAAGAAATTGGAAAATCTCTGCTGGAGGTATGGATTTTTGATTATTTAAAATTGTCATTGCAAGTGGGAAGGGAGAAAAAAAATTGGAGCAGAAGCTGAAAAAGGAGGAGATTGTCTAGAACGTCTTTGTGGATCCCAAAAGAAGATATATGGTAATTGGACCTCTTTGATTAAAAATTAATCCAGAAAGAGAAAGAGAAGAAGGAAGAAAAGTATTAACTTTTGGAATTTTTTTTTTTTAATTGCTTTTGATTATCTTTGATTAAAAATACTTGTGGTTGTTTTGGAAAAAGTTTCCCTTTTTATAATGGCATTGTTTGTGGATGAACTAGAGATTGAATATCAAAAATATAAAAAAGAAGATACTTTTGGGCGCTTTGTTTCAATTCTTAGAAATGGCGTTATGTTCTGTTGAAAAGTTGATTACGCAGCAGAAGGACTGGGACAAGGAAGAAGAGGAAGAAGAAGCCATCTTTGATGAACAATGGGTCCCTTCCGGAGAGGAGGAGAAAAAGGATAAGAAAAAGGGGATTTTAAGAATTATAAAAACAACCAAAAGAGAGAAAAATGAGCGAAAAGGTGGAGGCAAGGTTAGAAAGCAAAAGAAAAGGAGTAAAAAAAGCGATGGGAAAAAGCAAAAGGGTAGAAAGGGCAAGGAGAAGAATAAGCAAGAGAGAAAGGGGGGGAGGAGAAGCCTTAATGGGGGGAAGCAAGACCTAAAGAAAAAAAGTTTATTTAGAGACAATGGGTGAATTTAATTTAGATTAAAAGAAGGATTCTGGAGGGTATATAAGATTGTGTTTTTATATGTGTATTTAGAATATAAAATTTATTATGTAATTTTAGAATCTTTTAAACAGAATCCCAAGAAAGATTGTAATATGTAGTATTTCTAAGTTAGGGTAATGAGTTATAGATATTACTCCAATTGGTGTACAGGAGAAGTATAGTAAAAGAAAAAAAAAAAGATGAATGGATAATTGGAAATAAAACAGACAAAGAATGTTGTTGAAAATGGTAATAAGATATGGAAGGATATATATGCTTTTTTTTTTTTTTTTGGATTTTGTATATTGATAAAAGGCAATAAAATTTTAATTAATAAATAATTTGGATGGAAAAGAGAAGTAGGGACAAGATATGAAGTTAATATTATATGAAATATTGATATTATAATCTGGAAATGTTATGCCTTATTGGTCTTTTATTATTATTTTTTTTTAGAAAAGAATTTATAAGCTGTTATGCCTTGATTCTTTGTGCATTGTTCTTATAAAACTGATAAAAATGGTTTTTATATATATATATAAAAAAGAAAATGATAATAAGATATGGAAGGAGATATGGGTTGAATATGATGTTTGAATTTGTGTCTGTGTAAAGAGTTTTAACCCGGGAACAGACAACCTTCAGAAAAGATCTTTTAGTTTTGTTTATGTTTTGTGTTTGTATGTTTGTGTATTGTGTTTATGGTAAAACTAACAAAATTTGTTTTTTTTAAAAAAAAAAAGGAAAAAAGAATCAATAAAACCTTGGAGGAATGTTAGACGAGAATAATTTAAACAAGCCAGAAAGAAAAGAATATGATGACTATAAAATGGATAAATATGGAAGAGAAATGAAATTGAATAGGAGTAAAGAGAAATAATGAGAAATTTGCTGGAAGATATTTGTGTGTCCATATGGAGATGGGATATATTGGAATTATGCTGTATAAAAATAATGTTTTGTTTGACTTGTAAGGATTTACAATGTTAAGAGGTTTTATGTGTTTATGTATTTGTTAATGATGGTTAATGATGTGTTGTTTTATCTTTAAAATTAATAAAAATTTGTTTCAAAAAAAAAAAAGTGTCCATTGCCTAAAATAGCAGTTTTTCCACCTCATCTACATGTCTTAATTAAAACTTTCTTTTGTGCGTGTTTTAGAGCAATATCTAAGTGCATTGCAGCACTTCAAAGCAATTAACAATTCTGAGTAGCTAAGAATAAAAAGTACACTTACAAAAATAAATTTAAGTACAAAGTTAAAACTTCAAAAATATAGTTCTTGTACAAAATGAATGTTTTAGTTTTAACTTCCTTTCTAATACTTATACTTCGAACATTTTATTTCTGTCACTGAAGAAAAGTTTGTTGAGCTATTGTTTATATCTAATATTTCTTTTAATCCTTGTGATCATGAAAAACTAATTGCTTTCAATGTGATCATGCACACTTACCGCAAAGTAATTCACATTTAAATGTATTTCGATAAGCATAGAATTTCATTACACAGTTTTTGCAAATGAAATGTTCCCCCCAAAATTTGTTGAGAGAACTAAAAATGGACAAACCTGTTTAACTGGACTATAAGAAATGAAAAATTAACTTTGTCATATTTTAGCTTTGTTGCAAACTATATCCATGCATTATATATTGATAACATTATTTCATAGACATAGATTCAAATCAATATGTATATGTTTACTTCAGCAGCCATTTTCAATGTAATTTTTAATGGTCATTGGACAATAAAAATTTAAAGATAAATACAAAATATTAAATAAACATTCAACTGATTGGGTACAATGCACAGAATATAGTTTTGTATAAAGTAAAGGTTCTAGTACATACCTTCAAACAATGTAAGAAATTCTTTCATCTGTTTTAGCTGCCTCATTGTCTCTGTTTCTCGTGGCACATAGAATGCTGTAGTAATTTGTGCTATCCAAGTCTATGGAGGAATCTGAAGTGGGAAAACTATTTGCATATCTTAGAATCCAAAAGAATTACTTTGTAGTTTTCTCCTCTGTGAAAGAAAGGAGGTACAGATTCCTGGAGGTGGTATTCTCAATATCACTCCAAATGGTGCTATAGAATACCACAGGATTTTTCCCCTATCCACCTATCTGTGCAATCTGAAATTGCAAAACAAAGAGTTTCAAACTTTTTATAGAATATGTTTTTTTAAACCCAAACTATTAAATGTAACAAAGTAAGGAAGAGTGCAAGTGTGTGTGTGAACATAAGCATTCCTGTTAAAAAGATTTTATAATCAGAAATATAATCTTCCTGGATGTTGAAAGGTTATATAAGTCTTTGAAAAATTGAGAAATAAAAATGTACTGAGGCAATAAATTAATCTGTGAATAAGATTAACATGCCAGGTTTCAATATAATTTGGAACTATAGAATTAAAATCTCTCCCCCCTCCTCTTTTCAAATCATGGTTTAAAGTTATATTAGGAAAAGGGACAAAGCAAATTACTTCTAATCAAAATACTTCTGGGGAAGGTAATATCTCTAGTAAAGTGTCCATACTTATTTTGACAGGTGGTTACTTATAATAGCAAAACTATTTGAATGAAATCATGTCCTCTGTGGTTTATGCCACATGTTGGAACTTGAATGTTGCACTTCCAGTGTGCCCCCAAAAGAATAAAGCATCACCTTTAAATTGTCTTATCTAAGCTCTGTGTCAAGTATCTGTCATGTCAACCCCAAAACTATGCCAGTTGAAAAAGATTTGTAACTGAAAAACAAGCCATTTTATTTCAAGTTACTCTGATGATGAAGATCAGTATAAAAATCTTGCACATTTATTTGTAAAAAAAAACACTAATTTGAGTTCTCTGGAATTCTTTATGGATAGTATACAAAGAACAGAAGATTTCTTTAAATACACACATGTAGACATATACTGTAAAAAAAAAAAATTCAACATAGCCTCTCAGGTATTGGAGATTTCTATACAGGAAAAATTAACCTGGTAATGAGTTGGTGATCTTGTATTGAGAGACAACCCTGAAGATAAAAAATAATGGATGTCCTAGGTTGAACATGAAAATTGTATTGTCTATTCTTAATAGAATTCATTTGCAGCAAGACAAATTCCTTGTATGTCCAATCACACTTGGCCAATAAAAAAGAATTCTGTTCTATTCTATAAAAAAAAAAAATGAAAAATTTACAGGATTTTAGTGTTTTTGCAAGAGTTTCAAAGAATAATATAATGTCACAGGATTTCAAGGAGAACATCAATATTTTACAAGATTTAGAGATCTTGTGAGAGTTCAACTTTTTGAGGGGGGCACCTTTTTGGGGGGGCACTGAATTATGTTGTCATGGCTTTCATCACTTAAAAAAGTTGGCAATCTGGTTTTCCAGTTCCGCGTGGCTTTGGTGGCAGCAGGAATTCGCGACTGTTCGCGATTCCTACTGCGCTTGCCGCCGAGGTACCCCCGATCCAAATGGGTCAGGGGGATATGGCTGCCCTGTAGGGACAGACGAAGAGAGAGGGGAGCCGGACAGGGGGTTGGGAGTGTCGCAGACCCCCTCCTCATCCGGAAAAACCCCTTTTTCCCAAGGTGGTGGAGCGGTGGTCAGCAATGGCCACCACGAAGAAGCCTGCAACCGGGTAAGAACGTGCTGGAGGAAGCAAGAAAAGTGAAAGTGCTGGCTGAGCCGGGTCAATCAACATCTTTTAAACTCACTGGAACTGAACTGTCTGAATTGCTGGAGGATACATTGTCTCCCTAAGAAGATTGGAAAGCGGCGGAGAAGCTTTTAAAGGGAACTTTTTTTTTTCTTCACTCTCCCACCCCATAGAAACAGCAGATGAAGATTTGAAATTTATTTGGGCACTGAAGGTGAACTATTTTGAAAGTTGAAGTTAAGGGATAAAAGATTTCTTGGACACTGGACTTAAAAATTTAAGAAATTGGAAAACCCTTATTAGAGGTATGGATTTGTGATCATTTAAAAATTGATGTTGCAAGTGGGAAGGGAGAGGTTAAAAATTGGAGCAGAAGTGGAAAAAGGAGGAGATTGCCTAGAATCCCAAAGAAAGATATATGGTAATTGGACCTCTTTGATTAAACTGTAACCCCAGAAAGAGAAAAAGAAGAAGGAAGAAAAGTATTAATCTTTGGGACTTCTTTTGAACTATTTTTGATTAAAAATACTTGGGTGGTTGTTTTGGGAAAAGTTTCTCTTTTTATGATGGCATCGCTTGTGGGTGAAAAAGACGGAATATCAAAAATATAAAAAGGAAGAACAAGATGGAAAAGATACTTTGGGCACTTTATTTCAATTTTTAGAAATGGCGTTATGTACTTATGAAAAGTTGACTACGCAGCAGAAGGACTGGGACAAAGAAGAAGAGGAACAAGAAGCCATCTTTGGTGGACAATGGGTTTCTTCTGGGGAGGAGGAGAAAGAGGATAAGAAAAAGATCCCCTTTAAGGTTTCAAAAAACAACCAAAAAAGAGAAAAATGAGAGGAAAGGTGGATGCAAGGTTAGAAAGCAACGGAAAGGGAGTAAGAAAAGGAGGAGGGGAGACAAAGGGGTAAAAAGGGCAAGGAGAAGAATAAGCAAAAGAGAAAGGGGGGGAGGAGAAGCCTTAATGGGGGGAAGCAAGATCTAAAGAAAAAAAAGCTTATTTCGAGAAAAAGAAAAAAGCTTATTTAGAGACAATGGGTGAATCTAATTAAGGATTAAAAAAGAGGGGGATTCTGGAAGGTACATAAGATTGTGTTTTTATATGTGTATTTAGAGTAGAACTTTTCTTATAAAATTTATTGTGTAATTTTAGAATGTACTAAACAGAATCCCAAGATAAGTTAAGTGTTATATGAAGTACTTTTAAATTAGGGCAATGAGTTAAAGGTGTCACTCCAATTAGTGTATAGGAGAAGTATAGTAAAAGAAAAAAGATGAATGGATAGTTGGAAATAGAACAGACAAAGAATGTTATTGAAAATGGTAATAAGATAGGCAAGGATATATAAAGTGAATATGATGTGTAAATTTCGTCTGTGTGAAGAGTTTTAACTCGGGATCAAGCAGCTTTCAGAAAAGATGTTTTAAGTTTTGTTGTTTTTTGTGTTTTGTATGTTGATAAAAGGCAAAAAAATTTAATTAGCAAGAAATAATTTGGATGAAAAGGAGAAGTTGGGATAAGATATGAAGTTAAATAGATAAAGTAAATATTGATATTATAATTTGGAATCATTATGTTCTATTGGTTTTCTTCTTTAATTACTATTTTTTTTAGAAAAGAATTTATAAGCTGTTATGCCTTGATTGTCTGTGCACTGTTTTTGTAAAATTAATAAAATTTGTTTTTTTTTAAAAAGTTGGCAATCTGTGATTTAAGTAATTTCTTAAATTGCAACTGTATTTTAAATAACATAGAAATTAACCCCCTGAATCAAACTGGGCTGAAAATAATATTATTCAGCCCAGAGTAAGCTTGTGGAATCTCCTCTGATGAGAATCAAAATACTCTTTGGTGACTTTGTTATTAACATTTTGATCTAGAAAGATAGATCAATTTTTCCTTGATGATTTGTGACTTCAAGGAATACTGAAGTATAAGAAGACCACTGATGAATCACGCCCAAGTTCCATCCATCTAGTTCTTGTTTCTTCCAATGGCTAGCCAAATGAATTTGAAAAGGCCAGAAGCTTGCGGCCTAGAGCCAACTTCAATCGACATTTCTTATAGCCTTTATAATCAATAATGTCAGTTTTGAATGGATTGTATCCTAATATATCTTTTGGGCATTATTATGGAAAAGCATTGTTTTCGTCTCTGTCTATATACTTAGAGACCATATAGGTCATTTATCAGTAAAGATCACAGTACGATTGTATATAATCTAGACTATTTGGGGATATCTACCAAATGTACTATCCAGTATCTCCCAATGGTATCCAAACTGTGTAATGTTCTAGGCAAAATGTTGAAATTCCATGATAGTTTTGTACTTGCTATGCAAGTTTATATTTGTGATTAATATTAAAATGTAAATTATATCAATTGCAACACAAATTATTTTTAAGTTAGTACCTAAACATTCATAGGAAAACCTTTCCTTGTTTAATATAATTATGTTTGTATTTCATTAAATATCCCTAATATTTCTTACTTCTCTCTACAAGTTGTGCAAATTTATTTTATATACTATTTTAAATTAGGTCTTTTTTTAATTTATAGAGATCCAGATTTTAACTATGTCCATGTAATAATATTTTGCCTCTATATTTTTTTTTTAACAAAAAGCTCTTCTAAGATCATTCCAATTATAAAGATGAAGCAAACAATCTTTACTAAGTTGAAAAACAAATTGGAAAACCTAAAAACCAAATTGCTTTGGTGAATGAATGAAAAAAAACTAGTTTATGTCCAGCTGCTAATTTTTAAAATGTAATGCTTTATGCTGATTGCTGGTTGACAGAGGAGGATAGAAAGAGGAATTTCTCATTTTTGCCAGTGCTTGATATCTTCACCAATTGTCAACTTTCTCAAATGGATTTTGATGATAAGAAAAAGGATAATGATTTGGAATTGTTCATTGTGAATGCATTAGGTTTGCACAGACAAAACATGCATGAAGTGCAATTACTGCCAGTGTTGTCATATTAGTATGAACGTTAATAGCATGTTTGTTATGCATTGAAACGGGTTATACATTCTGATACTTTAATCTTGTCATCTGTGCATCACTTGTCTAAGTACTCTCATTTAAGATGCCATATCTCTTCTGGTAGCAATAAAGGAGTAAAGCAACATTAATATTAAATAATTAGAAAAACAAAAGGGGAATGATTAAACATATTTACATAATTGAAATAACACGGAGTCTCAGTGGGAAATCGGGACAATGTTGTCTCCATTCAAAGTAATTCATAATTCAGATTTTTAATTATGGCACATTCATTCATTTAAAGATGATTCTGGATGAGAGGGCCACTAATGAAACACAATCATTAGCATCCAAACAAAGTAATTTAGGAAGTCTCCGTTAGGGGAAAAAGATTTTCTAGAACATCATCAATCACACAAGATATGCAAAAACAAGCAATTAAGCCACACACAAGAACTACAACAACCTTATATATCAGTAATGTACACATGAAAACATAACTGATTACAATAACTAGACTAGGATGGTGGAGTTAATGTGTTTTTTACATTACAGTACCATGAAATATTCTGCCAGGGAGGGACCTTTGCCAAGCAAGTTCCACGCCAGCTTATACACAAAGAGTGAGACTCTTCTACATAGTCTAGATCTCAGCATCCAAATCCCAAATAATCATGGTCGATGGGCATATGAGGTCCAGCCTTTCCCTCCCTCCTCTCCTTTGACCCCTCCCCCCAATTTATAGTGCATTTGATTTGGCTAAATGGCAAATGTGGGATCAGCATAAGATGTTACCCACGAAGCAGGTGCTGCCTTTGTTTCTCATTAGATACTCCAATCCTGCTTTGCGTTTTGACTGACGAAAGCCCTTCAAAGCCTCAAGGGGCAGAGGGGGCTCCTTCCAGAGACACACACAATTGCGGTTCATTAAACATGCAGAGGCTGTAGTTGGAGACCACATGACTTTTAATGCCTGTGTACAGTGTCTAGTTAAATAGATCCATCATACGGCTGGTTTCTGAACACCCTCCTCTTCTAGGCAAAATTATAGTCTTGTTGCAACCAAACCTCTTTTCGGCTTGCTGTTTCGGGTGGGTTGGGGGAGGGGTGTCCCCCCCCCCCATGTGATTGGGCTTTACTTGCAGTCCTGAGTAAAGCGAGCTCTGCCGGGCACCCTGTCAGGCTGTTGTCAGAGCTGCCTTTGATAACTACCAGTCTCCGGAGCCAAAGTATGTTCTATTGGTACTTAAAGGACAAAAATACTGGTTAATTTTCAACAGTGCTCCTTCATTTGACTTTACAATTTATGGCAGTGAACATTAATGTGAGAATAGCTTGGTTGAGGAGGAATTTCAAATTAGAGAAGCTCTTCTCTTTAGCCCCAACAGCCTGACCCAGGGTGAATGGAAAAGTAATTTGCCACCAGATCCTCATTTTGCTGCTGTTATCACTCCTTGTAAATGAAGCACGGCAATTTATTGTAGCACCTCGAGAAGTCAAGAACATAATGTGTAAAACACATAGGAAAAAAAAAAATCTTCCTTCATGTTCATTAACACCCCGCACATAGAGGCTGTTCACATTCCCCTCTAATGAAGGAGGGGGTGAAGTCTTAAACCTAAAGCTTTCTGTCATGTGAAGAAGCCCTCTTCAGACCATTAGGTGGCTGAGTTGTACCAAAGAAAGGTCACGGACAAAAAAAGAGGGGAAAATGAAAAGGAAAGAAAGTTGCTGGGGTGAGGGAAGAGGAGGGGCACGAATCACAGAAAATGACAATGCTGGAAAATGGAAGAATAGATTCAGGAAGGGAGTTTAGTCAATTCCCAGAATGAAAAGTGCATTTTCAGCATCAGTTTTCATTTTCTTTTTTATTATTGGCCTCTATGGGCATTTTCTACTTATATTCAAGAAAATAATATCTAGCCCTTGATTAGCTGGGACTTACTTTAACACTCTAATACTCTGTTATTTCACTCTTGTTCCAGAGGCATATCAATGTAAATAAAATTATATACATGTGGGCATTTGTGTATGCATGCCTTATGTATTGTTTCTAATGATGAAGAATGTGTTTGTTTTTTTAATGCATTAATTTTATGTGCACAAGGAACTGGAATGATGTACTTGATAATGGCAATATCAATGGTTTCATTAGGAATCTTTTATCTCAGTTATACCTCTTTAAGGAAACTAAACTATGTTAATTCAAGTCCTTGTGAATAACAGTATGAATAACATGCTAAGGATACCTTAAGGATACCTATTACAACTATCATTTATTACAGCATGAAGTAGAACTTCTAAATTGAAAAGAAGTAGATTTACCTTCTTCAATTACATTTTAAAAGGTTGAAAAATTCTGGAGATTTCTGTACAATTAGGGCAATTGAAAAAGAAGCAGCAAAAGGTTGAATTTTGTTTTCCTTCATAGATACAGAGCACACATGCACATACAAATTAGGCAGATTGGGACAATTCTTGAATAATTTACTGTTATTTGTTAGATATAAATTTGTATTGATTTGCAATTAAGTATCTCATGCTTTGATTTCTCAGATCGCTTTTACTTGGTCTGCAGATGTAAGAGAAAGAGATAAAATTATCTGGACATCTCATTGAAATTATGCTAGCCCTCTTCAAAAGGTCTTTGTCATTACTAGTCTCTTGTTGTGCAGGCTTGGTGCTAACAACAATTATTGGTGGTAGCCACAGGACATTTTTTGGCTACATAACGGCAGCCCAAGTCATACACTGTGGGTGGAAAGGGTTCGTTTAAGGATCCTCCTTGGCTCCTACTGATGATGGGAATCCTACTCTCCAACTCTTTGGGCTAGATTCATCGGTTGATGAAAATTAATCCCTCAATTGGATGAAACCAACTCCCTGTGCTGGTTTACCCTGGATCAACTAGCTATTTTTGTTTAATATGTACAAGGTCATCTTCGAGCCTAGAACTTCTTCTGGTTGTGCTGAGAACCATCAACCAAGAAAATCTCAAATCATTCACTGATCTAATGGGGTGACTCTCCATATTATGTTCAACTATTTTTCCTATAAAACCTGGGATAGGATTGATTTGGAACGGGCATTGCCCATTTCTTTTTACATACATTGCTTGATAGAGTCAGCTTGGCCATATTATGATTTTTATCATGAGTCTTTGACTTGTTATTAAAATGGTTTTCATCTGGAAAGAAAGAAAAAAGCTTCTCTGGATAAAATGTAATTGAGAGCCTATCAATAAGAAGACTTTTTTTTTTACTTAGAACCACCTGATTTAGTTAATTAGACAGAAGCATATGCAGAAGAAAGTTCAATGCCTATATTAAGATGAGAAAGTTTTAAAGTAAACAAAAAAAAATACCTTATATGAAGAATGGAAACTGAATAGTGGTCACAGCAGACAAAGCATTATTCTGCCCAGAGTTGGGCAGCCTATACATTTAATAGATGATGATGACAATGAGAACAACAACGATGATGATTCCAATTAAACCCTATTTTGAACTGACTATATTTTCCAAAACATTTTAAACAGCATCATGTATAATATTTCAGTCCATACTGAAAATTATTACAGTCATAAGAAAATGATGTAGATGGATAGGAAGGCAGAGGGAAATGCTTTGAAGGACATAAGAAGACTCATTACCAAAGAAATAATCAGATAAATAGGGGCCTGAGCCCAGAGTCAATGGATGCAAGATTCAGTAACAGATTTGTAGCTGTTACAATAAAAGTAGTAATGACCTACATGGCATTGATTTCTTAGCCTTACACACTATCTATCTTCTTTATGATGATTAGGCATTGGACGGGTATCCAACTAACGGCAGACTAATGCCCAATCATCACAAAGGCTATACTGCAGCCTTGATTAAAATTGACTAGTTCTTTTCTTATTCTAAATCAAGGTGGCCAGTTTTTTTTAAATGGTGGGGGATTGCAGGAGGCATGACAAATATAACTGGGAGGGATGACAGGTGTATCTACATCATCATCATCATTATCAGTCTGAGGGATTAATTTTCACCAACAGATGATTGAGACTTAATCACGTCTTTTCTTTTCCACCTTAAAATCTGTAGGCAATTGTGCCTCATAATTTTAGCAGTCTGATTTTGGGAAACTCTGGGGATGACAGAGTTGCAGTAACTGTAGGCTTATAGGCTGATGTTTGTTTACCCCTGTTCTAAATGGGATCCATATTTTTATTAGAATAATTCATTCTTATAATCTGTGTCTTTCATCGAGGCCCCAATGGATTATCAGGATGGGTCATGTTAAGTTTGAGCATGGGCGAGAAAGAATGGAGACAAGTTTCTGAACGGTGAACTTCAGCTCTTTATTTACATCGTGATTTGCTCATTTAATATCAGTAAAACCCACCTTATATAGGCAAACCTTGTAATGTTTAACCAATAACAAGCTAGGAACGCTAGCTTTTATAACCAATAAGAACTCTCTGTTAAGGGCCAATCAGATTCCCCGGAACGGGCCAATCCGGTCCGGCCACTTAACAGCCAATCCGAAGTGCAGGGCCAGAACCCTGCACTTACTCCAAGCTCACACTTTATTAATTATATTGCATACACAACACCCCTGGTTCCTTAGTTCAGGGCGCAGTTACATAGTCCCTTAAATAGGACGGTTGTCTTTTTAGTCTCTTTGATTTTCGTTGTATCGGCTGGTTGAAATCTCGCTGAGGTAGATCGTTGTCTGGCAGTGGGGCTGTTTCTGGTTCAGAGTTCACTTCTACGTCGTTGCCCACATTTTCCTCAATTCCCTGAGGTGCAGACATTTCTCCCTCCGGCTCCACTTCCTGAGTTTCAATTAAATCGTTTCCTTCGAATGGGTTTCCTAGGGCTTCATCTTCTTCCGTACCTCCCCCCCCTCAGTTTGGTCATAGGGGAGTTGTGAATTGGCCGCTGCAAGCTGCGACCGTAATTGGTCGATATGCCGTTTCCAAAGTTTATCGTCAAGGCATTGCATGAGGTAGGATCTAGGGCCAGTTACATGTACTACTGTCGCTTCCACCCACAACGGGTTGCCCGATAGGTCTTTTGCATAAACCAGGTCTCCTACCTGGAAGGTGTGACAGCAGCCGCTGGATCCTAGTGGTTTCTCTGGTTCATACGCAGGGTGCAACCGGTCAAGGTGGGAGCAGAGCTTTCGTCCCATTAGCAGTTTAGCGGGAGTTTTGTTGGTGGCGCTATGTGGGGTGATGTGTTGTAAAAAGAGGATTTGGTTGACCTTGTCGTCAATGTTGTCATAGTCTACCTTTTGCAAGGTTTTCTTCACAAATTGAACCATGCGTTCTGCTCGGCCATTGCTCGCAGGGTGTGCAGGCGAGGTGAGTGCATGGCAGATGCCACAGTCAGCGAGGTACTGCTCAAATGCTAGTGCAGTAAATTGTGGGCCATTATCGGATACCAGGACGTCTGGTAATCCGTGGGTTGCAGAGTCTGTTTAGAATCTTGATGACCGCCTCGGAGGTCGTAGTCGTCATGCGATGAAATTCGAGCCAATTGGAGTAGGCATCGACGGTAAGCAGGAAGGTGTGGCCCTTGGTTGGCCCCGCGAAGTCCAGGTGAATTTGGGACCAGGGTCCGCGTGGTGTCTCCCATTCAGTAGGCATGGCTTTTGGTGGGGCGTTGCTGACTTCTTGGCATTTGGGACAAGCTTTAACCCACTGTTCGATTTGCTTGTCAATGCCCGGCCACCATGCGTAGCTTCGTGCAAGGGCTTTCATTTGCACGATGCCGGGGTGGCCATCATGCAAAGTTCTCAGCAGCGCTTTTCGGAGCCATTCTGGAATAACGACTCTATCGCCCCAGATGACACAGCCTTTCTGGGAGAAGAGTTCGGTCTGTCGAGTTTTGAATGGTGTGAAGTCATCTGATAACTGGTCCAATGGCCATCCGCATTCTACCCAGCCTAAGACTCATGCAAGAGTGTGGTCGTGTTTGGTTTCTCTTGCGATATCTTGGGCGGTCAGTGGCGGCGAGTTGTTCATCGATTTTCGATTTTAAGGCAAGCGGAACTCGACGGGGCTTTAGGCGAATGGGAGCTATTTTTGGATCTAAGCTGAATGAGATTGGGGTCCCCTTGTACTTGCCTAAGCTGTCTGCGAAGACGTCCCTGAACTCAGAGATAAGGTCTTCCTCCCAGTCACAGCCACCGACTCGATTTACGCCGCCCATTCAATGCTGAGTGGTGTGAACCATTGGAGGCCCAGTAGGCTAGGCCAATCTCTATCGATGACTGTTAAAGGTAAGTATGCTGTGTGCTTCTTGAAGGAGACTCGGACTCGGCAAAACCCGACGACGGGGATTCGATTCCCCTGGTAGTCTTTGAGGATGAGGCATTGGAAACGAAGATCCTGGCGTTGAATTGTGGGGATGAGTTGCTTGAGTGTCTTCCATGACACCATCGAGAGGGACGATCCCGAGTCGACCTCCAAGTGGCAAGGCTGGTTCTCGATGGCTACCATGACTCGGATTTTCTTAGTGTCCAAGGCTGAGGCATGATCGATAGTGATAGTATGGTGAGCCTCTTCTCTCTGCAAAGCTCGATTTCTGTAGGAGTGGTTTACTGGCTCTCGCCTTACAGAATGGTTTCCTGTCAATTGGCGATAGTTAGCCCCTTTTGAGGCCTCGCTGGGTCCTGGCGAGCTGTGGCAGACCCATCTGATGTGGCCTCGTTTCCCGCACTTATGGCAGAGTACGTCACGGAATCTGCATTCGGATCTGGCATGGTTGGCACCACAGCCAGCGCAAGGGCGCAAGGACTTCGGCCGTGGGTCCTGGTCAGACCGCAGTCGATGGACCCCCTCTTCGTTGCTGTCTGACGACGAAGAGAGGTCTTCGTGGTGTGTTGTCACCAGCTGTCCTTCCGACTTGGATAAAATGTCGCTTGTCGGTGGAGGTACCGGAGTGCGGTTTCGGCGTAGTTGAGCAGCCGACTTCTTGGTTGCTTCCGCTGCGGTAGCATCGGCAATGGCGTCAGCAAGGCTGATGTCGCCTTTTGCCATCAGCTTGCTTTGGATGCCTGGTGCATCTAATCCCAGAACTATGCAATCTCTTAGTGCTTCTTCTAGATCGGTGAATCCGCAGAGGCCTCCCAAATTTTGGAGGTCTGCTATGAAGTCGGCCATGCTTTCTCCCTTTCGCTGGCTCCTCTGATAAAACTCGTGGCGTCTCATGAGCGTAGGCACGGTCGGGGCATAGTGGTCTCGCAGGATAGGTTCGAGGTCGTCCCAATCCATGCCCTTCACTTCTCAGGGTTTGGCTAGTGCTTCAGCCATCTTAAATACGGTTGGACCGCAATGCGTTAGGAACACCGCCCGTTTCTTCCTGGCTGTGGCGTCCTTTAAGTTGTTGCTTTCTAAGAACATTTGGAAGTGATCCATGTAGGACTCCCAGTCCTCCTGTACTGGATCGAACGGAGCGGATGGTATGATGCCGCCGGACATGGTTCCGTTGTTGGCGTCGTCTGTCACGTGCTCGGTGTTCTTTGAAGTTTCGTTGGTTCAGATATTTCCAAATCCCATCCTCGTCGCCAGTGTTATATTTTGAGCATGGACGAGAAAGAATGGAGACAAGTTTCTGAACGGTGAACTTCAGCTCTTTATTTACATCGTGACTTGCTCATTTAATATCAGTAAAACCCGCTTTATATCGGCAATCCTTGTAATGTTTAACCAATAACAAGCTAGGAGCGCTAGCTCTTATAACCAATAGGAACTCTCTGTTAAGGGCCAATCGGATTCCCCGGAACGGGCCAATCCGGTCCGGCCACTTAACAGCCAATCTGAAGTGCAGGGCCAGAACCCTGCACTTACTCCAAGCTCACACTTTATTAATTATATTGCATACACAACAGGTCATGTCAATGAAAAATATAGGACCTTCTGGTTTAAGTAGTAAGTGGCCATATTTTTTCAACAAATGCCATTCTAATAAGCAAACAGCAGGAGTCTCTTATGCTATGACAATATTCTGTTCTGAATTCTTCTCACCGAAGAAATAATCATCATTTACAGAAAATAGAATTGTTTTACAAACGAGAGTCCACTGGGAAAAAAAAAACTATACTTAACAAAATGATTTATCTTTAATTAAACAGAATGGTTTATCCCACTAGGTAGTACAAGGGTCTGGCAAGTTTAAGACTTGTGGACTTCAACTCCCAGAATTCCTCAGCTAACATGACTGGAGGAGGAATTATGGGAGTTGAAGTCCACAAGTCTTAAAGCTGTCAAGTTTGAAGTCCCCTGAGGTAGCATATTACTCTTGAAATCTTCTTATAAGTACATATTTTGGGGATGAAATTTAAACGTTTTAAAATATGTGTTACATAGAAATATGTCTATTGTGTTTTGTTTTTGTTATCCTTGTTTTTTATTTTACTTTAGGGAGTAGGATTTCATGCTTTATAAAAATATCATTCAGCTGAGATGATGAAGTACAAAAACTAAACTAAAGTTAAGGGTAAAACACCAAGAACATTGTGGAGGTTTATGAAAGATTAGATGGCTGTCTATACATTAATTTTCTTCCACTGAATATCATTGCCTGCATTATTGCAAAAAACATGACCCTCTCAAGCATGACAAGTTCATCACTTTGTCGTCTGGTAACAGTTTTATATATAGCTGAACTAGGACCCTAGGCTAGCTATTTTGTGAGAGCAGCCACAGCAAGGATTCAAAGCTCCAAGTAGGAGCGCTTGCTTTAAAAAGGTTGAAGACACCTGACTGATGCTGTAGTTTTATGAAAGACTAGCCTGATTGTTCTTCCTGCCTTTAGGCTTTTCAAACTTGGTAAGTTTAAGATCTGTGGACTTCAACTCCCAACGCTGATTGGGGAATTCAGTGAATTGAAACCCACAGATCTTAAAGTTCCCAAGTTTGAAAATTACTGCTTTAAAGGCATCCTTGACTTAATCCTTGGCAATTTTAAGACTAGAAGCTACTGAGGGAACAGGAAATGCTCCAACACTGATCTGAGGGTTAGCCACATAGAACACTGTGAAACTTAAGGTTCCTTGGTGCTCTGTGAGCTTGGTTGTTTTCTGGTAGATGTGTTATTATCTAAACTAAATAACTTCATCAGTGCAGTCTAGTAATCACATCAGTGCAGTCATCAATGACGTTATCTAATTTGGGTAATGAAATGTTTGTAAAAAGCAACCAAGTTCAAGAGAACGAAGGATCCCTTTATTTCAATCCCAAGCTACAATATTATCCTCTGTCGATACTGTGAAACTTACTTTTGAGGAGGTATGTACTGAACATTTAATCTTTGACAGGTCCCCCTGTATTGGGGGAGGAAGACATGGATAATTTGTGTGGAGGAAAGTCAGGGTTAGAAAAAAGATTGAAGAAGGGAAAATAAATGAACCCTTTCCACCCACAGCTTCTCTGCATCAAATTGTATTCTTCCAAGATGCAACATAAAAGTGGCCATTAAATTAATATATTGTACAAGGAGCGAACATTAAGTTTGACCTTGAAATTAAGCACACACGATTCTGTAAATGGATGCTGGCTCATCAATATATATCTGTGAAGCTTTGTGAATTATTTTCAGCCAAACTCTCCAATCCCTCACCCCTTTCGTTTCGTATCATTCAGTTCTTAGTGATATCAAATGGAGAACAATTCCTTATCGAAGCAAAAAGTTATCTGAGAGCAATATACCTATTCTCCCTTGATCAGAAGAAGGTGGTCCAGATAGCCCATAATTCCCTGACATGGAGAAATGGTAAAGGTATTCTTGTGGATGCACCTGTCTTTATTTTGGTGCCCCAAAGCCTTTCCTGGAATGAACAGTCACTAATTGGTGGGATATCTCAGCAATTTGGTTTAGTAGTTTAGGTACTAGCTTTGGAATCAGGAGGGATTCTACTGAGTTCTAGTCCTGCCTTACATATGAAAGCCATCTGGGGTCCTTAGGCCAGTCAGTATTTCACACCCTGATCATCAGGTTGTTATTGTGGGGAAATAGCAGGAGAAAGGAGCATTTTGTATGTTCGTTATCTTGAGTTATGTATGAAAAATAATAAAGACAATAAATAGCACAATGACTAATTGTTGGCCTGGCCATATTGGTAGTCAACCCATGAGAATGAGTTTTGTCAATGTGACACATTAAATTGATTAAAAAGGAGGGGTAAATTATATCTACAGACTGGAGAACATCTATCCCACATATAAATACATAGAACTGTAAGCTGAGGAAGTGTATATAAGAGACCTTTCAGTGTCTTGGTAGGAATAAGTCTGCAATCTTTACATAAAGACATACAAGTAGTACTCAACTTACAACAGTTTGTTTAGTGACCATTCCAAGTTACAATTGCACTGAAAAAAGTGACTTTTTTCACACTTAATGACCGTTTTGATTACATGGCCTCATGGTCACGTGAATAAAAATTCAGATGCTTGCAACTCACTCCTATTTATGACTGTTGCAGTGCCTTGGAGTCAAATGTTCACCTTTTGCGACCATCTGATAAGCAAAGCCAATGGAAAAGCCAGATTCACTTAACAACCATGTGGTAAGAAAGGTGATAAAATGGAGCAAAACTCATTTAACAAAATGGAGCAAAACTCACTTAACAACATAAATGCTGGGCTCAGTTGTGGTTGTAAGTTGTGTACTATCTGTAATCTATATATATAAAAGTGAAATACTACTAACGCATCATCACAAAATCTCCAGAACTGTAAAGCCTACAAACTTGAAATTTGGCATGTATTCCTCTTGGCTTCTAGGTGATCACTAAGAAAGGATTGTTCAAAATGACCATCAGAGCATTAGTATTTCATATGTTATTATTAACATGCTCTGATGCTAAGGAGTTCTACTTCCCCTCCCCACCTGACAAGAAATCTCTTCCAACTGCAAAACACAAGCAGAGGAGAGGAGTTTCAGTTTCAGTTTCACAGTAGCAACCAGTTTTAGTACAGAACAATTGAGCTAATTTAGTACAGAACAATTGAGGCTCCTTGGTATCTCCTTCTTGCTCACATAGCAAATACTGTTTCAGTTCCAAACAGTCCTCAACTCTCTCATACACTGACAGGATGCTAGCCAGATGAATACTGATGGATGCTGGTAGGCAGAGGCATAATTTCTCCCCCTTATTTTCTTCCTCCAAAACTAAGCCCAAAATCCAAAGTTTCGTAGCGAAGCACGGGTATAGAGCTAGTGTAGTTGTTATGTTTTGAGCATGGGCGAGAAAGAATGGAGACAAGCCTCTGAACGGTGAACTTCAGCTCTTTATTTACATTGTGACTTCTCTCTCAATATCAGTTAAACCCCCCTTATATAGGCAAACCCTGTAACTTTTAACCAATAACGAGCTAGGAGCACTAGCTCTTATAACCAATAGGAACTCTCTGTTAAGGGCCAATCGGATTCCCCGGAACGGGCCAATCCGGTCTGGCTGCATAACAGCCAATCAGATGTGCAGGGCCAGAACCCTGCACTTCCTCCAAGCTCACACTTTATTAAATCTTTATGCATACACAACACCCCTTCCCCCTGGCTTCTTATTTGCAGGGCACAGTTACATAGTCCCTTAGGTAGGATGGTTGTCTTATTAGTCTCTTTGATTTCCGTTGTATCAGCTGGCTGCAATCACGCTGAGGTAGATCGTTGTTTGGCAGTGGGGCTGTTTCTGGTTCAGAGTTCACTTCTACGTTGTTGCCCACATTCTCTGCAATTCCCTGAGGTGCAACCGTTTCTCCCTCTGGCTCCGCTTCCTGAGTCTCTATCAAGCTGTCGTTTCCTTCAAACAGGTTCTCTAGGAATTCATCTTCTTCCGTACCTCCTCCCCCTCAGTTTGGTCATAGGGGAGTTGTGGACTGGCCGCTGGAAGCCGCGATCGTAATTGATCGATATGACGTTTCCAAAGTTTATCATTAAGGCATTATACAAGGTAGGATCTGGGGCTGGTTACACATACTACTGTTGCTTCCACCCACAACGGGTCGTCCGATAGGTTTTTAGCATATACCAAGTCTCCTACCTGGAAGGTACGACAGCAGCCGCTGGATCCTAGTGGTTTCTCTGGTTCATAAGCTGGGTGCAACCGGTCGAGGTGGGAGCAGAGCTTTCGTCCCATTAGCAGTTCGGCGGGAGTTTTGTTGGTGACGCTATGTGGGGTGATGTGTTGCAAGAAGAGGATTCGATTGACCTTATCGTCAATGTTGTCATAGTCTACCTTCTGCAAGGTTTTCTTCACAAATTGGACCATGCGTTCTGCTTTGCCATTGGTCACAGGGTGCACAGGCGAGGTGAGCACATGGCGAATGCCGCGGTCAGCGAGGCACTGCTCGAACGCTAGTGTGGTAAATTGAGGGCCGTTATCGGATACCAGGACGTCTGGTAATCCGTGGGTTGCAAAGAGTCTGTCTAAGGTTTTGATAACCGCCTCGGAAGTCGTAGTCGTCATGCGATGGATCTCGAGCCAATTCGAGTAGGCGTCGACGGTAAGCAGGAAGGTGTGGCCTTTGTTTGGCCCTGCGAAGTCCAAGTGAATTCGGGACCAGGGTCCACGTGGTGTCTCCCATTCAGTAGGCATGGCTTTTGGTGGGGCGTTGCTGACTTCTTTTGGCATTTGGGACAAGCTTTAACCCACTGTTCGATTTGCTTGTCAATGCCCGGCCACCATGCATAGCTTCGTGCAAGGGCTTTCATTCGCACGATGCCGGGGTGGCCATCGTGCAAGGTTCTCAGCAGCGCTTTCTGGAGTCGTTCTGGGATAATGACTCTATCGCCCCAGATGACACAGCCTTTCTGGGAGAAGAGCTTGGTTTGTCGAGTCTTGAATGGTGTGAAGTCATCTGATAACTGGTCCAATGGCCATCCGTGTTCTACCCAGCTTAGGACTCGTGCTAGGGTGTGGTCGCATTTGGTTTCTCTCGCGATATCTCGGGCGGTTAGTGGCAGCGAGTTGAGTGCCTCAATTTGCAACGTGGTTACCGTTGGTGCAGGATCGTTGAGAGTCTTTGGAAGCGGTGCTCGGTTCAATGTGTCGGCGTGGGGAATGGCTTTCCCCGGGCGGTATTGCAGTCGATAGTTAAAAGCAGCTAAGAATTCTGGCCATCGGGTCATCCTAGGGGATAATATGTAGGGAGTGGGCTTCTCTCCGGCTATTATCCCCAATAATGGTTTGTGGTCAGTCACAATAGTAAAAGCCCGGCCATACACGTATTCGTGGAATCTTTTCACAGCTGAGACAATTGCGAGGGCTTCTTTATCGATTTGTCCATAGTTTCGCTCAGTTTTTGAAAGAGTCTTTGAAAAATATGCAACAGGGGCTTCGTTCCCATTACAGTACGTGGCTCAAAATGGCGCCTACCCCGAAAGGTGATGCATCACAGGTTATAACTAACGGCAAAGTCTCATTTTACTGCATGAGTACAGAGTCAGAAGTCAGCAGTTTTTTAACATTTCGGAACTCCTTTTCTTCACGGTAACCCCATAGCCAATTTGCTTTTTTATCTAACAACCGGTGTAACGGTTCAGTGACCGTTGCTTTGTGCAGCAAAAATACATTATAAAAATTGATGAGGCCGAGGAACGCCTGGAGATCGGCCTTGTTCCGTGGCCTGGGAGCGTTTTTTATCGCTTTTAGTTTACTTTCGGTAGGGTGAATGCCCTAGCTATCAATCAGGTACCCTAAAAACTCAACACTGTCAGTACACAATTTACATTTGTTTTTTTTAACCTTAAGACTGGCCTCTTGGAATTTTTTTAGGACTAATTTTACCCGGTCCTGTAAGATTTTTTTTGTAGGGGCTGCGATTAATACATCGTCAAAATAGGGGACCACGCCCTTAATTCCTTGCAATAACCTTTCCATAAGGCTCTGAAAAATCCCCGGGGCTACACTAACTCTGAATTGCAGCTGGGTACATTTAAAGGCACCTCAGTGCGTCACAATAGTTTGGGCCTGTGCCGTTTTTTCATCTACTGGTAATTGCTGATATGCCTGAGCTAAATCCAATTTAGTGAAAACTTTCCTGCCCCCCAGGGAATGGAGGAGATGCTGCACCACCGGCACTGGATAAGCGTTCTGCTGCAGAGCGTGGTTCAAAGTGGCCCGGTAGTCCCCACAAATTCGGATCAACCCGTCTGGCTTAATGGGTGTTACAATTGGGGTTTCCCAAGGGGAGTGATTGATGGGCTCTAACACCCCCTGAGCTATCAGTTTGTCGAGTTGTTCGTCGATTTTCGATTTTAAGGCAAACAGAACTCGACAGGGCTTTAGACGGATGGGAGCTATTTTTGGATCAAGACTGAATTAAATCGGGGTCCCCTTGTACTCGCCTAAGCTGTCCGCGAAGACGTCCCTGAACTCATAGATAAGGTCTTCCTCCCAGTCACCGCTGCTGACTTGGTTTATGCCGGCCACTTCAATGCCAAGTGGTGCGAACCATTGGAGGCCCAGTAGGCTAGGCCTATCTCTATCGATGACCGTTAAAGGTAAGTATGCTGTGTGCTTCTTGAAGGAGACTCGGACTTGGCAGGAACTGATGACGGGGATTCGATTCCCTTGGTAGTCCTTGAGGATGAGGCGTTGGGAGCGGAGATCCTGGCGTTGAATTGTGGGAATGAATTGCTTGAGTGTCTTCCAGGACACTATCGAGAGGGACGATCCCGAGTCGACTTCCAAGTGGCAAGGCTGGTTCTCGATGGCTACCGTGAGTCGGATTTTCTTAGTGTCCAAGGCTGAGGCGTGACCGATAGTGATAGTATGGTGAGCCTCTTCTCTCTGCAAAGCTCGATTTCTGTAGGAGTGGTTTACTGGCTCTCACCATACAGGACGGTTTCCTGTCAATTGGCGATAGTTAGCCCCTTTTGAGGCCTGGCTGAGTCCTGGCAAGCTGCGGCAGATCCGTCCAATGTGGCCTCATTTCCCGCACTCATGGCAGAGTGTGTCGCAGAATTTGCATTCGCACCTGGCATGGTTGGCTCCACAACCAGCGCAAGGGCGTAAGGGCTTCAGGTGATGGTCCCAGTCGGACCGCAGTCGATGGACCCCTTCTTTGTCGCTGTCTGACGACGAAGAGAGGTCCTCGTGGTGCATTGTCACAAGCTGCCCTTCTGAACTAGGTGAGATGTCGCTGGCCGTGGTGGTACCGGAGCGCGGTTTTGGCGTAGTTGTGCAGCCGTCTTCCTGGATGCTTCTGCTGCAGTAGCATCAGCGACGGTGTCGGCAAGGCTGATGTTGCCTTTCGCCATCAGCTTGCTTTGGACGCCTGGTGCATCTAGTCCCAGAACTATGCGATCTCTTAGTGCTTCTTCTAAATCGGCGAATCCGCAGAGGCCTCCCAAATTTTGGAGGTCTGCTATGAAGTCGGCCACGCTTTCTCCCTTTTGCTGGCTCCTCTGATAAAACTCGTGGCGTCTCACGAGCGTAGGCACGGTCAGGGCGTAGTGGTCTTGTAGGATAGGTTCGAGGTCGTCCCAATCCATGGCCTTCACTTCTCGGGGTTTGGCTAGTGCTTTAGCCATCTTAAATACGGTTGGACCGCAATGCGTTAGGAACACCGCCCGTTTCTTCCCGGCTGTGGCGTCCTTTAAGTTGTTGCTTTCTAAGAACATTTGGAAGCGATCCATGTAGGACTCCCAGTCCTCCTGTACTGGATCGAACGGAGCGGGTGGTACGATGCCACCGGACATGGTTCTATTGTTAGCGTCGTCTGTCACGTGCTCGGTGTTCTTTGAAGTTTCGTTGGTTCAGATATTTCCAAATCCCATCCTCGTCGCCAGTGTTATGTTTTGAGCATGGGCGAGAAAGAATGGAGACAAGTTTCTGAACGGTGAACTTCAGCTCTTTATTTACATTGTGACTTCTGCCTTGATAGGAGTTAAACCCGCCTTATATAGGCAAATCCTGTAACTTTTAACCAATAATGAGCTAGGAGCGCTAGCTCTTATAACCAATAGGAACTCTCTATTAAGGGCCAATCGGATTCCCCGGAACGGGCCAATCCGGTCCAGCTGCTTAACAGCCAATCAGAAGTGCAGGGCCAGAACCCTGCACTTATTCCAAGCTCACACTTTATTAAATCTTTATGCATACACAACAGTAGTAATAAAACTCTTGTGGATTTAATGGGATTTGCCTCAGGGTAGGCTTGCACAGAATAGGACTGTAAATATTCTAGAAAAATCAATGTAATCTTCCCCTTAAGCTTCCAGTTTAAATTTAGCAGAAACTAAGACTAATAGCACTTTACACTTCTCTTTATTTTTCTTACTCCTCTCTTCTTTCATGCCACTTCTGCTCTGAGTTGGAAGAAAGAGGTTCAAATAGCATGTGGAAGGCTTTGTAGGAAGAACAATGTACAGGAAATCCTTGGAAGTCCACTCTTAGAAGCCTGGTTTTGCACATCAAAAAGACCTGCAAAGAATGTCCTGATAATAGTGAATCTGGCCAAGAATTCTTTTATAGCTAGAGAACAGTTCCTTTAGAAAGGGGAGTAAACTGGGGTTCACTGGAGGAAGGACATTTTAATTTTTATATCACATTTATAAAAGTATTGTTATAAACGTGTTATCAAGGCATTCGCCGCCATCCAAAGGTATTTTAATTTCATAAGATCCTTTTTCCATGAAAGCTACCCTGGGTCAGATCAAATAAAAACCATTATTTCAGCCATTAGGCAAGAGACACTAGAATATAATACAAAATTTGTATTTATACATTATTTCTTTTTCCATTTCTGATGTCTCTTCCTTTCTCCTCCACAATTGCTAGCCTTCCCTGAGTCGCCTGCTGCTCTCCCCTCCAAAATATTACACTGGACACAGAACAATAAAAAAAGAAAGAAAAATGAGAAGGAGGAGGAGACTAGAGAATTCTACAAAAATAAAAACCAAGAGGAAATTGTTTCTAATCAATTTTGCAATATTTCATAATAAATGTTTTATTTAACCCATTAAAATACTGCACAATTTCTCTTCACAAAACTATTTTTTCTGTTTAAGAAACAATCATATTTTAAAATGATATTGAATTCCATAACCCTGGAGTTTTAGAAAGTTATTTTATCTTTGGGAATGCATATTAGGCACTTTTACATGGAATGGGAAGTAATGAGTTAAAAGATCCTGTTTCATATTAAAGAAATCTGCTATTGCTTCATAACAATTTGTTCTTTCCTGTTTTTTTACTCTCAGCTGCCATGACAAGTAAATAAAATGGCAAAACTGAGGGACTCAATTTTTTTGAACTAGGTAGTTCAAAATCCTATTTCCAGTGACTTATTGAAATCAACTTTTCATGGATCAGTGAAAAGAAGGACTAGGGATGACAATGTTCCAATATTTGATGTGCTACCACAAAAAAGAAGGGGTCAACCTGTTTTCTTTTTCTTTCTTTCTTTTTTTTTGTAAATTTTATTTGAGTTTTCACAAAGAGAAAAAATACAAATAAAACATATTTTTTGAAAGTAGCGTAATCCCGGGTTACATTTCTTCGTACAGACACAAATTCATGTTCATGCTCATTTTTATATTCTATTCCATATCTTATTACTATTTTACATTTTCTGCAAAGCTTCTCCCCTCTTTTAATTTTCTCAATTTTATTTTAATTATCTCATCTCAATTCAAATCATTGTATTTATATTTTTTGTCTGTCCTGTTTCAATTATCTATTATCTTTTCTCATGAAACAAAATTTCTCCTGTAGTTACTGACGCCTTTATATCTTTTCCCTAAAGTTATAACATTCAATATAATACATAACTTCCATTCGGATTCTTCTTGGTACATTCTTAAAACACACACTGTATTCTTAAAAAAAGAAAAAAATATAAATGTATATAATTAAAACAACATTCTATTCCAATTCTATCATTAATATTAATTCATTAAAGTCTTAACTTCTTTAACATTACTTTTCAATTAAATATCATACTTTTATGGGAACAATTAGAAGCTTTCCATAGTTAATTCCCCATCCCTTCACTTATATTTTATAAAACACTAACTAATTAAAATGTTCCCGTTCCTTCCTAATTCAATTTTCTCATTTATTTTATTTCACTTGTTTTATTCACAAACATTTCACTAAATTACACTAACTATTTTATCCCTCATTTTAATCATACATTGTTTCCAATTTTCTAAAGTTATTTCTATTATTAATATAACAATACAATCTTATGTACCTTTACAGAATCCCCTTTTCAGTTAGATTTTCACCCATTATCTCTAAATAGGTCCTGTTTCTCTATATTTTGCTCTGGTCCTTTGTAACTTCTTTTCCTTTCCTTCTTCCCTCTCTTCTTCTCTCTCCCCTTTTTACCCCCTTGTCTCTCTACCTCTATTTCTCTCTTCTGTATTCCCCTTTTCTGTTGCTTTTCAGTATTATGCTTATTTTTTGAATTATTTTTCTTTTTTGTTGTTGTTTTTTTAAGTTTTAAATTCTCCATTCTCTTTCCCCACTTTCCTTTTTCTTCCCCACATAAAATTACTTGTTCATTAAAGATGGCTTCTTCTTTGTCCCAGTTTTCTTGTTTTGCAGTTGTTTCTCATAGTTCCAAATCTCCATTTCTACGAATTGAAAAACGAAGCCAAAAGAACCCTTGTCTTCTTATGCATCTTCTTTATACTTTTTAAGTTCCATTTTCAATTCATCCCAAAGTGATGCCATTGTAGAAATTTTTAAACAACTACCTGATTGATTTTAGTCATTCAAATATAATAACCAAGAATCCAAAGATCACCAAATAATCCAAATACAGGCAAGCTGTTTCTTTTTGCTCTTTTTTTTCACTTTCTCTTCCTGCAGTTACTATTTAGTTACAAAGTTTCAGTTAAAATGTATCTTTTAGAAGTCTTGTTGAAGTTTTATGGTAGATTCTTTTTAATTCCAGGCAGTCTCCTCCCTCTTCCAGATCCTTCCCTTATTCTTTTTCTCTCCCTTCCTGCTTCTGAAAAAGAAAAATTTTAATGTCCAGAAATCTTTATTATCCCTTTGGCATTTTGTTTTATTTTCAGCTTAATTGCCTATTGATGTCAAAGCGGATTTTTCTGATTTCTTATTTAAGTCTCTTAGTTGTCAGTATAGGGAAGGAGAGAGAAGGAAAAAAAAAGCCAAACCTTTCCCTTTTCACTTTCCTTCGCTGCTTCCGACTCTTCTTTGGGAGTGATGTTATTTTTTGCAAGTTTAAATTCCAGGATACCTTAGTTGTTGCTTTTACAATTTAACCCGGTCAGCCTAAACTTTCACTTCTTATCTTCCTCCTGCACATTCTTTTCCGGTTGAGTTCTTCTTTGTGGTGGCCATTTCTGACCACCACTGCAACCGCCTTCGGGAAAGGGAGTAATGGCCAGCTGAGGAGGAGAGATGCGGCTCTCCTCAACCCTGCTGGCGGTCTCCCCCTCTTCATCACCTCTATGGAGTGGCTTAGCTCCAAAACCAGCCAGCTTGGGGTGCTCCAGCGGCGAGCCCAGACAGAAACTGCACACGATCGCAAATTTCTGTCTGTTGCCGAAGCAACTTCAAACCGGAAGTCGGGGTCAACCTGTTTTCTGAAGCACCAAAAGGCAGGACAAAAAAACAATGGATGGAAACTAATCAAAGAGACAAGCAATCTAGAACTAAGGAGAAATTTCCCGACAGTGAGAACGATTTACCAAGGGAATGCCTTCAGAGGTTGTGGGTGCTTTATCACTGGAGGCTTTTAAGAAAGGATTGGACAGGCATTTGTCCAAAATGGTACAGGGTCTCCTACTTATATTTTGATATTCTATTATTCTATTATACTACCTTGTTTATTAGTTACACCTTTTGAGAAAGGGAAATCTGGAGTAAATTGGCTTCCTAGTTTGCTTATGCTCAGAATTCTGCCTAATGTTATGCATGCAGAATTATTGAGCTAAGCTTACATGATTTGTTTTAACACCAGTTAGACAAGCTATAACAACCTGCATGGTGCGCAACAACATTAAGCCACATACTTTTGTATATGAATGGCTGTATTAACATATTATGCAAAGACAAACCTCCCCTCAAACCTCTCTATGGCTTAGCCTTAAATGATAATCCGTTTTTAATAACATATATATAAGATTTAGTGCTCATCTTTCTGTGCAGTCTCTTTTCTTGCTTTTGTCTTTTTTCTCATTTGGACGTTTTCTTCTTATTTTCTTTTGGGAGGAGAATGGGGTCAGCATTTTTAGGCTGATTGCTATTTCATGTAGCATCTGCACATTTTGAAGGGAGTGAAAACTGGATGGTGGCACCCAATCAAGGTGAGCCCCATGGAAATAGTCTAACAATTACCTTCAGTAATTCCCAGACTATTTTTTTGACACTAAAATTCTGACAGCTTGCTCTTGTGATAAAGATGTTAACAAGAAAAGAAAATGGCTCTAATTTAATCTATTCTTACAGGTCATGCTGAAATGAGATGGGGATGACACAAAATTATAATAATAAATACAGGCGTAATTTCACAGTTCTTCATAAATGCTGCTTCCCCCGTCTTTTCACATGCAAATATGCTAGCCTTTGCTTCGTGACAGTGATTTATGAGGTGCTATCTTGCCCTCCACTTGGGAATTGTATTCTACCTGATCCCATAATTATTTTTATACTACTAAAACAAACCCTTATAGATTACTATTGCAGTGCCATTCTAGAGATTTTGTACCTCCTTCTCTTTATGCTTTCGAGAGCCTTTACTATGATATTAGCTTCTTAATTGTGACTCAGCTTACACTTGACAAGAAATATAAAATAGGATCAAAGTGCAAAGGGAGACAAAAACAAATCTGTAAGAGCTGAGATTAGCTATTGTTTAAAGCAGCATTTTTGTGATGCTAGCTGTTACAGATGGAAACCAGGTTAATTTACAACTGGCAGTGGCAGGTGAAGAATGTATTCAGAAGGAAGAATCCAGAGGTATTAAGGGTTTCTGTTTTCCTTGACATTTGCATCTTCTTCCTCGGCTGTCCCTGCCCATAACTATGTTATTGTCAAATGGAGATTTATGAGAATCAGCAAAACCATGCTCACAGTCTGTCCCAAGAGGAATGCCTAAAATCCTTCAAGAGAGGATATTGATTTTCAAGAAAAAGGATATTGGGTTAGCAATGGATATTCCTGAGGCAACTCCCAGGCTGAAGATTGTGATGTGTGGCACTAATGGAGAGCGGTGCATATGTTGAGAATCCTCAAGCCGACAATGGAAATATGAAGATACTGATAAGGTCTTAATGAACATTATGCAAAAATGGGCAAGGGCCCTAATTTGAAGGAGAATGGCGTAGCTCAAAGGCAGAAAGATTGATACATGATACATGATGTAATGGCATAAAAAGGAGCAGGAGGGGGCTTTGAAATGGCAATTAAAACTAAGGGCCTTACCCCACTAGTTTCTCCTGTTTTCTGTGCTGACAGAAAAGTAAACCAGCATGAAATTTGCTATTCCCACTGATGATCCCAACACTATTTTTATTACCTCTGTTCCCACTTTATTGCTAAGAAATTTATTTCCTTCCAAGTTAAGGGGAGATAAAGCCTTGCAGAATATAAGCACTTTGAAGCTGCTTTTTGAAGTAGGTGGGCTGCTGCCTGGTCAGACCGGTTCGGGCGAACTGGTAGTTGTGATCACTAGCTGGGCCCGCCCACCTGAGCTATCCTTTCCATATATAACTAACTTTCTGGCTTATTCCCCCTGGCCCTGATGCCCAGCTCAGTTCTGCACCACGCCTGCTGTACTCACTGGAGCTGCCTGAGTAGATTAGCTGCACGTTTAAAGCTATGTTTCAGCTCCAAAGAGGTGCGTGCATGCTCACAACCAGCGAACCGGTTGTTAATGTAAGTGCAGCCTACCTCTGGGTACATTGAACCACTGGTGCAGCAAAGGATCATTGAAACCTTTCTCATTATGGTTTGGAGATAGATGAAGTCCAGGAGCCTCTGTGGTGCAGTGGTTAGAGTGTAGTACTGCAAGCTACTTCTGCAGACAGCTGCCTACAGTTTGGTCGTTCAAATCCCACCAGGCTCCAGGTTGACTCAGCCTTTCGTCCTTCCGAGGTGGGTAAAATGAGGACCCAGATTGTTGGGGGCAATATGCTGACTCTGTGAACTGCTTAGAGAGGGTTGTAAAGCACTATAAAGCAGGATATAAGTCTAAGTGCTACTGCTATATCCTGGAACTCAACAGGACAACAAGGTAACCAAAGCAAGTGTATGCCATTTTGAGATGCAAATACAAAATCTGGTTATCTCTTTACCCAGGTCATGGAGGGTGGGATGGGATGGAGACATATGATAAATTACAAAAAGTGGAGGAGGATTAATAAAGCTGTCCTTCACACAAGCATCTGTTCTGTACAGTAATTAGCATTCTTGTAGATAACTATCCTGATTGGCTAAGGCGCGCGGCTATGCAATTGGCCGAGCGAGCTGCACTGATTGGCCTGAGTTGAATCCCCCATGATTGGAGGAAACCGATCGTGGGAGATTCAAAGCGGTGTCATTGGCCGCGGCTCGGGCAAAGAATCCAATATAAGCCGCCGCATTCCCTAGCCAAGCAAGCCGATCTGGAAACTAGTCACTGCCTCCTGAGTTTCCTTCCAACTCGCGACGTAACACTGGCGACGAAGGTGGGATCGCGAAACTGACACCCACCGAACAGGTGGCGCCGAGAAAAGCGAGATCATCGAGATGGCCAGCATCGCACCACCCACACCCTTTCACCAAACTACAGAGGACTGGGAATCGTACATTGATCGGTTCCTGATGTTCCTAGAAAGTAGCAACCTCAAGGAGGCAAACGGGCAGAAAAAAAGGGTTGTTTTCCTGGCACACTGCGGGCCTGCAGTGTTCAAAATGGGGAAAGCCCTCACAAAACCTGAGGATGTGAAAGAGATGGACTGGGCCAACCTCGAACCGCTGCTACGAAGCCACTGTGCTCCCACCATGCCCACCCTCATCAGGCGGCATGACTTCTACCGGCGGGACCAGAAACCGGGAGAGAGCATCAGCTACTTCGTAGCAGACCCGCAAAATCTGGGAGGCATGTGCGGCTTCATGGACATGGATGAAGCGTTGCGAGATCGCGTCGTCCTCTGGCTCAGGGACCCGGTCCTACAAAGCCGACTGATGGCAAAGGGCAACATCTCCCTCGCTGACGCCCTTGCCGAGGCCACTGCAGCCGAGGTGACCCGAAAATCAGCGGCCTGAATGCGGAAACTGGACGCCACAACCTCTGAAGCGACCAAGCCACAACCTTCGAAGTGACCCCGATGACCGAAATGCACCCAGAGGAAAGCTGCCGAGTGACCACCACCACCCACCACGGTGACCTCGACTCCGCCTCTGACACCACGGACGAAGAGGAGGACATCCATCGGCTCCAAGCAGATCGAGACCGGCGCAAACGGCAAAGCCGTAAGGCAAGGCTCCAATGCGCCGGATGTGGAGGTGACCATCCCCGATCGGAGTGTTGGTTCTTCAACGCGATCTGCCGGCAATGCGATAAGAGAGTTCACATCGCCCGAGTCTGCCGCCTCAAGAAAGCTTACAGTCCCCGACGATGCGACAACAGTGGCCGGAGACGGGACGGCACCCCACCCAGAACAAGGGACCGGCAACCCAAGAGGCATTAGAACCAGGATGGACGAGGCCGACGGAACGGCAAGAACCAGCTGAGAGAGGAGACCCACCAGACGGTCGTCATCGGCCATTCATCAAGCACGAATGTCCGAAACGTATACTTAGAAGTGGGCATCGAGGGTAGGCTGTGCAAGATGGAGGTGGACTCCGGGTCCTACCTCTCCATGGTTGCATGGTGGGAAATCAAGCGCCTGGTACCCGCCATCAACAAGAGACAATTGGAAAGCCAGAAGTTAATCCTTAAAGACTACCAGGGGAACCGCATCCCCGTAGTCGGAGCAGGACACTTCGAGGTCACCTTCAAGGGGTGCACAACAAAACTTCCCCTGACCATTGTGGACAGAGATCGACCCAGCCTTCTGGGACTGCAGTGGTTTGCGCTGCTCGGGATCGAAGTGACAGGCATTGACCACATTGCAGAGGCAGACTGGGAAGAGCAGCTCGCAAAGGACTTCCAGGAAGTGTTCGATGGCACCCTAGGCAAGTACCGAGGGCCCCCTATTTCATTCAGCCTACACCCCGGGATTCCCCCAATCCGTTTAAAACCACAGCGAGTACCTTTCGCACTCAGACCCAAGATCGATGAGCAGATAGACAAGCTCTTCAAACAGGGAGTCCTAGAGCCAACCGATCACACCGGGTGGGAGACCCCCATAGTCATCCCCGTCAAGCCCAATGGGTCAGTGAGAATTTGCAGGGATAAGGCCACCCTAAATTGTGCCTTACAGCAAAGCGCTTACCCTGTCCCAGTAGTACAGCATCTCCTGCACTCACTGGGGGGAGGCAAGGTTTTCGCGAAGCTCGACCTGGCACAAGCCTACCAACAGCTACTGGTCGATGCAGAAACCCAGAAGCACAGACTATAGTAATCCACTGGGGGGCTTTTTGCTGCAAGAGACTCCAGTTTGGAGTCAGTGTGGCCCCAGGAATTTTCCAGAGTCTCATGGAGAGACTACTGCAAGGGATCAAGGGGGTGGTTCCATATTTCGATGATGTACTGGTGTCAGCGGCCAATCAAAAACAACTGGAGGGTCGTCTAAGGGAGGTACTACAAAAATTCAAAGACGTGGGGCTAAAAGTTAAACAAGAAAAATGCTAATTGCACACCGAGAGGGTCGAATTCCTAGGGTACCTTTTAGACCGGCATGGAATTCACCCAACCCAAAAAAAGATCAGAGCAATCAAGGAAGCACCAAGGCCGAGGAATAAAACTGAGCTGCAGGCATTTCTAGGACTGCTTAATTTCTATAATGTTTTCCTGCCCCAGAAGGCGACTGCGGCAGAACAAATGGTCCAATTTACAAAAACAACAATCCAAAAAATTGAAACTGGGGAAATCCAAGAGAAAATTAATAAAATGCTACTTATACAACACATAACCCCAAACACAACAACCAACAAAAGCCCGTCAGAACTATTGATGGGGAGGAAACTAAGGTCCCCATTTGACAGACTACACCCCACATACAACTCAGACCCCCCCCCCGACTCATCTAGCAAACACTGAACATTTACACCGGGCGATGCAGTATACACCAAAAACCTCACCGGGGACCCACTCTGGGTACCAGCAACCATAACCCAAGTGAAAGGTCCTCACTCGTACCGGCTACAGACGACTGATGGACGAGCATGGAAAAGACACATCGATCAATTAAGATCGCGCACCTACACGAGAAATACAACCGACATGCAAACACACATGGAGAAAGAAACCACAAGGGAAAGGGGAAACCCTAATACCAACCAAGAGGGGAGGGAAAATCTGGAAAATCAAAATAACTACCCCCCACAAGAAAGAAACCAACAATACTCACCAGCAGAGCCACTGACAGACATCCAGCTTGAAGCCTCACCCAGAAGGAACAGCCAGGCAAGTTCAACCAGCCCGGAAAGACCAGGCGGGAACAGCGGAGCCAGCAGCTCAACTAACCCAAGTAGACCAGGAGGGAGCTGTGGCAGAAAGCCCGGCCTGCCCTTCCAGGCAGTTCCATCAATGAGGCAAGGAGCGACACAGGAACCAACCGAACCATTCGAAGACCAGGCACCAACTAACCTGCACAGGTCCACTAGACAAATACGGAGCCCCGCCTACTTACGGGACTACGTCACATAGGACTATACCAAGAGGGGAGGGGTGTTCTGTACAGTAATTAGCATTCTTGTAGATAACTATTCTGATTGGCTAAGGTGCATGGCTATGCAATTGGCTGAGCGAGCCGCACTGATTGGCCCGAGTTGAATCCCCTGCGATTGGAGGAAACCGATCGCGGGAAATTCAAAGCAGTGTCATTGGCCGTGGCTTGGCCAAAGAATCCAATATAAGCCGCCGCATTCCCTAGCCAATTAAGCCAATCTGGGAACTAAATAAAGAGATGAAACAAGTCACTGCCTCACGAGTTTCCTTCCAACCAGCGACGTAACAGTATCCATATCTACAATACTTCTGTTAAGATGTTGGAGGCTATGGTTCCATCAGAGTCAGTCAATCTGGGCTAAGTTAAGGGATCATCAAGCTCATATTCTGAAGTTTGTGTTCTGTACCTTCATTTGAATTCTTGAGATCCCTGCGCTTTGGCCAAAGTGCGGGGCGATCGGATTGGCTAGGTGAGCCGCGCCGATTGGCTCGCTGAGAATCTCCCGCGATTGGTAGATTCGAATCGCGGAAGATTCAAAGTGGTGCCATTGGCTGCGGCCGCCGCAGCTTGGGAATAAAAAGCTGCAAAGTTTTTCTAAGAGCCAGTTCGGTTCCTGACTGCAATAAAGAGCTTGATACAAAGTCACCGACTCCTGGCTTCCTTCCACGCGGACATAACACTGGCGACGAAGGTGGAATACTTATCCTGAACTGAAGCACGTGTCCGACGGAAGCCAGCCAATCGACGAGATGGCCAGCATCGCGCCACCAGCCCCCTTCAAACCCGCCAGCGAGGACTGGGAATCTTACACAGACAGATTCCACATGTTCCTCGAATGCAACGATCTGAAGGATGCCACGGGACCGAAGAAATGAGCCATCTTCCTAACGCACTGCGGGCCCACAGTGTTTAAGATGGCAAAAGCGCTAGCCAAGCCCGCCGATGTTACCACAATGGATTGGGAGGACCTCGAGCCATTACTCCGGAAACACTACGCTCCAGCCGTACCCATTCTCATCCGACGACACGAATTTTATCGGCGGGACCAGCGGTCGGGCAAGAGTTTCAGTGATTTCATTGCAGAGCTGCGGCGGCTTGGAGGACTATGCGAGTTCTCCAATATGAATGAGACCCTGCGGGACCGAATCGTGCTCAGCCTTTGGGACCCTGTTCTCCAAAGTCGGTTGATGGCTAAGGGCAACATTGCTCTTGCCGATGCCATTTTCGAAGCTGCGGCAGATGAAGCAACCCGACAATCAGCAGACCGAATGCGGAGGCTGAACGCTGGGGACCGCACCGCAAACAACAACCCTGCAAGGTCGACCAAGGCCCAACCTGAAACTACCACCCACCAGGGCGAACTCCACTCTACCTCGGGCACGTCAGATGAGGAGGAAGACATCCACCGTCTCCAGGCAGGCCGCGACCAGCGCAGCCGGCGGAGTCGTAAGTCGAGGACCGCGTGTGCCAGTTGTGGAGGCGACCACCCCAGATCAAAATACCAGTTCTTCGACTCCGTTTGCTGGCACTGCGACAAAAAAGGCCACATAGCCCGCGTCTGCCGCCTCAAGAAAACCCACAGCCCCAGACGATGGGACCCGAGCGAGCGGAAACGAGAGAGCCCACCCCCCAGGATCAGAGACCGCCCAGCAAACAACCATTGGGAACAGAACGGACGAGCCCAACGAGGGGGCGAGAGCCGGCGGAGAGAAGAGCACATCAGACGGTCACCATCGGCCACGCAACTACCACAGATGCCAGAAAGGTCTACGTGGAGATAGGCATCGAAGGCGAACCCTGTAAAATGGAGGTGGACTCCGGGTCCTACCTCTCAATGGTAGCATGGCAAGAAATTAAACACTTGGTGCCTACCATCCAGAGGAGGGAGCTAGAAAACCAGAGACTAATCCTCAAAGACTACCAGGGAAACCACATCCCTGTAGTCGGAACAGGAAAATTCACAGTGACATATAAGGGGCACACCGAAAGACTTCCCCTGACCATCGTCGATCGAGACCGACCTAGCCTGCTGGGGCTTCAATGGTTTGCACTGCTAGGCATCGCAGTCACGGGCATCGACCACATCGCCGAAGCCGACTGGGAGCAGCAACTGGCACGGGGCTTCCAAGAAGTGTTTGACGGCACCCTAGGCAAGTACCGAGGGCCCCCTATATCCTTCAGCCTAGACCCAAACGTTCCCCCGAAACGCCTAAAACCAAGGCGGTTACCTTTCGCACTCAAACCGAAAATCGACGAGCAAATTGACAAGCTCGTCAAGCAAGGGATCTTACAACCCATAGACCACGCCCGGTGGGAGATCCCCATAGTCACCCCAATCAAGCCTGATGGGTCAGTGAGAATCTGAGGGGATATAAGGCCACCCTAAATGGCGCCTTGCAGCAAAGCGCTTACCCCATCCCCGTAGTGCAGCATCTCCTACACTCACTGGGAGGGGGCAAAGTTTTCACGAAACTTGACCTGGCCCAAGCATACCAGCAATTGCCAGTCGACGAAGAAACTGCAGAGGCGCAAACCATAGTCACCCACCAGGGAGCCTTTAGATGCAACCGCCTCCAATTTGGAGTCAGTGTGGCACCTGGAATTTTCCAGAGCCTCATGGAAAGACTCTTACAAGGCATCAAGGGGGTGGTAACCCTACTTCGACGATGTACTAGTATCGGCAACCAACCAGGCCGAACTAGAGAGTCGCCTAAGGGAGGTGCTAACGAGATTCAAAGAAACCGGGTTTAAAGTGAAGAGGGAAAAATGCCAGCTGTACACAGAGCGGGTCGAATTCCTAGGATACCTCCTAGACCGACACGGCATTCACCCCACCGACAAAAATATTAAAGCCATCAAGGAAGCCCCCACACCCAGGTCAAAAAACAGAACTGCAGGCATTTCTGGGGCTACTTAACTTCTATAATATCTTCCTGCCCCAAAAGGCGACCACGGCGGAGCCTTTGCATAGGCTTTTGGACAAGGCGGCTACCTGGACTTGGGGGAAATGCGAGGAAGCCGCCTTCAGGAAAACCAAGGACCTGCTCACTTTGGATGCTGTCCTCATCCAGTACAATGAGACCCTACCACTAGCCATCACATGCGACGCATCACCCTTCGGCGTCGGCGCTGTCCTCAGCCACACTCTCCCCGACGGAAAGGAAGCACCCATCGTGTTCTTTTCAAGGACCCTCACCAAACCGGAGCGGAACTACAGCCAGCTGGACAAAGAGGCTTTGGCTATCGTCGCCGCAGTAAAAAGGTTTCACGAGTACCTCTACGGCCAGACGTTTACCATCATCACCGACCACAAACCGCTGCTGGGAATACTCGCAGGAATAGGGCCACCCCGAACATTCTGTCTCCCCGAATGACAAGGTGGTCCGAATTCCTGGCCACCTACAACTACGGGCTCACACACCAACCCGGTAAGACTATCTCCCATGCGGATGCCTTAAGCCGCTCACCGTTACCCGAACCAGACACTGACCCAGCACCCACGACGACCACCCTCAGCATAGAGACTCTACCCAACCTACCCATAACCATGTCAGACATTGCCCGAGAAACTAATAAAGACAAATGTCTGGCGCGGTTTTTGCATTGGGTAGAGAAAGAGTGGCTGGAAAAGGACAACGACGAGACCTTCAGGACATTCCGGAACCGGCAAACGGAACTCTCGTTACTAAAAGGGTGTATACTATGGGGGGATAGGGTAGTCATCCCAGAAAAACTACAAGGGAAGGTTTTGGAACTGTTACACGAGGGGCACCCGGGCATCGTTAGAACGAAAGCCCTGGCCAGAAGTTACGCTTGGTGGCCAGGGATGGACAAACAGATCGAGGCCTGGGTAGCAAGGTGTCAACGATGCCAGGAAACAAGACCAAGCCCACCCACAGCACCCATCCTAGAGTGGGAAACCCCCAGGGGACCTTGGTCTAGAATCCACATAGATTTCGCCTGGCCCACAAAAGGACACACTTTCTTAATAACTGTAGACGCTTACTCCAACTGGCTGGAGGTAAGCAACATGAGAACAACCACCACAGAAGCCGTGACCAAAGAACTCTGCAAACTCTTCGCAACACACGGCCTCCCGGACGTCCTCGTGTCCAACAACGGGACCCAATTCACCTCACTAGAATTTGAAAAATTCCTAGCGGAAAGGGGCATATGACACACACTGACAGCCCCGGTGCATCCAGCGGCAAATGGTAGGGCGGAACGGATGGTTCAATTCACAAAAAAAAACCATCCAGAAAATAGACCACGGGGAGATCCAGGACAAAATAAATAAATTACTTTTCATACAGCACATAACCCCGAACACCACAACAAATAAAAGCCTGGCAGAACTGCTAATGGGGAGGAAAATAAGGTCCCCACTCAATAGACTACACCCCACTTACAACCCAGAGAAACCCCCAGACACCACCAGCAAACACCGAATCTTCGCACCAGGCGACGCCGTCTACGCGAAGAACCTAAATGGAGACCCATTATGGGTACCAGCAATCATAACACAGCTAACAGGCCCACATTCGTACCGGCTACAAACAACCGACGGACGAGCATGGAAACGCCACATCGATCAGTTAAGATCGAGGACGACCACACAAGACACCACTGACACGCAACCAAACAAAACCAACCCCCTCAACACAAACCAAGAGGGGAGGGGATACCCCGGGAACCAAAACCCAGAAAAAAGAAACCAGCCATACTCACCTGCAAGCAGCCAGCATGAAACCTTGCCAGGAAGAGACAGCCAGGCCAGCTCAACCAACCCGGGAAGACCGAGCGGGAGCGGTGAAACCCGCAGCTCAACCAACCCGGGTAGCCCAGGAGGGAGCTGTGGAGAGCGGCCCGGCCAGACAGACCAGATGGTTCCCACGATGGAGTCCGGAGAAACAGAGACCCCGACTGAACCGGCCGGGATCCAACCTACGACTGACCTGCGCAGGTCCAGTAGGCAAAGACGGAGCCCCGCCTACCTACGGGACGACGCTACGTAGGACTGAACCAAGAGGGGAGGGGTGTTCTGTACCTTCATTTGAATTCTTGAGATCCCCGCGCTTTGATTGGCCAAAGCGCAGGGCGATTGGATTGGCTAGGCGAGCCGCGCCAATTGGCTCGCTGAGAATCTCCCGCGATTGGTAGATTCGAATTGTGGGAGATTCAAAGCGGTGTCATTGGCTGCGGCCGCCGCGGCTTGGGAATAAAAAGCTGCAAAGTTTTTCTAAGAGCCAGTTCGGTTTCTGACTGCAATAAAGAGCTTGATACAAAGTCACCGACTCCTGGCTTCCTTCCATGCGGACATAACAGTTTGCTTGTTGGGCATTTGGGAAGGAGCTATCATAACTCCCAAATTAGAGAATGCACTCCTTGGCAATTTGTGCTTGTAGCTGCTTTTTCAAACTGAGATAAAGAATAGACATTTAATTATTTCTGAATATATTTTATATCTTTATGCTATATTTTTATGGTTAGGTTAGCAAAAGATGTTTATCTTTCTGGAGATTTTTTTTCTAATCAGGAGATAATTTTCAGAGCTGTTTCTTCAAATTTACCTCCTGCAGGACTGTGCAGAAAATCAATTGGAGCTGGGTAACAATTATTAAAGCCACCTAATTTCCAGTTCTCAGCAACATCAGGTCTGTCAAACCTAGAACTGACCCCTAACTATCTTGATAAGTGTTTGTTACAGCATTATTTTAGAAATACAAATATATTGAGATTCTTTTGAACCATCTTGCAAAGTAAAGCTCTATGTATTGAGTTATTGTTATCATTGATTAATTCAGCCTACCTATGGACTAATACAGGTACTCCTCAACTTATGAGCACAACTGAGTCCAAAATTTATGTTGTAAAGTGAGTAACTGTGTTACTTTATATTTATAAATCTAAGTAATGCAGTGCTTTTGTATGCAAATGGGGTAATAACTATCACAACAAGCAACGTTCTTTGGTGTATCTGACAGTACTGAAAAGTGTGGAGCAAGTTGTCGTTGTTTCTCCTTTGAGGGTAAATGCTACTGGTGATAACCTATATCTGTTGCAATATTTTATTTCTATACCGGTAGTCCTCATTTAACAACCAAAATTGGGACCAGCAACTCTGTCGTTAAGTGATGCAGTTGTTAAGCAAACCTCAAATGACTGTGACTTGCAATTGTACTGCCAGCTCCTCCATTAACTTTGCTTGTCAGAACCCAGCTGTGAAGCACACAAATGGTGATGTATGACTTACAAGCCATGGCAATGCTCCTAAATGCCTGCTGGTTGCAGAGCACCTCTCTCTCAATCATATGACCATAGGGACATTGCAATGGTTATAAATGAAAGGACTGGTTGGAAAGTTATTTTTTCAGCAGTGTCATAACTTTATTCAATCTGTACCTCTGTTTTCTTCAAATGAGAAGGTTGCTCAACTGGTTCAGCTGTTATAGCTGTTTCAGTCAAACCCTCATCTCGAATTAGATTTGCTTAATCAGCGAATCACAACAATAACCTAACTATGGAAATCACTGAAACTGTTCCTAGAACTTGTATTATTATGTGGTATTGTGGTTTTTATTTTTGCAAATGGCTTTCAACCTGCTTCATTCATAAATAGGCATCTCTCAATTTTCAAAACAGCAACAACGACAGTTTAAAATACATTTATACTTCAAGAATTTGAAATGTCAAAGTGTTATGTTGCTGATTTGCCACTTCACTTTTATTGTGGGATATTTTATTTTTTATTTTTTTACTAGAATTGTGGAAACATTTACACCCTATATATCGGGGTAACATGAGAAGTTCCAGATAACAAAGGAATTCTATTTCAGCTTAATGACTCCATGCATCTGATGAAGTAAATGTAGCTCAAGAAAACCTATGCCTTTTAATAAAATCTATTAGTCTTAAAAGATGCTCCCTGTTAAGTTCTGCACATGGGTGCAAGGAACGGAGAGGAGGCAGTGAACAGTGAACTTCAACTCTTTATTAATCATTCTGAACAGAACAAAAAACCCTAAGGCAGCAGCAGCCCTTTTATAGGGTAGGCTGCTGACCTATTAGCCAATGAGAAACATGGAAGTGTTAAACCCTTGAACCAATGAGAGTTGGCCCATTAACAGCCAATCAGATTCCCCAGAAAGGACCAATCCGAAATCGCTATTATCGGCCAATCAGAAGTGCATGATTAGAACCCTGCTTTTCCTTAAGGTTTGTTAAAACTTTATTAAATGCCTTTATTAGTTCATAACACACCTTCCCCCTGGTTTCTGTTTGAGGGGTGCGGTGACGTAATCTCTAAGATATGCAGGTTGTTTTACTGTCTATTAGATTTGCGCTGTCCCACTGGTCCCTGTCTGTAGTCCGGGATGTTTTTGGGTATATCTGGTACAGGCGGTTGCGCCTCCTCACTGGACAACTCGGTGCTGCTAATTCTGTCGTTGTCCTCCGATCTTTGCGGGCTTGCCTCCGTTGAGGTATTCCTCTGTGGAGAGGCCAATCCCCTCCCTGATTCTTCTTCATGTATCGTGCCCGGTTGCTGACTTCCTTCGATTCTGCTTTCCACCATCTCTAATTCTGTTTCTTCGACATCCCCTCCCCCCTCAGTTTGAGAGTCACAGGAGTCGCGGGAACTGGGTTGTAGCCTAGAGCAAAGCTGATCTATATGACGTTTCCATATTTTTCCGTCCCAGGTTTGCACAGAGTATGATCTGGGCCCGGTGGTTTGAATTATGGTTGCTTCAACCCATAATGGTTCGCCGGAGAGGTTTTTAGCAAAAACTAAGTCACTTACCTTGAACTCGCAGCATTTTCCACTAGATCCACAGGGTTTCTCTGGCTCGTAGGACGGGTGGAGCCGGTCGAGGTGGGAACAGAGCTTGCGTCCCATCAACAGTTCAGCTGGAGTCTTGTTGGTGATGCTGTGCGGAGTGATGTGTTGGAGTAGGAGTATTCTGTTTAGTTTGTCGTCAATGTCCCCATAGTCCATTTTGTGGAGAGTTTTTTTAACAAAATAGACCATGCGCTCAGCCCTGCCATTAGCCGCAGGGTGTGCGCATGGTGGATACCCTGGTCTGCTAAGTATGGTTCAAACGCCAGGCAGTGAACTGGGGTCCATTGTCAGAGACCAGAATGTCTGGCAGCCCATGCGTTGCGAACAGCCTATTCAATTTTCGGATGATGGACTTGGTTGTAGTATTCTTCATTTTGTGGATCTCGAGCCAGTTGGAATAGGCATCCACTGTTAGGAGGAACGTATGTCCCTTAGTAGGTCCCACAAAGTCAATGTGGATGTGGGACCCCGGACCCTGGGGGGTTTTCCACTCTGTCGGAGTTGCTCTAGGTGGGGCACTGCTGACTTCTTGGCACTTTAGACAAGTCTTTACCCAGGCTTCGATCTGCTTGTCGATGCCCAGCCACCATGCGTAGCTTCGTGCGAGCGCTTTCATACGCACGATGCCAGGGTGACTGTCATGCAATGTTTTCAATACTGCTGGTTGTAACCGCTCTGGGACGACGACTCTATCTCCCCATAGGATGCAGCCTTTTTGCGAAAAAAGTTCTGTTTGCTGGTTTCTGAAAGGGGTGAAGTCATCAGGGGTTTGTTCTACTGGCCATCCTCGTTTGACCCAGCTAAGAACTCGCGCCAGGACAGGATCTCGTTTTGTTTCGATTGCAATGTCTCTGACTGTTAGCGGTGGTGAATGTAGCGTTTCAATCTGGAGTGTCGTAAGGGTTGGAGCTGGGTCGTCGAAGGTTTCTGGAAGTGGGGCACGGCTCAATGCATCAGCGTGGGGAATGGCTTTCCCCAGGGCGTGTTGTAATTTATAGTTGTACGCAGCTAAGAACTCCGACCAACAAGTCCTTCTAGGTGACAGTATATAGGGGGTTGGCTTGTCTCCCACGATAATTCCAAGCAAAGGTTTGTGATCGGTAACAATAGTAAAAACTCGTCCATACACATGTTCATGAAACTGTTTCACAGCAGATACAACAGCAAGAGCCTCTTTGTCGATTTGGCTATAGTTATGTTCAGCCTTTGATAGGGTCCTTGAAAAATAGGCAATAGGGGCCTCACTACCATTTGGTAACACATGACTCAAAATGGCTCCTACTCCAAACGGTGACGTGTCACATGTAATTGTTAAAGGCAAAGTCTCGTTATACTGCATTAAAACAGCATCGGAGGTTAGTAAGTTTTTCACTTGTCGGAATGCGTGCTCCTCTCAGTGTCCCCAGACCCAGGTTGCTTTTTTGTCGAGAAGTCTATGTAGGGCTCAGCTACGGTCGCTTTCTGGGGCAAGAAGATGTTGTAAAAGTTAATGAGCCCCAGGAAAGCTTGGAGATCAGTCTTATTTCTGGGTCTTGGGGCGTTTTTGATTGCTTTTAGTTTGCTATTAGTGGGGTGAATGCCTTGTTTATCGATTAGGTAGCCCAAGAACTCTACTTTATCTGTACACAGTTGACATTTATTTTTTTTAACCTTAAGGCCAGAGTCTTTAAATTTCTGGAGAACCATTTTAAGACGCTTTTCTAGTACTTCTCTATTCGGGGCCGCAATTAAAACATCATCAAAGTATGGCACGACCCCCTTGATCCCTTGCAAGAGTCTCTCCATCAGACTTTGAAAAATTCCTGGGGCTACGCTCACTCCGAATTCGAGCCGGTTACATTTAAAGGTGCCTCGGTGCGTAACGATCGTCTGTGCCTCTGCGGTTTTTTTATCCACAGGCAGTTGTTGGTATGCCTGTGCTAAATCCAATTTAGCGAAGAATTTTCTGCCCCCCAGGGAATGGAGAAGGTGTTGCACCACCGGCACCCCATAAGCATTCTGTTGAAGGGCGTGATTCAGGGTGGCCCAGTAGTCCCCACAAATCCTTAATGATCCATCCGGTTTGATGGGTGTTACGATTGGGGTTTCCCAACGAGCGTGGTCAGTTGGTTCTAAAACACCCTGGGCTATTAATTTATCGAGCTGCTCGTTAATCTTTGGTTTAAGGGCAAAAGGTACCTGACGAGGCTTGAGGCGGATGGGAGCTACTTCAGGGTTAAGGTTAAATGATATCGTGGTCCCCTTGTACTCACCTAGTTTGCCTGCAAAGACGTCCTGGAATTCCTGGACGAGGGCCTCCTCCCAGTCATCACTTCTGGTTTGGTGAATGCCGGCTACCTTGATCCCAAGTGGGACAAACCATTGAAGGCCTAACAAGCTAGCCCGGTCACAGTCGACGACGGTCAGTGGTAATGATGCAGTACGATTTTTGAATGATACTTGGACCTGGCTGGATCCAACGACTGGAATTCGGTTCCTCTGATAATCTTTGAGTATGATTCTTTGGGCTCTAAGGTCTTGACGCTGGACGGCAGGGATTAATTGTTTAAGAGTCTTCCAGGAAACCATCGAGAGGGATGATCCTGAATCGACTTCCATCACGCAAGGCTGGTTTTCGATGGCGACCTTCACTCGGATCTTCTTTGCATCTAGCGATGAAGCATGACCAATTGTAATGGTTTGGTGTGCCTCTTATCACCTCGTTGAAATGGCCAGTGTTTTATTTCTGTAGGAATGGTTGTTCCATTGGTGGTTCAAATGTTCCCGACTCAAAGTATGTTTCCCTGTGGTCTGGCGGTAGTTGTTTCCCCTCTGAAGTGGGCTGGATCCTTGCTTGCTTCTATAGACCTTCCCGATGTGGCCTCTTTTCCCACAGAAATGGCAGAATACGTCAAGGAATTTGCAGTCTGATCATGGGTGGTTTGCCCCACAACCCGCGCATTGGTGCGGTAGTCTTTGATTCCACTGGTGGCATTGGTCTTGTTCAGACTGGAGCCGACTGACCTCCTCCTCATCACTTTCTGATGGCGATTCGAGGTCCTCGTGGTGGGTCGCTGTTGTGTGCCTCTCTAGGCGAGGTGAGGTATCGCTGGTGAGTTGACGGAGCGGTGCGTTGGTGCGGTGCATTCGGGTGGCCGACTTCCTGGTTGCTTCTGCTGAAGCGTCTTTGATGACATCAGCAAGGTTGATGTCCCCTTTTGCCATGATCTTGCTCTGTATTGTCTGGTCATCTAATCCCAGAACTATTCGGTCTCTCAGAGCTTCTTCGAGGTCTGCGAACTCACAGAGGCCTCCCAGGTTCCAGAGATCCACGATGAAATCTGCAACGCTCTCTCCTTTCCGCTGGTCCCTCTGGTAAAATTCATGTCTTCGGACAAGTGTTGGTACGGCGGGTGTATAGTGGGCCCGTAGAAGGGGCGCAAGGACGTCCCAGTCCATGGTTTTCACCTCAGCCAGTTTCGCTAATGCCTTGGCCATCTTAAAGACAGCAGGCCCGCAATGGGTCAGGAATACTGCTCGCTTTTTCCCCATAGTGGCATCCTTCAAGTTGTTGGTCTCCAGAAACATCTGGAACCGGTCTATGTACAAGTCCCAGTCTTCTTGTGCTGGGTCAAATGGAGCAGGTGGTATGGCACCGTCGGACATGGTTTCCGTTGTCGATGCGCCTTCAGCCATGTGCTCTGTTTGGTGCTCTGTAGTGTTCAGTCAGCTCTGATGTCTCCGCATCCCACCTTCGTCGCCAGTGTTAAGTTCTGCACATGGGTGCAAGGAACGGAGACGAGGCAGTGAACAGTGAACTTCAACTCTTTATTAATCATTCTGAACAGAACAAAAAACCCTAGGGCAGCAGCAGCCCTTTTATAGGGTAGGCTGCTGACCTATTAGCCAATGAGAAACATGGAAGTGTTAAACCCTTGAACCAATGAGAGTTGGCCCGTTAACAGCCAATCAGATTCCCCAGAAAGGACCAATCCGATATCGCTATTATCGGCCAATCGGAAGTGCAGGATTAGGACCCTGCATTTTTCTTAAGTTTTATTAAAACTTTATTAAATGCCTTTATTAGTTCATAACACTACCAGATTCCTGATTTTTGATTACCAGGCATTAATGCATGGCTCTCCTTCTATAATCTCTCCAAACTACACAGAAAGTTCTCTAAACCCACATTTCCCTGTTTCTGTTTCTGGGTTTGGAGATGAGAGGGAGGTCTCCAAGTGGTGCCTTTCGTGTGATTTGGGAATTCTCACACATTGTAGAATAAAAAGAGAACAACAGTAAAGAGCCAATGAAGAATTAGAGTGTGGGCTTGCTATGACAGAAAAATTAAGAATCATTATTCTTGGTGTGGGGCCCCAATCTGTGACACAAATTGTCATTCAGTCTAGTTGCCTTGGTACACGTCGGATTCTCTGCTCCATTTAGCAAAAGTGGCTAGATTATGGTTTTAATATGGGCAGCTGGCATATGCCAAAGGAACTTGCTAAGCTTATTTTTTATTTTTTTTTTGCCCAAAAATATATACCCATGGTTTCTTAGGAAATAGAAGAAAATAAAAATGGTGGGGGAATGCAGCTTAGTTTGCCCCTTGGACAAACTAAGTTAGGAACAGACATCCTGATCTTCCAAGGGGAAACAGGAGCATTCCCATTTTCATATCATTTGGTAGTTGAATATTTTGTAAGAGGAACTGCCTGTATAGCAGCACCTTTCTGAATGAGCAAACCATGTGGCAAATTTTGTGTGAGTTCTATGGGGAACTTCACCATGCATTCTACTTTTTGAAGTGTTCCCAAGAATCACTCTTGTCATAGGCCTTCCATTGAAAACGCTATATTTCATGGACAAGAGTGGTTGGAATATGCTGGGTATAACCCATATGAATCATAAACTCTCATATAACCTCATATAACCTCCTATATCCTTGATCATCTGCATATTAGGTAGGGAGAATGAAAAAGCTGTGACTAAATAGGATAAAAATGTGAGGCATCTGTTGTCTCTGGTGATCTCAAACAATCTTATAAAATTCATGTGTTCAGAATGAAAAGTTTTACAAGTGACCCATGACACTAAAGAGTATTATGGAAAATGTTTGTGAACTATATATGAATAGCTGAGTTATTTGAGAAAAATAGGGGCATTAAATGAACCATCTGATAACTCCAAAAGAGCTACATTAATAGTAAGCATAAATGGTAAAGCTAGTTTCAGCAGCTTCTTTATAAACGCAACAACAAAGGGTTTTTTCTGTGCCTCTTAAAAAGGAAGGAAATTACTTCTGGATTCGGAACAAGCTAATGCCAAGGTGACATTACTGTATTAACTGTTGAATCTTCTAATGGAAATTAACCGAACAGTTTTCTCATAGTAAGTAGACTTGGGTTAGGAGATCTTCCCTCTTGCAAACTTCACTAGTTAATTTCTAGATCCTAAGACTCTTCTTTATAGACTATTTTCCATATAAAAAATGAATTCATCATTAGGAGATCAGGCTTTGTATTAAACGTCAGCAGTACTCTTTATGTAACATTCTCATTTACTATCCGTCTTCTCCCAACTAAGAGTTAGCAAAACATGATTCATGAAACACACTATGATATCTAAATGGTCCTACAATTAATCTATCTCCTTAAGGTTGTTTTGTTCACTGTTCCCCAGATGGCTGCTAATATTTAATAGATTTCCACTGACTATCTGTGTAAAAGGATGTTTATGGGCAAGGTCTAATTTATGAACACAAGAACCATTATTTATCCTTACTCTCATTATGGCACAAAGGCTTATCTTGACCTTTTAAAGTAACACAATTTGTAGATGCATATAGAAAATTAAAAAGAAATGCAATCCATTTCTCTAATAATATGACTACTGAAGTTAATAGCTGCTTCAACCATCACAGAACTAAAGCATAAGTGCAGTTTTTAAATATTTCTGTAACAAAGCCTGAAACATAAAATAGGAGATTATAATAAAAAAAGAGCTTAACTTTGTAAAAAGGAGTAGATGTATTTAATATCTTCCTGCAGAGAGCAATTATGGTTGTAACAAATATTTCAAATTCTGCATTATGGAAGTATCTTTATTAATCCAACTTAGAGTACATAAATGAGTGTAATATTGTCCAGAACTCTTCTTTGGTTATGCATGTCTGGGTATATGGATATCCATGCACATATGTGTATGTGTGCATTTATATGGAGTCCAAAATGAATCATGAAGAGAATGAGGTTTAAACCTTCCCAAAACACAGGGTCTATTCTTAGCATTAAGCAGAATTTTTTTAAAAAAACATCAACCTTATATTTACAGTAAACATGTGAATTGAGATAGATATACTAGAAATCTCCCCCTCCACCCGCCCTTTGGTTCGCAGCATCAATATTTCTTTTTCCATGTTAGGACAGTACTACACCATGCATGATTTTGAACTGCATTTTTTCTTACCAGACCAGTGACTTGGTCCAGTCAGACTCTGTTTCTCAGACATATAGGCAAAAGAAGGTATTAAACACTTGTCCCTCAAAACAAAGTAACTATAAAAATTAGAAAATATCAGGGATGGCCAAATTCTATGATCCCGGGAACTATTCTGTACTCTTGATGCTCATGGGACTGAAATACTGTAGCTAGTTGAATAAAAATGGTGTCATAATAGGATGTACTGTGAGTTATGAAATCTATTGCTTAGCTTTAGATACAAATCTGTAGAGGTAGATAGATTACAAGTATTCCATACAAAAATGGTAAAATTATAAAACATGTAGTTTTTAAAACTTGAGAAAGTTGTAACAATCACATTATTAAATCAATACATGGAAAAAATACTTATGCAGTGGAAAGGACATTCTGTTCTGATCTCTTGAGTAGCTTGAAAAGAAGGCAACCTTGTTAATGATATACCCTTGACAAAAAGAGTAAAACTTCCAATTTTAGACAAGCTGTCCACAAATCAATTTGGAGATTCTCTCAAACAGCTTCTTTTTTATGCTATTGTGGGAGTGGTTAAGATTTATTTTCATTAATTTATTTAAAAGACCTAAATGGCTGCCCATCTTAAGCAACTCTGACCTCTAACAACCATATAACCAATAAACAAAACAATAATAAAAACAGTAGAAAAGAATAAACAAAAATCCTGCACTGTAGTTGTAGACTGCAAGACGCACAAAGATTGGTAGCCTATGTATTCTGTTATCATTATTAAAGCTGCTGACTCTGACAAATTAAGTAGAATAGTAGGTTACATTAAAAGAAAGTATCCTAAATATGCTTTAGTGTTTTCAAAGTATCTAAGAGGTATATTCATATGCATCTTTGAGTTAGAATCAGATAATCATATTTTCTTAATTTGTCATTGTAAGTAAAATCCCTCCACCATTTGATAGAAATTAAAGTGTTTATTTTTTATTTATTAATCCCATTCATATATTAAACCTCCTAAAAACAGGTTATCAAATACAGGTGGTCCTTGACTTACAACAGTTCATTTCGCAACTGTTTTAGGTTACCATAGCACTGAAAAAAGTGACTTGTGACCATTTTTCACACTTATGAATGTTGCAACATCCCTATGATCATGTGATCAAAATTTGGATGCTTGGTAACAGACTCATATTTATGATTCATATTTATAGCCCTTTGATATAAAACCTATACATTGCCAAGCAGTGAATCAGGAAACCTGCATCCTAGATGAGTGTCTTCATGGTGAAGAGCAGAGTACACAGGTCCTCCATCAAAAGACAATTAAAGGTGGTTTGCATAATAATTCAAATTATAAATTTGTATATCAATAACACTATACTTTATTGTTCTGTTTTGGAGTGTCATCATGATTTTTCTTGACTTTGTGAACTGCTGAAATTATATGCAAAAAATGTGAATGTAACACATATATTTTATGGGTTTATCTTGAATTTGAAGGCAAATTTCTAAAGTTAGTGCTAAGTCTTTGTCCATGACAAAATATCTCTTGGTGTGAAAAAGAGTTGTAATTCATTAGAGCTGCACCAAGAAATACCCAGCTGCATTAAGTCTTATTTTGAACCCCCAAAGGCAAACAATCTAGGAGGAAATTGTAGTGATTAGGTCTGAATGAAAGAGAAAGGAATAGTTTTTCTAAAATGGCAAAATTATCTGATAAAAGAGGTTGGTCTAAATACTGTTCCCTCTACTCTAGGTGAGAATAGGTGAGGAGATGATGAATCTTTCCGCTTTGCTAGACAAAATGATGTTGGAGGACCGATTAGTATCATGATGAAGAGGTTAACACCCTTCCTGTTACAAGTGTCTGTAAAAAGAAGACCTGATCTGAGAACCGGTCATGTCAACCATGAAGTTATTTCAACAACATTTCTTCTTCCTAACAAGATGATTAATCCTATTATTATCCTCTCCATGAGTCTATTTTCCATTTAGCTAAGCACTTTCTATAATGTGCAGTTACAGAAATAAAACTTTGACTTCTTAATCAAAGATTCGGAATATTTTTTTGCAGTTATCTTTCCCTCCAAACATAACTTACATGAATGTATTATTTTTGTTTGTCTATTTCTAAATTGCTTTTCCTAGTTTGGGAGGCTGCTTTTGAAAAATATGCCTAAAATATGCATTAAAATATCCTGTTAAATGTAGGTAACTTGAATAGTCTTCGTACTGAAAGTTGAACTTTGATCTTCTACAATAGGACTACAGTAACAGAATAACAGCTTCTTGAGGGGAAAATGTGTTTTATTCAAATTCATACTTGTCCATTGCAGCTTAATGTTCAATGCATCAAGAGAACTGATTCTATCTTATCAATGTGTTTTTCACACATTGTCTTGGGTTAGTATGCTGGCCTGAATCAAGGGACTGTAGTCTATCATAAAAGTGCATTTTATAATCAATATATCTGAACTTAGAAATAATAAATTAGTATCCAGTGATCATTTTGTGGTTAGTAGTTGTAATGAGGCTGGAGATTGGGGTGGGGGGGGGGAGAATGGTGTTTTATAAGGCAATATAATGAAATAAATATTTATTGGTAAAGAAAAAAAATGCTAATAGCGAAGTACTTTACCTTTTCAAATTCCAGAGAATAATTTTTTTTCATTAGCTAGCCTGAAATGTTAAGCTTAGATAGATGGCATGTCTTAATATTAATGAGATGATGGGAGTTACAGAGTTGCACTTTTTCAGTGAAGTTTTTCTGATGTAATTACCGTACCTTCTGAGCAGTCCAGTTCATTTGATTTACAATTCAAGGTCTTATTTTCCTTATAACATTTAGAGCTTTGCTAATAGATTCGGCTCAAGTAATCCATTGATTAGATCTTGTTCTGAATGAAAGTATTTTTATTCATCTCTCTCTTAAATACATCTATCTTTTCTTTAACAATGTCTTTTTTACACATCTCTGGCATGTCCAAAGACTCTTGGAAGACAAAATGCTGCAAAATTGGTACAAACATCTATTTATATTAAATTGCAGATATATGACTGATACGTTGAAAGACCATCTTAGTTCAGTAAGAAAGGTTATATCAAATAGAACTATATAAATTTTGATCTTGATTGTTTGTGTATGTTGGGTTCATGGTCAAGTTTTAGAGAATCATAGGCAACCTGTTTCCCCCTGCCCTTTGACAAGACTTACGCCTCAGAAATGTTTGTGGACAGAAGATTGTTCTTAAATGAAACCCTACAGATCTACTTTCTTTCCATTGCATCCTTTATTAATAGTACTTTCTTTTTATTCTTTTGTCATTTGAAGTCAGAAGTCTTATATAAATGGAAGTATGTTTGGAAATGCAAAATATTAAACTTAGCTTCAGAACATATACAATTTTATAGCAATCATTGTGAAATACTAATTTATCTCGTTTCAAATACTGAAACTCAATTTGGATAGGATCTTTCCCACATGTGGGATCTTGAGCAATTGCCACTTGCCCAAAATCAATGTGCCCCATCCAGAATGGTCACTAAAAATTTCAGTCATTGTAGTTAGAGTCCACCCTATCTGAAGAACAATGAAGTATCATATGTTGTCATATGTTTCCCTGCTCTTTAAATGATAAATTTAATAAATTATTAATACTAGATTTTGAAACTAACATATATGAACCATTGGGCCAATCTCTGGGCTTCCAATAAAACTTTTACAACTCACCCATATAAAAATGGCTGTTTGTGTGCCATAAAATTGTCGTTAGCTTTAATCTAACTTGTGCATCTCTAAATAAATTCCAAATCAGACATATGTTCTTCTGCATTGCCCTCTATTATAATAGCAGTGGATAGAAAGGAAGCAAATAAAAGCTTAAAGTTCTAATCAAAACTCTAATCAGAAAGATGACAAATGGTGAAGCTTATTAAATTTTCTTTGCTCCGTTGATGAATTTAATAAAGAACTAATCAAAGATCATTAGAAAGCTTTTGTGCTTTGCATGCATTGTAGCTGAATTGCAATCTGAATTTGTGTTTTACTGGTTACTTAGGATTGGATTGGATGTATAAATATGAGGGAAAAATAATTTTAAAATCAGCTATAGATACCAAATGTACATGTTTATTGCATTTGCACTAAGCTGTGTTTAAAGGATTGATGTTTCATATTTCTAATGATATTTGATTAAATTGATGTGTGTATGTGTGTGTTAGTAGGGCTTTATATGAAAGTTTCTATTTGTGTCTGTATAAAGGGAACATTATTTCTTAGAGAATAAAGTTATAAGGTAGGCCACTCATTACTGTGAATGATGTTGAAAGAAGCTCTGAATAAATTGCTGTCTCTTGGAAAGCACCCATTCTTTCTTAGATTTGCAGTTTGCATAGGTTTCTGTCTGGGAATATAGCTGAGTGACTTAGTGCAGAATATATGCTTTCAAAGCCATCCAAACTTTAGATAGTATAAGGGAATCACCTCAGTGATTTCTCAGTAGGGAAATTGCCCCACGTGCACCATTGTGGGTATTGGGGAAAAGGAACAAATAATTAGTTGTTTTTAATATATTATTTTTGTATTTTTCCTGCAAGAGAGAATGAAGTATTCTGGCTTAGGTGCCAAAATAACACAATCCACTTATTATGCTCCTTGACTGAAAAGAAGGTACGTTGCCTCAGAAAACCACGTTCCTTGAATGCTTTGGTGCCATACATGAAAGACTTGGCAGCTCCATTAAATCTCAGAAAAAATGTAAAATGAGAGGCCTCTATCTGACTCTTAAGAATGCCAGATGATGACCTCAATGAGCAAAGCCCTACTCATTCTCCTGCAGAGCTAACCTCAGGGATATTGAAGTTAGGAGGACTGAAGAAGCAGAGTGTCTCTTACCAGTTATTCCATGCCTTTCTATTGGTACCAGCAATTTGTCTCCTAAGTCTGGGTCTAGTGAAAAAAGCTTTTTGGGGGGACAAAGTATGGTGTCCTTCCAGATCTTCCTATTCTGACTTGGAACAACTTGATGGATGACATCCAACCTCTCTATTCCAGTAGTAGAAGGCAATACAGGAGTAGACTGATATTAAGCAATAACATGTAACTGCACCATGCAGATGTCATTATCCTGTGGCTGCTGTGAGCATGGTTTATCAATTTATTATACTGAAATGAAAGAAAAGCTGGTTTCTAATGCAACCAGAAGGTGGCAGTTTACAAAAGCTCCCTAACATTGTTTCTTTGTCTTTCTAAAATTCTTTCTTTGTACCTGAACTTTCAATAAAATCTCCAGTTCAGTCTCCTCTAATCTGGGTCCTTTCAGGCTTATTGAACACTTTCATCTCTAACCATCCTATTTTTGGGTGGTAGATAGTTATGTTAAACTTCTAAGGGCAAAACTGCACATATTTTTAGTGTGCATTATGTTAGCTTGTGGCCAAAAAGGAAAAAAAAAAAAACATAATAAAGAAAGTTGGTACTAAATTGTAGTTTATAAATCACAATTGATGATTATACTGAATATTTCAAACTAAAAATAAACAACAAATCACATTATGATTTATTTATGAACCAGTTTATTGAAATTATTACTCTAAATTTTTATTGAAAGTTTATTGAAAGAATTACTCTAAATTTTTCATTATCCAAAATTTCTAGAATATAGATGCTGACTGGTGACAGCATTTCAAACATTTTCTGCATCCTGGCTGTATAAAACACAAAGAACAAAGAGAAATGTTCTCTTATCCGGAATACAATAATGCAATGTCTTGAAATATTACATACAGAAAATACAACTCTAGTTTATGCAACCATTCCTAGCCTTCATTAGGCCATTTTAGACATGTCATAAAATTAAACAACTAGTACCTCACCTAGAAATGACCTTAAAATTATAATTCAAGAATGAGTAACCTATTGCACTTCAGATCTTTTTGCATTATAAATCTTATTTGCCTTGTTAACTGTTGATTACTGGAATTAAAATAAATAACATCTGGTGCACTATAGGTTCCAAGGCTGTCTTAATATGTTTAATAATGGGATTCATTATTTCTTTTTCAAGACAGTATTTTTATGATATATGTATGTATGTATGTATGTATGTATGTATGTATGTATGTATGTGCCTCACAAGGTACTAACTAAATAAACTTGATGTCAAAGAAATATTTGCTTTTGTTTCCTTTTCGAGCTTCATAACAACTCTTTTATTTAGAGTTTTATTTAGAGCAAAGACGTCTCTTAAATATATGAAATTTATGAAATTTTGCATTAAATGAGTTTATGTTGTGTTGTGTTTATTAAACATATCAAAAGAGTGAAAAAATCAGTATAGACTCTATTTAAGCCCATTTTATAATTTGCTGCATTTGTCTATGAACTTCAGTTCCAGAGTTTCATATTCCATTGTAGATTGAAGACATCAGAAACTAGTTTGGCATCTGCTGCCATAGCAATTCACTAGTTACCATTCAAGCTGTGGAGAAAGTATGCAAAGCCAACCTTTGTATTCTTATCACTTTTCAAATACACATTTTCATACACAAATCACCCAGCATCTTTCTATCAGTGCTTTCATCTGCTACCTTATCAGTTGTTGACTCATGACAAGAGGCAGAAGGATACACAAAGCGATCTGGCGCAGACTTGAGTTGGAAAAAGCCGGCTCCTGAAAGCCACTTGTCCACAGAGTCAGTAAATATTGACATGATGTGTGGAAAATATTTCCTTTATATTAGACTCATTATTGAGTTTAGCCCATCTCTTTCAAGAAAGTTGTAATTTTGAGGGGGAATGTCTTTTCATTTTTTCAGTTTCCTACAGGTCAAATTACACATCATTCTAACTTCATTTTTAGCTGTATCTTTACTTTTGTTTTGGTCATCTTATTTATGCCTTCATGCATGTGGGGAATAGTTTTTAACTTTCAACACAGAACATTATGAGGGGAAATTTATTTCTGTATTGTGTAGCCATGTTAAAATAAAATATTTCAAGACACATCCAGCATTTGCACATAGTTGGAGTTGAAAGAAAGAAATTCTATTGGTTGAATATCTTTATAAGGTTTCAGGTAACAGTGAAGAACAGAGAGGGCAATTTGATTTTTATCCCAAATACAGTCATGGAGTAAAAAGAAAAAAAATCCAGAATGAGAATTCCTCAGACAATACAGTATTAGATTTAATACACACACAAAAAATCTAAGAGTACAATATTCTTATTTTCTATTTTGATACAAATAAGCAATAAGAAATCTCATGACTGATTATAGTAAATACTTTAAGCCTTTAACATCTGTGTTGTCTAACATTGCCTAAGTTACTTGTTGTGAAATAATATGTGAAAGTAATTTTCTGTGATGCAAGATTTAGGATTGTTCTACATTCGCGCATTTCATTACATAAAGTTCGAAATCAGTTAAAGGACCAGAATCAGATCAAGTATACTAAATACCATGACTTCCTTTTTAAATATTACTGGATCACTATATATACAAGCATCCATGTGTCCAGATAACTCTTTCTTTGAAAGGTTACCCAAGGTAAATAACTATAGGAGAAAAGCAGAGCACAAAGTTGCCACCCAGATCTTTGCATTTGAACAGTAGACTAAAGAGGTACAGAAGGTCACCTGGTAACAATCATATATTTTCATTTAAATTGTAGTTCGGTATCTACTGGCACACCTAAAATAAAAAATATGGTGATTTTATAGAGTTTTGTGCACTACCCCTTTTTTAAATTATATATTATCTCTTCAGGGAATTGCTGCTGGAGTTCAAACGGCAAGGCACAGGGGGGTCATACTGGAGACCTCAGTTGGTGTGATAGTGGTGACAGAACAAGCTCTGCCAAAGGGGAGCTTGGTGGCTATAACTCTTGCACTGTAGTCATCAGGCTCCTGGGGTTGAGGATATTGTGGAGCTGAGGTACTTGATTTTAAAGTGGAAAAGAACGGCAAGATTCTCTCTTCAGGCAGCATCCCCTTTGTGAAGTGGCATTACTGTTGGCTCTAAAAGTAGCATGTTCTCACACTAAGAATTAGGCTAAAAGCTGCCATGTTTTATTTATAGAACAGCTCTACTGAATATTTTTCAGTTCCAACAAGAAAATTCCTTCCTTCCTTCCTTCCTTCCTTCCTTCCTTCCTTCCTTCCTTCCTTCCTTCCCTCCCTTCCCTTCCCTTCCCTTCCCTTCCCTTCCCTTCCCTCTTCCCTCCCTCTCCCAATCTTTTCTTCTTCTTCTTCTAATACTTTGGTGGACATAATTATGCATTACCAAAGCAGAGATTGTTATTTCTTGAAGCACACAGTTGCATGCTATGGCTGAATATTTTTCCTCTCTTTTCAAATTTACTATTTTGTTTTTTTCAGTGGGGATTTTTTAAAAATTGGATGGAATCTGATTTCTGTTTTGCAGTCTGATTTGCAAATGCAATTACTCTGCATTATAGTGCAGAAAATACTGTTGCCCATTTTTTGCCAAATAATTGTTTAAGACACTGATAAATATAATGCTTTAATATTTGCTTAGGACCCGTTAAACATTATGATACTATTATACAAGTGCATAAGCTTAAAGTGGAGGAGGGAGAGAGGGGAGGGAAAGTATTTTGATACATTCATGGTAGAAGCTCCAATTAAAATATCTTATAGTTTAAGACGGTAGTTCATGGAAGTTTCTGAACTTAATTAAATTAGTTTGTATCCAGTACTAAAGAAAGCAAATTGCATGAAAGCATGCCAGAGCTCAAAATGAAAAAAGAACAGAAAAAGCAAGCAACGGCTGTGTTAACTTTGAAAAATTTAAAAGCCAACCATTATTGAATTTTTAGCTGGACGATTTAATTTAATCCCTTCACAAATATGTAAATGTAATGCTGCTGTGAGCCTTAGCAAATAAGGAACAATGACTTATCTTATCCTGAGGGTTTCTTATATGTAATTCTCAGCAATAATTTAGTCCTTATCTTCCTTTCTGAAGGATTTAAGGAATGATTTTCATTTTGGTTTGTTTGCATTCTCTCTGTCCCTTAAGCAGACCAAGACAAACAATAGATTAACAGCACTTCCTATTATAAGGTTGATGAGTCCCTTTAAATGTGCTTAATGGAAATAAGGAAACCAACCTTTTTAAATATATATATACATATACATACACACACACATACACACAATTATATATACATATATAGACAAAGACACACACAGATGTATTTATGTATGTATGTATGTATGTATGTTATTTGCTTTGAAATTCCCTTCCTTCCCAGCAGTTCATATAGGGCAACTTGATGTTCTCCCCTCTCCAGTTTTTTTTATTTTATTACATATTCTATTTTTGACTGCTTTCCAATAAATTCCACAGCAGCACTTTATCACATTAGGATTCTGAAATTCTTTTTATTTATTTTTTTGTAATTTTGCTCACGAATTGTAGAGAATTAATATTTTGTTTGCTTTCATTGTTGCATTAATTTTATGTTTTTACACATTTACATTGAATTCTTGCAACCATTTGTTCAGAAGTAAGTCCCGTTAAATGGATTATATTCTCAGGTAAATATGGGTAGCATTGCAAATTTCTAAAAAAGATTTATCTTTTATAAACCAAAATTCCACATACTCAAGTTTCTATAAAGAAACTCTCTGCTGTTTTGAACTATATAAATGAAGTTCATATACAGGTGAAACTCGAAAAATTAGAATATCGTGCAAAAGTTTATTTATTTCAGTAATGCAACTTAAAAGGTGAAACTAATATATGAGATAGACTCATTACATGCAAAGAAAGATAGTTCAAGCCATGATTGTGGCTTACAGCTCATGAAAACCTCAAATCCACAATCTCAGAAAATTAGAATATTGTGAAAAGGCTCAATATTCTAGGCTCAAAGTGTCCCACTCTAATCAGCTAATTAAGCCATAACACTTGCAAAGGGTTCCTGAGACTTTAAATGGTTTCTCAGTCTGGTTCAGTAGGAATCACAATCATGGGAAAGACTGCTGACCTGACAGTTGTGCAGAAAACCATCATTGACACCCTCCATAAGGAGGGAAAGCCTCAAAAGGTAATTGCAAAAGAAGGTGGATGTTCCAAAGTGCTGTATCAAAGCACATTAATAGAAAGTTATATGGAAGGGAAAAGTGTAGAAGAAAAAGGTGCACAAGCAGCAGGGATGGCTGCAGCCTGGAGAGGATTGTCAGGAAAAGGCTATTCAAAAGTGGACTCAGGCTGGAATCAGTGCACCAAGAGCCACCACATACAGATGGATCCTGGACATGGGCTTCAAATGTCGTATTCCTCTTGTCAAGCTGCTACTGAACAATAAACGTCAGAAGCGTCTTACCTGGGCTAAAGAAAAACAGAACTGGTTTATTGCCCAGTGGTCCAAAGTCCTCTTTTCTGATGAGAGCAACTTTTGCATCTCATTTGGAAACCAAGGACCCAGAGTCTGGAGGAAGAATGGAGAGGCACACACTGCAAGATGCTTGAAGTCCAGTGTGGAGTTTCCACAGTCTGTTGATTTGGGGAGCCATGTCATCTGCTAGTGTTGGTCCTCTGTGCTTCATTAAGTCCAGGGTCAACACAGCCATCTACCAGGAGATTTTGGAGCACTTCATGCTTCCTTCCGCAGACGAGCTTTATGGGGATGCTGACTTCATTATCCAGCAGGACTTGGCACCTGCCCACACTGCCAAAAGCACCAAAACCTGGTTCAATGACTGTAGGATTACTGTGCTTCAGTGGCCAGCAAACTCGCCTGACCTGAACCCCTTAGAGAATCTATGGGGCATTGCCAAGAGAAGGGTGAGAGACATGAGACCGAATAATGCAGAAGAGCTGAAGGCCACTATTGAAGCATCCTGGTCTTCCATAACACCTCAGCAGTGCCACAGTCTGATAGCTTCAATGCCACGCCGCATTGAGGCAGTAATTGCTGCAAAAGGGGCCCAAACCAAGTACTGAGCACATATGCATGCTTATACTATTCAGAGGTCCGATATTGTTCCATGTACAATCCTTGTTTTATTGATTGCATGTAATATTCTAATTTTCTGAGATTGTGGATTTGGGGTTTTCATGAGCTATAAGCCATAATCATCACAATTATGACAAATCACGGCTTGAACTATCTTGCTTTGCATGTAATGAGTCTATCTCATATATTAGTTTCACCTTTTAAGTTGCATTGCTGAAATAAATAAACTTTTGCACAATATTCTAATTGTTTGAGTTTCACCTGTAAGATGAAGGTATATACAGTATAAAGATTCTTGAAGGTATGGCATACAGGAACAGATAAAAGATGCAGTTTTCAGTGTGTTGGAAGAAATGTCCATCTGGGTTCAGATGGGAAGAAAGACACTGGAAATATGGTGATTGCTTGGAAAGATGATTTAATGATAGACAGGACCACATGGGTCCCGGACAAAAAAGCACATGTGTGAGAGAGGGAGAGATATTTATAACCTCTGTTGGGCTTTGAACTTGCTTCCTGCTCCTGTGGCAAGAAATGTATCCTGATTGCTTGTCAGACTCCCATGGGGCCATGCAGGGGTAGCTCAGTTGAATCTTGCTGGGTGATGTAATCTTCCCAGGTGCCATGTGGTGAGATGGGTAGAGGGCTTATCCTATCATATCCTGAGGGCCACGTCTTAATCCCATCACCCTGGAGCTGGGCAGGGAGCCGCAGGAAGCTGCTTTGTCTTTAAAAACATGTTTCTCTTTTTCTCACCCAGGGAAATATAATACTCTGCCTGTCAGCCTCAAGATATCTTCTACATCTTATATCTTCTGCATCCTATCTACTGCATCTTCTCTGCTGCTATGCTATGCTATTTCTTTCGGCTGTCATTAGCAACGGGGGGGGGGAAGGGGGACTTGGAGGGGAAGAGAGCTGGAGGTGTTTTGTATTCCTTTGGTGTGGGTAGCAAGGGGAGGGGGTGTATTGTCTTTAATTTTCCATTTTTTTGCTAGCTTCTATCCCTTTTGCGCAGCTGCAAAGTTTTATCAAAATATGTCAAGGTCAATGGACAGAGGCCTCATCACCACCTGAAGATGCCCACATGATCATATTTAGAACTTTTAATTGGAAGAGTCATTTGGACTTTAGCGGGGTGGGAGCATTTCCATTCCTTTGTATATGTGACCTGTGCACCAATTCCTCAGATTCGGAATTCAATCTGTAGCTTCCACTTTGATTTCCAGTAAAAGGAGAACTTTGCTCTAATCCATGTAGTCTGAGTATTTCTTTCTTGGATCTGGAAGGGAGCACACACTGACACTGCCTTTTTAATATTTCCTAGAATATTTCATTCTCCTAGGAGAAGGGTGGGTACTAACTTTCTGAAACTGGAAACACAAAATTTACAAGGGGTATTATAGAATATGAATCTATCAAAGTGGAAACAATGCCCTTACTTGCAGAATTTGAAATATACTGTTTACACTGTCCATTTCTGCAGTCTTTCAAACACACAAAAATGGCCTGTTCGTGTCACAGTGGTTTGTTCAGTCTGGCGGATTATACCTAAACTATAGACCTACCAATAGTCTTTCCCAATCTGCTTTAATTAAACATAGTTCACAATACAGTCAAGACTGTCATCTTCTAGGCAAATAGGAGTAAGAAACTCTTATTAGCATTCGCATCCTCTGCTATAAAAAAAGCAGGAAATAATATATCAACCGGACCATATTTTACAGAACAGAACATATAGATGAGCAGAGTTGATTCCTATCCAGGACTTTCCATTCTCCAGTATACAAAGAATAGAATACAAGAATATACAAAGAATAGGATAGGATAGGATAGGATAGGATAGGATAGTTTTGTCACTTTGAATGTACACTAATCGGCATACATTAAAATGACATTTTGTTGCATACAGTTCTCAAAGGGTCACCACCTCCAATATACACTGCCTAATTATGACAAAATAAAGAAATAGAAAATTATGCATATACCCACATATGTTATATGACACATGGAAACAACACAGTCTAGTTTGGATGTATACATGTACATACAAAGGCATAGTTTTGTGCACAAGACCTGATAATGATGTCTACGGACCATCTAGAGCAGGGGTGGGATTCAACCAATGTTATTACCAGTTCAGTGACTATGTTTTGTGCATGCGCATGTGTGTAAAAAACATTAAGCTGTGCCACCCAGACACCCGAAAAGAGCTGCATGCAGGTGCACAGCATTTTGAAAAGCCACTTTTTTCCTGCCTTTTCAACCTCAGCTGTGCCGTGCAAAGCAGCTGAGGTTGAAAAAGCAGGAAATAAAGGACAGGAAAGAGCCCAGATGGGTAGGTAGGCCAAACAGTAGCAAACACAGAATCAGTTCGGTGTCTGCTGCTCTTTAGAGCTACCAGTTCTATAGAGCCAGGCAGAACCGGTAGCATCCCAGCCCTGAATTAGAGATTGCAGATTGGATGATGTGTAATGCTACCTTCACTTACATTAAAAAGGGTTGCAGTAGGGAAGGTTTGCTGCCTTTTGAGGCTTAGCCACGTTGCAGAGTATCTGCTACTTACAGCATTGTTCATCTAACTATGTTTGTGTGACATTAAGTTTTGGGATTGGGGTGTGAGTTCTATATGTACTGTCTGGTTTATAGTATGCCCGATAAGGTACACAGACCTTATCTGTGACAATAGAAATTACAATGCTTTCATTATGACTGTACTGATTAATAGTTCTTATATGCTAGGCAGGGTGATACTTTGATTCCATTATCTCTCTCATCTATCCTATTACCTTCTCCTATTGATATTTTATGATTTATCACTTTGTTGTTTGTATCTTATGATTTAAGATCTATCACTTTGTTGTTTGTATGTACACTGATAGTTTGTACATACAATCACACTTGGCCATAAAGAATAAAGAAAGAATGTTAGAGATAATCAAAGACAGAAGGCATCTACAGTCAAGGAGCACTGAAACAATGGCTCTAAGCAGTGCCCTTCAGTCAGGGGAAATTATCCTTATCTCAGACTACCCAACAAATCTAGAAATTTGTTAAGCACAGAGCAATTTTGCAGTGAAAGGACAAAATCAACATCCCTAATTTTTAAGACTTCCTGAAAAACCAAGCATCCATAGTGTTGTCTAACCTGACAAGAGCAAGAAAGAAGATTTTTTTAAAAAAATGAAATCAACAGATATGTACAAAATAACTCAGAAAGAAAATGATGCAAATATAATAGGACAAAAGTAGAGGAAATGAAAAAACAGTTAGCAATGATAATCAAAGTAAGAAAACTAAACAGTAAAAGAATTAGAGTCTAGATGAATGGGCTGGGCATGGGAATGTTCTCCAAATTTTGGAGAATGAGCTGAGTGGGGGAGTGTTCTCCAAAATCACACTCCCACTGACACTGGCAGGGCAAGCTACTCTATAAAAACAAGAAGCAATCCATAGTCACTAGCACTGATGATGTCACCTAGTCAGGTAACAAAATGTCTGCAAGCAAACAGCCAAGCTCAGAGAGCACCAAGGACTCCATAGTGGTCAGTAAAAAATAGAAAGTGCTATTAATACAGAAGGGCAACTAGGTCTAACATCACAGTTAGCTTAGGTACCATTCAACTGATCTAATTTTCTGAATTCACTCAATGCACCACACTACAAAATAAATTCCCAGGCTGTGTTTGTACAACTGTAGGAAACAAAATATAGTCAACTTGTGGTACAGTATGCTATGGGACCTGAAATAAGTCCCATGCTATAATTTATATATTTACAGGTAGTCCTCGACTTACAACTGTTCATTTAGTGATGGTTTGAAGTTACAACAGCAGTGAAAATAGTGACTTAAGACCAGGGGTGGGATCTGACCGGTGTAACTACCAATTCGGTGATTTATGATTTGCGTGCGCATGCAAATCCAACCAGTGTAACTACCGGTTCTATGTCTGCTGCTCTTCAGAGCTATCAGTTCTACAGAGTTGGACAAAACTGGTAGAATCCCACCCCTGCTTATGACCGTTTTTCACACTTGTGACCGTTGCAGCATCCCCATAGTCACATGATTTAAATTCAAATACTTGGAAATTGGTTTATACTTACAAACTTTGCAGTGTCCTAGAGTCATTTGCAATCTTCTGACAAGCAAAGTCAATGGGGATGCCAGATTCACTTCGCAACTATGTTAGTAATATTAGAAGTGCAGTGATTCTCTTTAACAAATGTGGTGAAAAAGTCGTAAAATAGGGCAAAACTCACTTAACAAATTTCTGACTTAACAACATACATTTTGGGCTCAATTGTGGTCGTAAGTTGAGGACTACCTGTATATGCAGCTTTCCTAACAAAGAGTATTGTTTGAGGTATTTAACACACACATACACAAAGATATAACTGCAGAATGAGCCATTAAAAAGACAGTGAAAAATATAATTTTAAGCACTATTTTAAAGAAACCCAGCTCAATTAAACAGATCCCACCCACCCAATTAAAATTCAGGAAAGCAACCAGCATGCAGTAGTATCCTTACCAAGTACCTGCTTGCATTAAAAAGGTATTTGCCTCTTGCAGGCAGACAAACAACAGAGAAGGAACTATGTGGATATAAACCTTCTGCCAAATGGTGGCAGAAATGAGAGAAGGGCATCTTTGGGGATTTTAAAACCCTGGGGAAGCAAACAGGGAAAAATAAATAAGGTGTTGTAGAGTAGACCCAAGCTAGAGAAGTAGGGGACTTGAATTTCGTTTCCAAGAGGAGAAAGATAATTTGTAGGTTCATTGGTAGCTTCTCTCCTAAGAGGGACAAATTCTACTTTCAACACATTTCGATGGATTATGTACCATCAAGTCAGTTTCAACTCTTATCAGCTGCACAGATATGTTCCTCTTCACAAACACAATTAAGACATAGGAATACATGGAATGGGCTCCCCTATGCTCCTTTGGGTACCTGCATCAATTAATATCCCAGGGAATGGGTGTAAGAAATCAATCTCAACTTGATAGAAGCTGCCTATATATAAAACGTACCAAGCACGTACCAATATTGCCACAAAGAACTCACACATACCGAGCGTACATTCTCTTTTTAATGTGGTTAGAATTTGCAACCATCCAGTTCTAAATGAGGGCTGAAATAATTCCAGCTCGCGCCTCTTCAAGGGTGCTCCAGTGCTAGGAAGCCAGTTCAAACATTTCTTCATAGGAACAAATTCCTTCAATCAGCCAGGCTAGAAATGTAAGGCTAGCACATCTCTTTTGTCTTGTTCTTCTTTGTCCATCATGGCCTTTGCTTTCCCCTGCTATATAGGATAGCTTCCCAGGATTCAGCCCTTTTGGAGAGGAAGCCAGGGGGGAAAATGGACTAATTGGTTTTGAAAAAGGCCATGTGTGTGAACAGAAATGAACTAATTAGTGCAGAGTCAGTATAACTGTGCTAGTCCACATTAAAAAGAGTTGGGCAGATGGGGACATTCTTTAGCATCTTTGCATAATAACATGGTTGGAAATTTAGTAACTGACTTTCAGTAGGATGTGGATCAACAGGGTAACATTTTGAAAATAACCTATTCTTGGCTTTTATAAACAAAGTCACAAAATTGCATATCTGTGAGATTATTGTTCTAAGGCAAAAGGTGCTATTTTGAAAGTACTCCTTAATTAAGTGTATCTCTTTGATTTCTCACAAGACTCTACTACCATGGAGAAATGTAAGAGGAAAAACAGGATGCTGATTTATGTACAGTGGTTTACAGTATAATGTATGCAGGTTCACTCGAAAGGTCTCATTTTGCTATGCAGATAAAAAAATAAATTCTAAATTATGGTTACAGCAGTCGAAAACAGAAAACATATGGTTTTGAAACCAAACACTGAATTTAACAAATGAACGGATTCAAATAGTTATAATATAAGGATATCCAGTAAGGAGAATCACTAGGAATCAGGCAATATAAAAAATTAATAAAGAAACTAAATACATTTTCAAATGCTTTGAAAGAGGTGCCTTGGAATGCATGGAAGCACATAGAGATCACCTTTCTTTGCATCATTGAAGCAGCTGCATCTTTTCCCAGGTAACCAGCTTTGTGTGATTGGATGTTTCTGATTCTCCCCTTTTAGAAAAGAGACCCACTTGCTTTAATAGTTTGCAACTGGTGCTTCTTAGGCACTTCCATATATATTAATATTTAGATAATACTGAGGGCAGGCAGTATTTCTTTAACAACAGTTTATATACTGTTAAATACTTTTCCTTGACATTCTAGTAAAGCATTTTGAAAAGAATCTTGTAAAATTGTTATAACTCCTTCGAAAGAGGTGGAATTTCCCCCCAAGTTTGTCTTCTACTTTTTGTTTTTAGAACTTGTGAACAGTGATCTGAGACTGGAATGAATTAGAAAGCCTCAAGATTTAAAGTTTTATGACTAGAATTTGAAAGTGGAATAGAAGTTCCCTATAATGAAAGATGATTTAATTGATTCCCAGAGTGGCCTGAAAGGAGCATTTAATTATAGCTAACCTTTATAGCAGTATTTCCATCTTTCTCCCTCTCCCTCTCCCTCTCCCTCTCCCTCTCCCTCTCTATCTGTTCTTGTTGTCTTACTTCATGAGTTTTCATTTCAAGAAGGAAAATAGTAAAAGAACACAGACACAATTGGCAAAGGAGCTGCATTTTCTAAAAGATTAAATCTAAATTGCAAAATGGCTGGTATTTATATACTTGCATTCAAATTGTAGCAATTGTTCCAATAATAAATATAGAGCTCCTGTATTCTACAGCTATCTAGTTGCTGCTGTTATGCCCCCTTGTACAATAATGTGCACTTTCTTTCAAAAGGGAACTTAGTTATTTCTTTCGTTGGGGCCTATTTGCTCCTTTTTTATGTGAGATTTTCAATACTCTGAAATGATGCCGAGTAAAAAAGGTCCATCCACTTCACTCGTGATGCCTCCTGCATTACCTAAACCACAACAGAAGAATGAGAGACAACAGGGCTTTTCTCCTCTCTAACAATTCCGTCACCATGACAACTAGCAGAAGAACGTTTGGCCAGAAAAAGCTTGGAGATTGGGGGACCAGACTAATCAAAAAAAAAAAAAGAGGAATAACATGACAACAATTACACTGATGAATGAGAGGGAAGCCTACAGATGCATTAGACACCTATGCCACTGCTGACAATGCATTTAGCACTTTTTTTTTCATGTCTTGTATTTTTCTGAGAGCAGGTAGAGAGACAAGATTGAATTGTGTAACACAATGTCAGTGCTCGACTTAAATAGAAAATTCCTTTCATTTTGCTTTCCTACTTCAAGCATGCTGAAGAGGGTTTAAGGAAGATGAGGTTTAGAAGTGAAATATGTAATAGATACAGTATGAGTGTCACAGGGCAACTTTATTTAATTTTATGATCAGCTAAATATGCAAATGCAGCTACAGATGTAGCCTGATGGAAACAAGAGGCAGATGACCTTGTTCTCAAGACCCAGATGTGTAAGTGATCCAGGCAGTATATTATTAAAGGCTATTTTTATTTAGCAACGTGAAACTATCCAAAAAGCTGGGGAAATGGAGCTTTAGAATAATCCCTAAGCACATTGGCCAGCATACCAATCATCGATTTCTGCTTGCATTTCCCAATTTGGTGCATTCTGGCTAGCATAAGCCTTCTTCATCAGAAAGTAAATTCTGCTGATGGCTGCTCAGAACTGTTCTGGTCTCCCAACATCAGAAATGAAAAATATTTTATTTCTCTTCTTCTTTAGTTATTTGACCCACAGACAATCAAGGAGTTTATTCTCTTTTTCAAATCTTTCATCATTTCATTCAGAGGCTGCCAGATAGTGAAGTCCACTTCAGATTTCCCTTTGCAAAATGCTCCACATTCTTCTTTATTCCAACAACTGAGTAAATCAGTGGTTCTCTCTGTTATGAACTAATAAAACACTTAAATAAAGTTTATCAAAACCTTTAGAAAATAGCAGGGTTCTAGTCCTGCAAAGAAGATCCGAGTGAAGGTCGCCATTGAAAACCAGCCTTGCGTGATGGAAGTCGATTCAATATCATCCCTCTTGATGGTTTCCTGGAAGACCCTTAAACAATTAATCCTTGCCGTCCGGCGTCAAGACCTCAGAGCCCAAAGAATCATACTCAAAGATTATCAGAGGAACCGAATTCCGGTCGTTGGATCCAGCCAAGTCCAAGTATCATTCAAAAATCGTACTGCGACATTACCACTGACTGTCGTCAACTGTGACCGGCCTAGCTTGTTAGGCCTTCAATGGTTCGCCCCACTCGGGATCGAGGTAGCCGGCATTCACCAAACCAGAAGTGACGACTGGGAGGAGGACCTCGTCCAGGAATTCCAGGACGTCTTTACAGACAAACTAGGCGAGTACAAGGGGACCCCGATATCATTTAACCTTAACCCTGAAGTAGCCCCCATCCGCCTTAAGCCTCGTCGAGTCCCTTTTGCCCTTAAACCAAGGATTGACTAGCAGCTTGATAAATTAATAGCCCAGGGTGTTTTAGAACCAATCGACCATGCTCCTTGGGAAACCCCAATCATAACACCCATCAAACCAGATGGATCGTTAAGGATTTGTGGGGACTACCGTGCCACCCTGAATCACGCCCTTCAACAGAACGCTTACCCGGTGCCGGTGGTACAACATCTTCTCTATTCCCTGGGGGGCGGAAAAGTCTTCGCTAAATTGGATTTAGCACAGGCATACCAACAACTTCCTGTAAATAAAAAAACAGCAGAGGCACAAACGATTGTTACGCACCAAGGCGCTTTTAAGTGCAACCAACTCCAATTCGGGGTTAGCGTGGCCCCGGAGATTTTTCAGAGCTTGATGGAGAGACTATTACAGGGAAGAAAAGGGGTTGTACCATACTTTGATGACGTTTTAATTGCTGCCCCGAATAGAGAAATACTAAAGGAGCATCTTAGACTGGTTCTCCAGAAATTTAAAGACTCTGAAAGTTAAAAAAAATGTCAATTGTGTACAGATAAAGTAGAGTTCCTGGGGTACCTAATCAATAAACAAGGCATTCACCCCACCAATAGCAAGTTAAGAGCAATCAAGAACGTCCCAAGATCCAGAAATAAGACTGATCTCCAAGCTTTCCTGGGGCTTATTAATTTTTACAATATCTTCCTGCCCCAGGAAGCGACTGTAGTCGAGCCCCTACATCGGCTGCTTGACAAAAAAGCAACCTGGGTTTGGGGGCACCAAGAGGAGCACGCATTCCGCCAAGTGAAAAACCTATTAACTTCAGATGCTGTTTTGATGCAGTATAACGAGATTGCCTTTAACAATCACATGTGACACGTCGCCATTTGGAGTGGGAGCCATTTTGAGCCATGTGTTACCAAACGGTAGTGAAGCCCCTATTGCCTATTTTTCAAGAACTTTATCAAAGGGTGAATGTAACTATAGTCAAATCGATAAAGAGGCTCTTGCTGTTGTATCTGCTGTAAAACAGTTTCATGAATATGTATACTATTGTTACCGACCATAAACCTTTGCTGGGGATTATAGCGGGAGACAAGCCAACCCCCTATATATTATCACCTAGAATGACTCACTGGTCGGAGTTTTTGGCTGCGTACAATTATAAGCTGCAACACCGCCCGGGGAAAGCCATTCCCCACGCTGATGCGTTGAGCCGTGCACCACTTCCGGAAACCGTCGATGACCCAGCTCCAACCCTTACAACGCTCCAGATTGAAATGCTACATTCACCACCGCTAACAGCTAGAGATATCGCGATCGAAACAAAACGCGATCCTATCTTAACACGAGTTCTTAGCTGGGTCGAACGAGGATGGCCAGTGGATCAAACCCCTGATGACTTCATCCCCTTCAAGAACCGGCAAACAGAACTTTTTTTGCAAAAAGGCTGCATCCTATGGGAGGATAGAGTTGTCATCCCAGAGCGGTTATAACGAGCGGTATTAAAGACACTGCATGAGGGCCACCCCGGCATCGTGCGTATGAAAGCGCTTGCACAAAGCTACGCATGGTGGCTGGGCATCGACAAACAGATCGAAGCCCGGGTAAAGACTTGTTATAAGTGCCAGGAAGTTAGCAATGCCCCATCGAAAGCAACTCTGACAGAATGGGAAACACCTCGGGGACCGTGGTCCCGCATCCATATTGACTTTGCGGGACCTACTAAGGGACATACATTCCTATTAACAGTGGATGCCTATTCAAACTGGCTCGAGATCCATGAAATGAAGAGTACCACAACTGAGTCTGACATCTGGAAGTTGAACAGATTATTTGTGACGCATGGACTGCCAGATGTTTTGGTATCCGACAACGGACCCCAGTTTACCGCGCTCCCCTTTGAACAATACTTAGCGGACCACGGTATTCGCCACGCGCTAAGTTCGCCAGCGCACCCTGCGGCTAACGGAAGAGCCGAGCGCATGGTACAGTTTGTTAAAAAAACCCTCCACAAAATGGACTATGGGGACATTGAAGATGAGATAAACAGAATACTCCTTCTCCAACACATCACTCCGCACAGCATCACCAACAAGACTCCAGCTGAACTATTGATGGGATGCAAACTCCGCTCCCACCTCGACCGACTTCACCCGTCTTACGAGCCAGAGAAACCCTGCGGATCTAGCAGAAAATGCCGCGAGTTCAAGATAGGTGACTTAGTTTTCGCCAGAAACTTTTCTGGCGAACCATTGTGGATCGAAGCAACTGTAATTCAAGCCACTGGACCCAGGTCGTACCGGGTGAAAACCTGCGATGGAAAAATATGGAAACGCCATATAGATCAGCTTCACTCAAGGCTACAACCTAATTTCCGCCACTCTGGTAACTCCCAAACCGAGGGGGGAGGGGATGTCGAAGAAACCGAATTTGAGATGGCGGAAAGCAGGAACAAAAGAAGTCAGCAATCGGGCGTAACAAATGAAGAAGGATCAAGGAAGGGCGTGACCTCACCACAGAGGAACACCTCAACAGAGGCAAGCCCGCAAGGGCCAGAGGACAACGACGAGAACATTAACGGCACTGAGTCTTCCAATGAGGAACCACCAGCACCCGACTTGCCCGAAAACGTCCCGCCAAAACAGGGTTACAGACAAGAACTAGGACAGCATAAATCCAATAGACAGTCAAAACAACCTTCCTACCTCAGAGATTACATCACCGCACCCCCCAAATGGAACCCTGGGGGAAGAGGTGTTATGAACTAATAAAACACTTAAATAAAGTTTATCAAAACCTTTAGAAAATAGCAGGGTTCTAGTCCTGCACTTCTGATTGGCCGATAAATAGCGATATCGGATTGGTCCGTTCAGGAGAATCTGATTGGCTGTTAACGAGCCACTCTCATTGGTTAAGGGGGTTAACACTCCACGTTTCTTATTGGTTACTAGATCAGCGGCTTGCCTATAAAAGGGCTGCTGCTGCCTAGGTTTTTGCTCTGTTCAGAATGATTAATAAAGAGTTGAAGTTCACTGTTCACCGTCTCATCTCCATTCCTTGCGCCCATGCGCAGAACTTAACACTCTCCACAGACCCCTGGGGGGGGGATGATTATGATGTCATCACGGGGGACACGAAGGCTTGAAGAAATGTTATAATTTAAATTTTAAGTCTTGAAAGTCTGTGGCCATGATCCGTAACCGTAAAAGGTATTTAAAGAGGGTCTGTGGTAAAGAAAAGGTTGGGAACCACTGGAGTATGTTAATAAGAAAAAAATAAATTAGTTGCAGATTCAGTATACAGTGAATATTTGATTTATGTCTTTTTTTGCTTCTTAATTCAACAAGATAACACTGTATCTTCATCAATTGGCTATTGTGAATTCAAAGTTCTGGTCTGAACTTCCAGTTGGTCACACAACCCATCCATCTAAAGTCTCATCCCCTTGCCCAGAAAAACAGCCATTCTTGGTGCACTTAGAAATCATTCAGCAAGATTAACTAGGATGATATTTCTTATCCAGTACCCTTTTGAGTATCACTCTTTCACTTCTCATTTAGTTCCATCCTGAAACAGTCTTCAGTTGTTAACCTGTGATTTGCATTTCTGTTCTTTTTCCTTCATCAATAGAAATACATATTCTGGCAAATCTCTTATCTTCTCTTGATTTCCCACTTGAATTGCCTTACACGGGCACTCTAGGAGATATAATCCTGTGAGGTCCAGTAAACATGTTTATTTCTGGGACATTTCTACCCAACTGTTCATTCTGTGAGCTGTTCAGCCTGGGCATGATAGAGCCACAGCAGAACCACTTTGAGAAATAGCTAAAATTAAAATGAACATTTAAAAATAAACATTTTTTTCAGCTTGGGGATGTATATTTTTTTCTTCTGATGATTTTGGAAAGGGGTCTCCAAATACCATAGGGAGCATAGCATTGATGCAATGGCATAAGATAAAAATAGAGTAAATGAGGCCCATTTTGTAGTCCATGAGATGGGGTTTATGGGATAAAATCTGTAGCTACATTCCTCCAGGCATTGCTACTGCTCATTTTGGAAAGTGGTTTTTGTTGCTGTGAGACTGTACAAAAAATGTTCTTATACATATTTACCCAGAATGGGGAGATAGAATATTGATTTCCCCTTTACTCTCTACAATCTCCTGCATCACATCAATGCTGTTCTAGAAGGTTCCCACCTTTCGAACATATTTTGAAAAGACAGAAGGGGCACCAATGGCATCCAAAAACCTGTGGGAAATCTCCTTTGTTTTGTTTGTCCAAAGAACCCCAATATCCATGCTGCTGCCTTTTATTCACAAATTATGCTGAATGAAACTATTTTTCCCCAAGACAAATGGTTATCATAAATGAATAAGTTACCTCAGTGCTCATTCCCATATTATGATATGAAGCGAATGGGAATTTCGCTGAGCTCCTTTGAAATTTGCCCCATCACTGCCAAAAACAGGATTTTTTCCAAACATTTAAGGGCGTGGGAGGAACAAAATTCTTTGCTACTTCATGTTACATAATCACAGTTCAGAGCCCCTTTCTGAGGGAGATGGGTGGTTAAGAAGTATGGGGAGAAATCATATTACATAAGTTTAATTCAGTCTCCATTATGTGTTATACAGAGGGTCATGAAAAATCTTCAATGCTACTTGTTCTTATTTATCCAGAGACACAGGACACATATAAACTAATTTACATTTAAACTTTAATTTTTCACTTTTAGAATTAAAAGCTTCATTCATTCACTCCCATAGGCACACTCATTCTCATAGACACTTACCATTTCATTCCAAGGCTGGCAGCCAGACTAAATATGAGTTTTGGAAGAATTGATCTGGGATGTCTGTTCTGTCCCCTCATTAGCATTCTTGAGATCCCCGCGCTTTGATTGGCCAAAGCGCGGGGCACTCTGATTGGCTAGGCGAGCCGCGCCGATTGGCTCGCTAGGAATCTCCCACGATTGGTCTATTTGAATCGCGGGAGATTCAAAGCGGTGCCATTGGCCGCAGCCGCGGCGGCTAAAGAAATAAAAGCCGCGAAGTTTCTCTATAGCCCCAGTTCGGTTCCCACGTCAATAAAAGAGCTTGATACAAAGTCACCGACTCCTGGCATCATTTCCGAAGACACAACACTGGCAACGAAGGTGGGATACTGATCCTGAACCGAAGCACGTGTCCGACAGAAGCCAGACGAAACTCCACGATGGCGAAAATCGCACCCCCCGCACCCTTCAACCCCGCCAGCGAGGACTGGGAATCGTACTCCGACAGATTCCACATGTTCCTCGAGTGCAGCGACCTGAAGGATGCCACCGGCCACATGAAGTGAGCCGTCTTCCTGACCCACTGCGGGACCGAGGTATTTAAGATGGCCAAAGCACTCGCCAAACCCGCCGACGTGACCGCGATGGATTGGGACGTCCTCGAGCCAATACTTCGGCGGCACTACGCCCCAGAGGTGGCCATCCTCATCCGACGACATGAGTTCTACCGTCGGGACCAACGGTCGGGTGAGAGTTTCAGCGACTTCGTCGCCGAACTACGGCGCCTAGGGGGGCTGTGAGAATTCGACAACCTGAACGACGCCCTGCGAGACCGAATTGTACTCAGCCTGTGGGACCCCATCCTCCAGAGTCGGCTGATGGCCATGGGCAACATCACCCTTGCAGATACCCTCACCAAAGCCGCAGCTGCCGAAGTGACCCGAACATCCGCCGACCGCATGCGCCGACCAAATGCAGGGGATCGCAGCGGGAACAACTACCCTGCAAGGTTGGCCGAGATTTAACCCGAGATGACCACCCACCAGGGCGACTTCCACTCGGCATCGGGCACTTCCGACGAGGAGGAGGAAATTCACCGTCTCCAGGCAGGCCGCGACCCACAGAACCGGTGGGGTCGTAAGTCAAGGACCAACTGTGCCAGTTTCGGAGGCGACCACCCCATGTCCGAATGCCGGTTTTTCGAGTCAATCTGCCGGCATTGCGACAAGAAGGGACACATAGCCCGCCTCTGCCGTCTCAAAAAGAACCGCAGCCCGCCATGATGGGACCAGAGTGAACGGACGCGAGAAAGCACACCACCCCGGACCAGAGATCGCCCCTCTGACAACCGATGGGACCGGAACGGACGATCCCTACGAGGCGGCGAGACCCGGCGAAGAGAGGAGACCCATCAGACGGTCACCATCGGCCACGCCACAACCAATGACGCCCGGAAGGTCTACGTGGAGGTAGGCATCGAAGGCGAACCATGCAAAATGGAGGTGGACTCCGGGTCCTACCTCTCCATGATAGCATGGCATGAAATAAAGCGCTTGGTGCCTACCATCCAAAGGAGGAACCTAGACAGCCAGAGACTCATTGTAAAGGACTACCAGGGAAACCGCATCCCGGTAGTCGGAACCAAACACTTCAACATCACATATAAAGGGCACACCGAAAGGCTTCCCCTGACAATCGTCGACCGCGACCGCCCAAGCCTACTGGGACTGCAATGGTTCGCCCCGCTCAGCATCGCAGTCACGGGAGTCGACCACGTCACCGACGACAGCTGGGAGCAGCAACTGGCCCGGGAATTCCAAGAGGTCTTCGACGGAAACCTAGGCAAGTACCGAGGGCCCCTTATATCATTCAGCCTAGACCCAAACGTCCCCCCAAAACGCCTGAAACCATGGCGGGTGCCATTCGCACTTAAACCCAAGATAGACAAGCAAATTGACAAGCTCGTCAAGCAAGGGGTCCTACAGCCCATAGACCACGCCCGGTGGGAGACCCCCATAGTCACCCCGATCAAGCCCGATGGATCGGTGAGGATCTGTGGGGACTATAAGGCCACCCTAAATGGCGCGCTACAACAAAGCGCCTACCCCGTCCCAGTAGTGCAACACCTACTGCACTCACTGGGAGGGGGCAAGGTTTTCGCCAAGCTCGACCTCGCCCAGGCATACCAACAGTTGCCAGTCGACGAGCAAACGGCAGAAGCGCAAACCATAGTCACCCACCGGGGAGCATTTAAATGCAACCGGCTCCAATTCGGAGTCAGCGTGGCGCCTGGAATATTCCAAGCCTAATGGAAAGGCTATTACAAGGCATCAAGGGGGTGGTACCTTACTTTGACGACGTCTTAGTGTCGGCAACCAACCAAGCCGAACTAGAGGGTCGCCTAAGGGAGGTCCTAACCAAATTCAAAGAGACCGGGCTCAAGGTAAAGAGGGAGAAATGCCAATTATACACGGAACGGGTTGAATTCCTAGGATATCTCCGAGACCATCACGGCATTCACCCCACAGACCAAAAAATCAAAGCCATCAAAGAAGCCCCCACACCCAAGTCGAAGACGGAGCTGCAGGCATTTCTGGGGCTACTTAACTTCTATAATGTTTTCCTGCCCCAAAAGGCGACGGCGGCGGAGCCTTTGCATAGGCTCTTGGACAAGGTGGCGACCTGGACTTGGGGGAAACGCGATCAAGCCTCCTTCCAGAGAACAAAGGACTTCCTCACTTCGGATGCTGTCCTTATACAGTACAACAAGACCCTACCTCTGGCCGTCACATGCGACGCATCACCCTTCGGCGTCGGCGCTGTCCTCAGCCATACTCTCCCCGACGGAAAAGAAGCACCCATCGCGTTCTTTTCAAGGACCCTCACCAAACCGGAGCGGAACTACAGCCAGCTGGACAAAGAGGCTCTAGCTATCGTTGCCGCAGTAAAAAGATTCCACGAGTATCTCTACGGCCGGACATTCACCATCATAACCGACCACAAGCCGCTGCTGGGAATCCTTGCAGGGAACCGGGCCACCCCGAACATTCTGTCTCCCTGAATGACAAGGTGGTCCGAGTTCCTTGCCGCCTACAATTACGGACTCATACACAGACCGGGTAAGACGATCTCCAATGCGGACGCCTTAAAGCCGCTCGCCGCTACCGGAACCTGACACCGACCCAGCACCCATGACAACCACCCTCAGTATAGAGACTCTACCCAACCTACCCATAACCACGTCAGACATTGCCCGAGAAACTAATAAAGACAAACGTCTGGCGCGGGTGCTACACTGGGTAGAGAAAGGGTGGCCGGAAAGGGACAACGACGAGTCCGTTAAGACATTCCGGAACCGGCAAACGGAACTCTCGTTATTAAAAGGGTGCATACTATGGGGGGATAGGGTGGTCATTCCAGAAAAACTACAAGGGAAGGTTCTGGAACTGCTACACGAGGGGCACCCGGGCATCATTAGGACTAAAGCCCTGGCCAGAAGTTACGCTTGGTGGCCAGGGATGGACAAATAGATTGAGACCTGGGTAGCAAGGTGCCAACGATGCCAGGAAACTAGGCCAAGCCCACCCACAGCACCCATCCTAGAGTGGGAAACCCCAAGGGGACCTTGGTCTAGGATCCACATAGATTTCGCCGGGCCCACAAAAGGACACACCTTCCTGATAACAGTAGACGCTTACTCCAACTGGCTGGAGGTAAGCAACATGAGAACAACAACCACGGAGGCCGTGACCAAGGAACTCGGCAAACTTTTTGCAACACACGGCCTCCCAGACGTCGTCGTTTCCGACAACGGGCCCCAATTCACCTCGCTAGAATTCGAAAAATTCCTAGCGGAAAGGGGCATCCGACATGCGCTGACAGCACCGGCGCATCCGGCGGTGAACGATAGGGCGGAACGGATGGTGCAATTCACTAAGAAGACCATCCGGAAAATAGACCACGGGGAGATCCAGGATAAAATAAATAAATTACTCTTCACCCAACACATAACCCCAAATACCACAACGAATAAGAGCCCAGCCAAACTGTTAATGGGGAGGAAATTAAGGTCCCCACTCGACAGATTACACCCCACGTATAATCCAGAGAAGCCCCCAGACTCAACCAGCAAACACCGAACCTTCACACCAGGCGACCCCGTGTACGCAAAAAACCTAACGGGAGACTCGTTATGGGTACCGGCCGTCATCACACAAATAACAGGCCCACACTCGTACCGGCTACAAACAACAGACGGACGAGCATGGAAACGCCACATCGATCAATTAAGATCCAGGACAACCACCCAACAGACCACCGACGCACAAGCAGGCAAAACCAACCCCCACAACACAAACCAAGAGGGGAGGGAATACCCAGGGGACCAAAACCAAAGAAGAATAAACCAACCATACTTACCGGAAAGCAGCCAGCACGAAACCTCATCAGGAAGAGACAGCCAGGCCAGCTCGACCGACCCGGGGAGACCAAGCGGGAGCGGCGAAACCCGCAGCTCAACCAACCCGGGAAGCCCAGGAGGGAGCTACGGAGAGCGGCCCGGCCCGACCGACCAGCCGGTTCCCACGATGGCATCCGGAGAAGCAGAGACCCTGACCGAACCGGCCGGGATCCAACCTACGACTGAGCTGCGCAGGTCCAGTAGGCTAAGACGGAGCCCCGCCTACCTACGGGACTACGTAACGTAAGGACTAAACCAAAAAGGGAGGGGTGTTCTGTCCCCTTATTAGCATTCTTGAGATCCCCGCGCTTTGATTGGCCAAAGCGTGGGGCACTCTGATTGGCTAGGCGAGCCGCGCCGATTGGCTCGCTAGGAATCTCCCGCGATTGGTCTATTCGAATCACGGGAGATTCAAAGCGGTGCCATTGGCCGCGGCCGCCGTGGCTAAAGAAATAAAAGCCGCGAAGTTTCTCAATAGCCCCAGTTCGGTTCCCACGTCAATAAAAGAGCTTGATACAAAGTCACCGACTCCTGGCATCATTTCCGAAGACACAACAATGTCCACTTTCTATTGGATGACATTGAGGTACTATGGTAGCATTTGATATTTTTCTCACGCCACCTGATGCTTTTCCACTAAGTCATCCAGTTCACATCTCTAGTTTTGAGAACCAATTCATGTTTTGAGTACTCTCAATTTTTATGTCTTAGAGATTTCCATTTTGGTGTTTTCCTACATAAGCTGAAATCTTCCAGAACAAACACTTCTGCCTTTATGACCTGCTTTGAAGGGATCTCATATACTTCATTCTTCATATAATTTCATTCATACATTCATACAAGTCCTGTAATGGGAAAGGTCTCTCACTTGATGCTTGGTTGGCCCTGACTCTTTTTAGGAAAGCCCTAAAAGCATGACTATCCCCTTTATGTCAGGGCTGGGATGAGTAAGTGTCCTTCATAAGAGTGAATTAATGTAAGCTGGTCACTTAATGCTATCATTATTGTTAATTTCTGATTGTTGGCATGGTGGCATAGTAGTTAGAATGCAGTATTGCAGGCTACTTCTGTTGCCTGCTGACTGCCTTGCAGTTTGGCAGTTCAAGTCTCACCGATTCAGTTGACTCAGCCTTCCATCCTTCCAAGGCCAGTAAAAAAACCTAGACTGTTGAGGGCAATATACTGACTCTGTAAACCAGTTAGAGAGGGCTGTAAAGCACTGTGAAGCAGCATATAAGTCTAAGTGCTATTGCTATTGCTATTTTCATTATTTTTTGTTGTTGTTTTAAGCTGCCTTGTATCATATTATTCAGTGTGGATGGCTATGTGTACAGTCTTCAAATAAACAAATAATAGGAAGTCTACATGAATCAAACAAGTACCATGACAAAAATATGAGAGCCACATACCGTGTTTCTCATATAATAAGGCTGGGTCTTATTTTTTTTTGAGCCCCGTAAAAATGGCTAGGCCGTCTTTTCGGGGGTGACTTAATTCCCTCCACTTGCATTTTTGGGTGACGGCTTGTTGACCTTGACGGATGTTGACCTTGGCGGGGCACTTTGTATAGGGGTCAACACAGGCAGCAGCATATCCGGGTGTGCAACAAAAGTACTTCCTAACAGCAAGCCCCCACCACCACCACCACCCCATTTTGCATGTTTTAATATAGGCCTTAATTTGGGGGGAGGAGCTTAATTTCATTTCATGCCTATAAAACATGCCGGGACTTCCTATTGGGGGAGGCCATATTGTTGGAGAAACAGGGTAGTAACATTGATCATGATCTGCTGATGGATACCAAAAATTTTCTGCTTACTTGAAAGAGCAGAGACAGTTCTGCACAATTGGGGTAGGATATTTGTCTCCACAGGTGAGTTAGTAAGAAATGTTTCTTTTCATTACTCATATTATTCAATCAAAACACTCCCACATACAAGCAAGCTCTCCTGTTCCATGGCCTTTCAACATGAAAGCTTTTAGGTGCTACTGCTGCCTCTCAGATTAAAAACAAACACTTTCAAGTTGATCTCTTTATATACCTTGCAAAGGAAGTCCAAAGAATCACAATAAAAATAGTGACTTCCTTCCTGTCTTCTGTTCATCTGCTGTAATTGCCACCAAACCCCTTTGTCGTACCAATCCAGCTGGATCTCTGGGACTTATCTTAAAATTTTAAACTAATTTTTTTTAAAAAGTAAAGAATTGGGGAAAGGGCAGATGAGATCGCTACAGCAAAGCTCAGCCAATTAATTCCGAGGAGCATAGCAACGAAGCCAAGGAACTGTGGAAAAGGTTGTGGGGGAGGCAAAGAAATACAAAAAGGTGGACCCCACATGGCCTATCCACCTCTCAGGAAGAAGACTCTGAAAATGTTTGGGGTTTTGAAAGTCACTTAAACACGTTGCTCTATTTGAGGAAAAGCTTTTTTTTTTTTTTTTTTTCAAAAGCAGAAATAAGCCTAGTAAAGAAGCTTTAAACATTGAGTTAGGCCTGGCTTGGGAGCTGCGTCAATCAACTGGCATTATGTTTGGGGCTAAAAGAAAAATCCAGGGCCGATCACTTTGTGGAAGACGAAGATTATATCAAGAACTGCTAAAAAAAAAAAAATCAGAATTGGTCCTAAGAACAATAGCAGTTGCCATTATCAGAACTGTTACAGATACTGAAGGAAGGAATTATTTCCAAATCCTCTGATAAATCTCATACAAAGATTATGATAAAATTTAGCATCCTCCAATTAAGCTAAATAATAGTAAAATACTTTCAAAATAATAGATATTTTATCCCTTTACTTTCCCAGCAGGACTGTCTGCAGTATATTGTTAAAAAATATTCAAGATGGCAGTTATAATGGTACAATTAAAGCTCCATCCATTTTTTATTTGTGATGCACATAAAGAACAGACCTTTGATTGCACTGTCATCACTTCCATTATGATTCTTTTTACACCCCATGGACACCTCTGTTTCCAAGCCTTTCTCAGAAAGAAACTATCCAGATGTGAAGTCCCATATGGTACTTGGTTGGGGGTGGGTGGATTATAGATTATAGCATTTAGTGAATAATTCCAAGGAGTGTAAGAGTTTTGACAATGATAATTGCATCCATTTTTTTTCAAAGGCAGGAATCCCATTGAGCACAATGGCCTAGTTTTAAGCCAAGAACAGCATTTTACAGCTAGCATGATGCAAAAATATGGATATTTCTTTCAGAATATACACAGTAGTCTTAAAAGTTTGATACAATGAAACAGCAATTTGGAATTCTGAATCATTTCCCAATAGATGAAGCATATAATCAACTATGATGCATTCTTATTTTGTGTAAAATAGAGCTTTAAATAAGATGAGCAAAGAAATAATCTCCGAATGGAGATCAATAGGGAGAAATAGGATTATTTAAGGTGACTTGGGTTTCATGTGTAAAATAAAAATGGAATGTTCAGGTAATTTTCTTCATGCAAAGCTATTTTATATACAACGAAAGTGACTTTTTTTTTCCTTTTTAAAAAACCCATTTGCTAGCCTGTGGTGAGTGATTTATAGTCATCAAAATCCTGCAGGTAATTGTGGAAATCTGCATGAGACTGCTCCAAAAAATTGTGCAAACATAATGAACTCTGTGTGTGTGTGAGAGAGAGAAAGAGACAGAGAAAGAGAGGGGGGGGGAGTTTGCCCTCTACTGGACTGACTTACACTATAGATTAGTGTCAGAGCACTTACGCTACCAAAAATAAATGGAGTGTGTATCTTTTTTTTCTTTCATAAGGAATTGTGATTTGTACCATATAAGATGATTCATAGAAAAGCCTATTGTCCAAAGAAGAAAAAGTGCGCAATCACAAACAAATATTTTTGAAGCTGCCATTTCTGCTTCATTATCCTTAATGATTTAAAGAAAGAAAAGATGTGATACCAAATATCTTGGTTAGGCATCTGCTAAGAATGAGGAAAACATAAGAGAAGGTAACTGCTGAATAGTCGAGATCAAGACCAGAAGAGCAAAATCCCAAGCCAAGTTGGATTTAGTTTATATATCTTAAGAATGCTAAGAAACGCCATGAGAAGTGAAGTGACTAACTCAACCCAGTGCTTAATACACAGAGAGACACCAATTGTCAAGGATGTCAAACCATCCAAGTCCCATTTTATTTTAGACCACTTTAAAACATCAGCATGGAGATAACAAAAATCCTACATACAGGTATAGAAAGGCAGCAAAGGATTTTCTTGCAGTATAACACAGAAGGAAATTATTCTAGTCAGTATTCGCTCCAGGTAGCCCTCAAATTTGGATTCACTCCCCACACCTCTCAAAGCATCTTGATATACATATAGACTTTTTAGAAATTGGAAATTGCTTATAAACTGAAGCAAAGAGATATCTCAACTACCGAAAAAAATGTAGCAATTTGTGCCTTCATACTACTTGGCCTGGTCCAGTTGCAACTGGTTTAAAATGGGGCAGTATGGGTAATTATGAGTTTGCCATGTCATTCCACTCCTTCATAGGATGCACTGACTTCCAGTAGGCTCAGAGGTACAATTCAAGGTGCTCTTTAATATCTATAAATATCTATTATATTTATCTATACTAAGATTGTTGTGAATGAATAAATGTGTATGAATAAAGTTATCTTGAGCTTGGAGTCAAATGCAGGGTTCTGGCCCTGCACTTCTGATTGGCTGTTATATGACGAGATCAGATTGGTCCATTTAGGAGAATCTGATTGGCCATTAACGAGCCATTCTCATTGGTCAACGGAGCTAGCACTCCAAGAGTTTCATTGGTTGAATAGTTAATAAGTTGCCTATATAAGGAAGGCTATAGCAGCCATTGTTCGAGCTGTCACACCATGTAAATAAAGAGTTGAAGTTCACCGTTCACCTGGCTCATCTCCATTCTTCGCACCCATGCTCTAAACATAACACTGGCAACGAGGATGGGATTTGGAGACGTCAGAGCTAACTGAACAAAGAAGAAGAAAACCGAGCACGTGGCTGAACGCACAACGGCGGAACCATGTCTGGCAGTGTAGTACCACCCGCTCCATTCGACCCAGTGCAAGAAGACTGGGAATCCTACATGGATCGTTTCCAAATGTTCTTGGAAACCAAAAACTTGAAGGATGCCACAACCAGGAAGAAACGAGCAGTATTCCTAATGCATTGCGCGCCAACCGTATTCAAGATGGCCAAGGCACTAGCAAAGCCGGCTGAAGTAAAGACGATGGACTGGGACGTCCTCGAACCCATCCTGAGGGCCCACTACACACCAACCATGCCAACGCTCGTAAGGCGGCACGAGTTCTACCAAAGGAACCAGCGGAAAGGAGAAAGCGTTGCCGATTTCGTCACTGACCTCCGAAACCTGGGTGGCCTCTGTGGGTTCGCTGACCTGGAAGAGGCTTTGAGAGATCGAATAGTTCTGGGACTAGATGCACCAGGCGTGCAAAGCAAGCTGATGGTGAAAGGCGACATCAGCCTTGCCGATGCCATCGCTGATGCTACTGCAGCAGAAGCAACCAGGAAGTCGGCTGCCCAACTGCGCCACAACCGCGCTCCAGTACACTAACCGACCCGCGACATTTCACCCAAGTCAGAAGGACAGTCTTTAATGGCCCACCACGAGGACCTCTCTTCGTCGTCAGACAGCGACGAAGAAGAGGTCCATCGACTGCGGTCCGATCGGGACCCCTACCCGAAGTCCCAACACCCATGCGCTGGCTGTGGGGCCAACCATTCCAGATCCGAATGCAAATTCCGCAATGCGCTCTGTCATGAGTGCGGGAAACGAAGCCACATCGGACGGGTCTGTAGTAGCCTCCTAGGACCCACCAGACCTCAAAGGGGACCAACTTTTGCCATTTGACAGGAAACCGTCCTGTAAGGCGAGAACCAATAAACCACTCCTACAGAAACCGAACCGTAAATCGCCCCATGAAGCGAGAAGAGGCTCACCAAACTATCACTATCGGTCACACCTCTTCCTTGGATGCCAAGAAAATTTGAATTAAAGTGGCCATTGAAAATCAACCCTGCCAAATGGAAGTCGACTCAGGATCGTCCCTCTCGATGGTTTCCTGGAAGACCCTCAAGCAACTTATCCCTACCATCTGGCACCAAGACCTCCGTTCCCAAAGACTCATACTTAAGGACTATCAGGGAAATAGGATTCCAGTAATAGGAACCAGTCGAGTTCGCGTCACGTTCAAAAACCGCACAACATACTTACCCCTGACGGTGATCAGACCGGCCTAGCCTGTTAGGCCTCCAATGATTCACGCCACTCGGCATTGAGGTGGCAGGCATTAACTGAATCGGCGGCAGTGACTGGGAGGAGGACCTCATCCACGAATTCAGGGACATCTTCGCGGAGAAGCTAGGCGAGTACAAAGGGACCCCAATCTCATTTAACTTGAACCCAAAAATAGTTCCCATCCGCCTTAAGCCTCGTCGAGTTCCCTTTGCCCTTAAACCAAAAATCGACGAACAGCTTGATAAGTTAATAGCCCAGGGAGTGTTAGCGCCAACCGATCACTCTCCCTGGGAAACCCCAATCGTGACACCCATCAAGCCGGATGATTCGATTCGAATTTGTGGGGACTACCGAGCCACCCTGAACCACGCCCTGCAGCAAAATGCATATCGGGTGCCGGTGGTGCAGCACCTCTTCCATTCCCTGGGGGGCGGAAAAGTCTTTGCTAAACTAGACTTAGCTCAGGCATATCAGCAACTACCGGTTGATGAAAAAACGGCACAGGCACAGACGATTGTGATGCACCGAGGTGCCTTTAAATGTACCCGGCTCCAATTCAGAGTGAGTGTAGCCCCGGGGATATTCCAGAGCCTGATGGAAAGGCTATTACAAGGGATTAAAGGCATTGTCCCTTACTTTGACGATGTGTTAATTGCTGCCCCTACTACAAAAATTTTACGGGATCGTTTAAAATTGGTTCTCCAAAAGTTCAAGGACGCAAGTCTTAAAGTAAAAAAAAATAAGTGTAAGCTATGTACTGATCGGGTTGAGTTTTTAGGATATCTGATTGACAGTCAGTCAACTGAAAGCAATAAAAAACGCTCCCAGACCCTGGAATAAGGCCGACCTCTAGGCGTTTCTAGGCCTTATCAACTTCTATAACGTATTCCTGCCGCACAAAGCGACTGTCGCTGAACCTTTACAACATTTACTGGACAAAAAAGCAATCTGGGTGTGGGGTCATAAAGAAGAGCAGGCGTTCCGTAATGTGAAAAAACTACTGACTTCTGACGCAGTACTAATGCAGTACAATGAAACATTGCCGTGAACCATCACGTGTGATGCATCGCCTTTTGAAGTGGGCGCCATTTTGAGCCACGTATTGCCTAACAGTACTGAAGCCCCTGTTGCCTATTTTTCGAAAACACTTTCAAAAACTGAGCGAAACTATAGCCAAATTGATAAGGAAGCCTTTGCAATTGTGTCGGCTGTCAAGAGGTTTCACGAGTATGTATATGGCCGGGCTTTTACTATAGTGACTGACCACAAACCTTTGCTGGGAATAATAGGGGGAGATAAACCAACCCCCTATATATTATCTCCCAGAATGACTCGCTGGTCAGAATTCTTGGCAGCGTATAATTATTGGTTGCAATATTGCCCGGGGAAAGCCATTCCCCACGCCGACACATTGAGCCGAGCACCGCTTCCAGAGACTATCGACGATCCCGCGCCGACAGTGACCACGTTGCAGATCGAGGCACTTCATTCACCGCCATTAACCGCCCCTGATATCGCGAGAGAAACAAAACGCGACCCCACCTTAGCACGAGTCCTCAGTTGGGTGGAACGCGGATGGCCATTGGACCCGATACCAGACGACTTTGCACCATTCAAAACTCGACAAACCGAGTTGTTTTCTCAAAAGGGCTGCATCATCTGGGGCGATAGAGTCATTATCCCAGAGCAACTCCAACAAGCACTGCTGAGAACCTTGCACGATGACCATCCCGGCATCATGCGCATGAAAGCCCTCGCATGAAGCTACGCGTGGTGGCCAGGCATCGACAAGCAAATCGAGACTTGGGTCAAAGCTTGTCATAGATGCCAAGAAGTAAGCAACGCCCCATCAAAGGCAATCCCAACCGAGTGGCAAACGCCATGGGGACCCTGGTCCCATATCCATCTGGACTTTGCCGGGCCAACCAAAGGCCACACCTTTCTGTTAACCGTGGACGCCTACTCGAACTGGCTCGAAATCCACCGAATGAAGAACACGACAACTGAAGCGGTCATTAAGAAACTGGAAAGACTGTTTGCAACCCACGGATTACCAGACGTTCTGGTATCCGACAACGGGCCCCAATTTACCGCATTGTCCTTTGAACAGTACCTGGCGGACCGCGGTATTCGACATGCACTGACTTCACCTGTGCATCCGGCGGCCAACGGAAGAGCCGAGCGCATGGTACAATTCGTCAAGAAAACGCTACAAAAAGTGGACTACGACAACATCGAAGAAAAGATAAATCGAATCCTCTTTTTGCAGCACATCATTCACAGCGTAACCAACAAAACTCCCGCTGAGCTGCTAATGGGACGAAAGCTCCGCTCCCACCTCGACCGGTTACACCCAGCATACGAACCGGAGAAACCACATGGATCCAGCGGCCGCTGCCGTACCTTCCAGGTAGGCGACCTGGTGTTTGCTAAAAACTTATCGGGCGATCCGTTGTGGGTAGAAGCGACTGTAGTCCGCGTAACCGGTCCCAGATCATACCTTGTACAATGCCTTGACGATAGACTATGGAAGCGCTATATCGATCAACTATGATTGAGGTTGCGGTCAGGGATCTCCGAGCCCCCTGATAACCAAACTGAGGGGGGGGAGATATAGAGGAAGATGAACTTCAATTAGCAGAAACCCTTTTTGAAGGGAATAATGACGGAACGGAAACACGAGAAGAGGAATTGGAGACGGGAGTGAGCTCACCTCAGGGTGATACTGAAGATGTTGGGGACAACAGAAACTCGAACTCAGAGTCAGAAATACCCCCCTTGCCAAACAACACCCTACCTCAACAAGAGTGCAGCCAAATACCGGGTGCACTACGAAAATCGAATAGACTAACAAAACAACCGTCCTACCTCAAGGACTACGTAACCGCACCCCGTAAACGGAACCCAGGGGGAAGGGGTTTTGTGAATGAATAAATGTGTATGAATAAAGTTATCTTGAGCTTGGAGTCAAGTGCAAGGTTCTGGCCCTGCACTTCTGATTGGCTGTTAAATGGCAAGATCATATTGGTCCGTTTAGGAGAATCTGATTGGCCATTAACGAGCCATTCTCATTGGTCAACGGAGCTAGCACTCCAAGGGTTTCATTGGTTGAATAGTTAATAAGTTGCCTATATAAGGAAGGCTATATCAGCCATTGTTCGAGCTGTCACACCATGTAAATAAAGAGTTGAAGTTCACCATTCACCTGGCTCATCTCCATTCTTCGCACCCATGCTCCAAACATAAAAAAGATAAATATCTTCATGGCACAGGATAAGATTATTTTCAGGCAGCAAAAATGGAAGCAGAAAATCTGTGGAAGACGAGCTCTTTCCTCTCTATCTGTAAATTCTCAAAAATCCAAGAGTGCCTTTTATTCACTACGCGTACCAAGTGAAATTATTTAACTGTGGCAAATTTCTTTCACAAATGAGTTAATTATATTCTTTCTCTTGTGAGGTGATGGTGCTTTGTTGGGCTGAATCTATAATGCGACGGCATCTACATTGCATCTTCCTTGGATAAAATTAACCTGAGGACTGTCCTATGTGCATAGTAATGACAAGTCTGAATTACTGAATTACTACAGTTTACATTACAAGAAGAACTCAGAAAGAGAAGAATTGCAGACGCAATGGTTCAAACACCTCATCAAAATGATGAAACTACTTTCTCAATTATGAATTAGGTAATTAATGTTTAACAACATAGTGAAAACCATGGGGTGTTAGGTCATACATTTTAAGTTATTAAAGGCTGCCTGCTCCTTAAAAGTTCTACCCTTCATATGTTGCTTAGATGACTCCATGCCAGTCTTCCCTTATTATTAAATGTTAAGGTAATAGCCAAAAATAGAGCTTTTTCCTTTAATAGTTCCTGTTTTCCACAGGAGATTTTTGAGGTTTAGTCAAAATAGGTATTTATTTCTTATTTTAAAAAGTTTTAAAAATTGGAGTAATGAAATTTGTATTTGTAATTCAATGTAGTGCCTTTTAGAATAGCTTTGGATTATCCCTTTTTAATGTTTTCCTTAATACTCATGCTATATATTGCATTTTCGTTAGAAACCCAATAAAAATAATATATCAGAGGAATAGATGAAGGACATGATTCAGTCAATCCAGACTGTCAACAGAATTGACTAACTGAACATGAATTAAACTATTACCTGGATTCACATAATATGCTAACTATCTCTCTGTCCCCCTCGAACCCTAAACAATGTTAACATTATCAAGTTTAGCATATTATTTAAATACATCCATTAGGTCCTTGATGGACTTGGTTCTGCTATGATGGCTGCTTGAGTTACAATTTCTGCTCACCCAACAGCAAAGAGATTATCTCCTAAAATTGAACTGCTTTGCAATTAAATTGGCAAGTGGATAATCTTACTTTTTCTTTACCTCCACACTGTGGCAACTTCTGAATGAAAAATCTCACCAGTTGAAAAAAAATTACTCCTATTTCCTCCTATATTCAGTTAACAAAAAAGAATCAAGATAATTTGGGGCTGAAATAATTCTTCCTCTAAATTGTGAAGAACTCCAAAGAGCAATAATAAGAAATAAAGAGATTCTAGAGAAGGTGTCTCAGCTTGAAATATTTGGAATTTTAAAAACTCTTTCACTTGATTTAAGATATTATTGAACAGTTTAATCAATTAACATTCTCAGTAATTGTATTAAAGGCTTCTGTTGTTGAGGGAATAACACGATGGCTTGACTTTCTTGATATGAACATGTAGGAAGTTAGCACCCACCCCTCTCCTAGAAAAATGAAATATCCTAGGAAATATTAAAAAGGCAGAATATTTCCCCTAAAAAGAGTAGAAACTCAGAAGCAGAAACTCACCTCAGAAGCAGAAGTTCACTCCCACCTTTGTTAATGGGTGGGCCATTAAGCCCTGGGCCAGAATACTTTACATAACAAAGATCTCCAGGTAAAGCTACAGCAATTGCTCAAAAGCCCTTTCAGTGCATCATCATCCAGCAAGGCTCAACCAAGCCTGGAACTCAGGACAACCTACAGAGTTACCCCTGCATGGCCTCATGGGAGTCTAACAACCAATCAGAATACAAGCTCCAATTCAAATCCCAACAAAGGTTATAAAACCCAGGCACTCTCAGCACCTCAGCCCTTCTTGACCTTCTCGTCTCACATTGAAGCATGTGATCATCCTTTTTCACTTTAGAGTTTCAAGCCATGTGGTCCTGCTATCCACCATTAAACCAACTTTCCTTAACAGCCTCCATGTTTCCAGTGTCTTTTTCCCCACTTGGAACTGAACCCAGAAGGATAATTTTTCCAACAAACACAACAGAATTTAAACTTGTAGTATACACATACAGACACACACACACACACACCAGACATAGGCATTCCAATAATAACAGTAAAAATTAACACAAACTGAAAAAAAAACTAGAATAAAAAAAGAAAAGGGGAAGGAAAACTTTTAAAATTGAAAAGGAAAAATAAAAACATGATAAAGAAAAAGAAAAGAAATGTATAAAGAAGGGACTTCCTGTTCTGTACCTTCATTTGCATTCTTGAAACCCCGCGTTTTGATTGGTCAAAGCGCGGGGTGATCTGATTGGTTTATCGAGCTGCGCTGATTGGCCCGCTAAGAATCTCCCGTGATTGGTGGATACGAATCGCGGGAGACTCAAAGTGGTGCTATTGGCCGCGGCCGCCGCGGCTTGAGAATAAAAAGCCACAAGTTTTCCCTTAGAGCCAGATCAGTTCCGGGGGCTTAATAAAGAGCTGAAACCGCAGTCACTGCCTCCTGGTCTCCTTGCCGAACGGACACGACACTGGTGACGAGGATGGGATCCTAAGGCTGAACCCCATCGAGCACGTGTCAGACGGAAGCAAGACCGACGAGATGGCTAGCATCGCTCCGCCCGCACCCTTCAACCCTGCTAGCGAGGACTGGGAATCCTACATGGACAGATTCATCATGTTCCTCGAATGCAGCAACATGAAGGACGCCACCGGGCCAAAAAATGAGCCGTCTTCCTGACACACTGCGGGCCTGCAGTGTTCAAGATGGCGAAAGCCCTCGTGAAACCCGCTGACGTCAAAGCGATGGACTGGGATGACCTCGAGCCCTTGCTCCACGACCACTACGCTTCCGCTGTGTCCACCCTCATCAGGCGGCATGACTTATACCGGCGGGACCAGAGACCAGGCGAAAGCATCAGCAACTTTGTTGCCGAGTTACGGAACCTAGGAGGCATGTGCAGATTCTCTGACATGGACGAGGGACCGAGTCATGCTCGGACTTCAGGATCCAGTTCTCCAGAGTTGGCTGATGGCCAAAGGCGACATCGCCCTTGCCGATGCCATCGCTGAAGCCACCGCAGCCAAGGCTATCTGGAAGTCGGCGAACCGCATGCGGAGATCGGACGCCGGGGACCGCACCGCGACCACCGACTCTGGACGGGCAACCGAGGCCCAACCAGAAGCAAGTCACCGCGAGACCACCACCCACCATGGGGAATTCCACTCCGCCTCCGACACCTCGGACAAGGAGGAGGAAATCCACCGGCTCCAGGCAGGACGCGACCAGTGAAATCGGCGGGATCGTAAGTTGGGGACCACATGTGCCGGTTGCGGAGGCGACCACCCGAGATCCAAGTGCCATTTCTTCGATGCAGTCTGCTGGCACTGCGACAAAAAGGGTCACATCGCCCACGTCTGCTGACTAAAGAAAGCCTACAGCCCCAGACGGCGGGACCACAGCGAGCGGAGACGGGACAGCACACCCCCCAGAGCCAGAGATCGCCCAGCCGACAGCTGATGGGACTGGAGCTGGCGAAACCGACAAGGTGCCAAGACCCGGGGGAAGGAGGAAACCCACCAGACGGTCATCATCAGCCACGCATCAACCACTGACACCCAAAAAGTCTACGTGGAGGTAGGCATTGAAGGTGAGCCATGCAAAATAGAGGTGGACCAAAATGGAGGTGGACCAAAATGGAGGGGGTCCTACCTCTCCATGGTCTCCTGGCAAGAAATCAAACGCTTGGTGCCTACCATCCACAAGAAGGGACTGGAGAACCAGAGACTAATCATCAAAGACTACCAGGGAAACCGGATTCCGGTAGTCGGAACCGGACAATTCAAAGTGACATTTAAGGGCCGCACAGCAAAGCTTCCCCTGAAAATCGTGGACCGAGACCGACCCAGCCTTTTGGGACTGCAATGGTTCGCGCCGCTCGGCATCGAAGTCACGGGCATCAACCATATCGCCGAGACCGATTGGGAGCAGCAACTGGCACAGGACTTCCAGGAAGTGTTCGACGGCACCCTAGGCAAGTACCGAGGGCCCCCCATCTCCTTCAGCCTAGACCCTAACATTCCCCTGAGACGCCTAAAACCAAGGCGGGTACCTTTTGCACTCCGGCCAAAAATTGACGAGCAAGTTGACAAGCTCGTCAAGTAAGGGGTCCTACAACCAATTGATCATGCCTGGTGGAAGACCCCAATAGTCACCCCAGTCAAGCCTGATGGGTCGGTAAGAATCTGCGGGGACTATAAGGCCACCCTAAATTGCACCTTGCAACAAAGCGCCTACCCCGTCCCAGTAGTGCAGCATCTTCTACACTCACTGGGGGGAGGCAAGGTTTTCGCAAAACTCGACCTGGCCCAAGCAAATCAACAGCTGCCGGTTGACAGAGAAACCACGGAGGCGCAAACCATAGTCACCCACCGGGGAGCTTTCCGATATAACCAACTCCAATTTGGAGTCAGCGTGGCGCCTGGAATTTTCCAGAGCCTCATGGAGAGACTCTTGCAAGGCATCAAAGGGGTGGTGCCCTACTTCAATGATGTGCTGGTGTCGGCAACCAACCTACTAGAGGGTCGGCTAAGGGAGGTGCTAACGAAATTCAAGGAAACCGGGCTAAAAGTGAAGAGGAAAAGTGCCAACTTTACACAGAGCGGGTCGAGTTCCTGGGGTACCTCCTAGACCGGCACAGTATCCACCCTACCGCAACCAAAATCAGAGCCATTAAGGAGGCCCCCACACCCAGGACTAAAACGGAACTGCAGGCGTTTCTGGGACTGGTTAATTTTTACAATGTTTTCCTGCCCCAGAAGGTGACCGCGGCGGAGCCTTTTCATGGGCTCTTGGACAAGGCGGCTACCTGGACTTGGGGGAAATGCGAAGAAGGAAAACCAAGGACCTGCTCACCTCGGATGCTGTCCTCATCCAATACAATGAGACCCTACCACTTGCCGTCACATGCGACGCCTCACCCTTCGGCATCGGCGCCGTCCTCAGCCACACAATCCTGGATGGAAGAGAAGCACCCATCGCTTTCTTCTCCAGGACACTCACCAAACCGGAGTGGAACTATAGCCAGCTGGACAAGGAGGCCCTAGCCATCGTCGCAGCAGTGAAGAGGTTCCACGAGTACCTCTATGGCCGCACCTTCACAATCATCACGGACCATAAGCCGTTGCTGGGCATCCTGGCAGGGAACCGGGCCACCCCGAACATTTTATCTCCCAGGATAACAAGGTGGTCCGAATTCCTTGCCGCCTACAGCTACCGGCTCACACACCGACCCGGTAAGACTATCACACATGCAGACGCTTTGAGCCGCTCACCGTTACCCAAACTAGACACCGACCCAGCACCCACGACAAGCACCCTCAGCATAGAGACTTTACTCGATCTACCCATAACCGCGTCAGACATTGCCCGAGAAACCAATAAAGACAAACGTCTGGCGCGGGTGTTACATTGGGTAGAGAAAGGGTGGCCGGAAAAGGACAATGACGAAGCATTCAAAACATTCCGGAACCGGCAAACGGAACTCTCGCTGCAAAAAGGGTGTGTACTGTGGGGGGGGGATAGGGTTGTTATCCCGGAAAAATTGCAAGGGAAGGTATTGGGTTTGTTACACGAGGGGCACTCGGGCATAGTTAGAATGAAAGCCCTGGCCAGAAGTTACACTTGGTGGCCAGGGAGGGATAAGCAAATCGAGGCCTGGGTGGCAAGTTGTCAACGCTGCCAAGAAACCAGATCGAGCCCTCCCGCGGCACCAATCCTGGAATGGGAAACCGCCAGGGGACCCTGGTCTAGGGTCCACATAGACTTTGCCGGGCCCACCAAGGGACATACATTCCTAGTAACCGTAGATGCTTACTCCAACTGGCTGGAGGTAAGCAACATGAAATCCACCACCACAGAGGCCGTAACCAAGGAACTTTGCAAACTATTTGCAACCCATGGCCTCCCAGATGTCATCGTGTCGGACAACGGGCCCCAATTCACCTCACTGGAATTTGAAAAATTCCTAGCGGAATGGGGCATACAACACACACTGACAGCTCTGGGCATTTGGCAGCAAACAGAAGGGCGGAACGGATGGTTCAATTCACGAAAAAAACCATCCAGAAAATCGAACACAGGGAAATCCAAGACAAAATAAATAAAATGCTTTTTATCCAACATATAACCCTGAACACAACAACGAACAAAAGCCCAGCAGAGCTACTAATGGGGAGGAAAATAAGGTCCCCACTCGACAGACTACACCCCACATACAACCCGGAAAACCCCCCAAACTCCTCCAGCAAGCACCGGTCTTTTGCACCAGGCGACGCTGTCTACGCAAAAAATCTAACGGGAGACCCACTATGGGTACCAGCAACCATAACCCAACTGACAGGTCCCCACTCATACTGGCTGCAAACAACTGACGGACGAGTGTGGAAACGCCATATCGATCAAATAAGATCGAGAATGGCCACAAGAAACACAACCGACATGCAACCAGACACAGAAAATCCCCTTAACACAAGCCAAGAGGGGAGGGAATACCCCGGGAACCAAAACCCAGAAGGAAACCAACCATACTCACCAGCAAGCAGCCAGCTCAAAGCCTCACCAGGGAGAAGCAGCCAGGCCAGCTCGACCAGCCCAGAAAGACTGGGCGGGAGCGGCGAAAACCGCAGCTCAACCAGCCCGGGTAGACCAGGAGGGAGCTGCAACAAGCGGCCCGGCAAGGCCTTCCAGGCGGTTCCATCAACGAGGCCGAAAGACACAGAGAACCCAACCAAACCGGCCGGGAGCCAACCAATGACTGACCTGCGCAGGTGCAGTAGACAAGTGCGGAGCCCCGCCTACTTACAGGACTACATTACGTAGGACCAAACCAAGAGGGGAGGGGTGTTCTGTACCTTCATTTGCATACTTGAAACCCCACGTTTTGATTGGTCAAAGCGCGGGGTGATCTGATTGGTTTAGCGAGCCGCGCTGATTGGCCTGCTAAGAATTTCCTGCGATTGGTGGATACGAATCGCAGGAGATTCAAAGCGGTGCCATTGGCCACGGCCGCCGTGGCTTGAGAATAAAAAGACGCAAGTTTTCCCTTAGAGCCAGATCAGTTCCGGGGGCTTAATAAAGAGCTGAAACTGCAGTCACTGCCTCCTGGTCTCCTTGCCGAACGGACACGACACTTCCCACCTTCATATAAGTATAAACAATTTTAGTAATTTACCATCTTCTCTTAAAATACAACAAAATACAACAAATGATCTTTTCCATAGACAACTCTTATCATAAATCAAATCCATACAGCATGTTATTTCAGTTCTGATGTCAGCAAAAGCCCATTAAGGAGATAGCAAGATATCTATTTTAACTTTGATGAAATAAATTATGGTTGTATTCCTTTCTTTTACTTTTAACAATCTTAAACCTTAGTCCCTTCAGATAATATTGTGGAACTTGATTCCTTTTCAATTTTTCTTTGTTCTTTCTCACAAAATTCTTCAATACTTTAACAAGCCTCTTTTGTAAATCTAATATAGGCACATTATCTAGGTGATTCTCTTGGTATGTTGTTTGAATGTGTTTAATTATTAAGACATCAGCTGGTTTCCTCTGTATGTCCAGTGTTTTCCAGGTCATTCTCAATCTTTTGTCAGGTAGAACTTGTTCCTCTTCCAAAGCACTTAATATGGTCTATCTATAGAGGCAACAGCTGTTAAAATTAACTTCTGGGATCTGTCAGGCAGGAAAGATGAGGTCCACACAGGAAAGTCTAATTAAACTTATTTATTGCTATGCACAGGAATCTTTTCAATTAAAGAACCTGCTGGGAATTAGATAAAGGCCAATGGAATTCAAAGGAGGTTGGACTTAGTGCTCGTGGCTATATAATTTTAGGCTGATTCTTCTTTTAACTCCACCCCCTTGTTTTGCCACTTTTCCTACAAGTGCATTGTTCAAAACTACACTTCAATATGTCCAATTTTAAAATATTTTGTTTTATTCTGTAATTGTAAGTCAATTTTTTTCTCCTGTAATTATAATCTTTAGTTCTCCCTAATTCCCTCCAGTGTTCAACTTCTAAAATGTCTTATAGTTTCTATTAAAAAATCAAAACAAAAGCTATTAGAAAGGATTTTTTATAATTATTTCCAAAAACTTATTTCAAATTTATCTTGATCTTTAGTCCATTTGTAGTTTTCTAAAGTCAAGTTTTAATCACTCTTTTGTTGTTTATTCAAAAAAAGTTTTAAAGTTCTTTTTAGTTAAAACATGGTTTGCCAAAGATTGAAGAAAACTCAATGTTGTCAAACTTGTTGATCCAAAGGTTACTAATAACTGACAATTTAACAAATATTTTCTGAAATTAGAAAATAAAATATATTTTCAAAGGTGCCAAAATGTGGTTTGAGCAAGTTTATTATTTCCAGAGTTCTAAGCTCACCATATAGAAGAAAACAGCAATTTGTTTTGTTTAATTTACTTTTTAATTGTATCCCTAATAAGATGTACCTCATAACTGTAACATAGTTTTCAGCAATTTGGGAAATATTTTTTCTTTTTCTTTTTAATTATTATAAGATTTTTCTCTTTTTGATTTAAAAAATAGGTGGATGTCATTTCCCCCCCCCCTTTTTTTTCCTGTTTGTAGGATGTATTGATTATAAGATCATGTCATTTTAATAAGTATGTCATCTTTAATAGTTTCCTAAATAACCCAGTGGATAAAGTTTTCCATTTGCAACTGACATTCAAGCTATTGTTAATAAGACACCAGCTTGATGTAGTGGTTAAAGCAGCCAACTAGAAACCAGGAGACTGTGAGTTCTAGTCCTGCCTTATGCATGAAAGATTTGATGTGTCACTTTCTCTTAGTTTACAATGTTAGGCTCAGAGAACAAACTGGTCAGCCAATTCCTGTTGTAACCAATGGATCAACACTGTTAACCTGGAAAGAAAAAAGCCAAATCACACCCTGCGTGTGTAAGAAAACAGATTAACAGATTAACAGAGTTGGAAGGGACCTTGGAGGTCATCTAGAACAACCCCCTGCCCAAATGGTGTAAGGAGACCTTACACCATTTCTGACAAACGGCAGTCCAATTTCTTCTTGAAAGCCTCCAGTGATGAAGCCCCCACACTAAGAAGAAAAAAAGAATCAAACTATTGTTACTGTGATTCTGTACAGTAAATAGAAAGTTTAAAGTTTTTAATGCAAAATTTGTATTAAAATATAAATTAGAAGAACTTTAGATTTGCTGAACTGAGTGAGAGCTTAGCCCAAAATATGGTTTGGTTTTGTTGGAAAATCTCCATAGATATTTTGTTGGAGAGTAACTTCTTTTCTGGACATTAAATCCTGGACTGAATCTTCAGCCTTTAAATTGTCTTTTTATTGACAGAATTGAGAGACTGTTCTTCAAATATCCATAAAGTTGGGGTATTCAATTTAGTTTTAGGGTGGTTAAGTATGCTTTATGGGCACCCACATACTCTGGGGAGAAGTATGAAGAGACAGAAGAGAAGGAAGGGGGATGAAAGATCCTGGAAGATAATTTTTCATTCTGGATCATCCCAGGTCTAGTCATCATGTTCCTAATATTAAATTATCGCTTGTTCACTTGTATGAAAGAATTGAAAGCATAGTCAATCCATATATCATACAATGGTTCCTTGTTATATTCCGTTATATCCATTAGAGAATGCATATGCAACCTCATACAGATGTTCCATTTTTTTCTCCAACTTCAAGCTGAACTCAAGTGGTTTTTAGATTTTCTTCCACTTGGAGAACATGACTATCTATGTTAGAAGTTTCTACTATGCTATATATGTTATGTCCTGAGCATGGGTGCAAGGAACGGAGACGAGGCATCGATCTGTGACTTCAACTCTTTATTAGTAATTTCAGAACAGAGCAAAATACTTGGACAGCAGCAGCTCTTTTATAGAGCTGGCTGCTGTCACAATAACTGATTTGAGTTTACCGCTCTAACAAGCGTCCAGTCAGAGAGACCTGCTGTCAGCCAATCAGATCAGCCAGAAACGACCAATCACGACTCGCTATTCACGGGCCAATGAGAAGTGCAGGATTACGAGCCTGCTGTTAAAGTAAAGCTATTAGGGTTGTTACTGAACGTGTTAGCTTAGTCCTTAACAATATATAACTATGTTATTGCTAATATTATTGACATTGTTGGAGTACTACCATATTTATATTCTCACAAGAGATCCTAGCATCCAGATGAGCTTGAATCAATTTCAAACAACTAAGTAAGGACTAACCCAGGAGCTCCCAGAGTTAGCTGGACTGAGAAGTTTTAAAAAGGATGCAGCAGTCCTACATTGATGCCAGGAAGACAACATGGGCAAGTTTATGCAGTTATTAGATGTTGAGGTTGGCTCAAAGGAAATAGTACATGCATGATTAGAGTTTTTATGAAATTCTAAAATTGAAAGAGTACCATTGCAAAAGTAATTTCAACTCAAACGGGTTTGCAAAAAAGGACCTTAAGACAAAACAATACTGATTTGCATGAAATGATTGTAATAAAATATTGCAGCTGACCAGATGGTGAAGCAATTACATTTCCCTATTTCCAAGTGGCTACTTAAAGTAAACTTTCAGTGGGCTGCTAATTAAAAGCAAACACATGACATTCATTGTTATTAACATTAGATATGGACGAACCTGGAAGAGAACAAATGTAAATGTTTATACAAGGTAGCTGAAATGTACAACATTTAAAATTGTATCTGTAATAAATTACTTTTAAACTTCCACTGTACTTGGCGATGCTGCTTGATCAGTGTAAAGATTGTCACTTGAGACTATATTAGCATACAGGCAGTTGTAAAATAGCCAAATCATACTCTTTAAACATTTGGATGCTTTTTTATTCCACTTTGGTGAGTATTTTGTAATTATTGTAGTGAATGTGGAAAAACTCTGTTTTAGGAGATTCAAACTCAAAAAGAATGAAAGAATAGCGTACATTAGTTTCTTTCAACCTTGTCAACTTTAAGATGTGTCAATTTTAACTCCCAGAATTCTCTTAGTAGCATGCTGGCTGGAGAATTCTGGATATTGAAGTCCACATATCTTAAAAATTGCCAAAGTAAAAAATATTGGTTTATATTGAGCAGGGGAAAAACCCTCAAGACCCAGGAAGATTGAATGCTGATATGAAATGTGGGATTTTACATGAAGGAAATGTCTTCTCCATTCCACCTTAATTTTTCCCTTACTTAACTTAATTGTCTCAGAGTTTGCTGGAAGCCAGGTAAGAGAAAAAAATCCAGAAGGTAGAAACAGGACTGGAGTTAGTACTCTAGACTAATCTAATCTAGCAAAGATCAGTGAGACAAGTCCCATAAAAGAATTTTTATTTCATAGCTAGAGATGTGAGCAGGAGAGATATTGTGATTCATTGAGTAACTGACTGAGATTAGCCTTTTTAAAAAGCAACCCATCCCTTTCCTACTTTCTAACTTGTTATACACACACACACAAATTCACTTTCACAGATCACTCAAAGTGGTGAATGCAGAAATAAAATGTTGCACTGGGTCACACAGGAATGATAAACATGAACCAAATATGGAAAAGCAAGGACATCAGCCTGGCAACCAAATGTAGGTTAGTCCGCTCTATTGTGTTCCCCATAGCTACCTAAGGTTGTAAAAACTGGACCTTAAATAAGTAAGACAGGAAGAAAATCAACTCATTTGAGCTAGGATGCTGGAGAAGGCTCCTGAATATTCCTTGGAGAGCAAAAGTGACCAGCAGGCAAGTACTGGAGTGCATAACACAAGACATGTCACTAGAAGGAAAAGTCACAAAAATGCTTCTCACTTATTTTGGCCATGTCATGAGGGGGAATTCATTGGAGAAAGCAATTATGTTTGGAAGAGTTAGCGGTAAAAGGAAACCAGGCCACCAAAGAATATGATGGCTGGACACTATAAAAGCTGACACAAGCCAGGAGATAGAAAAACTTGAAGAAGCAGTACACGATTGGCCCATAGCATCACCAAAAGTTGGACACAACTGAATGGATAACATAATCATCATCACTCCTCCTGCTGGATAATTTAATGGTGGAGAGTTTTTCTTTGTCCCCATTTCACAAATGCTGACAAAACAAGGGTGTTTGGATCTTGTCATTCGTACCAGCAATTGTTATAAATGCCCTACTCTGGTTCATCTTATGTGTTAATTTTGTTGCCAGAGTCTGCGATCTTGCTCCATGTTCTCCAGTTTGCTTTAGCAGGTCATCTTGTTCAATACAGATATGTTCTGAGAAAGGGTACCAAATAAAAGTATGAACTTTATATGGAACAAGATTTGAATACAGTACTTGTGCAGCTGGCAATTCACACTATGGCCACTCTCCTTCTACAGCATTAGCCTTTGTTTATAAAAGAGAGAAAGAGAAAGAGGAAGGGAGAGTGAGTGAGAGAGAGAGAAAGCGCTCTGTAAATGTTGGCAGAGGATTTTTGCAATTTTCTAAGGGTTCAAGAAATCCATTAATTTTGGCCTAGAAGTGGGTTATCACTATGTAAATTGAAGTGGCAGAGTCTTGCCTTCCCCCAATTCAGTGTTAATACTAACACTGCTAGTGATAATAAATGATTTTGTCTCTAGCAATTAGACAAAACTGCCAGGCATTTGCTGAAGAATAGTTTGTTGGTAACAATATCATATCATGAGATGGGGTGGTGAGAAGATTGTCCTCCTGATCATCTTGTTTAAAGGAGAAAATGCTAGATTTCTGTGAATAACAGTGATTATGACATCTTTCTTCTCCAGTTAATTTCAACCCCCCACTCTCACCCCTGGAAATTAATTAAAAGTTCTGAGCATTTTTAACTGTGAATCAATTTGTGGATTCTGGTTAGATTTTAATAAAAATGATTCTTGCTCATGCTTACTTTTAATATCTCTTTCATTTTTAAAAATCAAGTTAATATACAATTTTACTTAAAACATACAGTATGTAGAATTAAAGTATGAATTTTTTCTAGTTCTTTACTGAGGATCCAAAAAGAATAAGAGCCTTCCCTTAAATGGAAAGCTATTTGAGTTTCAGTGGATCTTCTAAGGAAGAATCAGCTTGCCTTGAGTTTCCTACCCAAGTAGAAATATAAAATAAGTGAAGATGCAGCCATGACAGTATCTGCATTTTTAATCTTTATTTAGTAATACTTAATTGATTATCTATTTTCTAGCTCTGTGCAAAATACATACTGGGTATATGCAGAGGACAAAAATGGGGGTATCTGGAGTGAAGGTAATACATGTGAAAAACATTATTGGGATTGTGGTTAACCACAGATGAACATGGGTTAGGCATGTAAGATGGGTTTGTGTGATTTGGGACTTTTCCTAGTATTTATATCCTGTCTTCTGCCCTAGAACACCATAGCAGTGTAGGTTTACTAGCCTGACAAAGTAATAACTACCCTTTATTCCATAATAGGCCTAATCTGGAAAACTACATCCAGATTTAGAGCTACAATGTAGAAAGGATTTTAGAAAATTGGAAAACAAAAAAGCAACAATAACATCAGTAGCATGGACACCTCAAGTCCAAAGAAGACTCAGGGTAGAAAGCACATAACATTTGTCAAAAACCTGAAGGCTTTTCCCACAGAAAGAAATAATTCTCTGAGGTCCTAGAGATTGTAGCTACATGTAACCGGCTTAAGTTTTAGATTGGTAGGATTTGAAATATTGATCAGTTGAACATCTTAATCTTAGAATCAATAACTGGAACTACAGTGGGTTATCCCATATGAGAATTTTATAGGGAGAGGCTGGACAACAACCTAATGGGTGTTGTCCTTTTTTCATTGACCAGCTGTTTTGACCAGATGACCACCCAGCTTTGTGATTCTACTACAAATACTACATATTCCACTTGATGGAATACTTGCTCCATATCAGAATGTCTATGAAACTTCTGCCTGTTTGAAATAGTTGCCTATGTTGGTTGTATGTTACATATTCATTTATCACATTTGTTTATTTATTTATTCATATTTATATAGCTGCCCATCTTACAAGAGAGGAACTCTGAGTGGTGTACAGTACTTACCGTATATACTCGAGTATAAGCCGAGTTTTTCAGCACATTTTTTGTGCTGAAAAAAATCCCCTCGGCTTATACTCAAGTCAGATTCCCCTCTGAAAAAAAAATGGTGTGGAACTCTGAAGCTGGGCAGCCGCTTCCCTGCTTCCGTGTTTCCTTTGCAACTTTTAAGCATGGGGGTAATCGGAAGCAGAAAAGTTCTTGCTTGAGGATATATTGTTTTTTCTTTTTTTAACTGTTTTTTTTTGGGGGGAAGACCCACTGCCATGTGAGAATGCTCAGACACGAAATCTATCTGACCGAAAATAAGTGTGTGTGTGTGGGGGGGATTTTAACAGAGGGAAGATGTAGGGAGAAGGCAAAAGCGACGGAAGATCCTTCAGGGGAAACTGAGGGGGAGACTCACCCTTGGTGCAGATGAGCCCCCTTCCCCTTTCTCTAGGCTGAGAAAACAACGTGAGCCGAGGTTGCTTCGGTTCCACTCAGCTTCGTTTCCTCAGCTCCAGCTGCTTTCAGTCCACTCGGGAGGAGGGGGAGGAGGTGGTGGTGGCGGCTCGCGTTGTTTTCTGAGCTCTAGGCTGAGAAAACAACGCGAGCCGAGGTTGCTCCACTCAGCTTCGTTTCCTCAGCTCCAGCTGCTTTCAGTCCACTCGGGAGGAGGGGGAGGAGGAGGTGGTGGCGGCGGCTCACGTTGTTTTCTGATAGTGAGATCATTTCCCAAATTAATTGATTCACTAACCCAAAAGAAGAAGATGTTGATGACAGTGGGAGGCAGGAGTCACTCTCTCCCTTGCAAGAAAAAAGCAAGAGCCGTTCTTATGATCTCTCCCTCTCTCTCTCTCGCCCCGTAATACAGTCAAGCCCTTTCCAGCATGCAGGATCTGCCCCCGCCGCTTTGCACCTTGCAAATGCAAAAACCCCAGGATTTTGCATTTGCAAGGTGCAAAGTGGCGAAGGCAGATCGCGCGTGCTGGAAAGGGCTTGATTGTATTACGGGGAGAGAGAGAGAGAGGGAGAGATCATAAGAACGGCTCTTGCTTTTTTCTTGCAAGGGAGAGAGTGACTCCTGCCTCCCACTGTCATCATCATCATCTTTTGGGTTAGTGAATCAATTAAACCTTTCATGATAGTGAGATCGTTTCCCAAATTTCCCTTAAATCAGGGAAGAAATCAGAAACAAACCTTTGGACTGAGAATAAGCCTGTTCCTATGATGCCATTTTTGTTCACTGCAGTGTGAAAAGTGTGAGAAAACACACTTCTTTTTCTTCATCTTCTTGTTCCCTATTTACTGGTCTCTTTCAAAGAGGAAATTGTGAACATCAAACTTATTCTCAACTGTCCTAGTGAAAGTTTTTATTGGTATCTATTTTTATTTTTGAAATTTACCAGTAGCTGCTGCATTTCCCACCCTCGGCTTATACTTGAGTCAATAAGTTTTCCCAGTTTTTTGTGGTTAAATTAGGTGCCTCGGCTTATATTCGGGTCGACTTATACTCGAGTATATACGGTAATTAGAAAAAGAAAATCAATAAATATATATAAAGCAATCACTATTAAAACTATAAAAATATAGAAAGAATACAAAACAAGAGAGGATAATGTTAACTGTAACGAGGGGATATTATTGTAATCAAGTACGAATTAATTGAACAAGTCTCAGCCTACCACATAATCTTGGGTGTGGATTAAATCTATTACTCTGGTAATCTGCCATATATCAGTGCATTAGATTGGTGAATGTGTACTGCATATTATTAAGGATATGTTGAAATGAATTACATAAATTCATTCTGTAATCAGTTCTTATCCAGTGACCTATACCTACCCGCTGTAAGAATAACTATTTCCATATTGTGCAAAATGTATATGTGGTCCTTCTTGAAATCCAGCAACAGCTTTTATCACAAAGCTTCACTTTTCAGAAGCTGAATTTTAGAAGTGTCTTCCCTTCCTGAGACTCTTAGCCCTGTTACTGTTCAAAGATTCCTAGTCTTACTGTACAAGTAATTCCTTTGTCATCACTACACTTTGCTAGAGATGAGAGCTCAGTGGGAGATTTGTCAGTATGGTGAACAAGTACACTGCTCTTTTAAAGCAGATACCTGATGCCCAATTTCTTGTACAGCTCTCAAAGCAGCAAAGAAAAACAAAACAAAGACTCTAAGTAATCTGCTAAAACAACCCTATTTCTTTATAGTGAACACAAATCAACAATAAATACTTCATACAGCTGCCAGAAACAGTAAAAGCCTGGTAGAGATGGCATGGGTAGCAAGGGATAGTTAAGGGGAGGAGGAGGTAGAAAAAAAATTTGGAGGGATTTTTTTGAGGGATTTTGGCAAACAGTTCTCAGTTCTGGCTATGTAATACTGCAATCCACTTGATCTCTAATAAAACTATACCTTTCTCAACAAATGGAGTCAAGGACTATATAGTGGTCAACCACTATATAGTGGTTTAAGTTGTGCACAGCCTAACAGACAGTTAAACTCTTTTCTTGCAGATGTAGACAAGTTCATTTCTCCTTATGTTTTCCATTCAGATCACAACATCCAGTACAAAATACAGCACTGAAATACTTGACTCAGATATTATTTTTTTTCTCACTCCTTTTTGCACTATAATTCTGAATTTGTTTTCTAAAAGTCAATCTTGGCAGCATCAACAGGTATGTAATCCTAAAGCTGAAAATGCTGGGTGATTTACTGCCAGCATCTGGAGGGTTTCAAGCTGAAGAAGATTGGTCTACACTTATCTTGGTGTTCCATAGGATAAAAAAATATAACAGCAAACTGTGTGTGTATTTTTCTGGTAGCATTGTAATAACAGCCTTCATTGCGCTCTGTAAACCCTTTGCCGAGAGCCTTCTTATTCATGCTTGCCTTTCTCTGAAATTTATCCATTGAGCAATTGCAAAACAGGTGGAACTTGCTTTTCCTAGCATTGGTTAACTAAAAAGAATTCTGAATTCTGAAATTATAAGCAAGCCAGACAAGAATAGGGATCAAGTTGTTGGGTTTGGATTAAGGAATACCAAGTTTACATCCCCATTCATTCATTCAGCTCATTAAGTGATTTTGGTCATTCATTCCCTCATCTTAACTATCTCACTGGGTTGTAGTAAAGATAAAATGAGGGCAGCCAAGGTAAACACTCAAGGGAAATGTCTAGTTTAGTCAATAATACATGAACCAATAAGAAAATAATGCAGGAATTGACATACAATTTCAGATTATACCAAGGAAATTGATTCTTACGTTTAAAGCTGGCAATTATGTTACCAAACCTTAAATCAGGCATGTCCAATCCGCAACCCAAAAGTTGCATGCAGCTCTGGACAGCATGGCTGCCAACTCTCACGCAATCAGCGTGAGACTCACGCAATTCAACCAATTTTGACTGTCTCACTCTGATAAACGAAATCTCACGCTAAACCCCCAAAATGGAATGTACAAAAATAAATATATCTCTACATTCTCTGATATTCCGAAGTGAGGAGAGAATTCCACGCTGCAGGAAGCGGTTGCTCCTTTCCGCTCTAGGATATCACAACTCTCTGGGCTTAACCCTTGCACTGCACTCTGCTCTGGCAGGCGGAGATGAGAGAGACGAACTCTCTATCCCCCATGAAGTACGACTACAGGGCATCCCTGGGCCTTTCTCGAGAGCTGAGCTCCCATCATCCCCTCCCCGCACCCGTCTGGTCTCAAGGCCGCTGGGATTGGGGCGCAAAGGCGCGTCCCTCTCCGGCCTCCCTCTCGCAAGGGGAGCTGCCGTGGCTGGCCTCTTGCGCGCCTCGGCTTCTCTCGCTCCCCAGCCTGATGGGAAGTCCCTGGAGAGGGAGGGGGAAGAGGGGGGGAGGGCTCCTTCCCGGGTACATTGTGTCCCTCCCCCCGCCCTTTGCACCTAGATATGCGCCCCCCCAGCCTCCCCTGGGTCCAAGAGGCTGCAAGAGGGTCTGGCAGGGAGGAGCCTCTCCAGGAAGGGGGTCCCGCCAGAGGGCAAGCTGGAGCAGGGCGGGGGGGGCTCGCAAGGAGGGGGGGTTCCTGTCCCCTCCGAGCCCCAATCGCAGCCGGTGCAGGAGTTTCTCTCTTTTTAGGCTTCTTTCCCCACTTGATGCCAGGAACATTTGGATGCTCTTTGGGAGCCCCTGGGAAGGAATCTCGCCTTGAGGGGTCTCCCCACAAATGCCAAGCAAAGGGGGGGGGAGTGGCCACTGTCCTCTCCTCTCCTCCCCCAGACAATCCAGGACTTCCCTGTAGGGGAGCAGCTGATGGCAGCATTGCTGGGGGTCCCATGCACAGACTGGGAGGGGGGCGTTTGGGGAGTGAAGGACACCAGCCTCCCCCCCCATTCTGTGTGTGTGTGTGTGTGTGTCCATCTGCCTGCCTGGCCCTTTCCGACCCTTCAGCTGGACTGTGAGGCTGGTGGGTCCAAGACTCAGCCTGGATCCCCCTCCCCTCCGCAGGTGGGAGGCCCAGAGGGTGGGAGAGGGCTGGGAAGGGTCGTTTCTGCCCAGCTCCAAGGCCGGGAACCCTGGCAAGGCCCCCTCCACCCCCGGGGCCATGTGAGGGAGGCTTCTGTGGCCCTGAAGAGGCAGCCTGGAGGGGCCGGATCCCAGGCACCTGGGACGCCCCTCTCAGCCAGGGACCCTGGAGGAGGAGGAGAGCCGGAGCAGCCCAAAGGGACGGAGCAGATGGGCAGAGGCCCAAGAATGTGGACCCTTTCCGGCCAAGATGGTCAGTGAACTGCATTATTAATATCTTACAAATCCGGTTCAAGTACATTGGTGCTGCTTGCATGTATGTATGTATGTATATGTCCAAATCATGACTAAAGTATGCATCAGATTGCACCATTTAAAATGTAAAATTGTCAAAGCTCCCTACCGTGGAAGGGGGGACACCCCCCTTCCACACCATCCCCCCCTCAGTCGCTCCGCTCCCTCGCAGTGTCTCACTCCAAACTATCACTCAAGGTTGGCAGCCCTGGGACAGCTAATAATGTGGCACCACAAGTTCGTAAACTTTTAATATTATGTGATTTATATACATTATATTTTATATTTATATGCTGCCCAACCCACTCAGTGTGGCCCACACAAGCCAAAATGTTGGACACCCATGCTTTAAATAATTGAAATCCATCCTCACAATCAATGGAATTTAAGCCAAGTTATTATTTCTCTGTCCTACCTACCTCATATTTTATTTTGATTGTAAGAATAAATGTGTGATGACTCCTCCAGATGCTTCCCCAGATACCTCTCCAGATGTCACCTCAGAGGAAGATGAACCAGTTCCAGAGGGGAGTTGGTTAATGGCTTCAAACAGCTGTCTGAGAGGGATTTGGCTCAAGCACAGCTGCAGCAGCACAGCCCTGAGGCTTCAGGTTGGAGAAAGCACGCAGCTGCAGCCAGTCAGTAGTGAGGAAGAGGAACTGAATTCTGTACCTGATCCAAGACACTTAGGGCAGAGAAAAGACAGTAGTAGAGAAGGTCAGCCAGAGCACTTGCGAGGAGAAAGCCTTACCCTTCAAGTTTCTGGCCTACAACAGAAACTGGCTATTTAGCACTGCAAAGAGATGAATGGGATACTGGGAACAATGTCTTCATTTCCTAGCTGTCTTTCTGGTTGTTGTGATTCTTGCCTGTTTTGGATTGACACAGTGTCGTGACTAGGATCATACCTTGTGAACCTTCTTGTATTGTCGATTTAATTTTGCCTGGTGGGTTTATTTTGATTGGGAAACTTTCAAGTGCCTTTTGGACTCATTGGCCATTGCTCTATGGACTAGCATTGGTCTGCTTATAGCTGGACTTAATTGGGTCAGTTCTGGGGTTTTGATGAAGGGAGTTATGGGGGAATATTAATCAACCCACTAAACCACAGTTACATATAAGTTTACATGTGGGTGGGACAGCACAAAATGCAACAATACAATTATAGTAACAAAATGTTATTATAACATAAATATTAAATTAAAATGGGCTGGCTTTGCTCTTTTATTATAGAGAGCAATTTAGGACTATACATTGGGCTATAAATTTAGCCTTATATCAAGGACTGAACACCAGAAGCTCTAAAATACATTCTCAGAAAGGTTTGGGAAGAAGTCTAACTCTACATGAGAGCACTTACCTTGCATATTCAGGCTCCATTGCTAACATAAAAGTGTTCAGGGTTGATAAAATGTGGACACTAGAAGAGACCCTGGATTGTTACAAAAGACACTGGGGACGCTACTAGAATCCTGACTGAGACAATAAGTATCTTTCTTTATGGCCAAAATAAATCAAAGCATTTAACTAGGATTATGAGTCCTTATAAGGAAGGTTTAAGTTTGCCATAAGATGGTGCATAATGAATCTCACTTTCACACTTACAGCATTTATTTTCAGCTTTTTTTGTAATTCATCACTAAATGCTAAGCAATTTCAACTGCATATTATCCTTCCCCTCAGTCCAGACCAGAACAACAAACCAATTACCATATAAAAAAGACATTTTTCCAATTTCACACTATATTGTTATCAATCTCAGTTTTGAAAAGGCAGTACCGAAGGCCATTAAGTTTCATTATGAAGCACATTTTCTGCATTCATCAGTAACCTGTATACAAAAATAAAAAGTGTTTGTGGCTTTTTAATATCTACTGGATACATCAGTAAAAGTTATGTAAGAGAGGTTCATACATATGATTCCAAATAAGGAAAACATGATGGAAGATCTAAATAGCAAAAATGAAAAATTATTAGCAACAATCTATGCAAAGATTTTTCTTTTAGAAACTACCCACCTTATTTCCTCTGTAACAATATCCAAATGTTTCTGAAAATTATCCCAGAATCCAAATAGACAGATGAAGAAAGAGATCATTCTTTGGATTACCAACATCAGTATCAAGATAATTTTTCCAAAATGTAGATAAGGAAATGTGACACACTGTGGAAAGAAAGTAATCCATATCAACTCAGAATTGATCAGGCTGCCAAAAATCATGTGTTGGGATGGGAGATTTGAAAAACCAATTTAATCTTAATGTAGGGTCACAGGAAAAATAGGGTTTTTTATTCTTCTTGGACAGCTTCTTGACCTCTGCCTATTGCAGACATTTGAGGGTTTAACTTTTCCATGCATTAGAATAGAATAGAATTCTTTATTGGCCAAGTGTGATTGGACACACAAGAAATTTGTCTTGGTGCAAATGCTTTTAGTGTACATAAAAGAAAAGATACATTCGTCAAGAGTCAAGAATCATCAGGTACAACACGTAATAATAGTCATAGGGTATAATAAGCAATCAAATCATACAATGATAAATCATTACAATGATCTATCACTGAATTTTCACTTATTGTGTCATTTTCTTTTTTAAAAAACAAATTTTATTAGTTTTTAAAAAACAATACACAAACAAAAAAAACATAAAATATAAGAACATAAAACATCCTATTTAAAAACAGCATAGTTCCAGATTATCACGTTTCCATACAAACACAATTTGAAATACATATTTATCTTATATATTCAACTTCATATCTTTTTCCAACTTCTCTCTATTTTTCCCTTTCCTTCTATTAAATTATATTTCTTTTGTCTTGATTTCTATATCTTTTTATTCATTATGTATTTCCATCTATCTTGTTTACAATTCCATTGTTCCCTTCCAACATTCTTCTAGAATTTTCAAACATAGACAAACAAAACACAAAACATAAATACATAAAACTTCTTTTTGGAAAGCGGCTTAACCCCAGGTTACATCTTTTTATACAGACATAAATCAAATTCATGCTCACCTTATATACTATTTCATATCTTATTTAACATTCTACATTTTATATGTTTTCTCACCTCTATTCACTCTCTTAATTCTATTTTATTTATTTCATTTCAATTTAAATCACTATACTTGCATCTTTTGTCTGTTCTTTTTCAATTACCTATTTAACTTTTCTTTCTAATACAATATTCTTCCTGTAATGCTGGTTGAAGTATAACGCCTTTTTATCTTTTCCCTATATTTAACACTTAAAATAATACATACTTTCCATATTGATTCTGCTTAGTACATTCTAAATACTACATTTTAAAATAATGAAAAAAAGAGAAATTATGCTTATAATATAGTAAAAACAATGTTCAATAAACTCTATTGTTAAATCAGACATTTTATACATTCCCTTTAATGTATTGTTAACTCATATAATATTCCAATTTTCTAACTCTATTTCAAATGCTAATATCTACAATACAATCTTATGTATTTTTGCAGAATCTTTTTTTTAAATTATATTTTACCCTTTATCTCTAAAAAAAAAAACCTGTTTTTTAACATCTTGTTTTAAGCCTTTGTAACTTCCCTTTTTCCCTTCCTTTCTTGCCAATTCTAGCCTTTTTACCACCCTATCTCTCAATCTCTGCTCTCTTAGTCTCCCCTCTCTGTTGTATTCCTCTTTTCTGTTGCTTTCTTGTATCGATTTTTCACCTTATTTTTCCCTTTCTTGGTTGCTTTTTTTAAGTTCTGAATTCTCCATTTTCTTTCCCCTCTTTCTCTTTTCTTCCTCAACTAAGATTATTTGTCCATTAAAGATGGCTTCTTCTTTATCATCCCAACTTTCTTGTTGTTGTAAATCCTGATAGGTAGAAATCGCCATTTCTAAAAAATGAAAAATAGATCCAGAAGAGCCCTTGCCTTCTTGTTCCTCTTCTTTTAACTTTTGGAATTCCATTTGTAATTCTTCAACAGATAATGCCATTATATAAAAAAAAAAATTTAAACAATCCAAATGTTTTTAGTCTTTCAAGGAATAATTTCCAAAAGTCACAAAGCCACAAAGCAATCCAAATCAGGACAAACTGTTTCATTTAGCACTTTCTTCTTTTTATATTTTCTTTTCTTGGGGTAGAATTCAATTACACAGCTCCAAAATAATTTTTTAGAAGACTTATTGCCATTTATTTCTAGTCTTATAAGCTCCAAGCCATCTCCTCCAATAAAATCTTAATATAAGTTCTTTACCTCTCTCTTCCCACTTATAGCAAAAGAATTTTAGTTTTTAATTCCAATATTCAAAAATCTTTAATATCCCCTTGGCTTTCAAGTTTAGTTACCTTCTGTGCCAAAGCAGGTTTTTCAGATTTCCATCTGCTATTTCCGTAGGGAAGGAGAGTGAGAAAAAATAACTTTCCCTTTCTGCTTTCTTCCACCACTTTTACGATCTTCTTGGGAAACAATGTATCGTATAAAAGATTAAATTGCCAGGGTATTTAGAAGTTCCTTATTATCCTGGTTCAGCCAAAAACTTTCACTTTCTCCGACTTCCTCCTGCACAATCTTGTCCAGCTGCAAGTTTCTTTGTGGCGGCCATTACTGACCGCTGCTCCAACGCCTTTGGAAAAGGGAGTTGTGCCAGCTGAGGAGGGGGTTTGCGATATCCCCAAGCCCCTACCTGGATCTCCCATCTTCAGTCACCTCTACGGGGTAACCATAGCCTCCAAATCCAGCTGGATTGAGGGCACTCCAGCAGTGAGCGCAGCAGGAACTGCGCATGATCGCGGATTCCTGCCGCCACCAAAGCCTAGCCTTATTATGTCATTTTCATAGTTAGTGTGTTAATAAACTGTTTAATAAAGTTATTTATATCTTCTGCCCAAAAAAGGAAATGCCTTTATTAACTGTTGCTCTGTGCTATCGTCTTTCACTGTGAAACCAGTACAAAACAAGATTTTAGAGTTGTGTGAAATATGGCAGCTACACAAATGGAAACTATCAATAGGGAAATGGGTTTTGTTGCTGTAAAAAATTACTTCTGTAGCTGGCACATCTTCCAAACACTTTTGTTACTGCCATTGTTGACTTTTTCCAGCTTTTCCAAAAAGTAACATCTAGAAATGCTGAGGAACTTTTTATCTCCTAATGCAGGTGAAAATCAGGTATATTGATTACATGAAAAAAAAAAGTTAAAATCAAAGCAGTTTCTGTTCCCTTTTCTATTCATTGCAGCTTTTGGCCTATCCACTCATAGCTAAAAAGCATTCTTTCCTGATAATCAAGCTTCAGCTGCTTGAATTGCAGGCCGGGCCTCTCGTCTTGAGCTTCAGCTGAAGAGCTTCTTTAATTAACCATTATACCACAGATGTTATTGATTTTTTTTTTCTGAATCTGGTTGAAACATCATTGTGCTGGATCATCGCCAAGGCTAAGGCCTCAATTTGTGTGTGTGTGCTGCTTTTTACTCCTTCTGCATACCTTATTAGTCTCTATGTCTGTTAAGTGCAAGACACAGTATTAACTCAGAAAATATGAAATCGATTTTCAGCCTGGCAGCCCTGATCGAAGGGGTTTCTAATTTGGAATCAGAAAGCCCAGAGTTGTTTGGGGACCATAAGAAGACATGTCTTCTAGAGAGCAGACCCTACACTCTTCCAATTGGGGTTAGTTGGGGTTTTTTTTTCCCACACAGAGCAAAATATAACGATTTTACATGCTTATAAATATACTCTCATAAATTATATGATAACGTAGTACAGTTCTACAACCGGGTAATAATTTTGGTGCCAGCCAGTTTGGGTAGTTCATTGATTGCAGAAGCTGCCTTGACACAATATGCTTAACCTTCTCAATTACAAACTTTAGCAAGTTTGTTTAAAACCTTTCTTATGCATTCTGTAACTTAATGCATTGTGCACATCCAGTCCCTTCAGTTAATTTTCAGCTCAACATATTGTACACCCCCCCCCCCACCGTCAAATGGGTTCATTCGATAACCATTTTAAGGATGTTATGTCATCAGAGTCATCAATTCACAATGCAATCCTGCTTTTAACTGCACTGAGTATAATGGTATTTCCTTCCAAGTAAGAATACATTGCATATCCTTCCCGGTGTTGCTTTCCAGGTATGTTGGGCTTTTGAAATATTTATGGTTTTTCTCATAAAGCCTTAATTTATATCAGATTTCCCTAGAAAATGCAGTTGACAGCTTCAATATGAAATAGAAAGCACTTTGCAATAAATGAGCAGGCAAGCTACCTTCCCACCATCACACTAAAGCCAGCCATGTTCAGTGGAGGCCTGGTTTATCCCAACACTCCTTTTTTATTAATAAACTATTTAAAATGAGAGCAGAAAATAGGAACCAGAGCTGAGAAGGGAAACTGGATTCATTTTATCTTCTCAGAAGCTTCAGGATTAATTGACTGGAATCCACGGGGATCTACAGGAGAAGTCCAAGATTAATTGAGATCAAGAGAAATCAGTTCAGGGAATAGTTAGTTCTTAAAGAGTTGGTAAAACAATTTAGCTAGAAATTGCAAGAGACTAAATTTTATTTTGACTGTATGTATTTAAGTCTAATCTTATGGTTTGATTATTATTTTTTTCTGTAAAGGCTCAGTAGTTGTGTGTTTCATGCAACTTGAAACTGCTTCACGATAGATGTGCCTCTAAATTAGAAGTAGATAACCAGCTTTTGTGGTCCTCATAAGGTCTTGTATCTTATGTTATATTTTTCTATGAGAATTTAAGATCTCAGTTACAATATAAAATATGTACAGCTCTATATTTTATCTCATTTGCCATTGAATGATCTGATGTGACCAATTAAATCTGAAAAGGGAATTTTAACATCATTTTGTTTAAAAACAAACATTGATTTTATTTATCATTTATGAAACTGATCTTTCTGGTTTAGTTCTGCAACCCAGCAGAAAAGATTCAGACTTCAGAGGATAATTAGGACTGCAGAAAAAACAATTACTACCCACCTGCCTTCAATTGAGGACCTGTATACTGCACCAGTCAAAAAGAGGGATGTGAAAATATTTACAGATCCCTCACATCCCAGACATAAACTGTTTCAACTCCTTCCCTCAAAACGATGCTCCACACCAGAACAACTAGACACAAGAACAGTTTTTTCCCAAAAGCCATCACTCTGCTAAACAAATAATTCCCTCAATACTGTTCAACTATTTACAAAGTGTACACTACTATTATTGTTAATCTTCTCATCACTCCTTATCACCCATCCCCTCCAACTTGTGACTGTAGGACTGTAACTTTGTTGCTTCTATCCGTACGATTTATATTGACTGCGTCCTAGTATGATTTGATTGTTGATTGTACCCTATGACTTTCATTAAGTGTTGTACCTTATGATTCTTGATTCTTGACGAATGTACCTTTTCTTTATGTATACTGAGAGTATTTACACCAAGACAAATTTTTTATGTGTCCCACACTTGGCCAATAATATTCTATTCTATTCTATTCTATTCTATTCTATTCTATTCTATTCTATTCTATTCTATTCTATTCTATTCTATTCTATTCTATTTCCCAAAAGATAAAAAGATTGACTAGTTCTCCTAGCCATAGAGCAGGAAATGGCACTATTTCATTTTTGCCTTCTTAATTTGCCAAAAGATCAATAAGAACTGTGGGAATTGTTATGTCCGGCACGGCAAGGAGACCAGGACTCAGTGACTTGGTTCAGTTCATTTATTGATCCCGAGAACGGCTCAGGTTCCAGGGGAAAAACTGCGGCTTTTTATTCCCAAGCCGCAGTGGCCGCGGCCAATGGCACCGCTTTGAATCTCCCGTGATTAGTTTCCACCAATCGCGGGAGATCCGCAGAGGGCCAATCAGAGCGGCTCGCTTGACCAATCGGATCCCTGCGTGCTTTGACCAATCACAGCGCAGCATCTACAAGAATGTAAATGACCGTACAGAACACCCCTCCCCTCTTGGTTCGGTCCTACATGACGTAGTCCCGTAAATAGGTGGGGCTCCGTACTTGCCTACTGGACCTGCGCAGTTCAGTTGTTGTTTGGCTCCTGGTCGGTTCGGTCAGGTTCTCTGTTGCTCTCAGCCTCATCGATGGAACCGCCTGGAAAGTCTCGCCGGGCCTCTTGTCGCAGCTCCCTCCCAGTCTACCCAGGCTGGTTGAGCTGCGGTTTCCGCCGCTCCCGCCTAGTCTTTCTGGGCTGGTTGAGCTGGCCTGGCTGCTACTTCCTGGTGAGGCTTCGAACTGGCTGTCCATCGATAAGTGTTGCTGGTTTCTTTCCATTGGGTTCTGGTTCCCGGGGTATTCCCTCTCCTCTTGGCTTGTATTAGGGGGGTTGTCTGTGTTTGGTTGTATGTCGGTTGTGTTTCCTGTGATTGTTCTCGATCTTAGTTGATCGATATGGCGTTTCCAGACTCTTCCGTCAGTTGTTTTCAGCCGGTACGAGCGGGGGCCTGTCAGTTGGGTTATGGTTGCTGAAACCCATAGTGGGCCTCCAGTTAGGTTCTTTGCATAGACGGCGTCGCCTGGTGCAAAGGACCGGTGCTTGCTAGAGGAGTTGGGGGGATTTTCCGGGTTGTATGTGGGGTGCAGCCTGTCTAGTGGGGACCTTATTTTCCTCCCCATTAGTAGCTCTGCCGGGCTTTTGTTCGTTGTTGTGTTCGGGGTTATATGTTGTATAAAAAGCATTATATTTATTTTGTCTTGGATTTCCCCATGTTCGATTTTTTGGATGGTTTTTTCCTAAATTGAACCATCCGTTCCGCCCTTCCATTCGCTGCCAGATGTGCCAGAGCTGTCAATGCATGTCGTATGCCCTGTTCCGCTAGGAATTTTTCAAATTCTAGCGAGGTGAATTGGGTCCCGTTGTCTGACACGATGACGTCTGGGAAGCTGTGGGTTGTGAATAGCTTGCTAAGTTCCTTGGTCGCGGCCTCCGTGGTGGTGGTTTTCATGTTGCTTACCTCCAATCAGTTGGAGTAAGCATCTACCATTACAAGGTAGTGCAAAATCTATGTGGATCCTGGACCATGGTCCCCTGGGGGTTTCCCATTCTAGGATCGGTGCCACGGGAGGGCTCGGTCTGGTTTCTTGGCAGTGTTCACATCTTGCCACCCAGGCCTCAATTTGCTTGTCCATCCCTGGCCACCAAGCGTAACTTCTGGCCAGGGCTTTCGTTCTAACTATGCCCGGGTGCCCCTCGTGTAACAGTTCCAAAACCTTCTCTTGTAGTTTTTCCGGAATGACCACCCTATCCCCCCACAGTTCACACCCTTTTTGTAGCGAGAGTTCTGTTTGCCAGTTCTGGAATGTCTTGAATGCTTTGTCATCGTCTTTTGCCGGCCACCCTTTTTCTACCCAATGTAACACCCACGCCAGATGTTTGTCTTTATTGATTTCTCGGGCAATGTCTGATGCGGTTATGGGTAGATCGGGCAGAGTCTCTATGCTGAGGGTGCTCGTCGTGGGTGCTGGGTCGGTGTCTAGGTCGGGTAACGGCGAGTGGCTCAGGGCATCTGCGTGGGTGATAGTCTTACCGGGTCGGTGTGTGAGCCGGTAGCTGTAGGCGGCAAGGAATTCAGACCACCTTGTCATTCTGGGAGATAGGATGTTCAGGGTGGCCCGGTTCCCTGCCAGGATGCCCAGCAGCAGCTTGTGGTCTGTGATAATGGTGAACGTGCAGCCGTAGAGGTACTCGTGGAACCTCTTCACTGCTGCGACGATGGCTAGGGCCTCCTTGTACAGCTGGCTATAGTTCCTCTCTGGTTTAGTGAGTGTCCTCGAGAAAAAAATGATGGGTACTTCTCTTCCATCTGGGAGTGTGTGGCTGAGGACGGTGCCGACGCCGAAGGGTAAGGCGTTGCATGTGATGGCAAGTGGTAGGGTCTCATTGTATTGGATGAGGACAGCATCCGAGGTGAGCAGGTCCTTGGTTTTCCTGAAGGTGGCTTCCACGCGTTTCCCCCAAGTCCAGGTGGCCACCTTGTCCAAAAGCCTATGCAAAGGCTCCGCCGCGGTCGCCTTTTGGGGCAGGAAAACATTGTAAAAATTAAGCAGTCCCAGAAATGCCTGCAGTTCCGTTTTATTTCTTGGTGTGGGGGCCTCCTTAATGACTCTGATTTTGTTTGTGGTTGGGTGGATGCCGTGCCGGTCTAGGAGGTACCCCAGGAACTCGACCCACTCTGTATAAAGTTGGCACTTTTCCCTCTTCACTTTTAGCCCGGTTTCCTTGAATTTCATTAGCACCTCCCTTAGCTGACCCTCTAGTTCTCGCTGGTTGGTTGCCGACACCAGCACATCATCGAAGTAGGGCACCACCCCCTTAATTCCTTGCAAAAACCTCTCCATGAGACTCTGGAAAATTCCAGGCGCCACGCTGACTCCAAACTGGAGTCGGTTACAGCAAAACGCTCCCCGGTGGGTGACTATGGTTTGCACCTCCGCGGTTTCTGCGTCGACCGGTAGCTGTTGGTATGCTTGTGCCAGGTCGAGCTTTGCAAAAACCTTGCCTCCCCCCAGTGAGTGTAGAAGGTGCTGCACTACTGGGACGGGGTAGGCGCTTTGTTGTAAGGCGCAATTTAGGGTGGCCTTATAGTCCCCGCAGTTTCTTACAGACCCATCGGGCTTGACTGGGGTGACTATTGGGGTCTCCCACCAGGCGTGGTCAATTGGTTATAGAACCCCTTGCTTGACGAGCTTGTCAATTTGCTCGTCTATTTTTGGCCTGAGTGCAAAGGGTACCCGCCTTGGTTTTAGGCGTATCGGGGGAATGTTGAGGTCTAGGCTGAAGGAGATGGGGGGCCCTCGGTACTTGCCTAGGGTGCCGTCGAACACTTCCTGGAAGTCCCGTGCCAGTTGCTGTTCCCAATTGGTCTCGGCGGTGTGGTTGATGCCCGTGACTTCGATGCTGAGCGGTGCAAACCATTGCAGTCCCAAAAGGCTGGGTTGGTCTCGGTCCACGATCGTCAGGGGAAGCTTTGCAGTGTGGTCCTTGAATGTTACCTTGAATTGTCCGGTTCTGACTACCGGGATGCGGTTTCCCTGGTAGTCCTTGATTATTAGTCTCTGGTTCTCCAGTCCCTTCTTGTGGATGGTAGGCACCAAGCATTTGATTTCTTCCCAGGCGACATGGAGAGGTAGGACCCGGAGTTCACCTCCATTTTGCATGGCTCGCCTTTGATGCCTACCTCCACGTAGACTTTTCAGGCGTCGGTGTTTGATGCATGGCCGATGATGACGGAGGCGGAGTGGAATTCGCCATGATGGGTGGTGGTCTCACAGTGACTTGCTTCCGGGCGGGCCTCGGTCGCCCGTCCTGGGTCCGCGGTCACGGTGTGGTCTCCGGTGTCTGGTCTCAGCATGCGGTTCGCCAATTTCTGGGTTGCCTCGGCTGCGGTGGCTTCAGCGATGGCGTTGGCGAGGGCGATGTCTCCTTTGGCCATCAGTCGGCTCTGTAGGACTGGGTCTCGGAGTCCGAGTACGACGCGGTCCCGTAAGGCCTCATCCATGTCCGAGAACCTGCACATGCCCCCTAGGCTTCGTAGTTCAGTCACAAAATCGCTGATGCTCTCGCCTGCTCTCTGGTCCCACCGGTAGAAATCGTGCCGCCTGATGAGGGTGGGCACAGCGGGAGCATAGTGGTTCCGGAGCAATGGTTCGAGGTTGGCCCAGTCCATCTCCTTGATGTCCGTGGGTTTCGCGAGAGCTTTTGCCATCTTGAACACTGCCGGCCAGCAGTGTGTCAGGAAGACGGCTCTTTTCTTCGGCCCGGTGGTGTCCTTCATGTTGCTACATTCGAGGAACATGAGGAATCTGTCTGTGTATGATTCCCAGTCCTCAGTAGCGGGATTGAAGGGCGCAGGCAGTGCGATGCTGGCCATCTCATCAGTCTCGCTTCCTCCGGACACGTGTTGGTGGGTAATTAGCCTTGGAATCCCATCCTCGTCACCAGTGTTATGTCCGGCGCGGCAAGGAGACCAGGACTCAGTGACTTGGTTCAGCTCATTTATTGGTCCTGAGAACGGCTCAGGTTCCGGGGGAAAAAGTGCGGCTTTTTATTCCCAAGCCGTGGCAGCCGTGGCCAATGGCACCGCTTTGAATCTCCCGCGATTAGTTTCCACCAATTGCGGGAGATCCGCAGCGGGCCAATCAGAGCGGCTCGCTCGACCAATCGGATCCCTGCGCGCTTTGACCAATCACAGCGCAGCATCTACAAGAATGTAAATGACCGTACAGAACAGGAATCATATATTTTCTATACACTGGTTAGGAGGAGGATGTCAAAGGAGGTGTCTCCCTCCTAAAAAAAAGAGCATGGCATAGGAACTACCAATTACTAGCTATATCAAAGCAGAAGTCAAAGACAGAATGCATAGATTTGGAGGGCTTTTGGGACAGAAGGATTAGGATGCTGCTGCTGTCTTACTTAAAATAAAGATCCCAGGAGTTATTATATTTTTGTTATTTAGTAGCATACACCAAATACAGTTTAAAGTAATATCTGTACAACATAGCATAGTAGGAATGCTTTAATAAAATGGTGCTTGAGCAATTGCACGGAGCTGTTGGTGTTGTCATTTTCAAGATGAAAATAACAACATTCAAACTGAAGATTCTTCCCTCCACAACCAATCAACTTTTGATTTTACAGTATCAGCAGATCTTTATGTAATCTCTCTCAAATGTCTAAAAACAACCATATTTTTTGGGGGGGGGGACTGACTACATATTAACAGAATCCTGCTATATTACATTTGTGTATGATTTACTCTCCAGCAACAATAGTTCTGCACAGTAAATCCAATACAGAAAGCAATTTTTATTGCACAAATTAAACCAAGGGTTATAGTCAATGGTTAATTCAAGAAAGATCAGCTAGTCTGAAGTAACACACTGACAGACATAAGAAAACCTGCAATCTCTCATCTGAACATCTGTCTGATTAGGTCTTAGTTCTTCAAAATGGAGAGAAACTGTTCAAGCACATGCTCAGTTTTAGGAAAGAGAATCTTAGAATGATTCATCTGTGGGGAAAGTAGAAAGTTACTAATGTTATTTGGTACAGAGATAGCTGAATAGTGCCATCTGGGGAGTTAATTTTAAAGAACTGGAAGGGATTGCGATTATTTTGCTTCCGTTCTAGTAAAATCAAGGTATTTAAAGTACATTTAATGAAAAATGTCCCTGTAGTTGTCTGTGTCCCTCAGTGTGTAGTTAATCAAAATCAGAGTGCCTTAAAAGGAAAACCACCTCTGCTGCTAAGGAGCAGTATAGGCACATATCAAAATTTAACAGCTGCAAATTAGGAATTTGCTGGACAATCTAATCAGTTTCTAATTGAATCACACATTTGATCTGTTTCGACTGTTAATAGCAATTTGAAAATTCAAGCCCAAAAAGGGCTTTTGATTCAGAAAGTCAACTCAATTTGGAGATGTGATCAAACTGCCTATCAATCAAATTTCCAAAACGAAGCTCCACTGCAGACCTGATTTGATTTAATATTTTTGAGGAGACTAAGACTTTGTGACAAAGTATAACTAAACAAGAGAGGCAGCCATAATCAGAACAAAAGAGAATTGGGAAGAGGATGGGGAAAGAGGTAAATGTTATGTTCTGTGCGTGACGCAAGAAGTGGAGACGAGTCGATGAACAGTGAACTTCAACTCTTTCTTTAACATGGTGCAACAGCTCTGAAAACGGCCACAACAGCCCCCTTTATATAGGCAAGCTCTTGGTTATTTAGCCAATGAAAACACAGGAACGTTAGCTTTTTTTAACCAATGAGAAGGGCTCGTTAATAGCCAATCAGATCCTCCTGAACGGATCAATCCGATATCGCTATTATCGGCCAATCAGAAGTGCAAGGCCAGAACCCTGCACTTTGCTTTAAGGTTTCAACAAACTTTATTCAAGCACTTTTATTAATTCACAACAGTAAAGATGGAACAATGTGCAGAAACAAGGAAGAATAGGATCCAGGCACTGGAGGGACACTATTTGAGAGATATACCGTATTTGCCGGCGTATAAGACGACTGGGCGTATAAGATGAGCCCCCCCCCCCAAACTTACAAAATCACATGAGCAGCATCCCATTCCTGGGAGAAAAACAAAAAAACAAAAAACATGAACTCTTCCCGAAGCGCAAAAGCAAGGATGGCGCTTTCTCAGCTTTGAGTGGCGTTGCTGCTCTCCCACCCCCTCCACTCATCCCCATGTGCGGTTAAGTTTCTGCCACTGGGGGGGGTGGAGGGGGGTTGAAGGAGGTGAGGGATGGGGGCAAAGCCTGGAGCCTGCCGGTCCACTCACACGAGCGGAGTGGGTGGGTGGGTGGGAAGGGAAAGGAGAGGCCGCACTGCTGCCTGCAAGTGAAAGTGACACGCCTGCCCCCTCCCCCCTGGGGGAAAGTGAAAGGCCTCCTCCCTTAAGCAGCCCCCGCATGCATGCCATCGGGACTCCAAAGGTGGGGGGTGGACAGCTGCCAACTCTCTCTCTCTCTTTCTCTCTCTCTCTCTCTCTCTCTCTGTGTGTGTGTGTGTGTGTGGTGTGGAGGATAATTCTGGCTATCTCTGGCCTCCGCTCAGTTTTAAAGTTGCTTGGCTGGTTCCTAAGTCGCAAGCGTGCGCTGGCCGGGAGACGCAGCGCTGGGTGGCAGCTCGGTGCCGGGGAGGCGGATCTTTCTCTCTTAAGTGGGGAGGGGAGGAGGGGACAAGAGGAAGGACGGGATGGGACAGGGGGCGGGAGGAGGTCCCTCGCCTTCTTCCACTGCCCACCGGACCTTTTTCTTCCCAAGGGAACCCTGGAAAGCAGCTCAGGAGCCAGGTGGCCCTGCCCAGCAGGATCCCATCAGGAACTTCCCAAGGACACCCCCCCCCGCCCCAAGCACAGCCCTCCCGGTCTTTCAAAGAGGGAGGGAGAAGCAGGAGGAGCAAATTGCCGGCCCCACCCCCTGCCCAGAAGGAGGGGCGCCACAGTCCACCCCCTCCCCCTTCTCCCTCCCACTCCCCGGGGCATTACGCGGCTTGTGGCTGGCTGGGCGAAGTGGCCCCGCCAGAGACCCTCCCGCTCCACCCCCACCCCGCCTCCAGATTGGCCTCCGCAAGAGCCCCGAGCCGGGTGGAGGGTGGGGAGGTAGGGAGGAGGAAGAGAGACTCCGGCTGGGCTTGAAGGGGCTTCGCAAGTTGCAGAGCTTCGCCCCCGTCGCTCTTGCACCGAGTGACAACGTATTTGCTGGCGTATAAGATGACCCCCCCCCCACTTGGAGCCATGTTTTTTAGGGCAAAAAAGGCATCTTATATGCCGGAAAATACGGTAAACTGCAGCGACCAGGAAGATGTTAATAGGGATCGAGTGACCTATGACCAATTGGATAAAAGAGGAAAAAAAGAAAAAAAAAAGAGAGAGAAAACAAACAGGTTACCAATGAATTATAGTACAGGGAAGCCCTTTAGGGTCCCAGAGACTAGGATCCCATAGAGGCAACAACTGTGGGACAAAATTCCAGGGTGTCAACACTGAACAAAATAAGAAGTGTCCTCAAACACAGAATAACTTGTTAATATGTATTACCATATTAAAATGTCTCTCCTCACCCCCAACCCACCCAACTTATCTCTTTATGTCCAGGATCTGAAATTGCTTAGCTGAGCCTGAATATATTTCGAAACTGGATTGGCATTATTCGCTGCTATTTAACTGCATTCACTGTAAAGAAGAAAGCGGAAGGCCTTTATGCTACCAAAATAGGAAAATAAAGCATCCTTAGCTGAAAAAAAAATTTCTTTCATTTGTGGTTGTCCCTAAGAAACGTTCTGATGTACAAAGGTTTCTGCACAGGAAAGTGAGGAAGCAGAAAGAATGATTGCAGAGGTGCAACAGTACAAATTATGTGTCACAACCAACTGTGACTTGACGCTATATGTTTATTGATGAAGACCAAGGTTGCATCTGCTGTATGGCTCATGATGTGTGATACACCAAGACAGTGATTCCCCCGCACTCTGTATTCAAGTCTTTGATTTTTCCCACCTGAATATAGGAAAATGGCTTTTTTTCCTGTTGAAATCCCACTTCCAGTTTTTTGTTTTTATGCCAGCCATGAGAGACCTCTTGAATCTTAACACTGACTTTGAAGGCATACTGTCCTTATTTTTGTGTCATATGCAAATTTGTTAATCTTTTTTCTAACTGTCCTCCTCCAAATTATTTATAAATATATTGAACAGCATAGGGCCTAGAACAGAGCCCTATGATAAACCACTTAACACTTCCTCCCAGCTTAATGTGGTATCTTATTTGTTCAACCTGTTCAAGACTCATCTAATAATAACATAAGTCAAACAATATTTCCCCATCTCCTCTCATTGGAGACTTTGTCAAATGCTTGTATATTTTTTTCTGGAACTGATATATTAATAGGAAACACAAATACAAACTTCAGGTACTGTTTAATAATACAGTACATAGGACTATTGTGAGGTTTGGAGAGCTATCAGCATGATTACATGAGCCCCAAAGTTTGCAGGAATAGCAAATTTAGGCAGGAAGAAAATGGGGTGACTTTCAAAAACCCCAGTGAGGTTTGGGTAGGCAAAGGAGCAGACAGTTTTTCTATTTCTCACTTAGAGTTAGAACAGAAAGTAGCTCAAATTAAACTGAATGGTGGGATATTCAGGACAGAGTAATGAAATCACGTCTTCGCCAATGCACAGTAAAAATATGGATTTCACTGTCACAAGTTGTAGCAGTGAACATTTTTAAATGGGAAACAGGCTCAAGATCTTATACAATGTTCTTACAAAGCATAAACAGAAAGTTTTCATCTCTATTCATCTCTATTTGTAGAGTTTTCATCTCTACAAATCTGTCTCGGCAAAAATGCTGAATGGAAGAGTTGTAACCTATAAAGATTTCCTTGCTACCAAGTCCTGTTGTATTCAAGGGTCTTACTTCTGAGCAGACATCCTTATGCCTGCCATGTAGAACAAGTGGCTTCCAACTTTTTTCCTGTGAGTTCAGAGATACGTTATTTAGACATAATTCAAATCTTTTTAAATACAGCAGTGGCGCCTCTTGACCTTTCAAGACAAATCACATGGCGCAAAATGTTTATTTACATTGTTAAATTGCCAGGGCCTTCTGAGATTCAGCAGTTCCTCTTTCAATGGAGAACTCATGCATGTCACTTTCATTCTTCAAACAAGAACCAGACAGGCTACTTGAACTGCCGAAACAATGACCTCCAGTATATCCCATGCTTGAGCGATAAACAACAACGGAGTCCTCTTGACAAACTCTGCCTCAAAGAGGGGAATTTTGCCACTCACTAAGTCTGCTGAACATGAGTTGGGAGAGAGAGAGAGAGAGAAAAGATCATCTTGTAAACAATTAATTAATGTTTGCCATGAATTATCATTTTTTACTTCCTCCTCAAGAGGCTCAAAGGGAATAAAAACACATTTTTGCAGGTGGTGGCATTCAAACGAAGGGCAATCAAATGTTTGAGAGCAGTGGCACAGTGCTTTGAGTCTCTAGCAGTGAATGATGCTAGGATTAAAGCGCAGCAGGGGGTTGAGGGCTTCAGGTGTGAAGCTTAATGTTTGTGATCAGCAAAAAAAAGTCTTGAATTTATCTAAACTGCTCTTCTGCTAACAGTACTTCTAGCACATAAATGTTCCAAAAGTGGCAAGTGTTCTCATTACTCTTCTAAAGCAAACATGATCTTCATTTGAAAGGCGAACATCCCTGTTGTCTAATTTAGAATGTGCATCACAAAGAGTTAGATGATGACCGCAAAACAGATCACTCTCACGCAACTGATCATGAACAATAAATAACTCATATTAGAAATATAGGAATGGCAGATAGGGAATAAATAAATATTACATGACCCAAACTCAGCTCTTTCTAGGATTCCTGAACAATGTATAGTTCTGTGCCTCCTATTGTTAATGAAAGTAACTTATCTCTCTCTTGCTCACTCACTCTCTTTTCAGATAGCTTCAGTTGTTATTTGGGAGTTCTCATTTTCATATCTTATTGCCACTTAACAGAAAAAGTGTGCTATTCTGTTCTCTTTTATCTCCCTTTATACAAACCTCCTAGTTTGCAGTTCATTCATTGTCATAGTGAATAATTCTTCATTTGGTGGTACTGTACCTCATCATTTCCAAAATATTTTTGATCTGATTGAGGCATTTGCTACTAATATTCTGCATCTCCTCTTGGGCAGTAATTATTTTCCCATTAATTCCAATGCAGGAACCAATTCCAGGTGGACAACCTTTTGCCAGAGGAAGATGCTTTATTTATTGAAGTTAACAGTATACCGCACTTGAATTCTGCATGTGAATTTGGGAATAATATTAGGGATCTTGATCAGGAACTTGAGCTACAATCCACATACTAGTTGGACTCAATTGAATTTAAGTGTATGAAGTCTGGATGAAATGAAACATGCATTGGAAGTCAATGATACATGATTACTAGGGGAAGACTGCTATGAGGACTGGAACTCTGAATAACTGTATTAATGAGGAATTACTCCTTAATCCAACTACATCAGTTAATGATGTTTATTTGGATCAAATCACTTGGTTTGTAAGATTAACTGCAACTGTTCTATACTGATACACAGCAATAGTTAAGTTGTCTTCTCCTTCTCCATCTACTTCATAAACTGAATTAAATTTAAAATCTTCTGAATGCAAAATTACATTGACATTTAACATTTCAGAAGAGAGATTGTTTATCACTATCCAACAAGACTGAATGCTCCAGAAGATACAGCAATTTTCCTGTGCTTTTATGTATTGTGTCACTAGAACTTTCTCAATCTGAATTTGCATTTTTCAAGAACAAAAGGCTTCTTGGGTACAATTCTGGCCAAATCAGTATGATTATAATGCAATGCATGAATGATCTGAGAGGGAAGGAGATACTGTCTAGGAAATAAGAAGACAAGGGAGACAGGAGCCCCCAGGTAGTTAATAGTCAAACAAAGAAACTAAGACCTGCCCTAATAGATCAGTAGTTAAAAGTGGAGGGGGGAAGTTTGTGCCATCAGACTTGCAAAGACTCTGTTAATGTAGCCTTACAATAAAACAGAATTAATTCATCTTACCCTGTTTCCTATCTGATTTGCCTAGGAAGGCTGACAATCATGGTCATCAGTGAATCTTAAACAGAGCTTTCATTTTGTTTAGGAAGAAGGCTGAATGACAGTAGAACCTACAGAGTAGGATCAAAACAGGCAAGATGGCGGTTGGTTCATTGTGATTGAAATTCCACTCTTTGTGTGGGTGTTTGACATTGACCCATGTACAAAAGAGTGGGATTTTGTTCAGAGCACTGTAACTGCCATCTTGCCCACTTTGACCCTCCTGTGGATGCTGCTGCTTAGTGAATAAAATGTGGCTTATTTTTTTACTCATTGTATACACATTCTTAGCAATTACAATAAAACACCTTTGAAAGGCTTTCTGTTACTGTGCTTGTGTTTTGAAAGAATCTCACCCATATTGTTGGCTTTTCTCAAGCTGTTAAAAATAGAGTTCTTTCAGAAAGCCTTTCAGGTATGAAGCTTCACCTTAGTTTACTGCTTAATTTCTTTTAGTTTATTAGCATGGCCATTTTAATCTAATACGCTGTATTTATTTGGATATTGTATTTGATGATTTTATTATAAACTGCCTAGAGTCTCTTGATTGCAGTGGATGAAAATCCAGTAAAACAAACAAACAAATTTGGGATGTCTGAGTTGTCTTTGGAAATTAATTTCACACGTATCTTTTGGATAATGGACAGATTGGAACTTTATAAGAATTCTTGCTACTCTAAATATAGCAAGGTGGTTCTTAACGGTTTTGAACATGTCAGTCATGCACTGAACTTTTATTAGGATTTTTTTAAAACTATGTAAAAACAGACTTTTAAGAATTCAGAACAAAGTAGATTCATTCAGTAATAGAAAATGACTGATTTATGTCAAAAAGATTATCAAAGGGGATTGGATGATTTACAGTTTGAACAGTATGGGATTAAAATAATTAAGAATGCAATATTATGCAAACCAAACTCAGGTTAAATGAAATGGAACTTATTACCAGTACTTATGACTGCCATTTAACGTTATCAGTGATTATCAGGTTTAACCTATGCAGGGTTTGTGTCAGAGATGATATTTAGCAGGTTCTGACCATTACTGGAGAACCAGTAGCGGAAATTTTGCATAGTTTGGAGAACTGGCAAATACCACCTCTGACTGGAGATTTTACAATATCCTTCCCCTGCCATGCCCACCAAGCCACGCCCACAGAACCGGTAGTAAAAAAAATTGAATCCCACCACTGGTTTGCATAGGTTAAAGCATATCCACTTTCATAAATAAAAACAAAAAGAATACAGACACTTATTTAATTTCAACTGATAATACTCATTTAAGTTGCCACAATCTTTTCTAGTAGAGTAGAGAGTCAGCTTTCATTCTTCCAATGCTGCTGGTCCTGAGGACATTCAGAGAGAGTCCTAAACCCTTAGACCTGATCTGCTTGTGAGCTTCTGTTTGAACTGAGCTTAGCCTGTAAAATCCAAACTGGGTCCAAAGAGGGCCATAAACAGTGCAACTGTGCAATGAGCCTTTGGAAGGCAGCTGAGGCCTCATTTGGGGTGACATGTTGTGGCTGATGAGTGTGGATGATGTGGGGTTTTCGATAAGTGCCTCATCAGTATCCTCATCATGATCGTGTCGCTCAGCCACGGCATGTGCCCTGACTTGATTGTAATTGCTTGAATCTGCTCCCGCTGCTCAGGAGCGCACAGTAATATGCAATAAAACAGCAAGAAGTGAATGTTAACCATCTGAGTTCTGACACGGCTGTTTTGCAGTTCAAGCACTCCAGACAGAGAGATGGATAGATAGGCAAATCCTGTCTTCATTCATATTTACAGGCATCACTATACTATTTGTCTTGTACACTCAAAATCTACATGGGGTAGGCTAAAGTACTGATATTGCTGTAATGATTAAAAGACTGAAAAGAGTATTAAGGTATTCAGCATTTCTTAGAACTTTATGATGTAATATGGAAACATAGTACCATTTGTTCAAAATACATGGCATGTTTTATGTTTTCTATGGTTCATTATGCAAATTCTTATCTCTGTATAGTATTTGCCCTGCACCATTGCTTCCAAGTTGGACAACAAGTTAAAGCCGTCTACATTTGTGTTCTCAATGACCATATGGAAATGACTAGTCATTTCTGCCTTTGAAGGTATGGGTTTTTCTTTCAATTTTGCATTTTAGCCTCCAGCACTGGAATTTCTGGTGGTATTTATTTATTTATATTTATTTATTTATTTATTTGATTTGTCAGTTGCTTACAAGATAATAGGTATAAGTATAAACCTAGTTATGAATACATGAAATGTAATCCCAATCCTAACCAGAAAACTTCTTTCTGAGAGAATTACATCTGTGTCTGTTGGGATGAAGTGCTGTAGAACAGAGGTCTCCAACCTTGGTGACTTTAAGCCTGGTGGACTTCAACTCCTAGAATTCCCCAGCCAGCTGGCTGGGGAATTCTAGGAGTTGAAGTCCACCAGGCTTAAAGTCGCCAAGGTTGGAGACCCTTGCTGTGGAACACAGAGTTCCTATGCAATACTAACCTGCCCCAAATTACTTGGCAAGTCTTTCTAACATCTGGAGCCTTCCACTTTCTCAGGCAAGTTCTCTTCAAGGTTTGAAATAATATTCACTTCAAGCAGGAGAAGGGAGAGACCCTTTAGGACTAGTAAAGTACATTTAGATTTTGAGCCTTGAATATTCAGCAGCATGAACATTTATTTGACAAGGAATGTTCTATAAGGAGGAGGAGCCAAAATGGGATTCATTGTGCCTATGCTACATTTTCCTAGGGTGCAACCTACGGGGGGGAGAGAGACAATCACAATAAATAAAGCTGCCAAATGCAGGTGAATAAAAATATTAACTGGGCAGACTTGTTACATGGAAACCTGCAAAAAGTCAAGATTATGAAACAACTTGGGTAAGTCACGATTTCAGGCATGAAGTAGAACATTTATAGTAGTTTGATGTTTACAGCACGAATGCTTTAACTCACAAAAACAGCTTGTTAATGGCTGACATGATGAGTCCAGGTGTTGGTGCTGAATAATGGGTTTGGAGTTGTGGAAACTTACTGTGTGCATAAAAGGTTTTAATATCTTGAAGAGGTTTTCTTTCATTTTAGCTGATTTGCTGATATTTGCCAATTTCCTAGCAAAAGCTGCAATTAGTTCATTTCAGCCAAGGCGTGAAAATTGGTGGAAAGGTTTCAGTCTTATTTTATAGCCTGGGATTCACTGAGTGGTCAGAGGGGATTGGTGAGCACCATGGATGGCAAGGTGGCATAGAGATTTTTTTCTCACAAAGTAGTTAAATGCAGTGATTTAATATGATTGACTAAAGGACATATGGCAATATTATATTGGAAAGACAAACTACTTTCCCATTTCAAAATCCACTGTTATTGTTTTTATCTTCTTTTGTTAAAAAAATCTCTATTCAGATAGTTCAAACCTGTGATTTGTGGACTACTATTTGTCTGTGGAGATGATGAAGCAGGGGCAAAACTAAAAGCAGGTTTCTTTTTAATTATCCCAACCTAAGGAGATACTCATATCTTGTGAGCTTTTCTAATAAACCAAATAAAGCCAAAGCTTGAAAAATGTTTATGGCAATGAGTAGATAGAGCCACTGTGGCGCAGTGGTTAGAGTGCAGTAACTGCAGGCTACTTCTGCTGCCTGCTGGCTGCCTGCAATTTGGCAGTTCAAATAGGTTGACTTCCTGTTTGAACTGCCAGATTCTTGGGGGCAATATGCTGACTCTGTAAAACCGCTTAGAGAGGGCTATAAAGCACTGTAAAGCAGTATATAAGTCTAAGTGCTATTGCTATTACTAATTTAAATGTTGTGAGATGTTGGCTTTTTTGCCACAAAGTTTGCATTATCTCAGGCTGAAACATGTATATCTTGGGGAAGTAATCCCCTAAAATTTCAGTGGTTTTTTTTTTTTTTTAAACAACAACATTAAGCAAGGGTGGGGGAAGAGATGCACTGATGCCACAGGAGAATTATGCATGCCAGAGTGAGCACAAATACCAGTAGTAATTCTCAAAACTTTCAGTAATTATGCAGTGGATCAAGAAACAGGCTCGGGACTTCTACTCTATTCAGAACCTTCATTTGAGGTTTTGTATGGAGGGGAATGTAAATGTATAGCTTATCAAAACCTGATCCACGCACTTTGATTGTCTTATTGTTATGTATATCAAATTTCAATATTTGACAGAAGCCTTTATAAATAAGAAGAACAAAACCAACATTGAACAAACTGCCAGTTATCCTTTGTAGATTACCAGGCTAATAGATAAGGAGCTGTAATGTTAGCATTAATCAGCTGGTGTTCCCATTTTATGCACAGTTTTTTAAAAGGAATGGTAGAAAGAGAAGCATGAAGTGGTGCAAGCAAATCACAAACCTTTCAGCTCCCTTGCTAATTAACTTTTAATTGACTATTTTAGAGCCATTGGAGTCATCATGTAACTGGACTCCTGGGTGCATAAATTGGTTAATAAAATTCTGTGAACAATTAGAATATAAAATGTTCTAGATTATTTTCCTAGGTTTTTTATTGATTACATACATGTACACTATCTCTACGATTTATATTTAGTATGTAATCAAAACATACAGTTGCTTATAAAATAGATGCCGAGACTTGTTTCTGCACTCTTAATCAGGACGTACAATACAGAAGACTCTGTCCTTGAAATAGACCCAGAAATAACTTAATGGTTTTCCATTACTGTTTATAGGGTGTTGCTTTAATGCAAATTTGACTAAAGGTGTTTGCATTTATTTCATTTTTCATATAATCAGTATGAGAAAAGCATACTGAGGGCTATGTGCCATCATATGAGATGCCAGAAAACCTAGTAGGAAGGAACCCTTTTGTAGCTATTCTATCTCAAGTATACTTTCATTGTGTCTCCCCTTCCATTTCCTGTTCCAAGATTTTCATGGATTGATGGATTGATTGATTGATTATATGCTATCATGTCATTGTCAATTCTTAGCAATTACATACAATAGAACTTCTGGTCACGAATGCTTCTGACCTCAACCAAATCAGGTTCAGACCAAAAAAATTCACATTTTTTTTCTCTTTTTGCGGCCAATTTCCCCTTCCGTACCATTTTTTGGGTAAGCACCAAATTTCCAAAATTAGGTTCGGGTCACATCCAAATAAGGTTGCGACCAAAGTTATTGAACAAATTATGGTCATGACCAGAGGTTCTACTGTAGATAGATTTTCTCCATGATTATCTGTCCTTAACTTGGTCTTTCAGGACTTCCAACATTATTATTTTTTCTTCTTCTTCTTCTTCTTCTTCTTCTTCTTCTTCTTCTTCTTCTTCTTCTTCTTCTTCTTCTTCTTCTTCTTCTTCTTCTTCTTCTTCTTCTTCTTCTTCTTCTTCTTCTCCTCCTCTTCCTCCTCCTCCTCCCCCTCCCCCTCCTCCTCCTCCTCCTCCTTCTTCTTCTGTTTTCTTCCCTGCTTTCTGGCATTAAAGCCTTCTCCCAAGAGCTAGGTTTTTGTCTGTAGTAGAGTAATTTGAACTTGGTCATAATTCAAACAATAGTTAGCATTTAACCAATACATAATTTCTTATTACTAATTAGTATCTGTAGTAAACTTTTCATTAATTCTTATTAATTTTTCAAGACTTTCACATAATCTGTAAGTTTGACCAAATATGGTTATAGACTGTCTTTAGTTATTTACTGTTTTCTCATTTGAATTTTTGAATGCCTAAAGAGAGAAGTGATTTGAGAAAAAAAATGTAATTCCAGGGATGAAATAAACTGTATAAAATAAGGGATGTTGTGTTCCAATATCTACTGAGCTGTTTAATCTGTGCTCCTCCTACATAATCTTTATTTTTTATAATTATATATGAATTATCATGGAATAATCAATGGAATCACATGCTTATTGACTAAGATATCATGTTTGCAGATATCGAAGGAATAAAAACTTCACTGTTCATATAGTTCAAAAATGTAGACAAAATCTGGACCAGCAGAACATACATTGTTTCATAGCTATTAAATTTGAACTTGAAATATCCATCAACATGGATTATCCAAAATGGAGGAAATGGTAGTGATGGAGGAGGAGGAGGAATAAACAGTGTCATGAAACTGGAAATGTGTCTACAGATGGACAAAGCAAATGCAAAATTAAATTCTTTGTGTGAAAAGGGGGACAATGAAGCTTTGACTGAGATGCCTTTATAGGGGAATTCAATTTCTGCTTTCTTGCTCTCTTGCTTTATTTTTGAGATCTAGTGAAAAAAACTGAAAGCCCTTTATTATTTCTTATTTTCTTTTTAATATGTGGTATAAGTTCTATTTTTTCCTCCCAATGTTAAAGCAGTTCCCATTTTTTTTTTGTTTGTTTCAGACACCTAGCTGAGATGAACAATGTCTCCCATTGAATCACTTCTTTCATCTATTCAGCTTCTTTTATCCCCTGCATCTCATCCCTCCTTCAGTACCTTACCTCTCATTAACCCTCAGGGTTCCAAACACACTGCATCTCTTTTAAAGATACATATTTTTTATTCAGACAGAAGCCATTTTTGCTTGGTGGATTCAGTTTTCGTAAGACCCTTACACAATAGTTAAGTGCATAGTACAGACTCTTTACATTGCAATGAACAATAAGCCAAGATACTACTTTATACTGGCATATTGTATCCTACTCAATTGTATACTTCTTCTCCCCCTCTAGGTTAGGCAGCTTAAAGAAAACCTTTTCTTCTCCTGGCATAAAGAATATTTGAGTCACTAATCACTTTGGGCTAACATACAAAACCCATTGTTTTCTGGATCTCAGTATAAAAAGTGATAGATCCTAAGGTGTGGAATAGCATCATACTGTTATTTTAAACTTGAATGGTGAAATTAAGAGTCTTTTAAAATCTTTTTTAATATACTCCAGCTCTATGCAAGTCAGTAACAATTTTCATCTGATTCATTTGTGAAATCAAACTTTTAAAACTAACTTCAAAGGCTTCTTCTATGAACCTGGCAATATATTTAAATATTACTTTATTATTACATACAGGTGTCAAACACTGTTTCAGAGGTTTTCTTTCTCTTTTCACAAAAAAGAATGTTTTTCCCCTCAGATAGCTTTTTTTGCAACACAAAGATATGATCATTCCTTTGAAATTATTTCTTAAGGCAGATGTGAAATTGCATAGATCTAATGGGTTAATGAATCAATCAAATCACTCCCTCTAATGGCATTCTCAGGTAATGAGTTCCAACAGAAATACAGTAAAGATGAATTGGTAGGGAATTATATTCAGGAGGCACTGGAAGATGACCAAAAAGAAATCCATAAAATCTCAAAATGGAAAGTTTTGGGGGGAGGCAGTGGATGGAGATGAGTTTAATAGCCCTAAAATATTAAATGTTGGTTGTAAAGAAACATGGATAATTGGAGAAAGGTGGGAAATAGTTTATCTGCTGAAGGAAATCATGGAAGGAGGGCACAAAAAGAGAGTCTTATTGTCTTCTAAATGTAATGTTAGGTACAAATTGTCCTGTGCTAGTACTGTGCTGCTACAGTTATCCCCTCAGAAATCAATCCCATTGAGTTCAATGGGTCTTCATCCAAACTAAATGGGTCATGTCCTGCTTGATTCAATGGGATTTCCGTATCTATAGATTCGCCCTTCAGGAAAGGCAAAACCAAATAATTGGGTCTGTCTGCAACTACATTGTATATAGCACTTCTAATTTCAATAGAGATACTGTGTAGTGGAACAAAGGCTTTTTCCAGGGCTTGAAAGTGCACTATCCATCAAAAGAAAAGGCAGTCTCCATGCCTCTGGGTTCTATGTATCAGATAACTCACACTCCCATAAGCTGCTAAAAAGACTGTTATTCTCTCAAGTTCACCCTCTGATTTTTGTTCAAATTCATTTTGGAAGTATAATGAATAATGAAAAAATCAAATTCATTACAGAATCTTTCCCTATTCAATTCATCTTGTTTTCTCTTAAGGTTGATCAATTCACAGCTTTTGGCATGGCTGTTTTCTTACACACATATCTGCAGTCTATCCAAATGAAATTTATATTGAAGAGGAAAATACCTTTGATTGCAAATATGGAGTACATTCAGCATATTTTTAATGCTAAAAAAAATGTAGAATACCAGTCTTTTGCTTGACCAAAACTAAGAAACTTTGCAGAATATGACATGGATATTATTGTGAATGAATGTCTGTCTGTTGAAGGAATGGATTGTTTGGAAAGCCAAAATCAAATTCATTCATAGATTGAAAGTCAATGTAAGCAAATGGGTGAGGGAGGAACTCCATTAGTCTAAAGACCAAGCGACTATAGTCAGAAGTGAACTGTGCAACTTTTTCTATTCTCTCCTTTGTTCAGAATAGATGGTTATTTATTGTGGGCCTTGATTGTAGCTAACTCAAGAACCTGGAAATATGCATAAAAGTAGAAAGGAATATGGTTTGATGAATGGACATGAAAAGCAGCATATATTAAGAGTACAGGAAATCACCTTATACTGGGCCTGTCTGTTGGTTCATTTAGTCCAATATTATTCATTCTACACTATTAAAAATAACTTAAAAGGTTTTTCCAGACCTTCATGGAGGTAGATCTATGGGACCTTGTGAACATAAGTAAATATTGAATTAGATGCTATAACACAGCTGATGCAGGACAACATCTGCTATGTGATTAATTTTCATTACTTCCCACTGAATTGTATTAACAATCTGAAAGTATAGACTAAAACCTTCATAAATTAAACTAATACAATATAGTATTTTGTATTAGCTATGGAAGCTGGAAATGCCAGAATTTGTACTAGGCCAGAAAGTATTACAACCTTGGCTAAATGATCTATGGCTGATATTCAGATGAAAGACCACTAACCCATCCTATAGCTTTACTCTAGATTGGGAAGTCAAAAAGTAACCTTGTATAAGGCAAAGGTAAAGGACTTCCATATTCTTGTAAAAACATTAATATGGACATCTAAACATTGTAGGCTGCTGTTGAGAAAGTATTTATTAATACAGAATAATAAGTATTTGTCTAGTACATGTCCTCAAGAATTACATTGGGAAGTTAAATACGTTAGGCCAACACCCAAACAACTTCCAAGTTTGAATCTCCATTCCCCAGCAGCAATTTGGCAGAAGCCATCATACTAGATTTTCCTTTTTAAAGAGAACAAAAAGCAAACTATTCACTCAAGTGGTTTTGCATGGTGCACATTTCTTTCATGATGACTATTTGGGAATGTTGTTTAGATAGCAATGTGTTTATATTTTCAGATTTCAAGACTGGGGTATTTAGGCTGCAGCCTTTCAGAAATCAGTAATAGCTCCCATTGCTTTTTATAGTTGCAGATTTCATAATTTGCAGGATGTTGATATTATTATTCGACTTTACAAAAATGGCATTCATCTTCCTTATGTAAAGGCCCGAAAAGCAACATATTGTCATATCACTGTTGTCTTTTTTTATCCTCATGGGTGCATTAGTACAATCACTGCTTTATGTTCTCGTTTACTTTAAGTTCAGCATTACATTAGTTAACTTAATTATATCTCATCTGTTTATATGAGCTCATTTCAAAGTGTCATGATTGGAACTCTTACATCATACATCTGTAATAAGTGCACTTTTGCTGAGCACATACATCTTAAAACTTCACTGAAGGGAGAAGAAAAAGACATCTATTTTAAGGCAGATCTTGAATGCACATTTACTGTGAAATAAGTGAATAATAATACTAGGTTATTTTGGAAAGTGTTCTTTTATGCAGTTGCTGCATTTAATACAATCACAAAATGGCAGCCCAACAGGTGGTCTTTTCATAGTATTGAGCTACAACAATTGGAACAAAAAGGACACCAGAATCTAATGTTCTTCAGAATTTAAAAAGCCGTTTACTTCCTTTTGTGAATTTTCAGATTTAGCCATGTTCGTTATTGTTGAGCCACAAATGCAGGACATTCTTTTTTGACATTTTGCCTTAAATAGATACTGACTAAGGCTGACTAGCCAGCTAGCTGTTTTGTCACAGGGTAGCGGAAATGAGCCATTTAACAATGTGGAGGCACTCTTGGTTCTTAATGGCCAATGGAAAGCACCAGTTTTGATATGCAGTAAACCTAGCAAAGTCTACGATCACAAAAGTATATTTGACAAAGGATGAAGTTTCCCCTTTTGCTATCCCCTCCCCCCTCCCACCCTCCTAATCTAAGAATTTCTATCTGGCTTAATGAAGTTGCAAAGACAATTTGATGTCATTGGCAGTTCTTGAAGGTCTTAAAAAAATACTTGGGCATTGTGGCTCAGGCCATTCAAATCACCTCCTTTGGGAAGGTTCATTATTCGAAGAGCAATTATGAACTTCTTCACCAAGCAGGGAGGGAAAGGGAAGGATCTGATCCTTGTCCATTAAATGTTTTTGGTAGTGGAAAAAGTACCTAATTATTGTGATCACACAGTGCAATTTTAAGTAGCTCTTCTTTAGAACTAAGAATCACCAAGTTTGTATATTTACCTGTGCGTTCAATTCCAGGTAAATATGTGCAGGATTCTAATAGTAGCAGCAGCATTAAGCTAATGGTCCAGCACCATAAATCCTTCAACAAAATTAAATTTATTCAAGTAAGTAGGAAATCAAATGGAGCATTCTTTAATAGAACAGCTACCCTGAAAAATAGCAAGCATAGTGTACTGAAATAATGAGAAGATAATGAGCTTAACCCAGTGAGCTTAATAAAAATTCTTCAAGGTCTAAGGGACAATTTTCATCCAATCATTCTACCTCAAATCCATCAATGATTTATTTTTTAATTTAGTTTTTCTATATCAGTCTTCCATAGCATTACATCTAATTATACAGCAAAACAGGAAAAACATGCAAAGAAATGCAGTATCTATCAAATGTGTTAAAAATACAAATGAATTTAATAATAACATTTTATTGACATAGTCGCAGCACATGATTTATTATGACTGTTAAGCCTGGTTTCCCCAACCAGGGTTAGGGAGACAAGCTAAACAGAATGTGCAGCGTTAGTCAGATAGGCACACAGATAAATGAGTGAGCTAAGCTTGTATGTTTATTAACATACAGTAAAAATAACAGATACGCTTGTGCTATCAAAAATATAGTTTATTCCTTTATGAGTTCATAGCATAGTCAAAATAACAGTCCAATAGTCATGTATCATTTAGTCAGTCCATTCAGGGATATTCAGTTAGCAAAGTCCGTGCAGAATATCCTATGTCAGTTCACAAACAAATCAGTCCTTTGTTTATCTCTCCCGTTCAAGCAATGCAGTCTTGATTTCAAGCAGTAATCAGGGATCATCAAAGCCAGAGAGAGAGCAAGCTGCAGTCTTGCTTCTTTTAAAGTGCTTTCACAACCACTCCCTTAATTACTATCCCACAGTTAAAGTTGCAGACACTTTAATTTGCAAACTATGATTACTTAGTTATTATTTTACCTAAACCAGTTAGGGTAAACAATGTTATCCCTAACATTCTCCCCTTTTAGGTTAAATAATAATATAACTATTTACATCTTTAAATCATATTTGTTACAACTCTCTTTAAACTTAGTTACTCCTTGAGCTTTTGTAAATTGGTCTGCAATGTTTTCTTCCTTCATGCAGTATTCCAATTTAATGAGCCCATTCTTTACAGATTCTCTAACATTTAAGTATCTTAAATCAGTATGCTTTGATCTAGTTTTACAGCAATACTAGTAGCTAACTATATAGCTGCCTGGTTGTCCTCGTACACAATAATGGAATCTTTAACAGTTATACCCATGTCTAATAATAACTGTTTGTACAGAATTAAGTCAGTGCATAGTAATGACAGACATGAAAATTCTGCTTCCATCGTGGACAAGCTAATATGCTGTTGTCTGATTGACCTCCACCCTATTAGTGTCTTACCAAATAATATAGCCATCCCAGATGTTGATTTTCTAGTGTTTATATCAGTTGCAAAACTTGCATCTGCATAGGCACTAAGACTCAAATCACCCTTTGGTTCTATATACAATGCATGGTTCATTGTTCCTTTAAGATATCTTAAAATTCTCTTTAATGAATGACATCGATGTGGATCTGAATTAAAACGTGCCAGCTGATTTACACTATAAGCTATATCTGGCCTTGACCAATTGCTTATATATGATAAGCTACCAATCAAAGATTGATATATAGACTTATCAAATTTGGGACTTTGATCATCAGTTTGGCAAACTTCCTGACTCATTGGAGTCTTTGCTGGTTTACAAAGTTCCATTTTAAACGTTTTAATTAATTGGCAAATTTTATCTTCTTGAGATATCTTAAAACCGTTTTTTGTTTTGTTAATTGTCAATCCTAGATACTTTTTAATTTCACCTAAATGCTTTAATTTTATCTTTTTGGCTAATAATGATATAATCTCATTAGCTTCATTATTAGTCTTAATTATCAAAGCAATATCATCTGTAAATAATAACAATAATGACACCGTTCCATTATTTTCTCTTTTAAACACACATGGATCTGCTAAACCAGATTTTAAACCTATATTGTTTAACTCTTTCACAATATATTGGTTCCACTCAAACCCAGATTGTTTCAACCCGTAAAGACTCTTTTTGAGTTTCCAACAATCATTACTATTTACTTTATTGTCTTCTATAACTACTGGTTTTCTTAAATATATAGTGTGCTGCAATGGTGCATGCAGGTAAGCAGTTTCTACATCTAAATGGTTAATGACATAGTTTTTCTTAGCTGCCCACACTAATGCTGCTCTTAAAGATGTTGCTTTAAGACTTGGTGCAAAAACTTCATCGTAATCAGATGCAGTTTGATTAAATCCTTGAGCTACTAACCTAGCTTTATGGGTAACAGTCCCATCATTTCCAGTTTTTACTTTAAATATCCATTTGCACCCAATGGATTTTTCTCCTGGAGGTAATTTAGCATCTTCATAAACTTTCATTACCTTTAATGAATTTAGTTCCTTTTCCATTGCCTTTTGCCAATTCTCCTGATCCTTAGCAGGATACATCCAAAGTTCATCTACACTAGTTGGAACTTTAGTTACTTGGCAAACTATACTTGCTTGATACCTATCAGGTGGTCTAGTTACACGTGTAGTACGTCTAGGTATTACAGGACTTACAGGTGGACTTTCATTTATTAACTCTTCTTGATTATCTAACTCTTCCTGATCAACTGTTTCCTCTTGTTCTAGTCCTATTTGTTCTTCATGGACTTCTTCTTTAATTGGACTCTTCTTATAACTAGTCTGATCTTTCTGCCTTTTGTAGGGTTCAATAATTACTTCATTATTTAAATCTTGCTCTAATCTATTCCATCCTACATGTTCTAGGAATTTTGCACTAGCACTGGTGTAAACTCTAGATGTACCTGGTTCCCAGAATCTATAAGATCTATGATTAGATGTATATCCTACAAAATATAATCTTTTAGCTCTATGCTGTCCTTTGTGTCTAAGTTGTGTAGGGATATGCACCCATGCTGGTGCTCCAAATGTGTGCATGTAACTTAAATCAGGTTTTGTACCATGCCACAATGTGAATGGTAATTCACCTGTTGTTGAATTAACAACATTATTTAATATACGATTACCACACATTATTGCTTCTCCCCATAAATTGTCAGGTAATCCTGAATCAGACATCATAGTTCGTGCCAATGATTGTAGTGTTTGGCCTCGTCTCTCTATAAAGGCATTATGTTGTGGCCTATATGGTGCAGACATTTTATGTTGAATACCTAACATTCTTAGTCTGTTCTGGAATTTATTATTTGTAAATTCTGTACCATTATCTGTTATAAGAGTTACTAATTTCTTTTTAGTTTTCCTTTCTGCAAATTTAATCCAATTAAATAGATTTTGATACGTTTCAGTTTTGCTCTTCATTAAATAGCAAAACCCATATCTAGAATAGTGGTCCATTATACTTAATATGTAACGAGCTCCTCCTACACTTGGTTTTTTCGGACCTATTAAATCAGCAAATACTACCTCTAAAGGCTCTTTGGTAGTAAATCCATCAACTCTATTAGCCGGTGTGACCCTGCTCTTACTTTGATTACAGGCATTACATTGCAAATACTTATTACAAGGTTTCAAACTTATTCCCTTCGATAATTCAACAGTTTTCTTAAGCATTTTAAAATTTAAATGCCCTAGCCTTCGATGTAACAAGTGAATACATTCATCATGAGGTTTCTTATTTTCATAAATTGTGTTAGCCACCTTTAAACCATTATCATTTAACACATATAATTTACCTCTTGAAGATGCAATAATTTTTTTATCTTCTTTCTCAATTATGCAGTTATCTCCTTTAAAAGTAACTACATATCCTAGTTTAACCAAAATTCTAACTGAAATTAAATTAAACTTAAGTTGTGGTACATATAACATTTTTACATTCTCTTTTATAAAAGAACAATATGCTATACCTTGATCTTTAGCTTTCAGTTTCCAGCCATTGGCTAACGATATCTGCTGTGTACTCTTGGATATTTTAATAAAATTTTTGTTATCATTTGTTATACATTGGGATGCTCCACTGTCAACCACCCATAAATTATTTTTTACAGCTCCGTTAGTATACATGGCTAACTCTAAATTTTTATTTATCTTTTGATGACTTTTTGTATTCTGGCCAGCGTTCTGGCATTTTGCTTTTTTACAAAATCTTGCCAAATGTCCTCTTCCTCCACAATTAAAGCACTTTTTAATTGCGTATGCAGTAGGAGATTCATTATCTTCTTTTTGAGGTTGCTGCCTCCTTAACTGATCTCTTTCAAGCCTTCTTCTTGCCTTTTCAATCAATCTGCCAGTTATGTCAGTTAAAGTTAGGCTTTCCTTTGGCAATATTTCAAGGGAAGTTACGTAGTTGTCATAACTTTCATCAAGTGAAGATAGAATTATGTAGACTTGGAGTAGTTCAGAAAAAATAAGCTCTTTCTCATGCAGTTCTTGAAAAATGCTTTGCATAGTTTTCAAATGACTCAGCATATCACCATTCGTCTGGAGATGCGTACTGAAAAGCTTCCGTGTTAGATTTATGTGAGCACCAACATTATCTCGAACATAAATCCTCTTCAGCTTCTGCCAACACCCAACAGCCGTTTTCTCTCCGTGGATATAAACAAGTTGCTGATCAGTTAAAGTTAACCCAATTATGCAAATAGCTTGTTGATTTTTATGCATAAATTCTTTTATTTTTAGTCTATCTTCTTCATCCTCTGGATCCCATTCTTCTACGTTTGGTGGATTTTCAATTATGTTCCACAAACCTTCTCTTCGTAGAAGCAGACTACATTTCATAGACCATGATACATAGTTTGTTCCATCCAACTTGGATATAAGGGACAAACTTTGCAGATTGACTTGTGCCATGTTTTCTTTGTATGGATATAAAACTATAATTAATAAAACACAGCTGTCTGTTTACTGTAATGTATAACAACACAAACTCTCACTTTTACATAAATCTGTTTTATCCTAGTTAACTGACTTTGCAGCCTCTGGGCCCATAACCAGTGTTAAGCCTGGTTTCCCCAACCAGGGTTAGGGAGACAAGCTAAACAGAATGTGCAGCGTTAGTCAGATAGGCACACAGATAAATGAGTGAGCTAAGCTTGTATGTTTATTAACATACAGTAAAAATAACAGATACGCTTGTGCTATCAAAAATATAGTTTATTCCATTATGAGTTCATAGCATAGTCAAAATAACAGTCCAATAGTCATGTATCATTTAGTCAGTCCATTCAGGGATATTCAGTTAGCAAAGTCCGTGCAGAATATCCTATGTCAGTTCACTTACAAATCAGTCCTTTGTTTTCTCTCCCGTTCGAGCAATGCAGTCTTGATTCCAAGCAGTAATCAGGGATCATCAAAGCCAGAGAGAGAGCAAGCTGCAGTCTTGCTTCTTTTAAAGTGCTTTCACAACCACTCCCTTAATTACTATCCCACAGTTAAAGTTGCAGACACTTTAACTTGCAAACTATGATTACTTAGTTATTATTTTACCTAAACCAGTTAGGGTAAACAATGTTATCCCTAACATTGACAATATAGGAAAATATTCACTGATGCTTTCAGTGCAATTGATATATATGTATATCATATATACATATACATACATACACACACACACACACACACACACAAACACACACATATATATATATATGTGGATCTTTGGTTGTTCGGGTTTTCTCCCGCGTAAGATTGGAAGTATCTAGGCAACGTTTCGATGAAGTCTCATTCATCATCTTCAGGCTTGGTCTTCAGCTCTGTGCTTCTCAGAGTGATGTGAGCTTGCAGCTGCTTCTTCCTTTTAACTGCTAGTGGGGGTGTGACTTGATTGGGTGGGGGCTTGGCTGTGTTCTGATTGGGTGGGGGTGTGTTCTCATTGGTTGGGGGTTTGGCTATGTTCTGATTGGTTGGAGGGTTGGCTGTATTCTGATTGGCTGGAGGCGTGTTCTGTTCAGGTGGGGGCTTGATTGTGCTCAGGTTAGTCTTAGTTGCTGGAGGGTTTGAGTTGGTGAGCTGTGATCTTGCTGTTTGGCTTCGAGTTCGTGGTCGTGCTGCATCTTCATGGTGGAGGTCCGCTTCAAGTATGGCTCAGAGGGGTTTGAGGTGGGTAGTGATGCAGCTGCAGTGCGGCTTCTGGTCCGTGGTCGTGTTTCATCTTCTGTGTGGGTGTGAGTCTGCTTTCTACGTGGAAGTGGGGTGGTGGCATCTTGTGTGGCTCTCAGGGGTGTGGGTCTGGTGTCATTCTTCATGTTAGGTACGCGTCTGTTCATGAGGGCGGGTTTCCAAATGGCTGGTAGGCGGGAGGTATCATCTCGTTTATTCATGCTGTGTGGGCGTTTTTCTATCTCTATGGCTTCTCTGATGATTCTGCTGCTGAAGTGTTCGGTTTTGGCGATAGTTCTGGTATTTTTAAAGTCAATCTCATGTCCTGTGGCTTTGAGGTGTTGGACCAGAGAAGAGGTCGGTTCTTCCTTTTTGATTGAGTTCTTGTGTTCTTCAATGCGTGCACCTATTCTTCTGTTAGTCTGTCCAATGTATGTGGTGGGGCAGGCAGTGCAAGGGATTTCGTATACTCCTTGATTTTCCAACTCGATTCTGTCCTTAGGGTTTCTTAGGATGGTGGATATCTTTCTGTTTGTGCAGAATGCTGTCTTAATGTTGTGTTTTTGGAGGATCTTGCTAATTTTGTCCGTAGTGCCTTTTATATATGGGAGGAGGGCTTTGCCATTCTCTTGTTCTTTGTCTTGGATTTTGGCTGGGGTTTCTTTTTGGATTAGGTGGGTGATCTTCTTTCTTTGGAATCCATTGGCTGTCAGCACGCCGGTGAGAGTGTGTAGTTCGGTCTCTAGGTGTTGTTCATCGGCTAAGCATTTTGTTCTGGAGATGAGTGTCTCAGCTACGGAATTGATCTGTGCTGGGTGGTGGTGTGAGAGTGCGTGTAGATAGCGGTTTGTATGTGTTTTCTTCTGGTAGATGGTGTGTCCTAGGGAGCCATTGGATTTTTTGTATACCAAGACATCTAGGAAGGGAAGTTGGTTGTTAGCTTCTGTTTCCATGGTGAATTGTATTTTGGGGTGTTGGCTGTTGAGGTGTGTGAGGAAGTTGTTCAGTTTTTCTTTCCCATGTGGCCAGATTATAAAGGTGTCATCTACGTATCTGAGCCAGAGTTTGGGTTTGTGATCATATTTTTCTAGAGCTTGTGTTTCAAAGTGTTCCATGTAGAGGTTAGCGATGACAGGTGAGAGGGGTGATCCCATGGGTGCTCCTTCTATTTGTTTGTATTTTTGTCCATTGTAGGTGAAGTATGTATTGGATAGGCAGTGGTTGGTCAGATCTAGGATGTGCTTGGGGGAGTTGTATTTGTTTTGGATGGCTGTCAAGGCTTCTTTTATTGGCACTTGTGTGAAGAGGGATATGACATCGAAGCTCACTAGTCACAGGGTTGTAAGTTTTGTTTCTTTATGATCTCGATGAACTGGAATGAGTTTCTTACGTGTGAGTTGATGGATTCTGCATAGGGCTGTAGTTGTTTGGCGAGAAATTTGGCTAGGTTTTGTAGAGGTGAGCCTATGGAGCTGACTATTGGTCTAAGTGGGGTTCCTTCTTTGTGTATCTTGGGGAGACCATAAAGTTTAGGGCATCTGGATGATTTCTCTCTGGGTATGATTCTTTGCTGGATTTCTTCACTTACACCACTGTAAAAGTCTGACTCACAGACAAACACCATACAGAAGCCTGATGATGGCAGATGAGATTCTGCTGAAACGTTGCTACAACTTTAAAAGCACCACTATTATGACATGGGAAAATACCCGAACAAAGCTGAATGCCAGACATATATATATATATATATATTCTTAAGTTTTCGCAGGTACTTACATGTATGGTATTCAGCTTTGTTCGGGTATTTTCCCACGTCATTGTAGTTGTGCTTTTAAAGTTGTAGCAACGTTTCGGCAGAATCTCATCTGCCATCATCAGGCTTCTGTATTGTGTCCATCTATACACACACACACACACACATACAGATTCATGCACACTTGTCATTTGTGTGTTTGTGTACCCCATTCAGCAGACTTGTCAAAAGAATATAATCTCCAATTATATATATTGTGTTCTAAAAATTCCTAGGCACAGAGCCAAAGATTTTTATAGTACAGCCATAAAAATGAATCTCCAGAAGGGTAGCCATGTCAATATGTTGCAGGAAAAAAATATCAAAGAGACTTATGGTGTTGTTGTGGCCTTAGCTTGGCCGGATTGTAGCCATTTTTCCAGACCCAAGATCATTTTTTAAGCCAGCCTTCCAGATCACTGGATGTCAACTCCAACATTTCTGGGAATATAGAAGATAACTAGGAATGATTAGTTACATTCACTGGGGGTGTGTTTACACAAATTCATTTATCATTTTAGGGAAATAACCTAACCTAACAATAACCAGAACAATGTGGTTATTGTGAGGAAAACATTCTTCCAGCCTCTTTCAATCAGACTTCCCAGGCAAAGAATCAATATTTTATTTTACAATGTTTCTATTAACAAAGAAAAACAAGATTGTACTCAATTCATTTATGTATAGATTTTTAAAAAGCCTTTGTCCTGTTAGGACTGGGAGAAGAAAAAAAATTAATTGTCCTGTGAGCTGTAGTCATGAGAAGAGAAAAGTAAACACTATTATCCTTTCAGTCTCAGATTAAAGTGGGGAATTTCCAGAAAACCCAAAGTAAATACTGGTAAAACTGAATCTGAAAGGTGGTTTGGACAGCAACTTTTACCTCAATAGACAAAGGTAAATGCCTAGTTAGCATTGTGCTAAAGTGGTGGGTTTTTTTGTTTTTTGTTTTCATTTCTGTGCATTTAGGCCTGCTATATCAACTCTGAGATCTATTATCTAATTACAGACTCAATTCTGACAGATCCATTTGTGATCTTAGCACAGCAGAGTCTCCAATTTTCTTATTGATCCGTACCATCTTTTACTACCCAAAATTTTAGATTATTACTTCCAGTATGTTTCTTTCTATTACAGAGCTTTTGGAATATCTGTCTGTAATATTTCCTTTACGATTAATTAATGCAGCCATTGGACATCTGGGTGTTCACTGTCAGCTTAAACCCTTCCACTTCCAGCGTCCACTTTTTCAGAGCAAAGCTACGCATGTTCAAACTAAAATGATACCATAATTGCTTTCCTCCAGCATTGGAACCTCAGATCAGGCATGCTGACCTGGTTCCTGCCACACCCTGCCATTAAAACAAGCAAGAATGGGTGCTGATTAAACCTTATCTTAGTACCTCAGTAATGCAGTTAAGCATTATATTTACTTTTTTAGTTGCTACACCATATTGTTTGCTGATGTTCAGGTGTGTTAAGACTGGAGCATGGGTGCGAATGATGGAGACGAGCCGGTAGAAACAGTGAACTTCAAACTCTTTATTTACATATTGTGACAGCTCAAACTGGAGGGCTGCTATAGCCTTCCTTATATCGGCAACTTATTAACTTTCAACCAATAGCAAACCTGGAGCTCTAGCTCCCTTAACCAATGGGAATGGCCTGTTAATGGCCAATCAGATGCTCCTGAACGGACCAATCCGATCCTGCCATTAACAGCCAATCAGAAGTGCAGGGCCAGAACCCTGCACTTGCCTTCAAGCTCAAGATAACTTTATTAGTATTATTCATTCACAACAAGGTGGTAGACCATTAGGTTATGTAGATCCTTCTTCCTTTTATTGGCAGTTACCAGATGGGCACTAGATGGTACCGCTTAGTGCAGGGGTGTGAAATTTCATTGAGGGCCACATCAGGGTTTAGTTTGACCTCAGGAGACCGGGGTGGGTGTGGCTGGGTTGGGTGTGGACAGCTCGATGTCACTCTTGCCTTGTGAGGGCCCGACAAAAAACAGGTTCCCAAGGTCTGTTCCTGGCCATGACAGCTTTCTACAACCCTCTGCTGGTGAAAATGGAATGCAGGAGAGCTGCATATGGCTCCTGTGAGCTCTGTTTTTGTTAACAGAGATATCGCTGGCCACACCTACACTGTTTCCAGGGCAGGCCAGATCTAAACCCCCTGCAGACCGGATCTTGAGTTTGGCATCCCTGGTTTAGTGGATTCCTAAAGGCAGGGCAGGGAATTGGGCTGGAAAACTCAAAAGATCCTTCCCATTAATAATTCTATTAAGATAGTGGTGCTACTCCTTCGCTAATCTGTCTTTATCCTGCACCATCAAGTACAGAACCAACTCCCACTTGGCTGAACAACTTCTTCTGAACCTATTGAGCACCTGACAGTCATTATAGTTAGCTACCAGTTAAATTTACACTATGGAAAAATTTAAAAAGCATCTTCCCTTAAATTCTCAGTGGAATGGAGCAATTCTAGAGAATTTAAAAGGGAATGTTGCAGCCCCATTTGACTGAATGGTGATGATGGGGATGTTCTAGGGCAGATCTTAAGATCAATATTTTTCTTCAGGTCATAGAAACCCCATTGCGATAGCCTGAGGGTATCAAATGCTAAATAGAGCTATCTGAAATTTCTGCCAAGTAAGCATAAGGCTGTAAACAGTCTCTGAAGAGAAAAAGAGTAGGAGGCGAGGTTTTCAGCTAATGGGAATACTTAAAGGCATCTTGGAAAGAAGAGCTTGTAGATTTATTAGCAGGTATACAACAATAAATTATTGGCATGTCTGGAAAATATCCCTTGTAGAATATACTAGGATAGTACTGTATATAGTATACAATATTGCTTTAATAATGCAATAATTGATATGAAATATCATTTATGGTAAACTTCCCAAACCATTATTTAAACTTACCTTTCTTTAATGGAAAAAAGTTATTATAATTGTATTAATTGTAAAGAAAGAGATGATTAAAAAGAAAGCAAAAAATATTCCTTTCAAAACCACTTTTTTTTGCCTAATGAAATTGGAAATGTTGTTGCCTATGTCAGGAAATGAGGGAAAAGCCTTTGCCAGATTTATGAAAAGCTTTGCTTATTTCATGAATTATGCAAAGACATCACTGATTTCATGAATTAGGCAGAGACTTTATTCAATTCATATGGAGAGTATGCTTCTGTTTTTTGAATTGGGCAAATCATTTGCCCATTTTATTAAAAAAGAACAGCCTTCCCTTCAAATAGACAATTTCGTGAGGCAGGCAGAGGTGTGAGTGACAAATACAGCAATATTTAGCTTACTGCTTGAATAAAGCAATTTCAGAAATTTGGCAAAACACATACAGTTGACAAGGTTCGACTGTGTGTAAGAGAATTAATTCAGAGAACTAGCTAGCGCTGTTCTAAAGCTTCAAAGACACTACTAAAAGTGTCTACTCTTGACTGAGTAGCAAAGATAACTTGGAACACTGCTTGCACTAACCATGAATCACTCCACAACTAGGCTCTACTACAGGGGTATTGTTAGGAATTGATAGTCACCTAACAATTGAGTTGGAAATATATAACCACGATAGGCATTCAATACTGTCTCTTTAAGGGAATGCTAAAATTGTAATTGGGTGTGCTTCCTCAAACGGCCATAAGATGGAGCCAGAAACCTGGGTTGTTAGTTCTGTTGTTGTTAATTGCTAATTGCTAGATGTTCTGTTGTTTTATGTTTTTGGTTCCTACATTTTCCCTTTTGACTGTTGCTGATTGTCGTTCTTCTTGGATTACTGTGAGACTATTTACTGAACTGTTTATGATACTGGACTTTGTTATTTGGATTATCCCTGGACTGAAATACTGACTGCTATAACCGTGTATGACTGTGTTGGACTTTGCTTAACCATTTACTGGAAATAAAACCTACATTTTACTATTCAGTGTATCTGTGTGCTGGTCGTGTGTTATTCAACATCACTCTCACTACGTTTCCCTGTGTGCACTCATTCTCCTACTGGGGAATTACCTCAACACTGGTTATGGGCCCAGACCATACCAGGCTCAGATAACTGAGAGTTAGTGTGAATACACAGTACCATAAACAGACAGCTGTTTACTGTTTAATTGTGGGTTACTGTCCTGGTAAAGATGGCTCAAGACCCGTCAACAAGTCTATCACTGATAATCTGGTTGGATGGAACAAACTATGTTTCCTGGTCTATGAAGTGCAGTCTACCTCTGCGTAGAGAAGGGTTATGGAATGCAGTTCAGGATCCACTGGATTAAATACTTGGGATCCAGATGATGAGGACAATACCAAGAAGTTAGCTGACTTTAAACAGAACAATGAATGAGCTCTTTGTGTAATTGAACTAACACTGAGTGACCAGCAGATAGTCCATATTCATGGAAAAGAGTCTGCTGCTACGTGTTGGGAGAATTTGAAGAGGATTTATGATCGTGACAGTGTAAGTGTACATGTAAATGGTTTAGAGCATGTCTTCTGAAAGGTGGGGATATGTTAGCTCATTTGAACTTCATGAAAAGAACTTTTCATGAGTTACATGAAAAGGAACTGATATTTTCAGAGCTGCATCAAGTTTATGTCATGCTTTCCTCATTGGATGAAAGTTATGATGATTATGTATCTTCATTGGAAGTCCTGACCAGAGATAAACTGACATTGACTGACATAACCGGAAGGTTGTTAGAAGAGGCAAGAAGATGGCTGGATAGGGACTAACTGAGAAATAACCAGGATTTGTGTTCAACTGCCTATACTGTTAGGAAATGTTTTTCTTGTGGGGTTAGGGGACATATAGCTAGATTCTGTAAGAAGGGAAATGACAGAATACTGGGAATCACCAGAAGGCTAAGAAGAATGTTAGTTTAGCTATGTCTAGCAATTCAACTGTAAACCATGATTTGTGGGTAGTTGATAGTGGAGCATCACAATGCATTACTAGAAATAGAGAGAGGTTTGTAACGATGTCCACGAGTAAGCAACATGTATCATTGGCAAATGGATGGAAGATGAAAGCATCTGATGAAGGTACTGCATATTGTTCATGTGTAAATGAGCATTTAACTATGTTATATGTACCTAAACTGAAATTTAATTTGTTATCAGTAAGGGCTTTAGTTAATAGTGGTTATGTAGTAACCTTTAGGGGAGATAACTGTATAATAGAGAAAGAGGGTAAAAGTATTACTGCTACTTTAGAGAATGGTTTGTATGTGATACATGATGACCAGCTGAAGATGGCTAACTCGGTTTATAACAATGTTAAGCCACATGACGAATGTATACATTTACTGCATAGACATCTGGGAGAAATTAATTTCAAAATGTTGAAACAAACTGTTAAATTGTCAGAGGGAGTAAAATTAAAACCCTGTAGCAAGTATTTAAACTGTAATGCCTATAATCAAGAGAAGAGCAAGGTTACTCCAGCAAACAGACTTAATGGTTTTAAGACCAAACAACCTTTAGAGGTTATTTTTGCTGACATAATTGGCCCTTAAAAACCCAGTTTGGGAGGTGCCTGCTATGTTTTGAGTATAATGGACCATTATACTCAAACCACGGTATGGTTTCTGCTATCTAATGAAAAACAAAACAGCAACATTCCAACATTTCTTTACTTGGCTAAGGTTTGCAGAGAGAAAAATGAAACATAGGGTAATTACTTTCGTTACTGATAATGGGATTGAATTTGTTAACAAAAGATTCCAAACTATGTTAAAATTGGCTGGTGTCAAGCATAAATGTTCTGCACCTTACAGGCCACAACATGACTCGTTTGTAGAACGAAGAGGGCAAACGTTACGAGCAATGGCTCTCACTATGTTATCTGATTCAGCTTTGCCTGAAACACTGTGGGGTGAAGCCATAATGTGTAGTAACCATGTGTTAAATAATGTGGTTAACACAACAACTGGTGAATTTCCATTCACTCGTTGGCATGGCAGAAAACCAAATTTAAGCTATCTACATACATTTGGAGCTCCAGCGTGGGTGCATATTCCCTTACAAGTAAGACTAAAAGGGCAACATAGAGCTAAGAAATTATTTTTTGTAGGTTACAAAGCCAACCATAGATCGTTTAGATTTTGGGATCAAGGCACAGCTAATATTTACTGCAGCACTAGTGCTAAATTTCTTTATGAGCATGTTGGGTGGAATAAACTGGAACAGAAATCCAACAATGATGTTATTACTGACACCCAAGTAGTCCCTAAAGATGAAATAATTAAACTATCTATCGCCATTAAAGAGGAAGAACAGGCACAGGAGGAGATAGAAGAACAGGCACAGGAAGGAGAAGAACAGGAGCAGGTGGAACAGGAGAATCCACCAGTAAGCCCTGGATTACCAAGACGTTCAACCTGAGTAATATGACCACCTGATAGATATCAGGCTAGTGTTATATGCCAAGTGAATACAGTTCCTGGTAACTATAATGAACTGAAACTGTATCCTGCTAAGGATCAGGCTGCTTGGCAGGAAGCAATGGATGAGGAACTGAAATCCTTAAAAAGACTGGAGGTATATGAAAATGTCAGGTTACCACCAGGGAAACATGCCATAAGGTGTAAATGGATTTATAAACTTAAGGTAGGTATGGATGGGACTGTTACCCATAAAGCCAGGTTAGTAGCACAAGGGTTCAATCAGACAGCAAATGACTACAATGAGGTGTTTGCACCTAGTCTGAAGGCTACTACATTATGAGCAGCATTAGTGTGGGCAGCTAAGGAGAAATACATTATAAATCATCTAGATGTAGAGACAGCATATCTGCATGCACCGTTGCAACACACTATTTATTTAAGGAAACCTTTAGGTATAAAAACTGATAATACAACTGATTGCTGGAGATTGAAAAAGAGTCTTTATGGCTTAAAGCAATCAGGATATGAGTGGAACCAGTGTATAGTTAAGGGATTAAATAAGATAGATTTTGTAGCTGGCATGGCTGATCCATGTTTGTTCAAAAGGGAAAATGATGGTGTAATTTCATTGTTGCTGTTGTTTACTGATGACATAGCATTAATCACTAAAACTGAGCACGAAACAACTGAAATAATTTCACTATTAGAAAAGAAATTTAAAATAAAACAGTTAGGTAAAATAAAACTATATCTTGGTTTAAAGATAGATAAAACTAGGGGAGGATACAAAATCTCACAGGCAGATAAAATTAACCAGTTACTAAAGAATTTTAAAATGGCACTTTGTAAACTGGCTAAAACACCGATGAGCCAGGAGTTTAGCCACAGTGATGTACAAAGTCCTGTTTTTGATAAAGATATTTATCAGTCCTTGATTGGTAGCTTATCTTATCTCAGTAATTGGTTGAGGCCAGATATAGCATACTGTGTTAACCAATTAGCCAGGTTTAATGCTGAGCCAACTGAAAGGCACTGGCAAGCTGCTAAGCATGTGTTAAGATATCTGAAACAAACAATGCATTATGCATTATATTTGGAGCCTAAGGATGAACTAAGTTTAACTGCGTATGCTGATGCAAATTTCGCTACAGACGTAAATACATGAAAATCTACGTCAGGTATTGTAGTATTATTGGGAAAGGTGTTGATTGGATGGAGGTCTATTCGAAAGAAACATCTAAGTTTCTAAGAATCTAAGAATCAACAATGGAGGCTGAATTCCCATGTTGGTCTTTATTATGTACTAAATCTGTTGGTTTATTATGTACTAAATTAGTTTGTTATAAGCAACTATTGATTGATATGGGAATTGATGTAACAGATTCTATTGTTGTTTATGAAGACAACCAATCAGCAATACAGATGGCTTCAAAACTTGCTATAAAGACAAGATCAAAACACACAGATTTAAGATATTTAAATGTGAGACAATGTGTACAAAGTAAAGTGATTAAACTGGAGTACTGCATGTCAGAGAATAACATTGCAGATCATTTTACAAAAACCCAAGGCTCTGTAAGGCATAAGGCTTGCTGTGAAGGATACGAACTTAAACTGTAAGGTGTTATATATTGTCCTACCCAAAGGGGAGAATGTAAGGAATTGATAATCACTTAACAGTTGGGTTGGAAATATATAAACCAGGATAGGCATTTAATACTGTCTCTTTAAGGGAATGCTAAAATTGTAATTGGGTGTGGTTCTTCAAATGGCCATAAGATGGAGTCAGAAACTGGGTTGTTAGTTCTGTTGTTGTTAGTTGCTAGTTGCTAGATGTTCAGTTGTTTGATGTTTTTGGTTCCTGCATTTTCCCTATTGACTTTTGCTGATTGTCGTTCTTCTTGGATTACTGTGAGTCTATTTACTGAACTGTTTATGATACTGAACTTTGTTATTTGGATTATGCCTGGACTGAAATACTGACTGCTTTAACTGTGTATGACTTGGACTGTTTGTTGGACTTTGCTTAACCGTTTACTGGAAGTAAAACCTACATTTTACTATTCAGTGTATCTGTGTGCTGGTTGTGTGTTATTCAACATCACTCACTACGTTTCCCTGTGTGCACTCATTTTCCTAATGGGAAATTACCTCAACAGGTGTCAAACTGGCAGCTCGTGAGCTGGATGCATCATGCATAGGCCATGCCCATCCCAGCTCAGCAAATGAGGAAAATATCACGAAACATCAGGTGGTGGCAATGTGATGCCATGAGTTTGACACCCATGCTCCAATAGAACAATTGCTTGTATTTCTTCCCTGTGAAATCAAACCCCTGTATTTAGTAAAACCACATTTAGACAATCAGATATATTTTGCCATAGAATGCAAACAATGATTAAATATATTTAAGACATAGTCAATTTTTTTAGTCTTCTAAGGCTCAAGAGAAATCATATCTTTCAGTAGGTATCCAAATAAAATTTAAAAACACAACATAGAATAGAATAACAGAGTTGGAAGGAACCTTGGAAGTCTTCTAGTCCAACTCTCTGCCTAGGCAGGAAACCCTACATCACTTTAGACAAATGTTTATTCAACATCTTCTTAAAAACTTCCAGTGTTGGAACATTCACAATTTCTGGAGGCAAGTTGTTTCACTGATTAATTGTTCTCACTGTCAGGAAATTTCTCCTTAATTCAAAATTGCTTATCTCCTTGATTAGTTTCCATCCACTGCTTCTTGTCCTGCCTTCAAGTGCTTTGGAGAATAGCTTGACTCCCTCTTCTTTGTGGCAGCCCCTGAGATATTGGAACACTGCTATGTCTCCCCTAGTCCTTCTTTTCATTAGACTAGACATAGCCAGTTCCTGTACTTGGGGTATAATACATTCTTGAAACTCTAAAAGATGATTTGGGATAAAGCAGCAATGTAAGTTGTAAGGGGCTCCTCTGATAGATGAATTATCGCAGGATAATTATTGCAGATTCAGAAGATGATGATGGGAGACAGTAGATGACGGGCCCTTAAATAAACCCAAATCTAAAACAGGAATAAAAGGAGAGCTGCAAAAATCTGGATGACCACTTGATGCCAGGTAAGAGTTATTTTACTGTTATAAACTAATTTTATAGGAAAGATTAGTTTATAATAGCTGATTTAAACTTGTTGTAGTGTAAAATTCCATAATAATGAAATTTTATTTTGGAATGAAGCTATAAATGACAATTATCAGTCACCTATATTGATAAATAATTTACTTCCCTTTATTGTGGATTTTCTTCACAAATTTATTTTAATCGTGCATGCCATTATTATGTTCTCCTTTATTTGCCACTGAATAAACCTCAGTACAATAATAGTATAAGCAGCATGCAAATAGTTATCAATAGTAGACCATCTGTATTGGACAGAAAACTGTCCCTCAATTAGGTAGTCATAAAAAGAAAAAAACAGATGTGAATGAATCAGCAGGGGAAAAAAGTGATACAGCCTGAACACTGATGTTTGCGGTTCATGTATGGACCTTTTCAATAACTCAAGATGAGTAAATTACACTAATTAACCTTTAAAAATTAGATATTTTTAAATAATAGGTTTCAAACAATGCCCATTCTTTTCATTTCTGCTCTAAGTGTTTTGTTCATGACAAAGCAGTTTTTCATTTCAAGATTTATAAAGGTGATTACCCAACTCTTGCTCTGTTCCTTTGCCAATTATTTTATACTATATTTACACTCACCTGTCTGGGAAGGACAAATCTAGAAATAATCATAAATAGGTATAGTCCATGGGCCAGGCCAGATATCGGTACCATCTTGGGTGACCAAATCTTAATGGTACTAAAATGTTTATGGGTCCATACCAAGTACATTAAGATGTGATAGCCTTTTCAGATATGTAGCTTTGTATGTTTTTTAAGAAACCATCAATTTGACTGAATAGCGGCCTTGTGATATCACATGATAACACATATATTTGCGAAATGAAGCTGTAAATCATTAGAATTAAACCTAATTGATGTTGATAATTTATTAAAATCATGTGCAGAGACTTTTTGTGGTAAATGTAGAGCATCATAGCAAATTAAAATGTATTTCGTAAATTGCTAATATGTTTTTTTTTTCTCTTCCAACATCGTTACAAAGAGTTTTGAACTCAATTTCTCAATGCGGACTACTGTTGAATAATTGCAGTTCTCTGTTATATTGTGACAAACTACTAAGGCCCACATGATGGATTCAAGTGGAGACAAGGCCACTGCATTGCCAAAGAAAGGAGTGCGGCCAGGCTGCATTATTCACTGTTCTGGTGAAGACACGTCTACCTTCGTGTTACTAAAAGACTTGGACTCATGGAAGACACTGCTAAGAGCAGCAGAGATTAGACAACATGCTCCACTTCTGGACATTGCAAAAGACTTGGAAGAAGGCCAAATACCGCAGATCCAGTATCATCGCAAATGTCGCAGCATCTTTACCATGAAGAAGACTCTCGACTCCATCCTTTCTAAAGACAGGCCGAGTGCAGAAGAACAGACTGGTGTCCATGGTGTCAGAAGATCATCTAGGGATGCACCGAGTACATCAAGAGTGTATGACAAGACATGCATCTTCTGCTGCAAGTCAAGCAAGTACCTGAAAGGAAGACAGACAAGGGAACCTATCATCCAGTGTGTTGAGTTACGTGCAGATGACAGAATCCGCAGTGCAGCAACCCAAAAAATGGACCAGCGAATCCTCGCGTTGTTAAGCAGAGACCTTGTTGCCGCAGAGGGGCACTACCACAAGTCGTGCTACAAAGTGTATACAAAGGAAGGGGCATCCACCAGTTCTGGTGCATGCGATGAGCAGGAGCAGTCTGAGCAGGCAGTATACGAGGAAGCCGAGAAACAATCCTACGAAGAGCTATTCCTATATATCAGGAATGAACTCATTCTCAACCCTGAGGTGCTGCCTATGACAGATCTGACAGCTAGACTTGAGAAAGCCATGCACTCTCGCGGAATTTCTCAGATCAGACCATCAACCAAGAAACATGTCCGTCGTAAACTTGAAAGTGAGATAGGAGGATCGCTTTGCTTCGTTTCTGATGAGAAAGGGAAGCTTCTCATATATCCAGAGAGCTTGTCATTTGATGAGCTTGTCAAGCATGCCTACAGACTAGGGAAAGAACTCCACGAAGCAAGGGCTGCCAACTCTGGGGATGTCCTAGCCAAAGCAGCAATGCAGCTGAGGAATCAGATTAAGAAGCAAGATGTAAGCCAGACATGGCCCCCTGACACAGAGCAGAATGTCATTCCTGAATCTGTCACTGAATTCCTGTATACCGTGCTCACTGGAGAGTGTGAGTGTGCAGATCCTTCTGACAGAGTCCAAAGGCTTGCCACTTCTCTTGCCAGTGATCTGATATTTGCTGTCACATGTGGCAAGACAAAGCCATCCAAGCACGTACTTTTGTCATTTGCTGTGAAGACCTTGACAGGCAATACAGAACTTGTACGCACACTCAATCGCCTGGGCCACTGCATTTCTTATTCACAGATTGAGGAGATCGATACAGCACTGTGCATTCAGAAGCTGGAGCGTGCACAGGAAGACATCCCACTGCCAGCAGACATCTGCCAAGGTGTGTTCACAACCCTGGCATGGGATAACATTGACCGACTTGAGGAGACACTCAGCGGAGAAGGTACTTCTCACAGAGTCAATGGCATTGCTGTCCAGCCCAAGATTGCAGGCCCCAAGCCACAGAATCTCTTCCCATCTGTCAGCAAGTCCAAGAAAAGGAGCATCAGTCCAGCCCCAACAATGTTACCAACCTACAATGTTGGTAAGCGAGCCCAGCCTCCAAAGACCGAGACTGTAGATGTTGACAGCATGAAGGAGGTCCACGAAGCCAAGATGAAGAATTTTATCTGGTTACTGACTCGACTGTCAGACCCTGAGAACCAGACTGTCAGCAGCTGGACTGGGTTCAACATCATGGTCCGCAATGATGTCACGGTGAACCAAGACATTGTGGGCTACCTGCCCACTATCAATGCTCCTGCAACAGACATGTCCACGGTCAATGAAGTGCTGGAGCGGACCCTACACATCATGCAGGCCCTTCAGCTGAACCAGATTGTCTGTGTCTTTGACCAGGCGCTTTATGCGAAGGCTGTTGAGATAGTATGGAAACATGACAAGTTCAACAGCATCGTCGTCAGGATGGGAGACTTCCACACAATCTGCAATATGCTCTCCATCATAGGGAAGCGATTTCAAGATGCAGGGCTCAGGGATCTCTGTGTTGAAGCTGGTGTCATTGCAGAAGGCTCAGTGAATGGTGTGATGGATGGTCGCAAGTACAACAGAGCAGTAAGATGTCACAAGCTGGTTTATGAAGCACTATTGAGGCTTGCCTGGAAAGGATTCCTCCGATGGCTGGAGGAACACCATGCAAGAGACATTCACCACCTTGATGAAACCCTGAAGAAGATTGCCAGATTCCACGACGGTGTCTCTCAGGCTGCACTGCAAGACCTGCTTAATAACGAGTCATGTGTGCACACAATAAAGCTGTTTAAAGTCTACCTGGAGTCTCTCAGAAATGCAGATAACCTCTCTGCATTCTGGATGTCCTACTTGGACATGGCAGAGATCATGCTGTGCCTGATCCGAGCATCCAGAGAGGGCAACTGGATGCTTCACCTGGCAGCAATCAGGCAGATGATCCCATGGTGCTTTGCCTATGACAAGGTGAACTATGCCCGCTTCTTGACCTACTACTATGCCAAAATGTCTCGACTGCCAATAGAACACCCTGAAGTGCATGCCCACTTCATGCAGGGAGGTTTTTCTGTCCAGATTGGGAGTCAGAACCCATTTGGGCGGATACCTGTGGACCAGACAATTGAGGAGACGGTTAACAAAGACACGCAGACACCAGGAGGCACCAAGGGCTTCAGCCTGAAAGGTGGAGCTGTGGCAAGGTACTATCTGACATCTGAGTACCGCAGTAGATACTTGAGGCAACTGAGGAACATGGTAGGTCAGCATGACACTGACTTCCATCATCCAGACCTACAGCTGCCAAGGATAAGAAGAGATGAAGCTGATGTTTTCCACGTGGGGGGGTGGGTGGCAAATGACCCCCCTTGCCCCCCACCCTCCCTCCGGACGCCCATGACTAGACTGTTCATGCATACTAACAATGAAAGGGTTCTGGAGATATTTTGGATAGTATATTTGGTCATTAGCATAAACGTGGTGATGTTCAGAATAGAGAATATTGTCAAAGTATGTGTTCACCCTTTCTTTCCGTGTACATAGGGTGCATCTATTCTAAGAGTGATAACCTCGATTAAGCTACGAGTTAACAAGGGCTATCACATCAAAACATAAACTAGAGACATAAAAGAAGCCAAAAACACCTAAGATTATTAGTCACCTCGGGTGGTACCAATATGTGAAAATTCAGGTCTTGGCTCATGGACTAGTAGGTGTTGTGGCTCCAATTCCAGAGCCTGTGCTGTCAGAGGAAGAGGACTTGGAAGATGAGGAGGAACTGGGAATGCCTTCCTTCCCAGGATCTTCCTCTCTGGCAATGCCTTCCTCCCTGATAATGCCTCAGGTTTCATCAGACAACCAAGAGGAACAGCCTGAGATTAATCAGGAGGAAGGCATATCGGAGCAGCCCCTGACAGGGAGTCAAGAGGAAGAATGTTGGCTTGATCCTAGCCAGCGTCATAGGGAGAAACATGAGCAGCAATGTAAGAGGTGTGGGAGGGTCAGAGAGTGAGCTGTCATTGAGCCACACCCCACAGGGGATAAAAGTGGGGGTGTTGTCAGCTGGAACTTTGTATGGGACAAAGTTTAATCTTACTTCAGGTTTTCTTTGTGAATGATTTTTGTGATCTGCCTTGTAATTTTCTGTAAGTAGCTTTTTACTTGTTATCAGTTCGGAATTGGCAGGCAGAGCGTGTTGGAATGCCAAGGACGTTATCAGTTCCAAAGAATTAACTCTGTGAAGTCCGAGCCAGCTTGCCTGCCTGTGTTTGTGTGAGTTTGTATTCTTTCATCTTTTGGAAAGAAGAAAGGTGAGACAGAACAGTAGGGTTCAAATAAACTATTCTTATACTGGGAACAATGAATAGAGTATTTTCTGTATGCAGGCAATGCTATTTTCCCACTGTTGGAATATACCAATCTTACTGGCAGAGGGTAGTAGGTTGCTCTTAGGAAGCACAGAGGTGAACTATTGCAACAATTCCAAACTGAAAGCCTTATAAAATGGAAGCTTTGTTGTCAAAGCTTTTTGTGTGTAATGGCTGTGTAATATGCATTGAACATATCTCAATTTGTAATGTGTTTAAGCAGATCATCCTTGTATAACATGGTATTTCTCTATTTCCACTTAGACTAAGGAGAGATTCAGCGCAAGGCAGCGGCTGAGCTTGTAAACCCACAGCATTCTGCCTCAATGCCTGCAGTCAAGTGTTAAGATGGGATTCTCTTTAGAGCAAGTTCATACCTATCATGCCTATGTCATTTCTCTAAGTATCGGATGCCATTTTATGAAACAATTGTAAATGGCATTTTGATCAAAGCTTTGGTTGAAGCGACACCTGTCTTTGAGCCTTGTTCAGCCCTAAGTAATTAATTATAAGTACAATAGTGTTATATATTAGTATTATAAATCATATAATTTCCCCAAATCATGACAATGCATAGCACTGTTTTTGTGGCTTTGAAGAATTCAAGAATCAACTTGTAAATATTAAAAATATTCTAAAAACTCAGAACTATGAAGTTTGCAATTTGTAGGTCTGTATAGTAATGGACACCCAGGTCTGGCAAAAGGTTTTGCTACTGAAGTGAAGAATAAGATCTCCAAGCCAAGATTTGAAGGCTGACAGAATTGTCTACACCAGGGGTATCAAACTGGTGATAGGCTGGATGTGTCACATGCAGGCCACGCCCACCCCAGCTCCACAAATGATGAAAATGTCACAAAACATCACATGATGGCAATGTGACGCGGTAAGTTTGACACCCATGGTCTACGAGATATAGCCAAAAAGAAAAACAAATCTAGATGGCAACCAAAATAGTGCAATTAAAACCCACCTGCTTATGTGTGCTGCAGACATGATATGCGTAAAGAACAGAAGTTTCCATAGCACTGTTACAGATACCTTCTTGATCTTTTGACCATACCTTGTAGACATCCCTCAGAAGCTCAAAACCCACAGCTGAATGATCCTCCTAGATGTTTGTCATGTCTGAAGATAGCCAATTGGATTAGGTGATGCAGTGCAAGCCAGAGACATGTATCAGTTAGTTATGGTTCCATTTTTCCAGGATCACTTGAAACCACCGTTCACAAGTAAATGTAATCAGGTTACAAGTTTTAACTTAATAGCTTCTAATAGCATTAACATATTGCTAATGTTACCTGGGTGGATAATGAAGTATCTGCAAATAAACCACCAACCTCAGAGAGCACCAAGAACTCCACAGTATTAACATAGATGTGCACAAGTCTAATTCAAGATTTAATTTTGCAATTCTGCAAAATATTACAATTAATCATTTGTTGATGTATGTATTCATTGCCACCATTTTATAACATTTTCATCTACAAGTCCCAAAATACTGCTTAGTAGGCAGCTCACAGTATATGTTATTATACAGAACTTGTACCAATAGAATCTGGAATTTCTGAAGTATGGAGTTGTGCACGTAATAAATCAGATAAAAACACATTGGTCCCTTGTGTCATTTATAATCGTTCATCGTGCAGTCAGCCAGATGTTCAGACTGGATTTAGCATTTTGTCCATTTATCGAGTCTTCCCAAGCACTAGGATAGGCCAATGATGAAATGTTAAATATACTGCTGCAGGATATAAGCTGTTCTGGGTAAAGCTGCCTTTTGCAATTGACTGATGATGAGTTTGTCAATACTGACTCTGAGCGACTTGATTCTTGCTAAAGCCATTGGCACACCATTTTCTAAGATCACCTATTATGCACTTAATGTGATATACTATATGTGTGTAAACTCTATATATGTATACATTTGGCTGAGAAATTATGAGAAACCCCCTCCCCCCCAAGTAATGTCTGAATTCTGGGCTGGGCTAATGACCCAACTGATATGATCAGAGTATCAGTTCAACAAAGCACATTCTGCATGTCAGTTTATATCCTCTCCCAACTTTTAACTCCCCTTCCTTTTTTTACAACCCTTTCATCCCTTAATTCGGGGTAAAGTTGGGATGATTGGATGGAGCTGAGCATTTACTAGCTGGATGCCCTTCCTGACACCATGCAGAATTCACAGGTGATTTTTTTTTCTTTCCACCCTAGGAGAAAAACATCTACTGCTACCTAGGATTGAACTCTCAAGCTTCTGAGTGAGGGCGAGTATCTTTGCCACTAGGCCACCATACCCCTCCCAACTTTCTATACAGCACTAAAAATAACAAACTCTTGTTTCTTTTGTTTTATATTATCATCTGCTATATGAACATATCATTTTTTTAAGAAATGTGTTGACTGCATCTTCCCTCAAAACTGACATGTTTATACCCATAGTGATGATGTATAACAATTTGAAATCTCCCTTATTCAGAAACGTCATTTTAATTAAAATCAACAAAAGAGAAAAATCAACTTGTCCCATACTTGAAGATGCATATACTTAGAATTGTTTAGGTCAGGCTCAGTCACACTTACCATTCTTTAGGCCTAACTACACCTGGACTCTTAATATTCCACATGATCTTTAGATGGGAGCAGAGATGTTTGCTGCCATCTACTGGTTGTCTAGATTTTTGCAGCCCACATCTAGCAACCCTAATTCTATCCAATAAAAAGCTTTGTGCTGCATGTGCTGCTTAAGAATTGGCTCCCTCTGATTAATGGTAGGGTTGGTTCAGTGGGAGCTTTGTGTCTGTGTGTTCTCTCTTTGACAAGCATAATTTTATTTATTCATTTAAAAATCTGCTTACCTCTTAGGTTTTTATTTTAAATTATTTGCTTAGCATTTAGGAGTGAAAACTACTCAGTGGTAGTACAGTTCCTTAATTAAAATCAAACAAAGAGATCACTTATGTTTATTGAGGAAAAAAAATCTATTACTGTTCTTAACAATGTTAGACAGAATACTGAATGGTTCAAATTTCCCAAGCCACTCATATTTCCTGCTGATATGAGGGCTGTTCAAATAGGCACTTCACTTTTGGGTTTATTTATTAAAATCCTGCACTCAGCTATAGAAAATTAGTCTCCTAGAGATGAACCACTCCTTTCCCTGAAGAACTGACTGCAAAGCAGATATTCCAGAATTAGACAACAACACTAAGACCAATCAATATGTTAGATTACCCATTGGGAATACTTCAGTATTCAAATAGGATTTTAAAAAATACTATTTTTAAACAGCACAAATTGTTACGATTTCAAATTTACAAAATGAGACAATGTGGTCATTTATTTATTTGCATATGAAATCCTGATCTACCATTACTGTGGGCAATTTACAAAATAAACAAAGAACAAGAATACAAACCAGACAGATTTATATAGGGTTATTGACAGTTATTCTATTCAGAATGAAAGACATTATAAAAATAGACATAATAATAACCAAACCAGTACTAGTGGCTCTTTGAAGCTGTACACACAGATAACTGAAATACATGGAAGAAAGCAGACTTTACTCCTTTGTAAAATGTTCTATCCTGTAGTTCAGGCTGTGAAATTCTAGTGTTCTTCCTATTCTGTTAATATAGATGAGAATCACCCCTTCCATTCTCAGGCATCAAAGCACACACACTTGAAGAGGGCAAGAATAATTATTCTCTTCCCTTGGATACTGATTTTACAAGCATTGAATCATTTGTATAGATTCAAATAAAGGGTACTACTATTGTGTGTAAAATGAAGAACATTCTAATACACTCCAGTTATAATTCACAGGATCTAATTCACAGGCCCATGAGATTATGACATAGACAAAACTGCAGTTCTATGGTTTGAAATATGAAGTGTGAAGGAGGTGTATTTCTTAAATCATGTTAGGCAGAATCCCTTTGTGTTAAAAAATTATTGCTCAATATATGTTACAATTGCTTGAATTTACACAGAAGAATAAAAAGAGTAATGCTAAACCTTTTAGATGGCTCTTAGTAGGATCTCTTGCTACTAGACAAAAGCTTTAATGGCAATGTATATAGGTGGATCTACTACTGAGAATTCAATTACGTTTTGAGAAATGTAATTTTCATATATATCCATCATCTTCAGGAATAGAGCATGGATGATATGGGAGTTTTTGATCCAAATATAAAATTCGACATATTTTCTATATATTAAGGGAGCCACAGAATATGTTAGTCACTCATGACCACCTAGAAGGTCAAGCAAAAGAAAAGACATTAAAAAAAATCTGATGAGTTGAGACATCTTTCACTACCATCCCCTCGCAGACTGCACATTTCGCTTTCTTCTTTCTTCCAAATTTATTGTCCAAATTAGCACTTAAAATTTGAAATACATTAGCTGATTGCCTCAGAGTCAACTATGATTAATCACTATCACTGTGTGCTTTCTCTGAATTCCATTAAAACCTGTCACATCTGTGTAATATTTTGCTTTCTCTTTTTTTTTCTCTTTAGTTTTGTTCTTCAATATTTTTATTTAGTGCTTTATAATGTATTTCGGTTACACTGAACTGCATCAGACAATATCAAAACTTCCAGAGAAACAGTAGCATTATTTGAGAGAGAATACAAGCCAATGGAAACTTTCATAGCTCCTTCGGGACAACATTCCATGACTGGGGTAGCCCAAGTACCCAAAGTAGCAGCTGTTTTACAGATTTTAATTTACTGGCCAGATAAGCAGAATTCAGTATTCCTTTTGATATTTTGATCCTAACTGATAACATGCATCAGTATGCTTGAAAAACAGAGATTTAACATTATCCTAAAATCCAGGCTTATTTAAACCATTTGCTTGTATTTCAAATTAATTGGAATTTTAAAATTCTCTTCAACTACAACCATATACAGCTAGTCCTCAACTTACAACAGTTCATTTAGTTACCATTCAAAGTTACAATGGCACTGAAAAGTGACTTACAATCATTTTTTACACTTACAAATTGTGACATACCTGAACGTATTAGTTACAGGCCACTGATATATGGCCTGCTTCATTTTACTGAAATCTGCAAGAAGAATAAAGGGCACATTTTGGAGATGGCGAGATGTGTCAGTGCCCCTCACTGTAAATCAGTTGTTGAAGAAAAAAACACATTTTACATGGCAGATCCTAATGAAAGTACGGTAGTTTTCATAGACGTTTGAATGTGGTAACTGCAACATTAGTCCTTCAAAGATGTTTTAGGATCAAACTCATTTCCCTCAATCAGGTCCACCTTCAGGAAAGATAGGGAAAAAATATTTACTCAAAGTCCTCCAGTGCTTTGGGATAAATGATTTTTTTTTAAGTAAAAGCACTCAATGTGTTTTATTTACTTGCTCTAAGTTTGGTATTATACCAATCAAAGCATTTTGGAGAGGAGGAAAGGAATATTGTTCCATTATCTATTGAGAAATGTGATACGAAAATAGGCCAGAGATTGAACACAAATTCTACTGGCAGGAAGGTAAGGGATGAAGTAGGTAATGTCAACATGTATACTCTGGCTCTTTATGAAGACCTCAGAATGTAACTGCCCTTTTTCTTTCTTTCAATGCTGCCTCCCCACCCACCCCCCAGTGTAGAAATCTTACCTGTAGAAACCCTACTCAGAACAAACTAAGAACACTCAGTCTTAAGATTTCAAAAAACCAGTCAGTGTGAGCAATCATTGGCTGGGATGACTATTGCCATCATTTGATTGGACAAGGATGAGTATGCCTTGGTGAGTACTGCTTCTCTTAACATGATGTATGAATTTCATACAGAACAGGCTATTAGTGAATGAAGAATAGAAGAAATTTCTTATAGATGGTCTCTTCCTCTCCACCAGGAGAATCTTTACCTCTTTAAAGGTACCATGTGAACTACACAGTCATATTTTCAGTAACATTCCTTGCCAGAATTATATTTCAATAGAAATTTGTTTGTTCCATCAGCATAGCACATGAATCATAAAAACAATATATATTTTTTTCTACTAAAAATTCCACAGATCCACCTTCCCATTAATGGAAAAGAGATATTTATAATTCTACTTCCAAAACGTTCTTCATTTTTTTTTCAGTCGAGATGAATAATAGTTTACTTAATCCAAGTTTCCAATAAGAATTAGATAAATTCATGTGCATATTTAGTTCCCAACATAAAAGCTAGATAAAGAATACTCAGTTTAAAAAGGTTAAATATGCATGAAAGTATAATGAAGTCTCATTTCCAAAATCAAAGAAACTGATTTACCACTTTGGGCCTCCCTTCATTTGTTTTTCTCAGCAATGTTTGTTTGAGTGCATTGATCTTCTCATCAAGTTCAGTCAGAGTATAGTTCTACCGTTAAGAAAAAGATAGGAGCTTAGTATCATGAATTAGTAGCAAAAACATTTAAATTAAGAAATAATTTGAGAGCAAGCATGGAGTTAATATTCTGGAGAAAGGATGAACAACATATTTACAAATCTTCCACACCAGTTTCAAAGCTTCCTTAATTTAAAGAATATCATGGTCTGGAATCCAAGATTACTTGGTGGCAACAGTAATTTAAACTTAGATTTCAAACCATGATATGAATCCTGATTTTATATAGTAATCTTCGGCTAACATTTAATCTAATTTTTAAAAAGTGAGCTGCAATTCAAAGTAACAATAGCACTAAAGCTACCATTAGATATATGTGTGAGAGTCACATGGATTCCAAATCTGTCAAAACTTTGGATTCAATTACAAAAAGGTGCATCTGAATAGAAATGTAGCACCTACCTGCAACTTTTTAAAGCAGCCACATTTTTGTCAGTATTACATGGCAGTTAAAGAAAGCAGCTACAAATCCTGAGGCAGGGAAGCAACTTTAAAAGGTGCAGGTTCTACATCCATGCTTCCTCATGTTTCAATAATTTTCCAAATTGTTTTCAAAATATTGTGTAGCTCTTATGAACACAAAGTTAATTCCTGACTTAAACACTAATGTCTATAGCAGGAAAATCTCTATGACAATTTAAAATGTTTAGTATTAGAACACACAGAAAAAAAGACTTTGTCCATTGATTTTTTTCAAATTATTTATGAACTGTTAAACAAAATGCTGACCTTATACATTGAAAGCCAATCTTAGAAAAATATTGAAGATTATTATTTCAATAAAAACTGCTTCAGTCAGATTCAGATTTGTGTGGAATCCATGAAACTGTTAATTAATGCTTCAGAAATAACATGGGGAAAAAATCTTCAGGATTTCATCTTTCTTGTAATGCTGCATGATCTAAAGCACCTTTTCAGCTTCACTGAACCTGAAGCACCAAATCCTTCTGGTAAGTTTTTTCACACAAATAGGCAATTGCAAACTGATGCTTTTTATGTGAGTTGGCTACATAAGTGAGTTGGCATGAGAACTGTCCCTATCAGCACTATTCACACCTTGAAAATTGTGGTACAACTGCTGTTTAATTAAATCAGCAATCTAAGAACCAAATTTAAACATCCCTGACAAGAAAGTTTTTAACTCTGGCTACATTGCTGTGCAAAGCTTAGAATTGCTAAGCCTGTCAAGCAAATTTTACTCTGACATTAATATTGTAGGAAGATGAACTAGAATATGTATATAACCCTTTGGGTGATAGACAGAAAGAACATTCTAAGTAAATTAAACATACACCCCTCCTCATTTCATGAATTAGGAAAGCATCTCTAAATTTGTAACTGTAAGCACATATTAATGTAATAAATAGACTCACTTGATTTTGTTGAATTTTTCTTTTTTTCATAGACAAATTCTGTTAAAATTCAAATATGCAATATGTCATTAGCAATGGTACTATAGTTTTAATAAAAAGTAACTATTCTTTTCCTCTAGAAGACCTACATTTTTATGAATGAGAATTACTGAGCGGTTAATTTTTTTCTCATGTAACCTCAGTTTTTTTGGAGTGCATGTTCATTTCCCATCAGATAAGGAACAAAGTGCTCTATTATACAAATTATCTTTGTTATTCTAATCTTTCTGAAAGGATTCGATGCACGTTGCTCAGTCTTCTCTCTCTTTCTTTCTCTCCCCCCTTCCCTACTTCTCTGCAAAAAAAAAAAAAGCAAATTAGAGAAAAAAGATTTTTATTTATAATGTGTTAATTTGTTAATTGTTATCTCCCTTTCACTGAACTGGAGTGTTGGTTTTTAACTAGAAAGGGAACCCAAACAGGAACTGTGGGTACATGTGTGGTACGTATAGCTGTTTAATAGATCAGCTCTTAGGACAAAATCTTCACTGTTATATAAGTGGAAAACACTCTGGACACTTTAAAAAAGCTAATCAATCTTATTGAAACAACACCCCATGAATTTCCCAGTGTGTACACAGAATTCCTGTGTCTGTTAATAGCTCAATTGACCTTGATGGAAATCACCATGCAGAGCTATCACTTCAGATGAACTGAACAAGGCTGTTTCGAAGACTCTGGATCCAAATATATACATCCCCATTCAAGACATTTAGAATATGGTACCAAAGACTTAATAACACTACTTACCACAGACTGAAAATATTCAGGAGACATCCCTTCCAATTCAAGAATTTTATCTTCAAGCTTTTTTATCCTCTGATAAATATCTTTGGGCACCGGTCCACCTACAGTGAAGGAAAAGCATCAAAAATATATCATGACTAGGACAATTTTAAAAATAAATTGGAAGGTTTCAGAGGAGGATTAACATTTCAGCCAAGATGTGAGGATAAAAGAGTAAATAAAGGAGAAAGACATGGCCCAAAACTATATTCTAATGCAATAAATTGCTTGGACATCATAAAGCTTGCTTGTCAATTCTTTATATACATGGGCTAGAAGTTCCAAATATAGCTGTGAACCCAATCTGAAAAATTAAAAAGGTCAAATTTCTTCATGTTATTTTCCACTTTCTGTTCAACAAAGCAGGAATATTAAAGTGGCTAGATCACTGGGGTTTCTTGCACAATGACTCTAAATGCAGGAGTTTTATTTTATTTTGATTATGATCTTCTTTATGACAAATTTATTGCTATACTGTGTATTTGCATATCAACAGTACCTTAATATTTTATACAAATGCTGCATTGATAGTCATAATTCACCAAAATGCATCAATTAAATTTTATAGATTATCACCAAGATCCAATGTACAGTTATGTAATAAGTTTATGAATTAAATATGTTCATATTTCATTAAAACAGCTTTATAACAATGTAATCCATTCAGCCAAAAAAAAAAAAAAAAACCACCCCACAAGAGTTGCATGCATTATAACTAGACCAGGCTGTCCCTTGGCAAAGTAGTGAAGACACGCATGATATTCCCCTCTGAAAAAAAAAATCGGGGTCGGCCGAAAGAGACCCCGAGCCGCGAGCCAAGAAATCGCACACACAACACCAACGCTACACACCCTTCCTCCTTTCCAGCCGGTCACATGTGGATCAGCTCCAGAGCTGGGCAGCCGCTTCCCTGGGGGCGGGGCCGAGGCCGCTGCCCGGGGAGTGCCCGCTGCTTTCTCTCGCCAGGGCCGGGCGGTGGCATGTTGCACGGAGAGACGGATGGTCCGTGGCTGCCCAGCTCCCTTTTCCTGCCGCTCAGTGGCCTCCGCTCACACTGCCCAGGCTCCGCTCAGGTGTCCGGCTGGGGCTGTCAGGAGTTGCTACCACCGGCGCGGTTCCGCACGACTCCAGTCCCGCGTTGCCTTGGGAAGGGAAAGGCAAAACCAGGAGCTGCTGCACCTGAGCTGCCGGTGCCACTGCTGCTGTTGCAAAGCGCCGCCGCAGCTCTTCCTTTTTGCCTTTCCCTTCCCGAGGCAACACCGGACTGTAGCAACTCCTGATTCAGGGGGCCTCCGAGGGGAGGGGAAGGAGAAGAAGAAAGGGAGGGAAAGGGAGGGTGGGCGATTTCCAAAAAAATTGGAATTTCGATTTTAATCGGAAGAATATCATGTCTATGAAGAATATAATGAGAGATCAAACAAGGGGGGGGGAGCCCAAAGGCTCACAAATCTTTGTTGCCATACAGTGAATAATTACTCCAAATAACTAGCCGAAAAATAGTCTAAAATAGGGGAGAAAAAACAAGACGATAGTTCTTATATTTCATAATTTAAAGGTCACTTAGTTCAATAGCCACTGACCTATTTACAGTGCACTATGAGGCCACCAGCAGAAAGCAATGTGAAGGATTGGATGATATGTTTACTATGAAAACTCTAAATAATTCCTGAAACTCATGGTGGGGAAAAATGGATCAAAATAGAGAAGAAATGTATCATACGATGCTGTACATCAATACATTTACCATCTAGATTTTACCACTCTAATCCATTTCAACCTTTGTCTCAATAAAAATTCTATGGCACAAAAGTAAGTGACACAGGATGAAATTTCACTTTTGCTGGCTGTTGCTGAAAGACATTACAGTTTAGAATTCAGCTATAAACTCATTCTACTCACCCGTTTGTAACCTTAAATGTGCTTCGATGTTCTGTAGTCTCTCTTCTATTGCTTGATTTCCACAATCATGAGAATGAGTGTTGGCATTATGGTTGGAAACCTGGGCATCTTCATTTCTAGTCTGAGGTCCATATGTATTTATAACTCGAGAAACTGGGATTTTTAAATGTACAAGGTTACTATTATTCCAAATAACAGGACTGAGTAAATCCATCTGTTCACAGCCTTTTAGCTGAAAGACCCACTGGATTAAATGGAACTTATTTCCAATAATATATCCTGACAGAAGCTGTCAACCTCAGACATAGCTATCTCCTGCTTAAAATATTTGTGACTATTTTTTTACAATGGCCAGTGAGAGGTATTTTATCTAGATTGTCTATTTTCTTTTGTAAAAAACTAAACATTCCTGTTTCTTGTATAATTCAGGCTCAAAAATATTGCTACATTTCAAAATCAAAATGAGTTTGTCAAAATATCAGTTATACTATACATTTTTCTATATGCCAATAATAGACAGTATGTAGAAATATATTTTCAATATAATAAAGTCATAACTATTTAGGATTAAAACTAATGAAAGCTTCGTTTTATCATATTTTACAAAATAAGCCGTCATTTAGCAAGTTGAATAGCAATATTCAACATGCTAAATTATAAGCTATCATTTATACATGACAGGAGTAAGGTTCACCAAGATGCTAAACCAAAATAAAATAGATATACACCATGGCTTAGCATAATGTGAATCCAACTTAAGTGTTTTGAATTACATGTCAACTGTCAAAGAAACTTCAGAATTCCATTTAATAATTGTTACTCAACTGTTTCTCATATCTAAGAATACCATCTCTAACCTGAATAACAATTGTCTATGGAGATTCTCGGTTGTTCAGGTCATGGTTGTCCCAAAGGTCCTTTTTCAAAAGGCAACTGGACTTTCTTTGTTTTTCCTGGAAGACATTTCACTTCTCAACCAAGAAGCTTCAGAACTGAAGAAGCTTCTTGGATAAGAAGCAAAATGTCTTCAAGGAAAAACAAAGAAAGTCCAGTTGCCTTTTGAAAAAGCACCTTTGGGACATAAATAGCAAATGCTACAGCAGATAGCTCACAAAAATTAAAGGGCAATTTTACTTGACACTGTTTAGACAATTTCTTCATGATAAAATAATAATAAAAACATTAATGACTGAACTTTTCATGTCCTTTATTTAAACCATCAAGCCACTAAATCTTTTACTTAAAACTTTCTGTCTCATTGTTACTCTGTGAGCCTAAGATGGTTGATGTAATGTCATTGTTACTGTTCATTAATAGTAATTAAATGAGCTAGTCAAATATCATGATGACAATATACAATAAAACTCAAATACAATAGAACATTTATAATATAGAGGGAGAAAAATATTTTTTTAAACACACACACACACACACACACACACACATATGGCATTCGGGTTTGTTCGGGTATTTTCCCACGTCATTGTAGTTGTTCTTTTAAAGTTGTAGCAACGTTTCAGCAGAATCTCATCTGCCATCATCAGGCTTCTGTATAGTGTTCATCTTTGAGTCAGACTTTTACAGTGGTTTCAGATTTAAATTTGGGACAGCCTATTGCTGTGCCAGAATGGTTTTTTCTTCATCCTGATTGGTTGGGAGTCTTGGTCTGTGCTTATTGGTCTTGGAGTTTGCTGTGTTCTGCTTGATTGGTGTTTCTAATATTTTCTGTCTGTTTTTTGGCTCTTTTTGTATTTTGATTGGCTGGCACTATTGTGTTACTTTATTGGAGGCCTTTAGTGCAGCTTGGCTCCGGGTAAACAGACGGCTATCATTAGTTAGGAAGCTAGGTTTCATCTGGGTGCCTGGTTGGGGTGTGTTTGAGCTGGAGGTGTCAGGGAGGATCTGTTTGTTCCCAGGTGCTTGTCTGGCTAGTGGTGTGGATATTTTTTTGTTTGTGAGTGCAGGCTTCCAAATGATTGACAGTCTGGTGGAATCATCTCTTCTATTCATGCTTTCTGGTCTTTTTTCAATCTCTATGGCTTCTCTGATGATTCTGCGGCTGGGATTTTCTATAGTAGCTAGGGTTTTGGTGCCATTGAAGTTGATGCTATGACCTGTGGCTTCCATGTGTTGGACCAGTGAGGAAGTGTGTTCCAGCTTTTTGACTGCATTTTTGTGTTCATCCAGGTGGGTGCTTATTCTTCTATTGGTCTGTCCAATGTATGTGGCCAGGCACGATGCACAGGGGACTTCGTATATGCCTTGGTTTTCCAGGTCAATTTTATCTTTGGGGTTTCTTAGGATGGCTGCTATTTTTCTGTCTGTTTTTTTTTTTATTTTTTTTAAAACAAATTTTATTGATTTTACAGAACACAAACAAAACTAAAAGATCTTTTCTGAAGGTTGTCTGATCCCGGGTTGAAACTCTTCGCACAGACACAAATTCAAACATCATATTCACTTTATATATCCTTCCATATCTTATTATCATTTTCTTTTTTATATTATATATATAAACCATTTTTATCAATTTTATATAAACAATGCACAAGGCATAACAGCTTATAAGTTCTTTTCTAAGAAAAAATAATAAAAGAAGAAAACCAATAGAACATAACAATCTCAAATTATAGTATCAATACTTTGTCTATTTAACTTCATATCTTATCCCAACTTCTCCTTTTCATCCAAATTATTTCTTATTAATTAAAAAAAAATTTTTTTGCCTTTTTTCAATATACAACATCCAAAAAAAAAAAAGCATAACAAAATCTTTATATATCCTTTCATATCTTATAACCATTTTCAATAATATTCTTTGTCTGTTCTATTTCCAACTATCCATTCATCTTTTTTCTTTTATTATACTTCTCCTATACACCAATTGGAGTAACGTCTATAACTCATTACCCTAACTTAAAAGTACTTCATATAACAATTTTTCTTGGGATTCTGTTTAAAAGATTCTAAAATTACACAATGAATTTTATACTCTAAATACACATATAAAAAACACAATCTTATGTACCCTCCAGAATCCCTCTTTTATCCTAAATTAAATTCACCCATTGTCTCTGAATAAACTTTTTTTCTTTAGATCTTGCTTCCCCCCATTAAGGCTTCTCCTCCCCCCCTTTCTTTCTTGCTTATTCTTCTCCTTGCCCTTTTTACCCCTTTGTCTTTCCTCCTCCCTTTTCTTACTCCTTTTCCTTTGCTTTCTAACCTTGCCTCCACCTTTCCACTCATTTTTCTCTTCTTTGGTTGTTTTTATAATTCTTAAAATCCCCTTTTTCTTATCCTTTTTCTCCTCCTCCCCGGAAAGAACCCATTGTTCATCAAAGATGACTTCTTCTTCCTCTTCTTCTTTGTCCCAGTCCTTCTGCTGCGTAGTCAACTTTTCATAAGTACATAACGCCATTTCTAAGAATTGAAACAAAGTGCCCAAAGTATCTTCCTTCTTATATTTTTGATATTCAGTCTTTAGTTCATCCACAAGCGATGCCATTATGAAAAGAGAAACTTTTCCCAAAACAACCACAAGTATTTTTAATCAAAAATAATTCAAAAAAAGTTCCAAAAATTAATACTTTTCTTCCTTCTTCTCTTTCTCTTTCTGGGGTTAATGTTTAATCAAAGAGGTCCAATTACCATATACCTTTCTTTGGGATTCTAGGCAATCTCCTCCTTTTTCAGCTTCTGCTCCAATTTTTTTTCCCTCTCCCTTCCCACTTGCAATATCAATTTTAAATAATCAGAAATCCATACCTCCAACAAGGGTTTTCCAATTTCTTAAGTTTTTCAATGTCCAAAAATCCTTTTGTCCCTTAGCTTCAACTCTCAAAACAATTCACTTTCAATGTCCAATATGTCCAAACATTTCTGCTGTTTCCATGGGGTGGGAGAGTAAAGAAAAAAAAAAGTTCCCTTTAACAGCTTCTCCGCCGCTTTCGATCTTCTTTGGGATACAATGTATCCTCCAGCAATTCAAACAGCTCAGTTCCAACCAATTTGAAAGATGTTACTTGACCCGGCTCAGACAGCACTTTCACTCTTTTTACTTCCTCCAGCGCAATCTTACCCGGTTGCTGGCTTCTTCGTGGCGGCCATTGCTGACCGCCGCTCCACCGCCTTGGGAAAAAGGGGGTTTTCCGGAGAAGGAGGGGGTCTGCGACACCCCCAACCCCCTGTCCGACTCCCCTCTCTCTTCAGCTGTCCCTACAGGGCAGCCATATCCCCCTGATCCATCTGGATCGGGGGTAACTCGGCGGCTAGCACAGCAGGAATCGCGAGCTGTCGCGAATTCCTGCTGCCCCGAAGCCACGCGAAACCGGAAACCTATTTTTCTGTCTGTTTTGAAGGCAGTCTTGATGTGATGTCTGTGTAGTATCTTACTAAGAGGTCCCACAGACAAAATTAGTAAGATACTACACAGACAAATCTGAAACCACTGTAAAAGTCTGACTCACAAATGAACACTATACAGAAGCCTGATGATGGCAGATGAGATTCTGCTGAAATGTTGCTACAACTTTAAAAGAACAACTACAATGACGTGGGAAAATACCCGAACAAAGCCGAATGCCATACATGTAAGTACCCACGAAAACTTAAGAAAATAAATATAAATAAATATAAATATAAATATAAATATAAATATAAATATAAATATAAATATAAATATAAATATAAATATAAATATAAATATAAATATAAATATAAATATAAATTTTCTGAGGTTCTCGCGGGTATTTGTATGTGGATCTTTGGTTATTCGGGTTTTCTCCCGCGTAAGATTATAAGTATCTAGGCAACGTTTCGATGAAGTCTCATTCATCATCTTCAGGCTTGGTCTTCAGCTCTGTGCTTCTCAGAGTGACGTGAGTTTGCAGCTGTTTCTTCCTTTTAACTGCTAGTGGGGATGTGACTTGATTGGGTGGGGGCTTGGCTGTGTTCTGATTGGAAGGGGGTGTGTTCTCATTGGTTGGGGGGTTGGCTGTGTTCTGATTGGCTGGAGGCGTGTTCTGTTCAGGTAGGGGCTTGGTTGTGCTCAGGTTAGTCTTAGTTGCTGGGGGATTTGAGCTGGTGAGCTGTGATCTTGCTGTTTGGCTTCGAGTTTATGGTCGTGCTGCATCTTCATGGTGGGGGTCAGTTCGCTTCATGTATGGCTCAGAGGGGTTTGAAGTGGGTAGTGATGCAGCTGCAGTGCGGCTTCTGGTCCGTGGTCGTGTCTCATCTTCTGTGTGGGTGTGATTCTGCTTTCTACGTGGAAGTGTGGTGGTAGCATTTTGTCTCGGCAGTTGCATAGGAATGCGAGGTCACATAAAATGGAAGCTCTTTGGACTTCAAGTTTTTCATAAGTCCTGGTCAGATGGTGGGTTTCCTCCCCGTAGAGGTGCAATATTTGTTTTCTGAGGTTCTCGCGGGTATTTGTATGTGGATCTTTGGTTATTCGGGTTTTCTCCCGCGTAAGATTGGAAGTATCTAGGCAACGTTTTGATGAAGTCTCATTCATCATCTTCAGGCTTGGTCTTCAGCTCTGTGCTTCTCAGAGTGATGTGAGCTTGCAGCTGTTTCTTCCTTTTAACTGCTAGTGGGGGTGTGACTTGATTGGGTGGGGGCTTGGCTGTGTTCTGATCGGCTAAGCACAAAATGCTTAGCCGACGAACAACACCTAGAGACCGAACTACACACTCTCACCGGCGTGCTGACAGCCAATGGATTCCAAAGAAAGAAGATCACCCACCTAATCCAAAAAGAAACCCCAACCAAAATCCAAGACAGAGAACAAGAGAATGGCAAAGCCCTCCTCCCATATATAAAAGGCACTACAGACAAAATCAGCAAGATCCTCCAATAACACATTAAGACAGCATTCTGCACAAACAGAAAGATATCCACCATCCTAAGAAACCCTAAGGATAAAATCGAGTTTGAAAATCAAGGAGTATACGAAATCCCTTGCACTGCCTGCCCCACCACATACATTGGACAAACTAACAGAAGAATAAGCGCATGCATTGAAGAACACAAGAACTCAATCAAAAAGGAAGAACCGACCTCTTCTCTGGTCCAACACCTCAAAGCCACAGGACATGAGATTGACTTTAAAAATACCAGAACTGTCGCCAAAACCGAACACTTCAGCTGCAGAATAATCAGAGAAGCCATAGAGATAGAAAAACGCCCACACAGTATGAATAAACGAGATGATACCTCCCGCCTACCAGCCATTTGGAAACCCGCCCTCATGAACAGACGAATACCTAACACCAGACCCACACCCCTGAGAGCCACACAAGATGCCACCACCACACTTCCACGTAGAAAGCAGACTCACACCCAAACAGAAGATGAGACACGACCACGGACCAGAAGCCGCACTGCAGCTGCATCACTACCCACTTCAAACCCCTCTGAACCATACATGAAGCGAACTGACCCCCACCATGAAGATGCAGCACGACCACGAACTCGAAGCCAAACAGCAAGATCACAGCTCACCAGCTCAAATCCCCCAGCAACTAAGACTAACCTGAGTACAACCAAGCCCCCACCTGAACAGAACACGCCTCCAGCCAATCAGAACATAGCCAACCCCCCAACCAATGAGAACACACCCCCTTCCAATCAGAACACAGCCAAGCCCCCACCCAATCAAGTCACACCCCCACTAGCAGTTAAAAGGAAGAAACAGCTGCAAGCTCACATCACTCTGAGAAGCACAGAGCTGAAGACCAAGCCTGAAGATGATGAATGAGACTTCATCGAAACGTTGCCTAGATACTTCCAATCTTACGCGGGAGAAAACCCAAATAACCAAAGATCTATCTATCTATATCCATATCTATATCTATATCTATATCTATATCTATAATGGAAAATTTGAACTAACCAATAGAGATGGAAGAGAGTTTTGACTTTCTCAAACAATGACCCATGATCATTAACTAAAATGCTCACAGCTTGATTTATTTGTAAAATTTGTTCCAAGCAAGAACTTAAATTCAGCTAAAGTTAATTGGTGTACTGAAATCTGCAGTTTTCAAATCTCTTCGATTATTCAACACTTCCCTCCATGAAGTTTTCCAGTATTTCTTTCTGCACATATTTAATATAAAGATATAAGTCTATTGAAGCTGAAAAATGGCTTGCTGTTGGCTTATCAAATTACCAGAATCTAAGATAAGCACTTAGCAACAGTGATTTGCTTTGAAATATATAAAGAAAGGAACATGAACATTTACAGAATACAGTGAAATAGTTCAAAAATATGTTTAATGAAACTGAAGAGGCTTCTCTTTCCTTTATTAATTAGCTCTTTGAGAAGTGGGCAGAGAAAGATATAATAGTACTTACCCTTCACATGACTTTTGAAACCTGGATAAGGTGTAAACACTGCATCAGTTCTAGCACAGCTGTTTTCTAAAGATGTTTTGAACAAAAAAAATATCATCGTTTCAACCACTTAGGGAGCTCAGAATTCATTCCAAATGTTCAACAAAGTAAAAAATATTGAATTCAGAAATTATGCCTATACTACAAGACATCATGGCTTAATTCAGTAAATTTGCTAAAATTATAAGGATATAAATCATTATGACTTGATATGTTGTCTGATCAAGCTTACCTTACTTTAACTACATTCTTAGTTTGTCAGACACAGAGGATAACAAGAATAATTCTGGCATGTCTAGAGTTATGTTTTTACTAGGATTCTAATCTGAAAAATATTTTTTACTACTTTTCATTTATACACAGGATTGAAATAATTTTGCAGAGCCTTGCAATATATATTTGCCCAAAGAAAATCATACTGAAGTCTGTAAGGTTTAGCCCAAATATATAGGCACAGGATTGTACACTGGTGAAAATGTAAACAATCTTAAAAATATACTAATTTCAGTTAAGACAGAAGAACAGTCAAACCCTTTCCCTCACCTTTTACAAAAAGTGAAAATATATATAAAAAAACTGTACTTTTAAACTTTTTTATATTTATAAAAAGTGCATATTTCTAAGATGTAATATTACAAAATACACATTAGAATATACAATAAAATATGCATTATTAAATCAATTCAATTGAAACAAATATATTTTATATACAATACATGGAGATATTTTTTGATAATTTTCATAACTGAAAATCACTATCACAATAATTTGGATCAAAATTTTATTTTGAAGCAATCCATTTTTCTCTAAGTAAAGAAATAAAGGTTTTAGCAAGAAACATAGTGCTCATTTCTGTTAAGTTATATCATATATTACACAAAATACTTTGTATAATAAATAAATTATTTTATTTGGAAACAAATACACTGCTCAAAAAAAATAAAGGGAACACTTAAACAACACAATTTAACTCAAAGTCAATCACACTTCTGTGAAATCAAACTGTCCACTTAGGGAGCAACACTGATTGACAATCAATTTCATATGCTGTTGTGCAAATGGAACAGACAACAGGTGGAAAGCATAGGCAGTTAGCAAGACATCCCCAATAAAGGAGTGGTTCTGCAGGTGGTGACCACAGACCACTTCTCAGTTCCTAAGCTTTCTGGCTGATGGTTTGGTCACTTTTGAATGCTGGCGGTGCTTTCACTCTAGTGGTAGCATGAGACGGAGTCTACAACTCACACAAGTGGCTCAGGTAGTGCAGCTCATCCAGGACGGCACATCAATGTGAGCTGTGGCAAGAAGGTTTGCTGTGTCTGTCAGCGTAGTGTCCAGAGCATGGAGGCACTACCAGGAGACAGGCCAGTACATCAGGAGACGTGGAGGAGGCCGTAGGAGGGCAACAACCCAGCATCAGGACCGTTACCTTCGCCTTTGTGCAAGGAGGGACAGGAGGAGCACTGCCAGAGCCCTGCAAATGACCTCCAGCGGGCCACAAATGTGGTGCTGCTCAAACGGCCAGAAACAAACTCCATGAGGGTGGTATGAGGGCCCGACGTCCACAGGTGGGGGTTGTGCTTACAGCCCAACACCATGCAGGACGTTTGGCATTTGCCAGAGAACACCAAGATTGGCAAATTTGCCACTGACGCCCTGTGCTCTTCAGATGAAAGCAGGTTCACACTGAGCACATATGACAGATGTGACAGGGTCTGAGATGCTGTGGAGAACATTCTGTTGCCTGCAACATCCTCCAGCATGACTGCTTTGGCAGTGGGTCAGTAATGGTGTGGGGTGGCATTTCTTTAGGGAGCCGCACAACCCTCCATGTGCTCGCCAGAGGTATCCTGACTGCCATTAGGTACTGAGATAAGATCCTCAGACCCCTTGTGAGACCATATGCTGGTGCGGTTGGCCCTGGGTTCCTCCTAATGCAAGACAATGCTAGACCTCATGTGGCTGGAGTGTGTCAGCAGTTCCTGCAAGACGAAGGCATTGATGCTATGGACTGGCCCGCCCATTCCCCAGACCTGCATCCAATTGAGCACATCTGGGACATCATGTCTCGCTCCATCCACCAACACCACATTGCACCACAGACTGTCCAGGAATTGGGGGATGCTTTAGTCCAGGTGTGGGAGGAGATCCCTCAGGAGACCATCCGCCACCTCATCAGGAGCATGCCCAGGCATTGTAGGAAGGTCATACAGGCACGTGGAGGCCACACACACTACTGAGCCTCATTTTGACTTGCTTTAAGGACATTACATCAAAGTTGGATCAGCCTATAGTGTTTTTTCCACTTTAATTTTGAGTGTAACTCCAAATCCAGACCTCCATGGGTTGCTAAATTTGATTTCCACTGGTAATTTTTGTGTGATTTTGTTGTCAGCACATTCAACTAGGTAATGAACAAAGTATTTAATAAGAATATTTCATTCATTCAGATCTAGGATGTCTTATTTTTGTGTTCCCTTTATTTTTTTGAGCAGTGTATATTTACTGTCTGAAATGAAAATCACTTATGATAGGAACAGATATATATGATCTCTTGAAAGCTAGAGTTTTTTTTGTTTCTAAGAAGAAAATGTCTTGTATCATACATGAGTCACAATTTGTTTCTGGTTTTACTTATAACTAGAAAATTGTGCTTGATAACTGGATTTTATTTAATCCATTTTAATAGTCATAATGTGGATATCAAATTTCTATCTTTTATTTAACAAGCCAACTTTTAATATCAAGCAAATAAGACTCTTAATCTGGAAAGATGGCAGGTTAGTAACATGATTTGAGCTCACTGGTGTAGCATGAATGAAATGTAATTTTAAAAACAGACTTTTGTGTAATGACAACCCATCTTATCAATGTTTGGTTAGGAAATTCATCAAGAGGACCACAGCTACCACTCTTGCTAGAAATTTGGTCTAAATAAATGGTAGTCATTAAAAAAGGTCAAATTAGCAAATTCCATATTTAACCTAAAGTAATTTGGAATGCTATTAAGAAACAGGCTAAATTCTCTTATTTTTTAACAAGCTTTTCTATTTTAAACAAAATTTCAATTTGGAAATATTTTACTCCTATTCACTGCATTAATACATTTGTTGAAATGTGAATAGATCGTTATTTTCTGTTTTATTCCATGGTTTGGTTCTAAACTGAGTGGGGTTTACTCCCATATAAATTACAATCCAAGTCCTATATAAAAATACATATCAGTTGCATTGTTTTCTAGGAAACTGGCTAAAAGACTATATATATTTGGAAAACCCAAAGGTGCTTTTTCCGTAGATATACTTGGTGGGGGTCAGTGGAATGTTATTATAAATGGTATAGATCTATTATAAGGGTAAATGTCTGAGAAATAAAAACATCTAATTTTTTGTTTAATCAATATTTTTCTCATTGTTAGCAGGCAATCTAGTTCCCTTTTTAGGAGTCTTTATTGAGGAAGAGGGGAAGAAAAATGGTGATGTTGCAAAAAAACATTTGGCTGCATAGCTACCTTGATTACAATCCATAACATTGCAAAATTCTCTGACATTGTTTTCATTGATCTCAGCTTGTTTCCTTTCAATGAAGGCGGATATTCGTCTTTCAATCTGTAGGTAAGAAACAACTTTATTTAGTGTTCATTATTCAGATTGAAAGGATTTTGACTTGGTAGGAAGAAATGGTCTGACATTCACTTACTTCAGCTTTCCCAGCTTTTATTTGAACTATTTCTGGGTCAAAACCAAAAGGACCTTCTTTCAGATATGCAGAGCCACTGGCTGTATGTTTCATTTCCTTCTGTAGATCTTTATCTATTACATCTGAACTACTTTCAAAATGTCCATATTCTGTCTTACTAGAATTATAAATGGGCGTAGTATTTTCTTCTTTAATCAAAGGCTGAAGTTTTTCCATAAAAAGCTAGGTAATAGGAGAGAAAAAGAATTGGTTTAAAGCAACAGAACATTTAAAAAAAAAAAAAGCTTTCTAAAATTCCTTAAAATAATTTCAGAGACCATATGTTCTCATTATTGTGTACATAATCTAATCAAACAAGAATTGAAATATCACATCTCAAAGTGTCACTGCCCTTTTGAACACTGCCTTTTACTAATCTGTGTATTATTAAAAAAAAAAAACCTCTAGAGAGCTCAGATTATCAGAGCAAATCTGTCTGTTACTCATCTATTTTGTACCAAATCAAAGCAGCAGCTTTTGGCACCAATACCACTTAATTTACATGTCATTCAAATGCTTACTCAGAACATTAAGGCTTAAGTATTTTCCTCCTTAATATGAGAGCCAAGACTCTCATTCTGTTAAAGGTTTTGCTTTAGCATTACATCACTGATAGCATCTCCACTTGAAAGGGCAGCCACCGAAAACACAGGAGAGAAAGTAAATATCCTGTTCCAGACTCATACCTATCCCAGTGCAGCCAATATTTGAAAAACAAATGCTCTTTATTTCTATATTTCCTCTTCTTTAATTTAAAAACCATATTTGTTTTTGAAATTTTTTTTACAACTATGTCATAAAATACAGGAAAAATGAAAGCTCCACAATTCTTTAATGCCTCTGTGTTTTAAAAAGACTAAATAATGGCACAATCCTGAAGAGTACTTTCAAATAATACAAACAAGGAAGAGCTGTGCAACAATTATTATTTCTCCTGCTCCCATTGACAGGAAATTCTGAAAACAGGATTTTATGCTATGCCAATCTACATAAGTTTTAGTAAGCATTATTTATTTTGAAAATAATAAAATTGATGATTCTGTAGAAGTAAACGTATTTTTTTTAGTTCTTGTGAACTAAAAACTCACAAGAACTAGTTTTTGCTCAATCTCCAATCAATCAATTTTATTTACTTTTAATGTGTACATTTAAAGTGATGAAATATTCAGCTGAAAATTTCCACTATTATAGTGCCACATGAACTGACTGAAATGGTGCCAATAATGTGGTAATTTTTTCCCAAATGGAGTATTCATAGGCAATGCTGCCGACAGATTACATTCTAATTTGACAGGAAAGTAACCCAATTATGGATATATTCTCACTGAGTACTAGGCAGAGGCCGTAAGATTTGCACTAGTAATTGAGCCAAGATTCAAACAATGCAACTTAACTTTAATAAAGATTTTAAAGGCATCAAATGAAAATGATGTAACACTGAAACTATTTACTTGATAAGTTGAAACATTAGGTACAGGAAAAAAAAAGTTACTTTAAAAAGATCTGTGCTGGCACTAAGGTTAATTGCTGATACGCACATACACCAGGATGCATCATGCTGGGATAATGCCCCTTCTTGATCCACTGAAAGCACTCCACAAACTGCAGAACTCACCCAACGCATGGAATCATTATCCTAGCGTGACTTACACCTGCCGTGTTATTGCTTAATTATAACCACCCCAGATACAAATGTACTGCATTTACAGTGGAAGTGCAGAAATCAACAGGAATGCATTTTCCCAATCTACTTAACCGGAACAGCTTGCAATATTATTTCCACAATACTTCCAATAAACCTGTTATCTTAAAACAGTTAGGACCTTTAGGAAGTGAAGAATTTCTGGTGTTCCACATAGTTAGCTACAACTATTGCAAATACATCAGTTTTAACAGTAGCGTACAGGATTTAAGGTTTGAATTGTGCAATTAGGTTTTGGAAAAGTGCTTAATAAGAAACATTTACCTGTAAAGAGGAAATATGCTGCTGAAGAGCAGTAAAGAGCAATTTAGGCTGGGTTGGTGACATGCCTTGAAATTTCTCCCAGTTTATGTTAATTTTCACCACATCTTCCTCAAGGTTAAACTTTAAAATTCAAACACATAACATCAAAAAGTTATGATGTAAAATATTAGCAATTATACTAGAAGGTAAGATCTGAATAAAATGTGAGCTAAGGAACTGCCATGCAAGATTAGATCAACGGCCCACCTCGGCTGGCCGCTTGCTTTCCATACAGGCAATCAGAAGACCCAATAACAAACTTTAAAGAAAATAATTATTGCTGCACAAAATTTTTGAAATTAAATATTCAGAATCCCTCTGACTAAATACAAAGCCCTTCTTTTCCAACTATTAAAGCTATTTTATTTTTTAACAGGTAGGCTTGCAGTAGTGATTTGAAAAGTTCTCCTGGATGTCTCCACAAGTTTATTTCAAATGTAAAAATTTGCAAATATGTCTGTTTTTAAAAAGTGTGTTTGAAATGTATTGTCTTAAAGAAAACAGCTTACAAAATGAATAAGGGAAGATGTAAAAACATGTTATTGGGAAAAAACCTTTTGAAGTTTCCTTAAAAATTACAAACTGATAAAAGCTAAAATAAAATAGAGAGAGAGAGAGAAGAGAGAGAGAGAGAAGAGATATAGATAGATGATAACTATCTGTACCTTGATCAAGCAAAATATTATTAAACTTGGAGATGTCTTGTTATATAATATACTTATTGTAAACATTGGATTTTTATTGCAATATGTTGCATGCAGTTGCCGATTAATATATTTTATATTGTTCAAGCTCAAATTTATTTATGGATAAAAATCTGTGCTTTATTATCTATCTTCCTAGTCCCTAAGGTGCTTTTTCAAGAAGCAACTGGACTTTCTCATTTTTCTTTGAAGACATTTTGCTTCTTGGATGAGAAACAAAATATCTTCAAAGAAGATACCAGAAAGTTCAGTTGCCTCTTTAAAAAGCACCTTTGGGACAACCGTGACCTGTATCAGTGGTAGCCAACCGGTGGACCGTGGCCCACTGATGGTCCATGAGAAAATTTTGGTGGGCCGCTGAGAAATATTCCCCCCAAAGCACCCCCGAAAGCAATTAATCCAGGCTGTGCAGGAACACAAGGCTGGGCTGCCCACATGGCCTGCCCACCCGTTGGCCTCCACCCTTCAGCCGAGTACAAACTTGCAAAAAGCAGCACAGCCCTCACTGGCCAGGATGAGGTAATAGTGCTGTTGCAGCAAGAGGGGGACTGGCAGCACAGGCGGGCTGAAGTGGCGATGGAGATGGGAGGAAGGTGCAGGAGCACAACACCACTTGCATTTGTGCGGCACTCCCTTCCCTTCCAGCTTGCCTCTTCTGGCCTGGATTCTTCCTCAATGGCTGCGAGCTGTAGGAATGGCCCAGGGCAGGAAAAGTACCAGGTTGGGGGGAGGGGGGGCGGAGTGGGCAAGTCTGCACTCACCATCCAGTTCAGAGATCCGGAATGGGGTGGCAGGGATGGCATCAGTTTTCTCGTCCCTCTCGGCACTCTGCTCAGCTGTCCCTCCCCACAGCCCCAGCCATAGCTTCCTGGGGAAAGCACAGCAAAAGTGAGCAGAAACATAGCCTTCTCTGGGGCAAAAGAGCTGAGGTTGAGGAAGGTACAGGCAAGAAAAGATGGAAGTTGCTGCCTTGGAAAAGCGCTGCTTTCTGTTGCCGGTGCCTTCCGATCTCTGCTCTTTTGCCCCACCAAGAGCTATGTTTTTGCTTGCTTTCTTTTCCGATGGGGGGCAGCAGAGACATCAGAGCTGCTCTCCCCCCTCAGCAAGCCAGGCCTGGAGGAATGTGAAGAATTGCGGACGAGCGTCAGAGAAATGTGTGTTGGCATTTCCATCGCACTCTCCTCTGTCCCGAAGTAGGATTGAGTGGGGGGAAGAAAGCAGGGGGAAGGGTAGGAGGGAAGGAGAAGCCCGGCTGGCTTTCCTTTAGCATGGGGTGGGGGGAGGAAGACCAAATGCCCAGACCAAAAGAGCGCCAAGGAACATAGGCTCCCAATAACCCGCCTTTTGTGCAGGCGAGAGCTCCAGCTTTTCTGGGCTCGACACCCCCCCTTCGGCCTCCAGACAGGGTGGGACCTTTCTCTGCTTGGAAGCAGCGGGAGAAACCTAGAGCTTCGTCTAGGGGTGTTCTCTTATGTGAAGACTGAAGGGGGGTGTTGCCTGGTTATTAGGAGCCTGCCTTCCTCGGCCCTTCCAGCCCAGCCCTCCTTCCCTCTCCCAACTCCAAGCAGCCACACCTGGCTTGGAGGAGATATGAGATAACAGGAGACTAGATTTTTTGGGGGGGGATCAGCTTTTCTTCCGTTTGAGGAAGAGCCGGTTCCTCCCCATTCAGATCTTCCCAATCTCCAAGCACCATGTGGCTTCTTTTGAATCCCAGCAGTATTAAATCCTCTTTCCCCTCAAAGGATGAGAGAGGCCCCTCCTTTCCCTTCACTCTGCCCCACAGTTATGATTAAGCATTTATGATTTTGTTATAATTAAATATGCATTTTTATATTTTTTAAAAAATATTTTATATATTTCTTACATTAACAATTTTTAAATATTAAATTTATATTTAATATAAAAATTATATTAAATATATTATCTTTTTTAAAAAATCGCATTACTGGTCCTCGGGATTTAAAAGTATGAGCTTGGTGGTCCCTGAGGTCCAAAAGGTTGGCGACCCCTGACCTGGATGACTGAGAATTTCTATAAACTAGTATTTCTGAAAACTCTGTAGTTGTCACTCAAAACGTAATTCAGTAGAGTGAATGCGGGGGAGGGGGGAGACATCCTATTACAGTTCATTTCAGCTTTGCCAGGTTTGGTGTTAGCAACATCTTAATGGAGACCAATTAACTTTGTTTTGATTATTGAAAATAAATTAATCTTCTCATTTTCCAGAAATCATGGCTCACTGAATTCTGTGGCTGTCAAATTTCAGCTTGTTGGTAAATTGAGGTATTCATAATGATTAGAACTTATATTTATAATCACAAGCTTCAGGACACATAAAGATATGCCTTGCTCTCAATGTTTTGGGCTAAAAACCTGTCTTCTCTAGATTATTTTCTAACAGTTTCCTGTTTTGGGACTCAGGTTTTTCTGGTTTATGCCTTAAGCTTTTGGATTTTACCGGACTAAAAATGTGTTAATGTTTGCATTCTTGTAAAAGTGCTGAGAATTTTATGGGAATGTGATGAGATAAAAATGAAATAAATTAATATATCTAATCTACGATAAATAGATTTCTGTATGAGTAAAGAGCAGAGGATGTGAAAATATGTAATATGTTTTCATCTCTTCTGTCTATATTCATCTAAAATTGCTTCAAATGATCACCAACATATTTGAGGAAATTGTGGTATAGTGATTTACTTCCACACAAATTGAAGTCCAGATTCAACCATGGAAACAGATAGGAAATTTAAGGCCACTTACAACCCTCAGCCCAATCTACCTCACAGGTTTAGAACTGTTGAATTGAAGAAAGTGCTGTGTGTGTTATATTAAGTAAGCACAGGTGAATAAAAACTGGTATTTTAAAAAAATAATAATAAAAAAATGGATTTTTAAAAAATTTAAATTGGATTTAAAAAAAAATTAAATTAGATTTTTTTATTTTTATCAAATTTATTTTAATAAAATGCTTTTGGAGTAAAAATCTATCTAAAGATAGTTTTCTATTTAAGATAATTAGTAATTTAGTTTATTCAGCATGAAATGGAGCTTAGTTATGCAGTATGAGGCTGTATATTCTGCAATATTTACATTTTTGATAAATTCAAGCTCTGCAAACTGAGATAACATGCATTCTAAATAGGAAACCTTCATTTTGTTTACAAATAATAATATTAAAGATTCTAACTAGCAGCAAGAATGAGTCCTTACATTTAAAGAGCACTTGTCATTTCAGATCCATCATGGTAGCACCTGTTAGCGGGCATCTACTCACCTGCTGCCCGCCACATCCCTCACTTTGTTGTGTCACTGCCGCATCACCAGCTATCCCATTAAAGTGAATGGGACTATTGGTGAGTCAACAGCAGGTCAGAGGAGGACCCATTGCGAAAGAGATGACAGTTGCTCTTTAAAATTATGATTTAAATCATAATTTGGGAGTTTGGCTCGAGACTCATGATTTAATTGGGGTAACTGCCAGAATCCTTACATCAAATTGATTTAAATAAAGCCTTTTTACTAATATATATATATATGATGGTAACTATCAGAAAACATCACAAAATATTAAAAGTTTATCATCTTGTGCAGCTGCATTGCTAACTGTCCAGGGTTGCTTGTGGCCCATAGGATATGCCTGTTCTAAAAGAGCAACAGATTATAAATCTAACAAGCAATTTAAAAATATAATAAAAAAAACATTTTAATGTTTATGCTGCTGGCAGATTGATAATTAGACATAACAAAATGTCATCATTCTAAACAGGACAGTTAAAATTTATTTATTTATTTTATTTTGTCAAACAACTATTAGATAACAGGTATAAGTAGAAACATGGTTATAAATACATGAAATGGATACGACTAAGAAAAAAAGAAACAATAGGACAGGGATGGTAGGCACAGACAAAATAGATTTGCAAATATGTCCATCTTTCTCAACAGGATTTGGATAGTTCCTATTTTCTAATGTTTAAATAAATAGAGGACATATAGCTAGTTGATAACATATTCTGGCTTAACTCAATCACCATCATACTATTTCTGGTTGCTACCAATGCCTTTCCCCTATTCATGTCATCAGCAACTGCAACACAGAATGAGAAGTTCCTATGAAGCAAGAATATTTTAGGTATTCCTGAATCCATAGGATATTTTTTTTCTTGTGCAGTTTACAAAACATACATTTTAAGTCTTTTAGGATATATCTTCATTTAATCATAATTGTAGTAAAAGAAAAGTAAAGATATATGATGTTGTTGGATATTACAAATACATATGGTCTCAATCCTATATTTTGGTATAATTAATTCTGTATTTCATACTCCAATGATTTTGTCTTCCAGTTCACTTAGTTGTAAAATTAATATGTTATACAGAATGCAAGAGATCAGTTTTTAATTAGAAAAAGAAATCTAAAATATTTCTATTTGTTTTAAACTTCTTGTAATTTTTTGGTTGCAATTATGTATGAAGAAATTCAAATTTAGTTCAGTGGCTTACTTTTGAGTACTCAGAGCATTGTGGTATTCAATTGTAAAAACTGTTTTCAACCATTACAAGTGAAGTACATTTGTAATAATGTTAACAGAACATGGAAGTATAATAGTGTCTGAAATATAGCCAAGGCCACAAAATAGATTTTTTGTTTTCCAGATTAAAATCCAGTTGTTTATCCAAAGGAGAAAATGTCACTTTAAGTAGGGAGTCAACTAATTCCCACCCTCCTTATTTCCATCCACTAAGAACAGCGCTGTCAAACTCTCGGGGCCGCGGGCTAGATACATCATGTCCTGGCCATGCTCACACCCAGTTTAGCAAAGAGGGAAAAAGTCCCAATACATCATGTGACGCCATTGTGACATGAGTTTGACACCCCTGCACTAAATGGATTGTGGCAAAGACATATTACAAGTCTTGAAATTATAGCTGATAGTTCTCTTGCTTCTTCCTCATTATAACAAATGCTTCTAGCATTCTTATAATATAGATTCTTATGGCTTCTCTCTTCATCGTCTTTAACTTTTCAGTATACTTTTTAAAGTTTATGATCAAAATAATATACATCATTTACTATGGTAGCAATATAACTAGAATTATGGTATCTAAATAAATAGGTGCTTATTTTTAACTGAAATAGGCAAAAAGCCTTCAAGGATGCAAAAGAAGATTTTGAGAATGGGACTGCATTTATTACACTTCACCTAACTCAAGAGTACATGTTCTTTGAGAACACAAATTAAAGTTTTAAAACCAGACTTTTTTTTCCCTAAGTCTTAGGCTGTAATATTTCAAACTTACAGATAGATGTGCATAGATACTCATTTAGTTAAAACCATATGTAAACATATTGAAAACTTTTTGAAATCCATGTGTTTTCCCATTCCTACCCTTCTTTAGATAAAGTGACAGCATCCATTTTAGATCAGAACTGTTGGTTATTCATGGCTGACAGACTATATTAGCTACACAATCAGCAAGCAAGGAAATTGTTTAAAAATAGAACAAACAAATGAAAAGATAAAACAGACAATCCACCCCCAAGGATGTATGTATATGTGTATGTATGTGAAAGTCATGTAACCCCTCAAACATGGAGACACAACTGTTTTTCTCTGCTGTGGAAGGTAGACTATATTTAAATGTCTATGGAGATTCTCAGTCATCCAGGTTTCCAAAAGTGCTTTTTTCAAGAGGCAACTGGACTTTCTGTTTTTTCTTTGAAGACCTTTCACTTCTCATCCAAGAAGCTTCTTCAGCTCTGACTGGATGGTGGGGAATGGAAAGAAAGGAGTGGAAGAAGCTTCTTGGATGAGAAGTGAAAGGTCTTCAAAAAAAAAAACCTAGAAAGTCCAGTTGCCTCCTGAAAAAAGCACCTTTGGGATAAGACTATATTTACCATTCCGAAAGCCTCCGTTATCCATTGGTAATTCTGTCACAGTGAAAGAGAACAAGGCAACAGACACCACATCAAAGAAAGATATCATTTCAAAACTAAATCAAACAAGAAAGAAACCTCTAGGAAATACTCCAAATCTTGAATGCTTGCCAATTGTATCTCAATCAATGATTCCTCCCTCCCCCCTCCCCCCCCAAAAAGAAGACAACGCGAATTCCTTCCTTGTAGCCTATTCAGAGTAGTCGCAACAACCTGGTGATGCACAGAGAAGGCTCTTACAAACATCTCAAGGCGTGTCGGAGAAAACGTGGGAAGAAGCGCGCTCGCTACGTTTAGCGCGGTTCCTCCTCGAAGCCAAGCCGAAATCAGAGGCTCTGCTAGGTCATCCTTTGCTCGCCTCGGATGATTCCTATAGCAACCTTTCTTGCCTCGTCCCTTCAAGCAAGCCTAGTCTCAACCTCGCTATCCCGGAGTCTTCCACCCGCCCGGGCATTGGGAAGACCGCGATCTAGACACCCGCCATTTAGATACCCGTCCCTTTGCCGAGTTGGAGGTCTGGCTTCATTCCTCCCTCCTTACTAACCTGCCCAATCAACCGAAGCAGCGAACGCAGGGAACCTCTCAAGACCTCTTCGACCGGTTCCTCGAAGGAATCCCTCGGCGGAGCGGGATCCTGGGGCGGATTCAAGCGTACCTCTCCTTCCGCGGAGGCCATGACAGCTCATGAAAACAAACGTTATTGGTCGCGTAGGGGATTGCGCGTCTCTCACTCTTCGCCTGCCTCGTGTCGCACAGAGATGACGGCATAGGCTTCCTTTTCACCCACCCAACCCCATCTCCTCACGCTCCCACTTTAGGAGTCCTAAATCAGCCTGAGAGCGAGACGCGGCCGATCTGCCATGGAGGGAAAAGGCCGGGCTGTGACGCTTCTGTGATGCTGCCTCTTTCTTTTCTTTTCTTTTTTTCCCCCAGGCGTTGTTCTATTCTCGTCCTCTCTTTTTGGAGAAGCAGGCGCTTAGCCTTTTGCGATGTTGCGAGCCGTGTGCGTAGGAAAACAGATTTGTTGGAACAGCGATCTGGAACTTGCATTCGAAGAATGCGAATAAATGTCCTGCTGTTCTGGAAAATGGCATTTTGAACCGAATGATCAAATCCTGCAGCTGGGATACAGTATTTGATGGTTGTTTGCCGTCACTCCTCTGCGCATGGCGCTTGGTAGTTAGTCATCCTGCTTTGTCCCTAGGAATTAAAATCTCAGTTCGCTGTAGAAAAGCCCACGGAGGAAGGCGATAAGAGGAAAATAGGGTTTCAACGCCGATGGAGGGCATGTGAGCCTTGAAAAGTGATGCGTGAGTTGAGAATATCCTGTCCTAATGGGGCTAAGCAAGTGAAATCAAAAGCTATCTTAGGAAGCCCCCACTCCTAGAAGTATGAAATACTTTGGGAAATATTAAAAAGGCTGGATAAAATATTTCTTCTAAAGGAGAAATAATAAGCTTAAGGGAGGCAGAAACCAGCCCCAGTTTCCCTGCCCCAAGAAGAAAACTGAGGAGGCCAGCTTTTAGAAATGCAGATTTGGTAATCCATTCAGAAAGACTGAGTCAGATAGAAACTTCAGATAAGCAACAAACAAAAGATTGACAAAATTAGCTCAGTTAAACACATAGGATTTGCATTTCCCCTTTTTCCTGTAGAGCCAGCCATGACCCCATAGGAATCTGACAACAGCCAACAGAATATTAAAGGACATGTTCTTGCACAGGAACAGGAAGCTCAAATACAAAGCCCAAAAAGGTATAAAACCCACCAATTCTCAATTCCATTTTGTTAGCTGCCCAGAATCACATGTGGTTGGTGGTTCTGCTTCATCAAAAAAGAGAACCTTTCTTTCTAATCAGCCTCCAGTCTCCATTTTGTTTCCAGTGCCATTCTCCCAGCTTGGAACCGAACCAGATGAATTTTCCTTCCAACTCTGCTGTGGCTATTGGGGCAGGGACTCAAAAGCTTAACACTGGGAAACCCAGGGGAAATATATTTTTTAAAAATATTCATGTTTAGTCTTCCTGTCCAGAAAGAACCTTATATACATTATTAGATCACTGGTGTATTGCACACACAAGGATAAATTCTGCAGAAATAAGTCAAAAGCCAAATTTGAAACACCTTGATTTAATGTTAACTGCTGGTAATGGAAACAATCTACCAAAGTTGTTCAGCATGAGACCACTGTGGATTTATTTCAAGGTCCTCAGGCTGATGTATCCTTGCAAGTAAGTCCTTATCAATAAAGAGGGGAAGTTTTGTCTCTACATTACCTTTTTCTTAATACTCTGTATTGTAATATGTATTTTAAATAAATGAATAAAATTATTTTCAAAATCTGGGACTACAGCTTTTTTTGGCACATTTTTTGGCACATTCTTAACAATTAACAAAAGCTATCTTTAGTAATGTGGGAAGTACATCCCAAAAAGACAGTGTCAGAAACCTCACAGCACCAGAAACTTCAGAAAACAGTGCCAAGGAACTCAAGCCAGCCCTTCCCCCTTTAAGAAAACCAAGAATCGCCAGCTGAAAGAAAAAACTCAGAGCTATTACAAAAGTAACAAAAATACTGAAGTAGGGCCATTAAGATAAGGGGAATTGACTAAAAATGAACTCTCTAAGGTAAACTGAAACTCCCTTTTTCCTGCCCCCTGACAAGATTAACCTCCCCCCCCCCCCCAAGATAGGAAAGACAAAGGTCCTGGGACAGGATTAACCCATTAAGGCAGGAAGACAGGATCCAAGGCAATCACTTTAACTAGAGGCACACAAATAAACTCATCAAGCCGCAGGAGCCTCAAAGGGGAATCAAGCATAAAAGACTCAGATTTACACTTCCAATCTGCTTGCAACCCGGGAATATTTGAGCTGTGTCATACCTGCTTTTTGCCTTCTTTCATTATTGAATCCCACTTTCTGCCAGCTGCTTTGGAATTCAGTTCTTTTCAGCGTCCATGATTTTTCCCAGCTGGGAACAAACTCAGAAAAATTTCTTCCAACAGTAATCTGGTATTCTAGTTTTAGTACACTGCATAACTACTTTCTATGGTACTTGGATAAAGTGATATAAACCATATTTTAGGGATAGGGCTTAAAGAGGAGGGATGAAAGTAGCACAGATAGTGGCAATTTTCTGGGCAACCTGCTCTCTCACAGTGACATGCCTGCAAAACTGATTGGTACTGCTTTTATCCTTTAAAAATGATGCGTATGACACAGAAATTACCAAAGTTGGAAATCTCATTCTTTCTCTCTTAAGTAGTGTTAATTAACCAAAATCATCATGAGTAGCATATTGAATAGAACATCTTTGGGTCTATCTAGGGACAGCTATAGCATATGAGGGATGGTGCATTCAATGTAAAAAGAGTAAATGGTACAAACCATGAATTAAATAATGGTATGTTGTGTGTCTATGAAACCAAAAGAAAAGAAAAACACTAATTTGAGTGGAGCTAATGCATGCAGAGGAGTAAAGATTTAATTGTAAATTATAAATGAAAGGGCCAAAAACATACATCAGAAAGTTATAAACTGTTATAATCTAAGCCATGGATACATATGAAAGGTTTGCAATAGCTGCATTTGCACTCTACTAGATGATATAGGGAAAGAACCAAAGATGAGTTTTGGAGAAAAGTTGTAATGTTTTGAATGATGTGATTCAGTGGGGAAAAATATTATGCTAGGTTAAAAATAGATGAATGCATAGAAACAACATTTATTAAAAAAAGAATTTGGAGAATCAACAGTGAAGGACAGTGGTGACTGGTAAGAGATTGCTTAGAAAAATGGTTTTTTTGAATACATAGCTCTTTTTTATATACACATGGCAAAGGAATGAATAAAATCTAAAAATAGTGTTTAATTTTTTTTTGTCTGATGATAGAAGACATTGTGAAGGCTACAAGAGTGATGATTACTCTAAATATGATGAATACTCTAAATTTTACTTTTTGGTAGCTTGAAAGAATCTTGTGGGGAAAAGCTATAGAAGAAAGGAAGGATTGAAAACAAATAAAAATAATTACATTAAGAGAAATAAATTTTACCTATATGAAAAATTAATTAGCAGATGTATTTCAAAATTGTGGGAGTGCAAAATGATATAAAGAAAGAGGATGTGGAAGTGGCTTGGACATGACTCTTTTTTACTTAATGACAGAAGTATGTGGAGTTGTGATGAAAAATAATAAGTATGAAAAACAATAACAAGTATGAAAAACAATATAGCACTTGGAATAACAATCTGAAAGAGGAAGGGGGAAATGCATATAAGAAAATGATTGCAACAAGAAATGAAAATGACAGAAACATACAATATCCATCTAAAGAGAAAAAAGACAACTGCAAAAATTCAGCAAGAATTAAAATTCAACCTAGAAAACACAGACAATTTTGATGGAAATTTTTAAAAAACTGTTATAGAAGGGGGGTGAAGCAGGCTGAATAAGAAGCTTCTATCAAAGTGAATGTAATAAATGATTAAATTATTGGGATAAAACTAAACCAAGGAGTACTTGAAAGATGTATAGTGCTGAAGAGTGGAACTTAAATCAATGCTATAAATGGGGAAATATTAAAAATCAGTAAGACTGCAGGTGTAGATGGTGTAAATTGTAGACATATTGATGTACAGTTATAGTTTGTTCGTTAACTGGCTGACTTAGTAATGTATATGTGAACGCTGTTATTTTTTTGACTTAACAAAGATGTAAGATTGTGGGAAGATAGTAGAAGAATGGAACATAAGCAGTCAAGAGATAGAACAAGTCTATTGAAAGTTCTTGTACATATAGCAATTGTAAGCCTGGTGGTAAGGAAGCTGGGAAGAAACATTTTAAATAATTCATAGACTCTGTATCAATAATGGCTCTCTAAATGAGAGATGGAAATCCTTATTATAATCTCACTATTTTGCATTTACACGAAAACTGACTTTAAAAATATCTTATAGAAGTCTGCATATTTCTTGCTTTCTTGATCTTGGCCAGCTCTGTGGGACTTGACAAAGATTAAAAAGAATAAACACAAAAGCTGTAGTTTGTATTTTGCACATTCTGATCAAAATAGTGCAAGAAGAGAGAGAGAAAAAAGACTATTGGTGTTTTTTGAACTTTGGTGTTGAAGAAGACTCCTGAGAATACTATGGAAAGCCAAGAAAACAAACAAAAATAAAACATCAATTCAAAGATTTCACTCTAGGCATAAATGACCAATCGCAAACTATCATATTCTGGATACAGTATGCAAAGACCCTGTTCTCTTGAGAAATTCATAACACTAGGAAAGGTGGAAGAATACAGAAAAAGAGAGTGACCAGTAGCAAGGTAGATGGACTTGATTACAGTTGTGATGAGTCCCTATTGAAAGACATGAAAGGATTGGGGGAAATCATCCGAGAGAAGCTATATATAGGCACTAAAAATTGATATTAACTTGATTGCACATACATGTAATCCTCAGTTTATAATCATAGATCTAGTGAGTTTGAAATTACAATGGCACTGAAAAAAAATGGCTTACAGTTAATCCTTGTACTTATGCCCATCACAACGTCCCTGAAGTCACATGATTAAAATCTGAGTGCTTGGCAACTGGCATGTACTTACAACAGTTGTAGCATCTAAGGGATGTGTGATTGGCAACCTTCCCAGCTGGCTTTTGAAGAGCAAAGTCAACGGGGAGTCTAGATTTGCTTGACAATCATGTGATTCATTTAACAATTGTGGCAAAAAATGTTGTACAATTCACCCAATTGTTTAGCAATTAAAATTCAGACCCAGTTGTGGCCATAAGTTGAGGACCACCTGTAAACAATCAGTTGAAGGAAAAGTGATCAGGACTGAAACAGTTGTGATTGGATGTAATTGACTAGCTGGTCAAAAACACTAATAATCCACTACGATGCTGAATCCACTTGGTATGGTTTGTTCACAATCCAGTATGCCCTGCAAAACCAGGAAAATTGATTGAGTAAAAGTACTCATGAGTAAGCATGTCATGCAAATTCAGTCACTGAATTATCTTCAGATATCATATTATCACTTCACATTTAAGAAGTATGTGAATTAACCCCTCAATAAGAACCTAGTGTTGTAAGAAGAATAAGTTGTAGGTATGGAGGAGTTGTGAATGCTACCCTCCTTTTGTAGTTTCACTGTTCAATCTGAAGTTTCTTTTATGTCCTTTCAAGTTTTATGCATACAGGCAAAAAGATGGACATCTGACAGGCTATTATAGACTGCTCCTTTCCCAGGTATTGCCTGCTTGTTTCTTTTATCAGTGAATAGGAAATGGCTTAAAGGCACCTGTGTTATGAAGGTCTCAGGGGCAGCTGCCTGGCTACTGAATGCCTGATTATGTGTTAACATGCTTTGTCAGATATTGGCAGAATCTGTTCTCTTCTTTTGCCTTTTCAGCAAGGGTGCCATTGATGGACTGACGACCCATTTATAGAAATGTTGTCCATCAAACTGTGAGGAAGGACAATGGTGTTTTTCTGTGACCAGTGACTGTGGGAAACTTTTCTTTGGCTATTCAGGCAATTTTTGTAGCTTGTTCTGAAGAGGAGAGACTGACGAGTGCAAAAAGTACAATTAAGCCAATCCAGACTTCAATAGAAGGCTGTAGTGTAGTCTGCTGTTCTTATTTTTTTTATTTGTGTGTCTGTGTGTGTGTGTTGGGGGGGAGGAATCTATGGGTTTTCACTTTGCTGTGTGGCATTCAGCAGGGGGCTATTACAATGCTATTTTTTTTCCTGGACCACCTCATTCTAAGTAAAAATTAAATGTAATGAGAGCCACTTGGAGTTCTGAATATTTTAAAGCATAATTCCCACAGAAGGGATTCGACCTAAACTGCAGTGAGCATCAGTTGGCTAATTATAGCCGCATTTATATTACAGCAGGTGTCAGATGCAGTCATCTCAATAAAGTCTACATAATACTCAGGGAAGAAAGAAAATGACAAAAGCTTTTCTTCAAATGTGGATACTAATTTCTGCTAGGTGTCATATGAGCAGTGATACTTCCCCTTAGCAATAACAAGGACTTTACAGCACTCAGAAATGCATTTTGCTGGAGGATGAATCAATGCTATAAAACACTTGCTAGTCAGACTTGGCAGATGTCAGTAGTTAATGCCAGCATTGCAGAGGTTACAATAAAATGCAGAGAGTCTTATATAAATACTTTTAGATGATGGACAGGTTTAGAGAAATCCAAGTGCTGTTTCAACTCATTAAAAAAAAATCTAAAGAGAAGATCTTCATTTGCTTCATATTTTTCTCTATTTACAGAAGACCTTCCACACTGCTGGGGCAAATGTTGAGGAGCACTGTGAGAGACTTGGCAAATACTTGTTATACAACTTAGGGCACATCTTCTGATTTCTATATTAGCTGTCACTTGGCAGAAGCAAGCACAGCAGCTGGCTATGCTTTGCAATTGCAGCTGTCTTGGGGCAGCCTCTCTAAAGAACATCTTGGCAAATATGTTTGGCTCAGATGCAAAGCTATGACTTATCATACTTTCACTTAATTTGTTTTACAGGGGTTTGGAGATAGAGGATTATGCAAAAAATAAAGGGTCTAAAAACAGTGTAAATTGGCGGATTGACTTTGAATCTTAATTTGGATGCTTAGCCATATCTAGGTAGCACAATTCTGTCTGTTATTCATCCCAACTTAGGTTTGTTGTTGTGAGGAAAATAAGCAGAGAAAGGAGTATTATGTATATTTACTACCTTGAGTTATTTATCAAATAATAAAGGCATGATAAAAAGTTGAATAAATAAAATAATTTCATTGTCTATGGAAAGAACATTTTCTTTTCTATCTTCACATATTTAAACTTAAGAACTACTGTTTCCAAAGTGACTCCAGAAATTATATATTCATTCATTGACATGTTCTTCTCCCTCATCATTTTTTCCTCACATTGAGAGTTAACTTAGGGTAAGTAATTGCAACTACAACTTCATTGCCAGGACTCTGCTGATATATAAATTTAATTAATAAAATAAATTTAACTAAATATCACCCAGGGAATTTTAGCTCTCTGTCAAGCCTAACCCAATGCTGCCATATGCTATACAAGAAAGAACAAAGAGCCAAACCCCTTTTTGGAACTTTGGCTTATAATTTGTAATCCTATTCCATCGTTATTATATTTTGTACTGAAAGTTTCTATCCCATCGTATTGTTTCAATCCATAATCAAGCATTTTTCTATCTCACTGCTCTTTGCCTTTCCACACAAAGATCAAGTGAACAAGATTCTCATGGACCAAATCTCCATGATGACATAAAATAGAAACATCTGACCTGATGCTACCTCTCTATTGCACCTAGTGCCTAGGTTTCAGCATCATATCTGGCTTGTGTCTCCTTGTTTTCTTTACTCATCCATTGGCATGACAAAAAATTTTGATGTGAAAATATTACTCTCTGCCTACATACCCCAAAATGTACTTACTCATATATTTTTCTGGAAGGTCAGTGAGGGGAAGGAAGCACTGGTCTCACTCAAAACTGGCTTGGTGAAGTTGCTATGGTGTTAATGGTAATGGTCCATGTGGGAAATGTTGTCAGTTTTCTTAATTAGCATGAGATATTTTAGCAGAAAATATTATTAAAAAGCAAACCAAGCAGTGTTTTAAGAGACATGTTAAAACTGATGTAGGAAAAATAAGTTTAATACATCCAATATCCTTTTATTTAAAACAGCTGTAGGAAGCTAATATGTTGGTGAGAAAATAGTTTTAAAAACCCTTCTTCTACACCATTTCCCTGATAGAAATGTGTCTTTGTTTGTGAAAGAAAGAAAAAGAATAATATCAATGTCTCAATACCCAGTGAGATGGAACTGTAGCTTGAGTGCAAATTATATGCATTAAACAAGATTTCAAATTGTGAATGAGAACATTAAGATAACTGTCTGCGATGGTCACATACCATTGACTACCAAGATCTGTCAAGCAGCAGCACATCTTAGATGAACCAAAAACTTCAGCTTTAATCATCAACATCTAATTATTCTTGATTTTAGTCAGATACAAACCATGCATTAAAGTTTTAATGAGAAAGAGAGGAGATACTTGTAAATATCAGCAGCATAATCTTAACCTAATAGCTTTAAACGTGTTGAACAGGATACAAGTGAAGATCTTGAAGTGATCTAGGAATTTCCTATCAAAGTAAAGAAAATGAGAAAATGTATTTGCATTTTACAGAGTATTAAAAAATATGCCTTCTACTTTGTATTACTATAGAGAAGCTCTATGAGTTCACGCACCCTTTCCTATCCCCCCAAAGTTGATATATAAATATTGAATAATGTTAATAAAATTCAAATATATATTTTTATATACGGTATTCAGCTTTGTTCGGGTATTTTCCCACATCATTATAGTTGTGCTTTTAAAGTTGTAGCAACATTTCGGCAGAATCTCATCTGCCATCACCAGGCTTCTGTATTGTGTTCGTATATATATAAATTAAAGTGAAGTATATTTAAATCAAAAAGTAGCATTTTCAAGTCAAATTTATTAATTCTTGGTAATTTGATGCTATTCAGAATCCCTCTAATCTGCCACTACATTCTTTCCGGGTGGTTTTCAACTTACCAGTCTAGCCAATACCCTCCATATTTCCAGTTGTCTCCAATCTAGGGCAATACTAAATACATTTGCTCTGAGCCTGTTCTTAGACACCTGGGAAGAAGAGTTTAAATTAAATTAAATCAAATTTAACTTTTGTCTTGATCACATTTCCTTTTCCAAGTGCAACCTATTACATGCCCATTATAAACCCCCTACAAGTTTTGATATATAGCAATTGCGCGCATAATAATCGTAGTTCCTTCTCCATTTGGTGCTTGTTAGATTAAAAGTGAATGTAACATTCTTTCTCTGAATATAGAGATAGATATAGATCTTGATATTGTGAGTGTATGTTTCTGTAAACAAAAAGAGAACTAACTATTCCTTAGGTTTGAGAAAATATTTTGAGCATTTGGACTAAATGCATCAGTATTTACTGTAAGAGATGGCAAAATTGACAGCTTTCATTAAAGAACAGACTTTTAATAATTTTACTTCTATTTGGAAATTTTCAGATTTTTTGAGAGAAATTGAAAGAAATGAAATATTGATTTTGGAATTTAATGATTAGAATTATTCAGGATTATAGAAATAATATAGACAAATGTTAGCCTTAGAATAACAGTTTGATGTATTTTTTTAAGTTGAATTTCTTTCGCTCTAAACAGATGACATCTAAAAAACGTGTGATTAAAATGTGGAACTGAATTGAAAGCACTTGGGCATATCCTGTGATACACTTTTGTAATGTTTTTTTTTTTAAATCTGGACTATCTAGAAGTATATGTAGTAAGACATAGAAGAAAGGGAGTCATACTATCTCCCACTCTGTTGTGCCATTTCTACCTACAGCCAAAATAAATTGAGCATACAGCCATTCCGAGACCAATTTTAGGTTCAATTCCAGGGCAAACTGTCCACAGGGCAGTGCTGTATTTTGTAAGCAGTCTATTAGGTTCTTCAATCACCTAGATTGTTGCTGTTTGAAGGTTTTGCACCCAATTCAATCCATCATTCCTCAAATGACAGAACTACTGAATGCTGCCTCTTTCTTTCTATTTGCTACTTTCCTGGTATTAAAGTCAGCAGCAATAGGCTTTCAGACCTGTAAGAAAATGTATTTGCTGGATATGTGACTTCCTGATGAAAGTGAGCAATTTAATGGCCTTTACAGTTCTCAGATTCTCTCTCTTCTATACCACCAATATGAATGAGCCAGTCATCCAGCTACCAGTCAGGCAGTTTGAATAAAATCTCTAAGCTGGAGGCAAAGAACTGTTCTCATTGCATAGAACAGGCCAGCATAGGCAACCAGGTACATGAGAGCCCCATCCCTTAATGCCCAATAGGTTTCTTGTCTCACTGAACAATTTAAAAGATGATAAGTTATTTAATTTTTACTGTAATTGAGACCCAGTTTGGTGTAGTGGTTAAGTTGCTGGCCTAGAAACCAGGGAACCGTTGAATTCTAGTCCTACCATAGACATAAAAGTCAGCTGGATAACACTGGGCCAGTCACTCTTACTCAGTACAACTCGCCTCACAGGATTGTTGTTGTGAGGAAAATGGGAGGAGGATGACATATTAGGTATGTTTGCCAGTTTGAATTACTTATAAACTGAAAACTCTAATAAACAAAATATCTTTTTTTTAATGGGAAGGTGGCATGCTGCTAAATAATAAGCATATCCTACATAATCTTTTATTTTCAAAATTAAAAAATACTCTATGGGGCACTATAAAGGTTTAATTGGCATTCTTTAGAAATATAGTAAATGGCTGTAGCCCCAAATATTGTCCAGAAATATGATTATTTGTCAAAAAAAAAAGGTATGTTTTATGCTTAATATAGAACACCATGTATTTGCTGTGGTATTTTAAGTCCTTGGAATGAACTTAAAGTCTTAGAAATGTAGACTTTGCAGGCAATGCTACATGAGCACAGGGAATTAAGGACAGGGAATAACTTTTAGACTGAAATAATGTTACATATTAAGGTCTTAAAAATCAATAACTGTAATATTTTATAATAATATATGTATATCAAAATGATTCTTGACTGAATCATAATTTTAAGGCTGTTTCTATGATAACATGGAAGTATTTGTATTTTCTCCTTCATTCGACTCATATTGAAACTGCCTCCATATGTTAGGTGTAGGGGTGTTTAAGAATCAGTCAGAACATATTGCTGAACAAATTATATCTGCCTGCCTAATACATAATAATTTTCATTAAGTGAGCAGTGTAAAAGTACAAACTCAGACTTGCTTTGATCAAGAGCACAATCATGTACAGACTTATGATCATTTTAAAAGCTCATATATACAATAAGCTCAGTTACAGTATATTTTCAGACATTAGTTTCTTTTCTTTTTTCATTTCCATTTAGTTTTACTTTCAGCAGGTAAAAATCTGTGGTCTACTTGGAGCTCCTTGATCTGGTTGGTTAATATATTGCTTTTGAATGAATATTTTGGTTTTCACCACATCGAGGGATATATTTTTCAAAGACTAATAAATCTGATTCAGAGGGAATCCCAACAATTTCTTAGTAATGAGCAAAAGGTAAAAATATTTATTTATTCATTTATTCATTTGTTTATTTATTTTACAAATTAATATAGTATCCAACTCACACATGGGTGACTTTGGGTGGCTTACCACATTAAAAATCCATAATAAAAAATATCTATCCTACCTTAGCCCATCTCATGGCAACAGCAACCTAATCAAACCAACCACTTGATCACCTCCATCTCCATTTGTAGTCCCCAGGTCCACTGACAAAACCACATCTTCATAAATGTTCTTCTCCATGGAAATCTTTAGTAAAAAGCAAAAGATTTATAAATCTTTAAAGAGCAACCAGATGAAAACAGAACGTGAAACCAGAAACCAGAGAGAAACCAAAATGAAGCTTTTGTTTTTAGAGGAGTAAATATTGCTGAAATTTACATGTGAAATAAGGAAAAATATAACCAAGAAATATTTTTAATCCATGCAACTTATGTTTAAAAGTCAAACATTAAAACAACATGTGTCCATGTGTGTTTCTAGAATTGTCAGTTGCCAACATTTCAGAAAAGAAATAGGGCCATGACAGTGACCCTCTCAAGCACAATCTATACCATTATTTTGCCCTTCCTTCCTTCCTTCCTTCCTTCCTTCCTTCCTTCCTTCCTTCCTTCCTTCCTTCCTTCCTTCCTTCCTTCCTTCCTCTACTACCATTATGTTATCTCAACTCCTAAAAGTATAATTTTCATAATATATACCTTGTTAAGTCTGGAGCATGGGTGCAAATAATGGAGATGAGCCGGTAGAAACAGTGAACTTCAAACTCTTTATTTACATGGTGTGACAGCTCAAACTGGAGGGCTGCTATAGCCTTCCTTATATAGGCAACTTATTAACTATTCAACCAATAGCAATCCTGGAGCGCTAGCTCCGTTAACCAATGAGAATGGCCTGTTAATGACCAATCAGATGCTCCTGAATGGACCAATCCGATCCTGCCATTAACAGCCAATCAGAAGTGCAGGGCAAGAACCCTGCATTTGACTTCAAGCTCAAGATAACTTTATTTGGCATTTTATTCATTCACAACACCCCTTTCCCCCGGCTTCTGCCCACGGGGCGCGGTTACATAGTCCTTGAGGTAGGACGGTTGTTTTATCAGTCTTTTTGATTTTCACAAAGTGCCTGGCAGTTGGCTGCACTTCTGTTGAGGTAGATCGTTGTTTAACGGTAGGGGTGCCTCTGGTTCCGAGTTCGCGTTCCCGTCATCACCGATATCACTGGCCACTCCCTGAGGTGAACTCACTCCGGTCCCCGGTTCCTGTTCCTGTGTTTCAGTTCCGTTTTCAGTCCCTTCAAAAAGGTTTTCCTCTAGTTGCAATTCGTTTTCCTCTGTATCTCCCCCCCCCCTCAGTTTGGTCATAAGGGAGTTCGGAATTGCATGACGGTAGCCGCGATCGTAGTTGATCTATGTGGCGCTTCCAAAGTCTATCATCAGGGCACTGAACGAGGTATGATCTTGGGCTGGTTACGCGGATTACGGTCGCTTCTACCCACAGCGGATCGCCCGATAAATTTTTAGCAAATACTAAATCGCCTACCTGGAAGGTACGGCATCGGCCGCTGGATCCGAGTGGCTTTTCTGGTTCGTAGGCTGGGTGTAATCGATTGAGGTGGGAGCGGAGCTTTCATCCCATTAGCAGCTCGGCGGGAGTTTTGTTGGTGACGCTGTGAGGTGTGATGTGCTGTAGGAAAAGGATTCGGTTTATTTTCTCGTCGATGTTGTCGTAGTCTATCTTTTGTAGAGTCCTTTTGACGAATTGTACCATGCGCTCAGCCCTACCGTTGGCCGCAGGGTGCGCAGGCGAAGTAAGCGCATGTCAGATACCGTGGTCAGCCAGGTACTGTTCAAAAGACAGTGCGGTAAATTGGGGCCTGTTGTCGGATACCAGAACGTCTGGTAATCCGTGGGTTGCAAAAAGTCTTTCCAGTCTTTTGATGACCGCTTCGGTGGTTGTATTCCTCATTCGGTGAATCTCGAGCCAATTCGAGTAGGTGTCAACAGTTAGCAAAAATGTGTGGCCTTTGGTCGGCCCAGCAAAGTCCAGATGGATGCGGGACCAGGGTCCCCACGGCGTCTCCCATTCGGTTGGGGTTGCCTTTGGTGGAGCGTTGCTTATTTCTTGGCATCTCTTGCAAGTTTTAACCCACGATTCGATTTGTCTGTCGATGCCTGGCCACCACGCGTAGCTTCGTGCGAGGCCCTTCATGCGCACAATGCCAGGGTGGCCATCGTGCAAGGTTCTTAGCAGTGCCTGTTGGAGTCGTTCTGGGATAACGACTCTATTGCCCCAGATGATACAGCCCTTCTGTGAGAACAACTCTGTTTGACAGCTTTTGAATGGTGCAACGTCGTCTGGTACTTGGTCCAATGGCCATCCGTGTTCCACCCATGTGAGGACTCATGCTAAGATGGGGTCGTGTTTTGTTTCTCTCGCGATGTCACAGGCAGTTAATGGCGGCGTATGGAGTGTCTCGATCTGCAACATTGTCATCGTTGGTGCAGGATTGTTGATGGTTTCAGGGAGCGGTGCACGGCTCAACGTGTCGGCGTGGGGAATGGCTTTACCGGGACGATATTGCTGCTGATAATTGTAGGCAGCCAAGAATTCTGACCAGTGGGTCATCCTGGGAGAAAGTATGTAGGGAGTTGGCTTGTCCCCAGCGATGATCCCCAGCAATGGTTTGTGGTCAGTTACAATGGAAAAAGCCTGGCTGTACACGTACTCATGGAATCTTTTAACAGCTGATACAATTGCCAGGGCCTCTTTATTGATCTGGCTGTAATTTCGCTCAGTTTTCGAGAGTGTTTTTGAAAAGTAAGCAACAGGGGCTTTGCAACCATTAGGTAATACATGGCTCAAAATGGTGCCCACTCCAAAAGGTGATGCATCATATGTGATATTTAATGACAAGGTCTCATTGTACTGCATTAGTACGGCGTCTGAAGTCAGTAGTTGTTTTACATTACGGAACGCCTGCTCTTCTTTGTGACCCCATACCCAAATTGCTTTTTTATCTAGTAGGCGATGTAAAGGTTCAGCGACAGTCGCCTTGTGCGGCAAGAATACATTATAGAAATTGATGAGGCCTAAGAACGCCTGGAGGTCGGCTTTGTTCCGGGGTCTGGGAGCGTTTTTTATTGCTCTCAATTTGCTATCGGTAGGGTGAATACCCTGACTGTCAATTAAGTACCCTAAGAATTCAACACGATCTGTACACAGTTTGCACTTATTTTTTTTCACTTTCAGGCCTGCTTCTTGGAATTTTTGTAAAACCAGTCTTAAACGATCCCGTAAAATTTTTGGAGTGGGGGCAGCAATGAGCACATCGTCAAAATAGGGGACAATGCCTTTGATCCCCTGCAATAGTCTCTCCCTTAGGCTCTGAAAGATCCCTGGGGCTACACTGACTCCGAATTGAAGCCGCGTACATTTAAAGGCACCTCGGTGTGTTACGATAGTCTGTGCCTGTGCCGTTTTTTCATCAACCGGCAGTTGCTGATAAGCCTGAGCTAAGTCTAGTTTAGTGAAGACTTTTCTGCCCCCCCCCCCAGGAATGGAGAAGGTGTTGCGCCACCGGCACCGGATATGGATTTTGTTGCAGGGCGTGGTTTAGGGTGGCTCGATAGTCCCCACAAATTCTAATGGAGCCGTCCGGCTTAATTGGGGTCACGATTGGTGTTTCCCATGGGGAGTGGTCGGTTGGCTTTAAAACTCCCTGGGCTATCAACTTATCAAGCTGTTCGTCGATTTTTGGCTTTAGAGCGAACGGGACTCGACGAGGCTTAAGGCGGATGGGAGCCGTTGGAATTGAAGGTCTTGGGGCCAGATAGTGGGGATGAGTTGCTTGAGGGTCTTCCAGGAGACCATTGACAGAGACGACCCCGAGTCAACTTCCATTTGGCAAGGTTGATTTTCGATGTCCACTTTGACCCGAATTTTCTTAGCGTCTAGTGAAGAGGCATGGCCGATAGTGAGTGTTTGGTGGGCCTCTTCCCGTCTCGTTAGGCGATTCATGGGTCGGTTTCTGTAGGAGTGGTTTGCTGGTTCTCGCCTTACAGGGCAATTCCCTATCGATTGGCAGAGATTGGTACCCTTCGCGGTCTGGCTGGGTCCGAGGAGACTTCTGCAGACCCGTCCAATGTGGCCTCGTTTCCCACACTTGTGGCAGAGCGCATCGTGGAATTTGCAATCGGAGCGGTAATGGTTGGCGCCGCAGCCAGCGCATGGTTGCTGGGACTTCGGGTAATGGTCCCGATCGGACCGCAGGCGATGGACGTCTTCTTCGTCGCTGTCTGACAACAAAGAGAGGTAGTCATGGTGGATCGTCTGCAGCTGCCCTTCTGCCTTAGGTGAAACTTCGCTGGCCGGTTGGTGTGCTGGAGCGCGATTTCGGCGTAGTTAGGCAGCCGACTTCTTGGTCGCCTCCGCTGCTGTAGCTTCACCTATGGCATCTTTAAGGGTGATGTTGCCCTTTGCCATTATTTTGCTCTGTACGTTTAGAGCGTCTAACCTGAGAACTACTCAGTCTCTTAAAGCCTCCTCTAGGTCGGTGAAATCGCAAAAGCCTCCCAAGTTCCAGAGGTCTGCAACGAAACTGGCAACGCTTTCTCCTTTCCGCTGGTTTCTTTGATAGAACTCGTGTCGTCTTACGAGCGTTGGAACGGTCGGTGTGTAGTGGGCCCTTAGTAGCAGTTTGAGGACGTCCCAGTCCATGGACTTCACTTCAGCCGGTTTCACTAATGCCTTAGCCATTTTGAATACCGTCGGGCCGCAGTGCATTAGGAATACCGCCCGTTTCTTCCCGGTTGTGGCATCCTTCAGATTATTCGTTTTCAAAAACATTTGGAAATGGTCCATGTAGGACTCCCAGTCCTCTTAAGCTGGATCGAACGGAGCGGGTGGTACTGCGCCGCCGGACATGATTCCGCCATTGTGCGCTTCAGCCACGTGCTTAGTTGTCTTCGTCATTGGCTCTGATGTCATCTAATCCCACCTTTGTTGCCAGTGTTAAGTCTGGAGCATGGGTGCGAATAATGGAGACGAGACGATAGAAACAGTGAACTTCAAACTCTTTATTTACATGGTGTGACAGCTCAAACTGGAGGGCTGCTATAGCCTTCCTTATATAGGCAACTTATTAATTATTCAACCAATAGCAATCCTGGAGCGCTAGCTCCGTTAACCAATGAGAATGGCCTGTTAATGACCAATCAGATGCTCCTGAATGGACCAATCCAATCCTGCCATTAACAGCCAATCAGAAGTGCAGGGCCAGAACCCTGCACTTGACTTCAAGCTCAAGATAACTTTATTTGGCATTATTCATTCACAACATACCTCATGCAACTTCTAGATGTTGAGGAACCCAGCATGGGGAGGCCATGTCAGCAGTAGATGCCAGTGACCTTAAACAGGACCATACTATTATTTTTTGGTGTATTATTGCTCTGAAGCCAAGAGATATTGATGAGGAGTGCAGAAACACAGGGAAATGTTTTAGGAAGCCAATATAGTTTTAGAAAAGTAATTCTGAAATGTATATAAAATGCTGTAAAATTTATTTAGTTGGCTCATATGTGGCCTAATTCTTTCAGAAGGGGTTTTCTGTTATATTGAATGAAACTATACATCAGTTCAAATCCTAGCTAGGACTGTTTGGTGGCCTTGGATAAATAATATAGCAGTGATAGAAAACCATTGCAAGATTGAGCAAGATATGGACTTAATATAAAATGCTTTACATCTTTAATCTCAACATTAATATAAAGTGCAATTATTTCTGCTAAAAATCACTTCACCTTCTTTTTATTATCCTGCCACTTTAAAATATATTAATGTGGTTTTAGGAGCCTGGGTGAAAATATCTACATTATTCTTTTAAAAAAAATTCTCTTCACATGTCTCTATTCAATATACATAACTTTCACATGTACAAATTTCTGGATTGTTGGTTTTTTTTATGTTCCCCTAAACTTGTGTTTTAAATGTCTGTGGCATCTACTTCATTTTCCTTGTTATTCTTACCCTTAAAGAATCCAGAAGTTAGTGAAGCATGACCCTTCATTCCTGAGGCTGCACTGGCTATCCTTAATCAAGCTGTGCTTTTCTAAACGTCTCCATTTAATCTCATAAAATGGTTTTTAAGACCTCTCCCCCCTGCCACAAAGGAATCAAAACTAAATGGTCTGTAATTTCCTGAAGTGTTCCCAGATCCTATCTTAAATAATGACATTAGGTTGGCCACTTTCCAGCCGTCAGGTTGTTCCTGAATGCAGTGACTTTGTAAAACCTCTGCTGAATCTTGGATAAACTCTACCCCACTGTCTCTTACATTCTAGATAAAGATTGATTGACCACATGTATTCCATGGAATGCCCCCTCTTAACTCTGCTGTTTTCTTTAATGCAATATTTTTATATTTTTTAATTTTCTACCAATAGCTTCAACAATTTTGCAGCATATGAATGAAGTTCATGAAATTAAGGGTTTTTTTAAAAAAAATAAGCACAGTCACTCTAGCAATTCCTTTCAGTGTTCCTCCAAAAGTTTCAAAATTCCATCTGGATATTGTTTTATAAAATCTAAACATGATTTTAAAGCATTTTTCCTATTGTAGATAAATATAAAATTCCTATTATTTTAACTTTCACATGATATCGTCTAAAATATAATTGTGATTTATGGACTTACAGTAGTTATGCGTGGAGTGTTGGAATAAGAATTCAGTTGAATTAATTTTGTGAACCAATAAAGAAATCATATTCCTGCTTATACTACCATAAAATATTGGGTGAAAAGTAATTCTACCAATGTTATCACTACCAACAGATGGTAGTACAATCTGCTTGAAACTCTGACATGTTCATTGGTATTTGTTCTTTCATTTTAACTGATGGATAGTTGATGTGATAAAATATTATATTAATAGTGTTTGTGAAATGGAAGGCTGTACAGGTAGTCCTTGACTTATGACCACAATTCAGCCCAAAATTTATGTTGTTAAGTGAGATATTTGTTAAGTGAGGTTGGGCCCATTTTATGACCTTTCTTGCCATAGTTGTTAAGTGAATCACTGCAATTGATAAGTTAGTAAAACAGTTGTTAAGTGAATCTGGCTTTCCCATTGACTTTTCCTCTCAAAAGGTTGCAAAAGGGGATCACATGATCTTGGGACAGAGCAATGGTTGTAAGTATGAGTCACTTGCCAAGCTTCTGAATTTTGATCACACAAAGGTCATGAGCTGTGTAAAATGGTCATAAGTCACTTTTTTCAGTGGCATTGTAACTTTGAATGGTCACTAGAGGAATTGTTGTAAGTTGAGGACTATTTGCACTGAATACTTAACAGTCTGCTCTAGCCAACAATTTAATGAATGAAATTTTGACTTTCTGAAGAAGTCCCTCCAATTGAAATCCACTATCAGTTACAGATTGTCTGGTGATGACTGTGCTGACATGAGAAATATGTGTTTATGGGCTCTAAAATTTACAGATATGAACTTGGAAGAGCTGCTTTTTGTGGCCAATAAATAGACATTCTGCAACAGCAACAATTTTTTTGTTGGTAGAGGTAGAGGTGCTTCATTTATTAAAATATCCTTATTTAAACAAAGTTACCGAGGTAGAGGTGCTACTTTTCTTTCAACCTCCATATAATTCAATTTCTGCATCCATGATATGTAACATCCATTACAAAACTTTGAAAACAGGATTTTTATTATTGTGCCAATCTGTGCCTGTTAGCATAACAATTAGATCCTTGACATAACTTCTATAACTAAAGCAACTCTGCTTCTTTGAAGGAAAGTGTTGGAAAGGTTCTCCCATATGAAATATACCTGTATCTCCTTTTCTGCTACCTTGTACCTTTATCAGTTTTTTGTAAATAAAATTTTTATTTGGGTTTTCACAAAAAACATAATACAAATAAGACATCTTTTTTTGAAAATAGCATGATCCTGGGTTATCCCTTCTTCATACAGACACAAACTCAATTTCATATTCATCTTTGTGTTCTATTCCATATCTTATTACTGTTTAACATTTTCTACATAGTTTTCCCCTCCTTTGATTTTCTCAACTTTATTTTTAATTATCTCATATTTCAATTCAAATCATTGTATTTGTACTTTTGTCTGTCCTGTTTCAATTTCATATTATCTTTTCTCATTAAACAAATTTTCCCCTGTAGTTACTAATTGTAGTATGACACCTTTATATCTTTTAATTTTATCCATTCAAGTCTTATTTAAGCTTCAATTTATACTTTTAAGATTATAACATTCAATATAATACATAACTTCCAATCGAATTCTGCTTGGTACATTTTTAAACTACACACTATATTCTTTTTTTAAAAATTATATATATATATATATATATATATATATGTTTTCTTAAGTTTTCGTGGGTACTTACATGTTTGGCATAGACGAACACTATACAGAAGCCTGATGATGGCAGATGAGATTCTGCTGAAACGTTGCTACAACTTTAAAAGCACCACTACTATGACGTGGGAAAATACCCGAACAAAGCTGAATGCCATATATATATATATGCTTTTAAAGTTGTAGCAACGTTTCGGCAGAATCTCTTCTGCCATCATCAGGCTTCTGTATTGTTGCTACAACTTTACATTGCTACAACTTTAAAAGCACAACTACAATGACATGGGAAAATACCTGAACTAAGCTGAATGCCATACATGTAAGTACCCGCGAAAACTTAAGAATATATATATATATATATATATATATATATATATATATATATATATATATATATATTTTTGACTATTATGACATGGGAAAATACCCGAACAAACATATATATATATATATATATATATATATATATATATATATATATATATATATATATATATATGTTGTGACTCCGAGATTTGAACCTGATCAGTCAGCAGATGTGGGTTCGAGTGATGAAGAAGATCTGGCACTGAGATTTGAGCCTGCATTATTAAGTGACTTAGAGGGGAGTCAAGTAGAGGGAGAGGAGTTGGATCTGAGATATGAGCCTGATTTATTGGAGGTTTCAGAGTCCACTCCCTCCCCTGAATCTACTTCCCTGATTGCACCTCAGGTGTTAACTGTTAATCAGGAAAGTGTGTCAGAGGCTTCAAGCGGTGATGAAACTGCCGGATGCTGGCTGGATGCCAGAACAAGGAGAAGATTGAGACATCAATCTCAATTAGAAAAGAGACGTCCAGCAAAGGATTAATTAATGAGACTGACATGCCCTCTCTCAGAGGATATAAGGGAGTGTACGAGTTCGTAATCTTTGCTGGAAACAAAGTGGATTTTGCCTTGGAAAGAAGTGCGTCTGACTACAGCGTTGTGATTTACGAACTATACAGAATTACCAGACAGATTCTAGGAGGATCGCCAAAGGACTGTGATAACAGAGCAATTGAATCTTCTGTCTCTGGTTTTGTTTGCGTAAAGTATTTGAACTCTGTAACTTGAGGTTCTCACCTGTGGATACAGGTGGGACAGAACATATATATATGTAGATAAAGCACTCATTCCATTCCAATTCAATTCTATCATTAATATCCATTGAAATCTTAACATCTTTAACATTTCTTTTCAATTGAATATCATACTTCCTTATGAACACTTATAAACTTTCCATAATTAATTCTTTTTTCCCCTTATTTCTCTTCACTTATATTTTCATAAATCATTAATAATAATTAAAATGTTCCCATTCTTTCCTAATTTAATTCTCTCACTCACTTTATTTCATTTATTTATTAACAAACATTCCACTACATTACAATAAATATTTTATCCATCATTTTAGTCATATTTTCTGAAGTTATTTCTATTTGTAATATAACAATACTATCTTATGTACCTTTGCAGAATCCCTTTTTCAATTATATTTCCACCCATTATCTCTAAATAGGCTTATACTTTCACTCCTTATACCTTTTCCCTGTTTCTCTATATCTTGTTTCTGTCTTTTATAACTTCTTTTCCTTTCCTTCTTCCCTCTCTTCTTCTCCCTCCCCTTTTTACCCCCTTGTCTCTCTACTTCTGATTCTGTCTTCTGTAATCCCCTCTTCTGTTGCTTTCTAGTTTTATACTTATTTTTCAAACTATTCTTTTTTTTTTTTGGTTGTTTTTTCAAATCTTATACTTTTCACTCTCTTTCCCCCCTTTCCTTCCCCCCCCCACATAAAATTACTTGATCATTAAAGATGACTTCTTCTTTGTCCTGATCTTCTTGTTCTGCAAGCGTTTCTTGTTGTTTCTCATATTTCCAGATCTCCATTTCTAAAAGTTGAAATACAAAGCCAAAAGAACCTCTCCCTTCTTGTGCATCTTCTTTCTGTTTTTTAAGTTCCGTTTTCTAAGAGTGATAACATTTTAAACACCTTTAAACAACCACCCAATTGATTTTAGTCATTTAAATGCAATAGCCAAAAATCCAAAAATCACCAAGTAATCCAAATAATCCAAAGCTGTTTCTTCTTGCTTCTTTTTTCCACTTTCTCTTCTTGGGGTTCTATTATTTTGTTGCTAAGTTTCAGTTAAAATGTATCTTTTAGGAATCTTGTTAAGGTTCACTGTAAATTCCTTTTAGTTCCAGGCAGTCTCCTCCATTTTTCCAGATCCTGCCCTTTTATTCTTTTTCTCTCCTTTCCTACTTTTAAAAGCTTTTAAGTATCCAGAAATCTTTATTATCCCTTTGACATTTTATTTTCAGCTTAAATGCCTATTACTGTCAAAGTGGATTTTTTTTTTTCAATTTCTTGCTTAAGTCTCTTAGCTGTCAGTATAAGGAAGGGAAGAGGGAAAAAAAACCAAATCCTTTCCATTCCCTCTCTCCTTTGCTGCTTCAAAATCTTATTTGGGAGCAATGTTATTTTTTATAGTTTAAATTCCAGAGTACCTTACGTTGTTGCTTTTTCAGTTTAACCCGGTTGACCAAAACTTTCTCTTCTTATCTTCCTCTTGCACATTCTTTTCTGGTCAAGTTCTTCTTTGAGGTGGCCATTTCTGACCACCGCTACAACCGCCTTCGGGAAAGGGAGTAATGGCCAGCTGGGGAGGAGAGATGCTGCTCTCCTGAACCCTGCTGGCAGTCTACCCCCTCTTCACCACCTCTACAGCGTGACTTAGCCCTGAAACCAGCCAGCTCGGGGTGCTCCGGTGGCGAGCATGGATCGAAACCGTGCACAATCACGGATTTCGGTCCATCGCCGAAGGAGCTCAAACCGGATGTCTGCGTACCTTTATCAGTTTTTGAGGACTGCTGATGTATATGCATGTCAAACTGTTTTAGATCAACATTATACATAAGGTTGATATGTCACCCTTTCTTACCAGCAATCCTGGCTGCAATAAATGAGTGACTCACAGTAATTCATTTGTATTTATTTTTAGATGATGATGATGATGATGATTTTATCCATTTAGTCATGTCTGACTCTTGTCAATTTTATGGGCCAGGTTGTCTACATCTTGCAGTCTTGCACTGCTTTTCTGCAAAAGTTGATTGAGTTAGCCGAGATGGCTACATTGACCACTTTGATTAAAGAAAAGAACATCATTAATTTTGATTCTTGGAAACTGCTTTCAGACTTTGTGGTTGAGGTGGGGGAAAAAATGAAACTTTGATTTGAAGTTTTGCTGTTTAGATATGTTGGTTGTTATAAAAATGGCTAGTATATGTTATTATGTAAAAGTAAAAAAATGAGGTTGTATGTTATTTACCTTCTTCCACTGGGCCAAAAGGAGTCGTAAACCACTGCTTTTCTTTTTTTTCTTCTCTTTACCCTACATTTTTTCCTCTTCCCCCTTTCCTCCCTATTTTCCCATTATTTTCATTTTTCTTTATATTTCTGTATTATATTTTGATAAACTAATACACATATGAACAAGCTGATCTTGCACTACTTCTTTGAGTTCTTCCATGCTCTGACTGGTGTCAGTTTTTATGAGTCCAACCATCATGTTCTTTGGTGACCTGCTTTCCTTTTACTGTTAACTCTTCCAAGCTTAATAGCTTTCTCCAGTGAATTCTCCTGCATGACATGGCCAAAATAAGTGAGTTACAGTTTAGTGATTTTTTTCCCCCTTCCAGTGACATGTCTGGAGCTATTTATTTCTTTCCCACCTTTATTATCTTGACAAATAATTTAAAGTGGCGAACATATCCCACATAGCTTCCTCTTCCTATTTTCCCACAAAAACAACCCTATGAGGTGGGTTGGGCTAAAAGAGAACGACTGGTCACCAAGATGGCTTTCATGGCTAAAACTGGACTTGAACTCAAGTTTTCTTGATTTATAGCCTGGTGCCTTAACAGCTAGACTAAAGTGGTTCTCGATATCTCAATATGTTAGCTTGGAAAGAAAGGATTATTTGGGATTCTCTCCAATTATTCACTCTATTTAATTTTTTCCACCACAACATATAGATGTTTATGCATCTATATGCAAGTTAGCTAAGGCAAGTGTATTGTGGCAGCAAAAATCTTATTTTCATGCCTAACACTATACATTGATTAGGCATCAAATGAAAGTGTCTATATTACAGATGGAAATTATATGTAATGAATAGAATGTTAACTTTTGTTCATGCTGTTCCTTTCCATTTAGGGTTCACCTAAAATATCTATCTTAGAAGAATAAAGTAATGATCAAAAATTAATGAAACAAATAACAAAAGGAAAAATAAAGAGCTATGGCAAGGTGTGCACCATTGGGTTTATGATAAATTTATTGTGTATATATAATTGAAGAAAAAAGTTCAAATGAATTAGAATTAGAATCTGCTATGTGAGTTTCATTGGATGCCACTTTGCTTCTGGGTCCAATATAAGGTGTTGGATATTACCTTTAAAGGCCTTAATGTTATGGAACCAGATTATTTCATCTTGATTTCATCAATCCCTCTCACCTGGACAGGCAGACCCCATCAGCTGAAGAATTTTAGGAAGAGAGCCTCTTCTACTGTCACTCCTGCCCAATGGAACATCTTGCCCCGAGAGGCAAGGCAAGCCAACATGCGCCTGACCTTCTGGAAAAGCATTAAGATTTGGTTACATCAACTTACTTTAGGGTCCAAAGGCAAACCCTGAGATGATTGGTGGTTGAAGCACTTCCTCTGCCTTTTAATTTTGCAATTGTCCCCTTTAATTTTGTTTTAATCTGGTTTTTAAACTTATTTCAACTTACATATCATTTTATTGTTTTATCTGTAAACCACCCAAAGGCATACAAGTGTGATGGGCAGTATAGAAATAAAAATAAAAACATCATTTCTTTTTGAAAATGTATAATACTCCAGATTGTATACAAGAAGTTAGGTTTCCTTTGTCATAAAAATGCTCTTCTTAGAATTATATTACATAGAACGTGCTATGTAATAGGTTTATCTTATTCTGAAGTTTCAAAAACCCATAGGTGAGGATAGAATGTCGTAACGTAATCCTTTGAGACACAGTAATTACAAGTAATAGATTCTGATGGACTGGAAGATAAAATTCTATCACTGAAGTTATACAGATTGGGAACAGTGGTGAAAGTTAGAATAAAGCACCACATTGCTTCCTTGATTCTATGCCAGCTTGCTCCAAGTATAAAACATTGCCTGCCTGGACATTTTAAGGCTATTTGGCAAACCCACTGAACATACAGAATAGCAGATAACAGATAATAGATAATCAGAGTTGGAAGGGATCTTGTAGGTCATTTAGTCCAACCCTCCACCCAAGCGGGAGACCCTACACCATTTCTGACAAATGGCAGTCCAATCTCTTCTTGAAAGTCTCAACTGATGGCACTCCCACAACTTTCGAGGGCAAGTTGTTCCATTGGTTGATTGTTCTCACCGTCAGAAAGTTTCTCCTTACTTCCAGGTTAAATCTCTCCTTGTTCAGTTTCCATTCATTATTCCTTGTCTGGCCTACAGGTGCTTTAGAAAATAGCTTGACCCCTTCCTCCCTGTGGCAGCCCCTCAAGTATTGGAAGACTGCTATCATGTCTCCCCTGGTCCTTCTCTTTACTAGACTAGCCAAGCCCAGTTCCTGCAACTGTTCATTGAATGTTTTAGCCTCCAGTCCCCTAATCATCCTGGTTGCTCTTCTCTGTACTTTTTCTAGAGTCTCAACATCGTTTTTATAATGTGGTGAACAAAACTGTATGCAGTACTCTAAGTGTGGTCTTACTAAGGCTTTATAGAGTGGTATTAGTACTTCCCTTGATCTTGATTGTATCCCTCTGTTAATACAATTTAGGATTGCATTAGCTTTTTTGGCTGCTGCTGCACACTGCTGGCTCATATTTAGCTGGTTGTCCACTAAGACTCCAAGATCCCTCTCACAGTTACTGCTATTGAGCCTGGTTTCACCCAGTCTATATGTGTACCTCTGGTTTTTCTTGCCTAAGTGTAGGACTTTCCTTTTCTCTACATTGAATTTCATTTTGTTAGATATGGCCCAGTGTTCTAGTCTGTCAAGATCCATCTGGATCTTGAACCTATCTTCTTGGGTGTTTGCTATTCCTCCCAACTTAGTATCATCTGCAAATTTGGTAAGTTCCCCTTCTATTCCCTCATCTAAGTCATTAATGAAGATGTTGAAGAGTACTGGGCCTAAGACGGAACCTTGTGGCACCCCACTGCTTACTTCCCTCCATGTAGACTTAGACCCATTAAGGACTACTCATTGAGTACTGTTTACCAGCCAGTTGTGAGTCCATCTTGTGGTGGTGCTATCTATTCCACTTTTTTCTAGCTTACTAAGAAGTAGGTTGTGGTCTACTTTGTCAAATGCCTTGCTGAAATCTAAATATATTATGTCCATAGTATTTTGCTGGTCTACTAATTTAGTCACTATGTTGAAGAATGAAATAAGATTGGTTTGGCATGATCTGTTTTTAACAAACCCGTGCTGACTGCTAGTTATTACTTTACTCGTTTCTAGATGTTGGCAGATCTGTTTTTTTATTCCAATATCTTCCCGGGTATTGATGTTAGGCTGATTGGTCTATAGTTTCCTGGGTCTGTTTTTTCCCCCCTTTTTTGAAGATGGGAACCACATCAGCTCTTTTCCAGTCCTCTGGTAGTTCCCTGGTGCTCCAGGATTTTTGAAAGATATGGTGCAGTGGTTCTGATATGACCTCTACCAGTTCCTTTAAAACTCTGGACTGTCCTCTTTCCATAATTGTATTCATCTGTATTTATTCATTAATCAGCCCTGGTCACAAACCTTGAGCAAAAGGCAAGCAAAAAGGTAATTTTCCAATTAACTAATTAGGTGACTCATTCTGATAATAAATGAACATTATTGACTCCGTTGTACTGATTGTTGAACTCTGTAAATTAATTAACTTGTTGGGATTTCTTTTAGTCACAATCTGCTCCTATCAGACATTATTAGGATAGAATGGGGCAGCACAGTAGGAAGTCTTTTCACCCGGAAGATGAGCATGGTCATCTTAGGGATCACCAATTAGGAAGATTATTGTATGATAAATAAAGTTTGGCTCTGCTTTAAGGGGATAAGATAATCACTAATTGTTATACTAGTGGTAATTGCATGTTTTCCTTCTTCAAGATCATTGCATGACCATGAACTATTAGTAGGAAAACAGTAACTGTTCTTTATTCCATACAGGTTTTCCAATCATTTCAGATCATGCATCTATTTTTATAATGAAGTTTAATATAAAGCATATACAGCTTTGTATGCATTATGTTTACAGCACAATTATTCCAAATGGAAATATGAGTGAATAATCATCAGCAAGATCATCATCAAAGCCCAGGCCTCTCAAAGAGAGAGAGACAGGGAGACATGGAGAGAGGGAGGGAGAAAGAGAGTGGGAGGGAGGGAGGGAGCGGGGAGAAGGAGGGAGGGAAAAAGAGAGAGAGGAAGGGAGGTAGAAATTAAATTGTTATGGCCTTTTTATGTGATCTTCTGTTTCTGTTCAGCCAGCATTCCCATATGTTAAGATTTATGCTTTGAGTTTTCTAAAAGTAGATTTTATTTTAAAGTGTCCTGCTTTGTTCAAACATCCATTTCAGTCTCCTGTCCCAGTTATGTAACACAAATGAACGAATGAATAAATGAGTTAATATATATTATATAATTTATAATACATGTAATTCATTTCTTGTCTTCATTATTTTAATTATTAATTCAAGGCGGTTAATACACCTCCTACTCCTTTCTTACCCTATTTTCCCCATAACAACAACCCTGTGAGGAGAGTTGGGCTGAGAGAGAAGATGCTTATAAATACAAGTTGCAGGGGAAAATAATTATGGAGATGTTGGTGTTGGTTGTTGAAATCAGCATTCCCGACCTTGGCTGTGAGAATCAAACATAAATGAGGATCACCAGCTTTGGAAAGCCATCTCTACATAAAAACATCAATGACAAACCTATAGAAGTCTACAGAAATCACAGTCAGTTACTCCAAGATTGTTGAAAACAAGCTACATATGCAAGTCTTATTGCCTTTAACAAAATTTTATTAAACATTGAGTTCATCTTAGAAAGCTCACTTGCTTCAGTCTACAAATGCAAAGTTCGAACAATGTAAAATCTTTAATAATGATTCATCTTTCATTTCTATGCACACTATGCACATACCTTATTGTAGCATTATGAATGTATTATACAGTACTATTCTATTATTGCTGCATTGTTCCATAGAGCAATAATATACCATTGTTCTCTCCTAATCCTGACTGAGAATCATGGTTAATTGAAGGGCTTTTTAGACAGCCAATTCATAAAGCAATTTTAAAAAAATCAAATTTATAGAGTTCTTTCCCCCCTGAAAAGTAGCAGAGAGATTGTTAGTCATCATTCAAACAATTAGGTGCTGAAAAAATTAAATCCTTGCTCTCAAAACTGAGCATTTGTCTGAATTTTGGAGCAATTAAAATTGCTGTTGAATTGCTTTTTATTTTGCTTTTGATATTGCACTTTGTTTTTTCTGTATGTAGAGCTCCTGGAATTAGATGATCCACTATATCTCATACAATACATACATATAAATATACTTTTCAACAATATAGACAGGGTAATTTCAATGGAAGGTGGGAACTCAGAACGTACCTCATAAATGTTTTCTCCTGATTGTATTTATAACAGACATTGTATTTGCTTATGAGTGCTAGGCTAGCAATCATTCCAGTGCCACCAGTTCCTACAACTCACAGATTAAGTACTGCTTATTATTGTAATAATTTGTCTTGCCTCCTGTCAGAGATCAAGGAATCCATTTACTTCTGGTGGTGGAAACAATATGTCAAGCAAGCCTTGTATAGCCATCCAAGAAGTGGAAATATTAACCTCGCTCAGGATTAAGAAGATCCTTCCAGCTGATGTTACTCAAGGAATCATGGCATTCACAGAACATCCATGCAAATAATGTTGTCATCTATTGCAACCCTCAGGAGATGGAGAATTTATGAAGCTTTCTCATGTGAGGAATATTTCTGTTTCCTAAGCACACATATATAGCAGGAGGACCAATGCATCATTTTCTCTCAGTCTGCATAACCCATTTTTAATACCACCAATTGTTCTAGAGAAGATCCAGAGTCAAAAATTTACAGCACTGGTTCTCCTATCCTAAGGTGGCACCTGATGGAACCTGATGGAATCATAAAAAGTGCTGTGTTCAGAGACTAACAACAGTCCTCTCTCTGGTCTGCCGCCTGCGCGGGAGCACCGATCGCTCCCATTGGTTGATGCCGTTTGACAGCCGACTATAAAAGGGAGCTGTCAAACGGCATCAGCTGTCGCTGCCAGCTGGCTGTCAGTTAGCCCCGGCAGCCGCGGCAACCCTTTATTCAATGGAATAAAGTCTGTTAGCTTTTAACCTGGCTCCGTCTCACTCTGTAACCGCCGCTCTACAACATATAGGTTGGATAATAAATATACAGCAAAACAAATTTCCATAACTCTCCTCAAATGTGGACATGATGATGGGGCTCTGATCTAAGTCAAGGATCTCCTGGTCCTCTTTGTTCCCCTCTATGCATTGTCCTTGTGTATATTATGTCAGGAAAGATAAGCAAACACATTTGCCCTTTATTTGTATCAGTTTATTTTTATTTGTTTGTTTGTTTATTTATTTATTTATTAAATTTATATGCCTGCCATGGACAGGTTAATTAACTTTGCCAACTACATCAAAAAGTAATTCTTTTCATTGTAGTTCCTCTCAAAGAGGACACCATGCCATTTTTCCAATGGCTTGTACGAATTTGGTAAATATAAGGAAACCTATTCTCTTCAAACTCTTCTTTCTGCAGCAATATCTTATCATTTTTGGCATTATTTGTTTCTTAACTTAGTTTATTTTCTTAATTTGGTTTATAGCAGTTCATATTATTATCTCAAATCTATCCTATAATCATTTTGTAGATATAATAAAAATAATACATCTTTACACATTCATTATATTTTAAAAATCTACATATTTCATTACCATGTTTTATTGTCTAACCATTGATAGAATAGATCCCAAATCTTATAAAATTGTTTATCTCCTTGTTCTCTGATTTCAAATGTCAATCTATTCATTTCAGCACATTCCAGTATTTCCTTAATAACTTCCTCTTGTGTTCCTCTTTTCTCATTACTCGCTGTATATTTCAGGTAAAATTCCCAATAAAAATATTTCTGGTTTCAAGTCTATATGCTTTTTTGTCATTTTCCAACCATGTATGGATTTTGGTCCAATATTTTTTAGCATCCACACACATCCACAACATATGGTAATATGAGCCGGGTATCTGATGACATTTCCAGCATTTTTCAGACTTGTTCTTGAACATTCTTGCTATTCTTGTTGGGGGAAAATGCCATCTGTAAACATCTCATTCAAATTTTCTTTATATGCTGTTGACATTGTCATTTTATAATTTTGAGACCACAATTTTTGCCATTTCTATAGATCAAACCCATATCCAAAATTCTTCCCCCAAGCAATCATTGTTTCTTTAACTTCTTCTAGTTTAATTTCTAATAAGTATCCATATAGTTTTTTAATCACCTTTTCATCAGTACCTGTCAAAATCTTATTTAAATCAGTCAATTTATCGTAGAAACCTTCTGTTTTAGAATCTTTATCATACCTAGAATGTATTTGCGCATATAAAAACCAATTCATCTTTATACCTTGTTCCTCTAGTTTTTGCAAAGATTTAAGTTCACCCTTTTCATTCAATATTTCACTGTTTGTTCTTTTTTGTATATTATAGGATAGGAAAATGCTTCAATAGTCGATAGCCAGACTGGAATTTTCAAATAACATTACCTTTTGATCTTCTCCCAGTTTAACCACAGAGACTCCCGTATATAGTGTCTTCTAAAATACCCCTGTGTTTTAGTTCCTTTATATCATAAAAAAGCATGCCACCCCAGCAACAGATCATTACCTTCTAATGTCAACAATCTAGCATTTCTTAACGTTATCCATTCCTTAACCCACATCAAATTTGTAGCTTGATAATACAACTCCCAATTAGGCAAACCAAATCCTCCTCTTATTCTAGCATCTTGCAAAAGTTTTAGATTTAGTCTCGCTTTCTTACCTTGCTATATATATTTCAACACAATTTTATTTCAATCTTCAAAATAATCTTTTCCAAGCCTAATTGAAATTGTTTGGAACAAATATAAAATTCTGGGTAATATATTCATCTTGATTGTTGATATTCTCCCTGTTAATGATAGTTGTAAGTTTTCCCATTTCACCAAAACTAACGCTATCTGCTGTTTGAGTTTAATATAGTTGTTCTCTTTAAGTGAACTATATCTTGCTGTCAAATGTATCCCCAAGTACTTAATCTTATTTGTGACCTGGCTTTTCAAAACATCCACCAATTCTTCCTTTTGTCTTGATAACATATTCTTTGTCAAAATCTTTGTTTTGTCTTTATTTATTTTCAAACTGGCCACCTTCCCATATACCTCTATTTTTTCTATCAGTGTTAGTGCTGTTTCTAGTGTATCTTCTAAGATGAAAACCAGATAATCTGCAAATGCTTGCAATTTAAATTCTTCCTTTTTAATTTTCATCCCTTTTATATCCTTTTCTTCTCAAATATTTCTGTTCAGCACTTCCAAGGTTAACACAAACAACAACGGTGACAGTGGGCACCCTTGTCTTGTTCCTTTTCTTATATCAGTAGAGTCTGTCAGATCTCCCTCTATCATTACCTTTGCTGTTTGCTTGGATAATTTTTTTGCCAAAGCCCATCTGTTCCAGCTGTAATAACATAAATCTCCAATTCACATTGTCAAATGCCTTCTGCATATCTAAAAATATCAAAGCCATTTGTTTTTCAGGGTGTGCCTCGTAGTATTCCAAAGCGTCCAAGATTACTCTCATATTGTCTTTGATTTGTCTCTTTGGCAGAAATCCATTTTGATCAGGATGGATAAAATTATTTAGGTATTTTTTTGAGTCTTTCTGCCAATATTGAAGCAAACATTTTATAATCTGTGTTTAGTAAGGAAATAGGTCTATAATTCTTGATTTGTAATGGGTCGGCATCCTCTTTTGGGACAAGTGTAATATAGGCTTCTGACCATGATTTAGGTATCCTCTTTAACAAAATTTCATTCATAACTTCTAACAATGGAAGATTCAGTGATTCTTGTAGTGTTTTTTAAAATTCCACCGGAAGTCCATCTGGGCCTGGTGCCTTTCCATTATTTTGCTTCTTAAGTGCTTCAGTTAACTCCATCATTGTTATATTGCTTTCTAACATTATTTCAGTCGCTTTAGGTATCTGGGGTAGATTAGCATTCTGTAAATGCTGTTTGACTTTTTCATCATCAATGTTATCTTGTGTGAATAATTTCCCATAATAATCTCGTATGATTTTCTTCTCTTTACTTCCATAACAAGCTTGGCCTTGGTCATCCATTAATTGCAATATTTTCCTTGATTCTCTCTCCTTTCTCAGTTTATATGCGAACGATCTACCTGGTTTATTTGCATCTTCAAAGTAGTTCTCTTTCGCACCTCTGATTTTCTGTGCTAATTCTTCTTTTTCCATTAATCCCATTTTATGTTTAATTATATCAACTTTTAACTTAATGTCCTTTTTCTGTGGAATTTTCTGTAACTCTTTTTAATGTCTTAGAGGCTAGTCTTTTCATGATGTTTATTTTCCTCTCCAGTGAGAGAGATGAGAAGATAATACCGTTTTCTGACTAAAATTCTACTTAAAAAAGAGGTAAATTATAGATGGTTGATTCCAGAAGGTTTAATGTTCACATGGCAGGAACAGAGACATAGAATTGATTCAATTGAGAAAGCTGAATTATTTTACACAGAATACTTTGGAGGGAAAGAGGGGGAGTCAGAAAAAGAAATGTCACTAATTGAATTCCAAGAGGACTGCCATATAGTGACTGAAAAAGAAGGTGCAGTAGGCGGAAAGGTGGGAGCTAAAGAACAACGTGAACCAAGATCTATGAGAGCTGCCAAACCTATCTATAAAGAGAAAAAACTGATTACAATTAACATAAATGGACTCAACTCAGCTGTTAAAAGAAGGAAAACTTTCCATAAATTAGAAAAATTAAAATTTGATATAATCTGCCTACAAGAAGTACATATTAAAAAGCAAAATGAACAACTGTTGATACAGCCAAAGCTAGGGAAAATATTTACTTCTTTGACACAATGCAAGAAAAGAGGAATGGTTTTATATATTAAAGATATCATCCCAGCGAAATTAATCCATACAGATGATGATGGAAGACTACTAATGGTGGAAATAATGGACAATAATATGAAAACACTCCTGATTTCAATCTATGCCCCGAATGACAATCAAGAAGAATTTTATAGAAAATTACATATAAAAATAATTGAACTGGACTATGCTAATATCATTATAATGGGAGACTTTAATGGAATTGTAGACAATAAATTGGACTATACAACACAGAAAACAACAAAGCAAAACGGAAAGACTCTCCCTAAATCCTTTTTTAAAATGACAGATCAAATAAATTTAAAAGATGCATGGAGAGAAAGAAATGCTAAGACAAACAATATACCTTTTATTCAAAGAGACATTTATCATGGTCCAGAATAGATATGATATGGTTGTCAACAGAATTGTTTGCTAATATCCAAGAAATAAATTTTGAAACAAGTACTTGGGCGGATCATAATCCAATGGCAATTAAATGGAAAGGACAAAGAAGAAGTTCTAGATGAATGTTAAATAACACTATACTAAAAGAAAAAGACTTTATACAGAGAATGGAGAAAGAACTGGCTTTCTTCTTTAAAGAAAATAAAAAAGAAGACACATTAATGCAGAATGTTTGGGATACAATGAAGGCATATGCTAGAGGCTTGATTGTTTCTTTTTTTTAATGTGATAGATCAGGGGTGTCAAACTCTATTTCATTGAGGACCACATCAGGGTTGTGCTCAGGGGTGGGATTCAGCCAGTTTGCCCCAGTTGGGGGGAACTGGTTGTTAACTTTCTGAGCAGTTTGGTGAACTGGTTGTTGGAAGAAATCATTGGAGCAGAGAACCAGTTGTTAAATTATTTGAATCCCTAGTTGTGCTTGACTTTGAGGGGCTGGGGGCATGGCCAGAGCTCCATTTTTGGCCACGACGGTCTCCTGCAGCCATCTGTCAACAAAAATTGAGCTCAGATGGGCTGGGCTCCATTTTTGCTGGCAGAGGCATTGTGGGCTAGTCCTTTGCTGTTTCCAGGGTGGCCCCATGGGCCAGATCTAAGCACCCCATGGGCTGGATCTGGCCTACGGGCCTTGAATTTGACACCCAGTGATCGATGTATCTGCCCTATTTTTTGGTGAACTATTGTACCCGTCTTCTAATTCTTTTTCTTTCTGGGTTTTTTTTAAATCACCAAATACAATTTCTCCATGGGAAACGTTTTACCTCCTGGTTGTGAATGGGACTTTACAAGAACTATCTGGTAAGCCTAATATGTGACTTCAAGGCCTTTTTTTAACTGATCATCTGGATAAACCCCTTTTATGCTTTTCTTTTTTCCACCTCTTTGAAGCTGTTTACATTTTTGCTACAATCATAGTTTGCCTTATCACTGTCTCTGCAGGTGGGCAATCATCAGTGAGATCTACTGTGAATACATTGCAGCTGATGTATCTAAATGGAACCTGCACTTATAGCTAGACCTGTCAATAACCTTAGAACCATTACATTACACTTCAGCTCCTTTCTGAAGATCAGTTTCTTTTTGCAATGATTATTCAGTACTCTAGGAACAAACAACAGCAGACATAATTTCTACAGAGAAATGTGTGGCATTTAGCGCATTATTATTATTATTTATTTGAAGGGAGAATAGAAAATAGCTCACTCTTTCTCATCAGTTGATCATAACAATGTTAGCACTTTTTGAGTTTGAAGCACTCGATATTCATTATCTAATTAATTTTCAGAGCAGTTTAGAGAGGCAAACAAAGAAATGTCACCTCATTTTATAGGTGTGGGGTAAAATATGAAAATGTGGGGGCTTATTAGCATGGTGAGTGGAATCTGCAGTAGGCTGCAGATATTGGGTTGTCAACTACAATGCCAACACAATGATTTGGGATCTCAGCAAACACCTGACAAAATGCTTAGAGAAAATATAAACTACCCTGAACTCCTTAAGGAAGGGTAGGATATTAATTCAATTAATAACTAATGCATATCTATTTGTTAGCTGAAGATAAAAACATTGAAGGAGACTTTAGGAAGAAAGAAGCAGGGATTCTTAATACCTGCTTAAAGTAAAGGTAAAGGTTCCCCTCACACATACATGCTAATCATTTCCTGCTCTAGGGGGCAGTGCTCATGTCTGTTACAAAGCCAAAGAGCCAGCGCTGTCAGAAGATGTCTCCATGTGACCGGCATGACTAAACCAGTGGTGGGATTCAATTTTTTTTTACTACCAGTTCTGTGAGCATGGCTTGGTGGGCATGGTTTGGCTTGGTGGGTGCGGCTTGATGGGCGTGGCAGGGAAAGATACTCCCCAGTCCTGGGGGAAGGTTACTGCAAAATCCCCATTCTCTCCCCACCCACTAACCTGCTTTCCAGCTCCATTCTCCTGTGCAGGGCAACAAAAGAAGACCCAGCCGATCAGCTGGGACTCAAGGGACAGAGAATAGATGGGGGAGGGGCCAGTCAGAGTTCTCCAAACTACTCACCAGTTTGCCAGTTCTCCAAACTACTCAAAATTTCTGCTACCAGTTCTCCAGAACTGGTCAGAACCTGCTGAATACCACCTCTGGACTAAACGCTGAAAGCACACAGAATGCTGTTACCTTCCCACCAAAGTGGTCCCTATTTTTCTACTTGCATTTTTACATGCTTTTGAACTGCTAGGTTGGCAAAAGCTGGGACAAGTAACAAGAGTTCACTCTGTTATGCAACATTTACGAGTAAACCTGCTTACTTGCACCCAATTACAGCAGCAGGAAAAGAGCTCCATGCTATCTCTTGTTCCAGTGTGGTTTCTCTGTTTAGGGAATATCACAGAAACAAAAAGGTCTAGACTCTGTGGAACCTCATATAATACAGTATCAACCTCCTCCCATTGTCCTACATTTGAGCCCACTATTTAAGAAGCATGACTGAAAGAGCATTCAGTCACAGAAGTGGAAAAATGAATTGCTATCAAGGAAGCTTCAGTGGGTGGGCTGCCCTCTCGAGCAACTCTCCCAGAAAGTGTAAATCTCTTTATAGATCTCTTTATTTCAGAGAAGTTGTCAAGAATTCTCGGTTCCCTCTGAAGTAATCTATGTAGTACATTCTTAGCATTTTAATTGATAACTATTTAGTCCTGGAAACTGGACTTCCCTTGTGTGGTAATTTGTTCAAGACTCATCTGTATTTCTGATTGATATATTAGATTTGTGCAGATAGTGATATTAAGACCTGTACAAATATAACCTAAACTCCCCTTTTAAAATGTAATAGTTTGTGGCAACCCTAAACGTAAATGTACTTTCTCTCTATTTCCAATTTCTTCCTTCCCAAGTTTTTCTTATATCAACTTCCAAACAGAATTTGAGATTAAAATTTTCTAAATTTAATACAGACCAGACATTTAAGTTGATTGAATCATTTTAATAATGATTAATTTTGCATTTACCATTTGTTTTTAGCCTGAAACTTTCCATTCAAAATGACAAGAAAAAGAAATGAAAGAAAGTTTTCACTAGATTTGGAGAGGAAAAAATGGAAGGACTGCATTGCCTATAACTGATAGGAATATGAGATTTTTTTCAGTCCTAGCGAAGAAGAGAAGGTGGAAAACAAAGGAATTACCATAAGGTTGCTTTAAAGTGTGGATACTTTTGTACATTAATTGGTGCTTGGGAGAAGCAGTTTGCTAGGTGAATTTAATAAATGTTGTTATGCCTAAATATAGCCCTCTACCTGCTTTCTTTCCCATCCAGATACTCTCTTCTCTCATCTCCATTTCTTTTTGTTTTGCTCTTTCTCTTTTCCTTCCTTCCTAATGCAGGAGCCCATTCTTTTTACATCTTAAACTTGTTTCTTCCCTCTCCGTCTTCCTCTAGCAGAAAATGGATAGGAAACTATGTGTCTGGTAAGCATGTGTACTTGTTATTATTATTTCTGTGGATCAGGATAGTTTGTATAAAGGGACTTCTGGGTAGCTAATTAGAAAAGACTCTTGAAAGGTTGATTTTATATTTGATAACTGCAGTAAGATTGAAAGAGTAACACTGAACCACCTCAAATGGTAGAATGGATAGTGAAGCTAGTGAAAATGGCAAAACTGACCTACTTGGTGAGAAACAAAACAATAAATCCTTTTAAGAAATACTTTTATGGCAATCTTATATTTGCTGAATTTTTGGAATTTTTGCAGAAAATGAAAAAAAAGTAGAATAATGATTTCTGGATTTGATGACTAAGAAAGAATTGAATAAGGGGCTGAAAGGATTTTTCTAATAATAGAGAGGGAGGCAGGACAATGAATTTGTTTATTACTGTTGAAAAGAAGGTGAGAAGTCACTTATATTTTCTAGTTCTTATTTTTTTAATTTCGTCTCTCTCTCCCTCATTTTATACTTTTTTGGTTTTCTTTCTTTTATTTAGATATTATTACTTTATATTAGTCTTTTATCTATATAAAAAGTCTCAATAAAAATTATAGCAGCTAAGAAGCTGGAGTGCCATCTTTGATGCTGGAAATTGGAATTCAAATGCTGGTTGGTACCTGTATCCTTCCAGTAGGATCCCTGGACAAAACCCTTCTAACACTTCATCTGCCTACTTCAAAACACAAAAGTGAAACAAACTGGGAGAGTCACGTTGGCTCAAACATTATTCAGATCAACTAGGTATAAATCAGATGTTGGATAATGAGATGTTGAAGAATCAGGACAATCTATTGATAACTAGCCAAGGTACTAGTCAATCAGCCAGACACCATGGAATTAGGACTAGAAGATGGCAGTGGTGATAGATGTGATGGTGTCAAGTAACAGCAAAATCAGGTAGAAGGACCATGAGAAGCTGAAGAAGTACCAGGGCTTGAATGAGGAACTCAAGAGGGTGTGGAAAGTAAAGGCCAAAGTATTCCTTAGTGGTGGTAGGAGCCCTTAGGACTGTGACTCCTAAGCTGGGAGAGTGGTTGCAACAGATCCCAGGAACAACATCCTATTATATATCATATCTTTCTGTCCAGAAGAAAGTGTTAGGAACATTTTGCTAATAATGCCCTAATACCCTTATTTGGTGGTCCTATTTTTACAAGGGGTTGCATTCCTTAATCAGGAGAATTGTGGAACACGTGGACATTCAGAAAAAAAGCTAAATAAAAATCATTTCATTTTAAATTACAGGAGTGCACTCAGCTCTAAAGATAAAGATACATTGCAGCTGGGAAATGTTTGATTTAATACTGTGCAGAGTTTTAAGCATAAATGTGTGCTTCATTTACTTCAAAAAGCTTATAGCATTTAGTTCAAACCAGGTACTAATCCTTGGATTTATGCTATGACAATCTAATCCATTATGGGTTTTTCAGCTGCAAATATGAAGTACATGTAAATACAAGATAATAAGGTGGGGAGTGGGGGGCAACCTGGATTTTTTTAAAGTAAGGATCTAGTAGAAAGAAAAGCCAGTTCTGGATAAGCCTAAACTGAAGATGTCAATATATTAATATTCATTTCCATTTTGATACTTTTGTTTTGGTTTTTTAGGTTTTTTATTCACCTAATCCCTGAAACATTTGAAACTGATCCAGTATGTGTTAGTAATATCATTTAGGATATTTAGGATATAATCTTCTGGTCTGCACATTTGAGAGTATCAGCAAGACCTGACCAGCATTTTCCAGTCACTCAAGCACGATGAGCTTCTAATTGCATGATTTTTCAGCCATAAAAACTATTTTTCATGCTGACTTTAGATTTGTTGGAGCTGATTTCCAATACGTATTAAGACAACCAAGTTGAACAAGGCTGTTCTTATACAGCTGAAACTCAAAAAATTAGAATATTGTGCAAAAGTTCATTTATTCCAGTAATGCAACTTAGAAGCTGAAACTAATATATGAGGTAGACTCATTACATGCAAAGCAAGTTAGTTCCAAGCCTTGATTTGTCATAATTGTGATGATTATGGCTTACAGCTCATGAAAACCCCAAATCCACAATCTCAGAAAATTAGAATATTACATGCAATCAATAAAACAAGGATTGTATAGAGAACAGTATCGGACCTCTGAAACATATAAGCATGCATATGTACTCAATACTTGGTTTGGGCCCCTTTTGCAGCAATTACTGCCTCAATGCAGCGTGGCATGGAGGCTATCAGCCTGTGGCACTGCTGAGGTGTTATGAATGACCAGGATGCTTCAATAGCGGCCTTCAGCTCTTCTGCATTGTTCGGTCTCATGTCTCTCATCTTTCTCTTGGCAATACCCCATAGATTCTCTATGGGGTTCAGGTCAGGCGAGTTATCCCACAGTAATCCCACGGTCATTGAACCAGGTTTAGGTGCTTTTGGCAGTGTGGGCAGGTGCCAAGTCCTGCTGGAAAATGTAGTCAGCATCCCTGTTAAGCCTGGTTTCCCCAACCAGGGTTAGGGAGACAAGCTAAACAGAATGTGCAGCTTAGTCAGATAGGCACACAGATAAATGAGTGAGCTAAGCTTGTATGTTTATTAACATACAAGCTTAGCTCACTCATTTATCTGTGTGCCTATCTGACTAACGCTGCACATTCTGTTTAGCTTGTCTCCCTAACCCTGGTTGGGGAAACCAGGCTTAACACTGGTTATGGGCCCAGAGGCTGCAAAGTCAGTTTAATTAGGATAAAACAGATTTATGTAAAAGTGAGAGTTTGTGTTGTTATACATTACAGTAAACAGACAGCTGTGTTTTATTAATTATATTTTTATATCCATATAAGAAAACATGGCACAAGTCAATCAACAAAGTTTGTCCCTTATATCCAAGCTGGATGGAACAAACTATGTATCATGGTCTATGAAATGTAGTCTGCTTCTATGAAGAGAAGGTTTGTGGAACATAATTGAAAATCCACCAAACGTAGAAGAATGGGATCCAGAGGATGATGAAGACAGATTAAAGATAGAAGAATTTATGCATAAAAATCAACAAGCTATTTGCATTATTGCTTTAACCTTAACTGATAAGCAACTTGTTTATATCCACGGAGAGAAATCAGCTGTTGGGTGTTGGCAGAAGCTGAAGAGGATTTATGTTCGAGATAACGTTGGTGCTCACATAAATCTAACACGGAAACTTTTCAGTACACATCTCCATAAGAATGGTGATATGCTGAGTCATTTGAAAACTATGCAAAGCATTTTTCAAGAACTGCACGAGAAAGAGCTTATTTTCTCTGAACTACACCAAGTCTACATAATTCTATCTTCCCTTGACGAAAGCTATGATAACTACGTAACTTCCCTTGAAATATTGCCAAAGGAAAGCCTAACTTTAACTGATATAACTGGCAGATTGATTGAAGAGGCCAGAAGAAGGCTTGAAAGAGACGAGTTAAGGAGGCAGCAACCTCAAAAAGAAGATAATGAACTTCCTACTGCATACGCAATTAAAAAGTGCTTTAATTGTGGAGGAAGAGGACATTTGGCAAGATTTTGTAAAAAAGCAAAACGCCAGAACACTAGCCAGAATACTAAAAGTCATCAAAAGATAAAGAAAAATTTAGAGTTAGCCATGTATACTAACAAAGCTGTAAAAAATAATTTATGGGTGGTTGATAGTGGAGCATCACATTGTATTACAAATGATGAGAAAAATTTTTATTAAAATGTCCAATAGTACACAGCAGATATCGTTAGCCAATGGCTGGAAACTGAAAGCTAAAGGTCAAGGTATAGCATATTGTTCTTTTATAAAAGAGAATGTAAAAATGTTATATGTACCACAACTTAAGTTTAATTTAATTTCAGTTAGAATTTTAGTTAAACTAGGATATGTAGTTACTTTTAAAGGAGATAACTGCATAATTGAGAAAGAAGATAAGAGAATTACTGCATCTTTAAGAGGTGAATTATATGTGTTAAATGATGATGGTTTAAAGGTGGCTAACACAGTTTATGAAAATAAGAAACCTCATGATGAATGTATTCACTTGTTACATCAAAGGTTAGGGCATTTAAATTTTAAAATACTTAAGAAAACTGTTGAATTATCTAAGGGAATAAGTTTGAAACCTTGTAATAAGTATTTGCAATGTAATGCCTGTAATCAAAGTAAGAGCAGGGTCACACCTGCTAATATAGTTGATGGATTTACTACCAAAGAGCCTTTAGAAGTAGTATTTGCAGATTTAATAGGTCCTAAAAAACCAAGTGTAGGAGGAGCTCGTTACATACTAAGTATAATGGACCACTATTCTAGATATGGGTTTTGCTATTTAATGAAGAGCAAAACTGAAACATATCAAAATCTCTTTAATTGGATTAAATTTGCAGAAAGGAAAACTAAAAAGAAATTAGTAACTCTTATAACAGATAATGGTGCGGAATTTACAAATAATAAATTCCAGAACACACTAAGAATGTTAGGTATTCAACATAAAATGTCTGCACCATATAGGCCACAACATAATGCCTTTATAGAGAGAAGAGGCCAAACATTACAATCAATGGCACGTACTATGATGTCTGATTCAGGATTACCTGACAATTTATGGGGAGAAGCAATAATGTGTGGTAATCATATATTAAATAATGTTGTTAATTCAACAACAGGTGAATTACCATTCACATTGTGGCATGGTACAAAACCTGATTTAAGTTACATGCACACATTTGGAGCACCAGCATGGGTGCATATCCCTACACAACTTAGACACAAAGGACAACATAGAGCTAAAAGATTATATTTTGTAGGATATACATCTAATCATAGATCTTATAGATTCTGGGAACCAGGTACATCTAGAGTTTACACCAGTGCTAGTGCAAAATTCCTAGAACATGTAGGATGGAATAGATTAGAGCAAGATTTAAATAATGAAGTAATTATTGAACCCTACAAAAGGCAGAAAAATCAGATTAGTTATAAGAAGAGTCCAATTAAAGAAGAAGTCCACGAAGAGCAAATAGGACCAGAACAAGAGGAAACAGTTGATCAGGAAGAGTTAGATAATCAAGAAGAGTTAATAAATGAAAGTCCACCTGTAAGTCCTGTAATACCTAGACGTACTACACGTGTAACTAGACCACCTGATAGGTATCAAGCAAGTATAGTTTGCCAAGTAACTAAAGTTCCAACTAGTGTAGATGAACTTAGGATGTATCCTACTAAGGATCAGGAGAATTGGCAAAAGGCAATGGAAAAGGAACTAAATTCATTAAAGGTAATGAAAGTTTATGAAGATGCTAAATTACCTCCAGGAGAAAAATCCATTGGGTGCAAATGGATATTTAAAGTAAAAACTGGAAATGATGGGACTGTTACCCATAAGGCTAGGTTAGTAGCTCAAGGATTTAATCAAACTGCATCTGATTACGATAAAGTTTTTGCACCAAGTCTTAAAGCAACATCTTTAAGAGCAGCATTAGTGTGGGCAGCTAAGAAAAACTATGTCATTAACCATTTAGATGTAGAAACTGCTTACCTGCATGCACCATTGCAGCACACTATATATTTAAGAAAACCAGTAGGTATAAAAGACAATAAATTAAATAGTAATGATTGTTGGAAACTCAAAAAGAGTCTTTACGGGTTGAAACAATCTGGGTTTGAATGGAACCAATATATTGTGAAAGAGTTAAACAATATAGGTTTTAAATCTGGTTTAGCAGATCCATGTGTGTTTAAAAGAGAAAATAATGGAACGGTGTCATTATTGTTATTATTTACAGATGATATTGCTTTGATAACTAAGACTAATAATGAAGCTAATGAGATTATATCATTATTAGCTAAAAAGATAAAATTAAAGCATTTAGGTGAAATTAAAAGGTATCTAGGATTGACAATTAACAAAACAAAAAATGGTTTTAAGATATCTCAAGAAGATAAAATTTGCCAATTAATTAAAACGTTTAAAATGGAACTTTGTAAACCGGCAAAGACTCCAATGAGTCAGGAAGTTTGCCAAACTGATGATCAAAGTCCCAAATTTGATAAGTCCATATATCAATCTTTGATTGGCAGCTTATCATATATAAGCAATTGGTCAAGGCCAGATATAGCTTATAGTGTAAATCAGCTGGCACGTTTTAATTCAGATCCACATCAATGTCATTGGCAATCATTGAAGAGAATTTTAAGATATCTTAAAGGAACAATGAACCATGCATTGTATATAGAACCAAAGGGTGATTTGAGTCTTAGTGCCTATGCAGATGCAAGTTTTGCAACTGATATAAACACAAGAAAATCAACATCTGGGATGGCTATATTATTTGGTAAGACACTAATAGGGTGGAGGTCAATCAGACAACAGCATATTAGCTTGTCCACAATGGAAGCGGAATTTTCATGTCTGTCATTACTATGCACTGACTTGATTTTGTACAAACAGTTATTATTAGACATGGGTATAACTGTTAAAGATTCTATTATTGTGTACGAGGACAATCAAGCAGCTATAACATTAGCTACTAGTATTGCTGTAAAAACTAAATCAAAGCATACTGATTTAAGATACTTAAATGTTAGAGAATCTGTAAAGAATGGGCTAATTAAATTGGAATACTGCATGACAGAAGAAAACATTGCAGACCAATTTACAAAAGCTCAAGGAGTAACTAAGTTTAAAGAAAGTTGTAACAAATATGATTTAAAGATATAAATAGTTATATTATTATTTCCTAAAAGGGGAGAATGTTAGGGATAACATTGTTTTACCCTAACTGGTTTAGGTAAATAATAATATGTAATCATAGTTTGTAAGTTAAAGTGTCTGCAACTTTAACTATGGGATAGTAATTAAGGGAGTGGTTGTGAAAGCACTTTAAAAGAAGCAAGACGACAGCTTGCTCGCTCTCTGGCTTTGATGATCCCTGATTACTGCAAGGAAACAAGTCTGCATTGCTCGAACGGGAGAGAAAACAAAGGACTGACTTGTAAGTGAATTGACATAGGGTATTCAACATGGACTTTGCTAACTGAATATCCCTGAATGGACTGACTAAATGATACATGACTATTGGACTGTTATTTTGACTATGCTATGAACTCATAATGGAATAAACTATATTTTTGATAGCACAAGCGTATCTGTTATTTTTACTGTATGTTAATAAACATACAAGCTTAGCTCACTCATTTATCTGTGTGCCTATCTGACTAACGCTGCACATTCTGTTTAGCTTGTCTCCCTAACCCTGGTTGGGGAAACCAGGCTTAACAATCCCCATAAAGCTCGTCTGCGGAAGGAAGCATGAAGAGCTCCAAAATCTCCTGGTAGATGGCTGAGTTGACCCTGGACTTAATGAAGCAGATGACATGGCTCCCCAAATCAACACAGACTGTGGAAACTCCACACTGGACTTCAAGCATCTTGCAGTATGTGTCTCTCCATTCTTCCTCCAGACTCTGGGTCCTTGGTTTCCAAATGAGATGCAAAAGTTGCTCTCATCAGAAAAGAGGACTTTGGATTACTATGCAACAGACCACTTCTGTTTTTCTTTAGCACAGGTAAGATGCTTCTGACGTTGTTTGTTGTTCAGGAGCGGCTTGACAAGAGAAATATGACATTTGAAGCCCATGTCCAGGATTCATCTGTGTGTGATGGCTCTTGATGCACTGACTCCAGTCTCAGTCCACTCCTTATGAAAGTCTCTTTTGAATGGCCCTTTCCTGACAATCCTCTCCAGGCTGCGGTCATCCCTGTTGCTTGTGCACCTTTTTCTTCCACACTTTTCCCTTCCACATAACTTTCTATTAATGTGCTTTGATACAGCACTTTGGGAACATCCAACTTCTTTTGCAATTACCTTTTGAGGCTTTCCCACCTTATGGAAGGCGTTAATGATGGTTTTCTGCACAACTGTCAGGTCAGCAGTCTTTCCCATGATTGTGATTCCTACTGAACCAGACTGAGAGACCATTTAAAGGCCAGGAACCCTTTGCAGGTGTTATGGCTTAATTAGCTGATTAGAGTGGAACACTTTGAGCCTAGAATATTGAACCTTTTCACAATATTCTAATTTTCTGAGATTGTGCATTTGGGGTTTTCATGAGCTATAAGCCATAATCATCACAATTATGACAAATCACGGCTTGAACTATCTTGCTTTGCATGTAATGAGTCTATCTCATATATTAGGTTCACCTTTTAAATTGCATTACTGAAATAAATGAACTTTTGCACGATATTCTAATTTTTTGAGTTTCACCTGTATGTATTATGTCAAGTTATCCTTGAACTATATTCAAACACTACAGCTAATGCAAATATTTTTTGACAACTTCGAACCCCAAGTTGTTTCTAGGCACAATTTAAAATGCTGGTTTAACTCTAGAAATTATTCTACTGTCTGAGGTGATAAAGGACTACCCCTTTCCATGCCTAAAGCAATCTTAAACTATGATGGTGATTATACCAACACTTTCCTAGAATGTTATGAAGACAGAAGGCAGCATGACATGTTTTGCCATTGCAATGTAACTCAACATGCAATGGCATGGATATTATAAATTCAAATTATGAACCTCTCCTAGGGTTGACTTTTTCTGGAAAAGGGATAACAAGAAAGAGAAATTTACACTGAAATGGAACGTGTACTTTGCAGAGGCAAATCTGACAGTTAGATCAGCAGTGGAGTTCATGGGTTTGGGAGGCAATCAGATGATATCTTGTTAGAGAAACTCTCTTGGTTGTCAAAATCCAGTTCAATGGATGATTTGAAAATCTGTGTTAAAATCTTTTCTCTCATAATCTATGTTAAAAATTCCTATTATTAAAGTTGATCTGAAGCTAAAATAATAAACAATCATTTTGGTACATTCAAAGGAATTTTACTCCCATGTAAATGACAAGGGATTCCTATTGAAATCTACTGAGAATTATGGATGTTGTAGCCCCTCAAGCCTTGAGAGTACCAAGTTAAAAGGTTGCCCTATACACCTATTCTTCTGCTTCTGTCGTGACTGATTTGACCTTGATCTTCTTATTTAAATTTATTCTTGCTCCTCTTAACCTTTCATCCTTCAGAAGTTTTCATTTTCTCTCAATAGACAAGAATAATTCATTTCTTCAACAGCGCACATGCAGTAAATTGCAAGTAGCTATTTTTCTCCCACTAGTAAATTCATATCACACTGTTCATTTTGTTGAATAATAGGCCATGCAACTTCTTCCTTCCCTTCCCTGCCCAAAACAGAAATCCTTCATAAGCAATCTCCCATCTTCAGGCCTACTGACTCTTATTTGCATTCCTACCCCTGCTATTCCACAGCAGGGGCACTCCAGAGCCCTCTGTTGTTGATCCTCTCCCTAAAAATAAAAATGACAGCTCCAGAAAAGGAGGCAGAATTGCAGTGAGCTACATGGGAGAACAATGCCATGAATAAGGAGCTGAACCTTGAAGGGAATCTCTATTGAGTAGAAATACAATAGGGGTGGCTAATTCAATTAGCAATTGATGCATGTCCTTTGAACAAGTTTAAGCAGCATTTTTGCAAGAGTAAGACATAAAAAAAGCCACTGAATAGATTGACAATAGACAAAGTTTTAACCAGTACAGTAGAACACCCCTTTCCCAAAAAAGTTACAAAAACCAAGCGGTAACTAAAGGTGATTTAACTTAACTTATCTAAGTTCTGATTAGGCTGTTATTGTGTCAAGTTATTTCAAGGCTCTTTAGACATAGGCTGTAATTTTATACCTGCCTTGTGTGGGAGTACACCCCACTGAATTCTTATGGGCCTGCTAGGTTAGATACAGGTACAGATAATCAGAGTTGGAAGGGACCTTGTAGGTCATCTAGTCCAAGCCACCCTCCAAGCGGGAGACCCTACACCATTTCTGACAAATGGCAGTCCAATCTCTTCTTGAAAGTCTCAACTGATGGCGCTCCCACAACTTCCGAGGGCAAGCTGTTCCATTGGTTGATTGTTCTCAATGTCAGAAAGTTTCTCCTTATTTCCAGGTTAAATCTCTCCTTGTTCAGTTTCCATCTATTATTCCTTGTCTGGCCTATAGCAGCTTTAGAAAATAGCTTGACCCCTTCCTCCCTGTGGCAGTCCCTCAAATATTGGAAGACTGCTATCATGTCTCCTCTAGTCCTTCTCTTTACTAGATTAGCCAAGCCCAGTTCCTGCAACCGTTCTTCATATGTTTTAGTCTCCAGTACCCTAATCATCCTGGTTGCTCTTCTCTGTACTTTTTCTGGAGTCTCAACATCGTTTTTATAATGTGGTGAACAAAACTGGATGCAGTACTCTAGGTTGCTCTTCCATTTCTACCAAAGGAAGCAAACTTTTATGTGAACAGCATTGTATTTGAGCATAACTCAAAGGCTTGTAAAATAATGTTTTATGTAGTACAAAGCAAAATACCTTGAAATATCTGAATATATATTATGCATAAAAATCCAGTGTGATTATCCACCATCAGGAAGTGATCCAGACTGAATAATTCCATTTTCAGTCTTCAAAATAAATGATGTAGCAGAAAGAGGGCTTAGTGCAAGTGTGGCTGTGAGGTATGCTTGCAGTTTGCTGCATTATATAGCTCTCTTGGAGATATAAAATATGAGTTTCTTGTTTCTGGCACTACCTCCATCGTTTCATCCATATAATGGATTGTTAATCCTAATCAATCAGCCACCATCCCAACTTGATGCCTTCCCGAGGCAGCCCATAGAACTCCCACTTGTAAACTATGATATGTGTGAATTATAAAGATTTGGAGAATGCCAACTGGGAAAGACTGCCATAAGGTCCCAAAAGAACTTCCTTTAAGCTATAAATGAAATCCCCAGGATTCTCATTCAAAGCCTGGTCTTGCATTATTAAGGATACAGTGATATTCTTCAGTTAAGGGGAGTGCCCCTTGTATCTAACAAGGTATCATGAACTGAAGAGGTATCTGTCTTGGGTGCTGGGACAGAAAAGACGTTTCACCACAGAGGAAGCAAATGCTGAAAAGATGACAGGCAAGAGAGCCTTTCTGCTTCTTCTTAAATTCTGTACATATAAAATGCTGGTAGTCTACAAAAGGAACAAAGCACCTACTGTATCTCCAAGTTAATATCCTTAAAACAACATACCTCAAAATTAAAAATATATGGTCTGATTGGTACTTTTATTATTATTTTTAGTCTTAAAGTCAAGCATGTATTAATTAGTGTCTAAACATGTATTTAGTTTACTATTCTGGGGGGTATATCATTTTTATTTTAATTTTCAGTGACCTCCACACAGCTGATTTACAATTCAATACAAGCTTACACTACTTCCCAATACCTTTGTCCCTACTCTAGCTTCTAAGTTTCTTATAGTCATTCCTAACAGAAATTTCGTAACTATCTTCCCATTTTAGGATTAGTAAGCAAAACACAGCTATTTCTTTACCTCCACGCATTGTTCCCAGGCAGCACTACATGGTCTCCCAAACCAGTTCCCTTTGGCATTATTTTTCATATTCTTCTAAAGCAAGGACAGGCAGCTGAGCTGCTAAAGGTAGAATAGTGCCTTGATGCCCTCTTTTTAAATATTGATCACATTTATATGGCCACTCGTTTAATTAATGGAACTCTGGTGGCAAACAGGAAAAAAAAGAAATGCTTTAAAATGAAAAGAAAAACCCTCTGAGATTAAAAAAAAATAAACCACCAAGTTGTAAAGCCATTTAAAACTGTTTTAACCCCCCAGAGCTCTCCAAAAGCAGCCCAACATCATCCCAACTTTCTCCTGATTTTCTACCTTAAAAGAACTACTAAAGAAGGAAAGACTTGCCCAGCATTTTCCATGTGTCAAACGTCTGACCTCCAAATCAGAAAAGGGCTTAGCATTTTAACCCTCCATCCTAAATTTCTTTATCATGTGCCTGTTCTTGAGTTAACGATTGATGCATCTGATAAATGCAGAGATAGTTTATTGTTTTTTTAATACCTCAAGTGAGATTGATCCTTTTCTTTCTGAGTCTGATTGCAAAATTTGGAAGAGCAATTTTCTTTATTTCTTCCTGGATTTAATGATTTTTAAAGATCTCAGCAGCCAAACTAGAGAGGAAAGCAAGTACAGTAGCTTTGAACATTCAGTAAGATTCTGGAGAGAAAACAGAATTAAGTATTTTTCAATTATAGATAATATTTATTCCCAATATTTATCATCAACAACAACTTCCTAGCATTATTCCCGCAGGCACAGAGTTCGCTTTTCGGATCAGTGAACGCCATCTTACACAATCAAAGACAGCATCCAGGTCCAACAGGGTTCATGTCTTCATTTATTGTGTATAAATATTCCCAATATTTACATGTGATGAAAAAGTCCCGGGGATATTTAGAACTTCCCCTTTAGAAATTTAAATCAGGTTATTTTCAAAGAAAAGAAACTGACTATGTCTCTGGGTCTATTTTTTGCATCTATTTTTTGCATCTATTTCCATACAAATGCTAATTTTACTGTATATTATTTACAGATGAATATGTGATGGTTTCAGAAACTGGAGCATTTAATTTAATGGAAAAGTAGGCTATTCTATCACATATAAGATGGAGGTACTTAATTAATTTGCATGATTTTCATCGTTAAACAGATGTTATCCTAATGTTACTGTACAAGAATTTAAGCACACAATTCTTGATTTTATGTTATAAAAACCAATATAAGCTACATTTTTCAGTTTCTTTTGGGGGTGGGAAGATGGGGTATACAGTTCTTAAACAAATATTCTTGCTCTTCATAAATTTATGAAGAATGTTATAATTTTTTTATTTTTTATTTTTTATTTTTTTTATGTCATGTTTTATGTCTTATATGTTTTTTGTCTGTTGTCAAAATCAATAAAACTTTTACCAAAACAAAAAACAAAAAACAAATATTCTTGCTATTCTTACAATTTTTGCCCTTGTACTTTTGGAACAGTTTACTTTCCAATGAGAAAAAAAAGAATGAAGTTAAATTATCAACAATATTCTTTCTTGTTTAGAACTGTATTATCTTAACCTTTTTTAAATAAATACCTCTATTACCAAATCCGTTTTTCTTTAATTCTACTATAATCTGGTTGTGCCTGCTCATTTCCAGTGAAAGTTTGTATATGTGTGCCTTTTGAAGATTCCTGCTGGAAGAATTTTCCCGCAAAAATGTTTTTTCCCCCCCAAGGATTGCAAGCATTCTTATCTTTACCCCTTGTCATTAATGGGGCAAATGACTAATTTATTTCTGATGAGAATTTATATGGTTTTCTGCAATTCAGATAAAAAGCATAATTGCTGACAAGCCCAGGGCAATATTTAAATCACTTCCTTGTTGTCAACATATTTCTCCTTCTTAAAAATGAATATCTCTGAAATTTGATTTGTGCAGAACCCTCGTGGACTCTTCATTCAACTGTACTGCACCTGTCACCTGTGTGCTAGCATTCTGCTTAAGGATCAATTTACATAACCTCATTTAATGGGTTCATAAATCATACCCATTAAGCCCAGCTAACAGGAACCAAGGGTTCTAATTTATGCTGCCTTTCATAGCAGAAAATTGGGAGGCTGGAGCCTGTGGATAAAGAACCCAGGTCTTGCCTTTGATTGTTGATTGTGATGGTAAATGTATGGATGATGAGAACAGATTTTCACTGTATTGATTTCCTGCCAAAGCACAGCATGCTTTATTGTGAGAGGAGGTCTTTGGCAGCAATGCTAAAAGTGCCGGTTGTTTAGAAGCCCTTTGCCAAGATGACATCGAAGACAATACAAGCGGGTAAATACTAAAATAATATCAAGCTGAAATATTAACCTTTTTTTAATAAGGAGCCCAAACAGTCACAAAAGTAGTTTCCCCAAATTTAAAGATTTGTCTCAGTGACATATAGGAAGCCGAGTATACAGTAAGTACTAATGTACAGAATTATTGAAGAAGTCTTTCCCAGTTTACTTACTTGTTTATTTACTTCTGTAAATTATATCTTCCTCAACTGTATACAGAGATCAGAATCCACCTATGAATAAATATAAATCCAGAACTCTCTGTCCTGTCATTGTTTTTAGCCTTGGCAGAAATTAGTATTCAAGTAAAAAGGTAACATTTATATTATTATTTTCATTCCCTGAGATCATGATATTATGTGTGACCCTGGCCCTCTGCCCAGAATCATATCTATGCATTTAATTCTGCCTAAAAATCAATGAGGAACTCTTTACCCAGATTGCCTTTTTGGCAGAATTGTTGTCATGGGGAACTGTTGCCTCATAAGGGGTCAAAAAGGTTCAGATGACAGCCAGAGCCATGCAATGGCAGACCTATCTTTGTTTATGTGTGTTGTGACATGCTAAAAGGGGGATGCGGCTTTAAACAAATGATTGCAGCCACTGTCTTGACTTTGTGAGCTCCTGTGGACACCCCTGATTATTGCTTTGGCTGAAGGATCAGAATCAACCATATCTACTACAGTATTCCCAAAGGTGCTTTTCAAATCCACGACCTGGATGATTGAGAATCTCCATAGATGTGTCTATAGTAAAATACAGTCCCTCTTAATGATCTTTGAAAGCCTTCCCTAACCTATATATCCTGCAAATGTGGTTGTACTATAATTCCCCAAATCCCTAACTAGCATGACAATTTTGGGTTACCCAGTCCTAATTTCTGCACATTCAATGAAAGATATTAATTTCCTAATTACAGCCATGCATACATACATGCAGCCATAATAACCTGTTCATATTTTAAAAAAAGAATGTATTAAAATTAGACACAAATTCTTGATCCTGATCTCTTTATCTGCTTAGTTACCCATGTATTGAAAATGAAGATATGGTTCTCCTAAGGCCATATCCTTATTTTCACATTCATCCTGACTGGCATATGAAGAAAGCAGGATATTGCCCAAGAGCTTGTCTCTAATCTTAAATTTATTCTAATCTAATCATTTTATCTAATCTCTAGTCTACTCTTAATATGAAAATGAGGCTATGTCTCTTTTAAGACTTGGTGTTGACAGTGAAGATATCAAAGTAGTAGGTAGCTTCTGTCTTTTAGGATCAATCATCAATAGTAAAGGTACATGCAATCAAGACATATGTTACAGACTGGAATTTGGTAGAGCAACCATGAAGGGCTTGGAAAAGATATTCAAATTCCACAGCATGTCTATACCTACAAAAATCAGATTCGTACAAGCCATGATATTCCCTACAATATTCTATGGAAGCACAAGTATGCCATATATGCAAGACTGACCCTGCCACATTTTTCAATCTTTGCATAAATCTTGTTTTATGTACATCAGAGTTTGTGTGGCCAAATATATGAAAGCAGAGAGATTTGAATTGTATGTCAGAAATCCAAAACCAAATCTCATTTCTTCTATTTTAAAATATACTAAATGAAGACAATATGATCTCAATCTCTTAGGAAATACTCTTTCCTTACATAAATTCAGATCAAACTATTGGATATCTGTGGCAAGGATTTAACTGTCTGTTCATTGAATAATCAATGGAAAAATGTGCAATAATACGCATTATGCGTAATGGCATATAGAGGAAATAATTTGCTGTCATTATTCAAAATTAATGTTATGATTCGTTGAGCAGAGAAGAAAGAATGTCAGCAAACTCTTGGAATTCAATGACATTAAAGTATAGATGCAGTTGTAGAATAGATTGTGTGCTTGCAGCATTCAAGATTTTATTTACTATGTTTAATTAACATTTCAAATATTACAATATTGACACAATATTAGAAGTTCTGAGAGACTGCATATTTTGGCATTTTTTTTACATATCCAATCAAATCTCCTAGAGTCAACTATCTCTAGGTCCCATTCCAACTGGAATGTTTTTAGAGAGGAGTTCAGAGGCAGGCTTTTTTGATAAACACTATTGATAGTCAGATTATCAGTCCAAAATAGCAAGCTCCCTATAAACCTCCATAGAATGCACTTGTTACATGGAATGGATCAATCTAATAGCTCCCATCTTTCTGCTTATTAAAGCACATTCCCTACTATTCATTGCTTGTGTTCATAGAAAGTTTGGGGCCCCAAGTAAGAAGGGTCTACCCCATGGCTGTTTTATTTTCAGGATGAATGTTATCGATTAATTTTAGAGCTATGCAAAGGTTTGAAAAGATCCTTCAGTTCAACAAAGCTTCATTTGAGTCAAATTGCAAATGCAATTGGAAGTCCTCTGATGCAGGAAATTGTGTTATGAAAGCACTTTCCAAATTCGAGGAATTTTCTCTTCAGGTCAGGATTGCATCTTCACTTCTTTATGAGGTCAATGTTGAGGGATGTGCTGAAGGATATGATGGCCTCTCTGACTTGAGATGCGTACATAGATGGCCGATAAGTTGTGTCACTAAACATTCTGCCAAGCTACACAGGAATGCATGTTTTATAAATATGGTGTTATCCTGTCTATGGAGATTACTCCTGCCCAATTTCAGACTCTAGGTGCATGAGGGCTCACCCACCACCTAGGCTTAGTCATTATAGGTTTGAAATGAGAATCATTTCAGTATATGGAGCAAACAGGTACGACCAAAAGATTGCTTATTCATTTTAGGTATATCTGTATTTAAGTATATCTGAAAACCCAGCAACTTGACATTTTCATTTTTATACCTTTTTAGAAAAAAAAAATAAGATTTTTAAAAAATTCATTACCAGTAATCTCCCTAGCATGTTGAGGGGAATGTGAAGCTGAAGTTTCAACCTGATGTGCTTCTTTACCTGTAAGCAAGTTTTAATTTAATAATTACTTACCTGCCTTCCTCTGAAATCTCATATTCTAAGAAAAGTCTTACCACTTGGTATTATTGCTCAGTGTATAATAAACATTAATATTTTAGCCTTCTGAACATTGAACAGAATAATTCATTGTATTGTTCACAAACTTTCTACTAAAATAATGACAATAATAACTGCAGCCTGCATATGTTAAGATAAATTGAATTCAATTTTCATATTAGGAACTTAAGAAGAGATTCTGAATAGTCTCCTTATTCACAGAATGCACTATTTTTTAATGTTAGTAGACTTACAGAAATATCAAGCAATCAAAAATGAATTTATTGATTTCTGAACTTTGCCATTAAAAATAGATGTTGATAACTCTGAAAAGTAATTATTATTTTCAATTGGACCATTATAACACATACACATCCCAAGTAATTGACAATAGCATCAATAGATAACTAATGAAGACACATGTTAAGGCATTTCATTTATAATTGGTATATATGTGTGTGTGGGGGGGTGTAAAATAAATCTCTAATATTGGGGCATTGTCGCATGTGATGAATTATTGTGAGCATGTCAGTACACTGTGGAAGTCAAGTACATTCAAACACTACTCAGTCAGAATTGAATTTGGCGTGATAGTCTCATAAAAAGGGACTCAATTGAGAGTTTCCACTTGCCTGCTCTAAACTTGTCACTTGTAGGTGCTAAAGAGCTTGTTGTGTTAGTTTAATTAGACAACAAATCGGTCCTTACTTGATTGCATGGTCGTATCACATATGTTAGCACTTCAGTGTTTGATGGAGATATTAACAAGTAACAAGAGTCTCTTGGTCTACGGACTTTAAAGAAGAGAAGCTCTTCTATATTATTTCATTTGGCCCTGCCAATATTTATTAGATCATGCAGCCAGCAGGCTGCCAGGGAGAGAAAGACAACACAAACATTTTTCAGGGTTATGCTCATCTGTATCCAAAAGAAGGGTCACTAGACAATCAATGGTAGAAGAGTATAAGTAAGATAAGTGTTCTCTGCCGCAGCTTACAAATTCATTATTGGATACAGTTTGCTGCAGACCTCCTCTCAGCTTTTGTCACTTAAAGATAATTTATGACAAGAACAGAGAGGTTCTTGAAAATGCTATAGCAACTAGAGCTGAATGATGCCACTCTGGCATTAGATGCATAGTCACCAGAGGCCAAGAGAAAGGAAGTTTGCATTTGTATGAAAAACCGTGCAAGTTAAGCATTCATCAAGGTTGGATAAAATATTCCTATTTATTGTAAATGTCTGAAAGATTGAACAGGAAAAAAATGTTCTATGCAATAATTAAAATGCCTTACTTCCAATGATGGAGTGAAAGAGAGAGAGAGAGAAAAGAGAAAAGGGAGGTGGGGATGATTCTCTGCAGGTTTGCAAAAGGAACCATTTACTCAGGATTGGTGTCACAGCAGACAAAAGAGAAATACATGCTTTACTACTTCTATTCATACAGCCATATAGGGTTTTTATATAGGAACAGGGTGGTTTTTTAACCTATCGTACAAGAACCAAGTTCCCAACCCATTTACTGCAATAAGGAGATAAAAAATGTGCAGGAAATCTGAATTCTAATATTCAGCCACTATCACTTTGTATTTCTCAAACCGTAAATGTATGAAGCATATTCTGGAGGAAAGAGACAGGTGTTCTGGGGTTAGATGGGTCTATAAAGAAGAGGACAGTACTTGCTTGATTTCTCTACCTGTCAAGGTCTAATGGTGTGTGTGTATGTGTTGGGCGGTGACCTTGGGAAATGGGGTGAAGAGATGCTGCCTAGGGAACCATCAGAAAGGAGAGAGCATATCCTGCAGCTGCATAGTCGCTCAGAATGGACCTTTTCTGAATTTTTGAGCTGTAAAGGGGAGGGCAGGAGAATTTTACTTTCAGAATAGCAAGATTCTGTTAATGTAGCTTTACAGGAAAGTATAATTAACTTATCTGGTCTTGTTTCCTGTCTAGTCTATCTGGTAGGGCTAACAAGGTATAGTTAGATTAAATATCTTCTGGTGTTATATTTTGATTTTCATTTGTACTTTATCCTGTTGCACCGTTATTGTGTGATTTCAAAAGAAAGAAACCCAGAAGCAGTTATTTGTTTGTGATAAAATTTATCTTGTGTATCATTAAGATTTTTCTGATTTAATGCTCCAATTATTACATGCAGCTTCAGATTCGTATCATTGAGTAAACAATAATAATCTGTGCCAAGATTGCAAAGTTTCCAAGCATATCTGAAAAATGTATGCAGAAACAGAAAATTTTTGTGAGGCATCAACTGCATATATAATTGAAATTCTGTGTATCTTAAGAAGATACATAATACATACATACATACATACATACATACATACATACATACATACATACATACATAAATATCTATGTATAAGCCATGGTGGTGGCACAATGATTAGAATGTAGTATTGCAAGCTAACTCACTGTTCATTGCTAGGAGTTCAATTCTGACTGACTCAGGGTTGACTAGCCTTCCATCCTTCCAAGGTCAGTAAAATAAGGACCCAGGTAGTTGGGGGCAATATGCTGACTCTGTAAACTTCTGAAGATATGTAAGTTTGAGTGCTATTGCAGATATGCAAAAATCACATGTATGTACAGGGGGTCAGAGCTTTAATCAAACCATTGTGACTGCCATCTCGACTTTTCTGAACCCTCTCTGTGCACTCTATTGATATACAGGTAATTAAGAAATAGGATATGTTACAAAAGCATATGAACAGGAATATTATTCCAAGTTTAAGCAAATGAACTATGACTTTTCTGTTCCCCTCCTCCTGAGATATTTAGGGTAAAATATTGTCCCCTCCAAAGTATATAGTTTATATTATATTTCCAAGCTGACTACTACCAATGTATGTCTCTCATCTGCAAAGATGGTGCTGTTTTCATTACATAAGAATGGGGAATTGGAAAATGAATTCACCAATAATGTGGAAATAGAATAAGGATGCTTAAATTATGAAAGGTTTGAATCAAAGAAATATATTTGCCTGAAATTTGTACAAGATGAAACAAAAAAGTTAGTGTTAGTATTCATTTTTCTAACCTCTTGAACTAGGCATACTACACAACTGCCATGCATATGTCAATAGAATGAAATTTAATGTGCTGTACCAATACATTCACCAAGGAAAAATAAAGATGAGAAAGAAGAGACAGAATTAGAATGTAAGGCTGGAGGAAGGAATAAAAGAAGATAACAGGAGGTTGAGAGATGAGCTTTATTAGCGCATATGTGTTAGGAAATAGAAAAGATGAGGTATGAAAGAGCACCTTGTGGGATAAATTATTGAATGACCTATGTCTGGAGAGCAAGATTGAGAAAAACTACTGAAAAAGCTCCCTCAAAATAAAATAAGCCGTATATCTCTTTCTAGCTCTTCTGTCTATTTCTCAGTGAGCACCTTGAGTGCTATAGGATAAGAAACCAGAAGCAAATGACTGAATCTGGACATAACTTTAAATGAGCAAGTCCAGCAACCCAATAGCAAATCATGGGTTAAAATTGTGGCATTATGATTTGAATGTCGTAAGCCACAAATAGAGACTCCCAACTATAAGAGGGAGAGGGAGAAGAAGAGGAGGAAGGGGTGGGGACAGGGAGAGGAAGAGGAAAAGACCACTATGCTATAGTGCTTTAAAGTGTTAAACTAGGACCAGAGAGACAGAGTCACTCTCAGCAAATTCTCTGGGTGATTTTTAGCCAGTCACTCTTGAAACCCCAGTTGCCTTAGAGATTTGTGAAGTTAAGTGGGGAATGGAAGAAAAGGGTTATGTTTGCCATCTTAAGCTCTAGAGGAAAGTTAAGATTTTTTTTTAAAAAATACATATAAATAGACACAAGAGAAGAATATCTAAAATTGATGTCAGCAACTACAGTATCTTTAGGTATTTTCATATTGGAAATGCCATGGGTTTAGGCAGATCCCTTGTTTCTGAAATCTAAGTATAATAAAAGCTTTCTCGCTGTTTAATCTTAAAAAGGTCTAAATCATGGATTTTTAATATGAATATATAAATGCAAACATCAGTATCAGGTTTAAGGGGCCAAGACTTGAGAGAAAGAGAATGGCCTCTCCTCTATCAGGTGGGTGTTGACAATGCTCCAAGCACAATTGAATCTAGTCTCACTGAACTTCTTCTAATGTCCCAGCATGGTATCAATTATTAGATATTAGAATCTGGCTGGGTGCTACTGCCTTCTATCTCTCAGCGACAGAAACAAAGAGAAAAGCAGGTTAGTACAAGGAAAACAACAGCAGTGGGCTCTATTTAAGGGACATTGACCTTGACCTCCAAAACACCAGATATACTGATACATTATGCATATTATTCATTGCATTTATTTGTTTTTCATATGTAAAAATTCTCCTTCCTTCTTGCAGATAAAGTCATGATCAGGGCAATCTTACAGTACCTAACAAAAATGAGAAAATAGCATAAGAAAAGAAAAAAAACAAGTTTATTACTCAATTTAAAAGTTTGTGAAACCAAAAGGTATTTGAATGGATGGCCAAAAGATTGCAAAGTTTGCACAAGTCTCTTCTCTATAGGAATGTTACTCAATAATTGAGCTGTATTAATACAAAAGACTTCTCCCTTATTTTCACATAATATATTAAGATGCTTGAAGAAGAACCTTCACTGATAATAGATACACAGCTGGAAGTTCCAAAATCATACAGTATTAACAGTGTCTCATCAATTGGAGAGACTAAGTACAGTACTTCAGAATTTAATCCTTGTCCTGGCACTCTTCAAAAATGTTATTAAATAATGTGAAAGAAATGCTTATCAAATATGTAGAAAGTAGAAATAAACTGCATTCCAAATATACATTGCAATGTAACATATACTGAAAAAGCAGTATTTTCCACCAAACATGTAAATTGCATTAATTCAGTCATTTAGGATGGGCTGTATTTTGTAAGCTGGCCTCTGGTATTTGAGATAGTTCAGTTAAAGGAGAGATAGCAGATATGCAACTATTTTTCTGAGTCTGGTTTCCTTTTCCAAAATGTTTACTTGGCTAATTTACTAATGTATTTATTTGTACAATTTATCTGCTATTGCAATTCATGTGGGCTCTAAGTAGTATATAGTGTACTATATTAGCATACTTCAAACCCTCACAACTGATTGGTCCGGATGGACAGCGACCTGATTGGTCGAAACCCTGGCCGTGATTGGAGCGCTAAGAATCTACCGCGATTGGCTGTGCCGATCGCGGGAGATTCAAAGCGCTGCCATTGGCCGCAGAGCTGCGAGCCAGCCCTATATGAAGGGCTGCCGCGGCTTCTATTACTGAGACTATCCTTATTCTAAATAAAGAGCTGAACTCACTATGATGGTCTCGCGTCTCCTTCGAACCAATCCACCCCAGATCTAACACTGGCGACGAGGATGGGATCATGAGACAAGGAGACCACCAGCACGTGGCAAGCGGCACGCAGCAGCAGGCAGCATGGCCGGCATCAACTTGCCACCCGCACCCTTCAACCCTGCTACAGAGGACTGGGAATCCTATACCGATAGGTTCCAGATGTTCCTCGAGAGTAGCAATCTAAAGGATGCCAATGGCCACAAGAAACGAGCCGTGTTTCTCACACACTGCGGGCCCGCAGTGTTCAAGATGGCCAAAGCCTTGGCCAAACCAGAGGACATCAAGACTATGGAATGGGGCGACCTTGAGCCCCTACTATGAAACCACTACACCCCCGTCATGCCAATCCTTATCTGGTGGCATGACTTCTACAGGTGGGATCAACGTGAGGGCAAGGGGCTTGGCGACTTCATGGCAGCACTCCAAGACTTGGGTGACCTGTGCAATTTCGCCGACCTGGACGAGGCACTGCGAGACCGCGTCGTCCTAGGACTCTGAGACCCCGTCCTTCAAAGCCGTATCATGGCAAAGGGTGACATCTCCCTTGCCGATGCCCTCACCGAGGCCACCGTGGCTGAGGCGGCCAAGAAATCAGTGGCTCGGATGCAACAATCGAGCATCATACCACAACCGGCGACCGGCGAAACGACTTCGACCCCCGAGAAATGACCCGAACCCGACCGGCGAGACACAACCACACACCATGACAACATTGATTCCTTCTCGGAGACCGAGGACAAGGAGGAGGAGATCCACCGACTTCAAGCAGCGCGAGAGCGACGGGAACCATGAGGTCGTAAGTCGAGGTTCCAGTGCGCCGGCTGTGGCAGTGATCACCCCCGGATGGACTGCCACTTTCTCATGCCATTTGCCGGCATTGCGAGAAACAGGGGCACATCGCCAAGGTGTGCCGGAATAAAAGACACTACAGCCCCAGGCGACAAGACAGCAGCCCCCAACGGCGAGAGAGCACCCCCACCAGAAACCGCAATCGCCAGACAGAGAACCGCTGGAGCTGAGAGGGTCAGAACAGGTGACTCCACGAGGCAAGACAAAGGGAGGAAACACACCAAACCGTCGTCATCGGCCATTCCTCCACAAGCGACGCCAGGAAGGTAGACGTGACGGTGGGGATAGAAGACCAGACATGCGACGTGGAGGTGGACTCTGGGTCCTTTCTCTCAGTGGTCTCATGGCGCACCATCAAGCGCCTGGTCCCCACCATCCGCCGCCACGAACTAGAAGACCAAACACTAACTCTCAAAGACTATCAAGGGAACCGCATCCCTGTAGTCAGCAGAGGCCATTTTAAAGTCACCTTCAAGGGCCACACCGAAGTGCTACCCCTGATGATCATTGACCAAGATTGACCGAGCCTATTGGGACTGCAGTAGTTCGCACCCCTGGGCATCGAAGTAACCAGCATCCACCATATCGGAGAGGCGGACTGGGAAGCGGCGCTCGTGAGGGACTTCCAGGAAGTCTTCGATGACAGCCTAGGCAAGTACTGGGGGTCCCCTATTTCATTCAATAAAGACCCGAGCATCACGCCACTCCGTCTTAAGCCCAGGTGAGTGCCATTTGGACTCAAGCCCAAAATCGATGAGCAATTAGATAAGCTCATCGCACAAGGGGTGCTGGAACCAATCGATCACACCCAGTGGGAGACCCCCATTGTCACCCCCGTCAAGCTAGATGGGTCCGTGAGAATCTGTGGGGACTACAAGGCCACCCAAAACCATGCGCTCCAACAAAGCACATACCTCGTCCCAGTAGTACAGCACCTTCTGCATTCACTGGGGGGAGGCCGGATTTTCGCAAAACTCGACCTGGCACAAGCCTACCAGCAACTGCTGGTCAACGCCACAACCGCAGAAGCCCAAACCATCGTAACACACCGGGGGGCTTTCTGCTGCAACTGGCTCCAATTTGGAGTCAGCGTGGCACCCGGGGTCTTCCAAAGCCTCATGGAAAGACTCCTCCAGGGCATAGAGGGGGTGGTGCCCTACTTTGACGATGTGCTGGTGGCTGTGAAAAATGAAAAACAACTGAAAGCCCAGTTGAGGGAGGTACTAAAGAAATTCAGAGACTCGGGACTCAAAGTTTAAAAAGGGAAATGCCAATTACGGGCAGAGAGGGTTGAATTTCTAGGGTACCTCCTCGATAAGCAAGGGATCCACCTCATGGAAAAGAAACTGAGAGCCATAAGGGAAGTGCCATGGCCCAAAAACAAAACAGAGCTACAGGCTTTCTTGGGACTGTTAAACTTTTACAATGTCTTCCTACCTCAAAAGGCAACCGTGGCGGAACCATTGCATAGGCTGTTAGATAAAACAGCCACCTGGACTTGGGGAGCATGGGAGGAGAGCACCTTCACCAACACCAAGAACCTGCTAACATCTGACGCGGTACTAATCCAGTACAGCGAGACCCTGCCGCTAACAGTGACATGTGACGCATCAGCCTTCAGGATCGGCACCATCCTCAGCCACCAGCTACCGGATGGGAAGGAAGCACCCATCGCTTTCTCATCAAGGACACTTTCAAAACCGGAGAGAAACTATAGCCAGCTCGACAAAGAGGCCCTAGCAGTCGTCGCTGGAGTCAAGAAATTTCACGAATACCTTTACAGTAGGATTTTTACAATCATCACAGACCACAAGCCGCTGCTAGGAATCCTGGCAGGGAATAAGGCCACACCGAACATTCTATCACCAAGAATGACAAGGTGGTCTGAATTCCTAGCAGCATACAATTACCAGCTGGTACACAGACCCAGAAAAGACATCACCCACGCAGACGCCCTGAGCCGCTCACCCCTGCCCAACCTGGAAGACGACCCAGCACCCACAACAGAGGTACTTCAAATAGAAACAATATCCAACCCGCTCGTGACTGTGCCAGACATTGCCAGAGAAACAAATAAAGACAAGCGGCTGGCACGAGTCTTGAGCTGGGTTGGAAAAGGGTGGCCAGAAGGGGACAGGGATGAACTATTCAGACCCTTCCAAAACAGACAAACTGAACTTTTTACCGAGAAGGGCTGCATACTTTGGGGGGACAGAGTGGTAATCCCGGAAACATTTCAAGAAAGGGTATTGGAGATGTTGCATGAGGGACACCCAGGGATGGTCAAGATGAAAAGCCTGGCCAGAAGCTACGCATGGTGGCCAGGAATGGATAAACAGATCGAAACCTGGGTAGCCAAATGCAAACAATGCCAAGAATCCAGACCTAATTCTCCCGCCGCCCCAACCCAAGAGTGAGAAACACCAAGAGGCCCGTGGTCTAGGATTCACATAGACTTCACAGGGCCAACCAAGGGACACATATACCTTATCACAGTAGATGCTTACTCCAACTGGCTGGAGGTAAGCACCATGAAGTCTACCACAACGGAGACAGTAATAAAGAAACTGAGTAAACTCTTTGCACACACGGCCTGCCAGATGTAATAGTGTTGGACAATGGGCCCCAGTTCACCGCACTAGCATTCGAACAATTTTTGGCAGGCCAAGGCATACTCCATGCGCTAACCGGGCCAATAAACCCGGCGGCGAACGGGCAGGCGGAACACATGGTCCGATACACAAAGAAAGCCATCCAGAAAATAGAAGCAGCCAACATACAGGACAAAATCAATAAAATGCTCCTCATCCAGCACATCACATCTAGCGCGACCACAAATAGAAGCCCAGCAGAATTAATGATGGGCAGGAAACTATGGTCAACGCTAGACAGAATGCATCCGACATACAACCCTGAAAAAACCCCAGGTTCCTCCAGCAAACACAGAAGTTTTAACATAGGGGACACAGTATACGCAAAAAACCTTTCAGGGGAACCACTCTGGGTGCCAGCAACAATCACGCAAATAACCGGCCCCTTATCATACCGATTAGAGACAAGCGATGGGAAAAACTGGAAGCGGCACATCAACCAACTAAGGTCAAGAATAGCCACCAACAACAACCATACACCCGAGCAAGAAACTAGAAGGGGGGGAGAAACGGCAAGCGATTAAAAAAGAGTCGAAGGGAACCTCCTAGCGCAAGCAGAACACCTCCCACCCAGAACAAATAAGCCACAAATAAACCAGTCCTACTCACCAGTAAGCATGGAACCAACAGGGCACGAACCACTGGAATCTTCACCTGGAAGGAGCAGCCAAGCCAGTTCAACCAGCCCGGAATGATCCGGCGGGAACAACAGGAGCGGCAGCTCAACCAGCCCGGATAGATCGGGAGGGAGCTACCAGGAAAGGCCCGGCTCACCCTTCCAGGTGGTTCCATCCCAAGGAACCGGAGCGACAGAGAAGCCTTCCGAACCGATCGAAGACCACACTGAAACTGAACCGCGCAGGTCAGCTAGGCAGGTGCAAAGCCCCGCCTACCTGCGCGACTACATCACGATGCACCGACAGACGAAACCAAGAGGGAAGGGGTGTACTATATTAACATACTCCAAACCCTCACAACTGATTGGTCTGGACGGACAGCGACCTGATTGGTCGAAACCCCGGCCATGATTGGAGCGCTAAGAATCTACCGCGATTGGCTGCACCAATTGCAGGTGATTCAAAGCACTGCCATTGGCCGCAGAGCCGCGAGCCAGCCCTATATGAAGGGCTGCTGCGGCTTGTATTACTGAGACTATCCTTATTCTAAATAAAGAGCTGAACTCACTACGATGGTCTCGCGTCTCCTTCGAACCGATCCACCTCAGATCTAACATATAGCACTTAGCAATAGCACTTAAACTTATGTGCTACTTCACAGTGCTTTATATCACTCGCTAAGCAGTTTACAGTCTCAGCATATTGCCTCCAACAATCTGGATCTTTATTTTATTGACTTCACAAGGATGGAAGGCTGAGTCAACCCTGAGCTGGTGAGAATCGAACTCCTGGCAGAATTAGCCTGCAAAACTGCATTCTAACCGTTGGGCCACCACAGCTCTTGTATCAATACTAGATTATTTGAATTATGAAGGGAAATCTTTGGTTATACTTTCATTTTGTAAAAATGGCATCTAATATAGACAAGGAAGAAGTCTTGGGTCATTTTGCATTCATAGGCATCTAGATTCAAAAAAAATCCTTGTCATCTAAATCAGATTCATTCATTTAACTTATTAAATTTTTCTTTGTGATGGAGACATCTACATTTAAATTTGTTCACTTAACTGTAATTGTCCATTATTTAATATTGCTCCACCAAAACCTCAGACCATGCCCATGCTCTGATACTCTTAGGATTCCTTTATCAGCAGAAACAATCTTTGTATATATGTCGGTCACTCTGCCTCCCTCACCTCTCTCCACCCCCTTTTCTCAGGCAAAAGGGAAATGGCCCAAGAAAAATGATGGCGTATATCTTGCAGGAAGCATGTTAAGCTATACTTGTCCAATTTTTGCAGTATCCTGTCTAATAAAATATGGAGAAGATTGCACCTAGCAGTGATGGACTTAAATGTGTTGAAGCTAATTTGTAATTTGAAGATCAGATTGAAAATAACAGAAAGAGGGAAACTAAATTTCTACCCAATTCAGTCTGGACCAGTTGCTGAAAATAAATTTGTTTTGACTATGTTGTGCTTGTGTATTGGTACATTGCTTATATTACATTTTAACATATTAAAACAAAATATTATAAAGCATATTTAAGTCTATGACTATAAAATTCTGCCCTATGATTACAACCCTAAACTTTTATCTGGCAATGTTTGTATAGCAATATAGCACAAGTATAGCAACGCTTGCCAGATTTTTTTTTATCCTTAAGCTATGTATGTGTGTAGGTGTGTGTCTGTCTGTCTCTCTCTCTCTCTGTGTGTGTGTGTGTGTGTGTGAAGGTATAAAAACAGGGAGACCACAAGCTTTAGTCCTAAGGATAGAACTATCTGGGTTGTTTTGGACCAGTTAGTATCTCTCAGCCCTAGGAAGAAGGCAGTAGCAACAATTTCTGAAAATGTTGCCAAGAAAGCTGCAGAAAATTATTGGTGTCGTTGCCAGGAATAAATATGGCACCTGTAAGTCAATCAGTCAGTCAGTCAGTCAGTATATACTATACATTAATACTTTACAAAGCTCTATTTGTATCTGTCACTATTTCTATATGGTGTTGCAACCCCTCCTTTGCTCAATGCAATTAGAGTCTTTTATTATCATGTTTTTATTTTTTCTTGTTTCTACTCTTACAGTATATGATTTCTTTACAATATTTAATAACTTTTAAAAAATAGTGATGCTAATAGGATTGGTCAGTGGGTATATAATGAAGTGTGTGAAGAGAATCATATCTCTGTTTTCTGTTTCAGGATACTCTCCAATCAATTGCAGCTGCGGACTGCTTACTGTAAACCCTTTTTACACGAGATATCCATATCTCAGAGTTAAATCACCATCCTCATTTATGACATGCGTGTTACACTGTATTTATCCATTGAGTCAAGAGGCCCCTCAAACACCAATGACCAAGCCCCCTTCTCAGTACATGCATTATTTCAATAAGATCCCACCACTCTCTGAGATACTGTGGGGAATAATACTGTAAATTCAGATAACCAAGTGCTTTTGCTTAACTGAGTTTATGTAATAAGGTTCCTACAATGATTCTTCTTATGTGATCATTCTTTAGTATTCAGAAGAGCACTTTGCCTTCCAGTGTCCTACTGTGGAGCATTATAATAAAGAGAATGGCTGGAGGGAGCTGACTTGCTTGGCAGGGAGTCTCTCCACTGGGTCAGCTAATTTTGTTGTAGCTCTGAATAGGATATTACCAGCTTCTCTGGGGAATTAAAAAGTACATTAATGTTTGATCCTCAGTTAAAATTGGGTCTAAGTATATAACACTTTAAAAATATGCCTTGGGCTCTTGATTCAAGTGCCACATCTTCCATTAAGAAGGTGAGATTTATCACTTTACAGTGTCACAAATCTTCATTTTAAGCTACCACAAGATATAAGATAACAAGTACATCGCTGGTCTAGGACTGAATGCAATCGTTCTTGAACCCAACACTGCAATAAAATAAGGAATAAGAGATAATGTTCTTCTCAGTCTCACATATGTCTCTTATAAAGTTGTGATCGAAAATACTATATTTAACATAGGGTCTAATTCTGCACAATTTTGAAATGCACAATACCTTGGGCATTTCAAAAAACAAAAGCAAATAAAATTAACAGCCCGAAGAAAAGGAGTTTTCCTCATTTCCCTATTTAAACCCTATTTAATTTAAAGTGATTAATTTCAAATGTTTAAATTGGAAAAAATATATTTGGGGGAGTGCCATTGAGTTTATAGTGAATTGAAATTATCCATGCATACAAGAGAGTGTTTGAATAGCTATATGGGGGAAGTTCTGAAGAAGTTTTTTAAAAAAGGGAAAAAAGCAAGCTGGGTGCAGGGGCAATGAGAAACACATTCCAACATTTACCAGTAATTATAACTCCAATAGCTTTCCCTGATGGCAGTGTGTGGGTAGGTGGGTGGGTGGGTGCATGTGCGCACCTTCCTGTCAATGCTGACGCATGGTGATTGCCTGGACAAGTTCCTGCAGTTTTGCTGGTAAGATTTCAGAAGTGTCCTTGGCTGCTTCCTAGGATTGAGAGCAATTGACTCAATTGGCTTTGCACCCTAGGTGGAACTAGAACTCCTGGTCCCTTGTCAGGTGCCTTAACCATCCAAGGTTAAGGATGATATCCAGATACCCAGCAGATCCTCTAAGCCTTTTATATATGTGTATATATATATACATATACATATACATATACATATACATATACATATACATATACATATACATATACATATACATATACATATATATATATATATATATATATATCTGGCATTCAGCTTTGTTCGGGTATTTTCCCACGTCATAATAGTGGTGCTTTTGGTCTTGGAGTTTGCTGTGTTCTGCTACTAATATCTTCTGTCAAGTAGCAGAACACAGCAAACTCCAAGACCAATAAACACAGACCAAGACTCTCAACCAATCAGGAGGAAGAAAAAACCATTCTGACACAGCAATAGGCTGCCCCAAATTTAAATCTGAAACCACTGTAAAAGTTGGACTCACAGACAAACACCATACAGAAGCCTGATGATGGCAGATGAGATTCTGCTGAAACGTTGCTACAACTTTAAAAGCACACTATTATGACGTGGGAAAATACCCGAACAAAGCTGAATGCCAGACATGTAAGTACCCGCGAAAACTTAAGAAAACGTATATATATATATTTATATGTGTGTGTGTGTGTGTGTATGTATATGTGTATATATATATATATATATATGTCTGGCATTCAGCTTTGTTCGGGTATTTTCCCACGTGGTACCCGAACAAAGCTGAATGCCAGACATGTAAGTACCCGCGAAAACTTAAGAAAACATATATATATATATATATATATATATATATATATATATATATATATAATCTTTTTTTTGAGAACAGTGTGACCCTGGGGTATCACTTCTCCATATAGACATAAACTCAATACATATTTATCTTATACATTCTAATCCATATCTTATAACTATTTTCGCAATTTTTTCAATAGCTGTTCTCTTTCTTTACTTCCTATAGCCTTATTTTAAATTATCTCATTCCTTTCTTAATTCAATTACATATCCTTTTCTAATTTTTAAAATCTTTCTAATCAATGTTTTTATACTTTCATCTGTCCTGTTTACAATTCCATATTATCTTTTCCATATTATATAACAAATTTTCCCTTATAATTACTAGACTTTTGTAATACTTTTGTATCTTTTTTCAAATCTTGTTTAAAAATTTAAGTTACACCTTTATATTATAACATTCATTTTTTTAACCTCTATTTTATAACACGTACCTATTTTCAATTGAATTCTGCTTGGTACATTCCCTTAAAAATACACACTAAATTCTTAAAAGAAAAAATATACATGTATATATATTCTGTGTATATATGTATAACAATAGTAAATGGAATAATTATTCTATTCAAGTACAGCTCTGCCATTGATATTAATAACAATCTTTTACGTTTCTATTTATTTTAACAAACATTATCTAGTAATATCACTTGTCTTTCACTTTAATCATCTGTATTTCATATTTTACTTATTACTTTCTTTAAATAAAAAACAAAACAATAGTTATTAACAGTAGTCAATAAAATTATTATTATTAATAATAATATTATTATTCATCTTGTCAACTGATAAAAATCTTCCATGTTTCTTTTCAGTTTTTTTAACTTTCTTTTTAAATCATTGAGAGTCTTATTCTCTTTACAAACAAATATTCTATTACACATCAATACAAATTTTTTCTATCACTTTAATCATTTAAACATATTTTCCAATCCTTTTCTATTTCTAATATAACAATGCTATCCCATCCACCCTTGCAGAATCCTCTCCTTGTTAAATTTTAACCATTGTCTCTATGTCTTTTAAATAGGTGAATGCCTTTAATTCTTGTACGATTTTCCTGTACCTTTATATCTTGTTTCTGTCCTTTGTAGCTTTTTTTCCTTTCCCTCTTCCCTCTCTTCTTCTCCCTCCCCTTTTTATTCCCTTTTTTATCTGATTCTCCCTTCTGTGATCCTCCCTTCTGCTTCTTCTTGATATTATAATTACTTTTCAAATTACTCTTTTTTTTTTTTTTTGGTTGTTGCTTCACTGCTTAAGTTTTTAACTCCCTTTCCCCCCTTTCCCTTTTTTTAACCCAGCTTAAAGTTGCTTGGTCATTAAAGATGGCTTCTTCTTTATCCTGCCCTTCTTGTTCTGCCAGCGTTTCTTGTTGTTTTTCATAGTTCAAAATCTCCATTTCTAAAAATTGAAATATGAAGCCAAAAGATCCTCTTTCCTCTTGTGCTTCTTCTTTTTGTTCTCTAAGTCTCATTTTTAAGGAGTGATGCCATTTTAAAAAATTTAAAATAACCCCCAATTGATTTTATTTTATTTCATTAGGATCCACCATCCAAAATTCCAAGAATCATCCAATAATCCAAAACTGTTTCTTGCTTCTTTTCTCACTTTCTCTTTCCAGGGCCTTTGTTATCTTGTAATAAAGTTTCAGCTACAATGTATCTTTTGCAGGACTTGTTAAAATTCCACTATCAATTTTTTTAAGTTCCAGGTGGTCTTCTCCATTTTCCAGATTCCACCCTTGTTTCCTTTTTCCTTCATCTGTTTTCTTTCTTTTTTTTAGAAAAATTTAAAATTATCCAAGAATCTTTATCCCTTTGACACTTTATTTTCAGCTAGAAATAGCCTATTAATGTCAAAGTAGATTATTATCAATTTCTTATTCAAATCTCTTCTTCTTAATGTTCCAAGTCAATTAAAACTGTTAATGTGAGGGGAAAAAAGCCAATTCCGTTTCCTTTCCCTTTCTCTTTCGCTGCTTAAGATCTTTTTTAGGAATAGTATTAGTCTTTAAAATTCAGGTTCCAGGTATCTTAAACAGATGTTCTCATTCAACCCGGTCAGTCAAACTTTCTCCTTTAAAATTCCTCCTGCACAATCTTGTCTGGTCAGGTTCTTCTTTGAGGTGGCCATTTCTGACCACCACTTCAACTGCCTCTGGGAAAGGGAGTATTGGCCAGCCAAGGAGAAGAGATGAGGCTCTCCTCAGCCCCACTGATGGCTCCCCCTTCTTCACCACCTCTACAGGGTGGCTTCAGCCCTGAATCTGGGTGGCTCAGGGCGCTCCAGCGGCGAGCACGGATCAAAACTGCGCACAATCGTGGATTTTGGTCTGTCTCCGAAAAAGCCTGAACCGGAAGTCTTCTAAGCTTCTTTGTTATCCTTCCTGCCCTATTCATTCCAAAACAGCAAGGGGCAGCCCAACTGACTCTGGACAAGGAGTGCCAAATGGTATGTACTGACTCAAATCCAGGGCAACAGCACTTCATGAAAATGTTCCCATATCAGATTAGTTTACTACATCCTAAAGACAGAATTTGGTAATGGCAAAACTGTTACCTTATAGTTTAGTGGAACAGCCACAGATAAAGTTAATTCATATGAACTGCTCCTCTTAAAATTCGGTGAAAGAACTGAAATATAAGAAATGAATTCCAACCTTCTATTACTTTAAAGTGCTTCTAATCTCTGAACACACCCAGCCAACATAAGTAAACCTTACCACTTTACCGAAATGTATTCAGACAGTTGGAAGAGAGCAAGTTATATAGTGGTGGCAATAGATGGAAAGTAGGAATAAGCACAGACACAGGCCAATTAAATTAGCATACTAAATTATATAGAGCTGGGGGAAGATTCTAGTGGATTTTTGTGTATGAAATAGATAGGTGCAAAATCCTGTTTTTTGACCCAAGCAGCAGGTTGCCTTGGCCACTCTTCTAGAGGTTTCATCAGAATGGACCTGAAATTAAATTTGAGCTCAATAAGAATCTGACTGGAAGTGCACTCATTCCATAAGTATAGATGTACAAAGAGATATATGCATACATAACTAGACCAAGAATTCAAGACTTGATAGAGTCATCCGTAAAGAGGCAGGCTCTCCCTCCCTCCTTCCCTCTCTCTTCCACATTGTGCTCTCTAACGAAGAAGAGCAAATGCTGCACTGAAAGGCAGTCTAAAGCAAATAGCTTAAGACGATCCTCGATGCAAGCAGCGAAGAACCATGGAGCATTAGCAACATGTCGCAATGTAAGACCCTACTATCAATTGTTGCTTATTTAGAAACTGTGAGAAACTGTAAAAACTATTCTCCAGCAAGTCCCTGCATGGAGATGAGGCAAGGGACCATTCATGTGGTGGCATGTTGGACAATTAAATTCTCTCATCCACTCCCTCCTTCAGCCTTTTTTTTTTTTTTTTTAATTTCTCAGGGTAGAAAACAAAAGTAGAACTTCTGCACAGCTTGGTTGCTGCAAAGTGTTCTAAGGCAATGCATAAAAATAAAAAGCAGCACAAAAGAAGGAAATTATTTGCCACAGGAAAGATTTAGTACCTTTGTTTCCCCAATTTACTTTGAAAACATCCCCTGCTTTATCATTACTGTTAAAAAGCTGAAGGAGCTTGGGAACATTTGGCTGCCAGGGAAAGTGTTGTCCAATAATCCAATTTTCCACGCGTTTCATTAACTTTTCTCCGTGAAAGATAGTAGATAGAGTGATCTGTCCTTTGTTGGTGAATTCACTGCTGACATTTGACCATGTGGACTCACAGAGCTGGCAGGAATCAGCAGACAGTGCAATTCTAAGATGAGCTGAGCTGATAGCTACAATTGCAGAGGAGAATTGCAGAACACCAAACTTAAGGGCACTTCCTACTCATCAGAAGTGGAGGCCAATTTTCTTAAGATGAGAAAGAGAGAGAGAGAGAGAGAGAAAGTAACTGGATGTCCTGATGCTCCCCCATACAGAAATGATTCAGCCATTCATTAAATGTGTGAAACTATAAAGAAATCCCCTTCCTTTTGGGGGGCAGAGGGGGGAATTGACCAGGGACTCACAGACAGAAATAAGCTGCCATTCTTGCATTTGATAGCCAGACACTGCCAGTTGTTACTAAGATGGTCATGCTGTTAAATTAGGTCTAATGAAGGAGTAATTGCTTTAGGTATAGTGAACCATTTGAAAGAAAACAAGGATTCTAATTGATTTGCAATTTGTTTGGCACATTGCTTTGTTTGGAGCTATTGATTAGTCTTCTGAATTTCACTCTGCATGTGTTTCCCTTTATTAAGGGAATAACAGGTTACTGATTACTTTCCTTCTGGGTTTAATGTAGCAGTTAATGTCTACTTTGTTCTTGTGTCATGTCACAGGCTACAGAGGAATAATATGCAAGTGGGTGGCCCTTTGCTAAGAAACTCCCCTGCTGCTTAGAGCTGTGTACTCTAAGAGCTGAAAAGCAGATCAAGAGAAAGGGTTAGAATAGCAGGACTCACAGGTTACAGCCTGAGTCAGACTAGACCCAGCCTGACAACTTAGCTTTCCTTCACAGTCAAAGCACACCATTGGGATGGAACAGCTGGTGGTAGTTTTGGCCTTGCAACCTTAACAGCATGTGAGTGAGTGAGTGAGTGAGTGAGTGAATGAGTGAGTGAGCGAGTAGGACAGAGCTACCAAATTTTATTTAAACAGTTATTAAATCTTTCCAATGAATATAATTGAGATGTTTAAAGTGAGATAACTCAGAGCTCATATCCAAAGTACATTCTTGATATTAGAAGAGGCATTCTGTGGTATTATGAAGATATGGCTCAAAAATAGCTTAATTAGACACCCCAATGAAAGGATGGACTGTAGAATTTCTTTGCTGGCAAAGTAAAAAAAAATGAGGGGTTATGTTAACCCATATGATTTGATGTTGTCTGTAAGTAGTTCCTTTTTGAAATAATATTCTAACATACCCAAGTAGATACAATATATGGGCAAATGTTTTTATTTGAATGATGTGAATGTTATTTGAATTATATTCCAACATTATGGAACTGATCTTCTTGTGGAATTGATTCTCTGGACTGGACTAGCAGGTTGGGTCAACTATTTTAATTTAATATGAAAATTCACTGGGTTTTGCTTATTCTTTTTGTTTGATTTCATAATATAATTTAGTAATTACATTATTTGTTGTATAGATATGCATTCCCTTTTAACAAGGTTAATTGCTTGCTTTTATACCTTTTGTTGTTATAAATGGTTTTCTGTGTATTTTTGTTAATTTTTTCCTTTTCATATATTAAAACATAGAAGAAAACCAAAGCACAAGCAAGCAAGCAAGACTATGGAATCATATTAATTAGTGTTTCCATTTTGTCAAGAAAGAATCAGTTCAAAATCAGAGAATGAACATTATGAATCCAAGAGTGGCACCATCTTCCATCATAGTAGAATAATATTTTTCTTATGCTCCATGCTTAAAAGATCCATGGTTCTTCATCTACTGATAAGTTCTAAATGTTTAATATATGCTTGGTATCTAATTTGTGCAAACAAAGTGTCTTATGCCTGTCTCTTTTACATATAGGTTTGGATCATAAAGATAAAAGTATAAGCAGATGATGAGAGGAGAGGAGAGGAGAGGAGAGATTGATTGATAGAGTTAAGTATTACTACTTCTTTGGATTCTTCCAAAATATCCAAACATTTGATTGGTATTGGGCTACTGCATTGCAATATAATATTTTCTAATTAACAGATAGGTGCAGTATGAAACAAGGTACATTTAAAAAGTTAAAAAGCACTACATAGAAATCTGAGAGTTGGTAGGCAGCAAAGTAAGACATCCTATTTTCAGAAAAATCTAATCAAGAAAATATGTTTATAATACAAAGTAGCATTCTTGATGAACTTTACACAGGTAAAATGAAATGTTATGCTGGTAAGCCATTACTTTTTCATACCCTTCAATTCTTTTTGGTTTGATAGATAATAAATACAATTATGTATTTACCTTCACTGGCAGAATGCAAAATGTGTCTACTTCTATATTCTTAAGGGTTAACTCAAGATCACAACAATTATGCAATTTTTTTTTCAGATAACAAGGAAAAATAGTAAATAAATATGTGGAGGAAGAAAAGAAAAATATTTTTTCTTGATCAAGCATAGGCATCAAAAGATGAAGGTAAAAAAAAATACCCAAGATTGTATGATTGAACACCCCACCTTTTTAGAGATTATAAAAGGATATAAAAAGGGATGGGACTTGATTGTTTAATTGTGGGTGCCATATTATGTTTTCTGACTCCTACCACACCTATAGATATCCCTACCTTCAAACTATATCTCTGCATTGTATCTTGCCTTAAATAGCCACCAGAGAAGAAAAGCAGGACCTAAATTTTACAATGTAATCGTTACAGTCTATTGGAATGTGAAAGGAAGTAAGATAAAAGCAAACAGAACAAGCCCATGTGCTTAAGATGGTTTGAAGTTGAACCAATAATCTTACAAGAAATTATGCAGTAGTGGGAATGTTTTAATGGCCTTCTCTTATCTTATTTTAAAAATTATCTTAAACTCCATTCCATTCTTGAAATATAGGATAAAAATGTGATAACTAGAGCGAAGCTATTCCTTCAACTATGGAAATTACATTTTTAATGTAGTTTTCATAAGCAGAGCAAAGGAAAAATATCCCACCTTTCTGTTATAATGTAGGGTCACTGAAATTTGAATATGAATAATTAATAAACAACTCTTGTTTTTCTAATTATGAATATGTTATTTTTCAGAGTATGAACTATGTTGACAAAATATTATGTAAGGTTGAATCAAGAAAATGTTTTAAATAAAAGGCCTCTGATCTTATTCAGCACAATATGTTATATACTGTAGTAATCAAACTGCTATTATATGAGTGACAATGAAATCTTAATATATTTGACCCCTTACAAATGTTAAGTATTCATTAATGCCAAATGCATATTAAGATCAATCAGTGCTCTTTTCAATAATTTCTAAGCTTATTTTCCATACATTTACACTCTAATTCAGGGATAGAAGACTTTTGCTCTACAGATGCTGTTCAACTACATCTCCCAGCAGCCCCAGCCAGCTTGACCAGTGCCACCCTTATATATGTGCAACCTGGGAATGCCCTTTCATGTGTCAGATGAAGTCAAACTCCAGCCTACATAATTCTTTATTATTTTTGGAGTCAAATTATATTTTCTGAAGATAATTTTGGACATTTTGGTCAAAGTAGGAGATACATCTCAAAGAAAGAAAACCTGATGTGAAAGGTTATTTTAAAGCTCTCAAAATTAAAGATTGACATGTTGGGAACTGTAGAATTAATAGCATATTAATGAGTTTTAGTTTCAATGCAGCAAACATTTTGCCAAATCAAAATTAAATGGGAAAGATCATTCAGACACCAGTTTCTTCTTTTGTCCTATATTCCACTGTAGTCCCCATTTTACCACATTCTGATTTCTTGGAATCACTACTGTGGATTTACCCATATGCTAAAAAGGAAGTAGATAATGGGCCTTTTTATCAGTTTTTTAATAGAACAGAATTATGTTCCTGAGTAGATGTAGAATAACTAAACGATATAACAGCCAGTTAAATCTTATGTATTATTACAGACCCATAGCATTTGTGATCTTTCAGCTTGCCCTATTGGCCTCAGCTGCAAAGGCATTCATTGGATTGGTCATTCACAGTTCTACTTCTATTAACCATTGTCCAGCATATAAAGCCTTGAGAGGCAGTAGTTATCTATTGAATACATCAGTTACCTGGCTTATCTAGCCCTGCTGTGAATAAAGCAAAAATGAGCTGGGTTTGCATTGGTGGGTGTTGTTAGTCTTAGTGAATATCTATGTTCACTTAGCTAATCTGTTCATTTTCTAGAAATACCTTTGTGCTTTAAAATGAATGCACCAAACAATTACCACAATTTATTATGACCAAGAAATGTATTAGAAATCCTATGCTCATATAGCATAATACATTACCTGTTTGAAGTTTTATTCATCTCAAAACATACATGGGTGCATATAGTTGACATTCTAATGTACAGAGTAATTTACAATACAGTTAAGGAAATTGCTGCATGACAAAAATTCAAATTACTTACTGGGGGCTTCCGAAAATTTCAACTCAAATGTTTAAACTCAAAAACAAATTGAAATGCAGATAAATGGGAATAATCATTGAGTTGGGAATAGAAGTAACACTGATCTGTTTATAGAGGTCAACGATGTATTTGGAATTCACACAGAGGTCTTGAAGAGAAAGGAAGTATTACATTGCAGAGATTATTTTTAACACATATAAAATATATTGGCCCACTTCCCAAATTGGATTTGTTACTTGAGCAATTCCATTTTTTTCTATATACATATACAGATATTATTCTATTCCCACTTATATTCTTTGAAGCCCAACCATTTGGTTGTGCTTAATACCATTGAAAAACCTATCAGAGGAAACATTGTCCACAAATAAATTATCAGCAGCAGCAGCAGCAACAAGAAAAAGTCATGTCACAAAAAACTGGCTGGGAACTAAAAAATGAAGAGTTTGGGAAAATACAATTTGTTCAAGATTTCTTTCACCTTGTCCTGTTACATGAAATTTCTCTGCTCATGACAGGAAATTGACCTAAATATGGCCGTTCTATATTTTGTGGTTCTTGCATAAAGACAAAGACCAAGACAAATACTCTAACTGTATGTTCCTATTAACAATTATGCAGAGTGGAGCTGAGGTAGAGAACCAGGCTTTGTAAGTTGTGGAGAACTTTGGAGAGTGTCCCTGTGATCGAGAGAAGAATAGCAATAGCACATATCATTTCACAGTACTTTACAGCCCTCTCTACATGATTTACAGAGTCAGCATATTGCCCCCAACAATCTGGGTCCTCATTTTACCCAACTCAGAAGGATGGAAAGTTGAGTCAACCTTCAGCCTGGTGAGATTTGAACTAACAAATTGCAGGCAGCCGGCAGGCAGCAGAAGTAGCCTTAAGTACTGCATTCTAATCACTGTGCCACCGTGGCTCTTGTGCATTCCCTTTGAGTTTCTTTAGAGCTTGATTCACAATTTCCATGTGTTTTCAAGCAATGATAACCTTGTGCTGCCAATTTTTAGTATTAATAATTGAAAAGAATCCATAGGATATAAAAAAAGGACATAAGACCCACATGTATTCCCACTAGGACTTTAAAAAAAACACATACAATAAGGAAGAATATACCTTGCCATCTATATCCAATTGATTTTAACCTATCATTTAAGATTGTTGTTGAATTACAGGTAATATATGTTTAGCTTCAGCTTTCATTTTTGTTTCAGCTGCCAAAGTCATAAATGCCAATTGGTCCTAAAGTCATGTTTTCATCACTATTATAACTGTGGATATGACTAAACGAGGCAGTCACTAAATGAAATATATCTGTACATATAGGACACTAGTCAGTGCTTAGATCTACCTACTTAGCATATCCAAATCTAATATGTCACACAAATCTACCCAAGACCATCTCCTTATCTCTTTTTCATCTGCACAGCACTTGCTGGGTTCTATGAGCTACCTGTGTTTCCCCAAAAATACAAGCTACTCCAAAAGAAAGTCCTAGCTTGATTTTTACATATGCACCCAATATAAGCCCTACCCTCAAAATAAGGCCTAATTAAGACACACACACACACACACACACACACACTATTCCATGGTGCACAAGTAAAAATTAAGATAGGGGGCATGTGGGGGTGGAGCTGCCCTATTACTCTATTACCACCTTGCAGCAAGGCCTCACACAGCCCGAAACCTGCCTTGCTGCCCCATTTCTTCTGCAGCAGCAAGTCTTTCCTGAAGGCCTCTGTAGCCAATAACAGAACTCTGGATTGACCTGGACCTCTGTTATCGTCTGCAGAGTCCTTCAGGAAAGCCTTGCGGGTCCTGCCGGCCTAAGAAGTTCCTGAAGGCTTCTGACAGTGCAAAAGAGGCAGGGGCGATGCGCGCAAGTGAGGTGAGTCTGTGGAGGGCATCCCACCTGAAAATAAGACCTGGTGCCTTTTTGGGTGGCAAAAAAATATAAGGGTCTTATTTTCAGGGAAACACAGTATATATGTGTGGCCTCATTTAACACTATTTTGCAATAATGATCCAAAGTTTTGTATTTATCAGTACTAAATTTGTACAGAGGTTTAGCACTCTCCCATGTAGATGTACCAAACATCTTACAGAGTAGCACAGTATTAAGTTGATGTTGCAAAATACTTCATAATGTACTGGTAGCTTCTTCACTCAGTTCAAAGGAAATCTCTTGCTTTATTACTATTGCTTTGAAAAAAATTAATGCTATGTATACAAACCAGTTTAAAAAGGAGACTAGCATCTTGTACTTATGTATAAATCTTACGAGCACAGAAATCCATGAATAAAAATCTTCAAAAGAGTTATTCTGAATTTGCCAAGAAAGTGTATTATTTCTTAAGGCCTGTTGACTCTTTGAGACGATTTGTTAAAACTATGCTCAGGCCTTAAGGTTTTACAAAACAAAGAAAAAGAAAACTGATAAACTGTCAGAACATGCAAGGATAATCCCAAGTAAACTGCAGACTGCAAAATAAGAATTGCATGTTAGCTAATTGTTAATTTAAGCAATTGCAATGGCTAATTAGTGTGGCACATGTTGACTATTAGCATGATGCCCCAGCACCTGCTTTTCCCAATGAACCAATTTCTTCACTGCTCGTGCAGGAACCAAATGTGTAATTATTGGCCATCGTTGGGGCAATTTTTTCAGTGATTCTTTTGTGTGAGGTGAATAAAGCATAATGACATATTTTATTAAAGGGCAAATAGCTGTTTGTTAATGGAAATGGTTTGAAACCCAAGAAACTCAGAGCTAGGAATATGTTTTCAGTGTCAGCATGAATTCAAACATATTCCCTTTGCACCATATAAAAAGAATACAGAAATCCAATCTAAACTTAATATGATATATTTAATGGTATGTGCAAACACAACATTGATTAGCTGCCTCTGATGTATTTCAGTCCTGTGTCATTTGACGGTTTTGGAGGCTGCCAAATTTCCACTTTTCCAGTTTGTAAAAGCCCTTTCTCAAGAATGAAGTAATAAAAAATAGAGTGCATTCCACCCTTAAACAAAAGAGCTCTCCAAATATGTTCTAGGACATAAAACAAGTTATAAATATAAAACATATATCTTTAGCAAATAATGTTATATAAGGTGAGAATTAACCCCTTGAAAAAGATAGGTGAGTGTGTATGTATATACAATACACAAATACAGCAGCAAATTAAATTAGTCCTAAAGGCAGAAGTATAAACAAATAAATTGTCAAATAACAGAATAACAGAGTTGGAATGGACCTTGGAGGTTTTCTGGTCCAACCCCTCCTCAAACAGGAGACCCTATACCATTTTAGACAAATGGTTGACCAGTCTTCTAAAAAGCCTCTAGTGTTGGAGCACCCACAACTTCTAAGTGGAAACTGTTTTTGCCTTCTAACTTGCAATCTTTTACAATCCATGAGAGATTATGGATCTGGTGGCAATAAGGTCAAATAAAATCTTTGACAGAATAGCAGTTGCATAAATGCCTCTACCTGGGTATGTGTATTTTTGTGAATATATGCTGACGGGATGTCATTAGAACCAAAAGAATGACACTATTGAGGTGAACTGAAAATCAAAATAAGTGTTATAGGTACATGTTTTATTATATCCGGTATCTGCTTAAGCTAGTGCAGCTGTTATTGCTAAAATGATTAGAAAGCATGTAGGTTTATACAAGTTGTGGACTGCTGTAGGCTTATATGAGTTGTGGACTGCTCCCATAATAACCTATTACAAGTTGTAATAACTTTATTCTAATTATTCTGAAACATTTTTTGCATAGTTTGACCAAAATCTAACCCAACATTCTTTTAAGCTTATTCATTTAAAAAAAAACAAGTTAACATGTTATTTTTATTTTTAACCGCCTTTATTATTTTTGTATATAACTCAAGGCAGTGAATATATCTAATATACTTTGACCTCCTATATTCCCACAACAGCTAGCTTGTGAGCTGAGGAGGGCTGAAAGAGTAACTGGACCAAGGTCACCCCACAGGCTTTCATGCTTGAGGTAGTACTAGAACTCATAGGATCCTAATTTCTAGGCTGCTTGAGACTAAATTGGCTGAACTCTTTCTTGTTGAAATCTGTCATGCCCTTGTTGGAGTCTAACTTTGAGGGGGAGATTGAGGAGCTGACAGGGAATGGAAGTGTAGCTCCGGCGGCTGTGGAAGAAACGGGGGAAGAGCACAGTCCAGCTGGGCATTCAGAGGAAGACCTCTTCATCCTAAGGCACACAGGGAGGAACAGAGAAGGGAACAACATGGCTTATGGGAGAGGAAGCAGCCATGATCCTGCTCATTGGTTGCAGCTGGGAGAACAGGATATAAGTAGGGCATTTCATTAAATAATTTAATTTAATAGCTCTTTGCTGGAAGCAAAGCATACTTTATCTTAGTCAAGGCTTAACTGGGTTTTGGCATCTTCCCAACTGTGGTTGCTGCGTTATCTTGTGGAAGTCTGAATTTATCATCCTGGCCTACAATGTTAATGATTCCAGATGGTTTGTGTAGAATTTTTTTTTTATTTCTAATTAGCTTTACTTTTGGTTCGAACTGCATTTACTCTCTTCGTAGACTGTTTTTGGAAGTGTTTGATATCAAGTTGAGGATAATTGGACCTTGGGGCCCAAGTTGGAGGCATTCAAGGGAATTTATTTTATTTTTGTGACTGTGTTATTTTTGTGTCATGCCCTGGGTCATCACAAAATCACTAGAACTTTAATTTTGGAAAGAATATACATTTGTTTTATTTTATATTATTTCATTTCATAAATATGAATTTTTGTGCCCATTAAATTTTGGAGTAGGTAATTTGGATGTTAAGTTATTCAATATATTTTTATTTTGAGTGAAAAGTCCAGTGCTTTCAAAGGACTACTTTTCTTATAGAATAGAATTCTTTATTGGCCAAGTGTGATTGGGCACATAAGGAATTTGTCTTGGTGTAAATGCTCTCAGTGTACATAAAAGAAAAGATACAGTCATCAAGAGTCAAGAATCATAAGGGACAACACTTAATGATAGTCATAGAGTACAATAAGCAATCAAATCATACTAGGAAACAGTCAATATAAATCGTAAGGATACAAGCGACAAAGTTACAGTCATACAGTCACAAGTGGGAGGGGATGGGTGATAAGGAGTGATGAGAAGATTAATAGTAATAGTAGTGCAGACTTTGTAAATTATAAGTTTTGTCTTATTTTTACACTGATCTTTTTTCCTGAAGAGGCCTTATTTTGCTTATGTCTAACCACATGACAACAAACATCAGAACCCCGACATTTGGAATGGATTGGAAAAGGCTGAAACATATTGAGGATGCCAGAAGGACAAAGAATTCATTCTGTTGTCAATCCCAGTAGAGCAATCCCAGCTCTTTGGATTATCAAGCCTAGAAGAATAAGATAGATAGACAACTGTTCACAACATCAGACAGATGTCCTTCAGAACACAACCTCATTGACTGAAACTTCCAGTGTTTGAAATTCAGATCTACCCTAATGGATAAGAAATATTGTGTGTTGTGAGCTTTGGGAGGTACAATCCACCATGCATTTTCAGTGACACATTTTTCATTTCTATGGCCAACTCACTTTTACATTCTGAATGGCTAGACACAAGCCAATCTTTCCCACTTTGTCACTTCAAGATGTATTAAGACTATAATTGCTTGAAAATCCATCCAGAAACTAATTTTCAAGACACCGGTTTGTAGAAGATGATTCAGGCAATTAATGGCTCTGTGTTCAAGAGATCAAGGGCAGAAATATTTTGCATCAGATATTTGTGCAGAGAATGTTTTTTTTATAAAAATGTAATACTGTAGCTGTTCCCACGTCATACAATAAACTCATAAGAAAATGCTATCAGTGGTTTTGAAGGTTACACATGGAGAAGCTGATATAATTTTTTTTTTTTTGAAAGTTTTATTTGGGTTTTCACAAAAAGAAAATACAAATAAAACATCTTTTTTGAAAATAGCATGGCCCCAGGTTATCACTTCTTCATACAGACACCAAACTCAATTTCATGCTCATTTTTATATTCTATTCCATATCTTATTACCATTTTATATTTTCTACATAGATTTTCCCTCTTTTAATTTGCTCAACTTTATTTTAATTATCTCATCTCAATCAAATCATTATATTTATACTTTTGTCTGTCCTCTTTCAATTTCATATTATTTTTTCTTATTAAACACATTTTTCCCTGTAGTTACCAATTGGAGTATGACACCTTTATATCTTTTAATTTTATCCATTCAAACTCTTATTTAAGCTTCAATGTATACCTTTAAGATTATAGCATTCCATATAATATATAACTTCCAATTGAATTCTGCTTGGTACATTCTTAAAATACACACTATATTCTTAAAAAGAAAAAATTATATATATATATATGTAAATAAAGCACACATTCCATTCCAATTCAATTCTATCATTAATATTCATTAAAATCTTAACATCTTTAAAATTTCTTTTCAATTAAATATCATACTTCCTTGGGAACATTTATAAACTTTCCATAGTTAATTCTTTTTTTCCCCATATTTCTCACTTATATTTTTATAAATCATTACTAATAATTAAAAATGTTCCCATTTAATTCTCTCAATCATTTTAATTCATTTATTTATTACCAAACATTCAACTACATTACAGTAAATATTTTATCCATCATTTTAATCATATTTTCTAAAATTATTTCTGTTTATAATATAACAATGCTATCTTATGTACTTTTGCAGAATCCCTTTTGCAATTAAATTTTCACCCATTATTTCTAAACAAGCTTATGGTTACAATCCTTATATCTTTTCCCTGTTTCTCAATTTCTTGTTTCTGTCTTTTAAACTTCTTTTCCTTGCCTTCTTCCCTCTCTTCTTCTCCCTCCCCTTTTTACCCCCTCATTTCTCTACTTCTAACTCTCTCATCTGTAATCCCCTCTTCTGTTGCTTTCTAATATTATACTTATCTTTCAAATTCTTCTTCTTTTTGGTTGTTTTTTCTAGTCTTAAACCTTTCACTCTCTTTCCCCCCTTTTCTTTTTTCCCCCCACTTAAAATTATTTGATCATTAAAGATGACTTCTTCTTTGTCCCAATCTTCTTGTTCTGCAAGCATTTCTTGTTTTTTCTCATAGTTCCAGATCTCCATTTCTAAGAATTGAAATACAAAATGAAAAGAACCTCTCCCTTCTTGTACATCTTCTTTCCATTTTTTAAAGTTCCATTTTCAGTTCTTCTAAGAGTGATACCATTTTAAAGACTTTTAAACAACCACCCAGTTAATTTTAGTCATCCAGATGCAAAAACCAAAAATCACCAAGTAATCCAAATAATCCAAGGCTGTTTCTTTCTGCTTCTTTTTTCTACTTTCTCTTCCTCGGGTTTTATTATTTTGTTATCAAGTTTCAATTAAGATGTATCTTTGAGGAATCTTGTTGAAATTTCACTATAAGTTCCTTTTAGCTACAGTTCCATTCCTTAGTTCCAGGCAGTCTCCTCCATTTTTCCAGATCCTGCCCTTTTATTCCTTTTTTTTCCTCCTTCCCTGCTTTTAAAAACTTTTAAATATACAGAAATCTTTATTATCCCTTTGACTTTTATTTTCAGCTTAGATGCCTATTAATGTCAAAGTGGATTTTTTTTCAATTTCTTGCTTAAGTCTCTTAGCTGTCAGTATAAAGAAGGGAAGAGAAAAAAACCTAATCCTTTCCTTTCTTGTTCTCCTTTGCAGTTTCAAAATCTTCTTTCGGAACAATGTTATTAAATTTAAATTCCAGGGTACCTTTTTTGTTGCTTTTGCTGTTTGACCCGGTCAACCAAAACTTTCTCTTCTTATCTTCCTCCTGCATATTCTTTTCCGGTCGAGTTCTTCTTTGTGGTGGCCATTTCTGACCACCGCTACAACCGCCTTTGGGAAAGGGAGTAATGGCCAGCTGAGGAGGAGAGATACGGCTCTCCTCAACCCTGCAGGCAGTTTCCCCCTTCTTCACCACCTCTACAGGGTGGCTTAGCCCTGAAACCAGCCGGCTCAGGGCGCTCCAGCGGCGAGCACAGATCAAAGCCTCGCAGAGATGAAGTTTCAGTCTGCCGTCGAAGAAGCTCAAACTGAAAGCCCAAGCTGGTATAAATTTTACATGGAAGTATTGCACAAAAAAGGTAGATCAATATGGTGTTCTATTTCCATTTGTAGAAGATCATGCCCCAAGAATTTTTACAATTTCTCACAGAAATATGAGAGCTCCAATAGTACTTACCTATTTTGCACTTGATGGACTCTTGTACAGAAACATTCATAGTTGTTTGTAAAATATCATTATATGATTCTTTGGAATCCATCAAGCTATTGAAAAGTGCTTGTTCCAACTATTAAAAAATTATTTACAAACATGAGGAAGAAACTCTGAATAGGCACTTTATTTTCTCTCCAAGGGCCTATAGATTCTCCAATGATGCAAGATACACAGATATACATTCAGTATTCAAGTTCACTGTTTGACCCATTAAACTAGCATTGAAGTATAATTTGTGTGTTTTCCCAGTATGGCTGCATGTAGAATGGGGCTAATTTCCACAAGTTTGAATAAATTTATCCAGTTCAGTGAACCTGTTGTTAAGCTTAGCAAAACTCAGTAGGTGGTTTTAAAGTCCTGCAATTAGCCCATTCCATAAAATCTGTACTTTAGATTTTTGCACATTGGTTAATAGGTATAACATGCTCCATATATATATAAATAACATTATATTAAATGATGCTACATAAAGGAATTAATGACCAAAGTAGTTAAGTAAAATACATGAAAGAGAACTTAAATTAGCATGTTTAATTCCAATTCATTGAACAGTAAAAGACCTGCAGCCTTACTGTAACATTTCCAAATGACAATAATTGGCAGGGAAAAACAAATTTGGCTTTCATTTTTTCAATGCAGTAGGTGTATATGTCTAACTTTTATATCTAAATTTAGCAATTAATGAAAATTTCTTTTGACCTTCTGATAACTACAGTGCATCATGTGATGAGTTCCCTCTATTTCTTTGCCTAAAACTTTTTTTTATCCTTTATGCATATCTAATACTTGCTCTTACAGTGAAATCTTCAGCATTCTTATTTAATTCAGTTAGATTTATTCTCCAGTAAATATTTTAAGGATTCTAGTCATTTACCTTAATTAACCTTCAAAAACTAAAAGGAAAGGTGGCTCTAATTGTATTTATTATACTAGGCAGATATTACAAATCAGACATTATCATGTAGAAATTCGTAATAGTGTGTTAGAAAAGTGTGACCTCGTGGTTTTCATACATTATGAACATAGAGTGAATTAGCTTTGTAAAAAGGTGGGTGAGAAAACATACAATAGCACTGTTCAAATATCTGGAAGAAGGTTAAGATGCGTTTTTCTCAGCCTACAGAGCAGAGTAAGTTATAATGGATTGGAGTTTATAGGAAAGCATATTTCAATTGAATGTTAGAAGAAACTTCCAAACAATCAAATAATTTGATAGTAGAGCCAGAATGGTGGTAAGCTTGCTGTTAAGTCCTGAGCATGGGCGCAAGGAACGGAGATGAGACATCGAACTGTGACTTCAACTCTTTATTGTGACTTCAGAACAGAGCAAATACTTGGGCAGCAGCAGCTCTTTTATAGAGCTGGCTGCTGTCAAAACAACCAATGATTTGAGTTTACCACTCTAACAAGCGTCCAATCAGAGAGACCCGCTAAAAGCCAATCAGACTGGCCAGAAACGACCAATCACGACTCGCTGTTCGCGGGCCAATGAGAAGTGCAGGATTACAAGCCTGCTGTTAAAGTAAAGCTATTAGGGTTGTTACTGATGCGTTGGCTTAGTCCATAACACCTCTCCCCCCAGGTTCCGTCTGAGGGGTGGGGTGACATATTCTCGTAAGTAGGCAGGTCGCTTCACCTGTCTGCTTGATCTGCGCTGTTCCACTGGTTTCTGTCCTGGCTCTGGTTCCGGTGGGCTGCTTGCTGAGCTGGGTGGCGAAAACGGTCCCGCTGTTTCGTTGAATGGCTCTGGGCTGTTCTCACTGCTCTCGCCAATGCTGTCCTCCAGGTTCCCTGGATCTGTTTCCATTGCGGTGCTGTCACGTGGCGAGGCCACTCCCTGGCTCAGTTCTCCTTCTGGTGGTGAGTATCCCATGGTTGGTTGTGTAGACTGCTGGGTTTCGATTGTTAAATCATCTGTTATTTCTTTTTCGGCCCCTTCAATGTCCTTTCCCCCCCCCCAGTTGGAGATTCAGGGGATCAGATGGGAGTAGGTGCTAGTCTGGATCGAAGTTGGTCTATGTGGCACTTCCACATTTTACCATCTGCAGTTTGTAGACGATAGGATCGGGGTCCTGTAAGTTGTGTTTTGGTAGCAGGGACCCACAATGGGTCGCCCGAGAAGTTTTTCGCAAAAACAGGGTCACCTTCCTGGAATGATCGACACTTGCTGCTGGATCCCAGGGGTTGTTCAGGTGTGTAAGCAGGGTGGAGGTGATCGAGATGTGAGCGAAGTTTCCAGCCCATCAGGAGTTCAGCTGGGGTTCTGTTTGTGGTGCTGCTTGGGGTAATATGTTGGAGGAGAAGCATCTGGGTTATCTTGTCGTCAATGTCACCGTGGTCCATTTTGTGTGAAGTCTTCTTTACAAATTGGACCATTCGCTCAGCCCTACCATTGGCCGCAGGGTGATCTGGCGATGTTAAGCCATGGTGGATGCCCCGGTCTGCTAGGTACTGTTCCAATGCCAGGGCAGTGAATTGGGGGCCATTATCGGAGACCAGGACATCCAGCAATCCGTGGGTAGCGAATAGCTTATTCAGTTTTTTAATGACCACCTCCGCGTTGGTGCTTTTCATTTTGTGGACCTCGAGCCAGTTAGAATAGGCATGCACGGTTTTAAGGAAAGTGTGTCCTCTTGTGGGTCCCGCAAAATCGATGTGGATAAAGGACCAGGGATCTCGAGGCGTTTCCCACTGAGTTGGGGGTATTTTTGGAGGAGCAGAGCGAGTCTCCTGGCATTTGCTGCATGTCACCACCCAGGTCTCTATCTGCTTGTCTAAACCTGGCCACCATGCATAACTCCTAGCCAATGCCTTCATCTGCATGATGCCTGGATGTCCATTGTGCAACATTTTTAAAACTTTATGTTGCAATTTCTCCAGGATTACAACTCTGTCTCCCCACAAGATGCAGCCCTTTTGGGAGAATAGTTCTGTCTGTCGATTCCTAATGGCTTGAAAGTGTCATTGGGTGCGCTGTCCGGCCAAGCCTGTTCCACCCAGCTAAGAACTCGTGCCAAAGAAGGGTCCTTTTTCGTTTCTGAGGAGATGTCTCGAGCGGTCAGTGGCAGTGATTTAAGAGTTTCAATTTTCAATACGGCTAGGGTTGGAGCTGGGTCATCTATGACGTCTGGCAGTGGAGAGCAGCTCAAAGCGTCAGCGTAGGGAATGGCTTTCCCCGGGCGGTGTTGCAGTTGGTAATCGTATGCGGCTAAAAACTCCGACCAACGTGTTATTTTTGGTGATAAGATGTGGGGAGTTGGTTTGTTTCCCACTAAAATGCCAAGTAGCGGCTTGTGGTCTGTATTTATGGCAAAGGTCTCCCATACACATACTCATAGAAACGTTTAATTGCAGACACAATGGCGAGAGCCTCTTTATCAAGTTGGCGACATTTCCTTTCAGTTTTAGACAAAGTTCTCGAAAAGAACACAATAGGTGCCTCATTACCGTTTGGCAGGATGTGGCTTAAAATGGCTCCCACTCCAAATGGTGAGGCGTCACAGGTAACCGTTAAGGGTAGAGTCTCGTTGTATTGTATCAATACAGCATCAGAAGTTAAGAGGTCTTTTACTTGTTGAAATGCTCGTTCTTCACGCCGTCCCCAGACCCAGGAAGCCTTTTTGTCAAGAAGTCTATGTAGGGGCTCGGCTACGGTCGCCTTCTGGGGCAAGAAGATGTTATAAAAGTTAATGAGTCCCAGGAAGACTTAGAGGTCTGTCTTATTTCTAGGTCTTGGGGCATTTTTGATTGCAGTTAGTTTTTTTTCGATGGGGTGGATTCCCTGTCTGTTGAGAAGGTATCCCAGGAATTCCACTCTCTCCGTGCAAAGTTGACACTTGTCCCTTTTTACCTTCAGGCCAGCATCTTTAAATTTTTGAAGAACACTTCTGAGTCGTTGTCCTAATAACTCTTTAGTAGGGGCAGCTATAAAGACGTCGTCAAAATAAGGCACGACACCTTTTATGCCTTGTAATAGTCTCTCCATCAAACTTTGGAAAATGCCCGGTGCCACGCTTACTCCAAATTGGAGTCTATTGTACTTGAAGACACCTCTATGTGTAACTATTGTCTGGGCTTCTGCAGTCGTCACATCTACGGGTAGCTGTTGGTACGCCTGAGCTAAGTCCAATTTCGCAAATATTTTTCCACCACCCAGGGAGTGAAGAAGGTGTTGGACCTTGTACTGGGTAAGCGCTCTGCTGAAGCGCATGATTTAGGGTGGCCCGGTAATCCCCACAAATTCTAAACGATCCATCTGGCTTTATGGGTGTTACTATTGGAGTTTCCCATTGGGCATGGTCAATCGGTTCCAACACACCCTGGGCTATCAATTTGTCTCGTTGCTTGTCGATCTTTAGCTTGAGGGCAAAAGGCACCTGACGAGGCTTAAGGCGAATGGGAGCTACATCAGGACTGAGATTAAACGATATAGGGGTCCCCTTGTACTTGCCTAATGTTCCTGTCAACACGTCCTGGAATTCCTGGATTAGGGCCTCTTCCCAGTCATAGCTTCCGGTTTGGTGTATGCCAGCTAGTTCAATTCCGAGTGGGGCGAACCACTGTAACCCTAACAAACTGGGCAGGTCATGATCGACGACAATCAGGGGAAGTGTCGCGGTGTGGTCCTTGAAAGATACTTGGACATGGCTGGAACCGACAACCGGAATTCTGTTTCCCTGGTAGTCTTTTAAGATGATTCTTTGAGTGCTGAGGTCCTGGCGACAGATGGCAGGGATGAGCTGTTTGAGGGTTTTCCAGGAGACCATCGATAGGGATGACCCCGAATTGACTTCCATCACGCATGGTCGATTCTCAATATTGACCCTTACGCAGATCTTTCTTGCATCTAGCGATGAAGCATGGCCGATAGTAATAGTTTGGTGTGCCTCTTCTCGTCTCGTTGAAACGGCTGGTGCTCGATTTCTGTAGTAGTGGTTGTTCCATTGGTGGTTCAGGTGGTCCCAATTTCCAGGTGGTTTGCCTGTCTCCCGGCGGAGGTTATTCTCCCTCCGGATTGGACTGGACTCTCGCTTGCTTCTGCAGACCATTGCGATGTGGCCTCTTTTCCCACAGGAATGGCAGAGTGCGTCGAGGAATTTGCAGCCCGATCGCGAGTGGTTTGCCCTGCAACCAGCACATTGGCGCAGGAGTCTCTGGTTCCTTTGCTCTCATTCCGAGCGGAGCCGGTAGACCTCCTCTTCCTCACTGACTGAGGATGATTCGAGGTCTTCATGATGGGCGGTAATAGCGTGCCTCTCAGAGGAAAGCGGACTACCGCTAGCGAGTTGGCGGTGCGGTGCGTTCGCTCGGCACATTCAAGCGGCTGACTTCCTGGTTGCTTCTGCAGCAGTAGCGTCGGCGATGACATCTGCAAGGTTGATGTCTCCTTTCGCCATGATTTTACTCTGCGATGTGTGGTCATCTAATCCCAGAACTATGCGGTCTCTCAGGGCTTCCTCGAGGTTTGCAAAACCACAGAGGCCTCCCAGGTTCCGAAGGTCAGCTACGAAGTCCCCAACACTCTCGTTCTTCCGTTGGTCCCTCTGGTAAAACTCATGTCTTCGTATCAGTGTAGGTACTGCGGGTGCATAATGGGCCCGGAGGATCAGCACGAGGTTATCCCAATCCATGGTCTTCACTTCCGCCATTTTGGCAAGTGCTTTAGCCATTTTAAAAACGGCGGGGCCGCAGTGGGTCAGGAACATTGTTCGTTTCTTGCCAGGTGTAGCATCTTTCAGATTGTTGGTCTCCAGGAACATCTGGAAACGGTCTATATACGAGTCCCAGTCTTCATTTGCCGGGTCAAATGGAGTGGGTGGTATGGCGCCGCTGGTCATTCTGCTGTTTGCTGCATGTGCTCTTCAGCCACATGCTCTGTCTTGTTCGATGAGTACTTATTCAGCTCTATCGTCTCTGCATCCCATCCTCTTCGCCAGTGTTAAGTCCTGAGCATGGGCGCAAGGAACGGAGACAAGACATCGAACTGTGACTTCAACTCTTTATTCGTGATTTCAGAACAGATAAAAATACTTGGGCAGCAGCAGCTCTTTTATAGAGCTGGCTGCTGTCAAAACAACCAATGATTTGAGTTTACCGCTCTAACAAGTGTCCAATCAGAGAGACCCGCTAACAGCCAATCAGACTGGCCAGAAACGACCAATCACGACTCGCTATTCGTGGGCCAATGAGAAGTGCAGGATTATGAGCCTGCTGTTAAAGTAAAGCTATTAGGGTTGTTACTGATGCGTTGGCTTAGTCCATAACACTTGCCTTCACTGAAACATGTACAACCAAATTGTAGTTAACCTTAATTTGGACCCAGTAGCCTCTTCAAATGTTATAAACCTATGGTGGTAAGAGCTTCTTACAGTTATTAAGAAGTTGAATCCACCTGAACAGATTTAGGGAATGTGGCAAGGGAAGGTGAAGTGGCAGGAACCAAAGAAACTTTCTAGCTTTTTCAACAGCATTGGTACATAATTGTACCAATAAAACAATTTGATTTCACGAATAGAATTTTAAAATCCATATGCAAATCCACAGATAACTTTAACAAACCACTGTGTTACTCAAATTGTAAAGGAAAGAAGTACACACATGCAAATTATATACAGAATAGCTTTATCCTCCCTTTGTGTGATGTGTAAGTGGTCTCCCTTAGATCAAACTTAATTGATTAATATTTCTTACAAATTCAGATATTTATGTTTATGGCTTCCCAACTGGTAATCTCTGCTTCCTTTAATTTCAGGAAATGATGTTATGTTGGATAAAAAGGGTTCCATGTGAAACATGTTTCAAACAATTATATCAACACTTAAAATAATTTTAGGAGTCTTTATTTTTACTGTTGGCTGGTTGGTTAATTATTTTTCTCATTTCTACACTGCCAAAAATCAAATGACTCCTGGCAGTTTACAAGAACCAAAGCATAAATCGGTACCAATAAAAACCCAATGAAACTACAGTGAAAAATAAAATCAACTGGGACTATTATTTCAATCATCAAATGGCACCTTAAACTAGTTTAAAACTGAATGTGCTCTAAAATTAAGCCAGCCTTGCTACTGATCAGATCTCTATGGGAGCCTGTGCCAGAGGGCAGTGGGCTCTTGTGGGTTGGGATAAATCCAGGATAAATGGATTAGATGAGTTGGTTCTAACCGGAGATGGCAAGTATTTAGCAATCAAGCTTTAAAAATCAAAAGCAACATTTGGCATGGTACCTGCAAGCTTACTGGAAACCAGTGCAAAGCCTGGAAAATAGATGTTACTTGGCTGTAATAGTTTTTGCTCATCAGCATGCAGGTCATTGAATTTTGCACCACTTTTGGCTTCCAAGTAGTTTTTATTCTCTGAGCCCAAGAATAAAAATGGATGTTTCCAAAATATTATTTAAAAAAAAAAAAAGATGAACATTTCTGTGCTGTCAAATAAGCAATCAGCATACTCTCATTTATTTATTTATTGTTTTAACTATTTATATATTGTAGCTGTTTATCTTGCTTCTGAAAGTTTGGGAAGCCAGCAATAGATTAAATGATGGATTGGCTGGTTATATATGTTCATAGTGGCCATACAGATTTTTTTCCCTGGACCATCTGGTTCTTTAGATTTTCTAAACCAAAGGTCCCCAACCCCCTGGCCCTCGTCTGTTAGCAACCGAGCCGTGGAAGAGATGGGCAAGTGCATATGCACATGAGCATTTTCCACTCATGGGATGGGGGGTGCTTACACTCACGTGTGAAGCTCCATTTGTGTGAGTGACACTTTGTATGTAGGCACAAGCGCCTCCGCTCAAGCACAAGTCCCTGCTGCTCGCAAGAGTGGAGCTTTGTGTGTGAATGCAAGCACCCTCTGCTCGCACACGAAGCTCCATTTGCACAAGTGGAAGGTACCTGCCATTCACATGCCCCCTCCCCCCCTCCCTAAGCCACCAAGTTGGGAAGGTTCAGGACCATTGTTGTAGATGGTGCATCTATCACCACTATAATTGAGTCCATCGACCCTGTTCCTAGTTGTCCTCCTTTTCTCTTACCTTCCAACTTTTTCAGCATTATATATTTCTCATGAAAGTTACATCTCACATAAAATATAATAAGCACTTCTTGTCACTTCAAAATATGCCTGGAGTGAAAACTCTGAACTTACTTGTTCTATCATCTATTTGTTTGCATTCTTGACTACTTATGGTGTTCTCAGGAGTGGTCCAACACAACCAAAGTATTAATATTGTTTTGCTCCTGCTTTTTCAAAGTTCATATTTCACTTCTTTAGAAGGTCATGATTCTGATACATCTCAGCATCTAATATCTTTTCCAAGTTCTGTATTTCTTGAGATACGGTTTCTTTACAGTTGAGAGCTGATCCTAAAAAGCAGAAACATCCCACCACTTTGGTATCTTCATTGTCTGTTCTAAAGCCAATTTTTGTAACTGTGATCATTTCTTTAATACAAATAATCTGACCCTATGCCATGTTGGGCTTTATAGATAACAATCAGCACTTTAAACTGCAGCCAGAACTCCATTGGGAGCCAGTGCTGCTTACAGAACGGAGGCACTCCATGGAGATACTATGGAGTACTTCAAATTGCCCATAGTGCTGCATTCTGGACCTCTTGCAACAACTTCTAAATGTTATTCAAGAGTAGTTCATATTGAATCAATTGCAAACCAATTGGGTCTGATAAGTGTAGTAGCTACTAAGATCCTATGGATGGCGCTAGATGCTAGTAGCAAACTGCAGCTGTCTAGAAAACCTATATGGGGCCTCTTGGCTATTTGCATGATCTCATTCCCTATATCTTGGTGAAGGTGGAAAGTCCCAGACTTTCTGGACTTATAGGTGACTTCATTTTACTAACATCACCACTAGTCTTAAGGATTGGTTGGGAGGTTGTACCAATGTAGTTGAGAGGCTTCACCCATGTGGGATCTCCAATCCAGGTGCTGTATCTATGCTGCCTTTGTCTTCTTGTAAAAACCCTATAAATGTAATAAACACTGCCCATGCAGTCAGACATCTTGGCACCCTGCACAATGACTGGTCTTTGAAACTCATCATTTTGGTGCCCGAACAGGGCCATCAACCCTGCAGGGTAGGGCCATCAACCCTCCGGGTTAGGCAACAGCCAACATGCTTACCATCGTCTGGAAACAGACCCCGAAGGTGTGCACCTTTGTCCTACAGGACCCCGGGTCCTATGGGACCCATCAATGGTAAGTATGAGTTGCAATCTATCTCAGCAACAGCATAAACATGTACAGGAATTAAAATTCCTGTTACACAAATCAGGCGTTACAGCATCTGAGGGGAACATAAGAAAGCTGGTTGGGAGATAGGGAAATGGTGTCCTGAACAGACTAGACTAGACTAGACTAGACTAGACTAGACTAGAATAGAATAGAATAGAATAGAATAGAATAGAATAGAATAGAATAGAATAGAATAGAATAGAATAGAAGGTTCAGGATACCCAAGGCTCCAGTCCAAATATTACATCGATGGTATCAATGCTGTCATGCAGTGAAAACATCTGGCTCTGATGTCTCATCAAAATAATAATTGACTATAAGCCCCCCTCCTGATTATGATCAGGTAAAAATTGTCACTCCAAAATCTTCTCTAATTGGACTTTCAGCTCCTTCTGAGCAGGCTAATATTTTTTATTCTCCAAGGCCATTGTACATCCCCATAGGGCAAATATTAAAGGAACAATTAGAAAAAGGGGGAGATTCAAGCTAGAAACCCAGGACAGAGACACACAAATTTATTTCTTTAAAATTTTTATGTTTAATCTTTTTAATTATTTAATGTTTAAGAAAACAGAACAATGGATGTAACTAGAAAATATGGTTAACTTATGCTGTTATATATGTGTTAGGAAGAACTAAAAGAAGAAGAAAATGTTTACTATTCTTTTCATGATGTGATTTCCATTAAAACTTCTTAGATGTGTATGTATAATAATGTGTTATAATTGCATGCAGAGTAGAACTCAGTTGTGTATGTATAATACTGTAAAATAATTGTATGCTAAATGGAATGGGACTGAATTGAAGAAAATATCCTTTACCTGTGTATAGCCCTAATTGGAATTGCTGCAGTTCAAAATAAATTAATTGTAACATATTTGGCAGCCAGAGAATTAAATTGGCTTTTTGGATTGGACTTAGAGCTGTGGGAGGCAGATAGGCAATGGTTCAGGCCCACAATCGCCTTTGTGATTGGAACCACTCGAGTTCTCCCAGTGCTCTGAGAACAAACTATAGGTTGTCCCAAAAAAGAAAATATGGAGATTTAAAGGGACAAAACCTCCCCAGGTCTGGAAATGTTGTGTGTGAGAATGTGTGTATGTAATCATTTCCAGCCTTGAAGGATGAGATCCTCTACAATGGAGCTTATGGGCTCCCAGAAAAGAATTTCCAAGTATGCAAGCAGTATGATTACCGTGTAAATGTGTGAGTATGTTGATGGTAAAAAAGTTAGTATAAATGTTTTTGTGTTGACCCCCATCCCAGATTGAAAGGAGAGTAGAAATAGTGTGTGCAAGGAAATATGAATGGTCTGGACATGAAGATCCCATGGAGAAATGTATGTGATTTACTGGAAAGAGATGGTTATTTGCATGTGCATTTGTGTGTGCTTTACTGATAATGAAAGTTATTTGTGTGTAATCCCCCCCCCCACTTCTTGTCCTTGCTGGTTGTTGTAAAGGTGGAGGCAGGAGGAGGGGCAGGGAGAGTGAGACTTTTGATCACTCTAACAATTTTTTTTCCTCTGCTTTGAGTTTTTGCCTCGACAAAGATGGGGCTAGAAAATAACCTTTTTATAGGTTACATAGCTTCATCTCCTGATTTTTTTTCAATTTTCAAACAAATTTTCAATTTTCAGATAGCTAGGATGAGATTGGCAAATTGCCCGGAACGTTATCTGTAAAGGTGGCTCAGTTCCCAGGTTCAGCTTGCCTGGAACCATTATCTTTGAAGATGGCTCAATTCCCAGTTTCAGCAAAGGGAATCAAAATTTAGAATAAGCTGCACTCTGTACATGTTCTTAATCCATATTTTGATTAAAGCAGAGAATTGACATTAAAATTTGACTCCATCAAGAGGATTTACAGCAAGAATGTGAAGAATGCATAGCTATTATTAGCACAAGAGGTAAAATCATGAAAGGTTTACAATGGGCTTTGCAAATAACTTTTTCTTTGTAATTTTTGATAAAGTAAGATATAAATAGTGAAGTTGTGTAAATCTGATTTTTAATTTTATTTTTAGAAAAACTTATCTCGTCAATGTTCTTTGCTTGACTATGTAAACTGTATTGTTTGTCTACAGATCCTTGGCTTGCTTGCTTAATGAATTCTTCCTTTCCTGTCCTTACAAGGATTGTCAGGATGATACCTGGAAAGTGTCCTGCTATTTTAACTTTCAAAAAATTTTCTCAATAGCCTTTTGATTTAATCTCTGACTCTCATTATGTGTGTTAACTTACTTTTAATCTTCCAGGTGCTTATATTACGCCCAGGATTGTCCCTAATCTTATGACCCTATTTTTAATTTTGCAACAGCTACTACAAGACCAAAGATATTTCTTACATATGTAGACAATCGCCCCTTTCTGGGCCTCTTTCTTAAGGCTATTAGCTTTGCTGATTTTTTTTTCAGTCACTCTTTTTTCCATCAAAATGCTAAAGACCTGGCACAAGCTTGCCATATTCCAGTTAATCAAGCCAAGCAGATTGTTTCATCATCAACTTTGGCAAATTGATGTTACCTACTAGGCAAGCCCTCTTTTTTACAAACATGATATTTGGCTTTTTTGCAATTTTGTACAGCCTGGAATATAGCCATAATGGAACATGCTCATCCGTCATTTAAGGCCTGCCTCCACAAATAAGTAAAAAAGGAGGGAAAGGGTCTCTAAAAGGGTCTCTAAAAAGTTTTTAAAAGTATTATTTACCTTACCACAATTGAATGCAATTTAATGTTTCTATTTACCTTAAATTAATTGAATGTTTTAGTTAACTACTTGGGGGCAAGGGGGCAGAGCTGTGTTGTGTTTTTTTCCTACAGGATCTTTGTGGATTCCAGCTTGTTGTGTCCACCCAGCCAAGCATGTCTACACCAATCCCTGGTCCCAGTCCCAGGAATTTGACTTTACAGATGGCACAGTGTCCAATCCGGGCTCATTTGTTTATGCTTGATTGTTTACAGCTGTTGTTTGGCAACAATGGCTGTTGTTGTGCATGCAATATAACTAATAAAGTATGAGCTTGGAGTCAAGTGCAGGGTTCTGGCCCTGCACTTCTAATTGGCTGTTAAGCAGCCGGACCGGATTGGCCCGTTCTAGGGAATCCAATTGGCCCTTAACAGAAATGTCTTATTGGTTCAAGAGCTAACGTTCCTAGCTCGTTATTGGTTAATCGTTACAAGGGTTGTCTATATAAGGTAGGTTTTACTGCTGTTCAATTGAGCAAGTTATGATGTAAATAAAGAACTGAAGTTCACCATTCAGAAGCTTGTCTCCATTCTTTCTTGCCCATGCTCAAAACTTAACACTGGCGACGAGGATGGGATATGGAGACATCTGAACCAGCGGAACCCAGAAGCAATACCGAGCACGTGACAGACGGCACCAACAACGGAACCATGTCCGGCGGCATCGTACCACCTGCTCCGTTCAATCCGACACAAGAGGACTGGGAGTCCTACATGGATCGCTTCCAAATGTTTCTTGAGACGAACAATATAAAGGACGCCACACCAGGAAAGAAACGGGCGGTGTTCCTAACGCATTGCAGTCCAACTGTATTTAAGATGGCTAAAGCACTAGCCAAACCCCGAGAAGTGAAGGCCATGGATTGGGACGACCTCGAACCTATCCTGCGAGCCCACTACGCTCCTACCGTGCCTACACTTGTGAGACGCCACGAGTTTTATCAAAGAAACCAGCGAAAGGGAGAAAGTGTGGCCGACTTCATAGCAGACCTCCGTAACTTGGGAGGCCTCTGCGGATTCACCGATCTCGAAGAAGCACTAAGAGATCACATAGTCCTTGGACTAGGTGCTCCGGGCATCCAAAGCAAGCTGATGGCAAAAGGCAACATCAGCCTTGCCAACGCCATTGCTGATGCTATCGCGGCAGAGGCAACCAAGAAGTCAGCTGCACAACTACGCCAAAACCGCGCTCCGGTACCTCCACCGGCCAGCGAGATCTCACCTAGTGCAGAGGGACAGCTCACGACGACACACCACGAGGACCTCTCTTCATCGTCAGATAGCGACGAAGAAGGGGTCTGTTAAGCCTGGTTTCCCCAACCAGGGTTAGGGAGACAAGCTAAACAGAATGTGCAGCGTTAGTCAGATAGGCACACAGATAAATGAGTGAGCTAAGCTTGTATGTTTATTAACATACAGTAAAAATAACAGATACGCTTGTGCTATCAAAAATATAGTTTATTCCATTATGAGTTCATAGCATAGTCAAAATAACAGTCCAATAGTCATGTATCATTTAGTCAGTCCATTCAGGGATATTCAGTTAGCAAAGTCCGTGTTAGAATATCCTATGTCAATTCACTTACAAGTCAGTCCTTTGTTTTCTCTCCCGTTCGAGCAATGCAGTCTTGTGTCCTTGCAGTAATCAGGTTTCATCAAAGCCAGAGAGAGAGCAAGCTGTCGTCTTGCTTCTTTTAAAGTGCTTTCACAACCACTCCCCTAATTACTGTTCCACAGTTAAAGTTGCAGACACTTTAACATACAAACTATGATTACATATTATTATTTACCTAAACCAGTTAGGGTAAAACAATGTTATCCCTAACATTCTCCCCTTTTAGGAAATAATAATATAAATAACTATTTACATCTTTAAATCATATTTGTTACAACTCTCTTTAAACTTAATTACTCCTTGAGCTTTTGTAAATTGGTCTGCAATGTTTTCTTCTGTCATGCAGTATTCCAATTTAATTAGCCCATTCTTTACAGATTCTCTAACATTTAAGTATCTTAAAAAAGTATGCTTTGATCTAGTTTTTACAGCAATACTAGTAGCTAATTTTATAGCTGCTTGGTTATCCTCGAACACAATAATGGAATCTTTTACAGTTACACCCATGTCTAATAATAACTGTTTGTACAAAATTAAGTCAGTGCATAGTAATGACAGACATGAAAATTCCGCTTCCATCGTGGACAAGCTGATATGCTGTTGTCTGATTGACCTCCACCCTATTAATGTTTTACCAAATAATATAGCCATCCCAGATGTTGATTTTCTTGTGTTTATATCAGTTGCAAAACTTGCATCTGCATAGGCACTAAGACTCAAATCACCCTTTGGTTCTATCTACAAAGCATGGTTCATTGTTCCTTTAAGATATCTTAAAATTCTCTTTAATGATTGCCAATGACATTGATGTGGATCTGAATTAAAACGTGCCAGCTGATTTACACTATAAGCTATATCTGGCCTTGACCAATTGCTTATATATGATAAGCTACCAATCAAAGATTGATATATGGACTTATCAAATTTGGGACTTTGATCATTAGTTTGGCAAACTTCCTGACTCATTGGAGTCTTTGCCGGTTTACAAAGTTCCATTTTAAACGTTTTAATTAATTGGCAAATTTTATCTTCTTGAGATATCTTAAAACCATTTTTTGTTTTATGAATTGTCAATCCTAGATACTTTTTAATTTCACCTAAATGCTTTAATTTTATCTTTTTGGCTAATAATGATATAATCTCATTAGCTTCATTATTAGTCTTAGTTATCAAAGCAATATCATCTGTAAATAATAACAATAATGACACCGTTCCATTATTTTCTCTTTTAAACACACATGGATCTGCTAAACCAGATTTAAAACCTATATTGTTTAACTCTTTCACAATATATTGGTTCCACTCAAAGCCAGATTGTTTCAACCCGTAAAGACTCTTTTTGAGTTTCCAACAATCATTACTATTTACTTTATTGTCTTTTATACCTACTGGTTTTCTTAAATATATAGTGTGCTGCAATGGTGCATGTAGATAAGCAGTTTCTACATCTAAATGGTTAATGACATAGTTTTTCTTAGCTGCCCACACTAATGCTGCTCTTAAAGATGTTGCTTTAAGACTTGGTGCAAAAACTTCATCGTAATCAGATGCAGTTTGATTAAATCCTTGAGCTACTAACCTAGCCTTATGGGTAACAGTCCCATCATTTCCAGTTTTTACTTTAAATATCCATTTGCACCCAATGGATTTTTCTCCTGGAGGTAATTTAGCATCTTCATAAACTTTCATTACCTTTAATGAATTTAGTTCCTTTTCCATTGCCTTTTGCCAATTTTCCTGATCCTTAGCAGGATACATCTTAAGTTCATCTACACTAGTTGGAACTTTAGTTACTTGGCAAACTATACTTGCTTGATACCTATCAGGTGGTCTAGTTACACGTGTAGTACGTCTAGGTATTACAGGACTTACAGGTGGACTTTCCTTTATTAACTCTTCTTGATTATCTAACTCTTCCTGATCAACTGTTTCCTCTTGTTCTGGTCCTATTTGCTCTTCGTGGACTTCTTCTTTAATTGGACTCTTCTTATAACTAGTCTGTTCTTTCTGCCTTTTGTAGGGTTCAATAATTACTTCATTATTTAAATCTTGCTCTAATCTATTCCATCCTACATGTTCTAGGAATTTAGCACTAGCACTGGTGTAAACTCTAGATGTACCTAGTTCCCAGAATCTATAAGATCTATGATTAGATGTATATCCTACAAAATATAATCTTTTAGCTCTATGCTGTCCTTTGTGTCTAAGTTATGTAGGGATATGCACCCATGCTGATGCTCCAAATGTGTGCATGTAACTTAAATCAGGTTTTGTACCATGCCACAATGTGAATGGTAATTCACCTGTTGTTGAATTAACAACATTATTTAATATATGATTACCACACATTATTGCTTCTCCCCACAAATTGTCAGGTAATCCTGAATCAGACATCATAGTTCGTGCCATTGATTGTAATGTTTGGCCTCTTCTCTCTATAAAGGCATTATGTTGTGGCCTATATGGTGTAGACATTTTATGTTGAATACCTAACATTCTTAGTCTGTTCTGGAATTTATTATTTGTAAATTCTGTACCATTATCTGTTATAAGAGTTACTAATTTCTTTTTAGTTTTCCTTTCTGCAAATTTAATCCAATTAAAGAGATTTTGATACGTTTCAGTTTTGCTCTTCATTAAATAGCAAAACCCATATCTAGAATAGTGGTCCATTATACTTAGTATGTAACGAGCTCCTCCTACACTTGGTTTTTTAGGACCTATTAAATCTGCAAATACTACTTCTAAAGGCTCTTTGGTAGTAAATCCATCAACTATATTAGCAGGTGTGACCCTGCTCTTACTTTGATTACAGGCATTACATTGCAAATACTTATTACAAGGTTTCAAACTTATTCCCTTAGATAATTCAACAGTTTTCTTAAGTATTTTAAAATTTAAATGCCCTAGCCTTCGATGTAACAAGTGAATACATTCATCATGAGGTTTCTTATTTTCATAAACCGTGTTAGCCACCTTTAAACCATTATCATTTAACACATATAATTCACCTCTTAAAGATGCAGTAATTTTCTTATCTTGTTTTTCAATTATGCAGTTATCTCCCCTAAATGTAACTACATATCCTAGTTTAACCAAAATTCTTACTGAAATTAAATTAAACTTAAGTTGTGGTACATATAACATTTTTACATTCTCTTTTATAAAAGAACAATATGCTATACCTTGACCTTTAGCTTTCAGTTTCCAGCCATTGGCTAACGATATCTGCTGTGTACTCTTGGACATTTTAATAAAATGTTTGTTATCATTTGTTATACAATGTGATGCTCCACTGTCAACCACCCATAAATTATTTTTTACAGCTCCGTTAGTATACATGGCTAACTCTAAATTTTTATTTTTATTTTGATGACTTTTTGTATTCTGGCCAGCGTTCTGGCGCTTTGCCTTTTTACAAAATCTTGCCAAATGTCCTCTTCCTCCACAATTAAAATACTTTTTAATTGCGTATGCAGTAGGAGTTTCATTTTCTTCTTTTTGAGGTTGCTGTCTCCTTAACTCATCTCTTTCAAGCCTTCTTCTGGCCTCTTCAATCAATCTGCCAGTTATATCAGTTAAAGTTAGGCTTTCCTTTGGCAATATTTCAAGGGAAGTTACGTAGTTATCATAACTTTCATCAAGTGAAGATAGAATTATGTAGACTTGGTGTAGTTCAGAGAAAATAAGCTCTTTCTCGTGCAGTTCTTGAAAAATGCTTTGCATAGTTTTCAAATGACTCAGCATATCACCATTCTTATGGAGATGTGTACTGAAAAGTTTCCGTGTTAGATTTATGTGAGCACCAACATTATCTCGAACATAAATCCTCTTCAGCTTCTGCCAACACCCAACAGCTGTTTTCTCTCCGTGGATATAAACAAGTTGCTGATCAGTTAAGGTGAAAGCAATAATGCAAATAGCTTGTTGATTTTTATGCATAAATTCTTCTATCTTTAATCTGTCTTCCTCATCCTCTGGATCCCATTCTTCTACGTTTGGTGGATTTTCAATTATGTTCCACAAACCTTCTCTTCGTAGAAGCAGACTACATTTCATAGACCATGATACATAGTTTGTTCCATCCAGCTTGGATATAAGGGACAAACTTTGTAGATTGACTTGTGATGTTTTCTTATATGGATATAAAAATATAATTAATAAAACACAGCTGTCTGTTTACTGTAATGTATAACAACACAAACTCTCACTTTTACATAAATCTGTTTTATCCTAGTTAAACTGACTTTGCAGCCTCTGGGCCCATAACCAGTGTTAAGCCTGGTTTCCCCAACCAGGGTTAGGGAGACAAGCTAAACAGAATGTGCAGCGTTAGTCAGATAGGCACACAGATAAATGAGTGAGCTAAGCTTGTATGTTTATTAACATACAGTAAAAATAACAGATACACTTGTGCTATCAAAAATATAGTTTATTCCATTATGAGTTCATAGCATAGTCAAAATAACAGTCCAATAGTCATGTATCATTTAGTCAGTCCATTCAGGGATATTCAGTTAGCAAAGTCCGTGTTAGAATATCCTATGTCAATTCACTTACAAGTCAGTCCTTTGTTTTCTCTCCCGTTCGAGCAATGCAGTCTTGTGTCCTTGCAGTAATCAGGTTTCATCAAAGCCAGAAAGAGAGCAAGCTGTCGTCTTGCTTCTTTTAAAGTGCTTTCACAACCACTCCCCTAATTACTGTTCCACAGTTAAAGTTGCAGACACTTTAACATACAAACTATGATTACATATTATTATTTACCTAAACCAGTTAGGGTAAAACAATGTTATCCCTAACATTCTCCCCTTTTAGGAAATAATAATATAAATAACTATTTACATCTTTAAATCATATTTGTTACAACTCTCTTTAAACTTAATTACTCCTTGAGCTTTTGTAAATTGGTCTGCAATGTTTTCTTCCGTCATGCAGTATTCCAATTTAATTAGCCCATTCTTTACAGATTCTCTAACATTTAAGCATCTTAAATCAGTATGCTTTGATCTAGTTTTTACAGCAATACTAGTAGCTAATTTTATAGCTGCTTGGTTATCCTCGAACACAATAATGGAATCTTTTACAGTTACACCCATGTCTAATAATAACTGTTTGTACAAAATTAAGTCAGTGCATAGTAATGACAGACATGAAAATTCCGCTTCCATCGTGGACAAGCTGATATGCTGTTGTCTGATTGACCTCCACCCTATTAATGTTTTACCAAATAATATAGCCATCCCAGATGTTGATTTTCTTGTGTTTATATCAGTTGCAAAACTTGCATCTGCATAGGCACTAAGACTCAAATCACCCTTTGGTTCTATATACAAAGCATAGTTCATTGTTCCTTTAAGATATCTTAAAATTCTCTTTAATGATTGCCAATGACATTGATGTGGATCCATTGACTGCGGTCCAACTGAGACCATTACCTGAAGCCTGCACGCCCTTGCGCTGGATGTGGAGCCAACCATGCCAGGTCAGAATGCAAGTTCCGTGACGCACTCTGCAATGAGTGCAGTAGACGAGGCCACATCGGACGGGTTTGCCGCAGCTTGCCAGGACCCAGCCAGACCTCAAAAGGCACCAACTATCGCCAATCAACAGGAAACCATCCTGTAAGGTGAGCGCCAGCAAACCAATCCTACAGAAATCGATCTTTGCAGAGAGAAGAGGCTCACCATACTATCATTATCGGTCACGCCTCAACCTTGGACACTAAGAAAATCCGAGTAACAGTAGCCATCGAAAATCAGCCTTGCCACATGGAGGTTGATTCGGGATCGTCTCTCTCAATGGTGTCGTGGAGAACACTCAAGCAACTCATCCCCACAATTCAACGTCAAGACCTCCGGTTCCAACGCCTCATCCTTAAGGACTACCAGGGGAATCGAATCCCCGTCTTCGTGTCCTGCCGAGTCCGAGTCTCCTTCAAGAAGCACACAGCGTCCTTACCTTTGACAGTCATCGATAGCGATAGGCCTAGCTTAATGGGCCTCCAATGGTTCACGCCACTTGGCATTGAAGTGGCCGGCGTAAACCGAGTCAGTGGCTGTGACGAAGACCTTATCTCTGAGTTCAGGGACGTCTTCGCGGACAGCTTAGGCGAGTACAAGGGGACCCCAATCTCATTTAGCTTAGATCCCAAGGTAGCTCCCATTCGCTTGAAGCCCCGTCGAGTCTCGTTTGCCTTAAAGGCGAAAATCTACGAGCAACTCGACAAACTGATAGCTCAGGGGGTGTTGGAGCCCATCGATCACTCCCCTTGGGAAACCCCTATTGTAACACCCATTAAGCCAGATGGATCAATCCGAATTTGTGGGGACTACTGAGCCACCTTGAACCACGCCCTCCAGCAAAATGCGTATCCAGTTCCGGTGATGCAGCACCTCCTCCATTCCCTAGGGGGCGGGAAAGTTTTCGCTAAATTGGATTTAGCTCAGGCATATCAGCAATTGCCAGTAGATGAAAAAACGGCACAGGCCCAAACTATTGTGATGCACCGAGGTGCCTTTAAATGTATTCGGCTGCAATTCGGAGTTAGTGTAGCCCCGGGGATATTTCAGAGCCTTATGGAAAGGTTATTACAAGGAATTAAGGGCGTGGTCTCTTATTTTGACGATGTATTAATTGCAGCCCCAACAAAAAATATCTTACAGGACCGGTTAAAATCAGTCCTAAGAAAATTCCAAGAAGCCGGTCTTAAGGTTAAGAAAAATAAATGTAAATTGTGCACTGACAGTGTTGAGTTTTTAGGGTACCTGATTGATAGCCAGGGCATTCACCCTACCGAAGGTAAATTAAAAGCGATCAAAAACGCTCCCAGGCCACGAAACAAGGCCGATCTCCAGGCATTCCTAGGCCTCATCAACTTCTATAATGTGTTTTTACCGCACAAAGCAACTGTTGCTGAACTGTTACACCGATTATTAGATAAAAGGGCAATTTGGTTATGGGGTTACCGTGAAGAACAGGCGTTTAGAAATGTAAAAAAACTGCTCACTTCTGACTCTGTACTCATGCAGTATAACAAGACCTTGCCGTTAGTTATAACTGTGATGTATCGCCTTTCGGGGTGGGCGCCATTTTGAGCCACGTACTGCCTAACGGGAACGAAGCCCCTGTTGCGTATTTTTCAAAGACTCTTTCAAAAACTGAGCGAAACTGTGGACAAATTGATAAAGAGGCCCTTGAATTCGTCTCAGCTGTGAAAAGATTTCACGAATACGTGTATGGCAGGCCTTTTACTATTGTGACTGACCACAAACCGCTGCTAGGGATAATAACTGGAGATAAGCCGACTCCCTACATATTATCCCCTAGGATGACCCGATGGTCAGAATTCTTAGCTGCTTATAACTATCGGCTGCAATACCGCCCGGGGAAAGCCATTCCCCACGCCGACGCATTGAGCTGAGCACCGCTTCCAGAAACTCTCGACGATCCGGCACCAACGGTAACCTCGTTGCAAATCGAGGCGCTCAACTCACCGCCACTGACCGCTCAAGACATCGCGAGAGAAACCAAATGCGACCACACCCTAGCAGGAGTCCTAGGCTGGGTAGAATGCGGATGGCCAGTGGACCAATTGTCTGATGACTTCACACCATTCAAGTCTTGACAGACCGAGCTTTTCTCCCAAAAAGGCTGTGTCATCTGGGGCGATAGAGTCGTTATCCCAGAACGGTTCTGAAAAACACTGCTGAGAACCCTGCACGATGGCCACCCTGGCATCGTGCGAATGAAAGTTCTTGCACGAAGCTACACATGATGGCCGGGCATTGACAAGCAAATCGAACAGTGGGTTAAAGCTTGTCCCAAATGCCAAGAAGTCAGCAACACCCCTCCAAAACCATGCCTACTGAATGGGAGACACCACGTGGACCCTGGTCCCGAATTCACCTGGACTTCGCGGGGCCAACCAAGGGCCACACCTTCCTGCTTACCGTCGATGCCTACTCGAATTGGCTCGAGATTCATCGCATGACTACCGCAACCTCCGAGGCAGTCATCAAGATTTTAAACAGACTCTTTGCAACCCACGGATTACCAGACGTCCTGGTATCCGATAAGGGCCCACAATTTACAGCACTCGCGTTTGAGCAGTACCTCGCTGACCGCGGCATCCGCCATGCGCTCACCTCGCCTGCGCATCCTGCAACTAATAGCCAAGCAGAACGCATGGTCCAATTTGTAAAGAAAACCTTGCAAAAGGTAAACTACGATAACGTTGATGACAAAGTCAATCAAATCCTCTTCTTGCAACACATCACCCCACATAGCGTCACCAACAAGACGCCCGCTGAACTGTTAATGGGACGAAAGCTCTGCTCCCACCTCGACCAGTTGCACCCTGCTTATGAACCAGAGAAACCTTTAGGATCCAGTGGCCATTGTCGCACCTTCCAGGTAGGAGACCTGGTGTATGCAAAAAAACCTATCGGGTGACCCGTTGTGGGTGGAAGCGACGGTAGTACGTGTAACTGGCCCCAGACCCTACCTTGTGCAATGCCGTGACAATAAACTCTGGAAACGGCATATCGACCAGCTACGGTCGCGCCTTGCAGCAGCCAGTCCGCAACTCCCCTATAACCAAACTGAGGGGGGGGGAAGGTACGGAAGAAGATGAAGCCCTAGGAAAGCTGTTCGAAGGGAACTACGAATTAACAGAAACCCAGGCTGTGGAGCCGGAGGGAGAAACGTTTGCACCTCAAGAAATTGCGGAAAATGGGGGCAACAATGCAGAAATAAACTCTGAACTGGAGGCAGCCCCACTACCAAACAGCAATCTGCCTCAGCAGGACTGCAACCAACCAATACAGTGAAAGTCAAAAAGACTTAAAAAACAACCGTCCTATTTAAAGGACTATGTAACTGCGCCCTGAACTAAGAAGCCAGGGGGAAGGGATGTTGTGTATGCAATATAACTAATAAAGTATGAGCTTGGAGTCAAGTGCAGGGTTCTGGCCCTGCACTTCTAATTGGCTGTTAAGCGGCCGGACCGGATTGGCCCATTCTGGGGAATCCGATTGGCCCTTAACAGAAATGTCTTATTGGTTCAAGAGCTAACGTTCCTAGCTCGTTATTGGTTAATCGTTACAAGGGTTGTCTATATAAGGCAGGTTTTACTGCTGTTCAATTGAGCAAGGTATGATGTAAATAAAGAGCTGAAGTTCACTGTTCAGAAGCTTGTCTCCATTCTTTCTCGCCTATGCTCAAAACTTGACAGCTGTTATTCCACACAAACACTCACTTGAATGAATGAAGTAAAACTTATGGGTGCAATTAGCTAACACCACACAGAATAATGTCTTTTGCTTATCTGAAACTTATGATATGGAACATTTGTTTTCTATATGTTTATTTCCTGTCTGCACTTCTTCTGCAGTAATTCAAAACTTCAGGATTTGCTGCCTATTATGCTTTACACACCTCAATGGTAGCAGTCCCTGTAAATATAACTTGTGCAAAAGTAGTTAATTGTACATTTCTGAGTAAAAAACCTCACTGTCATCTCATTAGCTCACCTACTTTGAACAGCAAAGCTTTTGAAGAGACCTTCTTTCACTTTGCCCATGTCTGACTGCCACAAGGATGGTTGTTTACATGTGGTCAAGAAACTTTTAATTATATTCCTGGTAATCTTAGTGAAGCACAATTCTGCCTCAGCCGGCTGATTCCTGTTTTGCTTTCTAAACAACAAATTCATCATTCAAATCGTTCTCGACATGGGGTCATGCTAGATAGCACCTGTGACTCTGAAACAATCTTACTTAATAAAGCAGAATATGTAGTATTAGCTTGTCTATAGTGGGCGTGCCAGCAATTGCTGCTCGTGCTTGCCTTAATATTAACTCTGTTGCATGTAAATTTAGCAAAAATAATTAATGTTACTCCTTCAGCTATCTCAACAATCAACCACGCGATGCAAGCGTTGAGGAAGGCTATTCTACAAAATCTATATTGTTTTAATTTGTTTGACAGGTCATGAACCATCTAGCACCACCTTAATATTTTTACACAATTTGGCTTTGGATTTGAAAATTGATAAATTAGGATCTTGGTGGGAAAGCTTTTGAGCTTGATTGCCCACAGGCTTAATGGGAAAATGTTATGCTATGTAATCATTATTTGTGCTTTAATTAGTGGGTGCTGCTTTTTTCAATGTCTCCTTTCTCTTTGCAACATACGTATCAAAGCTTTTCACCCTAAACCCTCTCCTACATTGCCTCAGGGTGAGGTATATGGCCCGTATAAACAACTGCAAGTGTACTCTTCTACTGATTATTATAATTCCATAACTAACCTCTCTTATAACTATTCTTTGTCTAAACAAAATAAAAAAGAGTGAAATGTAGTAGCTACTGAGATCCTATGGATAGTACTAGATGCTAGCAGCAAACTGCAGCTGTCTAGAAAACCTATATGGGGCCTCTTGGCTATTTGCATGATCTCATTCCCTATATCTTGGTGGAAAGTCCCAGACTTTCCAAACTTATAGGTGACTTCATTTTACTAACCTTACCACTAGTCTTAAGGATTGGTTGGGAGGTTGTACCAATGTGGTTGAGATTCACCCATGTGGGATCTATTCTCCAACCCAGATGCTGTATCTATGTTGCCTTTGTCTTCTTGTAAAAACCCTATAAATGTAATAAACACTGCCCATGCAGTCAGACATCTTGGCACCCTGCACAATGACTGGTCTTTGAAACCCATCAGATAAGAGCTACTTAAGCAGTGCCTCCAATCCTCAACAGTTAAACACAAATACTTGTAATTGTAGATTTTAAAGTCTGCTAAGAGATCATGTAGGATAAAGAGAGGTCACTCTCCTCAGGTCCAGGTTCAAAGAAAAGTTATTGATCACAGTGACCAATACAAACTCAGCTACATGCTCAGATCTGAAAAAAAGTCTAGATAAACTGTTTATTGTAGAGTACTATATAGCTGGAACCATAATACCTTGACAATCTTCCCTAAAATAAGATTTTTAAAGATCATAATTATCTAATTTGCACAAGTCAAAGAGGGTCTTTTCAAAAAGGAATGCATCTAATTATTTAAAAATAGTTAGAAATACACTGTCATCAGAAGGCATTGACCATTTCCTTGATCCAGCTGTTCTGTATTCCACTGGCCAACCAAATACTTTGCTATCCTTATTGAATGCAAGTTCAAATACAAGTTCTTCTGCCATCAAATTCATTTTTGGTCTTTCTCCAGCAGCACTCAGAGTGATGTTTCATCTCCTAAATGCCATGGTAATTCAGGTCTCTTGATAGAATTTGCACCCCTTCCTGGACCAAATGAGTGCTAGTTCCCTTCTACCCACAACATGCAACCAGATGCTACCTCCAAACTGCTAGGAACTAGTTCAAGCACTTGTTAAAAACCTTTTGGAATCAGAAGCAGCTGAGGCAGACAATACTAATTGCTCCTCACATCCAATGAGGATTTAGGTGAGGACAAAACTCATTTGGACCAAAAAATGATCTAACCATTGCAGTCATATTCCTTACCACCAAATCACCTAGCTGCTGCTCTGAGATCCATTACACATTTATCTAGGTGAATTGGGGACAAAGTTACTTGGTTGCCATGGAAGCCATAACATCTTGAGTCCTATTAAACCTTTTCCCTAAGGCATGGAAAGTGAAGTCTTAAAAAGAGGAACTACAGGACCAACCCAGGACAAGGTCCACAGCTCAAGAAGAAAACTGGACAGCAATGTGAGCAGTACGTGAGTAGTCCAATCTAATATGAGTGATTGAGTAGAGCCGTATTGGTGAACCTATGGCACATATGCCAGAAGTGGCATGCAGAGCCCTCTCTCTGGGCATGCGAGCTGTAGCCGCAGCTCAGCTCTGCTGTGCATGCACATGTGCTCCTCCCACCGGTCAGCTGGTCTTTAGGTCTTTGCTGCACATGCATGGGGGGCAGGGCGCACATGGGAGTCATGTCCATATATGCAGGCGAGGCCATGCATGCATGCGCAGGGGAAAGGGTACATGCACAGGGTGTATATGCATTGCATTTTGGGAATGTGTGCGTGCTTTGGGTACTTGGTGTCAAAAAGGTTAGCCATCACTGGAATAGAGCCTCATGGTCCACAAAGGATACAAATGATTCCCAACACTCAGCTGTGCAAAGGTTCTCTTAGGCATGACTGCCACTTGCTCCTTGAATCTAGAAGAATCCCCAGAATGTGCACTTAATCTATCTAGGACAATGCTACACCATCAGGTACTAATGATGATTGGGGTTACGGTGGCTCACGTGGTAAGATGCCAGGCCTGCACATTGCTGAGGTCGACAGCGCGGTGGCTCGATTCCCATGAGTGAATAAACCATGGAAGGACAAGAAAGGAGCCGCACCCACCCCCCACAACTGCCTACTGGCATTCAGTTGTCCCACAGGTAAAGATAACAATGTCCAAAAATATTCCTTTCACAAAGGCAGGCAGCCACTTGGGTGATCCCTGACTAACACATGCCATACACTATATAAATAAATTAATGATGATAACTAAAAGTAGAACTAAAAAAGTTTTTGGATAAACAAAACATTTTCCAAGGGAAAAGTCCAGTTGCTTTTTGAAGAAAAGGAATAAAAGCCGCGGGCTTTTTTCCTTTCGCCGGTTCGGTTCCAGTTTTCCAAATAAAGAGCATTGCATGAAATTACCGACTCCTGGCGTCATTTTGCGGACACGACACTGGCGACGAGGATGGGATCCAGACCCTGAACCGAACCCCGTGTCCGACGGAAGCCAGACAAAGCACCGAGATGGCGAAAATCGCACCGCCCGCCCCCTTCAACCCCGCCACCGAAGACTGGGAATCGTTCTCCGACCGTTTCCGCATGTACCTCGAGTGCACCGGCATGAAGGACGCCTCGGGCCCACTAAAACGCGCCGTCTTCCTCACCCACTGCGGAACCGAAGTTTTCCAGATGGCCAAAGCGTTGGCCAAGCCCGCCGACGCAACCGCCATGGACTGGGACGTCCTTGAACCTATCCTTCGGCGACATTACGCTCCCGAGGTCCCCATCCTGATCCGGCGCAACGAATTCTACCGGCGAGACCAGAGAGCGGGTGAGAAATTGAGCGACTTCGTCGCCGAGCTGCAGCGCCTAGGGGGGCTCTGCGAATTTGATAACCTAAACAACATCCTGAGAGACCGAATCGTGCTCGGTCTGTGGGACCCCGCACTCCAGAGCCGGCTGATGGCTAAGGGCAACATCAGTTTAGCAGACGCCCTCACCGCAGCCGCGGCCGCAGAAGCAACCCGTACTTCCGCCGATAGCATGCGCAGACCTGACACGAAGGACCGCGGCGGAAACAACAACCCGGCGAGGTCGACCGAACAAAAAACCGAGACAACTACACACCACGGCGATTTCCACTTTGCATCCAGCATGTCCGAAGACGAAGAAGACATACATCGACTTCAGACGGGGCGCGACCAACGGAACCGGAGAGGTCGTAAGTCAAGGACCAACTGTGCCGGTTGCGGCGGCGACCACCCCAGGTCGGAATGCCGGTTTTTCGATTCCATCTGCCGGCATTGCGACAAAAAGGGGCACATCGCCCGGGTTTGCCGCCTGAAGAAAAACCGCAGTCCAACTCGATGGGACCAGAACGACCGGAGAAGGGAAAGCTCACCGCCCCAGCCCAGAGATCGCCACTCGGACAGCCGATGGGACCGGACCGGACGATCCTCGCGAGGCAGCGACAACCGGCGGAGAGAGGAGACCCACCAGACAGTCAAAATGGAGGTAGACTCCGGGTCCTACCTCTCCATGATTGCATGGCACGAGATAAAGCGGTTGGTGCCTACCCTCCAAAGGAGGAACGTAGACAGCCAAAGACTTATTGTAAAGGACTACCAGGGAAACCGCATCCCGGTAGTTGGCACCAAAAACTTTAACGTAACATATAAGGGGCGCACCGAACAACTCCCCCTCACGATTGTCGACCGCGACCGCCCAAGCCTACTGGGACTACAATGGTTCGCCCCGCTCGACATCACTCTCACGGGAGTCAACCACGTCGCCGACGACGGTTGGGAACAGCGACTAGCCCAGGAGTTCCGAGAAGTCTTCGACGGAAGCCTGGGCAAGTACCAGGGGCCCCTTATCTCGTTCGACCTAGACCCTAACGTCCCCCCCAAATGACTGAAACCTAGGCGGGTGCCATTCGCCCTAAAACCCAAAATAGACGAGCAAATTGATAAGCTCGTCAAACAGGGGGTATTGCAGCCCATAGACCATGCCCGGTGGGAGACCCCCATAGTCACCCCGATCAAGCCGGACGGGTCGGTGAGGATCTGTGGGGACTATAAGGCCACCCTAAATGGCGCGCTGCAACAAAGCGCCTACCCCGTCCCAATAGTGCAACACCTACTGCACTCACTGGGAGGGGGCAGGGTTTTCGCCAAGCTCGATCTCGCCCAGGCATACCAACAGTTGCCGGTCGACGAGCAAACGGCGGAAGCCCAGACCATCGTCACCCACCGGGGAGCTTTCAAATGCAACCGACTCCAATTCGGAGTCAGCAGGGCACCAGGTATATTTCAGAGCCTGATGGAAAGGTTGTTGCAAGGTATCAAGGGGGTGGTACCTTATTTCGATGACGTTCTAGTGTCGGCGACCAACCAAGCCGAACTAGAAAGCCGACTAAGAGAGGTCCTAACTAAATTTAAAGAAACAGGACTTAAAGTAAAAAGGGAGAAATGCCAACTGTGCACGGAACGAGTGGAATTCTTGGGCTACCTCCTAGACCGGCACGGCATTCACCCCACAAGTAAAAAAATCAAGGCCATCAAAGAGGCCCCCACCCCTAAATCAAAAACTGAACTACAAGCATTCTTGGGGTTACTGAACTTTTACAATGTTTTCCTACCCCAAAAGGCGACGGCGGCGGAGCCTTTGCATAGGCTCCTGGACAAGGCGGCGACCTGGACTTGGGTGAAACGGGAGCAAGCCGCCTTCCAAAAAACTAAAGACCTCCTCACCTCCGACGCCGTCCTCATACAATTCAACAAAACCCTGCCTCTGGCCATCACTTGCGACGCATCACCTTTCGGCGTCGGCGCCGTCCTCAGCCATACCCTTCCTGACAGAAAAGAAGCACCCATCGCGTTCTTTTCGAGGACCCTCACCAAACCGGAGCGGAACTATAGCCAACTGGATAAAGAGGCTCTGGCTATAGTTGCCGCCATAAAACGGTTCCACGAATATCTCTACGGCCGGCCCTTCACCATTATAACGGACCACAAGCCGTTGCTGGGCATCCTTGCAGGAAACCGGGCCACCCCGAACATTCTGTCTCCTCGAATGACAAGGTGGTCCGAGTTCCTGGCGGCCTACAACTACGAACTCATACACAGACCGGGTAAGACGATCTCACATGCAGACGCATTAAGCCGCTCGCCGCTACCGGAATCTGACTCTGACCCAGCACCAACGACGACCACCCTCAGCATCGAGACCCTACCCAACCTACCCATAACCGCGTCAGACATTGCCCGGGAAACTAATAAAGACAGGCGTCTGGCGCGGGTTTTGCATTGGGTAGAAAGAGGGTGGCCGGAAAAAGGCAACGATGAGTCCGTCAAGACGTTTCGGAACCGCCAAACCGAACTCTCGTTGCTTAAGGGGTGCATCTTATGGGGAGACAGGGTGGTCATTCTGGACAGACTACAGGGGAAGGTTTTGGAAATGTTGCACGAGGGACACCCTGGCATCGTAAGAACTAAAGCCCTGGCCAGAAGTTACGCTTGGTGGCCAGGGATGGACAAGCAGATAGAGGCCTGGGTAGCTAGGTGCCAGCGATGCCAGGAGACTAGGCCCAGCCCACCCACAGCACCCGTCCTAGAGTGGGAAACCCCAAGGGGACCCTGTTCCAGAATCCATATAGACTTCGCCGGGCCCACAAATGGACACACCTTCCTCATAACAGTTGACGCTTACTCCAACTGGCTGGAGGTAAGCAACATGAAGACAACAACCACGGAGGCCGTGACCAAAGAACTTTGCAAACTCTTTGCAACACACGGCCTCCCAGACGTCGTCGTCTCCGACAACGGGCCCCAGTTTACCTCCCTGGAGTTCGAGAAATTCCTGGCGGAAAGGGGCATCCGCCATGCACTAACAGCACCGGCGCATCTGGCGGCGAACGGTAGGGCGGAACGGATGGTCCAATTTACCAAAAAAACCATCCGGAAAATGGACCACGGGGAGATCCAAGAAAAAATCAACAGACTTCTCTTTACACAACACATAACCCCGAATACCACTACCAACAAAAGCCCAGCCGAACTACTAATGGGTAGAAAGCTGAGGTCCCCACTCGACAGGTTACACCCTACGTATAACCCGGAGCGGCCCCCAGACTCAAGCACGAAATACCGAACGTTCGCACCCGGGGACCTCGTATATGTGAAAAACCTGACGGGGGACCCCCTATGGATCCCAGCCGTCATCACCCAAGCAACAGGCCCACGCTCGTACCGGCTACAAACGACAGACAGACGAGCGTGGAAACGACACATCGACCAACTTAGGTCTAGGACAGCAAACGAACCCACCTCCCAAAACGCAAGCCAAGGGGGGAGGGAATACCCGGGTGACCGATTACAAGAAAAAATAAACCAGCAGTACTTACCGAGACGCAGCCATCGCGACCCCTCGCCAGAAAAGAACAGCCAAGCCAGCTCGACCGACCCGGAAAGACCGAGCGGGAGCAGCGAAACCCGTAGCTCAACCAACCCGGAAGGCCCAGGTGGGAGCCACGGAGAAAGAACCGGCCCGATCAACCAGCCGGTTCGCACAGAAGCAAGAGCAACCAAAAACCCGACTGAACCGGCCGGGATCCCGCTTACGACTGAGTTGCGCAGGTCAAGTAGGACCAGACGGAGCCCCGCCTACCTACGTGACTACGCAACGTAAGGACTGAACCAAGAGGGGAGGGGTGTTCTGTCCTCATTTACATACTCGAAATCCCCGCGCTTTGATTGGCCAAAGCGCGGGGCTTTCTAATTGGTCAGGCGAGCCGCGCCGATTGGCTTGTTAAGAATCTCCCGCGATTGGCTCGTTCAGAGCGCGGGAGATTCGAAGTGCTGCCATTGGCAGCGGCCGCCGCGGCGAAAGGAATAAAAGCCGCGGGCTTTTTTCCTTTCGCCGGTTCGGTTCCAGTTTTCCAAATAAAGAGCATTGCATGAAATCACCGACTCCTGGCGTCATTTTGCGGACACGACAAAATCCTTATTAGTTCATACATTAGAGAGGAAAAAAACACAACTGCCAGTTAAACATGCTGAATTAGTTACAAATTCTGGCAAGCCAGGATTAAATTCTAGAACAGATTTGGGCTGACAAGCCATAACTGTATTTGCATGTCACACAGAACAACCCCCATTTCATCTGTATTCTTCCTTCCAGGCTTACAAAAAATATCAATAGGGAAACACAGGGTCACCTAAGCCAGCCTGTGAGTAAAATTAAAGTAGCCCAATGTCTAAACATTTAACCACAAAGAGGAAATCTTCCAATCTACCCAAACCGCTTTATCCGGCAAACTGTGCTCAAACCTCCATTATTCATATACCTCCAAGTAATTTGTAGCCTCCATACAAAATCTAATTTCCACAAAGAAATTACTATTTCTTCACATTTGTTCATTGCCTCCCCTCCACCCTAAAATGCTGGCTAATTGCTGCAATGGCCATTATAAAAGCATAATTTTCGCTTAATAGTAGAAAAGGGAAGGGAATGAAGAGGACATTTTCTGGTTTTGTTCCATGGCAGAGTCTCTATTCAGGCCTGCCTGAATGCACAGTGTTTCACTGCAACATTTATTATGCTGAGAGGTCAAGTATTACACAGCATCTTGTATGACGCTTTGCATGCTAAGCATTTCACTTCACAAATTGATCCTTTGGTGTGCTTACCACATAATGCTTTAAAAACTGTGCTAAAATGCAGGACAATTAGCAATACTTTGCCTCTCACGAACAATGGGGACACCAATGTAGGTGATTGCATTTACAGTGCTCGCTTTCTTCCTCCAAACATTTTTGACACATTAAGGTACTTTGGAAGTGTGCAATACCAGTCACCTCTCTGCCTTGAATGGCTTTTTCCAGCACGGTGGAGACAAGGGTGGGAGGAAAAATCACAGGTTGCAGTTTGAGATAAAATGGATAAGAATTTGAGGCACAGACCTCTGAAGCACCAATTAAGGGGATATTATATCATAAAAAGCTGTAATATCCATTCTCAGCTTCACACAACAGCTGATACCAAATAGGGTGTGATTTCAAAAAAAGGGGATGTGCAGCTTGAACTCTCAAGACTGCTATATTTAATTAGAAGTTCCCAGAGAAAGGCAGAAGGGAGAATGCCTTCTTTAGAAGCACATGATCTGGGCAGCCTACCTAACTCTAAGGAAGAAAGACCACCAAGGCCTGGGGTAGTGACTGGTTCTTAGCAGTTGGCTTCTTGAAAAAAGATGACATGGCTGAATCCAACTGGGAAATTGGGCCCTTTGATCTAGAAAATTTAATGTCTTAAAGCCAACGTGATTAATGTACTCACAGTGTGAGATTTCACAATGTTCTGTATAGTCATTAGCATACTTGCAAGCCCCGCGCTGTGATTGGCCAAAGCACACGGCGATCTCATTGGCCGAGCGAGCTGCACTGATTGGCCCGTAACGAATCCCCCGTGATTGGTGGAAACTAATTGCGGGAGATTCAAAGCAGTGCCATTGGCTGCGGCCGCCACGGCCAGAGAATAAAAGCCGCTGTTTTTCTCTTTGAATCCCAAGCCGATCTCGGGACCAAATAAAGAGCTGAAACTGAGTCACTGGCTCTGAGTCTCCTTTCCCGCGACGTTGGTGACGAGGGTGGGATCCCGAGACTAACCCCCATCAAGCACGTGTCCTGAGGAAGCGAGACCGACAAGATGGCCAGCATCGCACGGCCCACACCCTTTAACCCAGCTACCGAGGACTGGGAATTGTGCACAGACCGATTCCTAATGTTCCTTGAAAGTAGCAACTTGAAGGATGCAACCGGGCAGAAGAAAAGAGCCGTCTTTCTAACACACTGCGGGCCCGCAGTGTTCAAGATGGCAAAAGCTCTCACAAAACCCGGGGACGTGAAGGAGATGGACTGGGCCGACCTCGAGCCGTTGTTCCGAAACCACTATGCCCCCACCGTGCCCACCCTCATCAGGTGGCACGATTTCTACCAGCGGGACCAGAGATCGGGTGAGAGCATCAGCAACTTTGTGGCTGATCTACAGAGCCTAGGGGGCATGTGCGGGTTCTAGGACATGGACGAGGCTTTGCGGGACCGTGTCGTGCTCGGACTCAGAGACCCAGTCCTACAAAGCCGCCTAATGGCAAAAGGCGACATCGCCCTCGCCGACGCCCTCGCTGAAGCCACCACAACCGAGACAACCCAGAAATCGGCGAATCAAATGCGGAGACCGGACAACGGGGAACGCACCGTGACCACCGAGACGGGCCGGGTGACCGAGGCCCACCCAGAAGCAAGCCACCGGGAAACCACCACCCATCATGGCGACTTCCACTCCGCCTCCTACACCACGGACGAGAAAGAAGAAATACATCGGCTCCAGACGGGACGAGATCACCACGATCGGCGGAGTTGTAAATCAAGGACCACATTGCCGAATGCGGAGGCAACCACCCTTGATCGGAGTGCCGGTTTTTCTATGCAATTTGCTGACACTGCGATAAAAAAGGTCACATCGCCCGAATCTGCCGACTGAGAAAAGCCTACAGCCCCCATCGGCGAGATCACAGCAATCGGAGATGAGACGGCAGACCCCCCCAGGGCCAGAGACCGCCAAGCCGAAAATCGCTGGAACCAAGACGGACGGAACCGACGAAGTGGCGAAAACCGGCAGAAAGAGGAAACCCACCAGATGGTCGTCATCGGCCACTCATCAACCACAGACGCCCGAAAGGTATATGTGGAAGTGGGCATCGAAGGTGAACCATGCAAAATGGAGGTGGAGTCCAGGTCCTACCTCTCCATGGTTGCCTGGCGAGAAATCAGGCGTTTGGTGCTGGAAATCCACAAAAGGAGGTTGGAAACCCAGAAATTAATCCTCAGAGACTACCAGGGGAACCGCATCCTGGTAGTCAGAACCGGACAGTTCGAAGTGACCTTCAAGGGCCGCACAGCAAAGCTTCCCCTGACGATCGTGGACTGAGACTGCCCCAGCCTTTTGGGACTACAGTGGTTCGCACCACTCGGGATCGAGGTTACGGGCGTTGACCATGTCGCAGATGCCGACTGGGAAGAGCAACTGGCACGGGACTTCCAGGAAGTGTTCGACGGCACTCTAGGCAAGTACCGAGGGCCCCCTATTTCCTTCAGCCTAGACCCCAGCATTCCCCCAATATGCCTAAAACCACGGCTGGTACCTTTTGCACTCCAGCCCAAAATCAACGAGCAAATTGACAAACTCATCAAACAAGAGGTCCTACAACCAATTAATCACACCCAGTGGGAGACCCCCATAGTCACCCCAGTCAAGCCCGATGGGTCGGTGAGAATCTGCGGGGAGTATAAGATCACCCTAAATTGCGCCTTACAACAAAGCGCCTACCCCGTCCCAGTAGTGCAGCACCTTCTACACTCACTGGGGGGAGGCAAGGTCTTTGCGAAGCTCGACCTGGCGCAAGCCTATCAACAGTTGCCGGTCGACGCAGAAACCGCCGAGGCGCAGACCATAGTCACCCACCGGGGAGCATTTTGCTGTAACAGACTCCAGTTTGGAGTCAGCGTGGCTCTGGGAATTTTCCAGAGCCTCATGGAGAGACTCTTGCAAGGAATTAAGGGGGTGGTGCCCTACTTCAATGATGTACTGGTGTCAGCGGCCAACCAACAAGAACTAGAGGGTCGTCTAAGGGAGGTACTAACCAAATTCAAAGAGGCCGGGCTAAAGGTAAAAAAAGAAAAATGCCAGCTGTACACAGAGCGGGTCAAGTTCCTAGGATACCTCCTAGACCGACACGGCATCCAACCACGAAAAAAATCAGAGCCATTAAAGAAGCCTCAACACCACGGAATAAAATGGAATTGCAGGCATTTCTAGGACTGCTTAATTTTTATAATGTTTTCCTGCCCCAAAAGGTGACCGCGGCAGAGCCTTTGCATAGGCTTTTGGACAAGGCGGCCACATGGACTTGGGGGAAACGTGAGGAAGCTGCCTTCAGCAAAACCAAGGACCTGCTCACCTCGGATGCCATCCTCATCCAATACAACAAGACCCTACCACTTGCCGTCACATGCAACGCCTCACCTTTTGGTGTCGGCGCCGTCCTCAGCCACATGCTCCCCGATGGAAAAGAAGCACCCATCGCCTTCTTTTCGAGGACACTCACCAAACCGGAGAGAAATTACAGTCAACTGGACAAAGAGGCCCTGGCTATCATCGCCGCAGTAAAGAGGTTCCATGAGTACCTCTACGGCCACACGTTCACCATCATCACCGACCACAAGCCGCTGCTGGGAATCCTGGCAGGGAACAGGGCCACCCCGAACATTCTATCTCCAAGAATGACAAGGTGGTCCAAATTCCTTGCCGCCTACAGCTACCGGCTCACACACCGACTGGGGAAGACAATCACCCATGCAGACGCCCTGAGCCGCACGCCGTTATCTGACCTAGACACCGACCCAGCACCCACGATAGCCACCCTCAGCATGGAGACTCTGCCCAATCTACCCATAACCACGTCAGACATTGCCCACGAGACTAATAAAGACAAACGTCTGGTGCGGGTGTTACATTGGGTAGAAAAGGGGTGGCTGGAAAAGGACGACAACGAATCATTCAGGACATTCTGGAACCAGCAAACAGAACTCTCATTACAAAAAGGTTGTGTACTTTGGGTGAATAGGGTTGTTATTCCGGAAAAGTTACAAGGGAAGGTATTGGAGTTGTTACACAAGGGGCACCCGGGCATAGTTAGAACAAAAGCCCTGGCCAGGAGTTACGCCTGGTAGCCAGGGATGGATAAGCAAATCGAGATTTGGGTGGCAACATGCAAACGTTGCCAAGAAACCAGACCAAGCCCTCCCACAGCACCAATCCTGGAATGGGAAAACCCCAGGGGACCATGGTCCAAGGTTCACATCGATTTTGCCAGGCCCACAAAAGGACATATATTCCTTATCACAGTAGATGCTTACTCCAACTGGTTGGAGGTAAGCAACATGAAAACCACCACCACAGAGGCTATGACCAAGGAACTCAGTAAGCTGTTCGCAAATCACGGCCTCCCATATGTCATCGTGTCAGATAATGGGCCCCAATTTACCTCGCTGAAATTCGAAAAATTCCTAGCGGAACGGGGCATACAACACGCACTGACAGCACTGGCACATCCGGCGGCGAACGGGAGGGTGGAACGGATGGTTCAATTCACAAAAAAAACCATCCAAAAAATTGAACATGGGGAAATCCAAGAAAAAATAAACAAAATGCTCTTTATACAACACATAACCCCGAACACGACTACCAACAAAAGCCCGGCAGAACTATTAATGGAGGGGAAATTAAGGTCCCCACTCGACAGACTGCACCCCACATACAACCCAGAAAAACCCCCAAACTCCTAAGCAAAAACCAAACATTTTCCCCAGGTGATGCAGTCTACACAAAGAACCTTACCAGAGATCCACTTTGGGTACCAGCAACTATAACCCAGCTGACAGGTCCCCACTCATACCGGCTGCAAACAACCGATGGACGAGCATGGAAACGCCACATCAATCAAATAAGATTGAGAACAACCACGGGAAACACAACCGACACGCAAACAGACACAGACAGCCCCCATAACACAAACCAAGAGGGGAGGGAATACCCCGGGAACCAAAAACCAATAGAAAGAAACCAGCTATACTCACCAGCAAGCAGCCAGCTTGAAGCCTTACTAGGGAGAAGCAGCCAGGCCAGCTCAACCAGCCCAGAAAGACCAGGTGGGAGCGGCAACAACCGCAGCTCAACCAGCCCGGGTAGACCGGGAGGGAGCTGCAACGAAAGGCCCAGTGAGGCCTTCCAGGCAGTTCCATCAACGAGGCAGAGAGCAACACAGAACCCGACCGAACCGGCCAGGAGCCAAGCAACAACTAACCTACGCAAGTCAAGTAGGCAAGTACGAAGCCCCGCCTACTTATGGGATTACATTACTTAGGACCATACCAAGAGGGGAGGGGTGTTCTGTACAGTCATTAGCATACTTGCAAGTGCCGCGCTGTGATTGGCCAAAGCGCACGGTTATCTCATTGGCCGAGCGAGCCGCACTGATTGGCCCATAACGAATCCCTCGCAATTGGTGGAAACTAATCGCGGGAGATTCAAAGCGGTGCCATTGGCCGTGGCCAGAGAATAAAAGCCGCTGTTTTTCCCTTTGAATCCCAAGCTGATCTCGGGACCAAATAAAGAGCTGAAACTGAGTCACTGGCTCCGAGTCTCCTTTCCCGCGACGGACACGACACACAGTGTGCGATTTTTCTTGTTCTTCTCAGTGTTATCTCTATTATTAGTATGGCTATGACAGGGATGTCTGGTTCCACCCACTTCTCAGTACAAAAGCTCATACCCTCATAATTTCATAATTACATGAAGCTATCTTGGAACACAGCTTCGAAGCTGTAGTTGGTGCACAATGAAGTGGCCTTGGTGCTAATAAAAATATGTATATTTAGAAGCATTATAGCTTTCTTTCAAATGTCAATACACTTCTGGAGCCAATTCAAGGCCCAAGCTTTAAACTGTAGAAGCCTACATGACTCAGCAAATGTATCTCTTTAGTCCAGACTCAGCCTATATGTGCATCCAGATGAAAACTGCTGCGGGTTTCTACCTCAAATGAAGGGAAGGAAGATGGGGCCAAGGGCCTGCCTTCCTGGTGTCAATCCATCATCTATGGAATGCTTTGCCATCTGACAAGCATTTATTTTGCCTGGTTTTAGCAAAGTGACTGCTTTTATTCTGACAGTATTTTGATGTAGCCGATGAACCTTGGTAGCTTGTTTTGCGTAGAGGTGATTTGGTTTGTTGATTATTTTCATTATGCTTGTTTTATCATATTTTTTCACATTGTGAACTATTTTGAATCATTTGAAGTAGGATGAAGCATCCTTGATTGTCCAGCTTCTATTAAACTCTTCCTGTTATCTCTCAAGACAGTCTGTCCCTTTATCGAGTAGTTTTTATTAAATATTTCTCTAACAAGAAATCTCATGTGGCTTTAAAATGTTCTTCAGTTCCTATTTTAAGTGCAGAGAAAGCTTTTGCGAGCATCCACGGTGCTATTTATTTCTTCTGAATGTTCTATGCCATTTCCCAAGGATTGATGTTCTTCAAATCAAGAGCATCTACCTATTTTTTAAAATGAGATATTATTCAACTAGAGCCCATAGAAATATTCAGTAAATTGGAAACTGTGGTTCATGTTCATGGGGGCAATTGCATATGTGAATATGTTGAATGTCTGTGTGTGTCAGGGAGAAAGCAAGATAAATGTTTTCCCCCAAAAGATTTACTTTGCATGTACAAAAATGCAGTTCAAACATGCAGTTATCTCATAAGCATGTTGTCAAAATGACTGACTTATAATTCATAAATCCTGTTAAGCCTGGGTTCCCCAACCAGGGTTAAGGAGACAAGCTAAACAGAATGTGCAGCGTTAGTCAGATAGGCACACAGATAAATGAGTGAGCTAAGCTTGTATGTTTATTAACATACAGTAAAAATAACAGATACGCTTGTGCTATCAAAAATATAGTTTATTCCATTATGAGTTCATAGCATAGTCAAAATAACAGTCCATAAGTCATGTATCATTTAGTCAGTCCATTCAAGGATATTCAGTTAGCAAAGTCCGTGTAGAATATCCTGTGTCAATTCACTTACAAATCAGTCCTTTGTCTCTCTCCCGTTCGAGTAACACAGTCTTGAGTCCATGCAGTAATTAGGGATCATCAAAGCCAGAGAGAGAGCAAGTTGTCGTCTTGCTTTTTTTAAAGTGCTTTCACAACCACTCCCTTAATTACATTCCTATATTTAAAGTTGCAGACAGTTTAACTTACAAACTATGATTACATATTTATTATTTTACCTAAACCAGTTAGGGTAAACAATGTTATCCCTAACATTCTCCCGTTTTAGGTAAATATAATAATAAATATAACTATTTACATCTTTAAATCATATTTGTTACAACTCTCTTTAAACTTGCTTACTCCTTGAGCTTTTGTAAATTGGTTTGCAATGTTTCCTTCTGTCATGCAGTATTCCAATTTAATTAGCCCATTCTTTACAGATTCTCTAACATTTAAGTATCTTAAATCAGTATGTTTTGATCTAGTTTTTACAGCAATACTAGTAGCTAACTGTATGGCTGCTTGGTTGTCCTTGTACACAATAATGGAATCTCTAACAGTTACTCCCATGTCTAATAATAACTGTTTGTACAAAATTAAGTCAGTGCATAGTAATGACAGACATGAAAATTCCGCTTCCATTGTGGACAAGCTAATATGCTGTTGTCTGATTGACCTCCACCCTATTAATGTCTTACCAAATAAAATAGCCATTCCTGATGTTGATTTTCTAGTGTTTATGTCAGTTGCAAAACTTGCATCTGCATAGGCACGAAGACTCAAATCACCCTTTGGTTCTATATACAATGCATGGTTCATTGTTCCTTTAAGATATCTTAAAATTCTCTTTAATGATTGCCAATGACATTGATGTGGATCTGAATTAAAACGTGCCAGCTGATTTACACTACAAGCTATATCTGGCCTTGACCAATTGCTTATATATGATAAGCTACCAATCAAAGATTGATATATGGACTTATCAAATTTGGGACTTTGATCATCAGTTTGGCAAACTTCCTGACTCATTGGAGTCTTTGCCAGTTTACAAAGTTCCATTTTATACGTTTTAATTAATTGGCAAATTTTATCTTCTTGAGATATCTTAAATCCATTTTTTGTTTTGTTAATTGTCAATCCTACATACTTTTTAATTTCACCTAAATGCTTTAATTTTATCTTTTTGGCTAATAATGATATAATTTCATTAGCTTCATTATTAGTCTTAGTTATCAAAGCAATATCATCTGTAAATAATAACAATAATGACACCGTTCCATTATTTTCTCTTTTAAACACACATGGATCTGCTAAACCAGATTTAAAACCTATATTGTTTAATTCTTTCACAATATATTGGTTCCACTCAAAGCCAGATTGTTTCAACCGTAAAGACTCTTTTTGAGTTTCCAACAATCATTACTATTTACTTTATTGTCTTTTATAATCATTGGCTTTTTCAAATATATAGTGTGCTGCAATGGTGCATGCAAATAAGCAGTTTCTACATCTAAATGGTTAATGACATAGTTTTTCTTAGCTGCCCACACTAATGCTGCTCTCAAAGATGTTGCTCTAAGACTTGGTGCAAAAACTTCATCATAATCAGATGCAGCTTGATTAAATCCTTGAGCTACCAACCTAGCTTTATGGGTAACAGTCCCATCATTTCCAGTTTTTATTTTAAATATCCATTTGCACCCAATGGATTTTTCTCCTGGAGGTAATTTGGCATCTTCATATACTTTCATTAGCTTTAATGAATTTAGTTCTTTTTCCATTGCCTTTTGCCAATTCTCCTGATCCTTAGCAGGATACATCTTAAGTTCATCTATACTAGTTGAAAGTTTAGTTACTTGGCAAACTATACTTGCTTGATACCTATCAGATGGTCTAGTTACACGTGTAGTACGTCTAGGTATTACAGGACTTACAGGTGGACTTTCATTTATTAACTCTTCTTGATTATCTGACTCTTCCTGATCAACAGTTTCCTCTTGTTCTGGTCCTATTTGCTCTTCGTGGACTTCTTCTTTAATTGGACTCTTCTTATAACTAGTCTGTTCTTTCTGCCTTTTGTAGGGTTCAATAATTACTTCGTTATTTAAATCTTGCTCTAATCTATTCCATCCTACATGTTCTAGGAATTTAGCACTAGCACTGGTGTAAACTCTAGATGTACCTGGTTCCCAGAATCTATAAGATCTATGATTAGATTAATATCCTACAAAAAATAATATTTTAGCTCTATGTTGTCCTTTGTGTCTGAGTTGTGAAGGGATATGCACCATGCTGGTGCTCCAAATGTGTGCATGAAACTTAAATCAGGTTTTGTACCATGCCACAGTGTGAATGGTAATTCACCTGTTGTTGAATTAACAACATTATTTAATATATGATTACCACACATGATTGCTTCTCCCCACAAATTGTCAGGTAATCCTGAATCAGACATCATAGTATGTGTCATTGACTGTAGTGTTTGGCCTCGTCTCTCTATAAAGGCATTATGTTGTGGCCTATATGGTGCAGACTTTTTATGTTGAATACCTAACATTCTTAGTCTGTTCTGGAATTTATTATTTGTAAATTCCATACCATTATCTGTTATAAAAGTTACTAATTTCTTTTTAGTTTTCCTTTCAGCAAATTTTATCCAATTAAAGAGATTTAGATACGTTTCAGTTTTGCTCTTCATTAAATAGCAAAACCCATATCTAGAATAGTGGTCCATTATACTTAATATGTGTCGAGCTCCTCCTACACTTGGTTTTTTCGGACCTATTAAATCAGCAAATACTACTTTTAAAGGCTCTTTGGTAGTAAATCCATCAACTCTATTAGCCGGTATGACCCTGCTCTTACTTTGATTGCAAATAGAACATTGCAAATACTTATTACAAGGTTTCAAACTTATTCCCTTAGATAATTCAACAGTTTTCTTAAGCATTTTAAAATTTAAATGCCCTAGCCTTCGATGTAACAAGTGAATACATTCATCATGAGGTTTCTTATTATCATAAACTGTGTTAGCCATCTCTAAACCATTATCATTTAACACATATAATTCACCTCTTAAAGATGCAGTAATTTTCTTATCTTGTTTTTCAATTATGCAGTTATCTCCTTTAAATGTAACTACATATCCTAGTTTTACCAAAATTCTAACTGAAATTAAATTAAACTTAAGTTGTGGTACATATAACATTTTTACATTCTCTTTTTAAAAAAAACAATATGCTACACCTTGACCTTTAGCTTTCAGTTTCCAGCCATTGGCTAACGATATCTGCTGTGTACTCTTGGACATTTTAATAAAATTTTTGTTATCATTTGTTATACAGTGGGATGCTCCACTGTCAACCACCCATAAATTATTTTTTACAGCTCCGTTAGTATACATGGCTAACTCTAAACTTTTATTTATCTTTTGATGACTTTTAGTATTCTGGCCAGCATTCTGGCGCTTTGCTTTTTTACAAAATCTTGCCAAATGTCCTCTTCCTCCACAATTAAAGCACTTTTTAATTGTGTATGCAGTAGAGATTCATTATCTTCTTTTTGAGGTTGCTCCCTCCTTAATTCATTTCTTTCAAGCCTTCTTCTGGCCTCTTCAATCAATCTGCCAGTTATATCAGTTAAAGTTAAACTTTCCTTAGGCAATATTTCAAGGGAAGTGATGTAGTTGTCATAACTTTCATTTAGTGAAGATAGAATTATGTAGACTTGGTGTAGTTCAGAGAAAATAAGCTCTTTCTCGTGCAGTTCTTGAAAAATGCTTTGCATAGTTTTCAAATGACTCAGCATATCACCATTCGTCTGGAGATGCGTCCTGAAAAGCTTCCGTGTTAGATTTATGTGAGCACCAACGTTATCTCGGACACAAATCCTCTTCAGCTTCTGCCAACACCCAACAGCCGTTTGCTCTCCGTGGATATGAACAAGTTGTTGGTCAGTTAATGTTAATCCAATTATGCAAATAGCTTGTTCATTTTTATGCATAAAATCTTCTATCTTTAGTCTATCTTCATCATCCTCTGGATCCCATTCCTCTACGTTTGGTGGATTTTCAATTATGTTCCACAAACCTTCTCTTCGTAGAAGTAGACTACATTTCATAGACCATGATACATAGTTTGTTCCATCCAACTTGGATATAAGGCACAAACTGTGTAGATTGACTTGTGCCATGTTTTCTTTATATGGATATAAAACTATAATTAATAAAACACAGCTGTCTGTTTTCTGTAATGTATAACAACACAAACTCACTTTTTACATAAATCTGTTTTATCCTAGTTAAACTGACTTTGCAGCCTCTGGGCCCATAACCAGTGTTAAGCCTGGGTTCCCCAACCAGGGTTAAGGAGATAAGCTAAACAGAATGTGCAGCGTTAGTCAGATAGGCACACAGATAAATGAGTGAGATATGTTTGTATGTTTGTTAACATACAGTAAAAATAACAGATACGCTTGTGCTATCAAAAATATAGTTTATTCCATTTATAGCATAGTCAAAATAACAGTCCATAAGTCATGTGTCATTTAGTCAGTCCATTCAAGGATATTCAGTTAGCAAAGTCCGTGTAGAATATCCTGTGTCAATTCACTTACAAATCAGTCCTTTGTCTCTCTCCCGTTCGAGTAACACAGTCTTGAGTCCATGCAGTAATTAGGGATCATCAAAGCCAGAGAGAGAGCAAGCTGTCGTCTTGCTTCTTTTAAAGTGCTTTCACAACCACTCCCTTAATTACATTCCTATATTTAAAGTTGCAAACACTTTAACTTATAAACTATGATTACATATTTATTATTTTACCTAAACCAGTTAGGGTAAACAATGTTATCCCTAACAAATCCTATGATAAAGTTGCCATGCAAATGAAAAATATAGAATGTTGTAGAATCAGATTCTGCTGAAGTGTTACTGTGCTCTGAAACCACAGTTTTAGTTGAGTTTTCAATGTACTACCTTTCCTTTCACCACATTTACTATAAAAATTGTTGTGTAGAGTATTTACTTATACATATCTGAAAGACATAAGGCTGAGGTAAACTGTTCTAAACTTTCCCATAATAATTGAGAGAGATATATATTTATTGCAGCTATCTGACCTTCAAGAGATATCCAACTAAAAGATGGACTGAAATTAAAAAATAGTTCATATAATACATTTGTGAGACTTTTTTTAAATCTTCAAAGAATTAAAGCAAAATGTTCTTTTGTATGATGGCATTTGGATTATGGATACTGTATATGGAGAACATATACATCCATTCTGAAGACTTATTCTGGGAGGCTTTTCCATCTTTGTTAAATAGCCTGATAAAGACATCAGATGACATTTTTGGTTGCTTTTCTTTCAGTGTGGAAATCTAACAATTTTCATATGTATAATAGTAACCTATCAGAAAGCTTGTGAAAGATTCTGCACCAGAAAGATAGAAATAATACTTCTGCCCCAGATTTGCAAATATTCCTGTCTTGTTTCCACTCTGATCTTTCTCAGATTGATTTCTTTTAAAGTGCATCCCTGCCCCCCGCCCCTCCCTTAATACAGTATGCTCTCTTGTACACATAATTCTGTCAAACTGGGGCAAAGGTGAAAGCCTAATTTGTGCTTTATATTTAAATAATTGAACTGTTCTTGGAGGCCATTGTATCAAGTAATAATAATCAACACAGAGCTTTGGAAAGGTGCAATGCTCTGGCCAGGCTTTCAGTTTGTTTAATTACAAAGCCTGTTAATCTTCAATCAGGTTTCCTTAATATGTGCTAGACAGACAGGCTTGTTTGCCACTTGCTTGGGGGAGCTACTATTTGAATACAAACATAGAGCTATGGAGAAGGCTATGTAAGTGGGGAAGGGAAGGCTCTGGGTTTCCAAAGAAAATTGAACCATGTTCTCCCTCTCCATCTATCCATACCTTGATGTGGTGTTGCCTTCTTGTCCGTGGCTGCAATCATAGGACAAAACAAGCTTGTATAGCTGCTAAAGATTGAGCTATCATTGGAACTGTTTGGGGGGAAATTCAAAGTAACATATTTTCAGAGGAGGCATCTGCAGTTCTATTCTAGGCTGCCATTTTAAGAAGCACTTCTTAGACGTTTCCTGGCAAAATGACTGAAAGTACATTTGAAATAGGCAATTCATATTGTATGTGCAGTCACCTCTTCTTGTAATACTATCAGACTATACATTCATTTCATGAAAAACCTCCCTGTGTAGGATTATATTGTCCAATCCCTCTCCATTTCTCAGCTTCAAAGAATTTTGAAATTTATCAGTTGTGTCATCAGAAATTCTTTAGCTAAAGCCTTTATTTTTATTATTATTATTATCTGTATGGCCACTAACTCTGGATGATAAACATCAAATTACAACAATGAAAACACAAATCAAAAATTAAAGTACATATTCATATCAATAACCCCATAATAACGGCTCACCTAACTTTCTGGCCTGGTTCCTGAGGAAAAAGTCAATCTTCTAGTGCCATAGGGTAAGCCATCATGATCAAGGCCATCCATATTGAGGATATAGGTTGTTCCCCAAGGCTGTGCTTCCTAGGTTCCATCATACACTATTGTTTAATCAAAGGGATCTGAAGCATGTCAGATCTCATGGGAGTATTTTGAATGCTGTGCGCAAGTGTGTTAGGCATGCGTCCTCACAGAACCTGTTGTTAAACTGGTTGTAACCCACAACTGGTTAAGCTGATGTTTTCATAATGGCTACCATTCAAGGAAATCTCTATACTTCTCTTGAATAGTTGCATTAAATGTCTAAGGAGATTCTCAGTAATCCAGGTCATGGTTGCCCCAAGAGTGGTTTTTCAAGAGACAACTGGATTTTCTAGATTTTCTTTGAAGACACTTCTCATCCAAGAAGCTTGAACAGAGTGGACCGCTGTTTGGAAAAGAGGTAAAAGGGGCCATCTATGTCAATATTGAACAGCCCTCTCTCAACAGAGGGAGAGGGTATGACATCATCTATCTCCAATTTACAACACAATCCTTTGTACTGTTCCAAGAAGGCTCCACATCCATTTGCTCTGATGACACAGATAAACCTCCAGGTGACTTTAATGACCCACTAAAAGAATGCAAATGACCAGTTGCCTACAAGGAGTATAAATCCTTTCATTCCCCACTATCTAGTCAGAGCTGAACAAGCTTCTTGGATAAGAAGTGAAACATCTTCAAAGAAAATTCAGAAAGTCCAGTTGTCTCTTGAAAAACACCTTTGGAATATATGGTGTTTCAAGGCTCTGACAACAGGGAATTCAGATTGAGGGAAAACACATCCTTAGGTAATATGAGAGCTACCATATCTTGGTAGGTTTGAACTATCCTGTGCAAATACATTTAGTCAGCAGGTCATTACCATTCAATTCCCTAATCTACCCTTTTAGAGAGTGAAAACATACCATGGTTTATAGGGCAACAGTAATAAAAGCAGACTTTAGAAGATTTTTTTCCTCTTAAAAGCAAAACCCATCAAGAAAACAGACAATGGATGCAGAGTAAAAAATGTTTTTTAGGAGCTTCATCATAACAAGTCTGTTTTTATATTGAATTGTTCTATGCTAATTTTTTCTTTCAAACTCTAAGCAGTTTGAAAATAAGCAGCTAACTTATTTTCTCTTTCTATACAGCCAGTCCTTTACAGGCTTGTGATCCATTCATATGCTCACCTCTATCCCTTTCTAAAATTCCAGCTCCCTTTATGGAGGTAAGATAAATAACAGGCAGAGGCATGTCAACACCTGGGAGACTTAAAAATCAGGAACAGATTCAAGATTCTGGAGACCCTGACTTGATATTTAAGATAAGAACATGAATATATAATACTTGAAAAATTCACACGGCATTGCAGATAAAGTCTTTACCCCATGTCCTTAGAGAAAAATTGTATTTTCTTTATTTTTGATTCCTACATGGAAATTGATCCAATGATCCCACATGTTTATGCTTAACCATGATCTCTGACATATAAATTCTATACTGTTATATGGGGAAAATGTTAATCAACTGGTCCAAATCATTCAAGTTGCAGAATATTGTTCAGCTATAAAAGGATTGGATGGCATGCAAACAAATAAAAGAAAAACACCTACTAATACCCACTTAAAATCATCTTGCAATAACTCTATCAACAGAAATAATTAATACAAAATACAAATACAAAAAATAACACCTACCATACATCTACTTAAAACCCAAGCATAGGAGATATTTTGAATGCTTGGAAGTTTTGCTTTGTTTGTTTTGTTTTTTATTCCCTTAAAATCACAACAGAACTTTAGAATTCTTGAATTGAGAAAAATGTGAGACTAAAACCCAGAAATTACAAAAGAGGATGGCAGAAGCTTTCATTGTTAGCTGCAAAGGGGATCAATCTTATGAATGGATTAACCAGGAAATGGCAAAATTAAGTATTGGAGAACCTGTCATAGCTTCCAGAACCTGTCATAGCTTCCAGAAAATTTAAGTGTTTTTATTTAAGTAGAATCCATCTAAACCATCCTTTTCCTCTGTGGTTTTCTTCAAACATGTTGTATTACAAATCCTGTTGTTTCCATTTGATATTATCAAATTTGAAGGGCATCGGGTTGGGGAATATTGATCTAATATCTGGCCTTTTATCTTGTTGCTAATGTGCTGAATAGAATAGCTTGGCCCTTAAGCAGGAGGTTAATAACTGAAAGTAGCAGAGCTCTTATTTGGAATCATATACCAAAGTGGTTGGAATGTGTATTGATTGGAATGATGGTGGTCCTTCAAATTATTTTTGATTGTTGTCTCCATTTTCATCTTCATAGACAGACATCCTGTTTTAGACAATGATCCACAGATCAATTTAGTCAAACTAGGAATTGGAAACCATCTGGTTAAGTTGTTGCTCATCCATATCAGTATAATGTAAGTAATAAGCCCCAAGTTCATCTCAGTTTGGATTCATCAGTTGGACAGTTTAGAAAACAGCCTGATTTGATTTAATGAAAGTAATTTTGAAGTCCAATAACCACTTTTGAGAAGGAGACTTGTAAACATTTTCTGAAAAATAAATACATAGATTCTGGTGCCAGATTATTAATGTTATTGTTGTTGATGATGATGATAGGATTTATAACTTTTTTCTATTTTTAATAGAAAAATATGCAATCTCATTCATATTAATTTCTCTTGTGTAGGTTGTGTTGCCCAAATTTGATCAGAGAGATGTAAAGGTTTTTGGGTGTATGTGTATATTAATTCTAAATTCATGGAAAGTAAAGTCTCCAAAACTGAAAATATTGTATAAGTGCCTCTTGGAAATAAACCTGCCAGACTATGGAAGGATTGGTTGAAAGGAAGGAACATAAAGAAAGAAATCTGAAAGGATTAAGAATAAGTAAAACTATACCCATCTCTTAAACTCATCCTATTCCCCCAAAATATAAATGGGAAAGTATATTCTTAAAAGGCATTATTTTTTAGCCAAAGAGAGTTGACATAGAGCAGACAAAAACAAACAGCAGAGAAATAGCTCTTGATTATCTCTTCCATGTGATTCAATCACTGCAATTCATTCCCACCCCCATCATTTTACAGAGGGGAGAAAATTAAAAATAGAATTATTTGTAAAAACAGGGTCTGTTTTTGTTGTTGTTTTGCTTGATTCTGTGTGGTCTAATAGTACAAAGATGATAATAATCCCAATTTCATTCTACCAGCTTTACTGAGGCCTTGCTTTATTTTACTAGCCTGCAGGGTTTGTTTTAAATAACAGAATTGGAGTCAAAATTGGGATTAATCCGGGAGAAGGCGGAGCTTCATTTCGGCGATACAGCTGCAATCTCGGGGCTCCGAGATCTCAGCTGATATTTTCGCCACTGGTTGGTCCCAATGGACCTAAACCGTCCCGTAGAGATGGTGACCGTGAAGGGCACACTCTCTGGATCCCAGGGACATCACAAAGTCCCTGGTTTGATCCGGGAGAAGTCCTTTTGCTGGCGGCGGAGAGGCAGCCTCCATAGCTGCTGAAGTCAGGACAGCTCCAGAAAGGAAGAGGCTGGAAGTGAAAGTGTGTCGGCTGGGTGAGAAAGTCTTTTTTTTTTTTTTGTAAATTCGCTGAGATTTGAAAGGACACTCTGAATATGAGAAGAAACCTGTGAGATTTTTTTTTTTGACAAATCTGTATGAGCGGTGTATTTTAAAGGGACATCAAATTGAGGCTTGGGTCTTTTTTTTCTTTCTATTACTTTTTCTTTGGATTTTAGCATGATTTTGTAGTTAAACGGACTGAATTTTCCCTTATATATATTCTTATGCTCCTTTTTGATTTTTTAATTTTCTTTTAGGACAGAGGCTCCCTTTGGCTATTTTCTCTTTTTATATATATACATGTAAATACCTTCTCTTTTTTCTTAACTCAAACTAAGTTTTTCTGGCTGGGGGGGGGAGTGCATTAAGAAACTTTGTAACACTGTCAACTAGAGACTTGAAAATATTTTATTTGAATTAGAGAGAACTGTGAAAAGACTCCTTCTCAAGGACATTTCAACTTGATAAGATAGAGGAAAGAGCGCAGCAGAATATTATTACAGATGCTTTCCTGGACTCATCAACATTTTAACACTTGAGGCTTGCCTTTGAAGCTTGTGGAGAAGAGAGTCATAATAAAAGCCTTGGACAATTAAACAAAATGCAATGTTTTCTTCTTCTTTTTTCAGTTGTGGTACCCCTCCTTACCAGCCTTTCAGTAAATTTTAATTTTAGTAATATTCTTATTTTTGCTTTTTATTTTAAAGGGAAAGCCTCAGAATTTTTTCTTTATTTTTCTTTTCTTCTTCTTTTTACTGGGATTTTTTTTTGCTTTTTCCATCCATGTTTTTGAACCATCCTGCCTTTTCCTTTTTATTATTGAGATTTTCCAATTGGATTAAGGTGTGGAGAACCTGAAGGAATTTTTTCTTTTTTCATATATTTTTGTTCCTCTTCTTCTAAATTATTATTATTATTTTTGGGCTTTTTTCTTCTTTTTATTTTTCATTTTTTATTGTGGATTACTTCATAATTGGATTAGGGTTTAGAAGAACCTGAAGATCTTTCTTCTTCTCTTCTTTCTTTTTCTTTTTTTGCCATCGGGCCTTTTACTATTGGATTTTCCCATTTTGGATTATAATTGGCTACTTTACCAGTTGGATTAAAAGTTAAAAAGAATTTGAAGATTTTGAAGCATTTAAAATGAGCAGGAAATCCATATCTTCTGGCGTTTCTACTTCTACCTCTGCCTCCCCACCAGCTGGAGGGCAAGTGACTTTACAGATGATTATGCAAGGAATCCAAGATCTCAAGATAAAAACAGATACTATTGAACAAAGAACAGAGAAGACTGATGAAAAAGTAGAAAATATTCAACAAATGATGGTGAAGAATGATGAGAGATTCCAAAAAATTGAGGAAGAAGGTAAACAAAGAGAGGAGAAGATTGGAAATATTGACAGCAGATTAACAGTGGTTGAGCAAGATAAAAGTGGGATGTTGAGGTGGGAGATGGAGAGGTCAGAATTCTATCTCAGATTTCAAAATATAAAAGAAGAAAAAGGACAAAACTTGGCTGCAATAATGATAGAATTGTTAGTGGATGCTTTGGAAATTACATAGGAAAAGATGATGGATGGAGTAGATGAGATATACCGAGTTTATACAAGATATGCGATGAGAAATAGCTTATCAAGGGAAGTCCATATCAGATTTACCAAAAAATCCATCAAAACACAAATATTGCAAGCTGTAAGAGAGAAGATGTTGAAATACAAAGGCAAAGATTGTGGTTTTAAAACAAATACCCAGAAGAGTGAGAGAGATGAGAAGAGAATATCGATTTTTGACCAAAATGTTATTGAAAAAGGAGGTGAATTATAGATGGCTGTTCTCAGAAGGATTAATGTTTACGTGGCAAGAACAGAGACATAGAATTGATTCAATTGAGAAAGCAGAACTTTTCCACGCAGAATTTTTTGGAAGGAGAGAAGAAGAGGCAGAGAAAGAGGTTTCATTAATTGAGTTTCAAGAGGAACAACTGGAGATTGAAAAAGAGGAAGGCGCAGTAGGTGGACAGGTGGATAGTAGAGAACAGCATGAACTAAGATCTACGAGAGCTGTTAGACCTAAATATAAAGCATAATCATGGAAGAAAAAAACTGATTACAATGAATATAAATGGACTCAATTCAGCTGTTAAAAGAAGGAATACCTTTCATAAATTAGAGAAACTAAAATTTGATATAATTTGTCTGCAAGAAGTACATATTAAAAAAACATGAACAATTGTTAGTACAGCCAAAATTAGGGAAAATATTTACTTCTTTGACTCAATGTAAGAAAAGAGGAGTGGTTCTATACATTAAAGAGGCCATCCCAGCAAAATTGATTTATACTGATGAAGACGGAAGAGTATTAATGGTGGAAATAATGGACAACAATATAAAAATACTTTTGATTGCAATTTACGCTCCGAATGATAAACAAGAAGAATTCTATAAAAATTTACACATGAAAATAACTGGACTGGACTATGTTAATATAATTATGATGGGAGACTTCAATGGAATTGTGGACAATAAACTAGACTATATAGCAACAACAACAAAACAAAATAGAAAGACTCTCCCTAAAGCTTTTTTTTAACTGACAGACGAATTAACTTTAAAAGACATTTGGAGAGAAAGAAATGTTAAAACTAAACAATACACTTTCTACTCAAATAGACATTTATCATGGTCCAGATTGGATATGATTTGGATCTCAACAGAATTAATATCTAATATTCAAGAAACAAATATTGAAATAAGTACTTGGGCAGATCATAGCCCAATGACAAATGGAAGGGACAAAAAAAAAGATCGAGATGGACATTAAATAATACTATTTTAAAGGAGAAAGATTTTATACAATGGATGGAGAAGGAATTGGCTTTTTTCTTCAGAGAAAATAAAAAAGAAGATACTTCAACGCAGAATGTGTGGGATACAATGAAGGCATACGCTAGAGGTTTGATAATAGATTATACAAGAAAAAAGAATATTAGGAAAAGGCAAGCTTCTAAGGCCTTGGAAGATGATAAGGCCTTGGAAGATGAGTATAAAATTCTTGAAAACAGAATTATTTTGAAGATGCAAATAAATCAGGTAGATGGCTAGCATATAAATTGAGAAAAGAGAAGGAATCAAGAAAAATATTGAAGTTAATAGATGAACAAGACCAAGTTTGTTATGAGAATAAGGAGAAAAAAGAAATTATTCGAGATTTTTATGGGCAACTATATAAACAAGAGAATATTGATGAGGAAAAAGTCAAACAGTATTTACAGGAAGTTAATTTACAGGAAGCTAATTTACTGAAGATACCTAAAGCCTCAGAGTTTTGTTTTTTTTTTCTTTTCTCTTCTTTATTTTTCTTTTCTTTTTTATTGGGACTTTTTTGCTTTTCATATTTATGTTTTTGGACTACTTTGTTGTTGAGGTTGTTTTTTTTTCTTTTTTTTGGATTATTGAGATTTTTTAATTGGATTAAGGTGTGAAGAATCTGAAGGAACTTTTTGGTTTTTTTTTCTCTTTTTGCTTTTTCTTTTTTCCTTTTTCTTTTGCTCTTAATCAATATTATTATTTTTGGATTTGTTTGTTTTTTCCTTTCTATTTTTTCCTTTTTTATGGTGGACTATCTCGTAATTGGATTAGGGTCTAGAAGAACCTGAAGATCTTTCTTCTTCCTTTTTTTCTGTTTCTTCTTTGGTTTCGTGTTTTTTACTATTGGAATTCTCCATTTTGGATTATAATTGGCTGCTCTACCAGTTGGATTAAAAGTCAAGAAGAATTTGAAGTTTTGGAAACATTGAAATGAGCAGGAAACCAATACCATCTGGCATTTCTGCTTCTACCTCTGCTTCCCCACCAGCTGGAGGACAACGTTTAATTCAGACAATGTTGAAGCAAGATAAGGAACAAGAAAAAATAACTTTACAGTTACAGATGATTATGCAAGGAATCCAATATCTCAAGACAAAATCAGATATCATTGAACAAAGAACAGGAAATATTGAACAAAGAACAGAAAATATTGAACAAAGAATAGAAAATATTGAACAAAGAGCAGAAAATATTGAACAAAGAGCAGAAAATATTGAACAAAGAATAGAGAAGACTGATGAAAAAGTGGAAAATATTAAACAAATGATGGTTAAGTATGAGGAGAGATTCCAAAAAATTGAGGAAGAAGGAAAACAAAGAGAGAAGAAGATTGGAAATATTGACAGCAGATTAACAGCGGTTGAACAAGAAAAAGGTGGGATGTTGAGGTGGGAGATGGAAAGGTCAGAATTTTACCTCAGATTTCAAAATATAGAAGAGGAAAAAGGAGAAAATTTGGCAGCGGTAATGACAGAAATTTTGGCAGATGCTTTGGAAATTACAGAGGAAAAGATGATGGATGGAATAGATGAGATATATCGAGTCTATACAAGATATGCGATGAGAAATAAATTACCCAAGGAAGTCCATATTAGATTTACCAAAAAATCCATTAAAACGCAAATATTACAAGTAGCAAGAGAGAAAACACTGAAATACAAGGGTAAAGAGGTTGTGGTTTTAAAACAAATACCCAGAAGAGTGAGAGAGATGAGAAGAGAATATCGATTTCTGACCAAAATACTATTGGAAAACAAAGTGAATTATAGATGGCTGATTCCAGAAGGACTAGTGTTTGGGTGGCAAGAGCAGAAATATAGAATTGATTCAATTGAGAAAGCAGAACTTTTTCATGCAGAATTCTTTGGAGGAAGAAGAGAGGAAGCAGAGAAAGAGGCTTTATCAATTGAGTTTCAAGATGAACAACTGGAGACTGAAAAAGAGAAAGGAGCAGCAGGGGGACAGATGGATAATAAAGAACAGCGTGAAGTGAGATCCACGAGAGCTGTTAGACTTAAATATAAAGCATAATCATGGAGGAAAAAAAACTGATTACAATGAATATAAACGGACTTAATTCAGCTGTTAAAAGAAGGAAAACTTTTCATAAATTAGAGAAATTAAAATTTGATATAATTTGTTTACAAGAAGTTCACATTAAAAAACAACATGAACAATTGTTATTACAGCCAAAATTAGGGAAAATATTTACCTCTTTGACTCAATGTAAGAAAAGAGGTGTGGTTTTATACATTAAAGAGGCTATTCCAGCAAAATTGATTTACACGGATGAAGATGGAAGAGTATTAATGGTAGAAATAATGGACAATAATATAAAAATACTCTTGATTGCAATTTATGCTCCGAATGATAAACAAGAAGAGTTTTATAAAAAGCTGCACATGAAAATAATTGGACTGGACTATGTTAATATAATTATGATGGGAGATTTTAATGGAATTGTGGACAATAAACTGGACTATATAGCAACAACAACAAAGCAAAATAGAAAGGCTCTCCCAAGGTCCTTTTTTAAAATGACAGATGAATTAACTTTAAAAGATATTTGGAGAGAAAGAAATGTTAAAGCTAAACAATATACTTTTTATTCAAATAGACATTTATCATGGTCCAGATTAGATATGATTTGGATCTCAACAGAACTAATACCTAATATTAAAGAAACAAATATTGAAACAAGTACCTGGGCAGATCATAGCCCAATGACAATTAAATGGAAGGGACAAAAAAAAAGATCGAGATGGACATTAAATAATACTATTTTAAAGGAGAAAGATTTTACACAATGGATAGAGAAGGAATTGGCTTTTTTCTTCAGAGAAAATAAAAAAGAAGATACTTCAACGCAAAATGTGTGGGATACAATGAAGGCATACGCTAGAGGTTTGATAATAGATTATACAAGAAAAAAGAATATTAGGAAAAGGCAAGCTTCTAAGGCCTTGGAAGATGAGTATAAAATTCTTGAAAAAGAATTACAGAAAATGCCACAGATCAAGGCCAAGTTTGTTATGGTAATAAGGAGAAAAAAGAAATTATTCGAGATTTCTATGGGCAATTATATAAACAAGAGAATATTGATGAGGAAAAAGTCAAACAGTATCTACAGAATGCTAATCTACCGAAGATACCTAAAGAGACTGAAGAAATGCTAGAAAGCAATATCACAATGGTGGAATTAACTGAAGCACTTAAGAAACAAAATAATGGGAAAGCACCAGGTCCAAATGGGCTTCCGGCAGAATTTTATAAAACATTACAAGAATCATTGAGTATCCCATTGCTAGAAGTTATGAATGAAGTTATGTTAAAGAAGATGATACCCAAAACATGGTCAGAGGCTTATATTACACTTAAATGCAGACTATAAAAACTTTGCTTCAATTTTAGCAGAAAGACTTAAAAAATACTTAAATAATTTCATTCACCCAGATCAAAATGGATTTCTGCCAAAGAGACAAATTAGAGACAATATGAGAGTAATTTTGGATACTTTGGAATATTATGAGGCACACCCTGAAAAGCAAATGGCTTTGATATTCCTAGATGCTCAAAAGGCATTTGACAATATGCACTGGAGATTTATGTTATTATTATTGGAACAGATGGGTTTTGCCAGAAAATTTATCCAAGCAATTGAAGCCATATACAATAAGGAGACAGCGAAGGTAATGATGGAGGGAGAACTTACAGACTTTATTAATATAAGAAAAGGCACAAGACAAGGATGTCCCCTATCTCCTTTGTTATTTGTATTGACTTTGGAAGTGTTGAATAGAAATATTAGAGATGATAAATGTTAAGTCTGGAGCATGGGTGCGAATAATGGAGACGAGCCGGTAGAAACAGTGAACTTCAAACTCTTTATTTACACGGTATGACAGCTCAAACTGGAGGGCTGCTATAGCCTTCCTTATATAGGCAACTTATTAACTATTCAACCAATAGCAATCCTGGAGCACCAGCTCCATTAACCAATGAGAATGGCCTGTTTATGGCCAATCAGATGCTCCTGAATGGACCAATCCGATCCTGCCATTAACAGCCAATCAGAAGTGCAGGGCCAGAACCCTGCACTTGACTTCAAGCTCAAGATAACTTTATTTGGCATTATTTATTCACAACACCCCTTTCCCCCAGCTTCTGCCCACGGGGCGTGGTTACATAGTCCTTGAGGTAGGACGGTTGTTTTATCAGTCTTTTTGATTTTCGCAAAGTGCCTGGCGATTGGCTGCACTTCTGTTGAGGTAGATCGTTGTTTAACGGTGGGGGTGCCTCTGGTTCCGAGTTCGCATTCCCGTCATCACCGATATCACTGGCCACTCCCTGAGGTGAACTCACTCCGGTCCCCGGTTCCTGTTCCTGCATTTCAGTTCCGTTTTCAGTCCCTTCAAAAAGGTTTTCCTCAAGTTGCAATTCGTTTTCCTCTGTATCTCCCCCCCCCTCAGTTTGGTCATAAGGGAGTTCGGAATTGCGTGATGGTAGCCGCGATCGTAGTTGATCTATGTGGCGCTTCCAAAGTCTATCGTCAGGGCACTGAACGAGGTATGATCTTGGGCCAGTTACGCGGATTACGGTTGCTTCTACCCACAGCGGATCTCCCGAGAGGTTTTTAGCGAATACTAAATCGCCTACCTGGAAGGTACGGCATCGGCCGCTGGATCCGAGTGGCTTTTCTAGTTCGTAGGCTGGGTGTAACCGATCGAGGTGGGAGTGGAGCTTTCGTCCCATTAGCAGCTCGGCGGGAGTTTTGTTGGTGATGCTGTGAGGTATGATGTGCTGTAGGAAAAGGATTCGGTTGATTTTCTCATTGATGTTGTCGTAGTCTATCTTTTGTAGAGTCCTTTTGACGAATTGTACCATGCACTCAGCCCTACCGTTGGCCGCAGGGTGCGCAGGCGAAGTAAGCGCATGTCGGATACCGCGGTCAGCCAGGTACTGTTCAAAAGACAGCGCGGTAAATTGGGGCCCGTTGTCGGATACCAGAACGTCTGGTAATCCGTGGGTTGCAAATAGTCTTTCCAGTCTTTTGATGACTGCTTTGGTGGTCGTATTCCTCATTCGGTGAATCTCAAGCCAATTCGAGTAGGCGTCAATGGTTAGCAAAAACGTGTGGCCTTTGGTCGGCCCAGCAAAGTCCAAGGTCCCTGCGGCTTCTCCCATTCGGTTGGGGTTGCCTTTGGTGGAGCATTGGTTCTTTCTTGGCATCTCTGGAAAGTTTTAACCCACAATTCGATTTGTCTGTCGATGCCTGGCCACCACGCATAGCTTTGTGCAAGGCCCTAAATGTGCACGATGCCAGGGTGGCCATCGTGCAAGGTTCTTAGCAGTGCCTGTTGGAATCGTTCTGGGATAACGACTCTATCGCCCCAGATGATACAGCCCTTCTGCAAGAACAACTCTGTTTGATGGCTTTTGAATGGTGCAAAGTCATCTGGTACTTGGTCCAATGGCCATCCGCGTTCCACCCATGTGAGGACTCATGCTAAGATGGGGTCGTGTTTTGTTTCTCTCGCGATGTCACAGGCAGTTAATGGCGGCGTATGGAGTGTCTCAATCTGCAATGTTGTCATCGTTGGTGCAGGATCGTTGATGGTTTCAGGGAGCGGTGCACAGCTCAACGCATCGGTGTGGGGAATGGTTTTACCGGGACGATATTGCAGCTGATAATTGTAGGCAGCCAAGAATTCTGACCAGCGGGTCATCCTGGGAGAAAGTATGTAGGGAGTTGGCTTGTCCCCAGCGATGATCCCCAGCAATGGTTTGTGGTCAGTTACAATGGTAAAAGCCTGGCCATACACGTACTCATGGAATCTTTTAACAGCTGATACAATTGCCAGTAGTTGTTTTACATTATGGAACGCCTGCTCTTCTCTGTGACCCCCATACCCAAATTGCTTTTTTATCTAGTAGGCGATGTAAAGGTTCAGCGACAGTCGCCTTGTGCAGCAAGAATACATTATAGAAATTGATGAGGCCTAAGAACGCCTGAAGATCGGCTTTGTTCCGGGGTCTGGGAGCGTTTTTTATTGCTCTCAATTTGCTATCAGTAGGGTGAATACCCTGACTGTCAATTAAGTACCCTAAGAATTCAACACGATCTGTACACAGTTTGCACTTATTTTTTTTCACTTTCAGGCCTGCTTCTTGGAATTTTCATAAAACAACTCTTAAATGATCCCGTAAAATTTTTGGAATGGGGGCAGCAATGAGCATATCATCAAAATAGGGGACAACACCTTTGATCCCCTGCAATAGTCTCTCCATTAGGCTCTGAAAGATCCCTGGGACTACACTGACTCCAAATTGAAGCCGCGTACACTTAAAAGCACCTCGGTGTGTTACGATAGTCTGTGCCTGTGCCGTTTTTTCGTCAACCGGCAGTTGCTGATAAGCCTGAGCTAAGTCTAGTTTAGCGAAGACTTTTCCGCCCCCCCGGGAATGGAGGAGGTGTTGCACTACCGGCACCGGATATGGATTTTATTGCAGGGCATGGTTTAGGGTGGCTCAATAGTCCCCACAAATTCTAATGGAGCCATCCAGCTTAATTGGGGTCACGATTGGTATTTCCCATGGGGAGTGGTCGGTTGGCTTTAAAACTCCCTGGGCTATCAACTTATCAAGCTGTTCATCGATTTTTGGCTTTAGAGCGAACGGGACTCGACGAGGCTTAAGGCGGATGGGAGCTATCTTTGGATTAAGGCTAAAGGATATCGGGGTCCCCTTGTACTCACCTAGCTTTTCTGCAAAGACGTCCCTGAATTCGTGGGCGAGGTCTTCTTCCCAGTCACTGCCACCGATTCGGTTAATGCCTGCCACTTCAATGCCAAGTGATGCGAACCATTGCAGGCCTAACAGGCTAGGCTGGTCCTTGTTGATCACCGTCAGGGGTAAGTACGCCGTGCGGTTCTTGAATGCAACCCGGATTCTACTGGATCCTATGACTGGAATCCGGTTCCCCTGGTAGTCCTTTAACATGAGCCGTTGGAATTGAAGGTCTTGGCACCGGATAGTGGGGATGAGTTGCTTGAGGGTCTTCCAGGAGACCATTGACAGAGACGACCCCGAGTCAACTTCCATTTGGCAAGGTTGATTTTCGATGTCCACTTTGACCCGAATTTTCTTAGCGTCGAGTGAAGAGGCATGGCCAATAGTGAGTGTTTGGTGGGCCTCTTCCCATCTCATTAGGTGATTCACAGGGCGGTTTCTGTAAGAGTGGTTTGCTGGTTCTCGCCTTACAGGGCGATTCCCTGTCGATTGGCGGAGATTGGTACCCTTTGCGGTCTGGCTGAGTCCGAGGAGACTTCTGCGGACCCGTCCAATGTGGCCTCATTTCCCGCACTCGTGGCAAGCGCGTCGCGGAATTTGCAATCGGAGCGGTAATGGTTGGCACCGCAGCCAGCGCACGGTTGCTGGGACTTCGGGTAATGGTCCCGATCAGACCGCAAGCGATGGACCTCTTCTTCATCGCTGTCTGACGACAAAGAGAGGTCCTCATGGTGGGTCATCTGCAGCTGCCCTTCTTCCTTAGGTGAAACTTCGCTGGCCAGTTGGTGTGCTGGAGCGCGATTTCGGCGTAGTTGGGCAGCCGACTTCTTAGTCGCCTCCGCTGCTGTAGCTTCAGCTATGGCATCTTTAAGGGTGATGTCGCCCTTTGCCATTATTTTGCTCTGTACGTTTAGAGCGTCTAACCCAAGAACTACTCAGTCTCTCAAAGCCTCCTCTAGGTCGGTGAAATTGCAAAGGCCTCCCAAGTTCCGGAGGTCTGCAACAAAATCGGCAACGCTTTCTCCTTTCCGCTGGTTTCTTTGATAGAACTCGTGTCATCTTACGAGCATTGGAACGGTCGATGTGTAGTGGGCCCTTAGTAGCAGTTCAAGGACGTCCCAGTCCATGACCTTCACTTCAGCCAGTTTCGCTAATGCCTTAGTCATTTTGAATACCGTCGGGCCGCAGTGCATTAGGAATACCACCCATTTCTTCCCGGTTGTGGCATCCTTCAGATTATTCGTTTCCAAAAACATTTGGAAACGGTCCATGTAGGACTCCCAATCCTCTTGAGCTGGATTGAACGGAGCAGGTGGTACTGCGCCGCCGGACATGGTTCTGCCATTGTGCGCTTCAGCCACGTGCTTAGTTGTCTTCGTCGTTGGCTCAGATGTCATCCAATCCCATCCTTGTCGCCAGTGTTAAGTCTGGAGCATGGGTGCGAATAATGGAGACGAGCCGGTAGAAACAGTGAACTTCAAACTCTTTATTTACATGGTGTGACAGCTCAAACTGGAGAGCTGCTATAGCCTTCATTATATAGGCAACTTATTAACTATTCAACCAATAGCAATCCTGGAGCGCTAGCTCCGTTAACCAGTGAGAATAGCCTGTTTATGGCCAATCAGATGCTCCTGAACGGACCAATCCGATCCTGCCATTAACAGCCAATCAGAAGTGCAGGGCCAGAACCCTGGACTTGACTTCAAGCTCAAGATAACTTTATTTGGCATTATTCATTCACAACAATAAAAGCATAAAAGGAATGAAAATTAAAAAGGAAGAATTTAAACTGCAAGCCTTTGCTGATGACTTTGCCTTTATTTTGGAAGAACCATTGGAAACAGCTCCAAAGTTATTGGAAAAGATAGAGATATATGGTGAAGTGGCTGGTTTGAAAATAAATAAAGACAAAACAAAGATTTTGATAAAGAACATGCTACTGAGACAGAGAGAAGAACGGGCAGATCTGTTGAAAATTCAAGTTACAAATAAGGTCAAGTATCTAGGGATATACTTGACAGCAAGATGTAGCACATTAAAAGAGAATAACTATATTAAACTTAAACGACAGATAGCTTTAGATTTGAAGAAATGGGAAAACTTACAATTGTCATTAATAGGGAGAATTTCAACAATCAAGATGAGTATTTTACCCAGAATTTTATTTCTGTTTCAAATAATACCAATTCGGCTTGGAAAGACTATTTTGAAGATTTAAATAAAATTATGTTGAAGTATATATGGCAAGGTAAGAAAGCGAGAATAAAGCTAAAGCTTTTTCAAGACACTAGAATTAGAGGAGGTTTTGGCCTGCCCAATTGGGAATTGTACTACCAAGCTGCAAATTTGATGTGGGTCAAGGAAAGGATAACATTAAGAAAGACTAGATTGTTGACGCTAGAAGGTCATGATTTGCTGTTGGGTTGGCATGCTTTTTTATGGTATAAGGGAACTAAAACACGGGGTTATTTTAGAAGACATTATATATGGGAGTCTTTGTGGTTAAATTGGGAGAAGATAAAAAGACAATGTTATTTGAAAATTCCAGTTTGGTTATCGACTATTGAAGCATTTTCCTATCCTATAATTTATAAGAAGGAACAAACAGTTAGAAATGTGGAACTATTGGATGAAAAGGGTGAACTTAAATCGATACAAAATTTAGAGGAACAAGGTATAAAGATGAATTGGTTTTCATATGCGCAAATACATTCAAGGTATGATGAAGATGCTAAAACAGAGGGATTTTATGATAAACAGGCTGATCTAGATAAGATCTTGATGGGTACTGATGAGAAGGTGATTAAAAAATTATATGGTTATCTACTGGGAATTATGCTAGAGGAAGAACAAGTTAAAGAAACTATGATTGTTTGGGGGAAGAACTTTGGATATGGGATTGATCTAGAGAAATGGCAAAAATTGTGGTCTCAAAATTATAAAATGACAATGTCAATAGCATATAAAGAAAATTTGTATAAGATTACAGGTGGCACTTTCTCCCGACAAGAATAGCAAGAATGTTCAAGAATAAATCTGAAAAATGCAGGAAATGTCATCAGATACCTGGCTCATATGTGGTGGACTTGTGAGAACGCTAGAAAATATTGGACTAAAATTCGCATGTGGTTGGAAAAAATGATAAAGAAACATACAGATTTGAAACCGGAGTTTTTTCTCTTGGGAATCTTACCAGATACTTATAGTAAAGACTTGAAATATCTGATTGTAAATGTATTAACAGCGGCTAGGATTGTATTTGCTAAAAATTGGAAGGATGAGAAAATACCATCGCAGGAAGAAATTATTAAGAAAATATTGGAATGTGCTGAGATGAGTAGATTGACATTTGAAATTAGAGAGCAAGAGGATAAACAATTTTATGAAATTTGGGGTCTTTTCTATCAATGGCTAGATGACAAAATACAATAACAGAATATCTAGAATGTTAGATAGCAAGGAATATATTTATTTTTTCCTTTTCTTTTGTTGTTTGACATTATATCTATAAAGGGTTTGTAGGACAGATCTGGTATGATTATATGATTTGTTATAGAATAAACTGTTTAAAGTATTGTTATCTCATAAAGCATGAATGATTAAAAGCATAGTCAAATGATTTTTTAACAGCGATAATAGGATATATAAGTTTGGATTGACAATATGAGTTGTTATGTAATACAACTGTAATTGAGACTACAAAATGAACGCACAAAACTGATGAACCAACCGACACACTGTATGTACATAAGAGAATTGATGTTTTTATGTCTTGTTTGTTTTTGTTTGTTTGTAGAAAATCAATAAAATTGTTTTCAAAAAAAAAAAAGATTGGGATTAATCCAAATCCAATAAACAACATAATGGAGATAACATCAATCTCAAATACTGTACACTATGAGAAAAACTGAAATGAAGTGAAATTTTGAAGGATGATATTTCTAATAGTTTTAAATGAGCTAGATTTCTAATTGTTATGATGAGCTAGATTTTTTTTTTAAGAAAATTTTATTAATTTTCTACAAACAAACAAGACAAACAAAACATTAAAACATTCCACTCTCGTATGTACATCCAGTGTGTTAGTTGGTTCATCATTTTTGTGCATTCATTCTGTAGTCCCAGTTACAATTATCTTACATAACAACTCATATTATCAATCCAAACTTATATATCCTATAATCACTAAATAAAAAATAAAAAAAAATTTGACTATACTTTTAATCATTCATGCTTTGAGCTAACAATACTTTAAGCAGATTATTCAACAAATCATATAATCATACCAAATCAATCCTAAAAAAAACCCTTTATAAATATAATATCAAGTAACAAAATAATAGCAAAATAGCAAGATAAAGATATTTCTTACTATCTAAAATATTCTATTATCATATTTTATCATCTAGCCATTTATAAAAAAGATCCCAAATTTCATAAAATTGTTTATCCTCTTGCTCTCTAATTTCAAATGTCAATCTGCTCATCTCAGCACATTCCAATATTTTCTTAATAATTTCTTCCTGTAATGGTATTTTCTCATTCTTCCAATTTTTAGCAAATACAATCCTAGCCGCTGTTACTACATTTACAATCAGGTATTTCAAATCTTTACTATATATATCAGGTAAAATTCCCAATAAGAAGATCTCTGGTTTCAAGTCTATATGTTTCTTTGTCATTTTTTCCAACCACATGCGAATTTTAGTCCAATATTTTCTAGCATCCTCACAAGTCCACCACATATGGTAATACGAGCCGGGTATCTGATGACATTTCCAGCATTTTTCAGATTTGTTCTGAAACATTCTTGCTATTCTTGTCGGAGGAAAGTGCCACCTGTAAAACATCTCATACAAGTTTTCTTTATATGCTGTTGACATTGTCATTTTATAATTTTGAGACCACAATTTCTGCCATTTCTCTAAATCAATCCCATATCCAAAATTCTTCCCCCAAACAATCATAGTTTCTTTGACTTGTTCTTCCTCTAATTTCATTCCCAGTAAATAACCATATAATTTTTTAATCACCTTCTCATCAGTACCCATCAAGATCTTATCTAAATCAGTCTGCTTATCATAAAATCCCTCCGTCTTGGAATCTTCATCATACCTTGAATGTATTTGTGCATATGAAAACCAATTCATCCTTATACCTTGTTCCTCTAAGTTTTGGATCGATTTAAGTTCACCCTTTTCATCCAAAAGTTCCCCATATCTAACTGTTTGTTCCTTCTTGTAGATTATAGGATAGGAAAATGCTTCAATGGTCAATAACCAAACTGGAATTTTCAAATAACATTGTCTTTTTATCTTCTCCCAATTTAACCACAAAGACTCCCGTACATAATGTCTTCTAAAATAACCCTGTGTTTTAGTTCCCTTATACCATAAAAAAGCATGCCAGCCCAACAGCAAGTCATGCCCTTCTAATGTCAACAACCTATGTTTCCTTAATGTTATCCATTCTTTGACCCACATCAAACTTGCAGCTTGATAGTACAATTCCGAATTAGGCAGGCCAAAACCTCCTCTAATTCTAGCATCTTGCAAAAGCTTTAGCTTTATTCTCGCTTTTTTACCTTGCCATATAAACTTCAACATAATTTTATCTAAATCTTCAAAATAGTCTTTTCCAAGCCTAATTGGTATTGTTTGAAACAAAAATAAAATTCTAGGTAAAATATTCATCTTAATTGTTGAAATTCTCCCTATTAATGACAATTGCAAGTTTTCCCACTTCTTCAAATCTGTAGTTATCTGTTGTTTAAGTTTAATATAATTATTCTCTTTTAATGTGCTACATCTTGTTGTCAAATATATCCCCAGATACTTAACCTTATTTGTAACTTGAATTTTCAAAAGATCTGCCAGTTCTTCTCTCTGTCTCAATAGCATATTCTTTGTCAAAATCTTTGTTTTATCTTTATTTATTTTCAAACCAGCCACCTCTCCATATGTCTCTATCCGTTCCAATAACTTTGGAGCTGTTTCTAGCGGGTCTTCCAAAATAAAAGCTAAATCATCAGCAAAAGCTTGTAGCTTAAATTCTTCCTTCTTAATTTTCATTCCTTTTATGCTTTTATCATCCCTAATATTTCTATTCAACACTTCCAAGGTCAACACAAATAGCAAATCAGATAGGGGGCATCCTTGTCTTGTGCCTTTCCTTATATTAATAAAATCTGTAAGTTCCCCCTCCATCATTACCCTTGCTGTCTGTTTATTATATATGGCTTCTATTGCTTGAATAAATTTTTTAGCAAAACCCATCTGCTCCAATAATAATAACATAAATTGTCAAATGCTTTTTGAGCATCTAGGAATATCAAAGCCATTTGCTTTTCAGGATGAGCCTCATAGTATTCCAAAGTGTTCAAGATTACTCTCATATTGTCTCTAATTTGTCTCTTTGGCAGAAATCCATTTTAATCTGGGTGAATAAAATTATTTAAATATTTTTTAAGTCTTTCTGCTAAGATTGAAGCAAAGATTTTATAGTCTGCATTCAATAAAGAAATAGGTCTATAATTCTTAATTTGCAGTGGGTCAGTCTCTTCCTTTGGTATAAGTGTAATATAAGCCTCTGACCATGTTTTGGGTATCATCTTTTTTAACATAACTTCATTCTTAACTTCTAACAATGAGGTGCTCAAAGATTCTTGAAATATTTTACAGAATTCTGCTGGAAGCCCATCTGGACCCGGTGCTTTCCCATTATTTTGTCTCTTAAATGCTTCATTTAGTTCCATCATTGTTATATTGCTTTCTAGCATTTCTTCAATCTCTTTAGGTATCTTCAGTAAATTAGCTTCCTGTAAATTAACTTCCTGTAAATACTGTTTGACTTTTTCCTCATCAATATTCTCTTGTTTATATAGTTGCCCATAAAAATCTCGAATAATTTCTTTTTTCTCCTTATTCTCATAACAAACTTGGTCTTGTTCATCTATTAACTTCAATATTTTTCTTGATTCCTTCTCTTTTCTCAATTTATATGCTAGCCATCTATCTGATTTATTTGCATCTTCAAAATAATTCTGTTTTCAAGAATTTTATACTCATCTTCCAAGGCCTTATCATCTTCCAAGGCCTTAGAAGCTTGCCTTTTCCTAATATTCTTTTTTCTTGTATAATCTATTATCAAACCTCTAGCGTATGCCTTCATTGTATCCCACACATTCTGCGTTGAAGTATCTTCTTTTTTATTTTCTCTGAAGAAAAAAGCCAATTCCTTCTCTATCCATTGTATAAAATCTTTCTCCTTTAAAATAGTATTATTTAATGTCCATCTCGATCTTTTTTTTTTGTCCCTTCCATTTAATTGTCATTGGGCTATGATCTGCCCAAGTACTTGTTTCAATATTTGTTTCTTGAATATTGGATATTAATTCTGTTGAGATCCAAATCATATCTAATCTGGACCATGATAGATGTCTATTTGAATAAAAAGTATATTGTTTAGCTTTAACATTTCTTTCTCTCCAAATATCTTTTAAAGTTAATTCATCTGTCATTTTAAAAAAAGACCTTGGGAGAGCCTTTCTATTTTGCTTTGTTGTTGTTGCTATATAGTCCAATTTATTGTCCACAATTCCATTAAAATCTCCCATCATAATTATATTTACAAAGTCCAGCCCAATTATTTTCATGTGTAACTTTTTATAAAACTCTTCTTGTTTATCATTCGGAGCATAAATTGCAATCAAGAGTATTTTTATATTATTGTCCATTATTTCTACCATTAATACTCTTCCATCTTCATCCGTGTAAATCAATTTTGCTGGGATAGCCTCTTTAATGTATAGAACCACTCCTCTTTTCTTACATTGAGTCAAAGAAGTAAATATTTTCCCCAATTTTGGCTGTACTAACAATTGTTCATGTTGTTTTTTAATATGAACTTCTTGTAGACAAATTATATCAAATTTTAATTTCTCTAATTTATGAAAAGTTTTCCTTCTTTTAACAGCTGAATTAAGTCCGTTTATATTCATTGTAATCAGTTTTTTTTCTTCCATGATTATGCTTTATATTTAGGTCTAACCGCTCTTGTGGATCTCACTTCACGCTGTTCTTTGCTATCCATCTGTCCCCCTACTGCTCCTTTCTCTTTTTCAGTCTCCAGTTGTTCCTCTTGAAACTCAATTAATGAGACCTCTTTCTCTGCCTCCTCTCTTCTTCCTCCAAAAAATTCTGCATGGAAAAGTTCCGCTTTCTCAATTGAATCAATTCTATATCTCTGCTCTTGCCACCTAAACATTAGTCCTTCTGGAATCAGCCATCTATAATTCACTTCGTTTTCCAATAGCATTTTGGTCAGAAATCAATATTCTCTTCTCATCTCTCTCACTCTTCTGGGTATTTGTTTTAAAACCACATCCTCTTTACCTTTGTATTTCAATGTTTTCTCTCTTACTACTTGTAATATATGCGTTTTAATGGATTTTTTGGTAAATCTAATATGGACTTCCTGGGTAATTTATTTCTCATCCCATACCTTGTATAGACTCGATATATCTCATCTATTCCATCCATCATCTTTTCCTCTGTAATTTCCAAAGCATCTGCCAAAATTTCTATCATTACCGCTGCCAAATTTTCTCCTTTTTCCTCTTCTATATTTTGAAATCTGAGGTAAAATTCTGACCTTTCCATCTCCCACCTCAACATCCCACTTTTTTCTTGTTCAATCGCTGTTAATCTACTGTCAATATTTCCAATCTTCTTCTTTCTTTGTTTTCCTTCTTCCTCAATTTTTTGGAATCTCTCCTCATACTTGACCATCATTTGTTTAATGTTTTCCACTTTTTTTATATGTCTTCTCTGTTCTTTGTTCAATATTTCCTGTTCTTTGTTCAATGATGTCTGATTTTGTCTTGAGATCTTGGATTCCTTGCATTTGTAAAGTTACTCTTTGTTGTTCCTTATCTTGCTTCAACATTGTCTGAATTAAACGTTGTCCTCCAGCTGGTGGGGAAGCAGAGATAGAAGTAGAAATGCCAGATGGTATTGGTTTCCTGCTCATTTCAATGCTTCCAAAGCTTCAAATTCTTCTTGACTTTTAATCCAACTGGTAGAGCAGCCAATTATAATCCAAAATAGAAAACTCCAATAGTAAAAGGCACGAAACCAAAAAAGAAACAGGAAAAAAGGAAGAAGAAAGATCTTCAGGTTCTTCTAGACCCTAATCCAATTACGAAGTAGTCCATCATAAAAAAGAAAAAATAGAAAGGAGAAAAACAAACAAATCCAAAAATAATAATATTAAGAGCAAAAAAAAGAAAAGAAAAGGAAAAGCAAAAAGAGAAAAAACAAAAAGTTCCTTCAGGTTCTTCACACCTTAATCCAGTTGAAAAGTCTCAATAATCAAAAAAGAAAAACAGTGGTCCAAAAACATAGATAGGAAAAGCAAAAAAGTCCCAATAAAAAAGAAAAGAAAAATAAAGAAAAAACTCTGAGGCTTTCCCTTTAAAATAAAAGGCAGAAATAAAAATATTACTAAAATTGAAATTTAGAAAAAGGCTGGCAAATAGGGTATATATATATATATATAAATAAAAGAAGGCACACTGCACTTTATTTATTTATCCAAGGCTCTTGTTATGACTCTCTTCTCCAGCAGCTTCAAAGCCAAACCTCAAGTGTTGAATTATTGATAACAGTCCAGGAAAGCACCTGCAATAATATTTTGCTGTGCTCTCCCTCTATCTTATCACGTTAAAATGTCCTTGAGAAGAGGTCTTTTTGCAATTCTCTCCAATTCAAATAAAATACTTTCAAGCCTCTAGTTGGCAGTGTTGCAAAGTTTCTTAATGCTCTTCCTCCCCCCCAGCCAGAAAAAAGGAGTAATATATACAGAGACAAAAAAAAATAGCCAAAGGGAGCCTCTATCCTAAAGAAAGTTAAAAAATCAAAGGGAGCATAAAAATATATATAAGAGAAAATTCAATCTGGTTACCTACAAAGTCACACTAAAATCCCCCCCAAAAAAATATAGAGAAAAGAAAAAAAAAACCCAAGCCTCAATTTGACACCACTTTAAAAAACGCCGCTCAGACAGTTTCAGTCAAAAAAAAAAAAAGTCTCACAGATTTCTTCTTTGATCAGGATGTCCTTTCCAACCTCAGTGAATTTACAACACAAAAGAGTTTTTCTCACCCAGCCGACACTTTCTTTCCTTTCACTCCAGCCACTTTCTTTCCGGAGCTGTCCTGACTTCAGCAGCTATAGAGGCTGCCTCTCTGCCGCCAGCAAAAGGGCTTCTTTGGGATCAAACCAGAGATTTTGCGATATCTCTGGGATCCTGGAACAGTACCCTTCTCAATCCCCATCTCTACGGGACGGTTTAGGTCCGTTGGGACCGACCAGGGGCGAAAATATCGGCTGCGATCTCAGAGCCCCGAGATCGCAGCTATATCGCCAAAACGAAGCTCCGCCTTCTCCCTGATGATGATGAGCTAGATTTTGACCATTATAAAGAATTAAACTTAATAAGAATATACAGATAGTCCTTGAAATAATGGAGCCTCCTCATTATGGTCAAATGTCATGAGGGCTGTTAAGCAAGACCACCTGCTTTCCCCCATGTAATTATTAAACAAACATGTGGGTTGAGCAGTACACAGGGTACTTTAGAGGTGGGGGAGGCCTTAGGAGGCAATGCACAGGCCCATGTCCATCTGCCTCAGGCTTCCCAAGGCCTTCCCCATCTCAGGAGACCCTCTGTGCTGTGCTTCCAATCCCTTGGGCCCCTGAAAGCCTTTCCTTTCCCCAACAGCTCCCCACTGGCCTTAGGCATGATTTCCACCCTCAAGACCTCACTCACTTACCTTTTCAAGAACACCTAAGTCTTCCATAGCACTGGAACAGGTTGCTTTGTCATTTGGCCTCAATCATTTAAAAATCCCAAAAATATTCAATAAATTGTTCCTATATATTTTATAAATAACATAACTCTAATTTGATAAATAGGTTGAACAATTAGCAAAAATCGGTTTGTTTTTAAATGTTTCCAGTGATGCTTCTGATTGACTTGGTAAACTTGGTAAGGTTAATACCAGTCTAATTTTCAGAGGGAAATTACAAGACTGTGAAAATCTTATGATGTTCTAAAAGTCTATTATAAAATTAGCTGTGTGTTGTAACTATGTATCATTCATATGATTGCAACTATGTATCATTGCAACTATGTATCATTCAAGCATTGCAACATTGTATCATTCACGTGTAAACATTAGACTTCTGTCTCTTCAGTGATCTTTGCCAGGCACGTACAAGGGACGGGGAGATAAACATCTGTCAATAAAGCATGGTATCCTAACTGACCTGAACTATTGTAAATCACGCGCATCCTGTTTAACCTGGTATCCTAACTGACCTGAGCTATTGTAAATCTTGCATATCCTGTTTGACTTGGGCTCTGAAAAATTTCACCCCCCTTGTGAAGAAGCATAATAAAAGAGCGCGTACCAAGACATTCTGGGCGCGCTCATCCCGAGGAAACCTCGTCTCTTGTCGTTTCTCTCTCCCTCGCTCCCTTTCATGAGCCGCCCATCAGATGCGGGATGGCAGATACCGCATTCTGGTGACCCCAACGTGATTCCCTAAGGGGGATACGCAGCGGCGCGCCCATATCTTATTCACTCGGTGGGAGCTGTGCATCGCCAGGTCTGGCACATTCATCGGATCTGAAAGATGGTCTCGACTTTCGTAAGTATGGGTGGAGGCTTTTCTCAACAGCAGACGCAGCATCTGAAGGAATTGAGAGAGCTAGTCGCTTCTTCTTCTAAATACTCTGCTAATTTAAAGGGCTCTCCCATAAAAAAGAAACCTATTGCTACATTATTGGCTTATGTGTGGCAACATTGTCCCAATTATTCTGAGGAAGGGTCCTTAAAAATTTCCAATTGGCAAAAAAAATTGGTGAACATCTCCATAGTCCTCCTCGTGCACCTATTGGCATTTTGGTCACTTGGAGGAAAATTATGGAGGCTTTAAAAGTCCATTATAAAATAGAAGCAGGGAGTGTGTTTGAATCTCCCCCGCCAAGTTATGATAACTTTTCTATCCTTCAACCCTCCGCTCCCGATGATCATAAGTCAGTACGGGAGCCTCCCTCCATTCAATCTACTTCCACAAATGTAGAGCCCCTGTGTCCTCCACCACCCTCCCGAGGTGGAGGGGGTGTTGTAAAAGCCATTCAACAAGCCGTTTAGGAAGGGGAAATGGATGAGGACACCCTTGCAGCTACCTCCCTTTATCCTGTCATACAAGTCGGCAATCCCCCAGCTCCTCAGTATACTTCAATGCTGTATAAAATAGTTAAGGAGTTAAAAGCAGCTTGCAAGGAAAATGGTATTCAATCTCATTATGTACAGGGTCTTTTAGGATCAATAACCCAACCAGGCGCTGACTTGATAAATGCTGATTGGCGTACATTATTTGCCATGATCCTCACGCCTTCACAATTTTTAGTCTGGGAGTCAGAATTTCACAAACGTACCGCAGCCGCAGCCGCTAGAGGCTTGCCAGCAAATGTCACTTTAGATATGCTTAACGGTACGGGCACTATGCTTACCATTGCCCAGCAGACTGCCACAGACGCAGCTGCTTTCCCTATATTACAGGATTGTGCTTTGGCAGCAGCTCGAAAAGTTGATAATGCGGGATGCATGCCCAAATCTTTCTCTAAGATTATTCAAGGACCTTCTGAGCCTTTTTCCTCCTTTATAAACCGTCTAACAGAAGTCTTAGAGAGACAAATTGATAATGAGGAGGCTTGTAATGAATTAAGTTTAAAACTTGCTTTTGAAAACGCAAACGCTGACTGTCAGAAAGTTTTGCAACCATTAATTAATAAGAAAAATGTTACCTTGGCAGATTATATTACAGCCTGCCGAATCATAGGAACCACATCCCATTCCATGTCTACTCTGGCTACAGCCATTACTGAAGGCATGCAGCAGAACATGGGTTCTCTTCTTCCCATTTCCCAACAAAATAGTCATAAAATGGGTAATTGTTTTAATTGTGGCAAGCCAGGTCACTTTAAGAGACAATGCAGAGCCCCGGGTGGGGGAGCAAATATGTCAAAAAACCAGTTAGCTCACCCAAAAATGCCATGCCCTCGATGTAAAAAGAGCTATCACTGGGCTAATCAGTGCAGAGTCCAAAAGAATGAACAGCAGAATACCCTGCAATCATTCAAAAACCATTTTTGAATCAGGGAAACTAGAAACGGGGCAGGCAGCCAGCCCCACAACAAAGGCTGCTGAAACTTGCAACTTTTCTTCTTTCGCTTACGATCTTGTTGCTAATGAAACTGTTACTTATCTTCCTGGTGTCGCTGACTTTCTCTTTGTACATCCTGTTCAGCCTTTTCATATGCCCCCCGATATTCCAGTGCTAGTCTTTCCTGTAAGGGATTTAGCTGAACAAGGTATTCTTGCCTCTCCTTTTCTGCATGACCCCACTGTATTGTCTGATGTCTGTCTGTCTGTACTAGCTAATACAGAAGTTACTATAAATGAGGGGGATGTTGTGGCAAAAATGATTGTGCTCTTAGACCAACAACAAGAGCAACTCTATGCAATTGAAAGACCAATTAGTCAACCAAAACCTAGGGTGACATTCTTATTGAATGGTCGATCCTTTCTTGGTCTTTTAGATACTGGAGCGGATATTTTCGTCATCCGAACCGCTGAGTGGCCGGACACCTGGCCTGCAGATGTGGCACCAGCGGTGAGAGGAGTGGGGGGACTACAGGAGACTCGCATTAGCAGAAACTGGGTAAAAGCCCATTCCCCTGAGTCTCAATGTGTTGCTTATATTAAACCAGCTGTAATTCCTCTGTATACTAATTTGTGGGGAAGAGACCTTATGTCACAGTTTAATGCGCAACTTACCCTCCATTAACCATGCTTCGCTTATATTTGACTAACAATAACCCTGTGTGGATTGATCAGTGGCCTCTCCCTTCTATAAAGCTTGAAGCCTATTTATCTCCTAGCATATCTGTTTCTTTGTAAAAGTTATTGCTTCCTATACAGCAATGTATCAACAACCGCACACATCCATTTTTTGTAGCACATATCAGGAGCCATCAACCTCTTCCTGGTATATTACAGGAGGGAAACAAGGTGGCAGACGCAGCTGCAACAGCTGCATCAGGTAAATCAATTTGTAATCTGACAGCAGCCCAAAGCCATGACTATTTTCATCAAAATAGAAAAGCATTACAAAAACAATTTTCTCTAACTCAGGCAGAAGCTGCTGCCATTATTCAACAATGCCCCAAATGTAGTAAGCAAGGACATTCTATTCCCATAGGAGTAAATCCTAGAGGGTTAAAAGCTTGTGAAATTTGGCAAATGGATGTAACTCAGTATCCACCTTTTGCCCCATGGAAATATTTGCACGTTTCAATAGATACATATTCAGGTTTTATTCTGGCTACTCCTCAAAGGGGAGAAACTGTAAAACATGTCATCAATCATTCAATTCGTACCTTTGCCTCGCTGGGATGTCCAAAAGAAGTCAAAACAGACAATGGATCTGCCAAGACAAGTTCTGCTTTTCAGGACTTCTGTAACAGATGGGATGTAATCCACAAGTTTGGGATTCCCTACAACAGCCAGGGGCAGGCTATTAAGCTATTGTGGAACAAGCGAACTTGTCTCTGAAACGTGCTTTTGATTGATATTCGTTGCGGGAAAAAACCCCGAACCTCCCAGCATTGCAAAATTCTCTTAATATTTGTCTTTACACTTTAAACTTTCTCAATCTGACTGGCATTCCTCCCACTTCTGCTGCTTCTCGTCATTTTTCCTCCCCCTCACCCCCGCCTAACAGACCTCTGGTATATTATCGCAGATTGCCAGATCCTGCCTGGCAGGGTCCTGCTGAGCTTCTCACTTGGGGACGAGGCTACGCTGCGATCTTACTGCCAGACAAAACCACTTGCTGGATCCCTGGTCGGGCAGTAAGACCCTATCATGGGTATTCATCTGCTACATCTGTATCTTAAAACTCTTCCTGATATTCTTGCCTATATCTTCTTTGCAATTTCTACCTTACTTCAACAAAACCTATGCTTCCTGTCAAAAGACTATTCGTGTTAAAATCATTTCATTAATAGAAGGCTATTATACTTGTTCTATGTGAGTACGTCATGAAAATGCTACCCGTAGCTTTCACTCTGTCACTTCTGTTTTGTTTACAGAACACTCTACCACTCGCTCTTTTGTTCCCTCTTTACTCTTCCTATGGAAAGGAACCTTAAAATCTTTTCCTCTATTCAATCTAAGATATAGGGGGACCTAAATGTCCTTCTATTGTATCATGGGTTCCCCCACCCCAACTAACATCCTTTTTTTTTTTTTTTTTTAATAACAATTGTCTCATTTTTATTGCAATGACTTTTTATAAGATCTAACAGAGTCTTCCTCGAACTACAGAATATGATTTAGGCTTTGTTAATCATAAACTGGTTGCCTTCTCTCCTTTTTTTTTTTTTTTTTAAAGTTTTTATTAATTTTCTACAAACAAACAAGACAAACAAAACATAAAAACATCAAATCTTATATATACATCCAGTGTGTCAGTTGGTTCATCATTTTTGTGCATTCATTCTGTAGTCTCAATTACAATTATGTTACATAACAACTCATATTGTCAATCCAAACTTATATATCCCAATATCACTAAAAAAAGAAGTTTTTGACTATATTTTTAATCATTTATGCTTAATGAGCTAACAATACTTTAAACCAGTTTACTCTATAACAAATCATCTAGTCATATCAAATCAATCCTAAAAAATCCTTTATAAATATAATATCAAATAGCAAAATAATGACAAAATAAAGATATTCCTTACTATCTAGCATTCTAAATATTCTATTATCGTATTTTGTCATCTAGCCATTTATAAAAAAGATCCCAAATTTCATAAAATTGTTTATCCTCTTGCTCTTTAATTTCAAATGTCAATCTGCTCATCTCAGCACATTCCAATATTTTCTTAATAATTTCTTCCTGTAATGGTATTTTCTCATTCTTCCAATTTTTAGCAAATACAATCCTGGCCGCTGTTAATACATTTACAATCAGGTATTTCAAATCTTTACAATATATATCAGGTAAAATTCCCAATAAGAAGATCTCTGGTTTCAAATCTATATGTTTCTTTGTCATTTTTTCCAACCACATGCGAATTATAGTCCAATATTTTCTAGCATCCTCACAAGTCCACCACATATGGTAATACGAGCCGGGTATCTGATGACATTTCCAGCATTTTTCAGATTTGTTCTTAAACATTCTTGCTATTCTTGTCGGAGGAAAGTGCCACCTGTAAAACATCTTATACAAGTTTTCTTTATATGCTGTTGACATTGTCATTTTATAATTTTGAGACCACAATTTCTGCCATTTCTCCAAATCAATCCCATATCCAAAATTCTTCCCCCAAACAATCATAGTTTCTTTGACTTGTTCTTCCTCTAATTTCATTCCCAGTAAATAACCATATAATTTTTTAATCACCTTCTCATCAGTACCCATCAAGATCTTATCTAAATCAGTCTGTTTATCATAAAATCCCTCCGTTTTAGAATCTTCATCATACCTTGAGTGTATTTGTGCATATGAAAACCAATTCATCCTTATACCTTGTTCTTCTAAGTTTTGGATCGATTTAAGTTCACCCTTTTCATCCAAAAGTTCCCCATATCTAACTGTTTGTTCCTTCTTATAAATTATAGGATAGGAAAATGCTTCAATGGTCGATAACCAAACTGGAATTTTCAAATAACATTGTCTTTTTATCTTCTCCCAATTTAACCACAAAGACTCCCGTACATAATGTCTTCTAAAATAACCCTGTGTTTTAGTTCCCTTATACCATAAAAAAGCATGCCAACCCAACAGCAAATCATGCCCTTCTAATGTCAACAACCTATGTTTCCTTAATGTTATCCATTCTTTGACCCACATCAAACTTGCAGCTTGATAATACAATTCCCAATTAGGCAGACCAAAACCTCCTCTAATTCTAGCATCTTGCAAAAGCTTTAGCTTTATTCTCGCTTTTTTACCTTGCCATATAAACTTCAACATAATTTTATTTAAATCTTCAAAATAGTCTTTTCCAAGCCTTCTTGGTATTGTTTGAAACAAAAATAAAATTCTAGGTAAGATATTCATCTTAATTGTTGAAATTCTCCCTATTAATGACAATTGCAAGTTTTCCCACTTCTTCAAATCTGTAGCTATCTGTTGTTTAAGTTTAATATAATTATCCTCCTTTAATGTGCTACATCTTGTTGTCAAATATATCCCCAAATACTTAACCTTATTTGTAACTTGAATTTTCAAAAGATCTGCCAATTCTTCTCTCTGTCTCAATAACATATTCTTTGTCAAAATCTTTGTTTTATCTTTGTTTATTTTCAAACCAGCCACCTCCCCATATGACTCTATCCTTTCCAGTAACTTTGGAGCTGTTTCAATCGGATTTTCCAAAATAAAAGCTAAATCATCAGCAAAAGCTTGTAGCTTAAATTCTTCCTTCTTAATTTTCATTCCTTTTATGCTTTTATCATCCCTAATATTTCTATTCAAGACTTCCAAGGTCAACACAAATAGCAAGGGAGATAGGGGGCATCCTTGTCTTGTGCCTTTTCTTATATTAATAAGATCTGTAAGTTCCCCCTCTATCATTACCCTTGCTGTCTGTTTATTGTATATAGCTTCTATTGCTTGAATAAATTTTTTAGCAAAACCCATCTGCTCCAATAATAATAACATAAATCTCCAGTTCACGTTGTCAAATGCTTTTTGAGCATCTAGGAATATCAAAGCCATTTGCTTTTCAGGATGAGCCTCATAATATTCCAAAGTGTCCAAGATTACTCTCATATTGTCTCTAATTTGTCTCTTTGGCAGAAATCCATTTTGATCTGAGTGAATAAAATTATTTAAATATTTTTTAAGTCTTTCTGCTAAGATTGAAGCAAAGATTTTATAGTCTGCATTCAATAAAGAAATAGGTCTATAATTCTTAATTTGCAATGGGTCAGTCTCTTCCTTTGGTATAAGTGTAATATAAGCCTCTGACCATGTTTTAGGTATCATCTTTTTTAACATAATTTCATTCATAACTTCTAACAATGGGATGCTCAATAATTCTTGAAATGTTTTATAGAATTCTACTGGAAGCCCATCTGGGCCCGGAGCTTTCCCATTATTTTGTCTCTTAAATGCTTCATTTAGTTCCATCATTGTTATATTGCTTTCTAGCATTTCTTCAGTCTCTTTAGGTATCTTTGGTAGATTAGCTTCCTGTAAATACTGTTTGACTTTTCCTTCATCAATATTCTCTTGTTTATATAATTGCCCATAAAAATCTCGGATAATTTCTTTTTTCTCCTTATTCCCATAACAAACTTGGCCTTGTCCATCTATTAACTTCAATATTTTTCTTGATTCCTTCTCTTTTCTCAATTTATATGCTAGCCATCTACCTGGTTTATTTGCATCTTCAAAATAATTCTGTTTAGAGTTTCTAATTTTCTGTGCCAATTCTTCTTTCTCTATTAAATCCATTTTATGTTTAATTACATCCAGCTTCAATTTAATATCCTTTTTCTGTGGCATTTTCTGTAATTCCTTTTCAAGAGTTTTATACTCATTTTCCAAGGCCTTAGAAGCTTGCCTTTTCCTAATATTCTTTTTTCTTGTATAATCTATTATCAAACCTCTAGCATATGCCTTCATAGTGTCCCACACATTTTGCGTTGAAGTATCCTCTTTTTTATTTTCTCTAAAGAAAAAAGCCAATTCCTTCTCCATCCATTGTGTAAAATCTTTCTCCTTTAAAATAGTATTATTTAATGTCCATCTCGATCTTTTTTTTTTGTCCCTTCCATTTAATTGTCATTGGGCTATGATCTGCCCAGGTACTTGTTTCAATGCTTGTTTCTTTAATATTAGATATTAGTTCTGTTGAGATCCAAATCATATCTAATCTGGACCATGATAAATGTCTATTTGAATAAAAAGTATATTGTTTAGCTTTAACGTTTCTTTCTCTCCAAATATCTTTTAAAGTTAATTCATCTGTCATTTTAAAAAAGGACCTTGGGAGAGCCTTTCTATTTTGCTTTGTTGTTGTTGCTATATAGTCCAGTTTATTGTCCACAATTCCATTAAAATCTCCCATCATAATTATATTAACATAGTCCAGTCCAATTATTTTCATGTGCAGTTTTTTATAAAACTCTTCTTGTTTATCATTCGGAGCATAAATTGCAATCAAGAGTATTTTTATGTTATTATCCATTATTTCTACCATTAATACTCTTCCATCTTCATCCGAGTAGATCAATTTTGCTGGAATAGCCTCTTTAATATATAAAACCACACCTCTTTTCTTACATTGAGTTAAAGAGGTAAATATTTTCCCTAATTTTGGCTGTAATAACAATTGTTCATGTTGTTTTTTAATGTGAACTTCTTGTAAACAAATTATATCAAATTTTAATTTCTCTCATTTATGAAAAGTTTTCCTTCTTTTAACAGCTGAATTAAGTCCGTTTATATTCATTGTAATCAGTTTTTTTTCCTCCATGATTATGCTTTATATTTAGGTCTAACAGCTCTCGTGGATCTCACTTCACGCTGTTCTTTATTATCAATCTGTCCCCCTATTGCTCCTTTCTCTTTTTCAGTCTCCAGTTGTTCATCTTGAAACTCAATTAATGAAGCCTCTTTCTCTGCTTCCTCTCTTCTTCCTCCGAAAAATTCTGCATGAAAAAGTTCTGCTTTCTCAATTGAGTCAATTCTATGTCTCTGCTCTTGCCACGTAAACATTAATCCTTCTGGAATCAGCCATCTATAATTCACTTCATTTTCCAATAGTATTTTAGTCAGAAATTGATATTCTCTTCTCATCTCTCTCACTCTTCTAGGTATTTGTTTCAAAACCACAACCTCTTTACCCTTGTATTTCAGTGTTTTCTCTCTTGCTACTTGTAATATTTGCGTTTTAATGGATTTTTTGATAAATCTAATATGAACTTCCCTGGGTAATTTGTTTCTCATCGCATATCTTGTATAGACTCGATATATCTCATCTATTCCATCCATCATCTTTTCCTCTGTAATTTCCAAAGCATCTGCCAAAATTTCTATCATTACCGCTGCCAAATTTTCTCCTTTTTCCTCCTCTATATTTTGAAATCTGAGGTAAAATTCTGACCTTTCCATCTCCCACCTCAGCATCCCACCTTTTTCTTGTTCGACCGCTGTTAATCTGCTGTCAATATTTTCAATCTTCTTCTCTCTTTGTTTTCCTTCTTCCTCAATTTTTTGGAATTTCTCCTCATACTTAACCATCATTTGTTTAATATTTTCCACTTTTTCATCAGTCTTCTCTATTCTTTGTTCAATATTTTCTGTTCTTTGTTCAATAATATCTAATTTTGTCTTAAGTTCTTGAATTCCTTGCATAATCATCTGTAACTGTAAAGTTATTTTTTCTTGTTCCTTATCTTGCTTCAACATTGTCTGAATTAAACGTTGTCCTCCAGCTGGTGGGGAAGCAGAGGTAGAAGCAGCAATGCCAGATGGTATTGGTTTCTTACTCATTTCAATGTTTGCAAAACTTCAAATTCTTCTTAACTTTTAACCCAACTGGTAGGGCAGCCAATTATAATCCAAAATGGAGAACTCCAATAGTAAAAAACACGAAACCAAAGAGGAAACAGAAAAAAAGGAAGAGGAAAGATCTTCGGGTTCTTCCAGGAAAAAGGAAAAAGAGAGAGAAGAAAAACAAAAAACAAAAAATTCCTTCAGGTTCTTCACACCTTAATCCAATTAAGAAATCTCAATAATCCAAAAAAATAATCCAAAAGAGGAAGAAGAGAAAAAACAAAAAAAAAATCAACCACAACAACAGAATAATCCAAAAAGATAAATATGAAAAGCAAAAAAGTCCCAATAAAAAGGAAAAAAAAATAAAGAAGAAAAGAGAAAAAACTCTGAGGCTTTTCCTTTAAAATAAAAGGCAAAAATAAAAATATTACTAAAAATTAAGATTTAAAAAAAAAAACTAACAAATGGGGTACATATAAGAAAAACACACTGCACTTTGTTATTTATCCAAGGCTCTTGTTATGACTCTCTTCTCCAGCAGCTTCAAAGCCAAACCTCAAGTGTTAATAACAGTCCAGGAAAGCACCTGCAATAATATTTTGCTGTGCTCTCCCTCTATCTTATCACGTTAAAAAGTCCTTGAGATGAGGTCTTTTTGCAATTCTCTCCAATTCAGATAGAATACTTTCAAGCCTCTAGTTGGCAGTGTTACAAAGTTTCTTAATGCTCTTTCTCAGCCCCAACCGGAAAAAAGAATTAATATATACAAAAAAAAGAAAAAAATAGCCAAAGGAAGCCTCTATCCTAAAAAAAATAAAAAAGTCAAAGGGAGCCTAAAAGTATATATAAAAGAAAATTCAGTCCGGTTACCTAAGTCACAGTAAAATCTTTCCCAAAGAATATAAAAGAAAAAGAAAAAAAAAAAACACCCCAAGCCTCAATTTGACAGCACTTTAAAAACGCCGCTCAAACAATTTCAGTCAAAAAAAAATCCCACAGCTTCCTCCTCTCTTCAGAATGAACTTTCCAATCTCAGCGAATTTGCAACACAAAAGAGTTTTTCTCACCCAACCGACACACTTCAATCCAGTCACTTTCTTTTCGGAGCTGTCCCGACTTCAGCAGCTATGGAGGCTGCCTCTCCGCCGCCAGCAAAAGGGCTTCTTCCGAATCTAACCAGAGACTTTGCGATGTCTCTGGGATCCTGGAACAGTGCCCTTCACGATCACCGTCTCTCCGGGACGATTTAGGTCCGTTAGGACCGACCAGGGGCGAAAATATCAGCTGCGATCTCAGAGCCCCAAGATCGCAGCTGTAACGCCGGCACGAAGCTCCGCCTTCTCCTCCAACTAACATCCTTGATGAATGACCAAATTAATCTTTATTGTCATTATTGTAATTATTATCCTTTTTCTATTAATTGAATTCCCTCTTCATTTCGCAAATGTTCTACAACTAACTTGTCCATCGCCCTCTCTCCTGCTTGTCATGTTTTTATATACCCGAACTCTGATCCTGTCAACAAACGACGCTTCAAAAGAACTGTCCATGACGATCCGCAGAAGCCTCATAGAAGAGATAATATTGCCTGGACTATAACTGACTTTCAAAAAGTTCGTTTAAGTTCTACAACCAATTTCTCTTGCATAGAAAACTTCTACCCACCACTTCAATTCGATTTGGCAGACGCACCCACACAACCAGGGGATATCCTGCAATCCACATCACTGCAGGAGGAACTTTAACATCACGCCTGAAAGGAATGTATTTTATCTCTGGCAATAATTTTGTTTGGACTTGTTACAATGGTTTCATGGCATGTATCCACGGGGATGAAATTGTTAAATCCAAATCATTTTGCATTCAAGTATGGCTTGTGTGTATAACTCTGATGATTTTATATCCCTACAGGTATCCATGGAACACCCCCTCTCTTGCAAAATCGTAGAGGTTTCGATCTGTTATTTTTAAAACAAGGGGGATTGTGTGCTGCGCTTAAAGAAGAATGTTGTTTTTATGCTGATAGCAGGGGGGTCGTGTTGGATTCTATGAATGAATTAGAAAAACTCTTAAAAGATAGAGAAAAAGAAAGGTTAAACATGTATAATTGGTATCAAGGTTTGTTTTCTATTTCACCATGGCTTACAACCTTTTTAACTGCATTGGCAGGACCATTAATAATCATTATATTGATATGTATTATAGGACCTTGTTGTTTCAATAGAATATTGCAATTTTTGAAAAATCAATTATCCTCCATAACTGCTAATGTTAATGTGTTATTGCAAGCTCATGTTATGTCTTTAACACCGGATGAAAAAATATCATTGCTGAGTTACCGCTCCTTGGACAACCCTGACGCTGACGGGTCGCACTCCTGCCTAGATGACGGGGACGGCGAACATTTCAGAAAAATAGTTCCTGTCTTCTTGGATGAGGAAGAAGACTCGTCATAAATAATAAAAACAGAGGAGATGTTGTAACTATGTATCATTCATGTGATTGCAACTATGTATCATTGCAACTATGTATCATTCAAGCATTGCAACATTGTATCATTCACGTGTAAACATTAGACTTCTGTCTCTTCGGTGATCTTTGCCAGGCACGTACAAGGGACGGGGAGATAAACATCTGTCAATAAAGCATGGTATCCTAACTGACCTGAACTGTTGTAAATCACGCACATCCTGTTAACCTGGTATCCTAACTGACCTGAACTATTGTAAATCACACGCATCCTGTTTAACCTGGTATCCTAACTGACCTGAGCTATTGTAAATCTTGCATATCCTGTTTGACTTGGGCTCTGAAAAATTTCACCCCCCTTGTGAAGAAGCATAATAAAAGAGCGCGTACCAAGACATTCTGGGCGCGCTCATCCCGAGGAAACCTCGTCTCTTGTCGTTTCTCTCTCCCTCGCTCCCTTTCATGAGCCGCCCATCAGATGCGGGATGGCAGATACCGCAGCTGTGGTGGGTAATCTGTAATCCATAAATCTATGCCATCCAAAATTCAATAAGGGGAATCCTGATCTCCAGGCTGCAAACATTGAGTGAATGAGTGTTTTCCCACCAAGGAAGAAGTTCATCTACATTACAGTGAAAGTACTACCTCTGTGGAAGGACTCCAAACACTTTTTGAAAATTCCATAGGTATAACTCTATCCCTGGAAAAGTTTGAAGATAGGCGCATGAAGGGAGCATTATGGAAGAAACCTTGAATTGTGTGGAGATGTTATAGATCTTTCTGTCCCATGCAAACTAAAAGGAAAATAAATCAAATTAAAAAAACTAATAAAGATCAGAAGTGAGACTATTGTATTTCCATCACCAACTGTTCTGGCTGATGAGTTTCAGCGGAACTTTCAAAAGATGTAAAACAAGTGGTGTTCTACTTCACTTTCACCTTCCCATTTAATCATTTTCCCATATATACTCTACTAGATTGCTCAGTTCCTCTTCAAGCTTCCAGAATATATATTTTTTCTGTCATGGACTAGAAATCGTAACATGCATATGTGGAGAACTTTTTCTCCTTTAGCTGAATCTCTTGTTTATGTTGTGAGTATTACTGTTCAGTCAAGACATTCATTGATAAAGTATTTCAATTAACTATAAAGACTTACACAGCTAATCAGTTACAACTGACGTACATTTGGGCTAAATACCTATAATTACAGTTGTTTCACACCTGAGCCCGTTATTGATGTTGTATAACAAGCAGGCCTGATTGCTGACATCAGCCCACTTAATGTGCCTGCATTTATGTCATAATCAGATAAAATCAAATATAGAGTTAATAGTAAAACTTCTAACATGCAAGGCAAAATCCACTGCAAATATCTCTCCTACAAGGCTCATTGAAATACAGAGGAAAAGTTCAAAGTTAGTAATGCAGGAAAAGTTGTGCATATCCAAATGTTTCAGTGTTTATGTTTTCCATTCAATATTACAGGCAAAAGAATAGCATCCAAGAGTCTAGGAGTCTTGTCCAATTTTTATTCAAAACCACCTCTTTTTCCATTTTAATTAGCTCCTGTGTAGCATCAACAATGCAATTACAGTCTCAGACTCTCGGATTTACAGTACAGTAGTAAGGAATAATTCTAAATAGAATAAAGTTTGGTTCACTGATTAGATTTATACCCCATCTTTTCTTCAGTAGTTCAAGCTAGTATGCATAGGCATTCTTCTTTTCTTCCCCTAAAAAAGAAACTTGAGGAGTTAGTTGCTTGGAAAGTAAGTGACTAGTCCAAAGTTATCCAGTGAGTTTTTGTGCTGAGGGTAGAATAGAACCTGAAACTTTAACTCTGTAACACATTGTTAAAGGACATGTAATATCTGCTGGCTGGTTGTGTCCTTTAGCTTCAACCAGTTTAAATCTTATAATTGTAACTGATATTTGAATGGGGTCGGGAAGACCTTCCTTCTGGTCTTCCCACTGCTCCAGTTGTCCGTTTCTTGAAAGAATACATTCAGTTTGTGCTTTAGTGCAGCAGGATATTTTGACTTGGAAAAGATCCATAGGCCAGATATTTCCTTTGTGAATCTCATAACCACAATGCAGCCCCCCTCATTTAAGGCACTAGAAGTTAGATGCTTGTGGATTAGTCTGTGTATCCTACATTTCTGTAATTGTGTGCAATCTTATTCCAAATTCATTTTCTCTAAATTTGTAAGGAAATAACTCAATGGAAGCCTTATTCATACGAACTTGGTATAAAATGTTTCTATTCACTGTCAAATGCAGCTTATTTAACAAAAGCTATTCTGGTGTTAATGTACCAGGGCCTTGGAAAGGGATTTTTAATTCCAGCCTTAATTATGTTATTCCATTTGTCTTTCTGTTCTTTCACTTCCCAACTATACAGGGGTGCCCTTTAATTCTTCTTGCCAACCATTAGCAATAAAGTATGTTTAATGCAGTTGTACCTTTTGTATTGCCAACTTTTACCATTTATAACAATGGTGACATTCATTGTACTGTTTAATTAAATTTAATATCCAGTGAAGGAGACAGATACATCACTGTAATTAACAGGGATTTTATTTACTATGTGAACATTCAATAAACTTAATTAAGGTTTATTTATTTTAATAAATCCTTGTGAGACTGGTCCTGTTGTGGTACATGCAATTTGATCTTTATATTGATTTTTATACTTGGGATCATTCAGCTGAAGTTAATAATATAGCAGAATTTGATAGTACTAAGTGGAAGTAGATTTGGTGTGTGTGTGTACATAACTGCATGCAAAGTTGCTGGGAACATTAATCAGGCTACTAAGTACATTAATTCATGGAACCACTAATTACACATTTAAATAAAGACAGTTATATAACTCAGAAAATGCATTATTCTATAAATCCCTTCTGCAGTTTAACAACAGGGTGAAGGAGAAGGGTATGGCTGATCAATTCCATTGTAATATGAAAAAGCTCAGTTATTTAATTAGAACCATCCTTTATTGCAACCTTTTTCCAACAATGGCAATTAGATGTTTTAGGATTATGGCTCTAAAAATTCCAAGTCCATATAGCCAATACATCCTTAGGGAATTCTGGGACAAATGGTCCCAGACACATTTGGAAAGCCAATAGCTAGAATCCTTGTTTTAGAGAATCATTATCATTACATTAACTATCACTAGATCTTTCATAAGTAGATATTTCAACTCTGAAAAAATTATTTTATTAAGGTGACTTTCTCCACTTTAAAATGAGTAAGCCCCTAGTTCAACTTCTGAAAGCAGTTTAACACTGATCTGCTGTTTCTTAATATGGAATGGATGTATGGACAGACTGATAGATTCATTGTCATCAAGTTTTTATCCATACTTAACAACCACGTAGATAGATGTTCTCCATGATGATTGATCCCTCAATTCTTCCAATGGTGAACTATAACCGAGTCCATCCATTTTGCTGGTGAGCTGTCCTCTTCCTCTCTTTTCTTCTTCTTCCACCTTTCCCAGCATTAGAGAAGCTAGGATTTGTATAATATGTCCAAAGTAGGATACCTTAAGTGTGGTCATTTTGGCCTTAAGGGAGAACTCTATGTTGATTAGTTCAATGATCTATTTGTTTTCTTGGCTATCCATGGTATTCTCAGGAGTTTTCCCCAACATCAAATTTTAAAGGTTTTGCCATTTGTGTACTGAAAATCCAACCCCATTGGATTTTACAATCTAGAACTTTCTTGAACACTCCACTTCATAGTAATCAATCAGTCTTGCTCTCTGCAAGGAAAGCAAATTCAGGAATAGGGTTTTTAGCTGTTATGAATAATGTGAAGAGATATTTCTCTTACAATAAACTGATTTGCAAAGTTGTTCTATCAGACTGGAATAAGTGCTTTAAGCTAGTTTAAGTAATTTACAGCATATTTTGCTTTAAGGGCCCTAGGTTATTAGTTAGTTTAGACATTACTGTTGTGCCATATGGCCAGGGAAAGAAAAAATGCAATCAACCTAATCAATAAAGTGATTTATATAATCTTCCCCTCATCTTTGCAAATCTAATGTTTGCAACAACTTCAGAAATTAAGGTAATCTGAGCAATAACAATTAGTTCAAGGTCAGCCAGTGACATCATATTGTAGGTATCACTTATTCATTATTCTTTCTCTTATTTTCTCTCTCTCTCTCCTTTTTAAGTAAATAATTGTTGACCTAATAGTATGAAATACTCATTGAGATTTACCCAAGCATGGATATTCTGTCTTGAACTACTTGAGCTACTACAATTTAAAATGAGGGTGCATTGTTAAAAATCTTGCTCCAGATTTTTTGCTGTTGTTGCTAGGTAATTAACACAGTGATGCAGTATGCTTCTCTCCAAGAGATTAAGGGTTGGTTCCATGAAATGTCATCCATTGATTATAGATTATATTAAAAGATGAATAGAGAAAAACATTGGATGTATAAAGCAATGACAGAAAATTATGCTTCTAGAATCAGAAGCCACCTACTTCTACATTCTAGTTGCTGAAAACAACAGCAGGAATGACCTGTTTGCTCATTCCTGCCATCTTGTTGACCACTATAGAGGAGAACACAGATTTTAAAAAATCTTTGATTTGCTCCAACTGAGATCTTACATCCTGAAGATCTTAAAATTTACTTTTAAGACCTGTTTAGAATAGACCTAATGAATTAAAGGAAACTAAGTTAGTCCTAAACTATAGACCCAATAAGATCAAGGAAATAAAATGAGTTCTATACTGTCCCAACGATATCAGAAATACTAATCTAAGTATGAATCAAATCAAATATTTAAATCAAATATCTGAATATTTTTCTGAGGGAAAGAATTGAAAGGCTTTCTGTATTTTTTATCAGTATACAGCATTCATAAAGAACCTCTTAATCGACTGCTGGTCTAATCAATATAAAAAGGTGGGAAAATTAAAATGAAGGTTAATAATGAGTGGACTATAGCTATATGATAATAATCAGAGGACTATAATGGAAAAAAATTCATAGTTTGCATTTGCAACTTAATATTTACAGTAGGTCTATTAGAAATATTGAACTGATTTTTTTCCATGTTTTTTTTTTATTTTACAATTGCATAAGTTGACTTACTTTTTGTGATGACCCAGGGCGTGGCACAAAGGCAATGCAGTCAAATAACCAAGAAGAGTCCCTTTAGTACCTCCAACTTTGCCCCCAATGTCCAGGTTACCATCGGCTGGAGAAAAAACCTCTCCCAAGAACAGTCTTTAAGTGGAGGAAATTCAGTCCAAAAACAGAGTAAATACAAACTGAAAATAAAAATCCACACAAACCACCCTGCAGTAATTAACTTGACTTGAAAGCCCAGAAAAACACACACAGTTGGGAAGATGCCAGAAACCCAGATAAGCCTCTACAATACCAGATAATTCACAATTTGCTCCTAACAGCTTGCTGTGCACAGCTTCCCTTTTTAAACACTGTGTTCTCAGCTGCAGCTAATGAAGGAAATCAGAGACCTTCTCTCCGTTGTTCTACCTCTACCCTGCTCTGCCCAGCCGGACTTTGCCCTTCCCCAGTTTCTTCCACAGCCAATGGAGCCACTACCCCGCTCCCTGTCAGCCTCGTCCTCTGAATCAGATTCCGATAGGGGCATGACACCTTTGTTTCATGTTATAGACCGATAAACCTGATTCAGTTTAAAGATCTAAAATTATTTTTAGAACGATTGTACATTTCCATGTTCACAATTTTTCTGAATCTGGTGACATTCTAGTTGTTCTGGGATTGTACCAAAGTGCCTTGTTGTACTACCTTTGCTTTCTGTTGCCACTGTCGTCTATTTCTATTTGCAGATTTGCTATCTTTTTTCCAGTTCCTATTATTATTATTATTTTAAATTTAGTGAACTCCAGTGGACCCTTGGCAGCACACAGAATTAGTTTGTGATTGAATATCAAAATATTTATGGGGAATAGATACAAACGAATTGTGCATATATAGGTTGTATGAATTTTCTATGTCTAATGCAAAGTGCTGGAACATATAATTGATAAAAACTGAGCATGCCTTTAAAAGCCTTAAATATTGCCCAAAGGTATTTTTTCACATTCTCTTTCACTGAATGTTTTACTTTGTAAATTAAATAGTATGAAATAATTAATTTCGACTGCTTTTACAAATGATTTATTGCATGAAAATTTCTATGTATTAGTTCATAGAAATATTTGACTCATTATTTTAAAAAAAAAAAATATCTTATTTTTCCCTCAAAGACCAAACAGATTCAAGAGCATTTTGTCTCAGAAAGCAAAAGTTCTTATGCTTTCTACCTAATTAATTGCATTCCAAAACCCTATTCACTTTTTTCCCAGTAAAGTTGGCTATGCTTTCACAACTGAAAGGTAACAATAGCACAATACACCTGGCTTATAGAAAACTGTAAATGATAGCTAAATTAATAGTTAAATATACTTTTTTTCTGAGCTGAATATTTTTGCCTTTTTTATGACATATCCTATTCAAATAGTTTTAAAAATAAATAAATAAATAAAAGACTGTAATATAGTATATATATATTGTTATTTAAAAATCTAGAGGAGCTAGAGAAAGATCTCAATTTTAGAAATGTCAAAATATAATTTGTAATATTTGAAAATGTATAACAAAATAGATTTCTTTGGTGGAGGGGATGAACAATGTTGAAAATTTGGCTATTAGTTGAAAGATTTTGGAGCTATTATGCTTTGAAAATTTGCATTTTCCATTTGATGGGCGAGCGACCAATGATTTTTGATGTTTATATCTATAAAAACAAGAATCAGATATAAACTTCTAAAATGGTTTTATTAACACTTATGTGTCTGATATGCTTAATCATTTTATGCACATGTTGTATTTATTTATTTTATGTACATAATTATTATTGTTTGAATTTATTCTAGGATTGAAGTAGTCTCCTGGTGCTTATGAATCCAAATCTATAGCAGAAATACTTCCTATGCAAGAAAAAATATGTGTGATGTTTATTTTCACTAAAAGAAAGAGTTTGATAGCACTAGTAACTGGGATTAACTCTGAAGTCAATGGCACTATTGCATACATTTAACCTTGCTTCATATAATATACAGTTCTAATTGAGATAATGTAGGACTTCATTGTTTATAATACATTAACCAGACAATTTTACATGAGAGCTTGATAGAAAAGAAAACAATTCACTTGTAAATAAAATGCAAATTGAAAAGTAAACAGTAAATATGGCAAGATAATATGGAGCTTCATTTACAAATGTGTTAATCCTGAAGTACTTGGATTTCAACCAATTTTGTTCTACTTATTTCATGGCGAGTAAATCAACATAAGTAAATCCAATCACTTTGGATGTAACTAGGATGGGGAGGGATTGTCCTTTAAGGAAAAAATAGTATGTCAAGCAAATAAGAGCCCAATCAGAATGGTCAATGACTTCTTCTGTTCTTAGAGAAGGTTTTTCAGCAGCCTTTCACTCATTACAGGAGATTCATTGTGATGCTTCCAGATTCTGAATGACTAAAATGTTTATTTTCTGGCAAGCTTCTGCATCCAGTCTGTGGGAAATGTTTACTCTAAGGCTCAGCCATACATGCTATAAGAAATGTTGCAAAGCAGCCAATACTGACTAGAACTAATTATCTGCAGTGCTTCGTCTCTTGTTCTCATTTCAAGCATCAAGATACTGCCCAATTCCTATTCTTATCAGGCTTTCTTTCTTTCTTTTCTTTCTTTCTGACAAAAAACAATCAAAAACTTTGAGGGTTCCCAAAATTCTAAGCAAGTTTTTCTTGGTAATATGAATGATCCATGGGGTTTATTTGAAGTTTGGGAACCAGTAAATTAAAGTTGCAAAAATCTTGTATACATGCTGAAAACTTGAGGGTTGTAAGAAGGGATTCCCCATTGATGGAATGTCTCCTTATATATGTTGCATGTTCAGTCTTGCTTTGGTGCTTTTTTAAAAAAAAAAAACCTGAAATATATGGAAATATGCAAATTGGGGCATTGTAATCTTTTTCATCAGTTTAATGTATCAGCTAGGTTTGTACAAACTAAATAAAATATACAAACTAAATAAAATGTCACTTCATATTTTGCAATGGACATGAGAGATGCATTCTTCTTTCAACAAAATAATTTATCAGACAAGAATATAAAATTATATACAGCAGATTATGACAGTGTCACCCTGTTCATATCTTCCTAGAAGTAACTCTTTAATGAGCGTGTTGACATTTAGGATTACAGGCTAAAATTAAGACTTAGATTTATTTTAGAATAAGTTTATGGAAGTCCATTGTGATTTCTGAATATAATTTTGATAATTCAAAATTACCCCCCAAATACTATATAATAAGCAAGAATGCAGTATGAATGACTAGCAGTAAAACAATTTCATCTCTGTGACATCTTAAATAAGAGCAAATTTATCATAACATAAAATTTGCTCCTCAGATTTATTTTACAGAATTGAAAATGAAAGCCTACTCATCACAATTATATTACTGTTTTCAACATTGCAAAATCATTTTTGGTTTTCATGTAGCTTTGTGAGAATATTATCTCTTAAAGAAATTATCATTTCCCTTTCATTATATAATTTTAAAATATCTCCAAAAACCATATAATGAATATAGGTAACCAGATAAGAACACCCTTTCCAATTTTTACATGTTGCTTGCATAAATAAAGTTTGTTTGCTTGAACTAATATATCTGGAAGACCATTTCTTTCCACATGAACCGGTCCAACCATTTCTTTCCATATGAACTGGTCCAATCATTTCTTTCCATATGAACTGGTCCAGGGTTTGTATCCCTTATCTGAGGCTCTATTAGGTATCCCATCTCCTGAAGAAAAGAGGTTAGAGGAGATTGAAGACAGATATTTCTCTTGTGCAGCACCATAATCAAAGAGTATCTTGGAGAGTGGGCAGCCTATAAACTGAATTAATCAACCTCTTGATAAGGTGTTGGAGGTAAAGTAAGACTGGGAAGTTTAAGTTGCCTTTGGCTATTGAAGATCAATGTTTAGCTTTGGTTCAGTAACACATTCTCAGACCAATCTACTTATCAGTATAGTTACAGGTAAAAATTGGAGGAATGAATGCTATTACAGACCTTGAGGTCTTAGAGGAAAAGCTGAATGTAAATGCAAAGAAACAAGACAGTAGAATGTTTCTCCTAAAGTAACACTGAGAAAAGTAACTGGATGTGTTCATCTCCTTTTAATATCCTTTTGTAGTCAATCTCTTTTCCAGAACAGAAAAAATCACACCCTCTTGACCTTCAGGAGCCGCATCTGAAAAAAAAAAGGAAAAAAAGAAAAAAACTAGACAAATAAAGATGTTAAGGAAGCACTGCTCTGATGTGTGACTAAGAGGCAATAAAAGCAGTTGCATGGCTTAAGACTTAATCTTTGGGGTTTCCAAGCATATTCCTTCAAGCTCTTAAGGAACACTGATGACTTCTCTGCCCGGGAACATTCCCTTTCATTATCTAATTTATGTATATGTGGTGCAATGTGTTTTTATAACTATATTTTATCCCCTTGTTTCATCATTAGAGATAAAAGAACTTGCCATATACCAGGGGTGTCAAACTCAAGGCCCGGGGGCCGAATCCAGCCCTAGAGTGCTTAGATCTGGCTCATGAGGCTGCCCTGGAAACAGAAAAGGACCAGCCTGTGGTGCCTCTGCTGGTGAAAAAGAAGCTTTGGAGCGCCACATATAGCCCTCCCAAGCTCCATTTCCACTGGCAGAGGGTTGCAGGAGGCTGTTGCAGTGGAAAATGGAGCTCAGGAGCCCATTTTCACTGGCAGAGCACTTGGGCCACCACAAGTGCCCCAGACACGAGTGACATTCAGCTGGCCATGCCCACCCTGCCCACGCACACCCTTGAGGTCAAACACAACCCCAATGCGGCCCTCAATGAAATCGAGTTTGACACCCCTGCCATATACTCTGTGAGACCTTTAATTTATCTTGGTCTCTGTGAGACCTTTAATTTATCTTGGTCTCTGTGAGACCTTTAATTTATCTTGGTCTCTGTGAGACCTTTAATTTATCTTGCCTAATATGGCCAACACTGACTGGCAGCATCTGGTTTAGGTAGAAAAATTCTACTCTTGGGTCAAATTCTACACTTGGACCAATAAAAGATTTCCCAGGCAGTGACATAATTTAGTTTTGTCTCTGGATATGTTCATTCCTAGCAACGGGTTTCTACAGTAACAGAATAAATATTTATGTTCATTGATATACCTAATATTATCTTTTTGATCCAACAGAAAAATGTGGCTTAATTCGCCACCTAAAGATTCTGATCAAGGGCAGCACCTGTCTATTATAATAATAAATATTTGATTACATAAATATATAATTTCATCTGATCTGATTTTCATCCCTCATTTCCCTTGTCTGAATTGTGAAATAAGAAATCAGTAACTCTATCAATAAATCAGGCATCCATTTTAATCTGTAAAGATATTACTAAACCAGAACGTGAATCATAAACCTATAACTTCAAGTATCGATATGACTTACTTCCTCATAGTGCAGTTACATCTGTGGCAGAGCTTGACAGAGGGATAAATAAAATTTGTTTCATAGAGTTTCTTTCGCATAAAATGCACACGTAATTTGGAGGGGGGACTTATGATACTGAGTTTATGGAAAGGAAAAAGATAGATAAATATATTGATGAAGGAATATAGGCTTCTTACAATCAGTTATGCAATTCATGGTAAATTGTGGGCATGACCAAGGAGCAACAGGAAAGGAGCTCTAAAGTAAATCTCATGCACATAGTTTAACCACGGAGAGACAAGGGAATAATTATCATTGCAATTTGGGAATGTTAACTATTAGAGAAATAGAGGGATTACTCAGGAAGAATTCCAATGCTAGGATAATTCTATATTTATATATGTCTATATGTTTATCAGCAGGAATTAAGAACTGTGTTTATATGTCCTTTCTTTTAAAACTATACAATGTGAAGATGTCATATCTTGCTCTAACACAAAAACTAAACAAAAAATGAATATATAAAACAAAAAAATAATTAGTAGGCAGACATAGCATAGTCTATAACAATATCATGATGAAGAAAGCAGTTTTGGGATTATGATTGCTCTGGGTATCTGTACAACAGCTATCGACTGCTTTTAAATTTGGGAAGATCAGTATCACCACTTTTGGACTATACAAAGGTTGACCTTGATGCTATTGTATCATAAGCAGCATTAGTCAAATTTGCAACTACAAATTTTCCAGTCTGGTTATTTAACATTCCCATTTGCATATAGGGGACAATGAGGCACAAAAAGCTAATAAATAACAACATGTTGATGAAACAGATTGTGTCACGTGTTGAACAGTGCACTTTCTCTCAAACTTTTTTCAGCTGCACAACAACAAATGTCTGACAAACTGGGCTGCCAAGGCAAGTGCTCCAGTTATAGAATTCCCATTTCTCAGAAGGAAAATGAATGATGTTCCTTGCCATGCCTATAACCCACTCCACAAAATGTTATGTTTTCCACTAGCATCAAGACACTTTTCCAAGTAATGGACTTACCTGTAGGCTCCCACAATTATTATTTTTGAAGATACTTGTGAGTCTCATATCAGACAGCTTCTTAGAAAAAGTCGTGTGTGTGGCTTTGTAGCACACCAGTTTTTCATATCATTTTTTTTTAAATCTCAGGTTGATAAGAAGCTACGCAGATGCTTAGAGAGCTGCCCATCTAGGTGCTTATGGATCAGTGGTGGGATTTAAAAGTTTTTACTACCAGTTCTGTGGTTGTGGCTTGGTGGGCGTGGCTTAGTGAGTGTGGCTTGGCGGGCGTGGCAGGGGAGCGATACTGCAAAAACTCCAATACCTCCCCACTCCTGAGGGAAAGTTACTGCAAAATCCCATTCCCTCTTCACCCCACTAACCTGCTTTCCAGCTCCGTTCTCCTGTGCAGGGCAACAAAAGAAGATCCAGCCAATCAGCTGGAACTCAAGAAGCAGAGAATAGATGGGGGCAGGGCCAGTCAGAGGTGGTATTTGCTGGTTCGCTGAACAACTCAAAATTTCTGCTGCCGGTTCTCCAGAACTGGTCAGAACCTGCTGAATAGCACTTCTGTTATATGGCCTATATATGAACTTCAGATCTTCTATACAGTATACTTGTTCTTCTTTCTAGCATTATTCACGTGCTTTGGCAGGGTCCACTTGTTGGCAAAGCCACCTCCATTTGAGTCAACCCATGGCATCTTCAGGGGCGATGCCCATGTATTTCATGTCCACCTTGATGTTATCCATCCACCTTTTCTTGGTTGGGGTCGCTGGCCATCAGGGTCCAGATACATGGCTGTGCTTGCCACCAAGCCTTCTTTTTCACATAACTTCTTTACTTCTCTACAGAACAAGCAAGAAAGCTGGCTAGCACAGAAGGGTGGAGACACAGGGAATGTAATTCTTATTATGAATCCTAATTTGTCATCCCCTAACTGCTTTGCACATCCTAACGAAAATCTACCCTGATATTTGTGTTGCATGTATGGGAAATACTCAATAAATGTCAATAAATGATTGCCTTTAAAAATGGGATCAGCAGCTCTAATCTACATTTGGAGTAGATAACATTTTTCATGTGCCCAGGAGAAGGTCTTGTTGAACTTGATGTTTCTGGATGGATAAGACTTGCCCCAAGCTGCCCCAGTTAAAGAACATTTTAATGGAACTATTCTGTGCTTTTGATTTACATGCAGGTAGTTTCTTAGGTGGCTACCTGTGTGTACCTATTTTCATCTCAACATACTATACAGCTGCTGAGAGCAAAACAAAGCTTTGATTTCAGTTTCAAAGTCTATGATCAATAGTGGAAAGGCAATATTTTCCTTCTGCTAATGCTTCTCTCAGTTTGACTTTCATAAGCAAATAAGGATTGGAATGAACTTTAGAAAGGTTCTAAGCCAGGGGTCTCCAACCTTGGCTCCTGGAAGCCTGGCGGACTTCAACTCCCAGAGTTCCACAGCCGCTGGCTGTGGAACTCTGGGAGTTGAAGTCCGCCAGGCTTCCAGGAGCCAAGGTTGGAGACCCCTGTTCTAAGCCAATCCCCTCCCCAATACAGGAGTCCTCAAACCATCTCAGACAAACAGCTCAAATCTTTTTTTTTGAAAGCTTTTAGCGACAGAACTCTTGTCACTCTGGAAAGCAGAATATTCCCCTGCTTAATACCCCTCATGGTCTGATAATACTTCCATTCCTTGCAGTGGTGGGATTCAATTTTTTTTTACTACTGGTTCTGTGGGCATGGCTTGGTGGGCGTGGCAGGGGAAGGATACTGCAAAATCTCCATTCCCACTCCACTTATGGGGGATGGTTACTGCAAAATCCCATTCCTTCCCCACTAACCTGCTTTCCAGCTCCATTCTCCTGTGCAGGGCAACAAAGGAAGACCCACTCAATCAGCTGGGACTCGGGAGGCAGAGAATAGATGGGGAAGGAGCCAGTCAGATGTGGCATTTGCCCCTTTTCCAAACTATTCAAAATTTCCACTACCAGAACTGGTCAGAACCTGCTGAATACCACCTCTGAGTCCTTGTCCCTTATTATGTTCCATCCAGTCTTTAACTAATCCAGCCTTAATCTACATCGTGGAAAATGGTTAGAAATGTCCATATTGCTTTAGAAAGGAAAAGACATTGTTGTTTATTTTCTAACATTTTTGCATAACTTATTTACTTAGAACATAGGAAACTATCATATAATGAGCCAAGCCTTTTGTATATTTTGTCAATCAGCACTTCTCCAATTATATTTCCTAGGAGATACCAGAGATTGAAACTAGGGCTTTTTGTTTGCAAAGTATGTGTTTTATTTCTATGTTGTGGCTCCTGCTTCCCCCCACCACCCCCAAGAAAACTTCCACTAACCTGAAATTACATATATTTTCTAGACTGACAAGTTTGTACTGGACATCTTGAGTTGATCAAATTTTTGTTCAATTCCACAATAAAATTAAGAATTATCTATCTTCTTTCAGCTTTGATTCTTTAGTCATGCCTTTATGTAATCTGTTTCCTTTCCCTATATATCCAGTAATCAGTTTTATAACTAAATACATTGTTTACTATGTATTGTTTAGTACGTATTGTTTAATATATATTTTTACAATTCTCATTACAATTACAATTTTATTATAATAAAATTGTAATTGTAATAAGAATTGTAAAAATATATATTTTAAAAATGACATTATCTATCTTCAGCCTACTCAGAAGTTTCTGTCATTTTGAAGCACAACAACATCTAAAGAAAAAAGATAAAAGACATGTTATAGAGAAGCAGGTTACAAATATTGTCAATAAAATAAGTTTAGTATGTAGGTATACCAAGTTTTTGCACCATTTCAACCACTTGACCTGTGATTGGATGCTTCAGTCCATGTAACATTTTCTCATTCATATCAGATCCATCTTCAAGCTAGCAAAAATCCAAAAAAGGGACACATTTCCAGGGCTGACGCAATTTACAGTTGTTGTTAAGTAGAGAAAAAGATGATGAATAGTTTAGAGGTTTTCAGTCCAAGAATATCAGATCGTTCTGGAGATTTCAAGATAATGGTATTCAGAAAAGGGAAGGTTAATACATACAGTGACTGATCAAAGCTCATCAAGCTAGTAAAGAATAAGACAAGCACATCTGTCATTTCCAGCATGATGGGTAAATGTCTCCATTCTCCCTTCATAGACAGTATGTAACTAAGTGAATCTTAAGCAAACAGCATCAGCTGGCTCTCATCCTTTCACCAGCTGCATTATGACTTTAGTTATGTGTAATGGTCACCCCTAAGCCCATCTATCTTTCTCTTTTCTGGCTCCAAAGGATTTAACGCTGTCTTGGAAAGTCTTACAGCTTTTTTATTTGCTTTTCTCCAAAGTTCCTTTGAGCTTGTCATGTGCTTTATACATATATCAAGATGATTTGTTGTTGTCTCTGAAAGCAAGGGATAATTTCCCTGTACTATTAGTTTAGTGGAGAAATCATGTGTATAATATACTATGATATCTTTGAGACCCTGGAACTAATGCAGAATTCACAGAAAATTGTGGGATTCTGTCTGTAGGAAAACAACAATAAAGAAACTCTGATGTTACTCCCCGGGTCATTCTTGTTTCCTTGGGCCTGATACTTACTAGGGAACTAGAAGGAATTAAAGATTAGATTTAAAGAAGAAGGATACTCAAATTCAACTTGCTAATACAGAATGAAGCAAAATATTTTAACACTGGACATACTGAACAATATTTTTGAGCGGTGGATCCAGAAGTTAATTTTAAGAGTTTCTGTCTCTATAGATAAATTGTCTTTAAAGATGTTAAGGAAGAAGTTTTACCTTGCAAGACTGAGGCTGTTTTGGATTTAAAAATGACAGGCTATAAGAATGACATGGTTAAATAAAATGGTTTTTGCAAATTGCCAATACTAAAAAGAGATTATTTTGGTTTGCAACAGCCTAAAAAATAAAATAAAAATTGTATTGAATGTTGTAGGGGAGTTTATAGCTAATTGACAGAAGCTGTAAACAAGAAGCCTTTTTATAGCATTGTTTAACAGAGCCTTTCACTTCTAGCAATCAATACATTTGTGATGGTGTGGTATTACTGCTAAATTGTGTGCCAGTTCCTCCTCCTTGACAGCATCTGTTCACTGGTACTTAAATTTCTTAAAACTGAATCTCTATTCTATATTTATTCCTAATTTACTTACTCCAACCTCTTACAAAGCCTTTCTGATTTTTCTTGATTGGTTTAAATCAAGGCAAGGTAAGGACCCAAAATAACAATAAAACTCCAGTGGAAATCGTACTTAACCCATATGAAAAACAGCAGCAGTTGTATCTTATTTAACAATGGTGACAAGAAAAGACCCACCAAGACTCAGCTGTCACTTTGGAGACAAGCAATGCAGTATGATTCCCTTAAAAGTCAGTTTCCCACTAAATTCATTTATTTATGAATAAGCAAGTAAGGCCACCCTATAATAATCTTTATAAAGCCTACTCCTTCCTCATCATCATACTGCTGTTTACCTGAGTTTGTTTTCATTCTTGAAATAAGTGCAGTACTCCAGGAGCAAGGATTTCTCTGTCAGCTATGGGGCTGTTGGAGGGAGGAAACATAACTAGCCACTAACTTTCTTGAAACGGAAAAGCAAACTCGGGTAGGTGGGATAATTGTGGAAAGATTCCTAGCATATTGGAAAAGGTCTACCACATAAATGTTTCAGCACTTAAATCCTCAGGAAGGGAAGAGGGAGGGTAGGAAAAGATGAATGGCTAGAAAGTGAAATATACTGAGGGGAAGGAAATATATCTCTTACCACCAGTGAGGGCACACATATCACTTGAAAAACATTTGCACACATGGTTCTAGTAACTACAAAAGGGTGTGGCTATGTCTGTTTCCAGGGAATACAACAATATTTTTTAAAATATACAACTAATGACAGATATGCTATTTCCTTAGACAGCTATCCTGTTCTGAAGAAATGAAAGGAAATCAACATCCCCCTTACACTTGTAATATTACAACAGAATGATAACAATTATCCTGTGAGGGTAGTTCTCCGTGAATACACAATGCTCCTACACACATTTTTTTTTCAAGTAGGCATTCTTTTCAAGAAGTGAATGTACAGACAAACTTAACATATTTTCTATTCCAAATTTGGGACTCAAAGCTAATTGTCTTTGATCCGCATCAGTAATCCTGATCCCAAAAACTTTTTATTTATTTTTCTTCAAAAAAAAAACGTTGAAAAAACATTCCTTTGGCTGTATTGTTTTTTTTCTCGTAGAAACACTGCATACAATACTATGCGCCCATGTATATTTAAATAGGGGTGAAGATTCAAACTCCCACTACCCTTCTAAAACATTTGGAGCATCTTTCATCCTAAACCCAGATATATTTGAAAATAATTCTCCCCAATTTAAAAAGGTGTGGTAGTCCACTCTTGTGCAAATAAACTCCAAAGAAAGTGTAAAGGACTGCAAAACTAAGGTTTTCCAGGGCAGAGTGCTTAATAAAGAGGCAACAGTTTCATACCCAAAAAAACTCCGTTGCATGAGACCGATTGCTACAGGAACAGACAGCTAAAAGAGAGGCATCTTCGTTCATCAAGTTCCACATTCAATGAATTTCCGCAAAGCGGGGAACAGGAGGGAGGGGTCATAAAAAGAAGACTGTTTAAAGGAATTGCGAGGTTTCTCCTCCTCTCTTCCCCTCCTCCTCATGCTCCTCCTCCTCATTATTCTTTTAATGGAAATATACAAAGTGCAAGAAGAAATCCTAACTCCATTATGATTACGTTGAGATTAGGGTCTAATTGGTTAAGGTTCAGGTGGAATCCGCGGGCTAAATCCTAGCGGGGCGAACTGCATTTCTCAATCATTCTGTCAAAAGCGGCCGGGTGAGAGCCCACACGCTTCCGAACAAGTCATTTTAACAGTTACAAGCTTGGGACAAAGACCACACAGGGAGCTTAAGAGATGCAAATCGAATCTTAATCCGCGCTCATTCTGCGAAGCCTTCAACAAAGATGGAGTAATGCCTAATAGAAAAGAAATCGGCTTCTCTGCCATCAGCTTCTAGGAAAATCTATTAGAGAAAGGATAGATCTTATATTTACGGCCGGCCGTTGCCTTAAAAGGTTAAAGACAAGGATTGGTTTTATATATATATATATAAAATATATATATTTAATATATATATTTATATTTATATAAATATATATTTATATAAATATATTTATATAAATATATATATTTAATATTATATTATATATATATAATATTATATTTAATATTTATATTTATATATATATTTAAAAAATGGAAGCAAAAAGGATGGTGGGAGTAGCTTATTTTTTTTTAAATGTGAAATATTAGACCACCCCTTAAGGATGATCTTCGAGTTATATCCCTCGACTTGCTTTGATAATTTCGTTTGTATTCATTAGCCAAAGGAGAATCCTTTCAAATGCATTCAAAACAAGAGGGAAAGGATGATGCTGTCTTAATCAATGTCACTCTTAAAGCAAGGTCCCTTGATTTCAAGAAAGTTTCTTTTAATTCAATTTGGGGGGAAATAACTGTTTGGGAACACAGTTTTATCGGAATGATTCAGCATGAATGCTGAGGACTTCAACTTCTAGGCAATCCTCCTACCCATGAGGTTTGGGGACACAGATCAGATCCCAGCCTAAAAGGAATCGGGTTTGCTTTGAAGAGATCCCTCTTCCGAACTCAATACACAGCTCACACACACACCCCTGAAACGGAAGAAGCTTTTCGAAGCAGAATAGATCTCAGAAACTCTTCAAAAGTCCGCCCACCGGATTAAAGGTGACCTTACTTTAACACTTGCCTGGGCTTGCACAGTAAAATAGGCCACCCTGTCTCGGCTCCAAGTCGTGTGTAGAGAAATCCCTTCGGATCGCACGGGGATCTCTTTCTTTCCAAATGAATGGGCACATCATGAGAACTTGATCAGCCTAACACCAACCGAGAGTAGAAGTTGTTCGGCTCAAGATTAACCTAATTGGGGAGGGGGGGGCGAGGGACTCTGAGCATCTCGAAGTGGAAGGCAGAATTTCAAAAGGTGGGACTTTTGGGGTGAGAGCGAGGTTCCTTCCCCTTGGCTTATTTTTTTCTAATTTCGCTTAGGTTATTTCAAGGTAAACAAAAATTTGGGAAGCGAATGCTATCGTTGGGAGAAGCTCCGGCTTCCTAATTTACAGACTTCCTTAGAGAAATGTCAGTACCACTCACCTAGATCTCCATGGATTTGCAATTATTTTCTGGAGAAATTGATTAAAATTCTACCTGTTGCGTATTCCCTCCTGCTAAAAGTCCAGGTTATTTTGGGGTGGGGAGAGGATTGAAAGGGAACCCAGTGTGAAGTACACCTGAATGCCGCAAGGTGGAAAGGAATCTCACCTGCCACTTGTCCCCAGAACAGCATTTTACTTCTGCCTCGCTTGCCGTGCAGATCGGGGGGGAAAAGAGAGAGAACTGCCCTTCAAACCAAGGAGGAGGCAGAACCGGTAGGCCCAATGGGCAGCTTTCCCTGTTCGCTTTGAAGCAACCTAACTTCGGCTCTGCCAGCCACGCTCGGCTAAAACTCCTCTAGATGTACCCGCGCCAGCGATGGCAATGGCGCGGATCTCGCGGAGAAGGCTCGATAGGCAGCATCGGTCTGTGTGTGGATTATGTACACCTCTCGGTGTTTTTGGATTGTGCAAAAGACCACGGCATCATGCATGCCCCTTGCACTCCGCCATGAAAAGCTTTGCAGCCAGGGGGGTAATTTGGGTGCCGTTTTGGAGGGTAAATAAGGCCAAGCCCTAGGGAGAGAACTCATTCAACTGAAATTAGAGATGATGGATCTTACTTCTATAAGAAAACATAATAACATACTGGAAATATTAATGCATGCATTCTTCCTATGTTTTGGGACTAATCCGGCCCCCGTGAAAGCCTCTGCATGCCGTGGCTAAGCAAAGGCCTCTGCAGGAGCAAAGCAAAGATTTCATGCAGGGCCCTCCGTTTACAGAAGAGCTTTTCTCCTTGAAAGGGGATGAGTTCCTCCAGGCTGAGACGCGGCGCTCTGCCTCTCTCCTTCCCTCTTCGCGGGAAGACTAGGGTCCGCACAGAGAGGGGGATCCTAATTTGAGGGCGGGAAGGAGGGCTCAATGCCACTCGCGTCGTCCCCCACGCGGAAATGAATGGCAGCCGCTAATCCTAAACGTGGCTTAATCGCCGCCTTGGTTTCAAGCAAGCCCCGAGGGAGCCTCGCCACCCGCGGAAGCGCCAGACGCCTCCGGAGCCCTGGAGACCCTCTCGAGCTTCGCTCACGGCCTGGTTTCTCCCAGGCTTCGCCCTAGGGAGGAGGCCTTCCGGTTACGGGCCTATGAATGGGTTGGGAGGCTGGCCTGGCCAAGAGCGGAAAATAATAGCTGAAGCACTTCTTCGCGCGGAGTCGCCTTGGGCGCCATCTTGCTAACTCGGCCGGCAGCCTCGAGGCTGGCCACTGGGGTTGACTTGGACGAGATGCAGATCTGCCCTTTCGTAGTTTTTTTTTTTCCCCTTTTCCAGCCACTATCATCTAGGGCAGGGGTCTCCAACCTTGGCAAGTTTAAGCCTGGAGGACTTCAAAGCTGGCTGGGGAATTCTAGGAGTTGAAGTCCTCCAGGCTTAAACTTGCCAAGGTTGGAGACCCCTGATCTAGGGGGAAAAGACCCCGACGCTGGCATCAGATCTAGGTGGGTGTTGGAAGGGAGGAGGCAGGAGGTCGAGCAGCATCCGCCCGGTGGAGACTGGGGGAATTGGCAATGGATCGCTCCAGGACTGCTGCTGGACCCATTCTAGCAGAAAGGTCCAAACGGATCCTTCGTGGGACAGGACGGCCAGCCAATTCCTGAGATTAGGAATTTAGAATCGCCTCTTCGTTTCCAGCCTTAGTCCTACCTGCCTTCTCCCATCCTGAAAATAAAAGTTTTGCGCCTTGACTGTTTCCGGAAGCTGAACTTTGTCAGCCAGTTCTCCACCTGGCATTCATTTAGTTATTTCTGCCCCTAAAATGGGATCATATAATCGGTTAAAATCAGCATTACATACAATTAAAGTGCTGTAGCGACATAGCAGGTCTTAAAAAAAACTTTAAATACTTTAAAAAGTGAGCCAATAACTACCATAGGACTCAGCTACAAGACAATGGCAGAACCCCACAAAAGGCCTTCAGTCCTTGGAGGTTAGTGTAGTGTGGGTTGCAACACGATCTTTCAAAGCATATGCAGTCTCTGCCCAGCTGTAGCCTGTCTTCAGTTTTGATTTGTTCCCCCAAACAATAGGTGGAGGGCACTATAAAGAGCTCTGAAGCACACCTGGAAAGATCTTGGTAGGATTTATTTGGGGATGGTGGCAATTTGGAATATTGTTAACATTGCTAACCTCCCAAACGTGGCTCTTCAGGCTGAAATCCTATTCCTTATTAGAAAGAATTCTGAAAGATGATTTTAGAATTGCACTGTTTCTACCTGAATATACTTCTCTAGTGTTTGCATATCCCAAAACCATGGCTTATTTGCTACAGGTTGTGTCAACATCTACTTCTGCTGACTGCCTATTGCCAGCAGTTTTCCAGTTCGAATCCCACCAGGCTCAAGGTTGATTCAGCCTTCCATCCTTCTGAAGTGAGTAAAATGATGACCCAGATGGTTGGGAGCAGCATGCTGACTCTGTTTAACAGCTTAGAGAGGGCTGTGTAAAAAGCACTGTGAAGCGATATGTAAATTTAAGTGTTATTGCTATCTAATCATTGCAGTTGATTTCATTAGAGTTTATATCTGACCCAAATCCCATGGATTTCAGCATCACAAGAGTCTCAGGAGAAACTTCCAGGAATCCTATAAAGGCAGTGTGTGGCTTATCTCCTTCCTCCTAAGGGCTTAATGCAACTAGAATTAATTCCATGAAAGGTTGTTTGTAAGCAAACCTGTTTATCTGGCTAGGTCAGTTAATATGTTATGCTATCTTCAAACGATCTTTGCTCTGGGCCCATTTTCTCCAAAACAAGATTAATGGTTGAAATTGAAATATCCAATGCAAATGTGGGGAAATTAAGGCAAAAAACTGAGGCAGAAGTCCAATTCTGCAAAGGGGTAGAGTCTTTTGATTCTTGAATTCAGTAAAGACTAAATCATTTGAAATGCCAATATTTTGAGTGAACACTGTCGATGAGGTCCAATTTCATCTTATTTGGTTCTGTAATTAACATTTTACAGGATATATCTTAACCAGTTCCCAACGAATACAGCTCTTAATAAAGAAATTTAAAATAACGTTAAAATAATTTTTGTATTATTATGATGCTGGTTACTTCCTTCTAAATTTTGGGACGCTTGCAGTGCACTTCCAGATGCCTTAACTATATCTTTTTTGTAAATATTATGAATAAACAAGGTTATTTCTAAAACTCCATATATATATATATATTATTTCTTATTCCAGGTGTATTTTTTAACTTTGAAAATACCATTGATCGCTAAGTCAATCATTTTCAAACCTAGGAAGTTTGACTTCATTTCAGACCACCCCTTGAATGGGCACCATGTGAGGCTTTGAAATTATTGCTTGAATCTGAAATAGCGCCAGGACATCCCACTCAGGGCGGGAGTGTTCTCATGTTTGAATTTTAAGGAAAGATCACAAGAAGCAATGGGTCCTTTCATTTAATTTAGGGGCAGGCAGATTAGTGTTCGTGCCTCCATGATCCAATCAGCCGTTCAGGCTAGACAAATTTCCAATAAAGCGCTCTGGGTAGAATTGGGGGAGGAGGGAGGCGCGAGGATGGTTTCCGCTGAAAGAAAACAGATCCTAAAATCTATCCCAATCCTAAAACATCCCAAAACGTACAAAGATCGCACTTCCTGAGTGGTTACTAACTTTGCTTAAAGGGGCATTGTAGCTCTGCTGGGGGTGGGGGGCAAGGCTACTCTGGACCTTAAATCTTCCTTTGTTTGAGAACCGGAAGAGGATTCTGATGCAAATAAATCCACTGGACTTTGTGTGGACAGTCCCTCGTGGGTTAAACCTGCTCAAACACCGTCCTTTTCTATGGGGACTGAGCAGAAGTGTCTTTCCTGTTTACCTGGGGTGGGGGGAAAGTGGTCAGTAATAGAGAACAAGGTAAGCAGGAGCGCCCGCATGAAACTCTCTTGAGTTACAAGCTTGTACATCCAGGAAAGTTTGGTTGGGATTGTCATCGCAATCTACGAAAGGCCATTTCATTTTCATGTAGGGCGTAAAGTAAAAGTGAAAAGGGGGAAAGAGCAGAAGAGGTGGGGAAAGTGCGATGAACAGCGCTGGATTCCAGGTATGTCGGCTCAGACTAACACGAGCAAAGCGGGAAACGTAGCAGTAATCTGAAATCCTAGCTGTTTTGCGAATAAGGGTTTTGCAAAGAGTCAGGTTTTCAGATAACAGATAATCAGAGTTGGAAGGGACCTTATAGGCCATCTAGTCCAACCCCCCTCCCCAAAGCGGGAGACCCTGTACCATTTCTGACAAATGGCAGTCCAATCTCTTCTTGAAAGTCTCAAGTGATGGTGCTTCCACAACTTCTGAGGGCAAGCTGTTCCATTGGTTGATTGTTCTCACTGTCAGAAAGTTTCTCCTTATTTCCAGGTTAAATCTCTCCTTGTTCAGTTTCCATCTATTATTCCTTGTCTGGCCTACAGGTGTTTTAGAAAATAGCTTGACCCCTTCCTCCCTGTGGCAGCCCCTCAAATATTGGAGGACCGTTATCATGTCTCCCCTGGTCCTTCTCTTTACTAGACTAGCCAAACCCAGTTCCTGCAACCATTCGTTGTATGTTTTAGCCTCCAGTCCCCTAATCATCCTGGTTGCTCTTCTCTGTACTTTTTCTAAAGTCGCAACATCTTTTTTGATAATGTGGTGACCAAAACTGGATGCAGTACTCAAGGTGTGGTCTTACTAAGGCTTTATAGAGTGGTATTAGTACTTCCCTTGATATTGATTGTATCACTCTGTTAATACAATTTAGGATTTTCCTGAGGTCTGGCGATTCTGCAATTGATATGAACGATGAGGCACACGTAATCTCGTATTTCCGTTCAGCCAATCCCATCCACCTTCTCCTTCCATGGTGGGATCTTAGTGGACAGTAAGGGCAGGTGGGCCTTTCATTTAGCTCCAGGGGTTGACCAGCCCAAGGTGGTGGGGAGGGGTGGGACAGGGGAGGGGCATCTTTTCCTGCCCATGCAGCCTCAAAAGTGGATGCCCAAGTGGGTCGGATTCTTAGAAACAAACCTGCAGAAGGCCGGACAGGAACAAAAGCTGGTAGTGAGGATGGTGACTTTGACATGACCGGATACTTGTCCCAGAATGCTCAGGCTGAAAATGCTGATGATTCACTCTCCCAGAAAGCACCCGGTTGGGAAAGTGATGGACAGACTGCCCCGTTGCTGCTCTGACACTAGTATTTTGGCCTGTCCAAAGTGGGGGTGCTGGGCTGCCTGGACGAGCAGCTGCAGCAGGAAAAGTCAGGCGGTGGCCCCTTGGCATTTCTGGTTGACACAGTCTGAGCCAGCTGCGGTTTGGCAGACGGGGTGCATTCCTGTTCTGATGGTCTAAGACAGAGGTCCCCAAGCTTGGCAACTTTAAGATTTGTGGACTTCAACTCCCAGAATTCTCCAGCAAGCTATATTGAAGTCCACAAGTCTTAAAGTTGCCAAGTTTGGGGACCCCTAGTCTAAGACTCTGGCCTTAATACCAGAAGGACCTGGTTGTTTGAAGAAGTGACAAGGCAAATGCCATCGTTATTGCTGTTGCTATTCCCTCTAGGAAATGCACAACTTTTTCTTTCTCCATTGGTTTGATTGATTGACTGGCTGATATTCTCCGCTCCATTTTTTGGATCTCCCACTCACCTGGCAATTTGGGGCCACCATAGATGTCCTGAGATATTTTTACAGTCTAATGCTATGATAGCAGATTAATAGAGTTGGAAGGAAGGGACCTTGTAGGTCATCTAGTCCAACCCCTCACCCAAGAGGAAACCCTACACCATTTCTGACACATGGCAGTCCAGTCTCTTCTTTAATGCCTCCAATGATGGCGCTCCCACAACTTCCGAAGGCCAGCTGTTCCATGGGTTGATTGCTTTCACTGTCAGAAAATGTCTCCTTATTTCCAGGTTGAATCTCTCCTTGATCAATTTCCACCCATTATTCCTTGTCTGGCTTTCAGGTGCCTTGGAAAAGGCTTGACACCCCCCCCCCCCCCCCCGCTCTTCTCATCTCGGCAACTACTCCGGAACTGCTCCCGAAATCCAGATCCCGAGCTCTTCCCCAATCCTCCGCCTTCCTGATTCTTCCTTCCAGCAGCGTCCCTTCCTTTGAGACCAGCTGAGTTGAAGGAACCCACTTTGCTTCCCTCCCTCCCTCCCCCCCCCCAGAAGAGACTGCCCATGAAGAAAAGTCTGTGGGCCAGCGGAAGATCGGAGAGGCCCTTTGGCTTCTTTGTTCAATGGTGGTCAAGCCTCCTCATCAGCTTTCTGTTTCTTGTTTGCTGTTAATATCCCCTAGCAAGATGACCTTTTGGGAAACATAATTGGCTAGACTAGTGGGGAGGGAATTGAACCAGGATCAGGTTTTCTTGGAAAATTCAGAAATAGCGATGGGATTTATTGCAAGAATCTATCGCTGGGTGTATCATACACAAGAAAGAGATTAAAAAAAGACCCAGAATAATGGGAAAGATTTGTATATAGAGGCTGAGGCCTATAGGATGGGAAATCATAGGAATCTAATTTGCTGGCCAGTTTTGTGGGAAGTTAGACAGGTCCCCCCTACCTGAGATTATTCCCATTGTTAACCAAAACAGCCATTTCAGAAGTAGCAGCAGAACTGGGGAATCCCATTGTTAAGGAGAGGGGAAGTTGGGTGAACCAGTCAATCCCTGATATTGGGGCTTCTCCCCTTCTTAGGACTGTGCTTTGAGTGGTTGAGTAACTCTTCTATTCTTTGGTTCAGATGGGATTGCTTTATCTTTATCTTCACTTTATCTAAAGGCAGGATAGGTCAATTTGGGATAAGGAAAACAGAGGAGCTAGATTGGCCCTGGTCATATCTGAAAGGGAGGGAGGGAAAAGAGTAGAGCCTCCATTTTGTTAGATCGATTTTCTCCACCACAATTGAACCAAGTTCATGTCCACAAGCAGTAAACAAGGGAAACTCGCTGACTGAGCTGTTCCTCAGTTGCAGGTTAACCTCCCTCATAAGGTTGTTAGGATAGGGATCAAATTGATGTTCTGTTTGAAAAGAGGCTGTCAAACCAACCAATGGTGTTTGAATCATAGGTTTTATTAGCTTCCCTCACTTCCTAAATTTTAGCAGAGGTGTTTGGTTGTTTTTAACATGTTTTCAAAAGTAATGTTAAGGTTTTTTTTTTTTAAAAAAAAAAAAAGATTCATCCTTTGTTGAAAATAAAATAAGCTAACTAAGCCAATTAGTTAGGGTTGAAGGAAAGATTTGAAGGAAAGGGAAGCAAATCTGTTGTCCTTGTCTGTGGGTTTTTTTTTTTCCTCCCCCCCCCCCTTCTCTCCAATACAATATTCTGTATCTTTCAGGCTGTCCGGCTCTCATGATTACAAATAGGCCTGTTTTCAAATGGAAATAAGACTTTCAAACTGATTATGTGTATTGAATTAGAGTCGCTCACTACAGGCTCTTGTTTAAGATGTATTAAGGGGAGAATGATGGCTAGAGACCTTTGGCAACAGCTCAGAGAGGTAGATTTATTTTGCAACATTTGGCCACTGGCAGAATATTGCAGCAAAATAATTTTGGCAAAGAAGGCAGAGCACCACCATATAAATAACCCCCTCAGTTTCCCTCCCTCCTCAACTTCTAATTCCAAGAAACAAGACATTTAAAGAGATCTGCTCCCACCCCATAAGAATCCTCTCAAATGTTCAATTGGAGGAGCTGGTGATTGCATAGTCCCATTCGGCCTAAACTCTGTTATAGCGACTCACTTTCTGTTCAAATCGTTTATTTTTTTTTAGAACGTCTTGCTCTAATGCGATATGGTTAGAAGGGGGGATGTCAAACTCGATTTCATTGAGGGCTGCAACAGGGTTGTGTTTGACCTTGGGGGCCAAGTGGGTGTGGCTAGCTTGATGTTGGGGGTGCCTGTGTGGTGGCCCAAGCATTCTGCCAGTGAAAACGGAGCTGGAGAGGCTGGACGGCCTCCTGCAATCCTCTGCCAGTGAAAATGGACACCTTTGCTGTTCCCAGGGTGGCCCCTGTGGGCCAGATCTAAACACTCCATGCCCCCCCATGTGGCCTGTGGGCCTTGAGTTTGACCCCCCTGGGTTAGAAGAAGACTGCAGTTCTTCAAATTCTCAGCCAATATGGCTATTGTCAGAGAATTATGGGAATCCTAGAACCTCTGGGAGGCACCATGTTGGAAGAAGTTGATCTATGTTAAATAGGGTAACAGGTATGGAAAGAACAAATGCTCAGGGCTCTGACAGTTACCCCCATTTAAATCATTAGTCTCTAGCCAAACTTCCAAAACTTGAAAAAGATTTATTAGGAGTAAACATGCCAGCGCTGCCTCAGGGTCAGTTACACTGACCCTGAGACACATCATTCATTGTCACACTTGACCCTGGATTTCCCCCCACCCCCTGGGTGTATCGTAATTCATATTCTCCAATGGGACAATCCATAGCCAAGAGTCATCAATCATACTCTCCAGTTAGAATTTTGTGCAGCAGAAACTTCGGTCACCGAGAAACTATCTTGGAAAACATTTATGGAATGCAAGCTGCCCAATGTTCCCCTTTCCTCCCTTTTTGTTGGCAACTCTAAAAAGACCATAGAAATATTGTATGAGATGACACCAATGAGGTGAAGCTAAGGCTGAATTCAGGAATATTTGTTTGGATATTTTGGAGGATTCAAAAATATTTCACCTAACTATGGTCATATGATAAGCACTGCAGTTGCATGAAATGGGAATCAATCCATTAAGAAACAATAATGGAAATCCAGACTACTTCCTCTTTAGCCTGTTGGGTCCAGCAGCCCAGCAAGTAAAATTCTAGGAGAGACAAGAATAAGCTCGTTACTCTACTCCAAAGAGTTCCTTTGGATCTGGATTCCACCCCCCCCCCCCCGCCTTTGGATTCTTTTGAAGTTGTAGGTGCTTCATTACTGGAGGTTTTAAAGCAGGGGTGTCCAACCTTGGCAACTTTAAGACTTGTGGACTTCAACTCCCAGAATTCCCAGCTTTGCTGGCTGAGGAATTCTGGGAGTTGAAGTCCACAAGTCTTAAAGTTGCCAAGGTTGGACACCCCTGTTTTAAAGAAAAGGTGGACAGCTACCTGTTTAAAATAGGGCCTCCTGCTTGAGCAGGGAGGGTACTTCCAAGGCCCCTTCCAGCTCTATTCTGATGGGTTGGTTGATTGGATTGACTCTCATTAACCCATATGGTTAGTTCTGAGAAAATGATGCCTGCCTAAAATCTGGTAGAGCGACCTGCTGGACCAAACAGCAAAAGAATGCCTAGTCACTAGTCACTAAATCTAGAATAAAGGCCAGACCATGTTGGGCTTCTGCAGGAAAAAAAGAGATCATTGATTTCATTGCCCTGACCTGATCCAGTTCCACATTGTTTTTAAAAATCTATTGAAAGCATCTGAAGCATTTTGTCATTGCTCACAGTAAAGGTTAAAAATCCCAGCTAATGTGATACACATGCCAAGCACTGCCTTTCACAGAAGTGGAAGTATAACAGAATCTACAGTTGCCACCAATTTCTTATTTTAAAAAAACACTATACTTTCAAATGATAACATAAAGATAAAAACACTGGCTTAGGTCACTGGTATAGCCGTACATTTCCATCTGGCCAGTTGATAAAAAGCCTCTCCAAAGACCGCTGAGTAAAGAGCCAAGCATTCCGATAATTGCTCAGTTATAGATTTCCCTGACCATTCAGAAAGTATCAATGCATTCCCATCAAACGCTGTTTAGCATATTCTTCAGAAGTTTATCGGTTTTTTGCCTTGGGGAGGATTAGGATGAGCTGAAGTTTCTGACAAGCATGTGGTTTCTTTTCAGTAATTCAGTTTACTATTTTATACGATTTTTTTGTTAAGAAAAAAAGAGCATAGGAAACTAAAGAGAAAGAAAGGATCGGGTTTCCTCCCCCCCCCCTAGAAAAGAGTGAAGAAATGGAAAAAAATTGGGGAGTCGGGGGCATGATCCATTATGTTCCATTCCTGTGGTGAATAAATAATCCCTTAAATGGTCTTCCCTTCATCCTTCCCTAAGAGTCTGCGGTCTTGAAATACTCCTTATGTCTGCGTCCAGAGAGGGAAAGCTGAGTTAAAACAAATCAAACTTTATAGAGCCTTTTAAAAACAAAAGCAAAGGTTTAAAAACTTTCCTGGGTAAGCCCATTTTTGTTGGCTATAAACCAGAGGGAGTCAGATGTAAACAGTTGCACAGTTTTGTCCCCCAGAGATCCTTATTTTATTTTAAAAATTAATTCTTCTAAAAAGCAGATCTCCAGCCTTTCTCCTTCGCCACCACACCGCCCTTCCCCCCCCCCCCCCCCCCCCCCCCCCCCACCGGCACAGGAGGAAAGGCGCGGGAGCCTCTTCCCTTCTGCGCTTTTCCAGATGGAAAGAAAGCGCCTCTTTCAAAAACGGGGAAGGGCGTTCGGGTTCCTCTCTGGCCAGAGCGAGCTTGATGAAGAGGGAAAAGGCCGCGACTGGTTAAAACAAGAGCGGCTTAGAAAATCCGAGCTTTCATTCGCAGTGGTTGCCCGCCCTCCTTCCTCTCCCCCACCCCGGTTTCTTCCCAGTTTCCCCCGCCCTTCGCGCCCACCTCGGCTCTGTCCAGCGTTTCGCCTCTCCGCTTCTGATTGGCGGGAGAGTCACTGAACGCAATTCGGCTGCATCCACGGTCCCTTACGGCCTCCCCGCATATTGATGAGACCTTCTCTCAGAGCCATTCCTGTTGAATGTGGAAGGCGGGGGTAGGGTGGGGGGGAGGTGAGTTGAACAGACAGGGAGGGTCTCCTCTGCTCCACATGATGATCCTTTCCAACGTAGGGTGATGGCGGCCAAGCAGCAGCTCCCGTCCATCAGATGACACAATATTTCCCCCGTCTATTAGTCTATTAGTTTGATGACTGTAACACGGCTGCCCAAGAATAAATCTGTCTCCCGAGGTGGCCTCTGTTTCGTTTATCCGAGGATAGCCGCATGATCAGAGTCTTTGTGTATTCAGATACACATTCGGGATTATTCTGACCACACCGGCACACTGTTTAGATTAAGGAAGATCTCCAACGAGCCACTTACATATGGGAATATCCTTATAGTTATCAAGTTCAGCTGTAGGAATGAGTGACCTTTGCAGGCTGTGCAATAACTCCAACTGTGTGTATTTTCTCAAAAAGGGGTCTGATTATGTTTGATTGAATTTGTTCCTAGATGGCCATGCATCAGCTCATATTTTCTTATAGACATCATCCAAACATGGGGGCATTTAGCATGTTTAAGACTGCACTGTTCACCTATCTGACCAAAACCATTTTAATCTATTTTATTTATCTGGATTATAAACTGTACTGTTATATTGTTTGTATTTTCAAATACAAATATACTATGACATGGCACCTGGTGAACTAGCATATTATCACTCAGAAATTATAATTAACTATGTGTGCGTATTTGAATCTTGCACATATTCACCATTGGCCCACATCAGTTAACTAAAGGTGATTAAAACACCTGAACTTTATGGACACTGCTGGTTTGGGATTCAGTTCAACTGAATATATTTCAGAGCAACCAAATTTAAATGTGTACCAATTGAGACCTATTCTGATAGGGTTTTTCAAGCAAAATTCACTTGATTTTGATAGACTCCTTCGGAAGTTTCTTGTGGAGTATTGAGTTAAGAGGAGGAGAGAAGATGTTAGGTAGGTTTTATTTTCTGTTGACCGGCATTGACACGGACCATGAGTCAATCTAAAGTAAATGGACCATTGAATTCTTTATTTGTTTAATCATACTTACCCTTGATTGGATGTACAGTACTTTTTAAAAAAGAAAAAAGAAAAGAATTTTGTTAGCAGGATCAGGGATATTCCGTAAGAATTAGTGTGATATTTATAACCCTTTAAGAAGCTTTCTTTGGAAACACATTTAGAGTTGGAAAAGAAAATGAAGAGTGGATGTGTATGAGTTCTATCCAATAACCTAGTGCTCATTTAGCAGAACGTTCAGAGAATGAATGGCACAAATGAAAGGTCCCTACAATGATACAAGCATACATCACAATAAAAATGAAATTATTATAATGGCTGTGATCTATCATATTTTTACAAGAACCAATTTATTTCACATTTTGAGAATATGAAACATATTAAGCTGTTTACTTTAATAGTGGGAAACTAAGAAATTAGAATCCCAGAGCTATTTGCTTCTGTTTCTGAATTAACTTAGACTTCCTGATTATAACAAAATATAAATTTAAGGAATGATCAAAGTCTGCAGGAGTTTGATGTGTTCCCATTTCTACTTAAATTGCTATTTAACTTACAGAATATTCTGAATGCCAATACACCAGGACTATATACAAGTGTGTGCATGCTAATAACTTCCATGTCCAAAGAGAAACATGTCAGACCTACTCACAAATGTGTAAGAGCCATTGTTATGTAGTTTGGGGTTAAAGCCAAATTTTCTTGTTTCGTTTATCACAATTCATGGTATATTCTAGAAATACAAGTGAACTGGGGATGAATAGATGAATGAACTATGTTTTTGATTCCAAGAATGACAACTGAAATTTCTGCCACTGAATTCTTTTTCGTGACAGAGAGTTCTTTTTGAAACACGCACATTTTGAAGCCCTCCTTGTTAAACAGGAGGAGGAGGAGGAGGAGAGAGATTCTTCTATATTTCTCAATACTGAAAAGTTATAAATTAAGACGTTTGAAGTCAGAGTTTCCTGTGCCTGGATAGTTTTCAACAGGAACCCTGGAAGAAGCAGAGCTCCGACCCAAAAGCATTTCGAAGGGAGAAGCGGGGGAAGCAACAGAGAAGCCTCCTCCCCTCCCCTCTCCTTCTCTCATGTATCGGTCTGGGGAAGCCCAGGAAGAGTTCAGTGAAATTCACCCCCAACAAGTAAGAAATGTGGCTATCAAACTGACCCAGAAGAACTTCCGGTACTGGGTCGTGAGGAAAGGATTCCGGAAGAAGGCAGGGCGACGTCTTTTGCAAAAGAGCCAATCGAAACTACGTGGATAAATCCATAGATTCCCTAAAAGGGTCCCTGTGAACCCTCCAATCTTTTACTGTAGCTTTGTCAGAAGTTGAATTCGGATTTGGGGGACGGAGGGACGGGACATATATCTAGCTTAATCGTGGCCGGTTTCTCCCTCAAGGCCGCACATCTCCCACATCTCCACATTGTTTGGCCGTCGACGTTTTCAGAGAAGAAACTACTGTACACCTACGGGATTGCGCCGGGCCCCAAGGCAGCGTTTTGACCCACAGTGTTAACGCGGGCGAATTCAAAGATGAGGAGACAGCGAAGGCTTCTTGGAGCATCCTTGTTCTAACTCTTGGCCCCAGCGGAACCTGGGTGGACAGGAGGGCGCCAGCAAGAACGAGACTCCTAAGAGGTCACCTGGCAGTTTAAACAAGACGTAGGGATTTCGCAAATAACATCGCCAATGGGCCCGGCTGCTTCAGTGTCTGCTCTGACCAGTTCAGAGAGTCCCGCCCGTCCCAGTTTCTCGGCCTTGTTCCATCATTTGCTCCGTAGTCTTTTGGCTCAGTTTCCCCAGGACATTTTCACACCATGTTTAGGCCATTCCGCAACTTCACCCCTGTACAATTCTAGCCCAGAGAACAGGACTAAATGCCTCTTAGTAGGTTTCCTTAGAAAAGGCTTGGAAAAATCCCTCTCGATCACAGTATGAAAGAAAAAGGGAAAAGTTTCTTTCGCGATCCGGGGAGAGAGAGAGGGGGGAGGGAGGAAGGGGGAGAGAGAGAGGGAGAGAGGAGGGAGGGAGGGAGGGAGAGAGAGAGAGAGAGACAGGGAGGAAGGGGGAGAGAGGAGGGAGGGAGGGAGAGAGAGAGAGAGACAGGGAGGAAGGGAGAGAGAGAGAGAGAGGAGGGAGGGAGGGAGAGAGAGAGAGAGACAGGGAGGAAGGGAGAGAGAGAGAGAGAGAGGAGGGAGGGAGGGGGAGAGAGAGAGAGACAGGGAGGAAGGGGGAGAGAGAGAGAGAGAGGAGGGAGGGAGGGAGAGAGGGGGAGGGAGGAAGGGGGAGAGAGAGAGAGAGGGAGAGAGGAGGGAGGAAGGGGGAGAGAGAGAGAGAGAGGAGGGAGGGAGGGAGGGAGGGAGAGGGGGAGAGAGCTGTAGAGAAGCCGAGAGACTGAAGGTTCTGAGCAAGTGAATCGTGTAAAATAAAGTAGCTGAAGTACAGGAAAGACAAGGGAGCGGTCTCTTTAACATGCACCACCGGCTAACTAACGCATAAAGAAAAGAAATTCGTAGAAATAGGCTGCTGGGACATCACACCACTGATCTAAGGAAAGTTGTCTTCGGAACCACGAGAGTCTCGCTGGTGGGAAAAAAAGTCAGCAAAACTTCCAGCGTGCCGACACCTGTTATAGAGAACCCCGTTCTGCGGGGCCATTTCCATTGGGCGGGGGTCAACTTCCCCCCCTTCCTTCCTATTCGGAGTACAGGGCAGTCAGCACAAAACACACCCAGTCACCACGATGACTGGGAAAACGGTTCGACCCACCCGCTCCTTGAATTAAGAGTTCCACCAAAGCAAAAGGCAAAACTTTTTTTTTTTTTTCAACTAGAAAATCCTGGGGGCTGCCTCGCCTTCTGAACTTGAAGCCCTTGTTTGTGGCGGACGGGGCTGCTGTCTTGAAAAAGCAAAGTGGGTCTTGGAAAGCCAGGCCCAGGGTTGAGAAAGGTGGGAGACCCGCAGGAGCGCCACCTGCTACCTTGATCCTCGGGTTGAAAGGATGGAAAAATAAAATTTGCCGACTTTCCCAGGCCTGGGCAGGGAGGTCTTTCGAATTAATCGCCAACTTGATTAAGACAAGGGGTAACTCTACTTTTCCGAACCATTTCGAGAACTCACAGATTACAGTATTATATGGCTTCTTCTTCACTCCCCGTCCGCCCAGACCTACGGAGGACCTAGTGGGCAGATGAAAGAGACGCTGCCAACTTTATTCCAGCTAGTACCTTTAACGCTCGTTTCCTTCCAAGTCGGTGCTTGATATTTCATCAAGCGCCAAGTCTAAGCGTGGCTCTGATAGCCGCTACCCGGCCTATCGCACGTCCTTCCTGAACGACCGCTGTTTCCAGGGACACGGAAACTTTGGGGGAAGAAAACTAGCTATTCTCCCCCCCTCCCCTCCCCCCGAAACACTTTCGCTTATTATTTTTTTCCCCTTTAAGAGACCGTTTAAGAGTCGCCGAAGGCGTTCTCGCCAATAGTCAGGAAAATAACATTGAATGCTGAACATAAGATGTGATGAATGTCTGGAGAGATGTGGCTTGTCCCTTTCCACCCACACTTTATTAGCAATATTGGAAGGTGGCCCGTGTATGTAATATGTAGACATAGTCATCACGCGATTCCCTTTAGGATGAGGAACGTCATGCAAGAGGATATAACTTAGAAAGGCAAAGAAATGAAAGCCATGAGATTTTTTTTTTTTTTTTTAAAGGAACGGAAATGTAACTCGAATTCGCAAAACCATTCACTACTCCTTTCCCTATCTGTCCGTCCCTGCCGATCATTCTTGCTTCGCGTGTCATCTTGCCTATTATTGTTTGTTCCTTAAACTTGTTGCTTTGATTGAATGTTGAGAGAAGAACAGATACGAGTTCTGGGAGGAAATATGCAACACCTGTATGTATGTATTGAAAACAATTCTGTTAAGTGGCATGAATGGATGGGTGGCAATGAAACAAGGGTGGAAAAAGTTTGGGCTATTCGGAGACCTAAGGATGTTTAAGAATGGTGACTGCTAAGTATTTGCTTTGGGGAAAAAAATCTGTTTCAAATTCGTGGTTTCGGTTTCTGTTGCTATGTATACATGCACACAGCAAGAATGAATAAACATCTAAAATGTCGTTTACTCGTTTTTATTTTTGAATCATAAAACGGAGAGTACTAATACAGATAACAAGAATATTAATAGGCTCAGAATATGGGACCTGCCTATTTTTTAAAAAGTAATATTAACAGCTGATCCTGGGAGATATTGGAGATGGAAGGAAAAGAAAGGGAAGGGAAGCAAGTAGAAGGCAAAGTATGATGAAGATCACGTATGCCTCCCCCTTTTCTGCTGCCACTTGCAGGCGTCAAAATTCCTCCATCCATTTTCCCAACTTCACTAAACGTTTAACTGCTTGCTCTGGGGTTTTGTTTTGTTTGCTTGATTGCTTTTTATGTGAAATTTGTGATCATTTATTCCGTTTCTATGCTGTTTGATGCATTAATTTTAAGCTCAGGTTTCTTGGTTGCATTGTACAATCTGTCTAAACTTTCACTGAAATTATTAGAGTTCTTAGCCAAAAGGGATACCGTCAAATACAAAATATATGTATATTCATGTTTCTATTTACACAAATGTTCCCATACTCATTCCTTGTATATTTTACCATCAATGTGTTAAATAATAAAGGAGTTACCATGCATCCTCCTTTTACTCCCTGCTCAATGTTGAACTATTCACTAAGTATTTCTTCCATTCTCACACAAGCAGCAACCAACCTTCACAGTTGTGAAAGCTATCCTGTAATTCAAGTCTATTCATTGTCAAATGCTCTCTCTAAATCAGCTATTTAAAAATTAACTATTTTATATAAAAATTATGTTGCACAGCTGTCTCCACCTTATGGATTCCTACATTCATTTGCACCCACAACAATGTAGAGACCTTTCAGTTCATAAGTTATTACATTTTAGTCTTGTCTTTCCTAGTTAAATGAGCATCTTTGCTTCCCTGCATGCCTTTATTCATTCTACTGTGCAAGAATGGACCACCTATTGCTGCCTTTATATTTCTTTTACTGTAGCTTCACAAACATTCAGCCTATTTTTCTTTCTTTCCTTTCCTTTCTTTATTAATTCATGCTCTTTACATTTATTCCTCTTACTTTCCATGTTTTAATCTTTCACGGTCACAGACAAATGGGCCCCCAAATATTGATCTCTACTGCCATAATGGTTTTCATCAATCTAGCCCATCTCACAATGCTTTTTTTTTTCTTCATATGGCAGGAATTGCATAGGCAAGGTCATCATACTTGGTCATATCCATGTCACATGCTTCACTCCCTGGTGACAGTAAGGACAGTATCAGTTTTGGTGCAGTTTGGGACAATTGCAGTCAAAATCCAGTTTTACCTCAAGCATGTTCCAGCTATTCCATGCAGACTAGGATCCATCATCCCAAGGCAGACTTGCAAAGCCACCATACTGTGGCCCACATACCTCCAACTCAAAATACATGTGACATATTGACATGGTCAACTTGCCTGTTAGTTTCAGAGAAAAATATATATTCACAGGACTATAATAAATAAATATCCATCTTTCATTAGCTTCTCAAATCTTTTTGCCTTGAAACATCTGAGATATACACACATATACACACATATCCTGCATATAATATATACATGCGTTGTGTGTGTCGTGTGTGTTTAATTGTAGAATTTTCATTAAAACTGAAGTGTGGAATCTCTTCCATCATTTCTAATTGTAATCATTTTTTTTTTGCTCTAAATCTTTTTTTAAAAAAATTCTGGAAAAAATTATATTAGGTTATGTTTAGATTTGCAGATTTTCATCTTTGTCAAGGTTAATATGCAAACAATACCTTTTAAAACAACATGAAATTTATTTTGGCTGAAGCAGTACAGAAATAAGAATGAACAAGAACTTGCTTGAATACTCTACAGGTCTCTGGAAAGAAATTTCAATATGACATATTTTTTTGTCCTTAAAAAAGAAAAGGAAAGAAAGCTTGATGTGCTTCAATCAGCCAAAGCTTGACCCTGAAAGGAAAGTTATAAAGCAATTATATAATTTCTTCTTTTAAAATAGGAAAGGAGCTGTTATTTTCTTAGAACGGTTTTGTTTGCATTTCTTCTGACTGATAGGTAAATAACCTTTGAATTGTGTTTGCTTGGACTCTAGAGGTCTATCAAGAGATGAATTCACCTTTCGGTGAAACAAGCAAATAGACTTTAATCTAAGCCGACCCCAGACAAAGTGGAAGCCAGTTTATTTAATCGAAACTAAATCTAGTTGCAGAAAGATAAGACGGTGTACATAATCATCCATTACATCCATTAGTCCCCACCTCCAAATATGTGTTTTATGAATTTGACCATTTATTTCGCCAAAGGTTTCCCCCCCCCTTGCCCCCCCTTGCCCCCCCCCCTTTAAAAAGTAAAGATTGCAGTTCTCTGGAATAGAGAGTGACTCCAGGAAGCCCTTTTTACACACGTTTCTAGAAAACAGGAGTTCGGGAACCCTGTCCAAGTTTAAGGCAATATTAATGTGCAGGAAGGTGGCAGGAGGAAATACAAGACGATTTAGGTATGTGCCCTGATTGCTTCCCAGCGATCAGCTCACCTTGTTAATTTAAACCCCAAAATGGCTCTATTGGGATGGGGAGGATGGGCGAATGTATAAATTGGGTATATTTTTCAACAGTTAAAGACAGGTTGATTTGTTATCCTATATCCCACACCTTGATGCTTCCATTCCCCAGATAAGGAGCTCTTTAATGGGCCATTACTCACCCCATCCCCCCCCCCCCATTCCACTGCTGATTCTTCTTTGCCAAGCTTTGAATGCATGCAGATTTTTCATTTTAAAAAAAAGAGAGAAGCTCACCAGAAATAATAATAATAAAATGAACCACATTAGGATTTCAAATGACAGCTCTGAGTGCTCCATTTTGGGCTCTGTAGATGCTAATTTTAGCACAAAGCTGTAAAAGACGGAGGAAAAAAAAATAGATCTCGCGGGGGGGGGGGAGGAACAGCTGGAAATTTTTCTCCTGAGCTTGACCAAAGTCACTTACTTCCTTAACTTTCTTTCATCTTTCTTTCGCTTTTTCTCTCTCTAAACAAACAAGAGGAATGCCCAGGATTCTGCTGACACATGTAAGCGCCTGCAGACGCGAAGCATTCTTTTTCCTTTCTTTTAAAGCCGAAGGTTCCCCCTCTTTTTATCCCTACACTCCCAGCTATCAGCCGAGAACCTTCTCGCGTCCAGAACGTGCCCGGCTTTCTTCGCCAACTGTGCGACTCTTCCCGCCACTGGGCCGGACGGAGGGCCATCGCCCGCCCGTTCCCGGGGTTGGCCTTTGACAAATCCCAAGTCCCTAGCCTGGATTTCCAAGCACCTGGATTTCTTACATAGACCAGAGAGAGGAAGGTCATTTAGAAAGAAAACCTCGAAGAAAACCTCCAGGCCAGGAAAGCCTCTTCTTCTGGCTGCCTCTCGATCAGGTTGAAAATATCATCCAACCGGCGGTGCGCTAACATGACACTCCTATTGCCCCGAAGGGGAGCGATGCCATCACTTGCGAAGAAATAGCCTTGCGTTCCTTTCTATCAGCCCTGATCAAGCAAAGTAAAGTAGGTTGCCGTAGCCTAAAGTCCAGAAAGTCCTACTCAGCACGTTTTCAGACCGTTTCTGAGACCGGCTCTGCCTCTAAACCCAACCAAGGACAGATCGATCCCTGCTCACCGAGATTTGGGCAACTACACATACATCCTCCTCCCCTTCTTCCTCAATACGCACCAGCGTCCCCCTCGGTGCCTACAAACTGCGGAGTGTCTCCGGGTTGCAGTTAAGTCAAACTACACGACGATATGCTTCGTGCACAATAAACTATGTTTTATTTTGATTATAAATAAGATGTTTTAAAATACTCATACTTCCCTTACTTAAAGTACAATTACATAGGAAACCTTTGTAGAAATGATGGGCGTGTTCCTTTTTTTCCTTTTAACAAGTTAATAAAAACGGACTTTTAAAAAAGATTCTAACGTTCTCCCCTTACCTGTTAGTACGTCCCTTGTTAGCTTTCCCACCCTGGGCATCAACAGTATTTTAAATGCTCCTTTTTGGGATTTCAATTAGTGGGTCTGCAAATATTGTCTCTCGTCTATGAATGACGGCACTTGGATTCCCTTGTCTGCTTGTCTTCTCATTATCTTGGACTCCCTTCTCTCGCGGCAGAGTTAATCGGGAATGCAGGAACCAACGGTGTAGCTTTGCTTTTTTACTTTTCCCGAGACAGAGACCTGCTCGTACATCCTGTGGAAATGACCGCGACATTTCCCCTGTGAAATTCAGTGGACCTTTGGGGGGATTTTTCTGGCGGGACTCAACTCTCTTCTGCATTTTCTTTTTTGACAAAGCAGGAAAAATACCAAAGGCAATAAGAAATGTCGGTGATAATTATAATTTATTAGACGCTTCTTAGGAAATATATTTAAAGCCAAATATATCTACATAAGTAGCAAAGAAGGGAAGGAGGAAAGGGCAGTGAAATGAGAGAGGGAAGGAAGGAAGAGGGAGGGAGGGAGGAAGACAGTGGGGAAGGGAGGAAGGAAGGAAGGAAGGAAGGAAGGAAGGAAGGAAGGAAGGAAGGAAGGAAGGAAGGAAGGAAGGAAGGAAGGAAGGAGCATCAAGAAAGACTAAACTGCCCCAAATGTCACGGTTCTGTGGAGATCCATTTTTAAAAGTGGCTTCCCCCCCCCCCGCCCCCCGTAAAATTAAAAAACAAAAACAAAAAAGCTTTGATTTGTTTGATAGATCCTCGCTCCACATATATTTTAAAAATCAACAAAATATTCAGGTTGCTAAAAACTATGGGTTTTAGTCCACGGTTTGCGATGGAGCAGATAAGCTACGAGTTCGTGAGCTGATGTTAAGGCGCCAAAGTGTCGCTGCGTTTCCTTCCCTTTCCCGCGGTCGGGGACTTCGCTGTCTACACAGAGGTGCCGGTGTTAACTTTCCGGAAGGAGGGGAGGAAAGCCCACCCCACGCCCCAATGTTTGTGTATGTACATACAAACGTCCAATGGAGTTTCCACGTCAGCCGAGAGGGTCCCCGGTCCCGAAGGGCTTCCAAGGCCCCCAACTTCTCCGGACGGTTTTCGTCGGCAGCCACTGCGAGAGCAGAGTCTCTTTTCTCTCTCTCCGACTGCGACCAAAGCCAACGGCCTCGTCCTCTCCTCTCTTTTCCTCTCCGAAACAAACAAACAAACAAAAAGAAGGGGAAAGTCAGGGGAAGGGTCTGGTGGGAGGCAGGGGAGGCAGGTCAGCTCGTTCGGGGAGAAAGGGGTAGCGGGCGCTGGCCGATCCTTTTCACCAGGTCCTGCCATAAAGTAAGGTAGAGCAGGACATGGCCGTCCCGTAGTCCGAAGTGGAGGAGTTCAGGTGAGACAAGGCGGACACCTGGCTCTGCAGGGCGGAGGGGCTGCTGCCTGCGTGCTGGCCCAGGTCTGGCGATTGCCCGGCGCTACTGGCCTGGTGGCTCGGATGTTGTCCCAGGCTGGCCCCGTTGGAGGCCACGGTGATCGCGGTGGCCGCCGCCTGTTGTTGCTGGTGATGGCTCTGCAGCGCAGTGGAGGATGCGTTGGAGCCCGCTTGGCACGGCTTGCCGTCTTTGACCAGGACCGGCACGGCCACTCGGCGGGGTGATTGCTGCTGCTGCTGCTGCTGTTGGCAAGAGGCACCCTCCTGTTGCTGCATCTGCTGCTGGGCCGCCTTGTCCTTGGCCTGGCGCTTCATCTTGTAGCGGTGGTTCTGGAACCAGATCTTGACCTGGGTGGGCGTCAGGTGGATCATGCTGGCCAAGTGCTCCCGCTCGGGCGCCGACAGGTACTTCTGTTGCTTGAAGCGCCTCTCCAGCTCGTACACCTGGGCCTGCGAGAAGAGGACGCGGCGTTTCCGCCGAGGTGCGCTCTGCAGGGGAGCCATGCTCTTGCTCACGTCGCTCAGCGAGCCCAGGCCCCCCATGCCGCCCATGTTCATGCCGGACGAAGGGCCCATGAAGCGGGAGACTGCAATCGAGAAGAGCCAGACAGGCAGAGTTAGTCGCCCGCTGGCCAGGCCGGCTGGAAGATTTTTCACCTCCGAATCCAGGAAGCCCAACGCATCCCCTCTTCCCCCACTCCCCACTCTCCCCCAGAAAGTGAACCCCGCTTGCCGGGCGGCCAGACATTTTCTTCCTTTATTTATTTATTTAAAAAAAAAAAAAAAACACCTAAGCCCAAATAACAAGCCAAGAGCAAACCAAACAAGACGGGTTACTTAATAAGAACCTGCGGAAATCGGGCTTTGATCTAACGTGGGAGCTTTCCCGTGGAGTTTAAATCAAATCGCCCAAAATGTGCCCAGGCCCTAAGCATCGCCACTGAAAAGCCTGCGAGAGGAAGATCTGGAGGGAAGAAGAAGCCGTACTGAGAAAGAGGGGAGGGTTGCTGTTAATGTAGACCACATTAAACGATTCTGTCCTTATCAGTAGCTTTCGCTTTGCCTCCGAGAGACGTTTCAGAATCAGAAACGGTGTCTGCTGAGTAATCGACAGAGACCTTCCTCCCCGGTCTCCTCATTTACAAAGTTAGGCGTTAGAGCCGCTCTGGACTCTGTCGGCGCTGTTCCAAAGTTGAGCTAATATTCCCATTGCAGACAAAGGCGTCTTTTGCAGTATTGCACTGCCCAAACGCACGACCTTAACTCCTCCGCAAGCCCTGCATTTCGTTTCCCCGCTCATCCTTGATATACGGCGGGAGGCACCGCCGATTTCCCTCCGTTTTTCGCCCCTTTCTTCTCAGTACAGCTGTCGCCTGAGAACGCGCGAACCTCTCTCCTTCTCTCAGCTCCGATTGCTACGAACCGTTGGCACCAGGTCTGTCCATCCCTCGTGGCGGCAGAAGCCGCTAGACGGCCTTCGAAGTCTGGAAGCGCCTTAAAATGAGGCGCAGGAGAGGGGAAGGCGTGCCAAAGGAGAGCAGGCAACCCGGGCGGATTTTAGGAAAGGGGGCCCAATCTCACCAGCCCCACTTCGCTGATCGCCGCTCTGACCGCTACTCCCACTCTGTTCCACCTGTCTAGGGCCGCGCCACGATCCCTCCCTGAAGCGGGGAAGGGGATTTTTTTTGGGGGGGGGGGGGGGGCAGCCGCGAGCACTTACTTGTAGAGAAGCGAGGATCCGGGTTGGCTCCATACCATCCGGTGGCGGAAGCGCTGTTCCTCATGGTGTCCTGGTAGGGCGGGAGGTCGCCCATGTTGCCATTACAATAGCCGCCCATGGCGGTGTGGGACAGCTGGGGGACCCCGGCGGCTGCCATGTGGTAAGCGGCAGTGACCGTCCCGTTATGGCCCATGGGGTGCTGCTGCATGGTCGGCTGCGCCACCTGGGATTGCCTGTACGCTGCCAGAGGAGCCCCCAAATTACTCCCCTCCATGGCCACTTTCTTGTAGCTTTCCTCCAAAGGGCTCAAGATGTCAGACACTGAGAAAGGAGTCGTATGCTTTGGGCTCATCGACATGTTTCGGCGGCTGGGGGGAGAGGAGGGGAAAAGAAGGGAAAGGGGAGGCAAAACTCTCTCACTCACTCTCACTCTCTCTCCTTTTCTTTTGCTTTTTTTTTTTTTTTGCCAAATATTCTGCTGGGTTGCTTCCACGCCGATCTTGTTGGATGAACACGTAACCGAGTGGACCAAGTCCGCCTTAATTGGATGGAGTGGAGGTTCAGAGCTGCCTTTCGTTTGTTTTAGCCAGACGCCAGGTTTTAGGCTGCCACCAGAGGCGGGGCATAGGCTCTAAAGCAACAAGACAATAGAGCCCGCATCTTGCCCAAGATAATTAGCGTGCATGCTGATGACAAGATAAACACCTTTAAGTTTGGGGTTGTTTTTTTTGTTTTTTTTTACTTCTCAGGATTTGCTCTTCGTTTTCTGCACTTTGCAAGAAACAGGTTAGTCTTTTCACACACACAAAATAAATAAAATTATGCCTCCCCCCTCCCCCAAACGGAACCGATTTTGTTCATTTATATATTTATTTCCGAGGGGAGGGGAGGGGGAATCTAACCCTTAGACTATCCCCAAGAAGGGGTATTAAAAAAAATCCCAAGGATTTAATGGGGGAGGGGGTTCAATTCATCTTTTCTTATTTGCTTGCTTCCTCCTCCTCCGCTCCGCCGCGCCCCCCCCCCCCCGCCCAGCACTCCGCCCGTGGATAAGTCTGGAAGGCAACCCTGTTCCGATACCAACCTCTCCCTCTACACACACACACACTCCACGCGCTTCCGCCCTACCAGTCCTCTTCCTCCTCCTCCTCCTCCTCCCTCCGTCTGAACGAGGAAGGTCAGGACTGAAGAACTGGATTTGAGTCTTCCTCTCCCCCCATCCCACCCCTCCGTCTCGCTCCCGCCCTCCCCCCCGCCTCTTGTTAGAAAGGCCGGACGGAGAGAAAAGAACAGGTCCCGTTCAGAGCAGTGCCAAGTTGGCCGCAAGGCGGTCCCGGGCCAGACCTTGGACGGCTCCTCTCGTGAGAGGCGCTGGCTTTCCTAGAGCAAACTACTTGTGCCTTCTCGGGGCTGCTGAAGAGGCGTCAGCTGCCGCCGAGCCTCTCGGAAGCTTATCTGTCCGACCCTCGCCGCGCATTCCTTCCCCCGCCCGCCCTGCCACTCCGCGCTTTGCCAAATATATGTTCTCTCTCCAGACATGCAATCACCTGATCCGATCGCCGCGCGTGTTATTCTCAAACAGGAAGAAGCTGGAAGTTTGGGGGGGAGTGGAAGAGAGAAAAACGTGCCAAGCAATTGTATAAGAACGAAGGGGCTGCTGGAAAACACATTCAGGCGTAGAGGCCGTTTGTTATTTTCCCAATCGGCGCCGTGTGGTCACGCACTCCTTCGGGCCATGCCTAAAGCTTACAAGCGGCGTTTTGCCACCAGAGACGCCAGGCCTGGCAAAGACCCTTAGGTCACAGACACACTCCGCCAGGAGAGAATAGTGTCCTTATTTCCTAAGGTTTCGCTAAGTCGAACTGCGGCCACCTCGGCGTCTAGACAAACCAGAAGTCCAAGTTGGCTGCGCTGCGGCGGAGGTCTTCATCCAGCCCCGATCCACCAGCTTCAGGGACAAGACTTTGAGGCCGAATCCTGGCCTCGTTGGAGGCCTCGGAGGCTCCTCTCCCCCGCCCCCATCGCGAATGGGGCAGGCGCGGGTTGGGCCGGGGGCCCTTATTCATGCCTGGAAGCACCCAAGGGCAGCTTGGTTGCTTCGTGTTACCCGCCGCCAGCAGCCGCGCCTCCTTGTCGCAAAGCTATTTCTCAATGTGTGCGTTTCATATTCTTCTCTCCGGGAAACGGAGTGGGTGGGAAAAGGGAAAGGTGGCGGGCGGGGAAGGGGGGAGGGAGACAGATCTCCTGCATCCTTGCCTGGCAGGTTAGTGGTACCTAATTTAATAAAGCGATTCTCTGAAACTGAAAGAGAGAGGGGGGGGGAGAGAGAAAAGAGAAAAGGGGCAGTTAACCCGATGGTTTTCAAACTGCAACCGTTTAGTAATTGCCCTTAGTAAATCTGTTGGCATGTAAAACGGGCTCGGGCTTTTCAGGATCATTAAAAGCAAGCTGGCCTATAAATAAAAATTAAATAAATCAATGCCAAAATGCACTTTTCCTGCTTCCCGGGAATAACGAAATATCTTTATCAAAAGTGGCTTTTGCGTAAATGGCCGGTCGCTTGGTCGCCGACTCCACATCGGCTCAGAAAGATCGTTTTGCTCCAATTGTGAGACCCCCGTTAAGGAGTCAAGAAAACGCGCAGGGGCGAACTCGATGCCCACCTTGAGTGTTTCGCCCCCTTCCAGTAAAAACCGGCGCCTTGATGAGGCTTTCGGGCTCGGCAAGAGGTGAGCTTTGGCCCGCCAATGTAATTGCGGCCAACTTTGGAGGCAGAGCATCAGTTTTCCCCCTTGAACACTCCGCGCGCCGCTTCTGGACAGCCGCTGGAAACGAGCGCCATCAAATCAATGGGAGTGACTTCCGAAGTCGAGGCGCACCCGGGGCTGCTGGGTTAGGTTTAGGAGAACTTCTGGGCACTTGTGGAGCAAGAAGTTTCGCATGCAAGTGACATGGCGTCCCAACTAGGCTCCGTGAACGGTGACCCCCCCCCTTTCTTTTTTTTTTTTTTTTTAAAGTGGGGCTTCCCTGCCTGGAAATTTTTTTCTCTCGAGCTGCAGCAAACTTCAGAGCCGCGAATGACAGCGTTGCCTGCCGCCCTGCAGTATTTTGGGTTCCTGGCGAAGAAACTTTAAAACTTACTTCTGATCTTACCTGAATCCAAAGATCTCCGTTATAAAACCGATGCTTGGGCGGCGGTGAGGGTTTTTTTTTTTTTTGTTTTTTTTAAGGATATATTATTTTGCAATGCTTTATTTGTAGGAGCTCGGAATAAAATGGTTTAAAACAATTTAGTCACCTCAGAAATTTCAGTTATTTTACAGGCTGATCATTTTAGGATTGTTTCAATTAAAGCAAATAAAAATTTAAAATCCCCCCAAACAAAAACGAATAGGAAGATAATCGAATTGTGCACTGCTATTATTGGGGATGGACCAGATCTATATTATGTGGAAAAATTTGAACACAGGTAGAAAAGTTACCTATATTAACAGCATATTTAACCTTTAACACCTACTGATATACAGAGATTATACAAGGATGTCTTCAGCATATGTATCTCAATATAAATAAAAAACACATTTACTTTCTACAATCGTTATATTATTTATGTTAAGAACACAACTTATTTTAATGTACAATAATTGAATAATCAAAATACACTAAATGTTAAGCATTGTTCTAATAATATTCTAATAGGTCAAAGTAATAATACTTAGCAGTAAATATATGTATATATTAGTTTGCAGTGGGCTGCTGTATTGTTTTGTTTATATATAGAAAAGGAAGGAAGAAAAAAAAACCCACACCTTTTAATTATATAATTATAAACAGGGCTTCTCAATTTATACCTTAAAAGAACAAATAATTTCCAAATTTTTCAAAACTTTTTTCTTTCCTCTCTGCATTTTCTTTGGAGTATTAATTAGACTGGAGATTTGCTCCTAGAATATTTTCCTTCAGTTTGTATTATTCATACGTTTTTATGAAACTGGAACCAACTCTATTCTTCCATTTGGATCTACACCTCGACACTGGAATGTATTTATTTTGACTAAAATGATCAAACTATAGCCATTGATCCTCCAAAATCTAGCAGTCACGTAGCCAATCAAATATACAGCAATGGCGGGCAGAATTAATTTATATGTAAAATCACATCCAAAGAGATGAGTTTGATCCTAATCAAATAAGCTGATCTCCAAATCAAGCCAAGGCAAAGTGTTTGAATTTCATTTGGTAGACAAGTTCATATTTTCAATTAGTTGCAATAGTGCTTACTTGTAAGTGCTTTGATTTGAAGAGATTTTGGTTACCAGCTAAGAGAGTGTAGACTCTGCAGCAAAAGCCTATTGATTTCCCTTAATGGAAAGATGCAGCAATCATTTGATCGACTTCCACGTTGCTAGCTTGCCTTTCCTTCGGGCTAGTCTGCACCTCGGCTTCAGCAAAGTACACCAACTGGTCTCAAATGCAGGAACGGCTGGCCGTTCTCGGATGGAATTAACTTCCACGGAAAGGAGGCTTGGTGGGTGAATGTTGCTTCTTGGAGGTGATTTCGAGTAGTAGCCAGTCTCCTTCTCCTGACCTTCTAATTCAGCAAGCCAGATTAAGTCCTTCGGAAGGAAGAAATACACAAAACAAGCGGGTGTTTACAGAGTTGAAGACTGGATCTATGTTCGCAGATACCCCCAACTGCTGTGAAACCCTGGGCTACTTCAATTTCAATTGTCCACAGTTGGTTTTGATGATGGTGATGAAGAAGACGAAGAAATGCAAGGTGGACTAGGATGCGTTTGGCCTGCTTCAAAGGCTCCCACCCTGACAGCCGCCCCAGTCTCTCTGCCTTTGAGAACACATTGGATTGCCCCCACACACCGCAGCCCAGAGCCTACAAGGGCCAGCTCTTCAAGAGCTCCAGGTCAAAGATGCCTAAACTCAAAGCAACCAAACCCGAAGCACACAGAAAGGAGATAAGCGCCCACTAAAGCGACAGCCGGTCGCCTTCCAAGCCCCTCCAGCCGCCCTTCCGAAGAGACACCCTGATGCTTTGAGAAGGGAAGGAGAAAACCTCTCCCAGCCGCCAGATGGAATCAACTTCTCTGCATTTGGGGCAATTCTTTGGCAGCTGGATAAGAAAAAGCTTGAACTAAAACAGAGTTCTCCAAGCTTGGCAACTCCCAGAATTCTCCAGCCAGCTTTGCTGAAGTCCACAAGTCTTAAAGTTGCCAAGTTTGGAGACCCCTGCCCTAAAACTTAGCTGGAAACCCTCACTTCTGTAGCCTTACAGTACCAGGTCATTAGAACTGTCTAGTAGCTTTCTTCAGAGATGTTGGACAGGTCATCTTCCACCCATCTGCTCACGAAGGACGCAGTCTCAGATCTCGGGAGCACTCCGAAATTCGGGAAGTTCCTTTTCAGAAATCAGAAGACGAGGAAGGGGCAGCTCTTCTCATTCCCATCTCTTAAGAAGGGCACATCCCAGCGAGAAAGTGGCACCCAAATAAATTCATTCAAGATGGCGTCCTAACATGAAGCACCGCTTAAGTATTTTGCTCCAACTACTTAATGAATATTGACCCTTAACGTTGCCGTCCCTGGGCATTTGTCGTTCCCCCCTCCCCTTGCCCACCCTGTCTCTCTTTGCAAATCCCAATTCTGGTTGGGATTTCAAGAAGGCAACCAGCCCAGTTTAGGATAATTTTAGACCTTGCCTTATTTTGGGGGGTGGGGAGGAGGCAGAGTCCCTTTGAATATTTAGCATTGTGGGACAGAAGGAAATGTTTCATTAAATAACATTAGCACTGACACATCTATAAAATGCTTTCCAAAATAAAGGAAAGTTCTACAAAAAGGGCAGAACCGAATCAGTCCCTCCAGATTGCTAGCCCTCCAGATCTGCTTTGAGATTCAGACCTGTTCCAATCAGTCCCAAATATATTTTGCTTTAGGACAGCCTTCTCTTAGGCTCCACTTCCTGGTTTTAAATGTGTCATCATGGGTCAATCAGTAGTTCCATTAATTGGTTGGCAGGACCTTTGTCTTCAATATATTTGATAAGGACATATTATATCCAGATGATAAGATTTGTGGGTGACTTAAGTAACTCTGAAAACAGAGGAAACAGTTCCAAATTAGATGTGTTCAAAATGAATAAAACAAGTTGGTAGTGTTCTGACTAGTTTTCAGACTATTGCTGCTTTGGCCAGCTAAGATCATACTAGTGACAGGAGTAGTTAACAAAAAGATGGGAGACTTATTTTTTTGTGCATGGATGAAATGTCACCAAATACTTTTACTAAAAAGTTATGTCCAGTTTAGAATGCTACGTTCAAACTGTAATATTCACTTCTTCCTTTCTTCCATTCCTCTTGACATTTTCTCTCTCTGTTACTTACCTGGTTGATTATTGTTCAGATTTTAGAAAGTTGTTTTAATATTGATTTTAGCACCTTACTACTGATTTCAGTGCTTTTCTTAGATTCCTTCTTGTGTTTCTATTGACAGTCCTTTCCACTGAAATCAGTTACATACATACATACATACATGCATACATATATATATAAATACACACACACACACACACATATATATATATACATACATACATATATGTATGTTTATATTTTTTACATATATGAAAAAAATATGTATGTATGTATGTATGTATATATATATATATATCTACATGCATATTTTTTTTTCAGGTGGATTTCACCACCTCCATCCATAACTTACCTTAAATTTGCTTAATTTGATGTAGATAGAGTTAGAGTCATGAGAATTTTTTTTTATTGTCCTTCACATATTATTTTAGTGCAATAAAGCAATTAAATAATTTTTAACTTTGGACTTCATGGCATTTACCTTCTCCCTCTTTAGAAGGTAATATGGTTTATTTAACTTTCTTCTGAATTGTTAATCAACAGTACTGTTTTTTTGAATTTGGGTTTTTTTAAAATTTGGGTTCTTTCTTTCTATTCATTCTCCCACGTGAAGCTGAATTCAGATCTAACTCCTAAGTATACCATTACTTTGGTATCAAAAGGGCCAGGTATCCACCATTTTATGAGTCAGTAAAATTATCACAAGGTTGGATCACAAGGTATTTTCAGAAAGTTGATACACATGTCCACAGGTATAAGAATGTGCACATAAACTCACTCCCTCTCACACACACACATACCTACCTTTGTATCTGCAAACTCACATGCATATAGAGAGAATAATCATTCACATGCAAATTATATAAAAACAGTATTATACTGGATGAAACTAAAGGCCAACTCAGCACAACATTGGCCAACCAGATAGTATAGAAAACCTACAAGCAGAATAAGAATGCTGCATGATCTTTCCATTTCTGCTTCCCCAGCACTGGTACAGTGAGGCCTATTGTTTTTAATCATGTTGAGCCATTGTGACTTGTAGCTACTGATAGCCTTTGCCTAACCTCCCTTCTAAATTATCTAATTCAACGTGTTCGTTACAGGTAGTCCTCGACTTACAACAGTTCATTTAGTGACTGTTTGAAGTTACAATGGCACTGAAAAAGTGACTTAAGACCGTTTTCCAAACTTACAAACTTTGCAACATCCCAAAGGTCACATGATCAAAATTCAGTTGCTTGTTTATGACGGTGGCAGTGTCCTGGAGTCATATAACTTTTATAAACATTCTTTTATAATTTTCTAACAAGCCAAGTCATTGGGGAAGCCAGATTCACTTATCAACTGTGATACTAGCAACTGCAGTGATTCAGTTAACAAGTGTGGCAAGAAAAGTTGCAGAATGTGGCAAAATGCACTTTACAAATGTCTCACTCAGCAACAGATATTTTGGGTTCAATTATGCTCAAAATACGAGGACCACTTCTACAAGAGCCACACTATATTTGAAACAAATACAGCGAATCTTTCCAAGTAAAAATGAGTGATTGGACTGATAGATTAATTTTGCTTCAGCACTAAGAATGGAACTGTCATGCCCTTGTGAGAGTCAGACTCTGAGGGGAAGGAGGAATAGCCGACAGGGAGTGGAGGTATGACTCCAGAGGTTGTGGAGGAGGCTGGGGAAGAGCAGAGGCTGGCTGGACAGTCAGAGGAAGAACCAGGTCCATCCTCTCTTCATCCCAGGGCATGCAGGGAGGAACAGAAATGGGAACAATGTGGCTTATGGGAGAGGAAGTGGCCATGATCCCCCTCATTGGTTGCAGCTGGGGAAAATAGTATATAAGAGAGACGGTTAAACACAGTGTTGTCAGAAGCAAAGTGTGTGTTATTTTGGGCTGAAGTTAACTTGGTTGGCATCCTTCCAACAGACTGTTCCTTGTTATCTTCTTGAAGTTGGTAATTACTTATCCTGGTCGGTTGTGGAAATTCCTTCACTGTAGTTTTTTAAGTTTTTTTTATTTCACCTCTATCTGTTCATTAAGTTCGGACTGTATTGTTTTCTTTTGAAGACTATTTTTGAATAAGTTTTATCTCCAACTGAGAATTATTGAACAGTGAGGTCAAGTTGGAGGCATTACAGGACATTTATTTATGTTTTGGATTTTGTTATTTTTGTGTTACACTCTGGGTCTTCACAGGAACAGAATTGTTTACTACAGACAATATGTTGGGAAATAAACTGGCTGCCCATTCAGTTCAGTTTACCCAGAACTAAGGCAACTGCCCCACTCTGTCTAATGATATGGCTTTGATATCAACAAAATATCAAAATGGCTTTGATATCAACAAAAAAGGAATAAAATGAGGGATAGTTATAGGGGTAATCCTCATAGGCATTAGGTTTCCACAAACTTGCAAACAACTTGACCAAGATAAATGGCTATGCTGATGGGACAGGCAGAGCTTTCTAAAATTAAAAACCAAGGAAAGATGTACACCTGAAGATTGGGCAGAAGTATCTGGTCCAACTGGCTCAGAGAGTGAAATAAAATGCATCAATTTTCATCACAGACTAACAACGTTATTGCAGCATAAGTTTTGTTGTTCTTGTTCTTCCTGGCCACAAGCTTTCATGCATCATTTGGATGCCACTGAATGTAAATGCCATTATACATTAGACTTTAAGGTGCCAGAGTTGTTATTTGTACAGCCAGGAACTGCAAATTCTATTTGTCAGATGTATTTTCTCCATTCCTAATTTTTCAAACTACTCACGTTTTCAGAAGTCTGGCTTTGTTTTGGAGTAAATAACCTCACTTTCCAGGATGTAACCAGCTTTCAAATAAATAAAAATAAAACATATGCTGATTATGGGTGATTTGTTTTGTAAGAACTCCTTCCAAACTTCAGGAATTTATTCACTTGCCACATCGGTGGGAAATCTCTCCTCATTAGAAAGTTGTAGTGCTGGATTTGGGAGGATGAGGTGGTAGGGCTGCACCGTTGTCCTTATGATTGTGCTCAGCCAAGGAGAAAAGGTAGCACCTGTGCTGTCCTGAATGTCACCCTGGGCCTTGACTTGTCCACTAGGTCAAATGTAAGATGTTACTCACACTTTGAACGTGCCCTCTCTAACATTCCTTTGGCTGGACAAACTCCTAAAAGCCAATGATAACATTGGCTGAGGCCAAAGCATTCCTCACTACAGGTTTATGCTGGATGATGTGCCCAATTCTGTGGAAAGTTTCCACAGACCAACAGCTCATCTGCTTATTGACTTTTCTTTTGCTGTACAATATTGCATGTTCATCAGTGAGCTTTCAGAAAAATACAAATATTTTGTTATCCAATTTCAGTAAAGTAACATTAAAAGCTAAACCTCACCTAGGGGATGTTCAGATGATACTATACCCCTAACTCAGAGGAATGAGGGCTTTGAACTTTCCCCCCTGAATTAAGTAACTATTGATAGACTTTGCAACTTAACAAGAAGTGACAGCAACATTTTCAGAGCTGAAAGTATTAAAGTATTAAAATAAAATATCACCAATGAAGGATTTCGAGAAGCACATAGTTGAATAGCCAATATTTATTCATATTTGGACTATCAAAAAGCTTTTGACAAAAAGACTCTCATTAAAGACCAGTGAGCATACAATAGAAAAATGTCATATGGTGAGATTCTCCTCATGAATTAATAACAAGCTAAAGAACAGAAACCAGAATGTCGGACTGTTTTAATTTGAACAGGATTAATTGAACAGAATTAAATGCAGTCAAGGACACTTAATTTAGAATCATAGGGCTTTTGAGTTAGTTGGTCAACCAGTCCAATTCTGTACTCAGTTTAGAGTTCAATCCACTAAGACATCTCCAACAAGTGACTGTTTAGTGCTCAAGGTGAAAACCAGGATTACTCTTCTAAGCAGAATGTTCCAATGCTCAACATATTGTCAGAAATTTCCTGCCATTAGTCAACTTTCTCTTTATTTTATCAGAAGCAACAGCTCTACTTTTTTCTATATCTGATAGTTATTATAGCTCCTATTAGACTTCTCTGTGTGACCATAAGATTTAGTTCTTCATATCTCTGTCAAAGTGTATGTGATGCTCAGAATTGGATGCAGTGCTCTGAGCACACCTAGCTAATTGCCATGATCCTTCCTTAAGAATTTTCATCAAGCAAGGCCCAACCAGTCTAGGGATGGTTGGGTGGAGTCAGGGCCCTTTAAGTATTTAATAAATGACCTAGGCTTAAAAACCTGCAAGGGAGGGACAGCCTTTGTAGGGCGTGTCAAATTTTTCAAGTTTCAATTCCCAAACATTAGGGGTGTTCAAACATGGAGACTTGCCTTGGAGATTATAAAGAGATATTGGCCATTTTAATATAATTTAGATATGCTTGGTAAGTAATTACATACATAACTTTTTAACATTTTGTTTGTTTCATTTAATTTCCCATGTTCAGCAACTTTTCAGTGGGAGGAATTCTCTAGCATCTTATTTTAGCCTCTTTGACATTCCATTTTTCACCTTTAATGCCATGAATTTGTTTTCAGAGGAGTGAAATATACCGAAAATATATGAATGTGAATTCATATATTTAAGGTATATTTAAAGGTAGTGAATGTGTTAAGGGTGCATTCGGACTTCCCTCCCCCCAATCCTTATATTAGCCGATTACTACCATATTTTCCCTGCTTTCTCAGTCATTGTCAGACTTTTGTTTCTGGTAAACAAGGTTAAGGAGAAGTTTGGAAATATATGCCTGCATATTATGAAGCCTGGGGGAGTTACTTCTTGCATTCTGGTTTTCATCCATAACCTGACTTCTCTCTCCTCTTCCCATAATAGTCCAATTCTCTGTCTTTAAATACAGATATAGCACTGCATGTTCACGGTGCAGTTCTCTTCCATCTCACAGGCTTCCACTGCTACAGTGACCAAATGCTTCAGAGTTCTCCAATTGATCAATGTCATTTATCATTTGACTCTTAGATCCCATGAAAACAAGCTCCAGTGTAGGAAACTTTTCATGACTTCTACTCAAGGCAATCAGAGTAAGAACTGAAGTGCCTTAAGACTTCTGCCCATGTTGTTGATGACTTATTTTCTTGAAAAGAATTCAGCAGTTTTTGGATTGTATTTATTGTATAGACTTAGTAAACTAACCTTAGCAAATCATTACTGACAATTGAAATGACTCTTAACAGAGGAGAACTTCAGTGACAACAAAAAGCAATGCAAGGCAATTGTTTTAAACAAACAATTCCACATTATTGATTTTAATGGCTTACCTTCCCCTTCCAATTAGTATGTAACAATTTTTAAATAAATAAAAACAGGATAAGTCCTACATAGTGAAAGGAAAACATATACTTGTTTACTTAAAGTATTACTAGTATATTTTTATTGCTGGTGGAACAGGGAAAGCTATAGGATGAACTGCCCAGAATGTCAAAAAAACTATCAACTTTGTGTACTGTAATCTGAATTGTCATCACTTGATGATTTCCTTTAAGCCAGGGGTCGCCAAGATTTTGGACCTCAGGGACCACCAAACTCATAATTTTAGATCCCAGGGACCTGACTAGTCCACAGTCAGGGACTAACTGGTTCTGTGGGCGTGGCCTAATTTGTGGGTGTGGCTTGGTGGTCATGTGACTGGTTGGGCATGGCTTGTATGTAAATATTATAACTATTTATATAAATATTGATTTTTTTTATTTAAAAAAGAGCAACTTTTACCCAAAACCAGGCAAGGCAGGCAGACAGATTGAGTTGCTCATAGAATCACAGATTCATTCAGAAATCTATCTATCTGCCATTGGCTAGCTCAGTCTGTCACGTAAAATTTGCTTGCAAGCAAACTCACAAAATTAACTCACAACACACTATGTATGTAAATATTGTTTTCATAAAAAAGAGCAACTTTTATCCAAAATCAGGCATCGGCTAGCTCAGTCTCTCAAATTGGCTTGCCGTGAATCTGCAATGAATTTGCCTGCAAGCAAACCTTCAGTCCTAAGGGAGATTCGGCTGTGCTTAGCTAGAAAGCAAGAAATCCAACCATTTTTTGCTTCCTAGCTAATCTAAATCTCCTAGCACAGCAGAACAGATGATGGTCAGAAAAAGGAAAAATAGCAACTTAGCAGACAAGTTTGCCAGGTAAGGAGTGAGTGGGCGGGGAGGGTTCCCGCGGGCCATGTGGGCTGAGCAGCCTTCTGTTTCTGTGCAGCCTGGATTAATTGCTTTGGGGGAGGTGCTCTGGGGGTGAGATTTCTCTACAGCCCACCAAAATTTTCTCATGGCCCACCGGTTGACGACTGCTGCTTTAAGCAGTAATAACTTGGACCATTTCTGCTTCTGTATAAGTAGTGAAAATAATGTGTGTGCACACACCTTCTCTTTAAATTTAAATACAATAGGAGGGTATAGAAATAGACAGAATCATAAAACAGCTTCCAGAAGGTCACAGGTGTTTAGCTGCTCCCTAGTTCCCTCTTTCAAAGGGGCCCCTTAGAGCTACTCTCATATTAATACTATTATCAACTAAATAAACACTGTCAAGAAGTTTAGGCTGTCCTGACTAATGATTTGATTTCTCCATAAGAGACAAATCACTATTACTCAATCTAATACGCTATTTGGGAATGTTGGGAGTTATAGCCCAAAATATCTGAAGGCTGTTCCATTAAGACAGAGAGGAAAAGAAATACTATATAAGATGAATGATGATGGGAATAGGACACTATAAATGTCTCATATGTATATAGTAGTACAAATCTGGATAATTGAGAAACCAGTTTTATATTCTTTTAATAGTCTTGAGTCCTCTCTCTGCACTGGGAATTGAGGCATAAAGCCCATTCTTCATTGAAACTGAAGAAAACTATTGACTTGAAACCATAGTAAGTTAACAGGGTGTAAACTATTGTTCAGTGTATGTGTGTGTGTGTGAGAGAGAAAGACCGACAGAGAAAGAGACAGAGAGAAATATTTATGGTGGCAGAGAAGTCATCAAGAGATATTAAGCACTCTGGTGTCCTTTATACTTCCATTAACTTCTATTAAAGTGTCATCTAATAAGCAACTATGTTTGGGCCATTTAAAGTCAGCTATGCTGTCCAGCCAGTGTATGGGAATTGGATAGTTAGGTAGCAATTGTGAGCTGTCCCCTTAAGGGAATGCATCATGGTAAATGTAATTAAGGTATTCTGGGAAATGTAGTCCATATCACGTGACCACATATGTAATCCTGATTGGTCACTAAATTGACCCTCGATGGGTTGTAGGAGGTTTCCTCACTCTTGGCTGAATTCATGGACTCGTGGTAACTGTTCTACTTCTATTGCTATGATATGAGGGAAAAAGGATAGCAGATAATTATCTTTTTACCTACAAGACAGATATGAAAAGGATTGGTCATTAAAGAACTTCATCACCAATATGAGTTATGAGGATACCTGATGAACCAATAAAAATACTTTGTTATGTATGTTTTGTGGAGTTTATCTATCTGCATCTGTGCAGAAGACAAATCTACCACTGTACAGAATACAGAACATCAGCACTGAGCATTTAATAAAGAAGCAAACTGAAAAGGAAAATAGGACTAAATGGAAAGGAAGATAGGACTAAATATTTTATTACATTAATTAAATTGTACACTAGCCAGAACCCCTCTGTGGGGGAGATGGGTGGTTAAGAAGTTTGATAGAGATAGATAGATGACAGACAGATGATAGAGACAGATAGATAGATAGATAGATAGATAGATAGATAGAGAATAAATCAGTTGTTGCACAAAGCCAAACAAAGCCTGCCAGCCTATTTTATATTCTCTGAAGGACATTATGAGAAAGTCTTGATTGTTCAATGCTATTGTGGAGATGAACATCCACAATACCTTCCATATGACAGGAGATGGAGGTCAATACCATTCACTTGGAAGACGGTAACTTGAAAAAGTTCTCTCGCTCTCTTTCCCTCTTTCGGGCTCACCCCATTGACTTGGTGCATGCTCCACTTGGACTTGCTTTGGCAGGTCCCTCCGGTTTAGCGGGCTCAATGGGATGGACCTGCAGGGCCGGCACCTCGAACGCGGCAGTGGCGGTGCGTTTGAAAAGTAGAGCAAAGCCAGACTGGTTTTGCTCTCCTTTCCCGACTGGAGTCTAAATGAAGCTGTTCTGTTCTTTTGGGCTGAAGTTGATAAATACCTGTAGGGAAATGAAGACACTGTTTTAATTATGAAGTTAACTAAACATCACGAAGTATGAACTACTATCATCACAGTTGTTCTAGATGCATATACTCCCTTTTTAAAGACCTTTTAGTTCCTATTCGGGGTAGAGCCAAGGACAGTGTCTTCACCTCGAGGCAACCAGGCCGCTCCAGTTGTTCTAAATGCATATGAAATTGGAATTCATGGATTGATGATAATTGCATGTTACACTCTAGTGAATGAGGATGAAAGGATAACCAGGGAAGAGTTTGAAGGGGGAAATTGCATAACCTTATAAATTAATTTCATCCAGAGAAGAAATTATTTGATGAGCTGACAAAACGGATGAGTGAGAATGACATGAGAGAATAGATACAAAGTGATTCAGCCATTTGGTGACTCAGGTATGAATGATAATGGTCTGATGCACATTTGCTTAAACAAAATGTCTCTTTGTTTCAAAAATGCAGCTTAAGCATGTCTATTCATACCTACAATAGCAAAGAAATGAACATAAATCTTAAAGCATGGCTGATTTAAAAGTTATTATTAAAGATTGAAAGAATTCATGAGGGCGAAGATGAGATTATATGATCTATAGATAGATCTATATGATCTATCAAGTAATGAATGGAGAGACCTATGTTTCTTTAGATGGGGTGGATTTGTATGTCATGGGAGGGGACAATTTTGTCCAGGAAGGGTCCCCTTCTTTGGATAGTTGGGCTAGTGACAGTGGTGGGAAGACTACCTTCTTAGAATGAAAATATGAGAGATGATTCCCTAAGTGTTTGGATGCTGCTATGCAGAGGCTCTGTGAGAAAAATGATATCTGAGAGTTCAGACTCAGCATGGCCAAAGCCAGGTGACCAGATCATCTCACTGAACCCGGGAGGGATTGGGAAATCAGAGTAAAGCTATGTGAATATACTAGGAGCGGGGCTGAGAGATGTTGGAAGACAATAAAGGCGGGCGTTTTCCATAATGACAGGGAGAAGATATATGATAGCAAGCAGTGGAGCAATTGTTTCAGGGGAAGGGAGATGGACATTCTTGCTGAACCTCACTATTGGCCCTAATTCTTCAAAATATGGTCCCGCAGGCCAAACTGCTGGAGGTCTGCTTGTGCTAGGATGGGGCGAGTACCTATTGGAAATGTCCCTGTGTTTTGAATGCCGCATTCACCATGACTCCAAGGCCAGGGAGACAAAATGGCGTTGAGATGTTCTACTTTATAAACATTGAGTATGGACCCTGTGTGTGAAGTTGAGCTTTAGAAGTGCTGCTAGTTTAATGCTGAACCTGTGACTGGCAAGATCTCTGCTTGAATTTGTGGTTAAATCCCCATGGTTATCAATTTAAGTTACTTCCATCTCCATTTATTAACAGCCAGGTCAGGGGACATCCAGGATTTGATGGCTGCCCTTAGTATCTGGACACATGCTACATACTTACTATCCTGATTAATCCAAGAGAGATGGGGTGAAAGGAGGGAGGGAGGGAGGTCAAACCATTTGGTTTATAACTGCCTTTCCCAAGGGAAGGCAGACAATCTGACAAGATTCCTGTAAACTGGTGATCAAAAATAAAGAAACCTTTCTTATTCATTCTTTGAACTGTTCCAGTTGTTTGTAGGCTAAGCAGAAGATGCTTCAGGGTCCTAACCTCATGCTTAGAGGCTGTGAAGGAATAGATAATATTACATTGAAATATATCTAATATAAAACTAGCAAGCCAGTGACTGTCTAGCATTACAAAATACCTTAAAGTCTTTACCATATATGCTTTCATCACCTGGATGATTTGCAACAAATCTCAGATAGATTAAATGATGCAACAAGGAGTATAGATCTATAAAGTAATTTATAGAAGATCAAGGCAATTTTCTTGTTGATAGGGAAAATAAGAGGATTAGTTTGTTTCACCTAATTGATGAGAAACCAGAACAAACAGATGAATATGTGTACATTTTGTACATTCTGTGAATATCAGGAAAATATTTATTAAAAATGGGTAAATGCATAAAAAATAAAGACAAACAAATGCTGTTATAAAATACAGTATGTTTCAAGGAATGAAACATTTGTCAAAATAAAGATAGTTTTGAGAGCATGCTTCTGCCTAATTTCTTATATGAAAATGAGAATTGGGTAAGTTAATAAAAGAAAGTTGAATGCAGTGGGAATCACATATATATTCAAAAGTATATGGGATAAAATAACAAGAGGTGGAACAAAGAATAGATGGGTGCTTAATGATTATTAATCATTAAGTAATTCACCTAATGAAGTGAATGACCACCTTAAAATGGATGTGTTGGAGTAGTTTTGACATCTAAAGAGAAGGTGAAAAGGATTGAAATAATGATAGGCAAGACCTGATGAGAGACTCAGAAAAAGAATGAGAAAAGTAGGGGAGGGAGGAGTCAATCAATTAATCAATCATCACAGGGACATTGTAGGGACCAAATGGAAAGAAAATGGTTTGCAAATATACATATGGAAACGCATAATGAATGTGCTGGTGCAAACTAAAATGAAGTTATATTTCTTTTTCTTATTTCATGCCTTTAATTTGCTTTTCTGCCCTTCCTTGATGAGCATATTGGAAAGCTTTAGCTGTTCACCCAGTCCACCAGCACATACAAAGCTGCTTTGGCCCACTCATCTTTAGTCACTTTTATCCCACTTCTGACAAATGTCCTCCAAGCCAGGGGTCTCCAACCTTGGCAACTTTAAGATTTGTGGACTTCAACTCTTCAAAGCTGGCTGAGGAACTCTGGGAGTTGAAGTCCACAAGTCTTAAAGTTGCCAAGGTTGGAGACCCTGCTCCAAGCCACCTGAAGCTGTTTTCCAAATCAGCATCTGATTCTTAGGATTCTTAAGAACTCTCATTCTGCAAGTTGCATGATTTGGAGGAGGAAGGTCATGCATGATTTGAAAAATAAGCCTTCTTAAGGATTGCAAGAATTGTATGCCAGCATAAAGAATGATGCAAGGCAGCTTGGAGAACAGTATTCTTTTATCAGCAGCAAGAGAAAAATAGTTGAAGGTGAGTGGGGTAGTGGCCATTTTGTGAGTGCTGGTGGGCCTGGCTTTGGCCAACACTTCAATACACACACACATCTTGTGCACAGTCTGTACTGACTTCACAGGGCTTCCTCCACTCCCCTAGGGCATCCCTGCACTTCTTACCTAGGATTCCATTTACTTAACAACCCACAATTCTCACTTAAATGACCACAACTGGAAATAGAATAGAATACCTTTATTGTCATTGCATTCTACAAATATAATGAAATTTGAAAGCTACTCCAGCACAGTGTCCCAAATACCACATCACAATCACACTGCAGAGTATTTAAAAATTAAAATAATTAAAATGATAATTAAAAACTTAGTCTAAAACCTATCTAAAACATATAGTAAGATAGTTTAAAATGCCACTGTATACATAGGGTTAAATCACATATGCATTGTTTGATTCAAGACAATTATTGCTTTGGAAAAGAAACTGTTTCTCAGTCTATTAGTCCTCATTTTAAGACACCTATAACGCCTCCCTTATGGTAACAGTTCAAAATATGAATGTCCAGATGAGAACGGTCTGTGGAGATTTTTAGTGCTCTAGAGAGGAGTCTGGTCTTCACAATCTTTTCCAAAGAAGAAAGAGAGCAACCGATGATTTTTTGTGCTGTGTTTATAACTCTCTGGAGCATCTTCTTATCCACTACAGAGCATCCAGCATACCACATCGTTACACAGTATGCCAAAATGCTCTCGATGGTAGAACAGTAAAAAGTAACCAGCAACTTCTCACCCAGACCACTCTTTTTCAGCAGCCTCAGAAAGTGCAGGCGCTGTTGGGCCTTCTTTGCAGCGGCCACAGTGTGGACTGACCAAGTAAGGTTGTCAGAAATATGAGAAATATGGGGAAATGCCAGGACTGCAGCCATTGAATAAAGCAGTCACAAGATACTAGTCTCAACTGTCGTCATAGATTGAGATCTACCTGTAGTGAGATATGTAGAACATATGTATGTTCCTGTATTACTAGAGAAAAAGCCTTCTGCCAAAAGGTTATACTGCATAATATGCATAATCTTAATCTATCTTTATCTATCAAAATGTTTTATTCTGTGGTGCAATAAATTCAGAAATCTACAAAATACTACAAAAACAGCTATATTGAAGTTGGCTGTTAATTTGAGCACAGGAGGCACATCTTTGCTGCCCAAGCTTCCCCAAGTATGTCTCTGAGCATAGCCACATACAGATCAGTTGACTTTCAAGATCTTAGGTGAGACATTCCAGGTTTTCTATTCCTTGAACTTGGTGGGACAGTCTTGGCTTAAGGGAGAAAGATAATTTTTACAACCAGAATACATTAGGACAACTTTAAAAAATGGGAAAAACTCAGAGGAACATTGGAAACCAAGGGGAAGTTGATAGTGTGGGGAATAGTTGTGGTGTGATAAAGTTTAGGAGGGACGTAGACTCTAAAACCAACTTTAAAAAAATGGATGGGTAATCAGAGAGCATTGGAAACTGCTACTTACTTGTTATTGATTTGTATATTCTATTACATTCTTAATTATTTATTACACAATTCTTAATTAATAAAATCAATGGTTCAATTATATATAATTATACAATCATACTTGCTTTTCAGAAATAGATTGAAATGGAAGACTTAACACTGGCACAAAGTCCTTGAGAAGGAAGAAAAGAGAGAGAAAGAATTCCTGGGGTTCACTTTTCCTCATAGAACCTACTTTCCCTCCTCCACAAATTTGAGTGAAATTAATATCAAGTTATTTTTCATATATCATCTATTTCAATGTCCACAGCAGGCATACAGCTTCAACTGTCCTCAGGGGTGCCCTGAAAGGTGTGGTCAAAAATGTCAATAAAGTTGACCACAACGATGTGACTGAAACTGCACACATAAAAAAAGCAGATGGTTTTAGTCACACTATTATAGCCATGACTTTTTTTTTTTTTTGTATCACACCCTCCGAACTTCTCTACTCGTAGTGATTAAAGCCTTCAAAGGAAGGGATAGGGGAAGGCTGCATTACATTTCTGCTTCAGCATTGTTCAAAATAGTCAAGCCCAGAAAAAAAAAGTCAATACTTTAAAAAGCGATCAAAATTTGGGTTCGTGAAAGTCAGGTGATACGATGCTTTCTGTACTACGGGAGGAGCCTAATATTTATTCATTGTAAAAGACACCTCTGCCTTTTTCCTGAAAAATTCCACTTCGTGGCTCAGAGCGCGGGAAATCTTCAGGCAAGATTTATTTCTGTTTTAATCACCCGAAGATACTCGCCCTACACGCCATTATCTCCGCTTTCCCTTCTGGGCTCTTTCAGATGCTTCCTGCGGAAAGTTGTTCTGTGCAGGAAAAAATGTGGCTGACTTTAATAAAGCAAGGCCATCTTCAAACAATCTCCCTCTCTCTCTACCCACCCATTCCCACTGACGGAATCCCTTTCGTTGTGGTTGTTTTTAAAACATGAAGAGCTGAATGTTTTCTGGAAGGCTCATCAACTGCTCGGCAGTTTTCAGCAGCAGTGTGGGAGAAGGGGGTCCCAGAGGCCACCTGGTGGGGTGGGAGAAAGGGGTCCCAGAGTCGGGCGTCATTCTGTCTACCGGTTTGGTTGGGGTCGCGAAGCATAGGGAAAGCTCTCCCACTCAACCACCCACCCAGTCTCGAAGAAAAATCGGGAACGTGTCCGAAGGTATTTATTCCCCGAGATCCTTCTGCAAAAATACTTCCCCTGCGAAACCAGAAAAATCAATTAATCCAAGCACGTACAGTATGTCGTCGGAAATGGAAATCCAGAGATCGGCCCCCGAAGCTTTTACCCCGGAAAGCCAGGGCTCACACACCATCAAATCAAGCGGGTGCCTCCTCCGCGTACGTGGCCAGGAAGCACACGGTTGGAGGAACGAGAGCGAGCTTAGCTGCAGGCCCAGCTGCTTCCCAAGGAGCACCGCTTCAGATTTGAGGCGATCTGCAGTAACCTCTTCCGGACGCCATGAGAACTGCAGTTGGCTGGAAAGCCGTCGAGGTCGTTCTGAGTCAACCGTCGGGATTTTGCCCCCATCAACACCTCAGAGGAGTAATTTCTCAGGGTTTGGCACAAAGAGCCTCCGGGGCAACTCTGGCCGAGGCTGGAAGCAGCTTTTGCAAGCTCTTGTCCCCGCGGCGGCAAACGGGGAAGTATTGTGAAACGTTTTGTGAAATGGCTTCCCGGCTGCCCAGACGGTGGATTCCTTATACGGTGGATGCCTTTTTCTTTAGCGCCCCCACCAGCAAAGTTTTATGCCTAAAGCAGGGGTGTCCAACCTTGGCAACTTTAAGACTTGTGGACTTCAACTCCCAGAATTCCTCAGCCAGCTTTCTGGGAATTCTGGGAGTTGAAGTCCACAAGTCTTAAAGTTGCCAAGTTGACACCCCTGGCCTAAAGCCTTCCTCAAAAGGACAAGAAGCCTCTTTGAATTAAAGATTGAATATGCTCTATAACCCTGCTTGGCTCTTTCGCCTGCAGTGATTTACAGCACAAGGTAGAAGTGTTTATACACAAGCTACTTTAAGGATGTGCGGCTTCTGTACAATAGTTATTATTTTTGACATAACTTCATTCATAACTTCTAACAATGGGATGCTCAATGATTCTTGAAATGTTTTATAGAATTCTGCCGGAAGCCCATCTGGACTGGTGCTTTCCCATTATTTTGTTTCTTAAGTGCTTCAGTTAATTCCATCATTGTTATATTGCTTTCTAGCATTTCTTCAGTCTCTTTAGATATCTTCGGTAAGTTAGCATTCTGTAGATACTGTTTGATTTTTTCCTCATCAATATTCTCTTGTTTATATAGTTGTCCATAGAAATCTCGAATAATTTCCTTTTTCTCCTTATTGCCATAACAAACTTGGCCTTGATCATCTATTAGCTTCAATATTTTTCTTGATTCCTCCTCCTTTCTCAATTTATATGCTAGCCATCTACCTGGTTTATTTGCATCTTCAAAGTAATTCTGTTTGGAATTTCTAATTTTCTGTGCCAATTCTTCTTTCTCTATTAATTCCATTTTATGTTTAATTACATCCAGCTTCAATTTAATATCTTTTTTCTGTGGCATTTTCTGTAATTCTTTTTCAAGTCTTTTATACTCATCTTCCAAGGGCTTAGAAGCTTGCCTTTTCCTAATATTCTTTTTTCTCATGTAATCTATTATCAAACCTCTAGCATATGCCTTCATTGTATCCCAAACATTCTGTGTTGAATTCTTTTTTATTTTCTCTAAAGAAAAAAAGCCAGTTCCTTCTCCATCCGTTGTATAAAATCTTTTTCCTTTAAAATAGTATTGTTTAATGTCCATCTCAATCTTTTTTTTTTTGTCCCTTCCATTTAATTGTCATTGGGCTGTGATCTGCCCAAGTACTTGTTTCAATATTTGTTTCTTGAATATTAGATATTAATTCTGTTGAGATCCAAATCATATCTAATCTGGACCATGATAAATGTCTATTTGAATAAAAAGTATATTGTTCAGCTTTAACATTTCTTTCTCTCCAAGTATCTTTTAAAGTTAATTCGTCTGTCATTTTAAAAAAAGATTTAGGGAGAGTCTTTCTATTTTGCTTTGTTTTTGTTGCTATATAGTCCAATTTATTGTCCACAATTCCATTAAAGTCTCCCATCATAATTATATTAACATAGTCCAGTCCAATTATTTTCATGTGTAGTTTTTTATAAAACTCTTCTTGTTTATCATTCGGAGCATAAATTGCAATCAAGAGTACTTTTATATTATTGTCCATTATTTCCACCATTAATAGTCTTCCATCTTCATCCGTGTAGATCAGTTTTGCTGGGATAGCCTCTTTAATGTATAGAACCACTCCTCTTTTCTTACACTGAGTCAAAGAAGTAAATATTTTCCCTAATTTTGGCTGTATTAACAATTGTTCATGTTGTTTTTTAATATGAACTTCTTGTAGACAAATTATATCAAATTTTAATTTCTCTAATTTATGAAAGGTTTTCCTTCTTTTAACAGCTGAATTGAGTCCATTTATATTCATTGTAATCAGTTTTTTTTCTTCCATGATTATGCTTTATATTTAGGTCTAACAGCTCTCGTGGATCTCACTTCACGCTGTTCTTTACTATCCACCTGTCTACCTACTGCACCTTTCTCTTTTTCAGTCTCCAATTATTCCTCTTGAAACTCAATTAATGAGACCTCTTTCTCTGCCTCCTCTTCTCTCCTTCCAAAAAATTCTGCATGGAAAAGTTCTGCTTTCTCAATTGAATCAATTCTATGTCTCTGCTCTTGCCACGTAAACATTAATCCTTCTGGAATCAGCCATCTATAATTCACTTCGTTTTCCAATAGCGTTTTGGTCAGAAATCGATATTCTCTTCTCATCTCTTTCACTCTTCTGGGTATTTGTTTTAAAACCACAATCTCTTTGCCTTTGTATTTCAATGTCCTCTCTTACCACTTGTAGTATTTGTGTTTTAATAGATTTTTTGGTAAATCTAATATGGACTTCCCTTGGTAATTTATTTCTCATCGCATATCTTGTATAAACTCGATATACCTCATCTACTCCATCCATCATCTTTTCCTCTGTAATTTCCAAAGCATCCGCCAAAATTTCTATCATTATCGCAGCCAAATTTTGTCCTTTTTCTTCTTCTATATTTTGAAATCTGAGATAAAATTCTGACCTTTCCATCTCCCACCTCAACATCCCACTTTTATCTTGTTCAACCACTGTTAATCTATTGTAAATATTTCCAATCTTCTCCTCTCTTTGTTTACCTTCTTCCTCAATTTTTTGGAATCTCTCCTCATACTTCACCATCATTTGTTTAATATATTCCACTTTTTCATCAGTCTTCTCTATTCTTTGTTCAATAATGTCTGTTTTTATCTTGAGATCTCGAATTCCTTGCATAATCATCTGTAAAGTCACTTTTTCTTGTTCTTTATCTTGCTTCAACATTGTCTGAATTAAACATTGTCCTCCAGCTGGTGGGGAGGCAGAGGTAGAAGTAGAAACACCAGATGATATTGGTTTCCTGCTCATTTAATGCTTCAAAAGCTTCAAATTCTTTTTAGCTTTTAATCCAACTGGTAGAATAGCCAATTATAATCCAAAATGAAAAAAATCCAATAGTAAAAAGCCCAAAGCCAAAGAAGAAAAAGGAGAAAAAGAAGAAGAAAAAGAAGAAAAATCTTCAGGTTCTTCTAGACGTTTATCCAATTACGAAGTAGTCCACCATAAAAAATGAAAAATAGAAAGAAAGAAAAAACCCAAAAATAATAATATTGATTAAGAAGAAAAAGAACAAAAATAAAGAAAAGAAGAAGAAATTCCTTCAGGTTCTTCACACCTTAATCCAATTGGGAAGTCTCAATAATCAAAAAGAAAAAACAGAGTGGTCCAAAAACATGAATAGAAAAAGCAAAAGGATCCCAGTAAAGATAAGGAGAAAAAAAGAAAAATAAAGAAAAGGCTCTGAGGCTTTCCCTTTGAAATAAAAAGCAAAAATAAAAATATTGCTAGAATTAAAATTTACAAAGAAGCTGGTGAGTAGGAGTATCACAAGTAAAAAAAAATAAAAATAAGAAAGCACACTGCACTTTATTCAGTTGTCCAAGGCTCTTCTTATGACTCTCTCCTCCACTAGCTTCAAAGCCAAGCCTCAAATGTTAAAATATTGATAAGAGTCCAGGAGAACACCTGTAATAATATTTTGCTGTGCTCTCCCTCTATCTTATCACATTGAAATGTCCTTGAGAAGGAGTCTTCTTACAGTTCTCTCCAATTCAAATAAAATATTTTCAAGCCTCTAGTTGGCAGTGTTACAAAGTTTCTTAATACTCTTCCCGCCCCCCAGCCAGAAAAAAAAAAGTAATTTATAAAAAGAAAAAATAGCCAAAGGGAGCCTCTGTCCTAAAAGAAAGTTAAAAAATCAAAAGGAGCATAAAAATATATGTAAGAGAAAATTCAGTCCGGTTACCTACAAAGTCACACTAAAGTCCCAAGAAAAAAAAAGTAAGAAAAAGAAAAAAAAATCCAAGCCTCAATTTGACATTAAAAAATGACTTTGACTTTAAAAAACGCTGCTCATACAGTTTTTGTCAAAAAAAAAAAAAAATCTCATAGGTTTCTTCTCTGTTCAGGGTGCCCTTTCAAATCTCAGCGAATTTACAACAAAAAAGTTTCTCACCCAGCCGACACACTTTCACTTCCAGCCTCTTCCTTTCCGGAGCTGTCCCGACTTCAGCAGCTATGGAGGCTGCCTCTCCGCCGCCAGCAAAAGGGCTTCTCCCGGATCAAACCAGGGGTTTTGCGATATCCCTGGGATCCTGGGACAGTACCCTTCACAATCACCATCTCTACAGGACGGTTTAGGTCCGTTGGGACCAACCAGGGGCGAAAATATCAGCTGCGATCTCAGAGCCCCGAGATCGCAGCTGTATCACCGAAACGAAGCTCTGCCTTCTCCCTATGTGGTGGACCTGTGAGGACGCTAAAAAATATTGGACTAAAATTAGCATGTGGTTGGAAAAAATGACAAAGAAACATATAGATTTGAAACCGGAGTTCTTTTTATTGGGAATCTTACCAGATACATACAGTAAAGACTTGAAATATCTGATTGTAAATGTATTAACAGCGGCTAGGATTGTATTTGCTAAAAATTGGAAGAGTGAGAAAATACCATCAGAGGAAGAAATTATTAAGAAAATACTGGAATGTGCTGAGATGAGTAGATTGACATTTGAAATTAGAGAGCAAGAGGATAAACAATTTTATGAAATTTGGGGTCTTTTTTATCAATGGCTAGATGACAAAATACGATAATAGAATATTTAGAATGTTAGACAGCAAGGAATATCTTTATTTTTTCTTTCGCCTTTGTTATTTGACATTATATTTATAAAATGTTTTTAGGATAGATTTGGTATGATTATATGATTGGTTATAGAATAAACTATTTAAAGTATTGTTATCTCAAAAAGCATGAATGATTAAAAGTATAGTCAAATGATTTTTTAATAGCGATATTAGGATATATAAGTTTGGATTGACAATATGAGTTGTTATGTAGCATAACTGTAATTGAGACTACAAAATGAATGCACAAAACCGATGAACCAACCGACACACTGTATGTACATAAGAGAGTTGATGTTTTAATGTTTTGTTTGTCTTGTTTGTTTGTAGAAAATCAATAAAATTCTTTTCAAAAAAAAATATTTATTATTTTTATTTGTGCAGTTTGTCTATCCCTCAGTCTTTGTGAACTCTAGGCATTTTTCTTTACAGATATTAATAAAATGAGCGGTGTGGTGGCCTACTGGTGACGATGTTCACCTCCCACTCAGAAGGCTGAGTGTTCAATCCTACAAAGTGGCTGATATTTCTCTCCTAGGGTGCAAAGGAAAAAAATGTCTGCTGGGAACTCTGTGTGTCACCAGGAAGGGCAGCCAGCCAGCAAATACTCAGCTCCATCCAGTCACCCCAACTCTACCCCAGATTAAGGGATTAGAGTCATAAAAAGGGAATTTTAAGCAGATCCTGCCCATAGCATGGGAATAACTCTAGGAAGAGGAAAGGAGAAATAAAATTTCATTCTTAAACTTCAGTAACAAAAATGTTTCATCAAGCTGTTGTCAACTTTTAACAACCACATAGATAGATTTCTCCATGATAATCTGTCTCTAATCTAATCCTTCAATTCTTCCAACTGAGCCCTATCACCACTATAACTAAGTCTATCCATTTTGCTGCTGGTCTTCTTGATACTTCTTCTTCATTAGAGACTTCTCCAGAGAACCAGGTCTTTGCACAATGTGTCTCAGGTAGGGTAACTTGAGACTGGTTACCTGTGCCTTGAATGAATAGGTAGATTTGGATTCATGTATTTGTGGGGTTTGGCTTTTTTTTTTTTCTTTTTTGCTCTTTGGTTATCTTGTTTTCTTGGTAGTCCAAGGTATTCTCAACTAAAGTTCAAAAATACTGTAGTATGACTACTCTCTACTGCTGTTGTTATCTGGCTTTTTCATCTTTTGTTTCCATAGAGCAGGGGTCTCCAACCTTGGCTCCTGGAAGCCTGGCGGACTTCAACTCTGTGGAATTCTGGGAGTTGAAGTCCGCCAGGCTTCCAGGAGCCAAGGTTGGAGACCCCTGCCATAGAGTGTCACAGGAAATACCATGGCCTGCACTATCTTGATCCTTGTATAGAGACAAGGCATAGCATTTGAATATTTTTCCAAGACTTTCATGGCTGCTCTAGCAAGTGCTAGTCTGCAACAAATTTCTTAACTGCTTGTTCCTTTACTGTTGATGATTCACCAAAAAGGCAGAAATTATCGACTTCTTCAATATTTTCATTGTCAGGTCTGACATTGATTGTTCTTGGGGTTATTCTAAGATTGGTGACAAAATTATGACTAATATCAAATAATAATAAAATATGCATTCATAACTAGGTGCTGATTAATTGTTCTGTCAGGAAATTTTTCTTTAGTTGTGGGTTGCTTCTCTCCTTGATTAGTTTCCATCCATTGCTTGTCCTGCTTTCAGGTGCTTTGGAGAAGAGGAGGAGGAGGAGGAGGAGGAGGAGGAGGAGGAGGAGAAGAAGAAGAAGAAGAAGAAGAAGAAGAAGAAGAAGAAGAAGAAGAAGAAGAAGAAGAAGAAGAAGAAGAAGAAGAAGAAGAAGAAGAAGAAGAAGAAGAAGAAGAAGAAGAAGAACTTTATTGTCATTGTACAAGTACAATGAAACTGTGGAACTGTTCGCAATACAATAAAACCAGAGCACTTAAAAATGAAGATAAGAAAAATAGAGTACCCACATCTCCATTTGCAATTAGAGAGTACAATATCTACAAATATACACAAAATAGCTTGACTCCCCCTTCTTTGTGGCAACTCCTGAGATATTGGAACACTGCTATCATGTCACCCCCTAATCCTTCTCATTAAACTAGACATACCCATTTCCTAGAACCGTTCTTCATATGTTTTAGCCTCCAATCCCCTAATGATCTTTATGGTTCTTTTCTACGTCTCACTATCTTTTTTATATTGTGGCGACCAAAACTGAATGCAATATTCCAAGTGTGGTCTTGCCAAGACCCTATAAAGTGGTATTAAGTATAATAATATACTTATTAAGAGGGGAAAACAGTCATCACTTGCCTTGATCATCTGTCATACACTCTTTGTGAAGCTGCTTTTGGAAGCAGCTTAGAAGGTGTAGCTGGTACCGAACACAGTGGAAACACTGTTGATGGGGGAACTAGATCCCTACAGAATGACTCCAGTTTTAAGTTTCTGCACTGGTTGCTAGAAGAGTTTCCAGGCCAAATTCAATCACTCATAAGTTCCATATAGTATAGTACCAGGATCATTAGGCATCACCCTCACAGAATAGAATCTACCCATCTGTCCTAAATAATTCTAGAGGGCTTGCTGAGAATTCCCCCTGGGTGAAGTATAGGAGATATGGAAAAGGAGGCAAGCCTTCTTAGCAGTAAGCTGCTTTTTGTTTAATAGTAGTTCCTTTTGGAACAATCTTTTCCCAAAAGTACATTTTGACTCCTTCCTTTTTTACAAGACTGTTAAAGTACTATTCTAGTGTGGCTTGGTCACTAATTAATTGTGACATCTAGGCATGCTTATTTGTTGAATTAGCAACTATTTTTATTGTGTTCTGTTGTCATGATACACCGTGCAGTCTTGATTGGAGTAAGTATACAAATATTATGACATTTCCTCTTCTAAACCTCCTTTCCTCTTCTAAGTTTCCCTCAAGTTGAGTTTCTCTCCTTCAGTGACATATGAAGTTTCATGTAGCTTTCTTGAGCACAAGGCAGAAGTGTTTTGCAGTTGCCCTCTTACAATATTATTTTTATTTCCCAGTCTATCCTATATTCCTAGGATTCCCTAGTGATCTTTAATTCACATTCTAAATAAAACTTACCATGCTTAATTTCTAAACCCAACAAATTAGTCAGATGCTGCCACCTGTTGAGACTTCCCTTTCTTAGCTGCCTCAACACTAATTACTTCTTTTTCCCTTCCAAAGCAGAAATAAGAGATTTTTCTTTATTGCTACTTACTTTCAATGACTTAATTTTTGTTTTGGGCTTGGAGATCCAAAGGCAGATAGAAGACAATTCCTTATGATAGATAGATAGATAGATAGATAGATAGATAGATAGATAGATAGATAGATAGATAGACAGAATTATTTTGCTTTTGCTATTGGCTGTTTTTGTTGTTTATTGTTTTGTCTGTAGCCATAGTCCAGTGAGAATTTGTACAACTGGCAAGCTGAATTCTGGTAGTTGCTTCAATATATCTGAAGGGTATTAAATGGGGAAGATAAAATTAGGCTGTCAAGTGGTTTGAAGAGGAAATATTATTTCATTTTAGCACTAGGAGACTGGTGCCAGATTTCATAAGTTGTTCTCCTATGCTTAAAAATTAGTGTGCTAATTTAAAACATATCATTGGGAAATAATTTAAAAGTCAAGTTAAAGTGTCATCAAAATACTAACCACATTTTCAAGTTGTCTGAGTATACTAGGCTAATAATGCAAACAAACAAACTTAGGCACAAAATTGGATCTTACATCCAGTATTAATATGTAGATTGCATGGATTTATCACTAGTGGGTACTCTAAAGCTAAGTTACCCCAAAGCTAGCTGTCACTGAAATCTTCTGCTGTGGGCTAAACACAATGTTCCTGTTTTTATATGTAAAGTGTGAGAGCTGAAGTGAAAAAAAAAAAAAACCTTTGGCTTTTAGCAGTAGCAAACTTGGAATATAATTCTATATGATTCTTCAGAACACAAGTACCGTAATTTAAAATTAATTTGCCACTCAGAGTTGCTTTGGACAGTGAGATCTGCAGCTTATAATTTTAATAAATAAATAGGGGAATAGGGGAAGGAGTCCCTGTGGATTTTACTGTACTAGTTGTAGCCGACTATAGGGGGTGGCACTCATCTCCATTTTGAGGCCATGAGCCAGCATTGTCCGAAGACATTTCCCCAATCTTGTGGCCAGCACAATGTTGTGTAGTGTTGTTTCCTCCCCATTGAAGTGGTATTTATTTATCTGCTCCATGAGTAGATTATTCCATGAGTCTTGGTGGCGCAGTGGTTAGAGTGCAGTACTGTAAGATACTCCTACTGCAATTTGACAGATCGAATCCCATCAGGCTCAAGGTTGACTCAGCCTTCCATCCTTCCGAGGTGGGTAAAATGAGGACCCAAATTGTTGGGGGCAATATGCTGACTCTGTCTGCATATTGCCTCCAATACGCTTAGAGAGGGCTGTAGAGCACTATAAAGTGGTATATAAATCTAAGTGCTATTGCTACTCACATTTGCATATTTTCAAACTGCTAGATGAACAAGAAACTGAGCAAAGACAGACACTCACCCTGCTGTGTGATACCAGTCTCTAACCTGAGCTATTGGCTTTCCAGCCAACAGCCAACAATCTTAACCGCTGAGTCACCAGCTGCCTAATAAATAAATAAAATATAATCTGCATGGTATTACTGAGAGATTGGAGTGAATGGAATCTTCAAATTGCATAGAAAATAATCTGAAGCCTACCCTGCATGTGTATATGATTACAGCTCCCAATATGGCTAATGGAGGCTGACATTAAGGAAGTTGTAGATTATAAGTTATAGCTGTAGAGTGAAAAAGAAAGCTAATTTAGAACAAGGTACTATATATACAACATGCATATTTCCAGATTTTGTGTTGCCCAGAGGTATCAGCCAAATTGGTCAGTAATAAGGTAGGCATTTATGGTAATTCATTAAAGTCTGAATAACCCTGGACTGTGAGAAATGTTTTTGTGTTGTTTAATCTGAACAATTAAATATTTTTGTGATTGTCAAATGCCTTGAATTTCTAATTGTTTTAAGGGAGAAGTTAAAAACTGTATCTGAATATTATACATAATTTACAGAGCATAAACCTCTGAAACAAGATGCAACTATTTTGACATGTTGTATGCCACTTATGTAATATATGGCTTTGATATGTGTTGAAAATAAGATATTTCATGAACAATTTGCAGAAATATGGAAATAAAATTGTATTTTAAAAAAGCAAGGGAGGATTTTAGAAGGACTGTAGTCTTCTTTTTCTCTTTCAAATGTATGTATATATATTATATTACATTAAATAAGTGAGAATGAGCCATCTTTTCTTATGAAGATTTCTGGAGGACATCATAACAGTATTATTTAATTAAATTAAAGCAAACTTTCTATTCCTACCAAATTTTTACAGAATAGGTTCAGAGGCCTTTGAAAGCATATTAGTGAAATAGTAATGTTATTAATAAAATAAAAAGTTGAACTTTTACTTGTATTTTTGGTTTGTGAGAATATTCTATGGCTTGACAATTGCCTTCCTCAAGTGTTCGAAAAGAGATGTAATGTAAACAATCATAGTAGGACCTCCTTTGTTTCCAAAACAGGGTCCATTTCACTTTTCCTCCAGTTAGGCTGTAGCTTGTTTACTATTGACTCAAGTTCAGCCTTGAGAAAGATGGTCTTTGAAACAGAGAGAGAATCAAGAATACCCTCTCTGAATTTGGCCTTGGTGCATGGACAGAGATAAATTCATGGGTAGTCATAGCCAATGTTAGGTAAGTCTATTTGCCTTTAAAGTTCCAGGAATGGAAATGTTTTTCACACTTTTCAGCATTTCTGAGCTGTCTCGCTAGCAAGAATAGGCATTTAGTTAAATCACTTGAACTGCAAACTTCTCTTATGTACATAATGGTATCCGCTGATTTCTTTAAGAGTCAGATACAAAAAGAAAACATGAGACTAAGCCTTGCCATTGTAATTATCACCATAGCAAACTGGCAACACATGACAAAAGCTTCTGCCACTGAACACATGACAAAAGCTTCTGCCACTGAAAGAATATATTGCACATAATAAAAAAAATATTGACTTATGATTTCTGTATTCAGACAAGTGCCAACATGGTGCCCACTGTTCCTACAAAATTATTACTTCAGATAGAATTAAATCTTGGGTAGATGTGAAGAAAGGAATGACAAAAGGTAGAATGTATTCAGCTCTTCCTGTCTCATAGATGTTAAAGTACCCACGTTTATTTTCAATAGGTTTATGTCCCTGCATCAATGTAAGATATAACCTTCACATTGTTACTAATCAAACTATAAAACCTGTAAATGAAAATGTAAAGCCAGGAGTCCAGTTTAGAGTAGACTTTAGTGTTAATCTCCAAGTTCCTAGAGAAGACAAAAGGCATCATGCATGCAGTGGGAGATGGTTAATTCATGTGGGCCCTTTGCCATAATTCATGTGATGGAGCCACATGAATTATCCAAAGTGCTACAAGTGAAAAAAATGTTTCAGCTGCCAGTCCAGCTAGCCACTTAAAAGGAGAGGAGTAGAATACTTTAAGTTGGTCTCATGGTAGGCCTCAGTAAATTACTCAGAATAAGGATTATCTGTTGTTTAATATACCTTTTCTCTGCATAACATGTAGCTGATAGAAGTTCTCAAGTTACCTATTCTGTGGACAATTTTTTTTGTGTTGTTATTTAGTGATGCAGAGGCAGCAGAGAAGCTCATGTCAAGGAACATAGTAATTATTTGCAGAGGTAAACTTGCTTCCACTTGAAAAATATTGAATATTTTTTTTATATATTTTAATGTCAGGTATGAAAGACCAGGATCACACATGAAATTTCAATTAAACTGATTTATTACTACTCATGCCTATGCGGAGGAATGTATTCAACGAAAGCTAGCTCTATTCTGGCACTAGATAAGGATCAACTGATTTCAAGAGGGGTTGGGCTTAGTCCTTTTGTGGCTATGAAGACTGATTTGGCAATTAGACAAGAAGTTTCCCCAAGATCCCTTCCAGCCTCTTTTCTATGCCTCTTTTTTTGACTTCACCCCCAGATTTTGCCATTGCTTCTCCTACATTTGTTATATTGTGTTTCAGGTCAGTAATTGTCAAAAAAGTTTTGACCAGATTCTCAAACGGCCTATTTCTTTAGATTTATTAGTACTACTGACCCTTGCTTTTCAAGTGCTATTCTAAATTGTAATTGGTCATATTTTTTCCCAACTATATTTTCCTAAGAAATAAAAGTCTGGGATATGGAGCTTTATAATCCCAGAAATAAAATAAAAACAGAACATGATTTTGTATATCAACAAAAGCCACCCCATGCTAAGAACTTTTCACATAGTCTTTGTGATGACCCGGGGCAAGGCACATAGGCAACTGATAGTGCAAACTCCCCTTTATTGCTCCAACTTTGGCAAATCCTGGAGCAAAGCACTCACACACACCCCTCTAGCAGCCTCAGGCTGTGAGTAGTCCAGCAAAATGCTCTTAGCACAATGGCTTCAAGGCAAGAAGTCCAGCAGAGCAAGGAGAACAAGGCAATGGGGCAAACGAAGCAAAGGAACAAAGCAATTATAAGGCAAGAAGTCCTGTGAACTCCAGTTGTTGGCAACGGCACACAAAACTCCATGAATTCAGTGCTTGTTTCCGACAAGCGCCCCTCCCCACAGTGTCTCCTTGAGTCTCAGTCCCCAGGTGTGTCTTGTAAAGAGGGGTCGGGCATTCTCCTCTCTGTTCCCACCTCCTCTCCACTCTTCGTGTTCAGGGATCAGGAGGGAGTGGTCCTTGCTCATTGCCTGAACTCTATTGCTCCTCATCTCTACTGCCTGCTCTCTCTTCCTTCCTCTCTCAGTCATCCTGCCCTTGTTCTTCCCTGCTGGCAAGCCATCCCAAGCCCGAGGGCTGCCTCATCCTGCTCCTCCCCACATTCCTACAAAGACAATGAGGCCACCCTCTTGGCCTCCATCAGCCCCAGCTTTAGCCTGCCCTCCTCCACGATGGGGCCATGACAGTCTTATATTTCTTTGCAGAGAGCAGAATGAAAGGAAAATAAATGTGTGAAAACAGTGACTGATGCCTCTGCTGGAATGTCAATTACCCACAGTGCAAGATGATCATGCAGATCTAGTATCCATGGGGAGAACTATCGAGAGGCTATAGTGTGCAGGGTGACTTGCCTATTTTCATTGTCAGCACATTCTGATTGGCAGGAGCCAGATAGGGGAGACTAACTAGGAACTACATATAACAAACCCCACTTTTCCCTCTCTTCAAGAGGCAGGTGAGATTGAAAATACAGGTCTTCAGTACAACGTAAATACACCATCACCTTGATATTTACTACATTGGGAAGCTTCTTAACTCTTGAGCTTTTCCTCTCACACATGAGCATTTATTTACCCTCACACTGGAAAGAGTGGGAAAGAATAAAAAGTAGGGTTGCATAGCGTGCTGATATTTACATCTAGGTAGTCTACCTTAGAAATTACTGGTCTTTTTTTTTTTTACTTATGCAAGAAAAAAGAAGTAAAAGCAAATATAAGAGCAGCATATGACAACCATATTCTCACACCAAATGAACAGCTAATGCTTCCCATAATATCCACAACTCTCACATGTAAAAGGAAGGTGTGAAGCATTATGTAAAAGGAATAAAGAAATATTTCTTAGGTGTCAAGTTTCCAAGCCTGTATAAATGGGAATATAATGCTGGTGGAAATTCACAATCCTGCAGTCTATTCTGCAGTAGTACTGCTGAAATTAAAGGAGCTATTTGGAAGGAAAAGTGGTCTTTTGTAGAACACAGGAAGGCTGTGAAACACTTTTCCCAAATAAAAATAGCCTTCAAAGTTCAATGTCATTATTGAGTTCTTCAGGAATCAATCTGTTATGAACTAATAAAAATGCTTAAATAAAGTTTTATCAAAGCTTAAAGAAAAAGCAGGGTTCTAATCCTGCACTTCTGATTGGCCGATAATAGCGATATCGGATTGGTCCGTTCTGGAGAATCTGATTGGCTGTTAACGAGCCACTCTCATTGGTTCAAGGGTTTAATACTTCCATGTTCTCATTGGTTAATAGGTCAGCAGCCTGCCCTATAAAAGGGAAGCTGCTGCCCTAGGGTTTTTGCTCTGTTCAGAATGTTTAATAAAGAGTTGAAGTTCACTGTTCACTGCCTCGTCTCCGTTCCTTGCACCCATGCGCAGAACTTAACACAATCTAAGTGGTTCAGAGATCCTTAGGAACATATTTGGGTGCTGGTATAGAAATTAGATTTGTGGCTCAGCTTGATATCTGTTGTTTCTGCTTGGTATCTCCGTTGAATTTCTGGTCTTCTGGTATGCCCATCATGTTCCTTTGCCTTCAGTTTTTATTTTATTTTTTTTCCCTTAAAGACCAGTCATTTTGGACATTACTTACAACTAGTACAATACTCTGTTTTCTTCTTTCCATCCTTGAAATACATTAAGCAATACACTTATGGCAGATCATAATTGCTTAAGTGACATTAACAATTAATTGCTACTTCGGAAATATGGTAAAGTCATTTTCCTGTCAATTTATTGTTAACTGATAATGTAAGAAAGATAATGGATCCAGTGAGATAGGCATATAGGTCTTAGCCATACAAGTTAAACCATTTTGCTATTTAGCATATAAAAAAAGAACAATAAAGTTGTGTGTATGAAGGAGTTAGGCCAGGGGTAGGCTGCTACTGGATCACACCAGTTCGGGCAAACTGGATACTAATTTTACATCTGGTTCACCAAACTGGTAGTTCTGATGACTGGCTGGCCCCGACCATCCCACCTCACCCTCCCAGGAGTCCACACATGGCCCGCTTTGGATCCCAGATAAGTGCAAGGCCTGTGTGGAAGCTGGGGCGGGAAGGGCGAAAAACAGGGCCCATTTCTGGCCTCCAAAAAGCTTCTGAAACCTGGGGCAGAGGGAAACAGGCCTCCCAGAGGCTCGAGGAAAGCCTCCAGAGCTTGGGGAGGGCAAGAAGGGCCCCCCTGCCATGGTGCAGGAGATCGACTAGTCCAGGGGTCTCCAACCTTGGCAACTTTAAGCCTGGCGGACTTCAACTCCCAGAATTCCCCTGGCAAAGCTGGCTGGGGAATTCTGGGAGTTGAAGTCCACCAGGCTTAAAGTTGCCAAGGTTGGAGACCCCTGGACTAGGCCATGCCGACCATGCCTAAGCCCACGCAGCAACCGGGCAGAGAACCAGTTGCTAAAATTTTTGAAGCCCACCCCTGAGTTAGGCTTGCCAGTATTGGTCTCAATGTGTATCTCTGTGCATAGCTCATTGATATATGTGATGTGGAGATCAAATGTTTACATTTATTCAAAAATACAGTAGAATTTTGAATGAGTTCTTAAAAAGGAGAACCTCCTATTTAAAGGAAGTCCTTTCTAAAGAGAGAGTAAAAGTCTGGGAACAGTATTTCACAGTTAATACAGATTGAGCAACTAACCATGTCCCAATATCACTGTCTTTCCCATAATGATAAAATTGCTTGCTTGTTTTCCTTTCAGAACAATCTTGACAGATAATGACAGCCTGGATTGGTGTCTTCAGTTTTCTTAGGACAAGATGGTGGCTTGCCATTGGTAGAGTTGAGAGAGAGAAATTGGCTCAAGGTCCAAGGTATGACTATAGCTTCTGGTCTCCTAATATCTAGCCAGGTGACTTACTCATTAGATTCAACTGGCTGTCTTATTTCTGATTATTAGTTATAATAACCATCTATACATTTCATCTATGCATATAAATTAGCAAGTGCTAAGTTTATTCAAATCTTCTACCGTTATCTCTGCTTGATTATGTTTTTGGGGGATGGGATGGGGAAGATATGTGTTGGTCTATCTACATTATAGAGAAAAGCTTCATTCATATGGTTTAAACTGAACTCCAGTATACATACAATTACTTTGGAATACATTTCATTATGTTAAATTGACCTTATTTTTGCCACATGTATAACTATAAGTTGTTCTGAAACTAATGGAATGTAAAAGTGCATAATGTAAACTGAATTATACCCAGTTATTTCTTTCCACTTCACTGGATATGCAACAATGAGTCATTGGGGGTCAGGTGGCATATAAACTTAATTAATTGCGTAGCTCTTATATGTCTACAGTGCAAAGCTAAAGAAACATATAACAGTAATATAAATTTATTATTCTCCTTAGCCAGGGGTGGGATTCAAATTTTTAACAACCGGTTCTGTGGGCGTGGCTTAGGTGGTGGGTGTGGCTTGGTAGTCATGTGACTGGGTGGACATAGCTTGGTGGTCATGTTATTGGCTGGATGTGGCCAACTCAATATCACTCACATCAATGCACGCATCTCCTCACCTGGCCTCTCATGACTGTTGTAACAGTCGTAAGTGTGAAAAATGGTCATAAGTCACTTTTTTCAGTGCCATAGTAACTTTGAATGGTCACTCTACACAAGCAAAGTACCAGCAAAGGAGGGGAAAAAAACTCCAGAGAGGTTCCTGAGACAGGAAGTCTAGTCCTGCCAAGAATGTAATAAGAGGCAATTTCTGTAAGCAATACCAGAATGTTTCCTTCCTGCCTTCCTTACAGGATTAGGCTAGTAATTTCTTCTAACAACTGGTTCTCCAAACTGCTTAGAATGTTAACAACCGGTTCTAGCGAATAGGTGCGAACTGGTAGAATCCCACCCCTGTCCTTAGCATAAATTAGTATGCTGTGGTTTTTACTCATTTTTAATCAAGGCAGGAAATAATAATTACCACTAGGTGGCAACCATGCAATTAATTGTATTTATTTTTTATCGTTCTTCCTGTAATGGGATGCAATCAATAGATGGCAGCATAACAGATAAACAAGTACTCTGAGGCTATGCCACAGTTGTCTGGAATTTTGCAATAAAAGACTACCGTAGTAATTCATATTAAAGAAATCTCTTTTGTTTTATCAACATATCCATTCACTTGTGTGATTGCTCTGAAAATATTCAGTGTTTGCATACAATTAAGTGTCTGCATAGCAAAGTAGTAACACTCATGGTGTTATGAAGCTAGATTGATGGGCCATGAGAATTGTCATCTCTTCCAAAACCAGACATGCAGTTGGTGAGTGTCCCAAGATCTAACAGTTCGAGGGCAGGGCAAGTTTCCCTAATTTGCACCCTATTAACTCCAGATAATACTTTTGTACTGGACTTTATGTGGATGTTTTGAACATGTGGACCACTAAATAAAGGTCCAAAAAAATAGAGGAACTGTCCAGTTCAACAAACATTTGCTATCTACATATACTAGTCATCTTTAAGGCCATGAAAGGTAACATTTTTGGCACATAAAATAATTATTATAGTTGCAGCTTCAGGGTACTTGTAGCCGATGACATGATGATATAAATTACTAGTTGTCTCTGGCCCACAGATGGTGTAGAAAGGGTATATCTAGGATAGGACCAGCATATCTCATGGTCTCGAAAAGAGGACACACTCTTTTGTAGTAACTTGTGCTTCATTTACATAGTAAGGATTGTGATATTTTACTGGCAAGGGCACAAGAATTCCAAATTGTATCTTTAGTTAGGTTTCATTATTTTTTGCATTAAAACCTATATAATACTTTTTAAAAACAAAAACCCTTTATTCCAGTCATTTTGGGCATCAGGGATCAGTTTCATGGAGGAATGTTTTTCCGCGGACCGGAGGGAGCGTGGTTTTGCATACTGTCTTAATCCTGCAGATGGAGCTTCGCTTGTGGGGCTTGGTTGCTGGCATGCCCATTCACAGACTGCGGGTTGTGGACCCCTACTTTATTCCACTTGTATAGCAAAAAATTCAAATATTGCTGAGTTCAATATTTAGGTTTAATTAATTAATATACTTTCAATCTCAAAACTGTAGCAAAAATTAGCCAAATTAATCAAGCAGGAAAACAGAATTTTCAGAAGCCAGCACCCAAAAATTCCTCTTAATTCAAGCCCCAACAGTAAATCTTAACCATCAATAGTTACCTTAAATTATTTTTACCCCTTGTGTTGTTTTCTTTGTGCAAAGAGCAATGCAAGTCTCAGAAAAGTAAAGCTAAATTCATTCATAAGAAATAATCCAAGTTTAGACAAGTTATGAATAATCATAGACTATGAAGGAGAGTTAATAACCAATTACTGTAGGTCCATGAAAGTTTTGGGGTTTCTCTAAAATTTTGCTTTCTTCCCCTCCTAAGCGTGTTCATCAGTATAACCTGCACACAAGCTCTTGTAAACTCTTCTTTGCATGTGGCCTCTCTCTCTCCTCTGTTAAAACTTGGAAGGATTCATGGAAAATAATACAACTATTCTTATAGTGCTACAAACAGAATGAATTACTGCAACATGCTCTACTTTGGGCTGCCTTTGAAGAGTATTCCAAGATTTCAGATGATGCAAAATGCAGCAAGGGCAGTTATGGGTGCCAGTATGCTTCCAGGTGCAATTCATAGCTTGTGGGCAGGTTACTTATTGTATCGTCTTTCTCCAGTGGTATGTATCCATCTTGGATTTTCACTGTTTTTATGTTATTTTAATTGCAAATTGCCCAGGGTAACACATATGAGATGGAATGCCTATAAATTTTACTGAATAAATAAATAAACAGAACCCCAGCAGGTCATGGGGGGGGGGGGATTGGTCAACTTTCACAGATTAATAGACAGATCTATTTTTAATTTAATGAATGCTGATTAGTTATTTGAGGGGGGCCTCAGTGGCTTACGTGGTAAGATGCTGGGCCTGCACACTGCTGAGGTCAGTGACTTGATTCCCCTGAGCGAATAAACTGCATAGGGACAAGAAAGGAGCCTCAGGCACTGCCCGAAAAATTTCCTTTCACAGAGGCAGCCAGCCACCTTGGTGATCCCTGACTAACCATACTCTAAAATAAATAAATAAATAAATTAAATAAATACTTACTTGCTTATTTTTCTATGTGCCTGGACATTTTAATCATATTGCAATGTTCTGTGGCAACATTATTAGGATCTACATATATCTGTATCTTTATTTCTGAATCTATTTATTTCTGTCTTCTTGAGTTCCCTGAATTATATCAGTGTATTTGAGCCTAGAGGTTGTTTTCTGAAGCTTTGATTTTTTTGGTCCTTTAGTAAAATCTGTTGAACAACATGAATAAGTCTTTTTCTGTGCTGGATTTATTTCTTTGGAATTCTCTTCTCTGGGAAAATTAGTACATCTCAGTCAATGATCTAAAATAACTACTAGTCATGGAAGTTATCCTAAGTGACACATTGAAGATAGATAGATGGATAGATTGATAGATTGATAGATAGATAGATAGATAGATAGATAGATAGATAGATAGATAGATAGATAGATAGATAGATGGATGGATGGATGGATGGATGGATGGATGGATGGAGAGATAGGTGATAAATATAGCTGTACCTATTATGGATTTGAAAGGATCTCTACCAAAGCCCAGTTATCAGATTACAGCTGATAAATAATGTAGGAATCTAGTAACTAGTTGAATCATGTCCTAATTTCTTCCTTTCTGATCATTGATTCATTCATTCATCTTCATCTTGATTATTGATCAGTTCATGGATAAGGATAGTAGAGAAGGCAGAAAACTAAGGATGATGATGAGTGAACAACAGCATGAAAAGCTCAAAATTCTGCAGTATTTCTCCATGGAAAATATGTGAATTTTCCTCTAAAGCCTCCAGGAATTATCTTTAATGATGCAAAGAAAATACAATCTAATTATGAAAAGCACATTGTCTATTAATATGTTAATGAAGCAAGGTTGTTAATAGGGTGATCTGAATTTTAATACATTTTAAGAGCTTCTTGATTATGTGTTTGTTAGTTGATATGATCATTACAAATTAGCAGTATATGGCTTTACAGTGACTAAAATCTATATTAAGCCCTTTCATTTTAATAGGTTTTAATGAGGCAGGTGAATGTGCCATCTGTATCTCAAACACCATCAGTCTGAAATTCACTTGCAAACCAATAAAGCTTTGCATGTGGCAGTTTAAATTTTTCAGCCTAGTGCAGCCTCCCAATCTTATTGCAGAATTATACAGCATTTCAATTCATTATTTCATCAGGAGAGTTATGGTGATCAGTAGCTCCTACCATATAAGCAGGAGTGTCAAGCTCAAGGCCCAGGGGCCAGATCCGGCCCATGGGATGCTTAAATCTGGCCCATGGGGCCACCCTGGAAACAGCGAAGGACCAACCTGCAGGAGAGCCCCATTTTCAGCCACAATGGCCTCCTATAGCCCTCTGCAGTGGAAAAGGAGCTCTGTCTTCACTGGCAAAGAGTTGCAGGAGGCCATTGCGGCTGAAAATGGGGATCGGGGACCACGCGTGGCCCATACAAGTTCCATTTTCAATGGCAGAGGGCTGCAAGAGGCCATCAGGGCCAAAAACAGAGCTCGGGGGCCTATTTTTGCTGGCTAAGCTCTCAGACCACCACAGGTGCCCCTGACATGAGTGAGGTCAAGCTGGCCATGCCCTCCTTGGCCCCCAAGGTCAAACACAACTCTGATTCAGCCCTCAATGAAATCGAGTTTGAAACCCCTGATACAAAAGGTTTTGGTCTGAATAGATTGTACAATTTTAATTTTCACTTTATATTTTCCCTATAGCGGCTCATAATATGATACAGTAGTGGAATGAGGTTAGGGATATAAAATGGGCTTACCATGAGTCAGGAAGTTTTGAAACTAAACCATTTTGAGGAGCATCCATCTCATTAGGGGCAGAAGCAGGGGTGGGATTCAAATTTTTAACAACCGGTTCTGTGGGCGTGGCTTAGGTGGTGGGCATGGCTTGGTGGTCATGTGATTGGGTGGACATAGCTTGGTGGTCATATTTTTGGCTGGATGTGGCCAATTCAATATCACTCACATCAAAGCACGCATCTCCTCACCTGGCCTCTCATGACTGTGGGGATGCTGCAACAGTCGTAAGTGTGAAAAATTGTCATAAGTCACTTTTTTCAGTGCCATAGTAACTTTGAATGGTCACTCCACACAAGCAAAGTACCAGCAAAGGAGGGGAAAAAAACTCCAGAGAGGTTCCTGAGACAGGAAGTCTAGTCCTGCCAAGAATGTAATAAGGGTTAACAGAGAGGCAGTTTCTGTGAGCAACGCCAGAATGTTTTCTTCCTGTCTTCCTTACAGGATTAGGCCAGTAATTTCTTCTAACAACCGGTTCTCCGAACTGCTTAGAATGTTAACAACCGGTTCTAGTGAATAGGTGCGAACTGGTAGAATCCCACCCCTGGGCAGAAGCTCTTTCTCTGAGCAAAGCAGAGCCATATGCTCCTATATTGTGCTACTTAGGAGAAGGGGAGAAGGCTTCAAGGGAGTGTTTCACTCAAAGTTCTTCCAAAACAAATCCTTTTGAAATGTTTATGAATCTATAGTTTGTTATTTAGACTTACAATTGGTATTTTTGTCAAGCACAGTACTGCATTGAATCACAGTAGTAACTAGGAATGAAGTACAAACAACTGAATAATAACAAAAAAAGGCTGGCTGGGGAATTATGGGAGTTGAAGTCCTCCAGGCTTAAAGTTGCCAAGGTTGGAGACCCTTGCTTTAGATAATGCTGGCTCCTTCGACTCAGAACTGAAGATTAGCACTGCCCTCTAGAGTCAGACATGACTGGACAGTGGAAACTTTTTATCATTACTTTTACCTTTTGAAAATGCAGTGCAATTAGTGTAAATGTTTTAGCAGAAGTATCATATACTCTGTATAACTTATCCAAATCAAAATCCGTTTATGTTATGAACTAATAAAACGCTGAAATAAAGTTTTATCAAACCTTTAGAAAATAGCAGGGTTCTAATCCTGCAATTCTGATTGGCCGATAATAGCGATATTGGATTGGTCCGTTCAGGAGAATCTGATTGGCTGTTAACGAGCCACTCTCATTGGTTAAAGGGGTTAACACTCCACGTTTCTCATTGGTTACTAGACCAGCAGCTTGCCTATAAAAAGGCTGCTGCTGCCCTAGGTTTTTGCTCTGTTCAGAATGATTAATAAAGAGTTGAAGTTCACTGTTCACCGTCTCATCTCCGTTCCTTGCGCCCATGTGCAGAACTTAACAGTTTACAACCTTCTAAACTAGCTGAAGATACCCAATATGTTTAAAAGCCATCTGTATTGAATGTGTTGCAGTTGCCATCAAGCTAGAAACCAGGAGACCTGGGGTTTTAGTACCACCTTTAGCGCAAAGTCACCAGAGTGATCTCAAGCTAGTCACTTTCTCTTATCGTAGGAAGGAGGTAATAGCAAACATTGCCAAAACAACCTCACTAACAAAATTGCAGGGACTTGTGCAGGCTGTCTCTGAGAATCAAACATGATGAAATAGAAGAAAAAATGATAGTTTACCCATTTCAGTTTGCATTATAAAAAACAAAAAACAAGCACTGATAATATTCCTCTGGGAACTGACATTTTGGATATCACAGAGATAAAGTTAATATTCTAATCTCAATAAACTTTGAAATGGCCTTTGATATAGTTCAGAGTAAATTTATGAAGTATGTTCTAAGAAAATAGGGATTTTTTTCACTGTGTTTTCTTTATTGGATCACACTTTGGGTCTTTATCTGTTGACCAGAGTCATTTCATTTCAAATGTTTTGTCTTCAAGATATTCATGTTAATAGCTATGTTAACACCAAAGCAGATTAATTTTTAATCTAATTCTTGAATTCTTAACTTCTCTCACTAGTCAAATTTAAAGTATTAGAGGTGTTTTGGGAATGTCTGAAAGAAATATTTTTTTATTCATTCCAGTTCCTAGAGCATGATTTGGAAAAGCAGACCTATTCCAGAATTCTGCAACATTTTTAAAAATGTGCTTTATTCTGCCAATTCTTCAAGTGAAATATCCCTCCAAAACTGCTTCACAAATACAGACTATCATTTTTCTTTGATGAAAATTAAGAAATAGTACACAAGATTCATAGATAATATTTAATCCAAGTACTGACACGATATAGATTTTCTCAGCTTAATACTTTTATTATATCTTCCTATTACCCTTTAGAATATAAATTTGAAACAGTAATTAATTCATTTCATTTTTGCCTTCTTTCAAGGTCTCTTATATTATTATTTTAGGAACACAATTAATATTCTTCTATGGTTATTTGAGATCATAGGTAGCAGAAAACGAGTGCATTTAACAGCTGGCAGAAAGGGAAGTTTGAAAAAAAATTAACTAAAATGGGAAAGGGGCAGATGTTAATTGAATAGTTTAGTTTAATTTAGGTCATGCTGCCCTCTAGGGGAATTAGTCATACATCTCTTGTTTAATCATATATATCACCTCAGTTTTTATACTGAGGGAAAAAGCAATACCCATATAAAAAAATATTTTGAACACATTTATTGTATTATGTATTTAATACATTTCATGTGCTATATAACTTCTGTAAATAATTTAAATATGTATTGTTTTCTAAGATACTGAGAATTATAGAAGCATTATGGTTTAAGGTCCATGATTTCATTTTCAGCCTCAATAACTGATAGGTGGGCCTGGACATTTTTTGACTCGTTTTTCCATTTGTAAAATGGGGGTGAAAATAACACTGGTAATAATAGCATTGTTGTTTTTCAGGACATACAAAGAATAATAATAACATTGTTATTTTGTAAAGGCATGAAGATTGCCCATCAATCTTCATCCTAAATTCATTGTAGCCCAATTTATTCAGATTGGTCTGGAGATCATTCAAGGAAAAAGAAGACCTTTTAACCCAATTTTTCTTAGAGACTATTGCTATTAATAACATATTACTTGAAGTAGTTCAAAATCAAAACCATGGCACGCTAATTAATGCAGATTCAAATCGGCTATGTAGATGAAAGATGTTATGTTCTGTGCGTGGTGCAAGAAGTGGAGACGAATCGATGAACAGTGAACTTCAACTCTTTATTTAACATGGTGCAACAGCTCTCTTAACTGCTACAACAGCCCCCTTTATAAAGGCAAGCTCTTGGGTATTTAGCCAATGAAAACACAGGAACGTTAGCTCTTTTAACCAATGAGAAGGGCTCGTTAATAGCCAATCAGATTCTCCTGAACGGACCAATCCGATATCGCTATCATCGGCCAATCAGAAGTGCAGGGCCAGAACCCTGCATTTTACTTTAAGGTTTCAACAATCTTTATTCAAGCACTTTTATTAATTCACAACACCCCTTCCCCCCGGGGTTCCATTTAAGGGGTGCAATCACGTAGTCTTTGAGGTAGGCCAGTTGTTTTGATTGTCTATTTGATTTACGTTGTCCTCCCGGTATTTGTCTAGAGTCTTGTTGGGGTAGGACGTTATCTGGTGAACAGGGTGCCTCTGGTTCTGTATCTAAACTTCCATTACCACTAATGACCTCGGTATCCCTTTGAGGCGAATTTACCCCTGTCCCCAATCCTTCTTCGCCTGTTGTGTCTGAGCGGTTATTTCTTCCGCTTGTGCTTTCCGCCGTTCCAAACTCAGCCTCCTCGGCGTCTCCACCCCCCTCAGTTTGGAAATCACCGGAATCGCGGACCCCAGACTGTAGCCTTGAACGCAGCTGTTCAATATGGTGCTTCCATATTCTATCGTCGCGACATTTCACTTGGTACGATCTGGGTCCGGTTACTTGGATTACAGTTGCCTCGACCCACAATGGATCGCCATAAAAGTTTCTCGCGAAAACCAAGTCGCCTACCTGGAAGTTACGGCATTTCCCGCTGGATCCGTGTGGTTTTTCAGGTTCGTACGATGGGTGTAGTCGGTCGAGGTGGGAGCGGAGTTTTCGTCCCATCAATAACTCAGCGGGAGTTTTGTTGGTGATGCTGTGTGGAGTGATGTGCTGCAAAAGGAGTTTTTGGTTAATCTTGTCTTCGATATTGCCATAGTCCATTTTATGTAGAGTTCTTTTGACGAATTGTACCATGCGTTCGGCCCTTCCATTGGCCGCAGGATGCACCGGTGAAGTTAGTGCATGGTGAATACCGCAGTCCACCAGATACTGTTCAAAAGAAAGCGCGGTAAACTGGGGCCCGTTGTCAGATACCAGAACATCCAGTAGTCCGTGTGTTGCAAATAACCTGTCCAATTTCCTGATGACTGATTCGGTTGTTGTATTTTTCATCTCATGGATTTTGAGCCAGTTCGAGTAGGCATCCACTGTTAATAAAAATGTGTGTCCATTCGTAGGTCCTGCAAAGTCCAGATGCATACGGGACCATGGTCCCCTGGGTGTTTCCCACTCTGTTGGGGTTGCTTTCGGTGGGGCATTGCTGACTTCCTGGCATTTGTGACAAGTCTTTACCCAGGCTTCGATCTGTTTGTCTATGCCCGGCCACCACGCATAGCTTCGTGCGAGTGCTTTCATGCGCACGATGCCGGGGTAGCCATCATGCAAGGTTCTCAGTACCACTTGCTGTAACCGCTCTGGGACAACGACTCTATCACCCCAAATGATGCAGCCCTTCTGGGAAAACAGTTCCGTCTGTCGACTTTGGAAGGGAACGTAGTTGTCAGGGATTTGGTCCAATGGCCATCCACGTTCTACCCAGCTGAGGACACGTGCTAAAATGGGATCGCGTTTAGTTTCAAACGCGATATTGCGAGCTGTCAGCGGCGGTTTTTGGAGTGTCTCAATCTGCAGTGTTGTGACGGTCGGAGCAGGGTCGTTAACGGTTTCTGGAAGTGGTGCATGGCTCAATGTGTCAGCGTGGGGAATGGCTTTCCCTGGGCGGTGTTGCAACTTATAATTATAGGCAGCCAAGAATTCTGACCAGCGAGTCTTTCTGGGAGATAATATATAAGGGGTTGGTTTATCTCCTGCTATTATTCCCAGTAAAGGTTTGTGGTCAGTTATTATAATGAAAGCTCGCCCATAAATATATTCATGAAATCGTTTAACAGCAGATACAATAGCAAGAGCTTCCTTATTGATTTGACTGTAATTGCGTTCTGCTTTTGATAGCGTTTTTAAAAAATAGGCAACAGGGGCTTCACTTCCATTTGGTAAAATGTGGCTCAAAATGGCGCCCACTCCGAAGGGTGATGCATCACATGTAACCGTTAAAGGCAAAGTCTCATTATAATGCATCAAAACAGCGTCGGAGGTCAATAGGTTTTTTACTTGTCGAAACGCATGTTCCTCCCGTTGCCCCCAAACCCAGGTTGCTTTTTTGTCCAATAAACAATGTAGGGGTTTGTCTACGGCTGCTTTGTGAGGCAGAAAGACATTATAAAAATTGATAAGGCCTAGGAAAGCTTGGAGATCAGCCTTATTGTGGGGTTTGGGGGCATTTTTGATTGCCCTAAGTTTGCTATCGGTGGGGTGAATGCCTTGTTTATCTATTAAATATCCTAAAAATTCTACTCAATCCGTACATAGTTGACACTTGTTTTTTTTAACTTTGAGACCCAAGTCTTTAAATCTCTGAAGAACCAACCCCAGGCGCTCTCTTAGTATTTCTTGAGTCGGAGCAGCAATTAAAACGTCATCAAAATAGGGGACAACGCCTTTTATCCCTTGTAATAGTCTTTCCATCAAACTTTGAAAGATTCCCGGGGCCACGCTTACTCCGAATTGGAGTCGGTTACATTTAAACACACCTCGGTGCGTAACGATCGTTTGGGCCTCTGCCGTTTTTTTGTCTACAGGCAGTTGTTGGTATGCCTGGGCTAGATCTAGTTTAGCGAAGACTTTTCCGCCCCCCAGGGAATGCAGAAGGTGTTGCACCACCGGTACCGGGTAAGCGTTTTGCTGCAGGGCGTGATTCAGGGTGGCTCGATAGTCCCCACAAATTCTTAACGATCCATCCGGCTTGATGGGTGTCATGATTGGGGTTTCCCAGGGAGAGTGATCAGTTGGTTCTAACACCCCTGGGCTATTAATTTATCAAGCTGCTCGTCAATCTTTGGTTTAAGGGCAAATGGAACTCGATGAGACTTAAGGCGGATGGGAGCTATTTCGGGGTTGAGGTTAAATGATATCGGGGTCCCCTTGTACTCGCCTAGTTTATCTGCAAAGACGTCCTGGAATTCTTGGACGAGAGCCTCTTCCCAGTCATTGCTGCTGGTTCGGTGAATGCTGGCTACTTCAATTCCAAGTGGAGCGAATCATTGGAGGCCTAACAAGCTAGGCCAATCCTTGTTGACTACAGTCAAGGGTAGAGATGCGGTACGATTTTTAAATGAGACACGGACTTGGCTGGATCCAATGACTGGAATTCGATTTCCCTGGTAATCTTTGAGTATGACTCTTTGGAATCGGAGGTCTTGTCGCCGGACGGTATGAGCTGCTTGAGGGTCTTCCAGGAAACCATCGAGAGGGACGATCCTGAATCGACTTCCATCATACAAGGCTGGTTTTCAATAGCCACCTTCACCCGGATCTTCTTGGTGTCCAGTGATGAGGCGTGACCAATCGTAATGGTTTGGTGCGCCTCTTCTCGCTTCGTTGAGTGGTTTAGGGATTTGGTTCTGTAGGAGTGGTTGTTCCATTGGTGGTTCAAGGGTTCTCGCTTTACAGGATGGCTTCCTGTAGATTGGCGATAGTTAGCCCCCCTCGGGGGCTGGCTGGGTCCTTGTTTGCTTCTACAGACCGGTCCGATGTGGCCTCTTTTCCTGCACACATGGCAGACCGCGTCGAGGAATTTGCAGTCTGATCGGGGGTGGTTTGCCCCACAACCAGAGCATTGGTACTGCGATTTCTGGCGTTGGTCTCGTTCAGATTGGAGCCGGTTGACCTCTTCTTCATCGCTTTGCAATGACAATTCGAGGTCCTCGTGGTGGGCTATCATTGCCGGTTCTTCTGAGTGAGGTGAAACTTCGCTGGTGAGTTGGCAAAGTGGAGCATGGGTGCGGCGCATTCGGGCAGCCAACTTCCTGGTTGCTTCTGCTGCAGTAGCATCAGCGATGGCATCTGTAAGGCTAATGTCACCTTTCGCCATCAGCTTACTCTGCACGCCTGGTGAATCTAATCCCAGAACTATTCGGTCTCTCAGGGCTTCTTCGAGATCGGCAAACCTGCATAGGCCTCCCAGATTCCGGAGATCAGCTATGAAATCTGCAACACTTTCGCCCTTCCGCTGATCTCTCTGGTAAAATTCATGCCTTCTCACGAGCGTTGGTACGGTCGGTGCATAGTGGGCCCTTAGCAGGGGTTCGAGGACGTCCCAGTCCATGGACTTCACTTCTGCCAGTTTCGCTAGTGCCTTGGCCATCTTGAATACGGTCGGTCCACAATGAGTTAGGAAACCGCCCGTTTCTTTCCGGTAGTGGCATCCTTCAAATTGTTGGTCTCCAGAAACATCTGGAAGCGATCCATATATGAGTCCCAGTCTTCTTGTGCCAGGTCGAATGGAGCGGGTGGTATGACGCTGTCAGACATGGTTCCGCCGTTGGTGCATTTCAGCCACATACTCAGTTATCGCTCTGTAGTGTTCAGTCAGCTCTGATGTCTCCACATCCCACCTTTGTCGCCAGTGTTATGTTCTGTGCGTGGCGCAAGAAGTGGAGACGAATCGATAAACAGTGAACTTCAACTCTTTATTTAACATGGTGCAACAGCTCTCTCAATGGCCACAACAGCCCCCTTTATATAGGCAAGCTCTTGGGTATTTAGCCAGTGAAAACACAGGAACGTTAGTTCTTTTAATCAATGAGAAGGGCTCATTAATAGCCAATCAGATTCTCCTGAACGGACCAATCCGATATCGCTATCATCGGCCAATCAGAAGTGCAGGGCCAGAACCCTGCACTTTAAGGTTTCAACAATCTTTATTCAAGCACTTTTATTAATTCACAACAAAAGACTGCTACTATCTCAGATGTCTGATATTAAAAAAAAATACTTTCACCTCTCTGTATGCTTTGAGGACTTACTCTTTAATCAGTAAGAGGTTTCAGTGGTGGAATTCTATTGGTGGAATAAATTATCTTTTCCATTACTGAAATACTTCCTCTGTTTCCCAACATTTTGTGTCACAGAATTGGAGACCATTTGGAAAAAGAAAACTTTGATTCTTGCAAAGAAAGGGGGAAGTCAGCAATAACACGTCCCATCCCAAATTTTAGTAGCAATAATATTTGGGAAGAGAATATCCCCACCATAGAACCAGCATGGAAGCTGGCTCCAACCAATTATGTCAAACCTCTTTAAAATTGTGCACCATTTTTGCTGGCCTCTGTTATTCATCTGTCTATATTTGTTACAAATTGGGAATAATTCTGGAACCAGCAAAGATCGTTCCATGTATATTATCTGTGAACAATGCTAAGACAAATAATTGCCCTACACCTGAAATAAGGAAGAGAAAGGACTATAAATGAAGCTTGAAATAAACACATGGATTAATACGTTTCACTGAAAGTAGTCAAACGGTTTAGTTAAACTATAGTCTTGAATTATTTTAATATTTTAGCCTTCACCAAACACTCTTTATTTGTTAGTCTATTGACATAAGCAAAAGAAAAGGTGATATAAATTGGCATAGGATGCAGTAAGAAGAAAATGGGAAGGGGGCTCAGATAGATACTCTGCCTTAGACTTCTAGTTTGCCATTTTGTGGCTTAGTATGGCTGATTCAGCAATTCATTAATAAATGAACCCTAATTTAGTAAGAGTGTAAACCCAACCTTTAGAAGACCCTATCAAGCCAGAATTTACTTGTTTTTGGAAGCATTCTATTTTTTTTTGTTTTAGTTGGTTTGTGTTAAGTCCGCGTGGAAGGAAGCCAGGAGTCGGTGACTTTGTATCAAGCTCTTTTATTGCAGTCAGGAACCGAACTGGAACTAAGAAAAACTTTGCAGCTTTTTATTTCCAAGCCGCCACGGCCACGGCCAATGGCACCACTTTGAATCTCCCACGATTCGAACCTACCAATCGCGGGAGATTCTCAGCGAGCCAATCGGCGCGGCTCGCCTAGCCAATCCGATCGCCCCGCGCTTTGGCCAATCAAAGCGCAGGGATCTCAAGAATTCAAATGAAGGTACAGAACAGTTTGTACTGTATTATAACTCAAACCTGCATTCAATGCCATGATCATTTGTGTTGGGGAATCCTCTCTTGCCCTTTGTAATGGCAAATTTTAAGTTATGAAGTTTCAAAGTTTTACTAAAGCTACAGCAATTAGTTGTAGGTTCCTTCCTGCTAGCTCCTCCGGGAAAGCATTGATAAGAAGGGAAGTTACCCAAAGACAGTTCCTTGGTTCACACAAAAGTTCACACATTAACTACTTTTTACTTGTGTAATCATTAACATAATTTCATCATTCCAGTCTGGAATATCTGGAGGCATATAACACAAAATTAAAAACAATAAGTGTATCAGCATAGATAAGACAAAGATACACAAACACACACACACACACACACACACACAAGGAAAGGGACAAGTAATATTTTGCTGAAAGGTTCAAAGCCTTTCTGATGAATAAAAAGTTCTATTTTTCCTGTAGAGGGGAAAAAAATCAGATGAGTCCAGGCCAAAACCAACCCTTTATTACAGTATACCTAACAGTAATTAATTCCTTACAGAAAAAATTTCCCACTGTCCAAGGCAACTTATATAACTGATATTGAACAATTATTATTACAGTACTGATTTATTTGGAATTGAAGTGATCAGTAGCGTGGTTTAAACTGAGAAATGGGAAATGTGTTATGCATCGCTGTCTGACCGAAGGACTAGTGGTGACATGATAGCAGTCTTTCAATATTTGGGGGGCTGTCATAGACAAGAAGGGGGTCAACCTATTCTCCAAAGCACCTGAAGTCAGGACAAGAAGCAATGGATGAAAACTAATCAAAGAGAGAACCAACCTAGAACTAAGCAGAGATCTCCTGATAGTGAGAACAATTAATTAGTGGAATGGCTTACCTCCAGAAGTTGTGGCTTCAACACTGGAGGTTTTTAAGAAGAGATTGAACAGACATTTGTCCCAAAATGTATAGGGTCTCCTGCTTGAGCAGTGGGTTGGACAATAAGATCTTCCAGGTCCCTTCCAAGTCTATTATTCTGTATTCCATTATACAACAACTCTGATTCTCTGCTGTGCAAACTTAATGCCCTAATAATGAATCATGAGGTTCTGGGACTTCTAGTCTCAAGATTAGTGAATACCAAGATGGTGCATTAAGTAATATTTGTATTCCAGAAATTCTGTCAGCCCATTCAGCTGGAATTCAGCAAAAAAAGAAAGAAAGAAAAGAAAGAAATCTGGAACAATTACCTCATTCTAGGCTGAGTTGGAATATAGTATTTGAAACCATTTAAGTTGTTCTAGCCATAGGAAACAGTGGGAATCTGAAGACACCTCCTTGACTACAAAAATCTGACCATTAGAGAACAGCAAAAAGATTCATAATGCATTAAATCTTTGCTGTAATCAAGGCCATTATCCAGAAGTTTGCAACACCAATTTGATAGATTTTAGCTCTAATCTTTCTTGAACTTAGAGCAGGTTTTTTTTTTTCCCAGTATAGGTACTGAACTGAAAAAAAAAGTGAGAAGAGATAAGTTGCCTGTATAATTTTGATCTTTCACACAAGATACAAACCTTTCAGTCAGTTACTTCTTCCAGAGCAAAAAGACATCTGGCAAAAAATGTTAAATTAATTCCAGTCAGTCCATTAATGGATCATTTTTTAAAAAAAGTTTCAAAATAAACCTGTTCCTCTAAATCCATCTTGTTGTATGCCTAAACTTAATCTTGCAGATGGTCAGGAAAATGGATTGTCTCTCCATCTCTCTATTGAAAAGTTCACCTGCAAAGTTTTTCTGGCTGGCTGCCAAAAGCAAACCACAAAAAACTTGTAATTTCAGTCTAGCTGAATGAATAAGCAAGCAAGGAAAAGCTTGCTCAGGGGAAAAAAAAAAACCCACTATGTGAAACAAAACTGTCCCCTGTGTTGCATCTTAAATTCATATTAAATTACAATTACATCCTGAGTACATCCTCAGCAAGGACAACTAAAAGAGAAATCAGAAGTCACATACACATATCCCTGTTCAACAAAGCAATGTCCTTTTCATCCATTTAACTGCTAATGAAAAAAAAAATGAACAGCAACTAATTCAAACATATCTTTGCATCAAAATGCCTGGTGGACAGCAGCAACATGCATAAGAGCATGAACAGAGTATATCAACACTCCTACCCCATGAAGAGGTCTAAATAAAAGGGAACTCAATATGCAGAGTACCAATATGAATGAACAAAATTCACAAACTTAACCGGTGCAAAGCATCAGTATAGAAGCTTTTGAGGAGAAAAAAAGATCATATCGAAGCGTTTAGGGTTGCATGTGCACGCTGTGCCTCATAATGCTATGCATGGCCTTCTGCTGTTCGGGAAGCCACTTGAAGGTAAAATTCCAAGGGGAGGTGGACATCTTGGCATTGGTTTAACAGCCACCATCCTTTCGCATTGTGACAATAACTAGTAATCATATGGCACTTGCCAATAAGAGCTCTGGTGGCAATTTCTGGAATGACAGCAATAGCAATAGCACTTAAACTTATGTACTGCTTTACAGCCTTTGCAGCCTTTACTCTCTAAGCAGTTTATAGAGTCAGCATATTGCCCACAAGAATCTGGGTCCTCATTTTACCCACCTCAGAAGGGTGGAAGGCTGAGTCAACCTTGAGCCTGGTGAGATTTGAACTGCCAAATTGCAGGCAGCCAGCAGGCAGCAGAAGTTGCCTGCTGTACTGACTCTAACCACTGCACCACCATGGCTCATTATTGTAAAATATGGAACGCTTCACAAATTTGTCTGTCACCCTTGTGCAGGGGCCATGCTAATCTTCTCTGCATTGTTCCAATTTTAGTATATGTGCTGCTGAAGCGACCACGCATGATCAATGCATGACCAAAGTGACTGATGCCATTATGCACTTTGCAAGTTGACCATGGAGTAATGGTTGATATTTAGAAAAAGAATAGAGCTGGAAGGGACCTTGGAGGTCTTCTAGTCCAGCCCCCTGCTCAATCAGGAGGTCCTATAACATTTCAGACAAATGGTTGTCCAATCTCTTCTTTAAAATCTCCAGTGATGAAGTGTGATTTATCAGTGATTTGCCAGCAAACATTGTAGTTTGAGGCCATGCTCATCTCTTTGTCTTGTAAGACACATCCAACTCCTTGGTAGCTTGGCCTATGTTTCATTTCCACCTCAGTTTCACCAAGACACATTTCAATTCAATTGGATCAAATGTCTGATGTGAAATTGCAGAATCTAGGGCTGAAAGAGGGGGAGCATCAGGGCTGCATATGTCCCAGGACCATAGATTGTCCACCCTTGATTTTAAAAAAAGGTTTCCATCTAGTCCAGATTTAAAAATTAATCCTTTTGTAGAAAAAGAAAGTATTAGCCACTTACTGCTGTTTTATCTCTGAATAGAAAATGAATGATATTACTAATAAAAAGGTGAATTCCAAGTTATACAACATTCAGGCAAGTAATATGTTTAATACCATTCTCCTCAACATGAGTTTATATCTTTTTGACATGTTTAGCTTGGATAGCTTAAGATGTTGCTCTTACAAGCACTTTATTATTTAACCCCAGTAATATGATTACTTTCATTTAAGAAAATGATATGCATCCCAATTAAGATGTTTCCAGACAATTAATTTGCTTCTTGATTTCCATAATTGTCTCATTTATAAGATCTCTCTCTTTCCTGATTAGTCAGTTAGTGTATTTTCTTTCTTTTAGAAACATTTGATATTCAGAAACTCCAAACAAACCTGCAACATACATTCTGCTTGTTTGACTTAGCACAACAAAACTCCAGCTTGCCACTGCTTGGAAATGTAGGCACGTGATATAATTTTGAGGTAATGATCTGAATTCGGGAGGAACTTATTAGGATATGCCCTTGAACATATGCAGAGTGTGAAAAGAATACAAACTAATTAAATAGCTGCAGGTCTAATTTAAAGATGCCAATAAAATATTTGTCTTGGCTATCGACTATGAGCTATAAATGAATGCTAACGGACAGTTTTTGCTTTCAAGAACAGGTAAGATCTGTGAAGATCTTAATAAAGGATGGGATGATCTTATATCTTTTTAAATTACACCTAAAAGGGAAAGAAGGGCAACAGAGTGGGGGGTTGGGTGGGGCAGAGAGAGAAAGAGGAAATCACCTTTGTCTCCAAAACATAGAGGCTTATGTAAATCAATATCTATCCCTTGCCATTTGCTCTAGTGGTCAAAAGAGTCTGGGAGGACAAAGAGCCTTTAACCCCTCCCCCTTCCCATTGTCCCAGGAACCCTCTTGTGACTCCTCCCTTTTCCCAAAGCATCTGGAACTGATCTCAGGACAGTGGCTGACCACTACATCAATCCCCATCTATTTTGGAGGAGCATAGTGCACGCTTTTGTTTTGTACATCCGGTAGGTCAGTGTGCATTACTCTCAAATTAATCCTTCAAGTTGTCTTTCGGAGCTATCCGGATACAACTTTTGTTGCATTATTACTAACTTTGCTTCAAATATTCGGTAACTGCCAAATCCTCTAAAACCTGGTATGTCCGCAGGACTTCACAACTACTACAATCCTCGGCCTCAGAGGAGGAGAGTCATGGTCGCTTGTTGACCCAGTGCTTTCTCTCACCACTATAGAGGAAGAGATATCTGCTCGTAGACCTGCATGTACTCAGCTTTTGGCCCAATCTTAATCCCATTTATTCAGGGAAACTGCTTGCTGACTGTTTTAAATTTAAGACTGTTTTAAATTTAAATGCCCTTGAGGGATCTCCCCAGCTTCTTGACTGTATTCAAGTCACTTGAGGTTGGGGCACTTAGCTTTTCTACATAGGATTCTTATTGCTGTATCAAAGTCTCTTTTATTCATCATATGAACAGATAGTTCCATAAGTTGCCAAGTGTTATTTTATAAACAGATTCCATCTCTTCCTTACAGTTGTTTTCTCCCATTCCATTTGAGATGATTACTATGAAGTAGAGGACATCCTTGATTCCCAACGACAATGAGGGGTCCTACAATACCTGGTGAAGTGGAAAGAATATCCAGTAGCAGAAGCTTCCTGGGTGATTTCTGCAGATGTGTCAGCTCCAGACTATTGCAAAGACTATTTCATCCGCAACATTCTACTAAGGCGGGCGGGGAGGGACAAAAACTATTCTAAGAACGCTATTAATTCTGTTAATTGCCTTCTAGGAGGAACCATGTAGAGGGGGAGGCATGTCGGGCTCTACATCTTACCAGCGTCCCGGAGCCTGACATTATAGTTGTGCCTTTGGAGCTGTGAATCTTTGATCTTCACTTTGAGCCTGGCATTGCAGCTTGGCAGCTGATCCAGACCAGCAGAGAAGGGAGGGAAGGCTGTAGGTGACATTTCACAGCCTCGGAGCTGTGTATCTCAGATGTCAGTTTTGGAGTGTGGGAGGGCTGCAATCTCTTTTGGCAGCCTTGGAGTTCAGATAATACAGATGGATGCCTCTTTGAACTGTGGAACTGTTTGGCTTCAACACAGTGCTGGGTTTGAAGCAAATTGATAATTGTTATTTGGGATACTAATGGGAGGCAGGGTGGAGGGAGGAACGTAATATTAGCTTAGGCATGGTGTAATTAGGCACGGGTGGTGGCGTGGATAATTAGGTAATGGGTGGATTAGGATGGAACGGATTCTAGGTAATTGGGCAGGGGTGGATAAAACAATGTTGGGAGTTAACTGTTTTCAACACTGACTTTTCACAGTTACCCAGTTATCCGTTGTTGAAGTTCTTAGCCACAGCAACACAGCAATAAACTCTACAATTGCAACACTACTACAAGTGTGAGTAGCCTGGTTTAAAAGATCCAGTTCTTGGCAGAGAGCGACACCGTTTTCTACTTCTGGCTCTTCCCTCTTGACTATGGATGGTGGTCTTATGAGGGATCCCTTTGTTAAGTCTCTGTGAATGCCTTCACTGTCCTTTAGGCTGAGCTGTTGTGTGCCCCAAATCCATTTCTGCATCTTGCATCACCTCAGCAGGTTATGATGAATTCCCCAAGTGAAATTGCCTGTGATGCTGATTTGAAACTAGAAAATAATTATGGTAATATTGATATAGCTCAGGGTACAACTGTGGAATCCTTTGTGCTCCCTGAGTGTGGTTGTTTGCTTGCAAGTATTTTGTTGTCTGACCATGTAACATCTTCAGTGTTCCAATCCCAATGGTTTATTCTCACATGGCCTTTTCCCCTCTTACTTCTCTCAACGAAAGCCACATTTATTGTTTTCATCCATCCAATGGAAAAATTTAGAGCTCTATGGATCCATACAATATTTTGTTCAACCATATAGTCCAGTTTATTTTTTTTTCTCCTTAGAAATACATGCTTTAGGTCCAAACATGAACTTTAAATTGGTTTTTTTCTGTTTATAAATTCATATTTATAAATGTATAAGGAAAGCTTTTTATGGCTCTGATGGCAGCTTGTATTGAAGTAATTAGCAGTTCAACTAGTTTCACCTTTCATCCAGGCTGGAGTTAACCAACATACTACTACATACTGTATGTCCAACAGAGATAGATTATTTTTTTATGCTAATCCATTTTATTCTAGTATAAAAGGAACATTAATATTTTCATTTTCTTTTAAAGAATCAGGCATATATCTTCTGTTATCTAAATGTAAGTTCTGTGGTCTTTGCAAGTTAAATATCTTCCAATGGCATATGTACATATTCTGTAATAATAGTTTAGCATAATACTATGCTATCTATAAAGACTTTATATTTATTTGGAATGTTTAAAAGGGTTATTTTTTCTTGGCTGGCTACAATGGTGTGTGGGAATTACCATGGGAGACAGGAGAAAGAGCTGCAGCCTAGATAATGGTGTAATAAACAAAATTTGAATCTGAAGGAAGAAGGGTGGCAAAAGCATCTCAGAAGAGAACATCCTAGTTTCCAGGAGACTAAAAGTGAAGATAAGAAGGATATTTTCAGAATTTCAAGTTCTGTTAATGTAAACTCACAATAAAGATACAGCTCATATTCCTCATTGCACTTCTTGTCTGAACTATCTCACAAAGCTTACACTGACATCTTCCTTCTCTTCTGCCTCCCCAGAGATATCTGCTAAGTAGATTGCATGTCACGCTAATCACAATCTTTCTACAATATACTTCTCCAAATCATGACCTGTCCTTCTTCAAGAGCCATGAGATTCTTCTCACTTCTGGGTAGATCCAAACTTCTTAATTCATCTCAAAATCACCAACCAACCTTGCTCTTTAGTAAAATACAAATTGTCAATAGCCAATACAATCCATCTTAGGAAGTCAACCATTGCACCTTCTCCATCCTCTTCCCAGACTTCCCCTTTCTCCATCTTCATTTGCTAGTTTAATAGCTCTCTGCCCTTTTCCAACAAGAAAATTTGCCTAAGGGAAACTAAAGTAGCTCCTACTTTCAAGCTCTATTTATCTGCTGATGAGAACTGTTTGTTTGTCTAGGTTACCTCCATACTCCTCTGAGGGACATGGGTGGCCTTCTGTGGGCTGACACAGTTCCTTTCAATAACAGATTCCCATCTTTAGAGAATTCCCTAAAACTTCCCACCTCCATCAACAAATTCTTCTACCTCCCTTTCTGACAGTGTAACTCCCCTTCTGACAGTGTAACTACCTCCTAGTACAGGTGAAACTCAAAAAATTAGAATATCGTACAAAACTTCATTTATTTCAGTAATGCAACTTGAAAGGTGAAACTAATATATGAGATAGACTCATTACATGCAAAACAAGATAATTCAAACCGTGATTTGTCATAATTGTGATGATTATTTCTTACAGCTCATGAAAACCCCAAATCCACAATCTCAGAAAATTAGAATATTACATGCAATCAATAAAACAAGGATTGTACATAGAACAATATTGGACCTCTGAAAAGTATAAGCATACATATGTACTCAGTACTTGGTTTGGGCCCCTTTTGCAGCAATTACTGCCTCAATGCGGCATGGCATGGAAGCTATCAGCCTGTGGCACTGCTGAGGAGTTATGGCTGCTTCAATAGCGGCCTTCAGCTCTTCTGCATTGTTCGTTCTCATGTCTTTCATCTTTCTCTTGGCAATGCCCCATAGATTCTCTATCGGGTTCAGGTCAGGCGAGTTTGCTGGCCAATCAAGCACAGAAATCCCACAGTCATTGAACCAGATTTTGGTGCTTTTGGCAGTGTGGGCAGGTGCCAAATCCTGCTGGAAAATGAAGTCAGCATCCCCATAAAGCTCATCTGCGGAAGGAAGCATGAAGTGCTCCAAAATCTCTTGGTAGATGACTGTGTTGACCCTGGACTTAATGAAGCACAGTAGACCAACACCAGCAGATGACATGGCTCCCCAAATCAACACAGACTGTGGAAACTTCACACTGGACTTCAAGCATCTTGCAGCTTGTGCCTCTCCATTCTTCCTCCAGACTCTGGATGCAAAAGTGGCTCTCATCAGAAAAGAGGACTTTGGACCACTGAGCAACAGACCAGTTCTGTTTTTCTTTAGCCCAGGTAAGAGGCTTCTGACATTGTTTGTTGGTCAGGAGCAGCTTGACAAGAGGAATACGACATTTGAAGCCCATATCCAGGATCCATCTGTGTGTGGTGGCTCCTGATGTGCTGACTCAGTCCATTCCTTGTGAAAGTCCCCAACACTTTTGAATGGCCTTTTCCTGACAATCCTCTCCAGGCTGCGATCATCCCTGCTGCTTGTGCACCTTTTTCTTCCACACTTTTTCCTTCCACATAACTTTCTATTAATATGCAGCACTTTGGGAACATCCACCTTCTTTTGCAACCTTTTGAGGCTTTCCCTCCTTATGGAGGGTGTCAAGGATGGTTTTCTGCACAACTGTCAGGTCAGCAGTCTTTCCCATGATTGTGATTCCTACTGAACCAGACTGAGAGACTATTTAAAATCTCAGGAACCCTTTGCAAGTGTTATGGCTTAATTAGCTGATTAAAGTGGGACACTTTGAGCCTAGAATATTGAGCCTTTTCAAATATTCTAATTTTCTGAGATTGTGGATTTGGGGTTTTCATGAGCTGTAAGCCATAATCATCACAATTATGCCAAATCACGGCTTGAATTATCTTGCTTTGCATGTAATGAGTCTATCTCATATATTAGTTTCCCCCTTTAAGCTGCATTACTGAAATAAATGAACGTTTGCACGATATTCTAATTTTTTGAGTTTCACCTGTAAATTGAAATCCATGTCTGGAAAATACAGAGCATCCTTATTATGCAAAACTCTTCATCATTCAGCATGCTCTTTATTACAGCCAGCCCACTTCTTGGAGAGCTTTTATATATATATATTTGTTTTCTTAAGTTTTCGTGGGTACTTACATGTATGGCATTCAGTTTTGTTCGGGTATTTTCCCACATCATTGTAGTTGTGCTTTTAAAGTTGTAGCAACCTTTTGGCAGAATCTCATCTGCCACGATCAGGCTTCTGTGTAGTGTTCATCTGTGAAGCCTGATGATGGCAGATGAGATTCTGCTGAAACGTTGCTACAACTTTAAACGCACAACTACAATGACGTGAGAAAATACCTGAACAAAGCTGAATGCCTTCTCTTTCTCAGATACAACATGTAGTAAATTCTGGGCTGAACTTCTTTTTCAGCTTTTTCTTCCCTTGGCCAATTTCTTTCTCTGGAGAGGAGAAACCAGGGTCTTGCCTCATTCTCCTTCCATTTGCATCTCTAAAGTGATGGCCTTTGTCCCTTTGTAGGCAACATGCCCTCAGATGTGATCTGCTTTTTCAGATAAAGCAGGTTATTATATCTAGCTTTGAAAACAGAGGCTTCTCTTTGCTATGGAGCTTGTCTCTTGTTCCCATTAAGGATTCCTCTTCATGTATTTTGGATAGTACTGATTCACAGTCAGGTTTTCCTGAAGCATTGCTTCTTGTTCTAACACATTAAAATGTTGCTTGGTAAGAATATCGGAAGGAAAGTAACTTAAGCTTAATCCTGAAGTTTTATCCTATTGCATTTAAGCAGCCTGCTTTGATCAAGTATTTATTTATATAAATATTTAAGAGCCATGGTGATGCAGTGGTTAGAATGGTGATCTCAGTGGCTCAATGTCGACTCAGCCTTCCATCTTTCCAAGGTGAGTAAACCGAGGACCCAGATTGCTGGGGGCAATAAGAATAAGACTATGTAAAGTATAGAGAGGGCTATAAAGCACTGAGAAGCTTTATAGTGAAAGCAATATATAAGTCTAAATGCGATTGCTATTTATAGAAGTATTATGTATATACATTATTTATTATTTTTATAAATAACTCAAAGCAGCGAATATATCCAACACCTCTTCTTCTTGGTCATCTGGACAAAGTCATAAATTATGGACAATTGTTCTCTTATTAGGATTGTTACCATATTCTAATATTCTAACACAAAATCATTCTTCATTAGGCAAGACATTGCCATTTATACTGAAGTTACTAGAAACGTTGCAAGTTCCAGACAATCAAATTGATTCATTGTGGATATTCTGTTACCAAATACCACCAGGGACAGTTTGATGTGATGAGTAAGGCATCAAGTTAAAAACTGAGATGCTATGAGTTCTAATCACACTTTAGGTACAAAGCCTGTTGGATCATCTTGGGCCACTCATTCTTACAGTCCTAGAAAACAAGCAGTGACAAGCCATTTTCAAAAAACCTTGCCAAGAAAAATCACAAAGAACTTGTCCAAGGAGTCCCCAGGAATTAACACTGACTTGAAGTGTATTTGGTGTAGTGATTAAGACATCAGATTAGAAAAAAAGGAGAGCATGAATATTTGTTCTGCCCTGAACTTAAAGCCAGATAAGTAACCTTAGACCAGCCACTCTCTCTCATCCCAAAGAAGGAGGCAATAGCAAACCAAAGACATGTGGCCAGGAAAACTGCAAGGACTTCTCCAGGAGTCAACACTGGCTCAAAGGCACGCAAAAAAGAAAATTGCGATGTACCCCCATATTTTGAATAAAGTATTGATCAACAATCTATATTGACCTTCAAATCTGTTCACTCTTATTTGAGAATGAATACATGGAAAATAATTGTTGAGAAGTTTGTAGCAGTTCTTGCTTTTTATTTCCTTCCTAGCAAATCTCTTTAATCCTAAAGAGAACAATTATTGTACTCTGAAAAAGAAAACGCTTGTGATCATAACTTGATAATGCAGCATTTACTCCTCTCACATTCAGGATCTGCTCTACATTGGTCCTTTATCATTTTCTCTAATGCAATCTCACTGACTTTCCAGTAGGTCTAACCAACACAAGTGGTGACTAAATTGCATCTCTTGTTGAACCCAACTTTGATCAGAAAAAGGAAGTAATGGTATTGATGGAGCTAAATCCTTCCCTCTTGCATTGCTGAGCAAACATTCCTCAGGAAAGCTTGTAACCGTAATCAGCTATCAAACACATGTCTTGTACGAATGTTGTCAATTGATCCCATTGTTCTCTTTGATCTGCAGTTTTTGATATCTGTGCCTACCAGATGCTCAGAACTTCAAAACGTTTCTTCATCCTCTTGTTTGGATTTTTATGGGCCAAACTTTTGAAGTGGTCTTTTATCCAATCTCTAAATTTGTAACTATGAATGAATGAATACATACAAATGAAAAATAATGAAGTATTAGTATTTTAAAGTAAAAATTTCTCAGCACAGTTTTTGTCATCCAGATTTACAGGGTTCTCTTCCCACATCCACCAATTAGCTCAGCTAAATTACTCTGCAAGTTATTTTACTATCTAGAAAATATCTTCATCATTGGAGGTGAATATTTTTGTTTTTTCTTCACAAACATCATTTTAATTCCAATTGTGTACTAAGCAGAGGAGCTTTAAAGTTTTTATTTAAAGGTGAAATAATTTTCTGGATATCTATAACCAAAATAAATTGACAGGAAAATGTGGTTAATTATAAGCAGAGGTATAAAAACCAAAGTTGTTTTTCAGACTAAAATAATAGGATAAGTTGTAGAAAACAAGATAATTAAAACAATAGCAATGTGAAGCAGGGATGGGAAACATATGTCTTTTTATCTGGCACCCTTTTATTACTTTTAAAAATTCTCTGTTCTGTCTTCTGTAATAAAGACCAGATTTAACCCAAAATATACACATGCCTTAATACCAAAATGGCATTTCCAGTGGATATCACATCAGCTGAAAAACCAAAGATGACTTTTTCATCTGAATGAATTTTCTGTGCATGTTCTTGAGCTACTCACACACAGCAAGGATTAAAGATACATCATGGCCATCTAAGAGGAGAAAGGAAAGAAATCAAGGATAATGAGAAACTGATATACTTGTTCAATAGAATAATATGCAAAATGAGCTAACTACACATTTTACGATGAACATAAGGCTTTTCTAGCAATTCATATTTTTCCTGTTTTTACCTTTTTTTGCTACAATGCTTGCAATGGTCCCTGTATTTTCTTTTGTACACTAACAGTAGGAGTTGTAGAGGTAGTAGTAAGTCTTCCTTTTACTGACACTTTCTAAACAATAAGTGATCTTGTTAATCAAGAATAATTTGATTGAATTGTTTAATTAAAGCAAGAATGCTGCCATATAACTAATCAGATTCAGATTTAGATGGAGCCATTTTGCAGACTATGTAGCCCCATGTACCTGCCGAATCTGGCCATAAGCCTATGTTAGTGTTTCTCGACCTTGGAAACTTTATGATGTGCAGACTTCAAGAATTCCCAGAATTCCCTGCTTAGCAATATTTTGGTCTATGGCCATGCTATTCTTATGGAAATACTTTTGTGAAAACACCCATGGCATGCTTTTAAAATTTAAACATTTTCTTGACTTCTCACTGGAGCAGCATCTTGAAATGCAAATCCTGCACTGAAGGACTAGAGCAGAATATGATCAACCGAGCTTTTGACTAGAACAGAAAAGTGAATGAGAACCTGGATTTAACTGCTCTACTGAGCAATTAAACACAGAAGCAATGACCAGCAGAGAAGATATCTGGAGTTGGTGCCTAATTGCAAATGAGAACAGTGAACTCAAGAGTCAGAAAAGGTACTCAGTCCATCCAAGCAGCAGCAAACACACTCAAAAATAGCACAGGTATCAAGAAAAATATTGGCTAGAGAAATATTCAAAATATTGGACTACGTGCATGGCACCTTCAGTTTCAGCAAACTATATCCTTGCATCTTATAGCGTTTGCTTTCATTTCATCTTCATGCCCCCACAGGTAGGAAGCACACATGTATTTACAGCCCACATCCCATCATCCCATCTATTTCATTAAACACTGTGTTTATCAGCTCCCTTGCTATTTTCCATACTCTCCTAGCTGTACATAGAGAGCATTACTGCTGTGCTGCAGTTTTCTACAAAGATGGTTTGATCAAATACTCATGCCTCAGCCAGCTATTCTTCTATCATAAATGATGAGTTCTAAGAGAAAAAAAAGACAGAGAAAAACCTATTAAAGTAGCACTAACAAAGTAGCTATTTCTTTTATCAGTAAGTATTACAAATCATTCCACCTCTTGAAGCAACAAGGCTCAATCAGCATGTGGTTAACCTACCAGAAGCCTCCCTCCCGCTGTTGTTATTGCCGACAGTGAAGACAATATTTAAATGCTTTGAAGGATGGGCAATTCTTCCATAGATGACAGGTAGCTGACTCCAGCTGCAGGTGCATGATTTTCTGAAGAAATGATGACAGCATCATAAATGTCTAACAAGAGCTCCTGAAATCAGACTGCTTTTCACTTTGTAAATGACCATATAAAATAGGGCTTTGAAAAGTACAATAGAAAGTTATCATTTAATCATGGGCAAAATAGAAGTACCTGTCAATTTGATGCAACATCTTCAGAAGAAAAGATGGGTGAGCATAATGGTTAAGAGAAGCTAATAGCCTATGCTTCCTACAAGGAAAAGGCAGAAGAAAATGAATGTGCCTCCGCAGCAGGAGTACTCTGGCATTCCCTTTTGTAGATGGATGATTATAATATAACTGAAAGCAGAGGTTTTAATTATATGTATATGCATATGCATATGCATATGCATATATATGGTATATATATATATATATATATATGGTATATATATATATATATATATATGGTATATATATATATATATATGGTGTATATATATATATGGTGTATATATATATATATATATATATATATATATATATATATATATATATATATATATATGGTATATGTATGGCATTCAGCTTAGTTCGGTTATTTTCCCACATCATAGTAGTTGTGCTTTTAAAGTTGTAGCAACGTTTCGGCAGAATCTCATCTGCCATCATCAGGCTTCTGGTGCCTGATGATGGCAGATGAGATTCTGCCAAAATGTTGCTACAACTTTAAAAGCACAACTATAATCATGTGGGAAAATACCCGAACAAAGCTGAATATCAGACATGTAAGTACTTGCGAAAATTTAAGAAAACACACACACACACACACACATATATTCTTAAGTTTTCGCAGGTATTTATATGTATGGTATTCAGCTTTGTTCCGGTATTTTCTCACATGATTATAGTTGTGCTTTTAAAGTTGTAGCAACATTACGGCAGAATCTCATCTGCCATCAACAGGCTTCTGTATTGTGTTCGTCTGTGAGTCAGGCTTTCACAGCCATTTCTGTTTTAAATTTGGTGCTTGCCTACAGCTGTGTCAGAATGATTTTTTCTTCATCCTGATTGGTTGAGAGTCTTGGTCTGTGTTTATTGGTCTTGGAGTTTGCTGTGTTCTGCTCGATTGGTGTTTCTAATATCTTCTGTCTGTTTTGTAGCATTTGTGGTTTTTTTTTGTCTTGATTGGCTGGCAACATTGTGTTTCCTGTATTGGAGGCTTTTAGTGTGGCTTGGCTTTGGGTAAATGAATGGCTATCATTTATTAGGAAGCTAGGTTTCATCTGGGTGCCTGGTTGGGGTATGTTTGAGCTGGAGGTATCAGGAGGGTCTGTTTGTACCCAGGTGTGTGCTTGGCTTGTGGTGTGGAGATTTTTTTGTTTGTGAGTGCAGGCTTCCAGATAATTCATTGAGTGGACTCATCTCTTCTATTCATGCTTTCAGGTCTTTTTTCAATCTCTATAGCTTTTCTGATAATTCTGTGGCTGGAGTTTTCTATAGTGGCTAGGGTTTTGGTGCCATTGAAGTCAATGCTATGACCTGTGGCTTTCATGTGTTGGACTAGTGAGGAAGTATGTTCCAGCTTTTTTACTGCATTTTTGTGTTCATCCAGGCGGGTACTTATTCTTCTATTGGTCTGTCCAATGTATGTAGCAGGGCATGATGCGCAGGGGACTTCATATATGCTTGGGTTTTCCACGTCAATTTTATCTTTGGCGTTTCTTAGGATGGCTGCTATTTTCTAAAGTGCCTTTAGGCCAGACAAGGAATAATGGATGGAAACTGAACAAGGAGAGATTTAACCTGGAAATAAGGAGAAACTTTCTGACAGTGAGAACAATCAACCAATGGAACAACTTGCCCTCGGAAGTTGTGGGACCATCATCACTTGAGACTTTCAAGAAGAGATTGGACTGCCATTTGTCAGAAATGGTGTAGAGTCTCCTGCTTGGGAGGGGGGATTGGACTAGATGACCTAGATGACTAGATGGTCCCTTCTAACTCTGATTATCTGTTATCTGCTCACCATACCAACCTCAGACATCACCAGGGCATTCCCTCTCCTCCAGAGAAACAGAAAATTTATGTTATGTGGATCATCCAAGCAGGATGAAGGGGGTGGGATTTCCTTCCAGTATCTTCTATAAAAGGAAATAGTATCTGGGGGCCAGAACAGAGTATGAAGAACCACTAGAAAAACCCACCTGCTGCAGACAATTTGTATTGACTCTTTAGGTTCATACATCATGTTAAACTGTGTTTCATCATAACTCTAAATTATTGCCTAAGTCTTGTTCATGGATAACATAGGAAGCCGCAACATCCACAAAGGTGTCATTCACACATCATACTAAATAAAAATTGAAGCACCTTTGATTCCCCCCACAATATAGGCATGTCTCCCTTCTTTCCTCCACATAGAAATGAGCATCTTTTCTTCACTTACAGCAGGGATCTCCAACCTTGTCATCTTTAAGACTTGTGGACTTCAACTCCCAGAATTGTCCAGCCAGCTATTCTGGTTGAAGTTCACAAGTCTTAAAGTTGCCAAGTTTAGAGACCTCTGTCATAAACCAAAGGGGACAACAACACACCAGGGTTTCCTGAAGGAGGCAGCTCAACTCTAATTCAGAAGCAGACTTTTTTAAAAAAAAGAGAAAATCCTTTCCCTCAACATCTTCACTCTTTCTGTCCGGAAACTAACTTTGGTGGCATTTCAGAAGTTAATTGTTCCTCTCTTTGGAGCTGTGCAGAGAAATAGCAGCATCCATAGAAGCTGTTGTCTTGCCATCTTCCTGCAGCCTTACTCAGTAGGACTCTCTTTAGGACAGGGGTCTCTAACCGTGGCAATTTTAAGACTTGTGGACTTCAATTCCCAGAATTCTCCAACCGGCTGATGGAAAATTCTGGGAGTTGAAGTTTATAAGTCTTAAAGTTGCCAAGGTTGGAGAGCCCTGTTAGAGGACATTATTTTTTGCAGAATATGAAATAATTTATTTTCTTTCATAGGATTCAGGTTGCTTACTGAACAAGCAGATGTGAAGAGGGAGGGGGAACATGCCTGGGTTTTGGCCAAGCTGGCTGTTCCGCTTATCAGGTTGAGCACCCATTCTATCTTCCAGTCTCTTTCTGAAAATCACATCGCTCTGTATCACACACATATATACATCCTTGAAATCATATGTTGGAGCAGTGTGTGTGTGTCTGTGTGTGTGTACGCACGCATGCGACGTGTGTGCTTTATGATACAAATTTGATAATCTCCTCAGCCCATGGTATGGTTCCAATTTAAACTGCAAGGCCATAAAATTCGAGCTCTTTGTTTTCCTGAAGGCCACAAGATTTCAAAAGATACCATTGTGCCGCCCAAAGCCCATAAAGTTGTCACTAGGCGCTGATTAAACAGTCCTGAACAGCGCAGATTTTTGTCTAGGTCCTTTTCAGACACCACAATGTCCTTTTCAACCTCTGAGACAAAAGGAGGTTTACGGAGCGATTCTCTCATAGAGATTCTTCAGAGATAAACTCAACCATATGGGAAGCAAGGTGGCCAGCAGCTGAGACCATAACATGAAAAAAAAATAAAAAAGGGAGAAAAGAGGCTAAAAAGAAGAACAGGTGACAACAGGACTGTCCACCATCCCAACCGCTTTCCGTCAAGGATTTTTCCAGAGACACACAATGGGGCCCAACAACACAACCATCACAGATCTTTCCAAGGGTGGACTCAAAAGATGCAGCCAAAGTTATCAGCAAAATCCACAGGGCATAGGTGTGAGGAAAGCCTGCAAGGATCAGTGCTGTAGAGCAAGGTTTCCAACCATGGCAGCTTTAAATTTGGAGGACTTCAACTCCTATAATTCCCAAACCAGCAAAGCTGGCTGGGGAACTCTGGGAGTTGAAGTTCTCCAGGCTCAATGCTGCCAAGGTTGGAGACTCCTGCTGTAGAGTCAACACCCAGGGCCGCTGTGTCCTCCATCATTTCTAGCTAATGTCTCCTTGCTGAGAATCTTGAGAGTAGTATTTCTTGAGAGTGGAAATGCCCAGCTCGCAGAATCTCATACCAATGTTCAGGGATCTTGGGACCTTTTAGTTCTGCAATGTTGAAAAGCCCATGAAACCATCTGTTTCCCCACCTCAGAACAACTTGAAGATAAACGACAAAACTCATGTATACATGCACACACATTTTCCTTTGTAACTATTAAGGAAAATACAGTCAGATTTTGGCTTCTTCTACCATTTTCCTTGAGTTCTGAATGTCTGAGGGGCAAGACATAAACATCAGGAAGAGAAAAGGATAAAAGCATGTGCTTTCTTAGATGGCCCTAAAACTAGTCTCCTCAACCAGGGGATCTGGCAGAAAGAAATTCAGGTCATCATCATTTGAGGTGGTGTCTGAATATTTCCCAATTACATTGTCAAGGATCATTATGTATGACTCCTCAAGCCACTACCAAAAGCCAAGGTCAGCATATTCAAAACAAAACAGTATTGGATATTAATGTCTTGGATTTTTTTTAAAAAATGCTGCTATTTTAAGTAATGATCAACAACATAATTGCAATTGTATAAAATGAACATAACATGCTTCAAACTTTCCATCTTCGGTTAAATCATGGAGGAGAAGGAGAAAATATCAAATTGCAACTTTTATTATGGCATAAGAAAGGGCATGTCTTAGTGCCTTATTGGAATTTAAAAATAAATCTCAAACTCAAATTTCTTTTTAAGGAAGTCTGATTATTGGAGATTCCCAGGAACAAATTACCTTTCAGATTGTGGCAGATGATATGATCTAAAGTTTCTGACAAAGCATTAGTTATCATTATTTATTCTTAATACAGTACATCTGGTGCACAATCCCTTTCAAGAATGTCATTTTTCCATGGGATATATTTGATTGTGTACTCATTGTCTAGTTCTTTCCAAACTGTTGGTTCCCAAGGACGTTAGGCCAGACTGGGCCAGGAGATTGCTTTACATTAATGCAACATTTATTGAAATTTGCAGTACTAAGGCCAACCTATTCCTTTTATTAGATTCATTCTACGGCAATATTTTCAGACTATTTATTATTATTCTCAATAACATCACCCTGAATGTTCATCTTAAGCAGCATCTTGTCTGGCTACATCCACATAGTAAACCCAATAGCAATCACATTTGTTAATATGGCCATTATTTCACAGGACCAAGGACAGAGAATAGGAAAAAAGAAGTCATATCCTAAGGAAATTATGGCAACCTGCCCTGCTCTCACACAACAGATATGAATTCAACCACACAGATGGTCCTCAGGGTCACCATGTGGGGAAAGCTATTGGGACCAAAAACGAAGCAGAAAATGCTTGCCCTCCAATGTTCAATACCCTTCCCCTTTAAGGTTCAAATAGACATTTGCAAACAACTATAATCTATCCCCAATTGAACAGAGTATTGGAATCTGCACCACCTTTATTAGAGCTGGAAATTGTTGAATTAATTCCCAGAATTCTGAATCCCCAGGTAATCCAATTGAAATATTGTACACCTAATGTGCAAGAGGACTTTGGAAAGGTAGCAATAATACACTACAGTGTCTAAACGAGCCCAACCATTTTGGTAGTGAGATCTGATTGACAAAGACAAGCTTCATCACGCCACAATGAGGGAATGCTTTCAATCATGAGTACTGTATGGAAATGATTCAAAATTGAGGTTTTTAAAATTCAATTTCTGAATACCACAGTTGATTTCATCAGATTTCTGTGTGTGTTTGTGTGTGTGTGTGGTTTCCAGAAACTGAGCTGGATCAGAGCAAATCTTTTATTTATTCAATTGTGTGCCACATCTTATCTAAAATTTCTTTACTTTTGTGTCATAGAAGGTTGTACATTTGGCATTTATTTTACCATTTAAACGCTGGTTATTCCATCATCATCCTTGTAATGTGTACTTGCCAACTGGACTTTAATCCATAAAATTTGTTGAGGAACACATTTGTTACAGTGCCTAACTATTCAAAGAGAAGCCCTTTAAGTTCAATAAGTTTTACTTCTGAGACTACGCGCGACTTCATTGTATTTGTCTTTTTTGGAACTGAACCCAGAAGGATAATTCTTCCAACAGTATTAAACAAAATGCCACAAGGCATTTATTTCTAAGGAGTTTGAACCACTCATCCAAATACATGTTTTTAAATCTCCTCTCTTCCACTCTGATCACACAAGTAGCTTCTGATGGCAGTTTCTGACCACTACCCCCAAGACACTAATTTCCAGCAATCCCCATGAGAATTATTTTTTAAAAAAGAAACTACATTCAACACAGATTGCTCTTTATCTGCTGCACTTCAGTTGAAATGCAACTGGTTCTTTGTCGGTATTCCTAGCTTCTTAAAACAAAAGGCCAAAAGGAAGGCTTGGCAAGTATTGTATCCAGAGTTTTTGCCTCTTCCAATTAGGCTTCCATTGACTTTATTCCCAAACCATTTTAACTTCACTTTCTTCTATTCTATAAAGGAATCCAAGACAAGTGTTCCTGGATGACAAACTCCCATTTGTCCTGTAAAAATATGCTTCTGAATTTGTAAGCCTTTGCTGTTTTCTGAAAAGATGTGTCTATGTGTGCTGGAATCAACCCGGATGATCTCAAAAGTTGCAACTGGCCAAAATGCAAACCTCCACAAGCCATCTCAGAAGCAACTGCCACAGCAGCCCTATGCAGCCACTAGACTGTACTCCCCAGCAAGCGTAGATTTGCAACCTCTAGTTTCTGTTCTTGGCATTTGGATAGAGGGCCTCACTTTTTGCAAGAAGGCTATATACACAATTAGGAGCCCGCAGAATTGGCAGCCCTATTGTAACGACCATCTTATTTGCCTTTTCATCCTAAGCACCTATTTGGGCATGGCTTCCGTGTAAAGTAAAACACAGCTGGAGACTCTTCCCAAGAAAATTGCAGTGGATCTTTTCTTGTTATATAATTCAGAGGTCCTCAAACTTGGCAACTTTAAGACTTGTGGACTTCAACTCCCAGAATTCTCCAGCTGGCTGGAGAATTCTGGGAGTTGAAGTCCACAAGTCTTAAAGTTGCCAAGTTTGAGAACCCCTGTTGATATATTGTTTTGAAAGGCCAGCAATCCGCCAAACGTTTACTCTAAACTAGTTCTATTCGAGTCCAAGTCCCGAGAGCGCCAAGCAAGAGGCCCCGTCCGGTTAGCTAGGCGAAGGCCAGGTTGTATCTTCCTCAAGAAGCGAGCCGCTCCAGTTGTCCAGGGAGGCAAATAAGCCCGCCAACCGACCAGCCGCCATGTTTTTTTCCCCCTCAGCCCCAGTTCCAGGATACCAAGGCAGGCGGCGCTAAGTGCTGATAGGCGGGGAAAAGGCTTTGCGGAAACGCCGAGTAGCCGGGCAGGTTGAAGGCTGCTTGGGGCCCGCTGGGGCTCCGCGTAGGGGTGGCGCCGCTGCAGCTTTGACAGGCTTTGCCGTCCCGCACCAGCACCGGCACCACCACCCGCCGCATGAGAGGCGGGCCGGCCCCCGCGCCGCCCCGCTCGCCTCCCTTGGCGCGTTTCATCTTGTAGCGGTGGTTCTGGAACCAGATCTTGACCTGGGTGGGCGTCAGGCGGAGCAAGTGCGCCAGCTGCTCCCGCTCAGGCGCCGACAGGTAGCGCTGCTGCCGGAAGCGTCGCTCGAGAGCCAGCGTCTGCGCCTTGGAGAAGAGCACCCTCCGCTTCTTCTTCAGCTTCTCCTCGTCTTCCTCCCGCGCTGCCGGCCGGGTCGAGGCGGCGGCCGGGCGAGGCCGGCTCTCGGCGCAGCTGTCGTCCGATGCTGCGGAAGAGAGCGGGACGAATCGGGCTATTAGCCTTTGCTTTGGAAAACCGTGGGAAGGGAAGGGAAGGGGAAAGGGAAGGGAGGAGAGGGGAGGGAGGGAGGGGAAGGAAGGAAAGGGAGGGGAGGAAAGGAGGGGAAGGGTGGGAGGAAAGGAAGGGATGGGGAAAAAAAAGGAAGGGGAGGGGAGGAAAGGGGAGGGGAGGGGAGAGGAACGGTGGGAGGGAGGGAGGAAGAGGAAGGAGGGAGGGGGAGGAAAGGAATGAGAAAAAAAGGAAGGGGAGGGGAGGAAAGAAGGGTGGGAGGGAGGGAGGGCAGGGAAGAGGAGGGGAGGGGAAGAAAGGGAAAGGAAGGGGAGGGGAGAGGAGAGGAATGGTGGGAGGGAGGGAGGAAGAGGAAAGAGGGAGGGGAGGAAAGGAATGAGAAAAAAAGGAAGGGGAGGGGAAAGAAAAGGGGAGGGGAGGAAAGAAGGGTGGGAGGGAGGGCAGGGGAGGGGAGGGGAGGAAAGGGAAAGGAAGGGGAGAGGAGAGGAATGGTGGGAGGGAGGGAGGAAGAGGAAGGAGGGAGGGGAGGAAAGGGATGAGAAAAAAAGGAAGGGAAGGGGAAGGAAGGGAATTGATAGGATAGAACATGTTAAAATAATAGCAACCTGCACCCCACCCCACATTATGGTTTTAGAGCTATGCATGAAGCCAGAGCCTAAAATCAAAAACGGAAACCTTTAAATAAATGACCTCTGAGTTTTGAAGCCAGCAGAGGGCAGGGAGGGGAGAATGGAGAGAGAAAGAGATCGACACCATTTACAAGATGTGTACCCTGTGAAACATTTGAATTCACCCACGTTTCTCAAATTCATTACTTTTTTGGAAGGAGTTTTATCTCTCGCCTTCACCTTCCTTTTCCTAGTTTCTTTTCTTCTTTCTTATTCAAATGTCAGAGCAATTAAAATGTCGCTTAGCGCTTGTCTTTCTGCATTGTTGGGGATTATTAACACTCTAACATTAAAGCCTAAACCTTTTCCAGTGGCTGGGCCTTGGGAGAAAGTGGAAGCGACCATGCAGCTCCAGATAGGCTAGTACTATTTCAATCCTAACTAAGTTTACCTTTTCATTCAGCGGAATTTATTTAAATCTAAATAAAAATGTGGAGGTGCAGTAGTGGTGTTTTTTTTTTTTTTTTTGGTTTAAAAAAATCCCACTTTTATTAGCTTTATAAATAACTATTTCCCACTCTATTTTCCCCAAAATACCATCCCTGTGACTGGCCCAAAGTCACATGCACTCTTTATCCAATGTTCCTTATTTTTTTAGTCAACAGCTGTGTGAAAATATACGTGCGTATACATATAGCTACTATATAAATACACTATTGCATCCTTATATAACTGATGCCCAAAGAAAAAGAAAGAGGCGTAGCTATTTTAGCTTCCATTTCTGACGATTTTCTCAGCTAAAATACCGAAGAGCCTTGCAATGCCTTCACAATACCTGTATACGCAAAATGAAATCCTATTGAGTGGCCAATGGGTTTATTCCATACACTTAAGTTGAACGCGTACATCGTAAACTGAGCAACAACAGGGAAAGAATTTGCCGATAAGAAAAAGAATAATGGGAAAATGTTGCAAAGTGTGGAGTGAGAGAAGTGAAAGAGCCTCACTTCTCACGCGAGGGAGGGTAGTTTATGTTCTCCAGGAATAGGCACGAACCACAGGGAAGGGTGTGCAGCTTGGGTTAGGAGATTCCTGTATGTGATAGGAAGCAATAGGTTTGTCTATTTCGAGACTGAGAAGAGAAACGTAGCGCCCTCCACCCTCATAACTGCTTCCCCCTGCCTCGTTTTCGAGCTTATCTACGAAGGAATCGAAGATGTTGTATGGAAAAAGAAAACAACTGTCCAGAGGGAAGAAGACGCGGCCCTCACATTTAGCGTGTCGGTATGTGTAGACGCCTCTTTTTGAAAGGATGGGCTGCTAGATTCTAAGAAGGTAAAATAAGGTACGATTCAGCGCGTTACCCCCTGCCTGGATGCTCCTAGTGTATTGCGGGGGTGTTAAGATGAAAGATAAAATGAAGTCTTTATGGATGCGGTTCTCAACTCTCCACGAATTCCTGCTTGCTCTGTTCTTGAACGCCACGGTTGACTCAAGGCAGGACAAGAACCTGGCCCGAAAAGCAGGACGCCTTCTGTGGAGCGACAGCCGCACCCACGCCATAAGAGCCGCTTCCAACTATATGGAGCCCCATCTTCTGAAAGGGCACACACACTCCTCCAATGAGTTCTCGATTGATGGGCAAAAGAAACCGAGCCGGTTTTCTTGGATAGAAGTCCCCCCTTTGTTAGTATTTACTTAAGTCACCTTTATTTCGATCATTTTTAGAAAGTCTCCTAGCATCCACAGCAGTATCCTATTTAAAAAAAACTGGGCTGGAAAGAGGGAAACCCCTTCCTTAAGCAGGTCCCAACGAAAAAATTGTCCAGCCAAGAACTTGGTTGAGTTCGGTGGAAAACCTACAGGTGACTTAACTATCTTTGGAAGCAGAGGGTTAGCTGCCACTTTTTACCAACAGGAATTAGGTTATATTTATAACTTCATCACAGGTCCTGATCAGTTATTTTAGAAACAAAAATAGCTACTGTACATTCAAACATTCCGTTCGTTGCGTTTTAAGGAAATGTCATAAAGGAGGAAGGGATGAAACAAAGCCAACATTGGACAAGGTGTAAGGATTGCATTTTCTTTTTAAAATATCTGAAATATATATTCCAATTTAAAAAAAGAGAAAATTGAACCGTGTGGGGGAACTTTGCAAAAAGGAAAGAGCTGGGCCCACCGGCTTTCATAAATACAAGCAGAATCTATTCACAGTAACTAAAATTATGCTGGATTCAATAGGGTTGATGATGACTATGGGTTTCAGTGATTTATCCTCTAATAATATGAAAGGCTTTTTTAAGCGTTTATTTGTTCTCTCCCCCTCCCGTTCCCCATAAAATAAAAGAATTAAAAGAATATAATAAGGAAAAAGAGGTAATAAAATAAAACCTTTCAAAATCTGTGGTTATTAAATAAGCCAGGATCTTAGGAAAGATATGGATAATTTAACAGTAAACAAGGCCTTTATCATTGTGTACCTGTAGGTAAGGGAATATTTAATTTTTGAGTCCATTAGCTTGCCTAATGCTACGTTTGTACATCATTCTGGACTCTATCAAAGCAGGCAAAACCAAATTTCCATTTCACACTCTTAATAGCTTGCCACAAAAAACCATCTTCAGAATATTTTTCTTACATTTTACATTGCTTTCTACCTTTGTGCCTGTTTCCTTCTGCCTGCAGTGGTTTTGTGCCTGCGAACAAAAAACGAGGGAAGCTTCTTGTATATATACTATCTGTAATAGGCTTACCTCTTCTCACGTTCTTAGATAATCTTGATCTGTTTTCTTCTTTCTCTTTCCAGATGTATAAACATTTCAAAGAAGTCAGATTCTTTCTTTCTTTTTTTGTTTTCTATATAGATCCCCCTTTTTCAGTCAGGACGAGTTTCTCCAGGTTATTCACCTACTTCCTCAACCTCGAGCCCTCCTGGTTCTACCTTTCAGTTTCACCTTCCTTCCTTCCTTCCTTCCTTCCTTCCTTCCTTCCTTCCTTCCTTCCATCCATTCCCCCTATCCCCCATCCCCGCACTCACAGAGATAGTGGCTTCTTTCGGTTTCCATCCACGCTCGGAAGGGAGAAGCGGCGTAGCTTTCTGCCGGTTCCTGACCCTCGCCACCGCCTCCGCCGCCACCACCGCCACCGCCTTCTGGCTCAGGTAAATCCAAAAGGCTCCTCACGGTGAAGCTGCCCCTGGCTAAGGTGGCCATGGCCGCGTCGGGCGGGCTGGCAGGGCAGAGGCTACTGGACCCCGGCCAGGCACGGAGAGACGCTCATCACGGCTTCCCCTCGGGCAGGAGATTAGTGTCGCTTACCTCGGGGGCGCCTGTTTATATCAACAGTCTTCCCCACCGTAAACACTGGTTGCTTTCAACCGTCCCTGTCTATGGGCTGCTAAGTACCTGAATTAGCCAAGTGCTAAAAGCTCTAATGGGTGGCAAGGCGACCTCCCCCTCTTCCTTCCCCCCCCCCCGCCGCACCCACCCATCCATTTCTCTGTCCTCTCCTCCGGAGATTCACCCTCACTCCCCCCCAAACAGAGAGAGAGAGAGACCCCTCCCCAAAAGCCAGCAGGAAGCGGCCTTCAGTATTACTGATTCTGTCTGATTAGGCCAAAGTGGGGAACAGATAATGGGGATTGTTCGCTCTGAATAACATCTTGGGTGGTATTTCGGGTGGGGGTGGGGGTAGAATCGCAGCCGCTCTCTGCAACCCACAAAGTGAATCCTCGAAGGATATCTGCAGCTTTGGTCCCTGAGCTTGCTTGGAGATGCCTAGATTTCTCCCATCCTTTTCAGGGAACCTATTTGGTTTTTTCCCCCTCCCGTATTTGGAAAACACTCAAAGGGGTGGGGGAAGTGGGGGATGGAAGGTGCTGCTGCTAAAGTACCTATCAGTCCTATGCCTCCTGCTGCTCTTCTGCAAGGGGCTTGAATCCTTCTCTTCACACCTAGGGGCTGGGGCTTTAGCATCCCATTGCCATTCGCCCTGACCAACTTGCCACAGCCAGCCATAGAGCCATTAAAGAAAGGATGCAAAAGGGGAAACAAAATAAAATGTGAATGACAAAAAATAAAATATTTTTTATTTGATTTAAATAATTAAACAGAATTGTTACATTGTCCAGCAGTTTTTGGGTTGGCTGGGATGAGGAGTTGGCCATAGTGAGTTGGCCAAGCAAGTTGTCCCATTCCCTCCCAGTCCGCCCTCTTCTGCAGCATCTTGCCTCAAATGGAGCTGTTTTTCACCTTTCTTCCCCAGATCTGTACTTTTGCAGCAAGCCATTGCTAGGACCCATTTCTTGAAAAGTCCAGTGGATTTGTGACCCGTGTCACTCGCAGGTGGTTGCTGAGCTTTTGAACCAGTGCTCTGAGTGAACCCACCTCCAAATGAGTCCCCAATATTGGGATAATTAAATCATCTGTGAATGCTGTACTTTTTCCCTTGAAGGCTTGAGAGGTGGGGCTCTGTTTCCAGGCCGGGTGGTCTTAGTAGAAGGAAGTAACTGGGCCTCTGGCAGCCATGAGCACTGCTGGCAGGTTTCAGTAGTTCAGGCTCACGGATCTTACCCAGGAGGTGGAGCAAGTGACACTGAGCAGCAAACAAGTCCTTGCTTTGCATCTTTTGGCTGCCATAAGTAACAGGGGGAAGAGGGGGCAAGTCTGGGAAGCGAGCTGGAGGTGTTACATTCTAGTGTTGTAAAAATGAGGAGGGGAGGAGCATAAATTCCTGTTTAGGTTTCTATTTCTCACTTAGCTTTCTTTTCTCTGCGCAGCTGCAAACCTCTATCAAAATATGCCAAGGTCAACAGACAGAGGCCTCATCACCACCTGAAGATGTCCACATGATCATATTCAGAACTTTTAATTGGAAGAATCATTTGAACTATTGGGGGTGGGAACATTTCCATCACTTTGTATATGTGATTTGCACGCCTAATTCCTCAGATTCAGAATTCTACGGTTGCTACCACTTCATTTTCAGTAAAAGATATATTTTCTCTAATCTATGGAGTCTAAGTATTTCTTTCTTGAATTTTGAATGGAGCACCATTTGACACCTTGTTTATCAGGCTGCCCTCCAGAAGTTGTGGGACCATCCCTCTCACAATTTCAAGCCTCCAGGCACCCATGCTCAGGAAGTCCTGACACATTTGAAGAGTGCCAGACTGGAGAAAGCTGGTTTAGAAGGCAGGGGAAATGGCCTGATTCTGGGTGCCACTGCTAAGGAACAGAAAAACAATCCAATTGCAATCCAATAATCCTGTTGTAATCCATTTGCCCTCCTCCCCCTTCCCTAAAAAAAAAAAAAAGGACAAAAGAGGACCACACATTTTCACAGGTAGAGATGACAATGCAGTTGCGTGGAGAGATTCTGTTGTTTCCTTTGGCTGGACAGCACCAATTCCCTGCCTGAGCCCTCCCCATGGGAAAAATAAAGCCCCACCAAAACCAAAAGTCAAATGAATGGGACATCAATATCAATTCCTTTGAATGCTGTGGTCTTCAAGTCAAAAGGGACGACATGTTATAACCAGCAAAATATTCTGTTACATATAAGCCACACAGGGACAGTATTTTAAATGAGAACCCTTGACAATATCAAAAGATCCAGACTATTTTCAACTATCCTACATTGAAAACTTTAAGAAACTGTTCTTTATTTACATTTAACTCTGAAACAATTGTAGGTGAGTGTCAAACTGCATCATAAACACCTTGACATATTTACATACATATTACTGCTGTGAAAATGAAAATGCTAGTGATACATTATATTATATTATTATTATAATTACTGTATTATGATCCACATACACATGCAGGGGCTGAATGTAACATATTACTACCATTGGAATGGGATAGCTAACTGCTTTTTTTTTATTCATCCTGGTTGGCTAATATATATATATATATATCATCTAGTATTCTATTTTATCACATTGCATTGTAATTTTAAATACGTTGTGAAAATATTATTGCAATTACTTTATATTTGGAGTTCAGACAATAAATTAGATGATTATTAATTAATGAATTAATTAGTGGATTGATAACTACTTTTAGGAACCCCAGTTTTATTGTGTTTTTAACAACCCAGGAACTACTACTCCCCATTATTTCTTAGAATAGTAGCTTTTCAGAAAGCTTTTCATCTGACTGACATTGAAATGAGTTGGATTACGTGGGATAGTTTAATTTTTCAAGGATCTCAACAACCTGAAGTCCAGTGGTAAAGAATATTATTAATCAAATTAATATTGAGGTTGCAAACTTTAGACTTGCAAGATCAACTTTGTTATGTTCCTAAAAATCTGGAGATCCACCTGCCTGAGCTAGAAACTCAAGGCATGGGGAAGCATCCTGAACCTTATGTTGAATAGGTGAGGGAACAGAGCATTTTCCCACGCTTAATTCCATTCCTGAATAGCCCAGACTGTCTTCATTTCTGCAGTTCAAGAATATTCAAATATTGTAACTTGTGTTTACAATACATCCTTTTAATCCTGTTGGTTGATTTTTAAAACCACAATTGTGACAAGTGTCATCACCTGTGGTGGGCAAAATAGGAGGAGGAGGAGTATTATGTGTATTCACCAGTCTTGATTATTTATGGAAATACTAAAAGCAGGAAATAAACAAATAAATAAATAAAGTCCCCCCCCCCACCCTCTTTCTCTCCTAAATAGACAAAAGATAAATGTTTAGCTACCAAATTGGCTGTCCTGAAGCTATCTTCCATCTTTACTTTGAATGCAACTCAAAACCTATTCAGAATAGTAGGAAATGAACATTACTCACACTATTGATACCCTCACAATCTGGAAAATAACAAAAAATAAAGATTGGATCCAATTCCTCTTGCACCTATCATGTAAAGGGGATGTTTGAGGAATGGCAGTTTTTTTTTAAAAACAGCATAGAATTGGGCAGATCAGAAAATTGGGAAAGATAGAGATATGGAACAGGAAAAATGGAGCAGAATGTAGCAAATTCACAGAATGGAAGGAAAATTCAAGAAGATCCAGTTTTGTGAATGAAAAAGGATGAAGAGACATTTTTTGGCTACATCTTTAGGCTACCCCAATTATCGACACACACGCTTAGGAATGCAACCTTAATGAGATGAGACTGCATCGGGTTGGTATAATGCTTTTTGCATATGTGCAGTTGCATGGCCATAACCGTATTATAACTTCTGTGTTCTTGTTAGTAAGAGCCTGTTGCACCATAAAATATGGATGATATGTTTTTTTCCTGTGAGTAATAATAGGCCTAATTTTACATCAAATTTGTGTCTATTCCTTTTATTGGCTATACTATCTTTTGAAGATTTTAGTGGGTGAAGAACTGGGAAGACACAAGTAACTTAAGTTTCATTATTACCACTTCACAGTTGTCTTAATGTATGTAGCCAGTGGACTCAGAATAACGTCTACTAAGATGCTCAAGATTTAAAGCATAACATGAACGATGTAGGACTCCTGCCAGGAGGATTCAGGGTCCCTATTAGAAGATGACAATAAGAATCATTGGTTAGGGTCAGGCTTAAAGAATGGCTGAATTGTGAGAAGTGGGGGGGGGGCAGAGAATCTGGATCAGCAGGTAAAGTAGAGCTTTAGCAAAGAAGAGGGCTTTGAGAAGTCCCTCAAGAGACCGGCAGGATGACAAAAGGGTAGGGAGGAGTCATTCTCCCAGGCAGCGTGAATGAATGAATCCACAAGAAGAGAATGCACACACAAAAAGAGAGAAAGGGTAAAGACACTGAAGAGGAATAGGAAGGAGAGCAGAGACAACAACAACAGCAGCAGAAGCAGCAGCAGCAGCAACAAAGGATATAAATATAGAGGAGGAAAAAAAAAAAACAGATGACCAGTCAGGTGAAATGAAATATACTTGAATATAAAATTAAATAAGTCCCATTGCTTAAACAGATCTACTAAATTTCAACAGTGTTGGGTCACAGACACCTTGGAAACTAGGAGGCATCTGTGGGATTTTGAGGTTGTTCTCACAGGCATGGAAACACCAAGACCTGGAGAAGAATGTTGTTGTTGTTGTTAGTCATGAAGTCTAGAAGTTCTTGTGGCCCCATGGACAACATTCCTCCAGGCCTTCCATCTACCATCCCTTTTTAAGCCCACTTAAATTTAAGCTCACTGAAGCCAACTGCTTCAGTGACTCCATCCAGCCACCTCATTCTCTGCCATTCCCTTCTTCTTTTTTGGAGAAGAATAACGGTCTGCAATCGATCCACATCTATTCACAAATAAATGCCCAAACCAACACTCTTCGCTGATTAGATTTGGCAACACCTCTTGCCAAATCCGCAGATGGTTCTGACAGAATAGGTAGTGTGCTGCCTGCGCTGGCTGGTTTAGTGACTTCATTGGAAGGACTGGGGAGATGGTCTTTTGGAGATTCAAATTCCTTCTCCCAAAATACAGGAATGTCATCTTATCGAAGCAGGCTTATTTTTATTTTATTTTTGCTACAGGGTAAAATGAAATAACTGGATACATAAAAATGTAATAAATATGAAATTTGAAGACTTCTCTTAAAACAGAAATGGAAATTTGGTACAGAGAACATTGGCATTGCCAGAGCATTCGGGTGCCAGCAAGGAAAGAATGGACCCCATGCAACTTTCTAACCAAGCACCACTTCAGATCCCCTTCTCCTTTCGGCCTATGTCATTCAGCCCAAGAAATTGCCCAAATTATAATGTTCTGCTTTCTATAACCCTCTTATTATTTAAGGCTGCTTTAGAATTCTTCAGTAGCTATTTGCAACCTCATTTAAATGTATTTATAGCAATATAAAATTGCAGCCTATTTTTACTTAACAGTTCTGATAGCAACAACTTATACTATAGAATATAAGCCAAGTTAGTTAACTGATTCAATACCACTGAGCGGATCAGAAATTTAGTGGACAAATATCTACCATCTTGAGCTATTCCCATGATAAATTACAGGTCTTTCAAGAACCTGGGAGAAATTTCCTTGATTTCATTGTACTGAAACCACTGTTATCTCTTCCTCCTCCTCTTCCTTATCTTAATCTTGTTAAGTCTTTCTTTTCGGTCCAGCATCTCTTCACACCTCAAACCCAAATCATGTTTGGGCAAATATGTGTAATGTTTCTATGGAAATTCCCAGTCATCCAGGATCATGGTTGTACCAAAGATGCACTTTTTTCAAAAGGCATCTGGGCTTTCTTGTTGTGTATTTTTTCCCTTGAAGATGTCTTGCTTCTCATCCAAGAAGCTTCTTCAGTTCTGTGAAGAGCTGAGCTGAAGAAGCTCCTTGAATGAGAAGGGAAAAGTCTTTGAGGAAAACAAACCCAAGAAAGTCCAATTGCCTTTTTAAAAAAGCTTTTGGGACCTGTGATATGTGTTCCACTTGTTAATGGCTAGAAGCGGCACTAAGAGATGACAGCAACAGATCGTCATTGTTGACATTTTTGAAGGATTTTTTATTTGATGAATAAATTATGGAAATGGTGGAAAGCCAGATTCCCAAAAGCACACACAAGGTTTCTGGTCCTCTTGATGTGCCTGGGTTGAATCAGGAGTTAGAGCTTTAAGAATTATTTTTCTTCTCAGAATTGACCTATCCCCCCTCCCGGAAGGACGGGGAAAGTAATTTTAATAAAAAGTAAAATTCTGCCTACGTTGATACTTTTTATTGGGGAAGGACATTATCATCCCCTCACAGGTCCCTGTGCAAACAGCAGCTTCCCCTTTTCAATTCTGTGCCCGGGAGAACTAAGCCCTCTTCCCCGCTCCAACTTTTGCAATCGGGCTGGGCTGGAAAGAGCCAAGTAAGAGAAGCTCCCCAAAGCTGCTGTCTCGAGGCCTGATTTGTGGCCCGGGAGGAACAGGGACCGGGCTCCAGTTGGTGTACAGAGGGGTTTGGGGATTGGATAGGCTTCCTGTGAATGGGAGATTCCCAGACCGAGATGAGCGGAGACACCAATCAAGCGTGCCCGGGACAGGCACTTTCCTTCCCCCGCCCGCTGCCGCTGCCTTTCCAGTCCCCTCCGCTGCTGGTCGATCAGCTTCCCCGGCGTCCTGGGTGGTCGGTCCGAAGGGAACACAAATACATGCCAACTGGTAGCCTGTGAACAAAGGGGAAATGTCGCCCTATGTCCTGGATCTGTTGGAAGCATTTGTTCCAGTCAAGATTTTGCATTTGTTCAGAGGAGGGAAGAATAGGTGATTGACGCCTCCTGACAATGTCCTTTAGTTCTCCGGGATAAACCGGAGCTTATTTCTTGTTGTCATGGTTTTCAATTGGGTTCAATGGGATTTGAACCACTATCGACTCTGCTTTATGTCCACTGCAGCCTACTCCATACAAATTTATTAGTTATGTCTTTTTAAATGAGATTAAATGGGAACGACTTCGGGGAAACAACTCCTTCAGGGACAGAAGCCTCCTTGCACCCACCATGCCAGACAACTAGAGGTGTGTGTGTGTGTGTGTTTGTGTGTGTGATAAAGAGCAACTCATTAAAACAAAGCAAGCAGAATTCAGATAAAGAATATGAGGGGTAAACATTTGTGCTTAGTCAAAAGAAAAGATCGCCTAGCCCAATCTTTAGCAGAGCATCGGTGGTACGCTAATATTTTTTATCAATGGGTTGCCCCCCCCCATCCCCCTCCTCAAGGCAGCCCAAATCAAGGTCCTTGTATTAAAATCTTGACCCTGGAAGCAAACAGCTCCTGGCTGCTGCTGTGGTAGCAGTAGGAACCGGGGAGATAAAGTATGCAGAGGCGATTCTTAGAAGATATGCCAAGGACTCTCTCTCAAGAAAGTAGACGTAAGAGTCGTTTTTGAAATACTTCAAGAGGAGGGGGAAAAGTCAGCAGAGAAAGTCTCTACTTCAGTGACCTCTCTTAGCCTTTTAATCTATTGAATATCCTAAGCCCACACTGGTGTGTAGGAATAAGTAAATGGTCCTCATCAGCCTTTAAGAGCTCTTCAGCATCAAATATTTGCTCTTTCTCTTATAAATTCTCTCCAGTGGCACCCAAAAAAACAGGCCTCTTCCAATTTCAAGCTGGCTAAGTACACCAGCCCTTTAACAGTTCTTCGGAACAGCTTGCTAGTATGGGTGGAATGGTAGTTCCCTTGGGTGGAGTTAGCAGGAATCTGCTTTGAGCTACTAAAATCTCAGTGCTGTATAGGTGAAACTCTACATATACTTTTTTTACTCACCCTTCCATTTTCTCACTATGGGTTCTTCTTAATTCATATTTTACTCCCATGCTGCAAAGCTTGGCTGTGGAAGACTACTTGGCCACTTTTTTAGACTGATTGCATTTTAGACTGATTGCTACAAGGTGAACTTGTGTTTGGGCTGTAGCCCATCAGACTGTAAATGGGAGAAACTTTCTGCTTCCAGATCAAACTTACTATTTCTCAGATCAGAGGTGGAAAATATATTCAGTATGTAGTTCAGATATCACATAATTCTGTCGGATTACAAGGTCATATCTTCTAGGTTAGTATAAGGTGAGGATGGTTGGAGTAAAACTGGACTTTGGTTGGACTTAGATAGATAGAATAGATAGAATTCTTTATTGGCCAAGTGTGATTGGACACACAAGGATTTTGTCTTGGTGTAAATACTCTGTGTACATAAAAGAAAGATACATTTATCAGGAGTCGATAATCATAAGGTATGACACTTAATGATAGTCATAGGGTACAATAAGCAATCAAGTCATACTAGGAAACAGTCAATAAAAATGTAAGTATACAAGCAACAAAGTTAACAAAGTTACAGTCATACAGTCGTCATAAGTGAGAGGGGATGGGGAAGTGATGAGAAGATTAGTAGTGCAGACTTTGTAATAGTTGAACAGTGTTGAGGGTATTATTTGTTTAGCAGAGTGATGGCTTTTTTTGGGGGGGGGTTGTTCTTGTGTCTAGTTGTTCTGGTGTGCAGTGCTTTACACCATGCACATCGAAATGTGACCAAAGCAGAGAGTGCAGGGGTATGATTAAGGTTAGCATTCAATATACACCTTTGTCTTTTGAAAAAAATATGTGAACTCTTTGATATGAAAACCATCAGAGGGAGAGGAGAACTGGAGGTTCATATCTATGGGCCTGTCTAGTGATAATGGAAAACTGTGACTTTTAATATAATACAGGTTAATAGATGAAAGAAAAACAGGAAAACAGCACATTTCTAGCAAACTGACTTATCATCTCCATTATGAAAAGGAAAAAAAAACTCTGAAGAATTATTCTGATGCTTGCATAAAATAGGCACTGTAAAATGCTGTTCTACCTTCACCAAAATGGGAATAAAGTTATTGTATTGTCGTAATGCAAAATAAACGTATTGAAGGTGACAATCCATTTTGCCAATATCAACAGTAATCTTATCACTGTTCTCTTATCCATGGAATTTACTTGAAAGTTTTGGTCTGCTCCTTTATTATGGACAAAATTCCAAGAATATTCTCAAGTAGTTCTTAAACTCAGCTGTCTATTTTATGACTGGTGCATCAAATGAATATATTTGCTATGTTTAGGATATGACTTAATGTTCTTGTGATTAATAAATACTGAATGGGTAGAAAAACAAAGTGAGAGATGACAGTTGAAAAATGTTGAACATTCATACTACTGGATGGGAAAAAAGTTGTGTTTCTATTGCTGCAGGCATCCACCTTGGTTGATTTTGAAAAGCCAAGACTATCAAGCACTGGGAAATATCAGGACTGGGAATAGCAAACTACTTCCATCCTGTTTCCAAGAAAATAACTGGGTGGGACTTTTGTTTTAGAAATGCCTTCTTCCTGTTTCAGGGGGATGCACTTCTATGTTTCAAGATCAGGTACACCTAGTGTCTTTCTGATGGGAAAGGATCTGATCCAACAAAGTCTTCATTAATGATGGGGAGGCACCATTTCAAATTCCTCCCTGCCCTCCCCCCCCCAAGCCATTGAAGTTTTCTAGGTGCCATTCTATCTCAGCCCTACCTACTTCATATACATTCAGCATGTGGTAGCAATGTGCACATTACCTTTTGTCCTGCCAGAAACACAAAATACAATCATTATCAAAAGCAGCCCAGTTTGCTCCATCACTTAGTATATGCTATTAATGGCTGGATATTACAGCTACAGTCAACCGAATAGGACAGATATCTAAACAAATTATTAGAGCCACATCTCCTTAGAAGGTTTTTATATATTTCATTTCTGGGAGCTTTCTTTTCTTTTCCTTTCTTTTCTTTCCCTCTCCCTCCCCCCCCCCACCTCACTCTCTCTTGCCTTCAAGTCATTGTTGACTTCTGCCTGGACTAATCCCTGCAGCTTTCTTGGCCAAATTTCAGAAGTGGTCTATTTCCTATTTCCCAGGGCTAAGGAAGAGTAATTGGCCCAAGATCACCCAGCTGGCTTTATGCCTAAAGTGGGGCTAGAACTCACGGTCTGTTAGTTTCTAGTTCACTGCCTTTAACTACTACACCAAACTGGCTCTCTTCTGGGAGCTAATCCCATTGATTGCAGAGCTGGACATAAACTAGTACAGCTGATCACTGGCTGGGGACTATAGACAATGATCCCAAACACATTTGAAAGGCAGAAGATCTGGCAAGAATGATGGAACTCTGATTATGTTCCCTAGTTGGGTAATGAAATGTTTGTCAGCAAATATCCAAGCTCAAAGGGTGTCAAGAACTCCACAGTTCAATCCTGAATTAGAGATGCTCTCTTCTGTTTGACTTACTATATCATGGTGCTTCGATTTAAATTCTGATGGCACACAAATTACCATCGATATTTGGTTTATTTTGTTGGGACTCCCAAATATATGATTTATTATTTAAAATCTTTAAATTCTGTGTTGATAAGCTGTCACTGGTTTTAATCTCACTTCTTCCAAAGATAAATGATGATGATAAATGATAGATAGATGATAGATAGATGAGAGGGGGAAAGGAGGGAGAAAGAGAGGGAGACACAGAGAGAGAGGGAGGGAGAGATAGAATGTACTTCTTGAGTTGGATTGAAGGGAAAGTTGATAAACAGCTTATTCCCCAGCTGAAACTCAGCTTTAGCATAAAGAGGTTTGATTTAGCAAACTCACTGGGTTGTTTGGCTGAATGGAAGCGCCGTTGATTTCAAGACTGTAGTCTTTGGCAGAAGTTGTTGGATGAGCCCTGTTGGTGGCCTGCACACAGAATATCAGCGGAAAGCGAATTTCAGGGAAAGGAATCCCTGTTCTTTAGCGGGCTGAATAGTAGTTTTTACCTGTAAGTTTCCTGGCCGTGAGTAAATAAATCTGGGCTCCCGCGGATTGTATACTTAGCAAAATCCTACACATCCACAACCCCAATAAAAAAAGCACCCAGTAATCCTCTCTATTTAAAGCGAATGTTCCCGAATTTATCAGTGAATTGTAACTGGAAACGGAAGGAATCTGGAGTCATCCAGGAGTCCGCAGTCCTCTGATTAATTATTGCAGGGAAAAAAATTATAATTATTTTCATTGAAAGTTTTTTTTTTTTAAGTAACCGCCCGTGAAGGAACATTTCAGCGCCAGCCTCTCTGACAGATGCGCGTCCACCTGACTCTGCTTACTCACGACAGCGAAAAGTTCTCAGACTGTGGTTGTCCGCTTTAAGCTTTGGGTTCCTACCGCCTCATCGTCAGAGCTCGTTTGGTTTAACCGCAGTCCCAACCCCGCTCCGTTTTGAGAAGGAGAGGAAAACAGCCCTCCCTCCTTACATAGAGCAGAAGTTGGCGGGAAACTTATAGGTAAAAACTACTGTTCAGCCCGCTAAAGAACAGGGATTCCTTTCCCTGAAATTCGCTTTCCGCTGATATTCTGTGTGCAGGCCACCAACACGGCTCATCCAACAACTTCTGCCAATTGGAAAAAACTCCCCACCTGGGAACTGTAAATTTCGTCCTTTTTCAATAATCCAGATTTCTAGGTTAGCTGTTGCGTGCAAAACTGGTACAAAAACTCTCTGGATATCAAACTCGCTAAATATACGCCGGGGGAAGGGAGCTCCCTTTCTCTCTTTCTTTTTCCATCCCGTCTCCGGAGGTGCGGAGCTTTAGGAAGCCGCTGACGAAGTTTTTCTCTCCCCGCCACCACTTCTTTCTCCCGACAAAACATATTCATCGCCTGCCTTTCTGACCCGATGGGGAAAAGTTTCCGGTCCCCCGGGCCCCACTTTGGCTAGAAAGACAAAACCACGCGGGAGAATAGTTGTAACTCAGGGTTGAAACGCGGGCTCCTGGGTGCACTCTGACCTTAGTTGTTTTCTTGCAGACGTTTCATTACCCAAACAAGGATGTTAACCTAGTTTAGGTAATGAAACCTCTGCAAGAAAACAACTAGACCCGGAGAGCAGCAAGAACCCTTTAAAAACAAAAAACAAAACAGCCCACCAACCAGGGATGAGGGAGTAGGAATTATCACCTAGATTAGTATTTTTCAAAGTTGGCAACTTTAAGATATGTGGACTTTGATCACACTGGCTGTCCTTATATTGATTAAAAAGAACCCCATTTCTTTGTCCATTCCCTGAGTGCTTAGTGGTTCCCAGCTTGCTGGAGAGAGAAACCAAGAAGAACAATTTCTGTCTTGTTGGCAAGAGCTGCTTGAAGGGAAAGCACCCCAGTTTTGTTTTGTTTTTTTGACTTGTGGATTTGCAGCCTGATCAAACCCCCCCACCCTCTTTTTTTTGTTTTGTTTTTAAAGAAAGCTTTTCAGACTTTCCAAAAGATCCCCATCTCTGTACAGAATCTGGAATAGGCCTCATAAGGGATTCCCGTGGGATGGAAACAGCAAAGGACATCCAAACAATTCTTCCTGGTGGATTTTATAACTCCTCTTGAGGACTATATATAAAAAAAGAAGCATTTATTGTGAAAAGCAGTAGCAGCAGAAAAATGATTCACTTATTGATCTTGCCTTTCCTCTGGCGCTGCAGGCAGATTGCATTAAAGTCTTCTTTCAAGATTATCCTCACAAAAGCATCCTGTGAGATAGGACAACACCCACCCACCCACCCACCCCAAAAAACCCAGTTACTTTCCATGGTTTCTGCTTGCACTTAAACATTCTGGTGAAGGAAAATTCACCTCCCCATTTCCAGAGACATTTCTCTTCCATTAAGGATCAAGTTCTTGTCATTAAAATTTGTTTTCTGATGCCCAAACAAAAAAACAATTGTATATTTTTAAAGCCACTGTTTTTGATCCTGTCTTCTGCAACACCTCAGAATAAGTTCACTTGGTCTGCTGCATAAATGACAGCCTTTCAGATCCTGGAGAATAGCTGTCGGATCTTTCCGTGATTTCTTTCTCCATCTTTATAAGTGATTCTTTCTGGACTCCTTATGATCTGGATCGCACCCCTCTAGACACCCTCCTTGCTCTTAAGCCCTCCCTAAAATATGGTCTCCAGAGCTGGGTGGAGAGGGCCGTGCTTTGATTCCCCTCTGTGTGACAGTGCCGTCCGTCCGTCATAAACTATGGGCCCTGGCCTCTGAAGGCTTTTCTCAAGGCTGGGAAACCTGGTTCTTCCCACCTGGGCCCCTGGGACCAATGAGTTGGATGAGTTTATTTTGTCATGCTTAAGCTGTGTTCTGTGTTCTCTGTTTTTATTTTTGTTTTTTTTGTTGCTAATGTTTGTTTCAATGCTACGTTATTTTAATGGCAGGGATCATGATTTGTGAATTGGGAGGGTAATATAAATTGATTCAAATAAATGTTCTAGGCAGTGGTGTATTAACCCATTAAGCAAACTAAGCATGTGCTTAGGGCACCAGGCCCAAAGGGGGCACCACAAAACCTTTTATATAGTCTAAACTTGGCTTCGTTTGTACAGTATGTACAAAGGAAGTTGGGCACCAAGATTTGTCAGTGCTTAGGGCACCAGTGAGCCTTAATTCACCACTGGTTCTAGGTACAATCTGACCAGTGCAGTGTATGCAGCCTAGGCTCAGATTTGCTCTTCTTGCAATGTCATCAAACTGCTGGCTCATGTTCGGTTTGTGATCCACCAAGCTACCATATTCTTTCAGTACATACTACTAGTCTGTATGGTTTTCTTCCTACCTATCCTATACACATTGTGCTTTTGATATATATATATATTAACCCAAATACAGGACTCCTGAATCTTGATTCCACCCTCTAAGGTTACTTTTGTAGAACTGGCAGAGCCAGGGGGAGGGATGAAAAGGGGATCAGCCTCAAATCACTATGAATCAGTCACACATGAATTCAGTCCAACTCCTCTTGACTGCAATAATTCAACTGAATTGAATTGACCGCAGTTAACCCTTATCTAACTCTCAGCAAGGGCCGACCCTTAGTTGAGAAGATTCCTATGCCTAAGCTTTTAACAATAAAATCAGTTAAATTACATATTTATGTATGCAAAATATTGATCAAGTATACAGTAATGCACATAAGCCGACAGCTGCAACCTTGAATATTCTCGATTTATTCTGATGGAAAGTCGCGTCCTAAATTCTTAGCAGGATCCAGATGAAGAAGAACCTAGTTCAACTAAATCCAGCAAGCAAAGCATATTCTTCGACAGACTGTCAGGGGAAGCAGGGATGCCTCTGCATCAGTCTGTTGGCCAATAGCATGGGGGGAACGCCCAGAGTCCTAGCCTTTGAATAAGGGGAAGATGGGAGCCCTGGGCTTGTCAGCAGCTTCCACGTGCACAATGGCTGAAAGGGCGACCACCCAAAGAGACGGGTTTTGCGGCATGCAGGAGGATGGAGGACGCAAGCACACACACACACACAGCGTGGTCCTGGGCTGGTTGACCTCCGCTGGAGACTTGTAAGGCAAAAGAGAAGAGCCCTGTGGCTCCAGAAGGCAACTTGCTCACATCTTGTTTGGAAACAGGTCTCATGGCCTTGGGAGTGTGGGGCAAAAGGTCTTGCTAGCATCCGGGGAGGGAATACAAGAAGATTTCATTTGTGGCTAATCAATAATTTTATCAGGCTTTGGCTAAGACGGCCCTAGTCTCTGTAGTAGCAGGGTTTGTACATCCCGATGAAGATTTTGCCCAAAATTGGATTTTAATCCCCCCCCTTCTGGATGATAATGAAAAACACTTTTATTTCTTTACACACACACATACACACACACCTGTCAAAAATCAATGAGTAGGAATATTTGAAAATAGAGAACAAGAAAATAAACAATATTACAAGATATGGGATTTATTTTATCACTGGTTAAAAAAAATATGGAAATGATATATCTTAGATAACTTTATAATATAAAGAGAATAGAACTATAGGGAATATAACATAAGGATGTATTACTATTGGATGATGAGGTAATGAATGTTATAATATAAATTAAAAATGTTGAATATCTCACATAAAATGATGGAATAAATAGTTATAGTCAAATAAATGATTAATAATGATATATAATTTGTATAAAAGGACAAAATCAAGTTAGAAAATCAAGGAGTATACAAAATCCCTTGCACTGCCTGCCCCACCACATACATTGGACAAATTAACAGAAGAATAAGTGCCCGCATTGAAGAACCTAAGAACACAATCAAAAAGGAAGAACCGACCTCTTCCCTGGTCCAACACCTCAAAGCCACAGGACATGAGATTGACTTTAAAAATACCAGAACTATCACCAAAACCGAACACTTCAGCAGCAGAATAATCAGAGAAGCCATAGAGATAGAAAAACGCCCACACAGTATGAATAAACGAGATGATACCTCCTGCCTACCAGCCATTTGGAAACCCGCCCTCATGAACAGACGAGTACCTAACATGAAGAATGACACCAGACCCACAGCCCTGAGAGCCACACAAGATGCCACCACCACACTTCCACGTAGAAAGCAGACTCACACCCACACAGAAGATGAGACATGACCACGGACCAGAAGCCGCACTGCAGCTGCATCACTACCCACTTCAAACCCCTCTGAGCCAAACATGAAGTGAACTGACCCCCACCATGAAGATGCAGCACGACCATGAACTCAAAGCCAAACAGCAAGATCACAGCTCACCAGCTCAAATCCCCCAGCAACTAAGACTAACCTGAGCACAACCAAGCCCCCACCTGAACAGAACACGCCTCCAGCCAATCAGAACACAGCCAAACCCCCAACCAATGAGAACACACCCCCATTCAATCAGAACACAGCCAAGCCCTCACCCAATCAAGTCACATCCCCACTAGTAGTTAAAAGGAAGAAGCAGCTGCAAGCTCACATCACTCTGAGAAGCGCAGAGCTGAAGACCAAGCCTGAAGATGATGAATGAGACTTCATCAAAATGTTGCCTAGATACTTCCAATCTTACGTGGGAGAAAACCCGAATAACCAAAGATCGATCGATCTATCTGTCTGTCTGTCTGTCTGTCTGTCTGTCTGTCTGTCTGTCTATCTGTCTGTCTGTCTGTCTGTCTGTCTGTCTGTCTGTCTGTCTGTCTGTCTGTCTATCTATCTATCTATCTATCTATCTATCTATCTATCTATCTATCTATCTATCTATCTATCTGATAATATGGGAATTTATACAAATTATAAGTGAGGAATATGTAACTGGAAGATGGTTTTATGTTTTGTTTGTCTATGTTTGTTTAAAAATAAAAATTCTTTTTTTTTAAAAATCAATGAGTGGGAAAAGAAAGATGACAAAAATGAGGCTTTTCCAACTTCTTATCCACAAGTCTCTCTTTCTCCATTGGTATATGAATTGAGAGAATTTGGGTAAAGTACACTAATAATTAATTTTAGCCACTACACGATGCAACAGTGCCTTGACCTCAGGCTGGAGATATTCCCAGGAAAATAAGGATCGCTCTCTGGCAATAAGCGAAGCCTGTTTACCAGAGAAGGAGACTTGTTAAATACAGTGGAAATTTATTCTAAGACCTAGTAGTGACCAAGAAGTTATTGGGTTCCATTGATCTTTTTCTTGGTTGATACTGCTGCTACAAATCTGTTTAGCAAATTAGCAGTAACAATCTGGTGATCTGTACACATATCTACTAAACAATTTTGGTGCAGTTCTGGGAACTACATTTTAAGAAGAATGCTGATGAAAGGGAAGAACAACTAAGATCATAAAGGCAGGAATGATATTGGCTATGTTTAACCTGGAGAAGAGAAGAATGTGGAAATCATGTAGACAATGGACAATTACCCTTTCAGAGGAGAAATCAAGAAACTAGAGTTTTGAATTACAAAAAAAGTACAGGTTTCAATCGGACATCAGAAACAATGATAATGATAACACTTAAGGGCTTAGAAGGTGGCAAACTCCTTTTGTATAGAAAAAAAAGTGTTGTTAGCATACCTGACCAGAGATGGGCTGCAACACACAATAATTGGAAAGAATGTGTTTGGAAGGTGCTTTGCAAACTTCACTTAGAGGATTGAAACTAGATATTGTGGAGGATGGAGACAGAAAATAGCCAAACCACAACTACTGAGAACAGGACTGGGAGAGGTATGCAGAATAGGAAGGCACTCTCTCATTGGAGCAGATAAGATTTATGAATCCATTGCTGACAATGCAAAAACATCCTGAAAAAGAAAATATGTTTCATTCCCTGTAGAAGGTAGTTGGGAAGTTGAATATCAGAATAGCTTTTTCTCTTTTTCCTATAGGCGCTCAATACTGTTTCCCTGACAAGAAATTACATCTGTTATACATTGAAAATCTTGCATATGGCTTTCTGGCATGTATTAAAATATAAAACCTTGGATGCATTACCTGATTTTTAACTGCTTAATTGTCTAGTAGTGAATGAACTGAATGAGTGAGAAAATTCTGCCTAAAAGTAAGATAGAAAATATTACCAAGGTTGGACAAAAAAGTAGCTTTGGTTAAGAATAATTCTATAAGGACAATACCTTTAGGAGCTCTTGTTTTTTAGAACTAACATGAGATATCTGGCAGTTATGTATGACTCCACCTCCAATAAAAGAGACTATCTGGGTATATTCCAGTGAAAACTGAATGGCATCAGGATTAAGGTAAGATAAGTATATTTTACAAAAAATACTTTACAAATATTTCTGCAAAACATGTTAATAGTATTAAATGGAATTTCATCTTGAAGCTGTTAGTTCTGAAGGCAATAAAATCTGTGTCAGATATAATTGCTTTATCTAAACAAGTTAGCTAAATAGTGGGATGACTTTATTTTAGTCAGTGCCAATCAGACAAATTCCAGAATCTATGCAAGCGGAACTTCTACAGGGAAGCCTTAGTGAGGTAGACCCGATACATATGCTACCATAATCAGTAGGTCCTTGATTAAGTTTTCCATGACAATTCACTTTTTCAGGTTAGTCCATACAGGCAATCCTTGCTTAAGAATAATAATTGGGACTGGATTTTCCATCTCTCAGCAATGCAGTCATTAAGTGAGTTGTTAAATGAAGTCAATGGAGAAGCCAGCAGGAAGTTGCAATTCCTGGTCATGACAAGCATTTCCTTAGGCAGCTTGCAAGCAGCCCATTAAGCAGGTAAGTGCTGTGGAAGGCAGGTGGCCAGTGTTACAGCCTGGAGCGATTGCAGCCAGTTTGGGGGAGGGGGCTTCTGTGGCACTGCAAGAGTGGGTGGAGAGTGGGTGGAGAGTGGGTGCAGTGGCCCATCATGAGCGCACAGCCTGATAGTAGTGCATGCTGGGACAGGGCATGAGTGTAGTCAGGGTTCAGCAACGTGGAACATGTATGACAGCTTGGGAGTGCTCTAACAGAGCATGACTGAAGAGTAGGAGCAGACCACATACAACGTATGGTTGTATCTAGACGTATCTAGACTTTATAAATTTATTAACAAGGCAGCTGTTGTACTATGTTATATATGGAATACTGTGAATCAGCTGTGGAATACCCAGAAATTATGACTAGCATTGGAAATTTATGCACAAATTGTTCAAATGGTTTGGAAATCATATCAAAATATGGCATGCACCATTTTCTGTGAGTTTCGTGGAATCGAAGGCTTCTGGAGGAGAAAAATGGTTGGAGGCCTCAATCTCAAGGAAGAAAAACTGCTCAGCCTGTGTTACTTGAGAAAAGCTGTTTAGTTTTTAACATGTATCATCATCATTCTAGGCCAGAGGTCTCCAAACTTGGCAACTTTAAGACTTGTGGACTTCAACTCCCAGAATTCTCCAGCCAGCTATGCCAAGTTTGGGGACTCCTGTTCTAGCCATTGTCTTTCCACTTGTCTATCCAAGAGGATGAAGGCCTCTTCTGCATGTTTCCAACCAATACAGTCCTGAGCTTTCTTTTGGCAATTGGGCCTGCAATCGATCCATCTTATTTAAGGTCTCTTTTGTGGGTGCTATTTATCAAGTGGGATCCATTCTATGACTGCCTTGGTCCATCTGCCATCAGTTCTTCTTGCTATATAACCAGCCCATTTCCATTTCGATTCTTTTACTCTCTTCATGATATCTTATACTTTTTTTTATTCTTTAATCCATGTATAGGTCTTTCTATCTTGTCTTATAATATCGAGCATTTATCTTTCCATGGCTCTTTGCGCCACTCTCAGCATTTGTATCAATTGTGAGGTAAGTGTCCATGTTTTGATGGTACATGTTAGAGTAGGTAGAAAACCTTTCTTTTTAGGCATAGGGGGAAGTAAAAAAATGCATGAACTTTTTAACATGATCAAACCTAAAGAACAATGTTCTCAGCTGTAAGATTTATATACTAATTACATTATTATGCCTACTGGGCATGCTTTAAATTGTTTTCTATTTGTAAGTAGCTAATTGTGGCAGGTTATAATGCAATAAATAAATGAATCTTCATATTCCCAAATAATAAGGCTTCGCTTCCAGCAGACACACATTGTTTAACTTCTTTTATTTCAGTGGGAAAAATAGGAAACATCAGCCTTCCTCTAAAATGAAGGGGGTTTAAATATTTAAAATTGGTTGAACTTCCTGACTTTTAAATTCCTCAAATGTTCCAACTGGTTTTAAAGGAGCCACAGAGCAAAAGGAAGATCTTATATCTCCCTCTAGAGGTAAGCATAAAAAATAACTACCAAGCACCTTGAATGAGAGAGGGGGGGAAGGGAGAGAGAAAGAAAGAGAGAGAAATGGGGGGGAAGGGAGAGAGAAAGAAAGAGAGAGAAATGGGGGGGAGGGAGAGAGAAAGAAAGAGAGAGAAATGGGGGGGGGGAGGAGAGAGATCTCCCTCCTGCATTTTAGATCTGTTGCTTCTACCTGCTGCTCTTATTTCTAACAATAAGAATTGGACAGTGGAAACCGTTATCTGGAGATTTAGTGGACTTGCCATCATTGGATCTGATTAGACAGCCACTTGTTATTCTCTATGGCAACTCATACAACATTCCTATGCCTGTTTTAGTAATTGCCATTAAAAAGGGGAGGGGTGCGTGGAAGGAAATCTGGAAGAGCAGTTGAAAGCGAAAGTACATTCCAACTTTTATCTTTAAAAGATTGCGACTAAAATACCAGAGTTTTTGCCCACGAATATATTTAATTGGAGAACAGGAATAATGACAGCCAGCCTGTGAACATACTCGGTTGGAGAATCTGGTTTATGAGACACCCAGGGAGGAAACAGAATCACAGGGGACTGTAAATTATGTAGGCCAGAGTTGGCTTCATACAGGGCAGTGCCAGTATGTCGCCTCTAATGAAACTGAGGTTTTTTGAAATTTGGCTCAAGAATCATGATTTAATTTGAGTGATTGCTGGAATCCTGACACTCTAATTTGAATTCCTGCCTTAACCAGTTTTGGTGCCTCTTTCAATTCTTTAGATTCTATGACTCTATTCCAATTTTTTTTTTTAAAGTTATAATATATACTGTAAATAATATCCCCAAACCTAGGCAGTAATGATGGAAAATACAGGTAGTACAATAATACAGGTAGTCCGCGACTTACAACCACACTAGAGCCTAAAATTTCTGTTGCTAAGTGAGACATTTGTTAAAAGAATTGTGTCCCGTTTTACCACTTTTCTTGCCCCGGTTGTTATAAGGGAATCAAGTGCAGTTGTTAGAATTAGTAACATGGTTTGTTAAGTGGATCTGGCGATCCCATTGACTTTGCTTATAGAAGATCGCAGAAGGTGGCCAAGTGGCAACCTTCATAAATACATGCCAGTTGCCAAGTGCCTGAATTTTCATCACAGGATCATGGGGATAGCAGTAGCAATAGTACTTAGACTTAAAATACCGCTTCACAGTGCATGCACAGGTGGTGGGGGCATTGCGCATGCATTGCATTAAGGGTGGAGGTGTGCACGCAGATGCACACATGCACTTTCAACTCATGACATGAAAAAGGTTAGCCTCCCTGGTCTACCCAGTGTGCCCCTGCTTCCTCTTTGTACCCTAGTCCTTTCCTTTAAGCCTGAGGCTTCTGCGTGTTTTCTTTTCTATTGGGATTTTCTGAACCATCAACAAGGGACCACGCCTTGAAGGGCTGTACCTCTGCCTTGGAAGGGTTAGATCTCTTCAGATTATGAGATGCTGGCATGCAGCATCTTTATCTTTTTCAGCAAGTAGAAAAGGAAAAATCGCCTTTTGTTCTTCTGACTTCTATACTCCTAAATGGGAAGAGCAGAAACAGTGGACACAGCAAATGTAGTTGCAACCAATAGCAGATATGCCTTACCTGGACTGTCCTTGGTGGATGGAGCAGGACAAAACACCTTGGGAAAGGAACAGCATTGCAAGGTGATCAATGCTTTGGAATTTGAAAGAAAAAAGGAAGCACTTTGAGAATGTGATCTGGAAGCCCTTTCACACTTACATAATTATTTGAAAAGAGAAAGAGAATATCTTGATGAATTTCAGAAAGAGCAGAAGTTTTATTGTGAGCAAGTTTGACTAGAATCTAGTATTTTGGATGAAACCAGTGCGACCCATGTGCAATACTTGTGTAATACTTTTAAATGTATATCAGTGGCGGGATTCAAAAATTTTTACTACCTGTTCTGTGGCCATGGCTTGGTGGGCGTGGCAGGGGAAGGCTACTGCAAAATCCCATTCCCTCCCCAACCCACTAACCTGCTTTCCAGCTCCATTCTCCTGTGCAGGGCATCCAAAGAAGACCCAGCCAATTAGCTGGGACTCAATGGGAAACAGAGAAGAGATGGGGTTGGCGGTGCCAGTCAGAGGTGGGATTTGCTGGTTCTCCAAACTACTCAAAATTTCCACTACCGATTCTCCAGAATTGGTCAGAACTGGCTGAATACCATCTCTGATGTATATACAGCACCCACAATTGTTAACATCTGAATCAAGCTTGGAATCAGTCCATTTGATGAATGTGACATTTGTCTACTTGGCAAAGCTGCATAAAATGGCAGGGATGCTATGAAAATGAAAGCTAGATTGCCCATGCATCAAAATAGTTTTATTTTTGTATTTATGGCTCTTTATACCCTGATAGATTAAGCAGGCTGAGGTGGCATCATTGACAGAATAGGATCCCAGGCATTAATGTTCAACAACAGTCAAAGGACTCTCTGTTTTTGTATTAAATAATATCTCAGTTCTGTTTTATCAAGATTCTTAATCACTACTAATTGTTTTAGTGTAATATTAGCATTGCTTAGTACTCATTTGTACCATAATCTTGTATCCTTGATAAGTAAATGTGGAGCCTCTTTTTCCCACTGGGACTCAACAATAATTTTCACAGGACCTAAAGTAGCAGCTTTCATTTGTATTTTATATTATTCACAGACAGTCACAAGGAGAGAGAGAGAGAAGAGAGAGAGAGAGAAAGGGAGGGAGGGAGAGGGAGGAAGGGAGGAGAGGGAGGGAGGGAGAGAGAGAGAGAATTTCTGTATACAAGCAGTTTGCAGAAAATTATTTTGCAGCTCATCAGACCAAAAGTCCATTCTTTCTTATGAAAATGAGAATATCTTATGAAAATGTTTAATACTATTTTATTGAAATGAATGTATTGAGGCATGTTGGAAGCAGACCATTTACATTAAACATAACTACAGTGGAACCTCAGGATGCGAACGCTTCTATCCATGACCAAATCAGGTGACGACCAAAAATTTCAGAAAATGTTTGCATCTGGTCGCGAACACATCTTCAGGTGGTGACCAAACACAGTTGCGGCCATTATTTTTTTTTGCCCACACATGTGCAGTCAGTCATGCTGCTGGTCACAACCAAATCGGGTTGCAACCAAAGTCCTGGAATGGATTACGATCGTGACACAAGGTTCCACTGTAGTTATGTTTTTTGTCCTATTTCAGACGGTGAAGCCATTATTTATGTGCAGAAAGAAAAGGAATATTGGTGTTTGGTACATTTTAGCAGCTTATGACAGGACTCCCTGACGAGAAAAAAAAAATAGGAAAATTGGAACATCCTCTCCACACTTCTGGTTTTGAAACCTGCAACAATGGCACAATCTCCCTACCAAGGTTCTTAAAAAGACACTGTATAGGCAGCCATCTCTCAAGGTTTCTAATTCATTTTCCAACCCACTGCAGAGAGTGTGACTAGGCGATCTTTGTAGTCCCTTCCAACTCTAACAATATGACTCAAGGTCAATAGTTTTTATGAAGAAAATAGTTGCAGCATGGAAATAAAAGTCTCTTTGTAAAAAAGAGAACCAACAAAACGGAGTGATTAGGAACGGTTTAGTTCATGAATACATAAGAAACTTTTGTGAAGGGAAATATGGTTACAAGCAATGAGGGATTGAAACGTAAAACTCCACTCTGAATGAGCGAGCCCTTGTAAAAAGGGAGCTGTAATAGGGGTCAGAAATTGGATTGAACTTCCTGTCACAGCCTAGTTGACCAGCTAAGGCAGGGGTGTCAACTTGATTTCATTGAGTTTCAGGGTTGTGTTTGACCTCAGAGGGGGCAGGGGGGCATGGCCAGGGGGCATGGCCAACTCAACGTCACTCATGTCGAGGGTGTCTGTGGTGGCCCAAGTGCTCCGCCAGTGAAAATGGCTGAGCTCCGTTTTTGGCTATGATGGCTTCCTGCAGCCCTCTGCCAGGGAAAACAGAGCTCGGGAGGGCCACACATGAGTCAACATTGGGCTGGTCCTTTGCTCTTTCATCTACAGTCTACAGTCCAGGACTTAACAGTGTTTTATGATTTTTATCAACAAAAGAGGCAATCTTTCATGTGGGAAAAATCTGAATGACAAACTTCTTTGGTTAAACCAATAAAACCATATCTCCTGCTACCAAAAATGGGAGTTTAATAGAAAGGAGAAATATAGGAGAATTAGGAAAGGCAACAATAACACAAGTAGAATTCTGGATAAAATCACTATGGACTAACTGAACTACAGGTAGTCCTCGACTTACAACAGCTCATTTAGTGACCAAAGTTCAATGGCACTTAAAAAAAGTGACCTATGACCATTTTTCATCCTTACAACCATTGCAGCTCCCCCGTGGTCACGTGATCAAAATTCAGGCTCTTAGCAGCTGACTCATATTTATGACAATTGCAGCATCCCCTGGTCGTATGATCACTTTTTGCAACCTTCTGACCAGCAAAGTCAATGGGAAAGCCAGATTCACTTAGCCACAATACTAAATTAACAACTGTAGTGATTCACTTAACAAATGTGGCAGGAAAGGTCATCAAATGGGGCAAAATTTACTTAACAAATGTCTTACTTAGCAACAGAAATTTGGGGTTCAATTGTGGCCATAAGTCAAGGACTACCTGTAGTTATTTTCTATATGAAGTGAGACCCTGAGCAGGTGTTTTCTGTAGATATTATCTGGGCCTCTAATAAGGATATTGATAGGCAGGCTATTGGTTTGCCCTGAATACTATCCTCTATTTTATGGAACACAAAAGTTAAGTGTAAGTCTTTAGCGAGTTAACACTTACTCTGCTCAATCAAACAAAAATTTCCATCTTTGATGTCCTAGGTAAACAGATCAGTAAAATTACTTAGCAAGTAAACAGCAATAGCAATAACAGACTTATATACCACTTTACAGTGCTTTCCAGCCCTCTCTAAGCGGTTTACAGAGTCAGCATATTGCCCCCAACAATCTGGGTCATCATTTTACCCACCTCGGAAGGGTGGAAGGCTGAGTCAACCTTGAACCTGGTGAGATTCGAACTGTAAAATTGCAGGCTGCCAGCAGTCAGCAGAAGTAGCCTGCAGTACTGCACTTTGACCACATTAGCCGCCATGGCTAATGATCTTAGGGTAAATGGGAAATGTACTGGATAGTTTTTACCACTTACAAAAATGTTTGTATATAAATGATTATGTGGTGGAAAAGTTTTTGGGAAAGGGGAAAAGGAATTCACCCTTGTCAGGCTTTACAGCATTGGGGATCAACTTACCCGACAATTTTAAATTATTCATTGTCATGTACAATTTAGAAGAACAAAGCACAACACTGCACAGGGGAAAAAAATGCTTACTGCAACAATTGTTGAATCCCAAGTTTTTACAGGAAAGAAGAACCCCAAACAATGGGAAAGCAAAGATTTTTTTTAGAAGTTGAGGCCTATAGGGTGGGAAATCCTAGGAATCTAATTCGAGGGCCAATTTTGGGAAAGCTAGGCAGATCTTTGTTCATCTACCTGAGATTATTCCTATTGTTAGGCAAAATCACCTTTTCCGAGTTGGGAAATGTCTGTTGTTAAGGAAATGGAAAATTGGGATAATCAGAGGAGTGTCCCTTATTGAGGATGGAAAGTTGGGCCTCCTCCCCTTGCAACTGCCTTGCAATTCCCTTGTTAGGGCTGCCCTTGTGTTGTGCTGTGAGCAAGCCTTCCATTCTTTGGTTCAGATGGGGTTGCAGGGAGCTTTATCTGAAGGTAAGATGGGTTAATTTGGTCTGATGGAATTAGGAAAAGAGAGGAGCTTGGTTTGTCCCCGGTCTTATCTGAAAGACAGGAAGAAAAAAAGTATGGCCCCTATTTTGTTAGATTCATTTCCTTCACCACAACTCTTCAGTTATTGTGAGAGAGTAGTAATTGTGAGAGAGATCTTAGAGTCCTAATGGATAATCACTTAAATATGAGCCAAAATGTGATATGAGCAATATGAGCCAAGCCAACACAGTTCTAGGCTGCATAAACAGATGGATAGAATCAAGATCACGTAAAGTGTTCATGCCACTTTATAATGTCTTGGTAAGGCCACACTTGGAATATTGCACCCAGTTTTGGTCGCTATGATGTAAAAAAGATGTGGAGACTCTAGAAAGAGTGCAGAGGAGAGCAACGAAGATGATTAGGAGACTGGAGGCTAAAACACATGAAGAAAGGTTGTTTGAATTGGGTATGTCTAGTATGATGAAAAGAAGGACTAGGGGTGACATGATAGCAGTGTCCCAATATCTCCTGAGAAATGATGGTGCAGTGGTTAGAGTGCAGTCCTGCAGGCTACTTCTGCTGACTGCCGGCTGCCTGGACTTTGGCAATTCAAATCTCACCAAGCTCAAAATTGACTCAGCCTTCCATCCTTCCGAAGTGAGTAAAATGAGGACCCAAATTGTTGGCAGCAATACGCTGACTCTGTAAAGCAGGGGTCTCCAACCTTGGCTCCTGGAAGCCTGGCGGACTTCAACTCCCAGAGTTCCACAGCCAGCAAAGCTGGCTGTGGAATTCTGGGAGTTGAAGTCCGCCAGGCTTCCAGGAGCCAAGGTTGGAGACCCCTGCTGTAAAGCATTGTAAAACAGTATATAAGTCTAAGTGCTATTGCTATTTCAAGGGCTGCCACACAGAAGAGGGAGTCAAGCTATTCTCCAAAGCACCTGAAGGCAGGACAAGAAGTAATGGATGGAATCTAATCAAGGAGAGAAGCAACCTAGAACTAAGGAGAAATCTGACCAAAGAATTAACCAGTGGAACAACTTGCCTCCAGAAGTTGTGACCATTCCAATACTATAAGTTTTTAAGAAGAGATTGGACAACCATCTGAAATGCTATAGGGTTTCTTGCCTGAGCAGGGGGATGGACTGGAAGACCTCCAAGGTCCCTTCCAAATCTGTTATTCAAATCTATTCTATTCTAATCATGGAAACAGGAGAGGAACTAAAGACAAATACAGGGCAACCTGTCTGGGTTTCTATTTAAATATGGTAACATACTGTGCAGTACTCAGTCAAAAAGCATGAAAACTTATAGGCCAAATTTTTCATTCAAAATGAGTTTTGCTAAGATAATATAAATAGCAGGAAGAAAAAAAAATGTCCTTCTTGTGAGAACCTGATCTCTGCAAGTTCATAATTGGAATTATCATGTTAACAAGTGCAGCTGGATTCAGACATAATAGGAAATCTGGCTTTGCCACTGTAAGAATGAGTGTGCGTCCTCTTCCCTTTTTCTCCTTTTACATGTTCCCAAAAAGGAAATTATAGCTTCCATATCCAATTTGTAGTAACTACAATCCCCTGTGGTGTCCAAAGGGAGCTGCGGTTTGTTTCACTTATATTTTGAGATAAAACAGAAGCTTGTTCCATAGCTTACAGAGAAGAAAATGACATTAAATGCATTTAAGTTATTTCTGTCTCATAGAGATTTATAAGTCCCCCTTCCTTTCCACTGCTTTTCAGTGTACCCTTGGTCTCACCATAAATTATCCTGAGTTTTCTCTTTCAAAGAGATGGCACCACGACAACCAGAAATGCCATAAACTTTGGAAGTAGAGAGCCTTCTGCATTTTCTCAGGAAATATCAGAACCAGACAACAAAGGGTCTTTGTAACATTCATTGATCTACAACGTATTCTTCATATGTAGCAGATGTTTACTACAGAAATTTGCTTACACCACTGGCAAATTACTAACAATTTCCAATGGGTATCAGTGACAAGGGGTTGCTTATATTGTGTAAACAGTCATTTTGCTTGCAGCATTGGTCCTAGGTTACAGTTCCCTTTGCTATTAATCCACAGAGATTATCCTAGAAGTTTTTCTGGGATGTTTTCTAAAAAGGAAATAGAAAAATAGCAAGTGGTATTCAATATTCAACATCAGAATATTCAGGGAGAAAATCCCTATTCCTTGCTTGCAGCATTTTCAGTGTTTTGGTTATTGGAAAGGATTAGATAAATTATAATCTTTGTCAATCTCCTAAAGTAGTTCTCCCCAGTCCTTTCAACGTTATTCAAAAATAGATCTGCTACTGAAACATAGAATGTCTTGCTTCACATTGGGAATAATATTATATTATGAATTGCAGAAGGAAAAAGCATTCAGGATAGAATCTATTAAATTAACTTAGAAGGCTAATAATATCTTCTGTGATTCATAATATAATATTATTCACAATGTGAAGTAAGACATTATGGGATTGATCTTCAGTTTCTTGAAGTTTCATCAAAGGAAAAACTTTCAACATGTATGATAATCTCAAAACAGCAATCCATTTTTTTTCACTGGTATGGAGTTGTTTTCCTGCAAAGATGACCACAAACAAATCCAATCAGTTTGTAGCTTGTAATGGAAGGGGAAGATATTTTAAATTAAAGCCTTTGACTTGGTTACCTTTTAATATTAGGGCATACATTTTAAAAATAAATGGTGGAGTTAGGACAAAACATAATGTAATTTAATTCCATGGAAAGTTACTTAATTTTATGCAGTTAATATGATTATATTAAGCTACATAATTAATATTTTCTTCTTTCATCACATTAAAATTACTTTTAGGTAACAACTCTCAGAGACCCCTGGAAACTACAGTCAGGATTTTGAGAATTTTGCGGGGCCCTAGGACTTTCAGTTTTCCACCTTTGGTTGATTATAGTTTCTTAATCTCTGCCATTCACACAACACACATTGAAACAGTTCAAGGTATTGTTTATAGAGAATCTCAATCATTCAGGTTAGAGTTATCCCAAAGCTCCTTTTTTCCCCAAAGGGCAATTGGACTTTCTTGGGGGGGGAGGTTCCTTTGAAAATGCTTCATTTCTTATCCAAGAAATGTCTTGAGTGAGAAATGAAATATTTTTTTATTTTTAAAACAACAACCAAAGAAGTTCAGTTGCCTTTTGAAAGAAAGCACCTTTAGGGCAATTCATAGTTTTGGATAGGAGTTTTGTTAATATATAGATGTTACCCTGCTTGCTCTTTTTCTCATCTAATGTCAAACTTTGTGTAGTCAGAGTGACCAACTAAAGTAACAAACTGAAGCTCTGTTATACATGGATCTGATCCATATTGTGAGATAATAGTCAAATCCTCATTGGAGAGAAGCAATTGCAGCTGATGAACCAGCCTGAGTTGATGATCTGTGGTCTCAGCACTGCCTCCTACCATCAGAAAAAGATTTCCTGATCTTTATTTGTATTAGGAAATGCACATTGCAAGAAGTTGGGCCAGGCCTTGCCTTGCATTTCATGGTATTGTTGAAACTAAAAAGATAAAAATCAATGACCTTTTCCCATTGCTAGGTACATATCCTTATAAATATCTTCTTCTTTTTTTCCCCTACATCTGATGCAAAATGTCCATGAGATGTTCCCCTGCATGGGATTAGAAATCTGCTTTTGTTTTGTTGTGAATGTTTATGTGGAGCGATGCACAGGGATGGGAGAAAGGAACCCACTTTTTAGAATCTGCTGCTCACATGGCTACCTCAAATGTTTCATGCTCAGGTGGGATATCCTAATTTGGATAAATACAGCCAGATTCTCAGAATATGTCAGAGGCCATTTAGTACTGCCATCACTTCATCAAAATGTAGGAATCCCATTTCCCAGTGGCTAAATGAAAACCAGCTTCATCGTTCTTCCAGAACTTTGTCTTTTCTCACCATACCAGGAGATTCATGTAGACTGAAAGCTTTGAATCAATAGAATCCTGTATTACTCAGTTACGTTCATGAAAATTGTTGTGTCCGCGAAATGATGCCAGGAGTCGGTGACTTCAAATCATGCTCTTTTATATAAAGTTGGAACCGAACTGGGGCAAAGGAAAAAAGCTCGCGGCTTTTATTCCTTTAGCCGCCGCGGCTGCGGCCAATGGCACCACTTTGAATCTCCCGCGATTCGAATGGACCAATCGCGGGA